>CM060413.1:138684519-141084519 GCA_030545235.1 Helianthus tuberosus
ATACTACTACTTAGACTCAAAATACAATATAAAAGACTCAAAATACAAAATAAAGGGTTCAAGACACAAAATAAAAGGTCAAAACAAAGGTGAGCCGGTTCAAAAGGCCTCGCGCTACGCTAGCCCCCCCTCGCGCGACACGTCGCCTCCAAATGTAATTTATTTGAACTTATCTTGGTCGCGTCACGCTAAGCCCCCTGGCGTCACGCCAGGGGCCAATTTTCACAGAATGTTTCGTGGACTTATATGTTTCATGACTTAGAATTTTTCAAACTTTTCCAAAACATCTAACAACCAACCAAAGTTTTTCTAAGTCCAAAATTTACCCCGGAACCTCAATTTTTTTCCGCGTTCTCCTGTAATTCCTCGGAATGCATCCTGCAAACGACTCAAACCACAAACAAAGACACGAAAAACTGACAAAGACGATCGTTAACTACTCTAAAAAAACCGAAAAATAATGAAAATACAAATGGTACAAACTCTACAAACGAGTATCAACTTCTCACAAACTTATGGAGGATCATGGAGATGCAACTCACCTCCAAACATACTCTCTCGGGCTGTAGCACCATTATATCTCTCACCCAAATCAACCCGAAAACCTTATCTCTCTCAGAATCTCTCAACTCCTCATCTAGCGTTTTGAATCTAAACTCTCCATACCGAAATATATCCCCACACTGAGGTTTACTCAGTGACTCAATCCTAGATTCTAAACGCTCCACTCTTTCCTCTAATTTTTCTATTCTCCTATCCGGTGGATCCCCACACTTGAATCTTAGCACCTTCTCTAAACTCACATTACTCACATCCTTACCCTCATCTTTCTCTTCCTTCTCACATTCCCCCCACTAACGAAACCGAATGCACTCTATCTCTAGGCCCTCTCGAATCCATAACATTAAAAACTACCGCTTCTTCTCCCGCTCTAAGTGTGATGGTGCCTAAAGAGACATCTATGAGAGCTTAGCAGTGTTTAAGAATGGCCGTCCTAAAATCAGTGGTATGTTTTTCATCGGCTTCCATGTCTAGAATAACGAAATCGGCCGGGAAAAAAAAACTTATCTACCTTCACAAGCAAATTCTCAACTATTCCCCTCGGGTGTTTCACGGACCTATCAGCTAACGACAATGTCATTCGGGTAGGTGAAAGCTCGCCTAAGTCTAGCTTCTCGTAAAGCGAAAATGGCATCAAATTAATACTAGCACCTAGGTCGGCTAAAACTCTAGTGTTGGTATTACTACCGAATAGACAAGGAATAGTGAACACACCGGGATCGGTAAGCTTTTCGGGAAGCTTATTTGAGACAATGGCCGAACACCCTCCATGCAATGGGACATTTGAACAACTCCCCTAACTTCTCCTTATTCCTAAGAAGGTCCTTCAAAAATTTTGCATACTTAGGCATGGACTGGAGTGCCTCTATAAACGGAAGATTAATCTTCAATTGCTTGAAGATATCTAGAAACTGCCCGTATTCCCTTGAGTATTTTTGATTCTTAAGACGTGAGGGAAACGGAACATACTCATGATTCACGTAGGGTGAAGGTCTAACGTCTATGGCTTTCTCTCAACTTTCTTCTCACCCTGAGACTCACCGGGCTGTGCGGTGCTTGCTGGGACTAGCCTCTTTTGCACTTTGCCGGGAGCCTCCATCTCTATCACCTCATCTATAATATCACCATCCTCATCAACCTCTCTCTCCTCAACACTAGGGTTCCCTACTATTCTGCCACTACGAGTGGTAATGACCTTTACATGAGCGTTCGGGTTAGGTTGGGTGTTAGCTGCAAACTGACCGGGTAATCTCTCATCTAACTTCCTAGACATATCACTCACTACCCTAGAAAGGTCTTGGACCGCAGCTTGGTGATTCTTAAGCATGAGATCATGTTCACTAAGTTTCTTTTGGGTGTTTTGATCCCTAACAATTAGTTGACTCATCATGGACTCCATTCTTTCCATGCTACCCCCTAAATCGAAACTTGGACCTTGACCTATTTGAACCTGATTACTTGACCCCCCATCCTTACCTGCCCATTCGAACTCCCACTAAAAAGTGAACCTAGACCCCTATTCGGATTTTGAGCTATTTGAAAACCAGGAGGTCCACTTGAGCGAAAATTATTATTATTAGTAAAGTTATTATTATTATTTCGACAACTCGAACCAACATTATTACTCCCAAAACCGCTAGACTGACCTCTACCAAACCCTCCTCCTAAATAATCACATTGCTCCTCACCAGCTAGTACAGGACATGCACTCGTATCATGACCACCTCGACAAAACTCACACTTATCAACCTTAGCTCTAATCTCCTTAAGCTCTCGAGTGATGTTTTCCAAAACAGAGGCTAAACTAGGGTCCATGGTGACATGGTTCACCCCTCGGGCGGGTGCACTAGTAGTGGTATTTGAATTACCACTTTGATACCTCTGATCGGATCGTGATTGGGATGGAGACTGAGCAAACGCCTCAAAATGCTCTAGACACTCAGGGAACTGTAAGAATACCCATCATATGCCCCCCCGCATTCGTATCGAACCTATCTCTAGTCTCTTGGGTAAGACCGTTATAAAATTTCTCACATAAAGCCCAATCAGATAGACCATGCTGGGAGCAACGAGCACAAAGGGTTTGGAAACGCTCCCAAGCAAGGTAGTAGGGCTCGTCGGGCCCCATGCGAAAGGAATGGATTTCGTCTCTAAGCCGTGAAGCTTTAGCGGGCGGTAAATACTTATTCAGAAAGGCTTAACGAAGCCCCGCCCAAGTGGTAAAAGTACCGGTTGGTTGAGAGTCCAACCAAGTAGCCGCACGGCCAGCTAGTGAAAACGGGAAAAGCTGTAAGTAGGTGGCATCGTTGGGTGCACCGCTAAGGCTAAAGGTGGCTAGCATCCTAGAGAAACGGTTGATGTGGGCCGGGGCGTCCTCATCATCTCGGCCATGGAATTGGATACTATTGGTGATGGTCTGCATGGCATAAGATGGGATCTGCCATGAATTGTCATTAACTATTGGTGGGACGGTAATGGGTGAAGCTAGGCCGGTGAAATTCTGAGTGGCCTGTTGATGGACAGTTTGCCTAGGGTTAGCCATGTGTTCTAAGTTTTCTAGATTACTAGAGGTACTAGAAGTAGGACTATTGGGTGGTGTAACCTTAGGTGAATGGTTAGGCGAAGGTGGTGGTGTGGGTGGTGGGGTGGGGTGGTTAACGGGGTGGAATCGAACTTGGGGAAACGAGATGAAGATGTAGAAGTAACCTGTGGGCCTTCGCCCAGTTGAGATGATGACTGCTTGACTGGTGGTGGTGGTCCGTGCGAGCGCAGATGTGGCATCCACTACAAGCAAAAACCTGAACACAAGAAAAGCAAAGACTAGTTACTATGACTCAAGACAAAAAAGAAAAGACACAGAACAAAGTAAACACGTAGCACGTATTTGTCAAGTAAATCTATCAAAGCTAATGAACGCAATTACCAAGAGTCCCCGGCAACGGCGCCAAAAACTTGATGTGTGCTAAACAGGCTATAAAAATTAACTAAGTTAGACTCTCTAAGCTAGACACTAAAAAGCTTTAAATTCTAGACTCGACCTAAACCACACAATCGGCAAGTGTACCGATCAATGTAGTATAACCTAGGAAGTCCGGATATCGAACCACGAGACTCTATTTATCACGTGAACTAGACTCTAATAGACGCTGACAGACACGACTCAAACTGTTTATTTGTTTTGGGGGGGGGGGGGTTATTGAAAACTAAGGAAATCTATATTAAACTACTAAATTAAACTAGAGCTATACTACGAACGAATGATGACTGTGAACTTTTCTTATGTGAGAATGAGACCACCTAGACAAGAATCCTGGATTGTTTTTAAGAAGTTACCAATTAAGTTAAATGCACGAGTTATGGAACCGGGATCGTTTGATACTAAACCTATTAAGAACCATCGAGGCCCCTCGACCCTTCTCAAGGAGAAACCTGTGGACCTACCTAGGCCGTTAATCCTACCGGTTATTAGATTTCTTCCCAGTCCTCTAATTATTGTGAAAGTACCCTAATGTTGACCTATTCTTTCCCAATCCTAGGTCTAGGGTAATCTGAAGTAATAGATTTGACTTGATAGACTAATAAGACCGACAGGTAAACCAAGACATAACCTTTCCCAAGGCCTATCTAAAGCAATTCGCCGGGTAAGACCTACCAATAGCCCCTCACTTCCCAGTTATTAGGACTAGTAGAACACTAAGACCTAGCAAATTATTACCATTTACTTCTAGAGGTTATCGCGCGATTCTCCCTAAAGAGTGAAGGTTTTCTTATGTGATATAGACACTCACCGAAACCCTAAACCCTAATATAACTCTACGTTGTGATATAGACCCTCACTAAGAATCATACGAAGCAAATAACAATAACACACCAAATCAAAGCACGCATACACATCAAATCATTAAATCAAACCTGTTACTAAACACAATCAATCCATAAACATCGTGCAAATAACGAAAAAGGTAAAATCTTTATTTCAATCCATTCATCATAGTCTAGGTGGTTTAAATGTTTAGCCAAGCATCTCAGTAATCAAACACAAAACAAAGATGTCTAACAAAGAATTCATCGTGACAAAGTTCAAAGAAAGTAATCGACAAAACAAGGGATTAGAAAACCCGATTGATTCTTCGATTCTTCGACTCCTGAACTTGATCCACTGATTCGAATGCTTCACGATCTCCGATTCAGCTCCAAGATAGCTCCAAAATCGCCTCCAATGTCCTCTGATGTGATCGTCCGATGTCTGATGTTTCGTTCGTAGAATTGATGTGCCGCCCCTTCTAATTCGTCTGATTGTTTCTCTTATTTTTCGATTGGCCCAATACTCCATAATTTACGAAATTGCTGGGCTCGAGTGCTTTCATGGGCCAAAGTCACGTTCTTCTCTATAATTCCTTATGTCACAGCCTCCAATAATAACCATTAATATGAAGCTGCCTTCTCAATATAATAACCGCCAAAAGTAATAAAAAATATGGCAGCCAATATATTAATGTGCATGCACATCAAAATCACAATTTTCTTTCTTTTGTCGTGACTTGTAAAATGGGTGAATGGAATTAATTAAGTTCCAACATTTTGGCAACAATAGTCCCTCACCTTTAATAGACTATTTTTAAACAACCTTCCATCTTATGACAATTTTAGTCCCTCGAATTTAGTCCCAACTTCTGATTCTTCGTTTATTTATTATTTCAGCTCTTTTCAATTCCTTTTTCACACCGGGACCTGTAACAATATAAAATAATATAGTAGAACACTAAAACTAAATAAAACAAATAAAACCTATATAAAAATTATACAATTTACACGGGACAAATATGTATATTTTACCCCACATCAAATATCCCCACACTTACTCTTTTTTCGTCCTCGAAAAAGAATTATGCAACGGAATCATAAACAAATAATCACCCGGGTCAAAAGTATAGGTATAATTAATTAAAACCAAGACTTGCGTTAGCCGCGATTGCGAATATACTTATCTCTTTAAACCCGAATCCAATCCTAAGCCCTTATCATGTGAATTTAGTTTAAGTGCGGTCAGTCCACCTAGGGTCTCACACTAGAATCTACAGTCCACCTACTCCCACCTCAAGCTTATAGGACTAAAAGAACGATCATTCGACCAATTCCTAACTGTTTTATACCAAGATAAAGAGAGTTTGAAATCAAATCTATTTTTTTTTATTTTTTATGTTTTTTCATTTTTTTTTCTTTCTTTTCATTCGTGAGACTAGACGATGCTTTCCCTAACCCAACGGTATTCCGACTGTAGAGTCGCTATCCCCAATCACAGATTACATAGGTTTCGGTACTTTTATTCGGCAAGTCGATTTCACACATCCCAGAGGCATTCCGGCTGTAGAGTCGCTATCCCCAACTCGGATTACGTAGGCCTGTGTTACTTTCATTTAGTTTCTAGCTCACTTTTTATTCTATTTTTTTCGCATGACCACAAACTCTAACGGTTTTAACTTATAACGGTGCCCCTTATACTATTATTGACGGTTTTAGTTTCCTATATCTCCCAGGCGAAAACCCACTAGCAGACCGACAATTAAGGTATATTAGCTCAAAGGGACTTAAAACCAAACCCGGGCCTATCCACATATCCCAAACTATACGCAAACTCGGTTTATTATAATCTCATATTATTATTATTTGAACCCGAGCAAAATTTGTTTTTTCTATCATTTTCCGCTTTAATTGTAAACTTCTTTTTTATTCGAAAGACATTTTCTATTTTTTTAATTTTTTTTTTCAAATTTTTTTTTTTGTATTTTTAATTTTTTTATGACTCAAATATTTACAAGTATCCCATCCCCACACTTAGAGATTGCATTGTCCCTAATGCAAGAACGAAAATACGACTCAAAACTACCTAAAAATAAAAACTGCAAACGAAATAAAAATACAACAACAACAAACAGGGAAACGACTTAGCTGGATAGGACAAAAGTCAGTGCCAGCCGTACGAATCTTGAATCCCCCGAACGATCGTATAGCATTCCATTCGCGATCGTTACCAAGTCTGCTTGAGTTTATCAAAATAGCAAGTCCAGAATCACCCGAATGGCAATTGGGTACGGGTGGTACAATCCAAACCTGCACAATCAAAGAAAAACAAAACCCAACGCAGTACCGACTCTAAAAACAAAAAGACTCAAATACTACTACTTAGACTCAAAATACAATATAAAAGACTCAAAATACAAAATAAAGGGTTCAAGACACAAAATAAAAGGTCAAAACAAAGGTGAGCCGGTTCAAAAGGCCTCGCGCTACGCTAGCCCCCCCTCGCGCGACACGTCGCCTCCAAATGTAATTTATTTTGAACTTATCTTGGTCGCGTCACGCTAAGCCCCCTGGCGTCACGCCAGGGGCCAATTTTCACAGAATGTTTCGTGGACTTATATGTTTCATGACTTAGAATTTTTCAAACTTTTCCAAAACATCTAACAACCAACCAAAGTTTTTCTAAGTCCAAAATTTACCCGGAACCTCAATTTTTTTCCGCGTTCTCCTGTAATTCCTCGGGAATGCATCCTGCAAACGACTCAAACCACAAACAAAGACACGAAAAACTGACAAAGACGATCGTTAACTACTCTAAAAACCGAAAAATAAATGAAAATACAAATGGTACAAACTCTACAAACGAGTATCAACTTCTCACAAACTTATGGAGGATCATGGAGATGCAACTCACCTCCAAACATACTCTCTCGGGCTGTAGCACCATTATATCTCTCACCCAAATCAACCCGAAAACCCTTATCTCTCTCAGAATCTCTCAACTCCTCATCTAGCGTTTTGAATCTAAACTCTCCATACCGAAATATATCCCCACACTGAGGTTTACTCAGTGACTCAATCCTAGATTCTAAACGCTCCACTCTTTCCTCTAATTTTTCTATTCTCCTATCCGGTGGATCCCCACACTTGAATCTTAGCACCTTCTCTAAACTCACATTACTCACATCCTTACCCTCATCTTTCTCTTCCTTCTCACATTCCCCCACTAACGAAACCGAATGCACTCTATCTCTAGGCCCTCTCGAATCCATAACATTAAAAACTACCGCTTCTTCTCCCGCTCTAAGTGTGATGGTGCCTAAAGAGACATCTATGAGAGCTTTAGCAGTGTTTAAGAATGGCCGTCCTAAAATCAGTGGTATGTTTTCATCGGCTTCCATGTCTAGAATAACGAAATCGGCCGGAAAAAAAAACTTATCTACCTTCACAAGCAAATTCTCAACTATTCCCCTCGGGTGTTTCACGGACCTATCAGCTAACGACAATGTCATTCGGGTAGGTGAAAGCTCGCCTAAGTCTAGCTTCTCGTAAAGCGAAAATGGCATCAAATTAATACTAGCACCTAGGTCGGCTAAAACTCTAGTGTTGGTATTACTACCGAATAGACAAGGAATAGTGAACACACCGGGATCGGTAAGCTTTTCGGGAAGCTTATTTGAGACAATGGCCGAACACCCTCCATGCAATGGGACATTTGACAACTCCCCTAACTTCTCCTTATTCCTAAGAAGGTCCTTCAAAAATTTTGCATACTTAGGCATGGACTGGAGTGCCTCTATAAACGGAAGATTAATCTTCAATTGCTTGAAGATATCTAGAAACTGCCCGTATTCCCTTGAGTATTTTTGATTCTTAAGACGTGAGGGAAACGGAACATACTCATGATTCACGTAGGGTGAAGGTCTAACGTCTATGGGCTTTCTCTCAACTTTCTTCTCACCCTGAGACTCACCGGGCTGTGCGGTGCTTGCTGGGACTAGCCTCTTTTGCACTTTGCCGGGAGCCTCCATCTCTATCACCTCATCTATAATATCACCATCCTCATCAACCTCTCTCTCCTCAACACTAGGGTTCCCTACTATTCTGCCACTACGAGTGGTAATGACCTTTACATGAGCGTTCGGGTTAGGTTGGGTGTTAGCTGCAAACTGACCGAGTAATCTCTCATCTAACTTCCTAGACATATCACTCACTACCCTAGAAAGGTCTTGGACCGCAGCTTGGTGATTCTTAAGCATGAGATCATGTTCACTAAGTTTCTTTTGGGTGTTTTGATCCCTAACAATTAGTTGACTCATCATGGACTCCATTCTTTCCATGCTACCCCCTAAATCGAAACTTGGACCTTGACCTATTTGAACCTGATTACTTGACCCCCCATCCTTAACCTGCCCATTCGAACTCCCACTAAAAAGTGAACCTAGACCCCTATTCGGATTTTGAGCTATTTGAAAACCAGGAGGTCCACTTGAGCGAAAATTATTATTATTAGTAAAGTTATTATTATTATTTCGCCAACTCGAACCAACATTATTACTCCCAAAACCGCTAGACTGACCTCTACCAAACCCTCCTCCTAAATAATCACATTGCTCCTCACCAGCTAGTACAGGACATGCACTCGTATCATGACCACCTCGACAAAACTCACACTTATCAACCTTAGCTCTAATCTCCTTAAGCTCTCGAGTGATGTTTTCCAAAACAGAGGCTAAACTAGGGTCCATGGTGACATGGTTCACCCCTCGGGCGGGTGCACTAGTAGTGGTATTTGAATTACCACTTTGATACCTCTGATCGGATCGTGATTGGGATGGAGACTGAGCAAACGCCTCAAAATGCTCTAGACACTCAGGAACTGTAAGAATACCCATCATATGCCCCCCCGCATTCGTATCGAACCTATCTCTAGTCTCTTGGGTAAGACCGTTATAAAATTTCTCACATAAAGCCCAATCAGATAGACCATGCTGGGAGCAACGAGCACAAAGGGTTTGGAAACGCTCCCAAGCAAGGTAGTAGGGCTCGTCGGGCCCCATGCGAAAGGAATGGATTTCGTCTCTAAGCCGTGAAGCTTTAGCGGGCGGTAAATACTTATTCAGAAAGGCTTAACGAAGCCCCGCCCAAGTGGTAAAAGTACCGGTTGGTTGAGAGTCCAACCAAGTAGCCGCACGGCCAGCTAGTGAAAACGGGAAAAGCTGTAAGTAGGTGGCATCGTTGGGTGCACCGCTAAGGCTAAAGGTGGCTAGCATCCTAGAGAAACGGTTGATGTGGGCCGGGGCGTCCTCATCATCTCGGCCATGGAATTGGATACTATTGGTGATGGTCTGCATGGCATAAGATGGGATCTGCCATGAATTGTCATTAACTATTGGTGGGACGGTAATGGGTGAAGCTAGGCCGGTGAAATTCTGAGTGGCCTGTTGATGGACAGTTTGCCTAGGGTTAGCCATGTGTTCTAAGTTTTCTAGATTACTAGAGGTACTAGAAGTAGGACTATTGGGTGGTGTAACCTTAGGTGAATGGTTAGGCGAAGGTGGTGGTGTGGGTGGTGGGGTGGGGTGGTTAACGGGGTGGAATCGAACTTGGGGAAACGAGATGAAGATGTAGAAGTAACCTGTGGGCCTTCGCCCAGTTGAGATGATGACTGCTTGACTGGTGGTGGTGGTCCGTGCGAGCGCAGATGTGGCATCCACTACAAGCAAAAACCTGAACACAAGAAAAGCAAAGACTAGTTACTATGACTCAAGACAAAAAAGAAAAGACACAGAACAAAGTAAACACGTAGCACGTATTTGTCAAGTAAATCTATCAAAGCTAATGAACGCAATTACCAAGAGTCCCCGGCAACGGCGCCAAAAACTTGATGTGTGCTAAACAGGCTATAAAAATTAACTAAGTTAGACTCTCTAAGCTAGACACTAAAAAGCTTTAAATTCTAGACTCGACCTAAACCACACAATCGGCAAGTGTACCGATCAATGTAGTATAACCTAGGAAGTCCGGATATCGAACCACGAGACTCTATTTATCACGTGAACTAGACTCTAATAGACGCTGACAGACACGACTCAAACTGTTTATTTGTTTTGGGGGGGGGGGGGGGTTATTGAAAACTAAGGAAATCTATATTAAACTACTAAATTAAACTAGAGCTATACTACGAACGAATGATGACTGTGAACTTTTCTTATGTGAGAATGAGACCACCTAGACAAGAATCCTGGATTGTTTTTAAGAAGTTACCAATTAAGTTAAATGCACGAGTTATGGAACCGGGATCGTTTGATACTAAACCTATTAAGAACCATCGAGGCCCCTCGACCCTTCTCAAGGAGAAACCTGTGGACCTACCTAGGCCGTTAATCCTACCGGTTATTAGATTTCTTCCCAGTCCTCTAATTATTGTGAAAGTACCCTAATGTTGACCTATTCTTTCCCAATCCTAGGTCTAGGGTAATCTGAAGTAATAGATTTGACTTGATAGACTAATAAGACCGACAGGTAAACCAAGACATAACCTTTCCCAAGGCCTATCTAAAGCAATTCGCCGGGTAAGACCTACCAATAGCCCCTCACTTCCCAGTTATTAGGACTAGTAGAACACTAAGACCTAGCAAATTATTACCATTTACTTCTAGAGGTTATCGCGCGATTCTCCCTAAAGAGTGAAGGTTTTCTTATGTGATATAGACACTCACCGAAACCCTAAACCCTAATATAACTCTACGTTGTGATATAGACCCTCACTAAGAATCATACGAAGCAAATAACAATAACACACCAAATCAAAGCACGCATACACATCAAATCATTAAATCAAACCTGTTACTAAACACAATCAATCCATAAACATCGTGCAAATAACGAAAAAGGTAAAATCTTTATTTCAATCCATTCATCATAGTCTAGGTGGTTTAAATGTTTAGCCAAGCATCTCAGTAATCAAACACAAAACAAAGATGTCTAACAAAGAATTCATCGTGACAAAGTTCAAAGAAAGTAATCGACAAAACAAGGGATTAGAAAACCCGATTGATTCTTCGATTCTTCGACTCCTGAACTTGATCCACTGATTCGAATGCTTCACGATCTCCGATTCAGCTCCAAGATAGCTCCAAAATCGCCTCCAATGTCCTCTGATGTGATCGTCCGATGTCTGATGTTTCGTTCGTAGAATTGATGTGCCGCCCCTTCTAATTCGTCTGATTGTTTCTCTTATTTTTCGATTGGCCCAATACTCCATAATTTACGAAATTGCTGGGCTCGAGTGCTTTCATGGGCCAAAGTCACGTTCTTCTCTATAATTCCTTATGTCACAGCCTCCAATAATAACCATTAATATGAAGCTGCCTTCTCAATATAATAACCGCCAAAAGTAATAAAAAATATGGCAGCCAATATATTAATGTGCATGCACATCAAAATCACAATTTTCTTTCTTTTGTCGTGACTTGTAAAATGGGTGAATGGAATTAATTAAGTTCCAACATTTTGGCAACAATAGTCCCTCACCTTTAATAGACTATTTTTAAACAACCTTCCATCTTATGACAATTTTAGTCCCTCGAATTTAGTCCCAACTTCTGATTCTTCGTTTATTTATTATTTCAGCTCTTTTCAATTCCTTTTTCACACCGGGACCTGTAACAATATAAAATAATATAGTAGAACACTAAAACTAAATAAAACAAATAAAACCTATATAAAAATTATACAATTTACACGGGACAAATATGTATATTTTACCCCACATCAAATATCCCCACACTTACTCTTTTTTCGTCCTCGAAAAAGAATTATGCAACGGAATCATAAACAAATAATCACCCGGGTCAAAAGTATAGGTATAATTAATTAAAACCAAGACTTGCGTTAGCCGCGATTGCGAATATACTTATCTCTTTAAACCCGAATCCAATCCTAAGCCCTTATCATGTGAATTTAGTTTAAGTGCGGTCAGTCCACCTAGGGTCTCACACTAGAATCTACAGTCCACCTACTCCCACCTCAAGCTTATAGGACTAAAAGAACGATCATTCGACCAATTCCTAACTGTTTTATACCAAGATAAAGAGAGTTTGAAATCAAATCTATTTTTTTTTATTTTTTATGTTTTTTCATTTTTTTTTCTTTCTTTTCATTCGTGAGACTAGACGATGCTTTCCCTAACCCAACGGTATTCCGACTGTAGAGTCGCTATCCCCAATCACAGATTACATAGGTTTCGGTACTTTTATTCGGCAAGTCGATTTCACACATCCCAGAGGCATTCCGGCTGTAGAGTCGCTATCCCCAACTCGGATTACGTAGGCCTGTGTTACTTTCATTTAGTTTCTAGCTCACTTTTTATTCTATTTTTTTCGCATGACCACAAACTCTAACGGTTTTAACTTATAACGGTGCCCCTTATACTATTATTGACGGTTTTAGTTTCCTATATCTCCCAGGCGAAAACCCACTAGCAGACCGACAATTAAGGTATATTAGCTCAAAGGGACTTAAAACCAAACCCGGGCCTATCCACATATCCCAAACTATACGCAAACTCGGTTTATTATAATCTCATATTATTATTATTTGAACCCGAGCAAAATTTGTTTTTTCTATCATTTTCCGCTTTAATTGCAAACTTCTTTTTTATTCGAAAGACATTTTCTATTTTTTTAATTTTTTTTTTCAAATTTTTTTTTTTGTATTTTTAATTTTTTTATGACTCAAATATTTACAAGTATCCCATCCCCACACTTAGAGATTGCATTGTCCCTAATGCAAGAACGAAAATACGACTCAAAACTACCTAAAAATAAAAACTGCAAACGAAATAAAAATACAACAACAACAAACAGGGAAACGACTTAGCTGGATAGGACAAAAGTCAGTGCCAGCCGTACGAATCTTGAATCCCCCGAACGATCGTATAGCATTCCATTCGCGATCGTTACCAAGTCTGCTTGAGTTTATCAAAATAGCAAGTCCAGAATCACCCGAATGGCAATTGGGTACGGGTGGTACAATCCAAACCTGCACAATCAAAGAAAAACAAAACCCAACGCAGTACCGACTCTAAAAACAAAAAGACTCAAATACTACTACTTAGACTCAAAATACAATATAAAAGACTCAAAATACAAAATAAAGGGTTCAAGACACAAAATAAAAGGTCAAAACAAAGGTGAGCCGGTTCAAAAGGCCTCGCGCTACGCTAGCCCCCCCTCGCGCGACACGTCGCCTCCAAATGTAATTTATTTTGAACTTATCTTGGTCGCGTCACGCTAAGCCCCCTGGCGTCACGCCAGGGGCCAATTTTCACAGAATGTTTCGTGGACTTATATGTTTCATGACTTAGAATTTTTCAAACTTTTCCAAAACATCTAACAACCAACCAAAGTTTTTCTAAGTCCAAAATTTACCCGGAACCTCAATTTTTTTCCGCGTTCTCCTGTAATTCCTCGGGAATGCATCCTGCAAACGACTCAAACCACAAACAAAGACACGAAAAACTGACAAAGACGATCGTTAACTACTCTAAAAACCGAAAAATAAATGAAAATACAAATGGTACAAACTCTACAAACGAGTATCAACTTCTCACAAACTTATGGAGGATCATGGAGATGCAACTCACCTCCAAACATACTCTCTCGGGCTGTAGCACCATTATATCTCTCACCCAAATCAACCCGAAAACCCTTATCTCTCTCAGAATCTCTCAACTCCTCATCTAGCGTTTTGAATCTAAACTCTCCATACCGAAATATATCCCCACACTGAGGTTTACTCAGTGACTCAATCCTAGATTCTAAACGCTCCACTCTTTCCTCTAATTTTTCTATTCTCCTATCCGGTGGATCCCCACACTTGAATCTTAGCACCTTCTCTAAACTCACATTACTCACATCCTTACCCTCATCTTTCTCTTCCTTCTCACATTCCCCCACTAACGAAACCGAATGCACTCTATCTCTAGGCCCTCTCGAATCCATAACATTAAAAACTACCGCTTCTTCTCCCGCTCTAAGTGTGATGGTGCCTAAAGAGACATCTATGAGAGCTTTAGCAGTGTTTAAGAATGGCCGTCCTAAAATCAGTGGTATGTTTTCATCGGCTTCCATGTCTAGAATAACGAAATCGGCCGGAAAAAAAAACTTATCTACCTTCACAAGCAAATTCTCAACTATTCCCCTCGGGTGTTTCACGGACCTATCAGCTAACGACAATGTCATTCGGGTAGGTGAAAGCTCGCCTAAGTCTAGCTTCTCGTAAAGCGAAAATGGCATCAAATTAATACTAGCACCTAGGTCGGCTAAAACTCTAGTGTTGGTATTACTACCGAATAGACAAGGAATAGTGAACACACCGGGATCGGTAAGCTTTTCGGGAAGCTTATTTGAGACAATGGCCGAACACCCTCCATGCAATGGGACATTTGACAACTCCCCTAACTTCTCCTTATTCCTAAGAAGGTCCTTCAAAAATTTTGCATACTTAGGCATGGACTGGAGTGCCTCTATAAACGGAAGATTAATCTTCAATTGCTTGAAGATATCTAGAAACTGCCCGTATTCCCTTGAGTATTTTTGATTCTTAAGACGTGAGGGAAACGGAACATACTCATGATTCACGTAGGGTGAAGGTCTAACGTCTATGGGCTTTCTCTCAACTTTCTTCTCACCCTGAGACTCACCGGGCTGTGCGGTGCTTGCTGGGACTAGCCTCTTTTGCACTTTGCCGGGAGCCTCCATCTCTATCACCTCATCTATAATATCACCATCCTCATCAACCTCTCTCTCCTCAACACTAGGGTTCCCTACTATTCTGCCACTACGAGTGGTAATGACCTTTACATGAGCGTTCGGGTTAGGTTGGGTGTTAGCTGCAAACTGACCGGGTAATCTCTCATCTAACTTCCTAGACATATCACTCACTACCCTAGAAAGGTCTTGGACCGCAGCTTGGTGATTCTTAAGCATGAGATCATGTTCACTAAGTTTCTTTTGGGTGTTTTGATCCCTAACAATTAGTTGACTCATCATGGACTCCATTCTTTCCATGCTACCCCCTAAATCGAAACTTGGACCTTGACCTATTTGAACCTGATTACTTGACCCCCCATCCTTAACCTGCCCATTCGAACTCCCACTAAAAAGTGAACCTAGACCCCTATTCGGATTTTGAGCTATTTGAAAACCAGGAGGTCCACTTGAGCGAAAATTATTATTATTAGTAAAGTTATTATTATTATTTCGCCAACTCGAACCAACATTATTACTCCCAAAACCGCTAGACTGACCTCTACCAAACCCTCCTCCTAAATAATCACATTGCTCCTCACCAGCTAGTACAGGACATGCACTCGTATCATGACCACCTCGACAAAACTCACACTTATCAACCTTAGCTCTAATCTCCTTAAGCTCTCGAGTGATGTTTTCCAAAACAGAGGCTAAACTAGGGTCCATGGTGACATGGTTCACCCCTCGGGCGGGTGCACTAGTAGTGGTATTTGAATTACCACTTTGATACCTCTGATCGGATCGTGATTGGGATGGAGACTGAGCAAACGCCTCAAAATGCTCTAGACACTCAGGAACTGTAAGAATACCCATCATATGCCCCCCCGCATTCGTATCGAACCTATCTCTAGTCTCTTGGGTAAGACCGTTATAAAATTTCTCACATAAAGCCCAATCAGATAGACCATGCTGGGAGCAACGAGCACAAAGGGTTTGGAAACGCTCCCAAGCAAGGTAGTAGGGCTCGTCGGGCCCCATGCGAAAGGAATGGATTTCGTCTCTAAGCCGTGAAGCTTTAGCGGGCGGTAAATACTTATTCAGAAAGGCTTAACGAAGCCCCGCCCAAGTGGTAAAAGTACCGGTTGGTTGAGAGTCCAACCAAGTAGCCGCACGGCCAGCTAGTGAAAACGGGAAAAGCTGTAAGTAGGTGGCATCGTTGGGTGCACCGCTAAGGCTAAAGGTGGCTAGCATCCTAGAGAAACGGTTGATGTGGGCCGGGGCGTCCTCATCATCTCGGCCATGGAATTGGATACTATTGGTGATGGTCTGCATGGCATAAGATGGGATCTGCCATGAATTGTCATTAACTATTGGTGGGACGGTAATGGGTGAAGCTAGGCCGGTGAAATTCTGAGTGGCCTGTTGATGGACAGTTTGCCTAGGGTTAGCCATGTGTTCTAAGTTTTCTAGATTACTAGAGGTACTAGAAGTAGGACTATTGGGTGGTGTAACCTTAGGTGAATGGTTAGGCGAAGGTGGTGGTGTGGGTGGTGGGGTGGGGTGGTTAACGGGGTGGAATCGAACTTGGGGAAACGAGATGAAGATGTAGAAGTAACCTGTGGGCCTTCGCCCAGTTGAGATGATGACTGCTTGACTGGTGGTGGTGGTCCGTGCGAGCGCAGATGTGGCATCCACTACAAGCAAAAACCTGAACACAAGAAAAGCAAAGACTAGTTACTATGACTCAAGACAAAAAAGAAAAGACACAGAACAAAGTAAACACGTAGCACGTATTTGTCAAGTAAATCTATCAAAGCTAATGAACGCAATTACCAAGAGTCCCCGGCAACGGCGCCAAAAACTTGATGTGTGCTAAACAGGCTATAAAAATTAACTAAGTTAGACTCTCTAAGCTAGACACTAAAAAGCTTTAAATTCTAGACTCGACCTAAACCACACAATCGGCAAGTGTACCGATCAATGTAGTATAACCTAGGAAGTCCGGATATCGAACCACGAGACTCTATTTATCACGTGAACTAGACTCTAATAGACGCTGACAGACACGACTCAAACTGTTTATTTGTTTTGGGGGGGGGGGGGGGGTTATTGAAAACTAAGGAAATCTATATTAAACTACTAAATTAAACTAGAGCTATACTACGAACGAATGATGACTGTGAACTTTTCTTATGTGAGAATGAGACCACCTAGACAAGAATCCTGGATTGTTTTTAAGAAGTTACCAATTAAGTTAAATGCACGAGTTATGGAACCGGGATCGTTTGATACTAAACCTATTAAGAACCATCGAGGCCCCTCGACCCTTCTCAAGGAGAAACCTGTGGACCTACCTAGGCCGTTAATCCTACCGGTTATTAGATTTCTTCCCAGTCCTCTAATTATTGTGAAAGTACCCTAATGTTGACCTATTCTTTCCCAATCCTAGGTCTAGGGTAATCTGAAGTAATAGATTTGACTTGATAGACTAATAAGACCGACAGGTAAACCAAGACATAACCTTTCCCAAGGCCTATCTAAAGCAATTCGCCGGGTAAGACCTACCAATAGCCCCTCACTTCCCAGTTATTAGGACTAGTAGAACACTAAGACCTAGCAAATTATTACCATTTACTTCTAGAGGTTATCGCGCGATTCTCCCTAAAGAGTGAAGGTTTTCTTATGTGATATAGACACTCACCGAAACCCTAAACCCTAATATAACTCTACGTTGTGATATAGACCCTCACTAAGAATCATACGAAGCAAATAACAATAACACACCAAATCAAAGCACGCATACACATCAAATCATTAAATCAAACCTGTTACTAAACACAATCAATCCATAAACATCGTGCAAATAACGAAAAAGGTAAAATCTTTATTTCAATCCATTCATCATAGTCTAGGTGGTTTAAATGTTTAGCCAAGCATCTCAGTAATCAAACACAAAACAAAGATGTCTAACAAAGAATTCATCGTGACAAAGTTCAAAGAAAGTAATCGACAAAACAAGGGATTAGAAAACCCGATTGATTCTTCGATTCTTCGACTCCTGAACTTGATCCACTGATTCGAATGCTTCACGATCTCCGATTCAGCTCCAAGATAGCTCCAAAATCGCCTCCAATGTCCTCTGATGTGATCGTCCGATGTCTGATGTTTCGTTCGTAGAATTGATGTGCCGCCCCTTCTAATTCGTCTGATTGTTTCTCTTATTTTTCGATTGGCCCAATACTCCATAATTTACGAAATTGCTGGGCTCGAGTGCTTTCATGGGCCAAAGTCACGTTCTTCTCTATAATTCCTTATGTCACAGCCTCCAATAATAACCATTAATATGAAGCTGCCTTCTCAATATAATAACCGCCAAAAGTAATAAAAAATATGGCAGCCAATATATTAATGTGCATGCACATCAAAATCACAATTTTCTTTCTTTTGTCGTGACTTGTAAAATGGGTGAATGGAATTAATTAAGTTCCAACATTTTGGCAACAATAGTCCCTCACCTTTAATAGACTATTTTTAAACAACCTTCCATCTTATGACAATTTTAGTCCCTCGAATTTAGTCCCAACTTCTGATTCTTCGTTTATTTATTATTTCAGCTCTTTTCAATTCCTTTTTCACACCGGGACCTGTAACAATATAAAATAATATAGTAGAACACTAAAACTAAATAAAACAAATAAAACCTATATAAAAATTATACAATTTACACGGGACAAATATGTATATTTTACCCCACATCAGGCACCTTATCGATTAGCACCCACTGAAATGTTAGAATTGAAAAAGCAGTTAGACGAATTATTAAGCAAAGGATTTATACAACCCAGTTCGTCCCCATGGGGAGCGCCCGTGTTGTTTGTGAAAAAGAAAGATGGTTCGATGCGAATGTGTATCGATTATAGGGAATTGAATAAGGTTACAATTAAGAATCGATACCCATTACCTAGGATTGATGATCTTTTTGATTAAATTCAGGGAGCTAGATATTTTTCTAAGATAGATTTAGGCTCCGGATACCATCAGTTGAAAGTACAAGAAGAAGACATACCTAAAACTGCTTTCAGAACTAGGTATGGTCTTTACGAGTTTACAGTCATGCCATTTGGGTTAACAAATGCTCCTGCAGCATTTATGGACATGATGAATAGAATCTGTAAACCGTATTTGGATAAATTTGTAATTGTCTTCATCGACGATATACTCATTTATTCCAAAAATCAGGAAGAACATTGTGAACATTTACGAGCACTCTTAACCTTGTTAAGAAAGGAGAAGCTTTACGCCAAATTCTCGAAGTGTGAATTTTGGCTACAGGAGGTACAATTTTTAGGACACATGGTGAATCACGAAGGTATTCACGTAGATCCCTCCAAAATAGAAGCGGTCACCAAATGGAAGGTCCCGCAATTAGCTATGGAAGTTAGAAGTTTTCTAGGGTTAGCTGGATATTATCGACGATTCATTAAGGATTTTTCTAAGATAGCGGTACCATTAACTAAGCTAACCTGTAAATCAGTTAAGTTTGAATGGGGACCAAGGCAAGAAGAGGCTTTTAAGATTTTAAAGCAAAGGTTAATAAACACCCCAATTCTTGCCTTACCAGAAGGAACAGAAGATTTTGAAGTTTACTGTGATGCTTCTAAGTTGGGATTAGGATGTGTGCTAATGCAACACAAAAAGGTAATTGCGTATGCCTCAAGACAATTGAAGAAGCACGAAGAAAATTATACGACGCACGACTTAGAGTTAGGAGCCATAATTTTTGCCCTTAAAATTTGGAGACACTATCTGTATGGCAGTAAGTTTACAGTCTATACAGATCATAAGAGTTTAAGATATATATTTGGGCAAAAAGAATTAAACATGAGGCAAAGAAGATGGATGGAAATTTTAAGTGACTACGACTGTGATATTCAATATCACGAAGGAAAGGCAAATGTAGTAGCAAATGCCTTAAGTCGTAAGTATCATGAAAAGCAAAAGCGAGTTCGTGCTCTTAGATTAAATCTACAGTTAGATTTAATGGAACAACTGAAGAATGTCCAGGAATCAGCAATCAAGGATGATGTTGAAGGAATGAAAGGACGAATAAAGGAATTAGAACAATGAAATGATGGAATTTGGAGATTCCACAAGAAAAGAATTTGGGTACCTAAAGAGGGAGAGCTAAGAAATAAGATTTTAGAAGAAGCCCATAAATCTAGATATACCATGCATCCTGGTAACAATAAGATGTACAAAGATCTAAGAAATAATTTCTGGTGGATAGGAATGAAAAAGGACATAGCTAGATATGTATCTAAGTGTCTAACTTGTTCACAAGTTAAGGCAGAACACCAGAAACCTTCAGGATTACTCCAACAATTAGAAACGCCTGTATGGAAATGGGAGCTCATAACAATGGATTTTGTTACTAAGTTACCCAAAACCAGAAAAGGTAACGATGCGATGCGATTTGGGTAATTGTGGATCAATTAACCAAATCAGCTCATTTTCTACCCATGAAAGAAACATTTAGTATGGAAAGGTTAGCAAAGTTATACGTGGACGAGGTAGTATCCTTACATGGAGTCCCACTCTCCATTGTATCGGATAGGGATAGTCGTTTCACTTCACATTTTTGGACAAGTTTCCAAGAAGCTATGGGGTCTAGACTAAACTTAAGCACTGCATACCATCCCCAAACAGACGGACAAAGTGAAAGGACGATCCAAACCCTGGAAGACATGCTCAGGGCATGTGTGATAGATTTTGGAGGAAACTGGGACAACCATTTACCCTTAATTGAATTCTCCTACAACAATAGTTACCATTCAAGCATCGAAGCTGCCCCATTCGAAGCACTGTATGGACGAAAGTGTAGGACTCAAGTTTGCTGGGCAGAAATAGGAGAAAGCCAATTATCAGGTCCTGACATCATACAAGAAACCACTGACAAGATCACTCAAATCAAGGAAAGACTAAAGACAGCTTGAGATCGTCAGAAGAGTTATGCCGATAATCAACGCAAGCCACTAGAATTTCAAGTGGGAGACAAGGTACTCTTGAAAGTTTCTCCTTGGAAAGGAGTAGTACGATTCGGAAAGAAAGGAAAGCTAAGTCCAAGGTATGTAGGACCATTCCCAGTAATCCAGAAAATAGGACCAGTCGCCTATCGCTTACAACTACTAGAAGAGTTAGCTGGGGTACATGATGTATTTCATGTATCTAACCTCAAGAAATGTATATCGGACGAATCACTAGTAGTCCCTCTCCAAGATATACAGGTGAATGAAAAGTTGAAATTCGTGGAGAAGCCGGTTCAGATAGAAGACAGAAAGATTAAATTCCTTAAACACAAGAGATTGGTGCTTGTCAAAGTCAAGTGGGATTCAAGATGAGGACCTGAGTACACCTGGGAGCTGGAATCAGAGATGAAGAGAAAGTACCCTCACTTATTTCAGGAAATCTCGAGGATGAGATTTTAAATAAGGTGGGGAGGATGTAAGGACCTGTAAAAATATCCAAAAACGACCCGTAAGTGAAAACCCGGACCCCTGAAACCCTATTGTGCATGAAAAACCAAGAAAACAAGAAATTTGAGTTTTAGGCGGGCCGCATAAAGGTTAAGCATAGCCTTACGCGGGCCGCGTCAACCTTAAGTTGACCAGATAAGCATGCCGGGCCAGGTGTCTCACACGTGGCAACCTTACTCGTGACACATATGCCCAACACGTAGGATAGGTGCCCTTGCGGGCCGCGTAAGGTTTGTCTTATGGTTCACGCGGGCCGCGACAAACTGAAAAATCAGCTATAAGTAGCCCGTGCATGGGACTTTCACATGTGCTCGAAAATTTCAATCAAACACGAAGCATTCTGCTCAAATTCAAAATTTTCAATAGGGAAACGCTGCCGTGGATACAGGGTATTAACTCGATCACTGCTACAATACAATGTCCGATTGATTGAAACCAATCCGATGGATGTTTAAGTACTGTACTTTGTCATTCGTCGTGAATCCGATGGATGTTTAAGTGCTGCTCGAACTCGGGCTATACTTTGTCATTCGTCGTGAATCCGATGGATGTTTAAGTGCTGCTCGAACTCGGGCTATACTTTGTCATTCGTCGTGAGGGTTTTGATCTCGTGAGTTATCGTAAATGTTGTATTAAGTTACTGACCTAGTTTCGTATGCATTGCTGTTTTAATTAGGTTATCAGGCTTATCAGTAGGCTAAACTCTGCCCGTCTAAACTTGCAAAGTGAGTCATTCTCTTTTTATCAAAAGTGTTTTTCAATACTCCAACTATTTTCAAAGTTATAATTACAGGGATTAAGTCGTGGTTATCTTGAATCATTGGCTAGTGGGGTATTGTGCACATTACTAATTTCTCACGGTTAGGTTCATCAACCTAATAGTGATAATCATCACTACTTGGGTGAAAGGAGCCAATGGTGGTATGACCATCGTCACAAGGAGGTGACACGGCGCCAGATAAAAATAAGATAATAGCCATTGTAATTGCTCTTATGCTGTAATTCATAACTAATGTGTCGTTTTGTTTAACCTGAATGACTCGCCAGTATTTCCCCGCTGATAAAATATTTTTCAAAACATGTTTCAGGTGACCTACTGTGAATCAAGGAAAACGTGCTACGGAGCACTAACAAGCTTGAAGTGGTGGCTCAGTAAAATAAATAAACATGTTTTGTAAAACAGGGAATTTCCTCGTGAAATTTCTCTATTGTAAATTACGGGGTTTATCCCAAATTATGAAATAAAATAATTGGGCATTTTCAAGTTTTAAAAGATCCTATTAAACTTCCGCTGTCAACTCAAATAATAAATACCACGGGTTTCTGTCCTGCGGCTCCTGGACCGGGTAACACCGGGGCGAGGGCCGTGACATAAGGTTTAAGAACTTATTTGCTATCTGTTCTTTTTCATTAGGAGGGCAAAATTTTCTTTCCACCATGTTCTTAAATTCCTCCCATTCCATATTATAAACTCTGTCACTTCCCCTGGATTGGAGGATAGTGTTCCACCATTCTAAAGCTAAGTTCTTAAACAAATTGGAGGCAAACATTATCTTATCCTCTTCTGCATATTTGCTTATTTTTAAGACAGCCTCAGTCTTTTCTATCCAGCGTAAAGCTGCAATGGCCCCTTCATTGCCCGAGAATTCCATTGGTTTACAAGACCAGAATTCTTTATAAGAACAACCACAAGTCTCGGTTCTTCTTCTTTTGGGAATGAGCACTTGAAGTATTGGTCCATTGTTTACACGGTGTTCAGGTCCAGTAGGTCGCTTACTGCCATTGTTACTTTTATTATCTGCTTCCTTAACCGTTTTAATAATATATGGCATCGCATCTATAATCCCCTGTGCCACTATATGTTGGATGGCACTGTTACCCACTTGGTTTCCATTATTATTGTTATTCAGGTTATCGTTATTCTGGTTTTCTTGGTTCACTTCGTTGTCTATCTGAATTGTAAACATTTACCACGTATTAATTTCACAAGATAATATTTAATATAAACAATCACACAACACGCATATTGATCAAAATCGTCGAACATTGCGACTTACTCTATTTTATACTATGCATCCATATATATTACAATACAACTGAAATTGAAATTACAATACTATTAGGCATCCGTAGCTATTGTCTAGATATTATATATATATATATATATTTTCAAACATACACACATATTATATATTATTATTTTATTATTATTATCATTATTACTATCACTGGTATGGGTTCATCCAGAACTCCATATTACGCTCGTCATACTTCCAGACGAGTCGTTCTCCTATCTGCCTCATCCTCTCACTACCTTCTAAAATCTCCTCACCAAAGGTTCGGAGTTCTTGCACATTTTCTGCACTCATTGGAGGTGCAGGGGCCGGTACTGGGTTTGGGAACTGGGGCATGGGTTCTTGGTAAGGGTAAGGATTTTCTAGGATTTCCCTGGTGTATTGGTCATTATCATAGTAGGGATCTAGAGGGTCCAGGTCTGGGTAAGATGCTAGGTTTGGCATGGGTTCCTCTAGTATTGGGTAACGTTTTTGGTAATCCCTATGGTCGTCAAACCATGGGTCGTAGTCTGGGTCTAAGGGATTGGGTGCTGGTACTCTAGGTATCTCAGTGGGGTCAAAATCAGGCATTGGGATTTGATTTTCTGAGTTGACTTCAATTTCCATTGGCTGGGTGGGAAACAGTGGTAATGGTTGGGGTGCTATGAGTTACTCTAGATTAGGGTCTGCAGCTGTAGTTGCTAATATATGAAAATTTGCTAGACTCCTATTGAGCATATCCTGGGTGTGAGCATCTGTTTCTCTCTTAACGGCTGCTAAAGCACGCTGTTGTTGTAACTTTTTCATCCTTTTCCTACGTTCATGCGCTCCTCTACTGAACCATCCTCTATTCTTAGGAGGGAATGCTTCTTCAGATTGGGCCTTAAACACGAATATCCCATCTTCATTGTCAGCAGAATACCCTGAGAGGGTAGGCTGTGAAGAGGTGCCTTCGTCCCTAGGTGAGCTGGACAACTGACGGTAAGCGTCTGAAGGTCCTTGGTCGCTCATACTGTAAACTAACAAATAGTCAAATAACACACAACAATAAAATACAGATATGCACGTAGTTCCGTAGAAAATTTCCTAACATTTTGAATAATATCTTGGTGTCAGCGGAACACTTTTGTGGCTGAATCAGTGGCTTAGCTCTGATACTACCTTCTGTCGCAACCCCCGTCCCCTAACAACCCGGGAACGGGCGACCGCGACCAGTTTTAGTGGTATCGGTGTTTATCAGTTTGGCTGCCGAAATTTCATCAGGACCGTAGTTGGGAAATATTTTATCAGAGTAAAATACCACACTTTTATAATATTAAATACATGGGAAAATCCCAAGTTTCTGTTGGTGCACCTTTTTGTGTCTGTAACTAGTCTTACTTATCGTTGTATTTTGTACGGTCTTTAAACATTTATCGAGTATGTATTTGCCGTCGACCAAGTCGGATATCCTCCTATCCACTTGTGTCTGACTTATTTGTCTCTATTTGGTATGTAATGTTATACGTACAATGCATGTTGCATGAAAGGATATAACGGTCATTATGTTAATGTTTATATGTTGCTGTTTGTTTGCAGCAAACAGCACAACTGATGCAGCCTTTGACGAAACAGAAAAACTATCAAGTGAATCCGTTTCGTCGACATCAATGACGAAACAGACTTGTTTCGTCGTATGATGGGCTGCTTCAGGCCCAATGTTTGGCCCAATGCTTGTTTCCTCGACCCACCTTGTGTTTCGTTGAGACTAAGGCCCAAGGACTATATAAACACTGTCTGGTTTCACTTTGAAACCAGATGAGAAAATACCCTTAAAGAAACTCTGTCAAAACTGTGTTAGTATCAGTTTGTTCTTGGTTCTCATCCCATTTGATCAATAGATTGCGTTTCATTGATTATACCTCGTGTGTTTTACTGTTTTATTAACTGTGTTTGATTTGCACCGTCACGGGGATTCCGCACCCGTTACCGTGTATGTTATAAACAAGGATAGGTTCTCGTTATCGATCCTCACCGGAAAAATGGGACCTACAATTGGTATCAGAGCTTTGGCTCGTATCCTTGTTTAAACCAAACATAGTTAGGTTTATATCGAGTGTTGTTGTTGATTTTCCGAAAACTGTTCTTGACATTCATATATTTCTGGAAAAGTCTTCTTAACAATCTGTTATCATATGCTTCATTGCTAAAGTTTTATTGAAAACCTTGTTAAAATTACACGTGTGCATGTTTAGAGTTTGGTTTTCATAGAAAGTTTATGCAAAATTCTAGTATTTGTGGTTGTTGTTCTTGAAAAAGTGCTTAGAAATCTGCCTGGATATTGTTTGTTTGCCAAAGTTTTATTGGAAACCTTTGTTATATTGCATGTTCACACAATAAACTGGGTTTTATTTGAAAGTTTGGGAATATTTCGTGTTTCGGAAAGTTGTTAAGTTGCCAGAATAATAATCATTTCTGAGTTATTCTTCACTTCTTCAAAAGACCTTCAAACTATTTCTTGAATAATCATTGAAATTAGAATTAAAAGGGTTTGATAAAATATCTAATTTGTGAAATACATTGGAAACAGATATTAGGCAAGTTGTTGTGTTGAAAGTTCTGTATTGAAAAACTTGTACTGTGTCAGTAAGTGTTATCATTTAAGTTGAAAAAGGTTACCAACTGTCACCCACTTCACCCACTTGTCTGAATATTATCCTTGACGAAACAAGCAGGCGACGAAACAAAAGCGTTTCGCCATAAATATCTTCGACGAAACAAAGTCCGTTTCGTCATAATATCTTCGACGAAACAAGTCTGTTTCGTCATCATCCATTTCGACGAAACGAGTTCGTTTCGTGGAAAGTGTTTCGTCATCTGTTGTCATTTTTATACAGAGGACTTGTAAAAGTGTTCTAACTGTGTGTTTTCAAGAATTTGATCAGGTATTCCACTTCATACATCAAGTATGAGCTGCACAAGTCCGTGGGATTGGAGTATGGACTCGCGACCAAGTCAAGATCAGTCCTCTGCAGCAGCTTGGGTCAAAAATGTTTTTGGTCAACCTTCCATAAGTGCAGGACAATGGGCACTTGTATCTAATCAAAATCAAAATATTCAAAATCTTTTGCTCAGCGAGAGCGAAACGGGCAGCAACAATCGCCCACCAAAGTTGAATCATATGAACGATTTTCCATCATGGAAAAATCGTTTCCATACATATGTTCAAGGGCAAAGCACCGATCTTTGGAGGTGTTTCATTACTCCACGCAACAATGCCCTCGAAGTAGCAGCATCAACGGCAGAGGGTTTTGCTAATATGCAAGAAGATGACAAGAAAGACTATGAATTAGAGAAAAAGTCATTTGCTATTCTTACACAAGCGCTTCATAAAGAAATCTTTCATCAATTCTCTTATTGTTCTGACACGAAAACATTATGGGATGCTTTGGTAACAAGAGGAGAAGGAAATGCAGCTACTAGAAAGACACGTCATGATCTTTTGAAGAAAGAGTTTGAATCATTTCAGTTCTTGGAAAATGAAACTCTAAATGATATGACTACACGTTTTTATCATTTGATTAGTGAAATGTTTGCTTATGGTGTTACTTCAACTCAACAGGAAGTCGTTGCACGTTTTGCTGATTCTTTACCTCCAAAGTGGAGCCCATACATTGAGCTTTTAAAGCATACCGGTGTTCTAGATGCTGAAAATGTCAATATCTATGAATTCGTACAGAAGCTGGAACACAAGAATGATGAAGAAATTCGGAAAGCTAAACGAATTCCTGCTCCTCAAAATACAGAAATGTATTATGGAGGAGGTTTTATCCCTTTAGCTAGTTCCAGTTCAGCTCAGCAACCAAAGTTACAAACGGCGTTTGTATCAAATACAAACTCTTTTCCGTTTCCACAATCAGCTCCACCTCCGGTCTTCGATCCGAGTGCCTATCTTCCGCCAGCGCATTTGAGTGCTCAAGCTCAGGCTTATTCTAGACCTCTATTTGGAAGTCCTTTTCTTCCTTATACACCTCCAGTTGCCACTACTCAACCTCAGTTCAATTCGAGTGCTTATATTCCTGTCCCACAACAACAAACCCAACCACCACAACAAGCCCAACCACAACAACAGCAAGCTCATTATACCAACAATCCTCCACCCACAAACCCTAACACAGTCAAAGTTGATACATCAAACCTCTCAAATGTTAGCATTGAAGTAGCAAAGGAACATATGGAACTCGTAAATACAATGGTCAGTGCTTACTGCGGTTTGGTCGCATGTCAAATTGGAAACATCAGTTTGACCAACGAAGATTATCTAAAAATCAACCGTGATGAAATGGAGTTGATGGATATAAAGTGGGCGTTCGCAAGTGCTGTTAGAAGGGCGAAGGACTTTATGGTTCGAACAGGGAGAAGTTATTTGGAAAGTAAGCAGGATACAAAGTACGGATTTGATAAAGAAGCAGTTACATGCTTCAATTGTGGCGAAAAGGGGCACTTCAAACGTGAGTGCACCAGACCATGTAAACAAGGCAATCAAAACCCATTCAGAAATCAGACGAGTACTTCAAATGTCAATGCCAATCAAGATAACCGTGAAAAAGGGATAGTAGCGGTGAATAACAACCAGAACCAGTCTGGACCTTCAAACACCAATCGAGCATTGACCGTTCAAGCTGATGAAGGGTTTAATTGGTCTTTACAACTTGGGCAAGGTGATCAAGATAAAGGAGGAACAACATGTTATGCAAAGATCATCAATCACATCAAGCACGTTCATAAGGAAGAATTTTCTGAAAGTGACGACAGTTCGGGTTATACCGGGAGTTCTGATGAAGAAAGTTCTACTTCGGGCGATTATCATTCTGATGATGTGAGGGAAGAAGCAAGTTCTGATCTTAATGACTTGTTGAATGAAGCGGGGGAGTTGAAATGTCAGAAATCAATTTTGATCAAGAAGGCTGCTGTAGCATTTAAAGAAATGGAGAAGTTCTTTTCTGAAGACGGATCTTTCTCTTATCAGACTGCCTTTATGGCAAATGTCTCAGCCTCTACGAGCCAGGTAAATTCTCAAACTCCTGCTCCTAGTGTTTGTAATGATTGTGCTGATTTGAAGCTTGAATCTGAAAAGCTTCATAGTCATAATCAAAGTTTGGTTGTTGAAATGTCCAAGTGCAAAGAAGCGAATATGGCTCTGGTTAGAAATGAAAAGAATTTTAAATCAGTAATTGAAACTCTAAAGAAAAATGTTTCCGAAGTGACAAAAACTGTTTATTATAAACAAGTTAGTATTAACGATTACATTAACATTGTTGAGGAAACCAAAAATGTCACGACCCCCGACCTGGTTTGACCCGTTTCAGGAGCCGCGAGACAGAAATACTGCAGTATTTAATTAATTGAGTTTGACAGCGGAAGTTTTCATCAGGATCTTTAAAAATGTAAATATTTCCCGATTATTTTATTTCACAATTCGGGATAAAACCCGGTAATTTACAATCATTTGATTTCACGAAGAAATCTTTTTATTTTACAAAACATGTTTCTTTATTTTATACTAAGCCACTTCTTTGAGCTTCTAGTGCTATATGGCACTTTTCCTGATTCATAACAGATCAGCTGAAACATGTTTGAAAAAGGTTTTGTCAGCGGGAAATACTGAGTGAATCATTCTATTTTGCATAATGATGCATAGTTATTAATTACAGCATAAGAGCGATTACAATGGCTTCTATCTTATTTTTATCTGGCCTTCTGTCACAATGGTGACAAGTCACAATGGTGACGATGGTCATACCACTATTTAGATCAATGAACCTAAATAGTGATGATTATCCCTTTAGGTCAATGAACCTAACAGTGATTATCCCGAGTAGGTCAATGAACCTAACTGGGAGAAAATTAGTAATGTGCACAATACCCCACTAACCAGTAATTCAAGACATCCACGACTTAGTCCCTGTAATTATAACCTTGAAAATAATTTGAGGTATTGTAAAATAGTTGATAAAAAGAGAATGACTCACAAACTGTGAGAAAAAGAGAATGACTCACAAACTGTGAGAAAAAGAGAATGACTCACATTGCAGATTTATACGGGCAGAGTTTGGCCTACTGATTTAGCCTTTTATCCTAAATTTAATAACAGGCACACAATTCTGGGTTAGAATCAATACAGCATTTACGATAACTCACGAGATCAACACTCACAATAAATGATAAAGTGCTATGCTTAAACATCCATCGAATTAACGACTAATGACAAAGCATCACCCTAATGTGGGTAGCACTTAAACATCCATTGAGTACATTGATCGATCGGAAAATGAATCGTAGCAGCGATTGTGCTAATACCCTGATTGCGGCGTCGATTATTAAACCGTGTGTGTTAATTGGAGTATACAAAGCATAACTCAGCGTATTTTTCGAATTTCTTCGTCGTTCTGAAACCAGAATTCAAGTCCCAATCTCCTGTATTTATAGGTGAATTTTGACCCTCAGGCGGCCCGCGTGAGATCTTAAGCTAACCTTACGCGGCCCGCATAAGAACTATTTTTAGGCATAGGGTTGCCACGTGTGGGACTAGCTCAGCTGAGTCGACAGTTTCTGAAAATTCGAATTGGACAGCTATTTATGTGGATAAACGTAACTAGGAAATACCCCCCCTGATTTTTAGGGGCCCTGATCCTGATTCTGATTTTTCTGAAAATCTTAGGGTTTGTGCAGAATCACTTGGGTTTCTTAATTAGGGTTTCCTATTGGTCAATTAAAGTAATAATTTAGTACTTTTTTATGAGAGTTGTTACATTCTCCCCACCTTAAGAAAAAATCTCGTCCTCGAGATTTACCGGAATAATTGAGGATATTTTCACTTTATTTCTGATTCCAGCTCCCAAGTGTATTCAGCTTCTCTCTTTGAATCTCATCTAATTTTGACTAAAACTAGTCGTTTATGTTTGAGAAACTTGATCTTTCGATCCTCAATTTGAAGTAGTTTCTCAACAAATATCAGCTTTGCGTTTATCTCTATATCTCGCAGAGGTACTACCAGTGATTCGTTTGATAAACATTTCTTGGATACATGAAATACATCATGTATTCTAGCTAACTTTCCTGGTATTTGTAAACGATAAGCAACTGGTCTTATACGTTGGATCACTGAAATGGTCCTACGTATCTTTGGACTTAGTTTTCCTTTCTTACCAAATCTACCAACTCCTTTCCAAGGAGATACTTTTAATAGCATTTTGTCTCCAACTCGAACTCCAACGGCTTTCCTTTATTATCTGTATAACTCTTCTGGTGATCTCTAGCCGTCTTCAGTCTTTCCTTCGTGATACTGAATATCACAGTTGTAGTCACTTAGGATTTTCATCCATTTCCTTTGTCTCGTGTTTAATTCTTTTTGCCCAATTATATATCTTCAATTCTTGTAATCCGTATAGATAGTATACTTACTTCTATACAGATAATTTATCCAAATCTTAAGGGCAAAAATTATGACTCTAAATTCTAAATTATGAGTGATAAAATTTTTTTCATACTTTTTCAATTATCTTGATGCATACACAATGACCTTTTTGCGTTGCACTAACACATATCCAAATCCTAGCTTTGAAGCATTACCGTATACTTCAAAATCTTCAGTTCCTTCTGGTAAGGCTAGAATTAATTTCTAAAGGCTTCTTCTTGTTTAAATACCCATTTAAATTTAACTGTTTCACAATTGGCTTAGTTAATGGTATACTATTTTGGAAAATTCCATAGTAAATAGTCTATAATACTAAACCTACAAAAACTCCTAATTTCCATTGCGATTTGCAGAATCTTCCATTTGGTAATTACTGCTATCTTAGCAGGATCTACGTGAATACCTTCATGATTTACCATATGACTTAAAATTATACTGCTGATAGCCAAAATTCATACTTCGAAAATTTGGCGTAAAGCTTTTCTTTTCTTAACAGAGTTAAGAGTATATGCAAATACTGACCATGTTCGTCCTGACTTTTTGAATAATTAAGTATATCATTTATGAAGATAATTTATTCAAATACGGTTTACAGATCCTATCATGTCCATGAATGCTGCAGGTGCATTCGTTAATCCGAAGGGCATGACTGTAAACTCGTAATGACCATACCTAATTCTGAAAGCAGTTTTAGGTATGTCTTCTTCTTGTACCTTCAATTGATGATATCCGGAACATAAATCGATCTTAGGAAAATATCTATTTCCCGGCTATCACATCTGGAATCATCTCGGCTTCTTGAGTAGTCAGCTGGAAGGCTCTTACATTCCTTTTTGCTCCTTCTGCTGGTTTGGCTTGATTGTCAAATGGTTTGTTCAGTTTTGGAAAATTTGGCCTAAGATGTCCAGTTTCTTCACAGTTGTAGCAAACTGAAAATTTCTTCCTCCTACAGTCTTCTTCTTGATGCCCTGGAATTTTGCAAAAATTGCAATATCCTTTGCATCTTCCAAAATACTTCCTTTTGCAAAAATTGCAAAATGGGTTAGTAGAAGATTGCCCATTCCCTCCTTTCTTGAAATTGTTATGGTTACCCAAACGGACTTCTAAGGTAATCTTTTGGGCTACTTCTTTCCTTCTATTTTCTTCTCTTGTCCGTACTAGTTCGTCAGTCAGAGTATTGGCTAAATCCACGTCATCATCAATTGTGCGAGGTTTCGCAGCCTTGACGATATTACGGATTTCAGAAATTAATCCCCAAATATAACGAGAAATAAGTACCGGCTCTGGCGAAGCCAGGGTTGGTACCACTCGAGCATACTCAAAGAATGTCGAAGTATACCCTCGACAATCTACATCCACCATCCGGTGGGTTAGAAACTTATTTGTCATTTGATCTTTTTCATACTCAGGACAAAATTTTCTTTCTACAAGACTCTTAAATTCTTCCCAGTTCATAGCATAAGCCCTATTTCTTCCTTTAGCTTGTAACACCGTATTCCACCATTCTAGCGCCACTTCTTTGAAAAGGTTTGACGCATACATGACCTGATCATCCTGAGCACATTTACTTATGGCAATTACTGCCTCGGTTTTCTCTAACCAACGCAGTGCCGCAGTCGCTCCTTCATTGCCTGCAAACTCAGTGGGTTTACAAGCAAGAAATTCTTTGTAAGTGCAACCAGGCGTTGCAGTTTTCCTTTTCTTAGGGAGCGGAGCTTGCCGTGGTTCATTATCATGATTAACATGATTATTGCCTCCGTTTACGCTATTACTGAAATTATCTTCAGAAATACGTTTACTAGGAACAATTTGTTGCGGTTCGATTGGATTTTTAATAGCAGCAACGATTGATGGAATAGCATTGGCTATCCCTTGAGCAACTATTCCTGGAATAGCGTTGGCTATCCCTTGAGCAACGATATTTTCTATATCCTGCCTAGTCATAAATTTATCCCCCGGTTGTTGCTCAGATTGATTAACCTCATTAACTGGTTCATTATTAGCGTTTTCCATCTGATAACTAATTTATAGATAAATAATTAGTATAAAAGAAATAATCCAAGGTTACAATTAATTGCACATAATCACGTAAACGAATATACAACAAAATTGTAATTTTTCTAAAATTTCGTTTGTTTTATAGATTATATCATGCTTCTATATACAACCGTTTTATTATTTATTTTACACATACCGAATTTACTATTACTATTACATAACCATAGTTTTATAAATCCCCTATCCTTTTGTCAGATGATATTCTAGTAACGGCGTTCCTTCTCATCGTATTTCCAGGAGATCTGTCCCAAATTTTCTTGGATCCTATTCTCAGCATCCATTAATTCTTTGTTAAAATAACGGAGTTCAGCCCTATTCTCGTTACTCATTGGTGAATTTGGTAAAGGTTCTGGATTGAACTTAGGAAAAAGCTTATAAGGATGGTTTTGTAACAGTATTTCATTATTCAACCATTCGTCTATTTGCCAGTGGATTGAAGGGTTTGGAATAGCTGGTTCTACTCTCATTGGTAGCTGTGTTTCAAGAGAATGAATAAAATCATTTTCATTAATAGGCTCAATAGTATCATCGGTTGCCATTATAAAATCTAGTTCTTCTTGAGATGGTAACCCCTCAATTTTTCTAGAACTTTCCCCAATTTCCATTTTCTTAGGCTTAGGCTTCTCAAGAGGTAAAGCGTTGAATTCTATAGGTTCTTCTATGTCTGGAATACACCTATTGAAATCTCTGGAAACTTCTATTCTTACTGGATAGAGATTTAAATTCTGAAGGGCTTCCGACAGATCACTCATGCTGTTTATGCAAGATACATACAATTACTAAGTTAAAAATCATAGCAAAACTTTATAGAAAAACTTTTAAATATTATTTCATATTGGGTAACTATGACACAACCGAATATGAAAACATACTAGGTTTTATTTGTAAATTTATTTACTGAATAAGGTTTCTAGACTGTATATAATAAACGTGCTAAACTTTGAATCAAAATATTTAAAGATTTATATTTACTATTACAGTAGCTAACATATAAAAATCTGCCCATACTATTCAAAATTAGTCAAATAATTAAAACATATAATCACAAAATAGCAATTAATAAAAAATTAAGTATTTCTAAATACTTAATTGGCTTAAACCAGTGGCTCGATAAGTGGCTCTGATACCACCTTTTTCTGTCACGACCCCCGACCCGGTTTGACCCGTTTCAGGAGTCGCGGGACAGAAATACTGCGGTATTTAATTAATTGAGTTTGACAGCGGAAGTTTTCATCAGGATCTTTAAAAATGTAAATATTTCCCGATTATTTTATTTCACAATTCGGGATAAAACCCGGTAATTTACAATCATTTGATTTCACGAAGAAATCTTTTTATTTTACAAAACATGTTTCTTTATTTTATACTGAGCCACTTCTTTGAGCTTATAGTGCTATATGACACTTTTCCTGATTCATAACAGATCACCTGAAACATGTTTGAAAAAGGTTTTGTCAGCGGGAAATACTGAGTGAATCATTCTATTTTGCATAATGATGCATAGTTATTAATTACAGCATAAGAGCGATTACAATGGCTTCTATCTTATTTTTATCTGGCCTTCTGTCACAATGGTGACAAGTCACAATGGTGACGATGGTCATACCACTATTTAGATCAATGAACCTAAATAGTGATGATTATCCCTGTAGGTCAATGAACATAACAGTGATTATCCCGAGTAGGTCAATGAACCTAACTGGGAGAAAATTAGTAATGTGCACAATACCCCACTAACCAGTAATTCAAGATATCCACGACTTAGTCCCTGTAATTATAACCTTGAAAATAATTTGAGGTATTGTAAAATAGTTGATAAAAAGAGAATGACTCACAAACTGTGAGAAAAAGAGAATGACTCACAAACTGTGAGAAAAAGAGAATGACTCACAAACTGTGAGAAAAAGAGAATGACTCACATTGCAGATTTATACGGGCAGAGTTTGGCCTACTGATTTAGCCTTTTATCCTAAATTTAATAACAGGCACACAATTCTGGGTTAGTAATCAATCCAGCATTTACGATAACTCACGAGATCAACCCTCACAATAAATGATAAAGTGTTATGCATAAACATCCATCGAATTAACGACTAATGACAAAGCATCACCCTAATGTGGGCAGCACTTAAACATCCATTGAGTACATTGATCGATCGGAAAATGAATCGTAGCAGTGATTGTGCTAATACCCTGATTGCGGCGTCGATTATTAAACCGTGTGTGTTAATTGGAGTATACAGAGCATAACTCAGCGTATTTTTCGAATTTCTTCGTCGTTCTGAAGCCAGAATTCAAGTCCCAATCTCCTGTATTTATAGGTGAATTTTGACCCTCAGGCGGCCCGCGTGAGATCTTAAGCTAACCTTACGCGGCCCGCGTAAGAACTATTTTTAGGCATATGGTTGCCACGTGTGGGACTAGCTCAGCTGAGTCGACAGTTTCTGAAAATTCGAATTGGACAGCTATTTATGTGGATAAACGTAACTAGGAAATACCCCCCCTGATTTTTAGGGGCCCTGATCCTGATTCTGATTTTTCTGAAAATCTTAGGGTTTGTGCAGAATCACTTGGGTTTCTTAATTAGGGTTTCCTATTGGTCAATTAAAGTAATAATTTAGTACTTTTTGATGAGAGTTGTTACAAAAAAGGAGTTAGCCATTGCCAAATGCGAACATGATGCAATCAAGCAGAAGTTGGAGAGTTATTCTAACTCCCGATTTGTGCTCGATCACATTATTGACGTTCAACAACTGAAGGGAAATAAGAAAGGTGTTGGGTATAAGAATTGTCCGCCTCCTTTAAGACATAATTATACCTATATGCCTGATGAAGAGGATATGCCTCGATTTGAACCCAGTGTACCTCTGGATTAAGAGGAAGTTACTACTGGCATAGGGTTCAAATCGGACAGTTCTTCGAGTACATCATCTGATCAAAAGGAAACTTCTACATCTGCGAAACTAAGTCCTCCAATCATTGAGGACTATGATTCGTATGATGATGAATCAGAATCAGATATGAATGACCAGGATGAATCACTTGATAAGAAAAAGGGAATAGAAATTCCAATTGAGAATCATATTCTTTGTGATCCTCCTATTCCTGCTGTGCAACAAGTTGCCAAACAAGTGATAGATCCTGTCAAGAATGACAAGAATTCTGTGTCTGCCGTTAAGAGTAATAACGTGTTGTACACTTTGGTTGGTGATTCTAAAATCTACTCAGATAATGATTTTCCAATTAAAAATGTCAATCCATCATCGATTGATAATGTTTTTGAAAATAACACAAGTAAGTTTTTGGGAAAGTCGATTCCGGGAGTTATTGTAACTCAATGTGATCCAATTCCTAAGGCTGAAATCAAAAAGCAATTTGGAAATCAAAAAGCACCAACAAAGGAACAACCTATTGCTCCTAAGGGTAAACAACCAGTTCAACGAGCTCAAAGGCCTAATGTTTCTAATTCAAAATTTGAAACAAAAGGAGCCCGTTATCAGAAGAAAAACAGTAATGTCAGATTTGTAGAATCGAAAGGTACGGATAAAATTGAGACTTTCGAAAACAAGTCAAACACCGATTTTGTACAAAAAGTCAAAATTTTAAAACGTGATAGCCAAAACAATTACACCCAACATACAAACGGGTGTGATGAAAAAGCAAGTACCTCGGGTTCTACGGGTTCGACATCTGCTGGTCGATCTGATTCTCCTAAGTTTGTAGAAAGGAGAACTTGCTTTAAGTGTGGGGAGTTTGGACACATCATTAAAAATTGTCCAAACACTCCCAAGGATAAATTTGTTGAGAAAGCACCACCTGAAAAGATTCACCCTCAACGTCGTCCCGTTTCACCAAAACATGATAAACGAACTGTTAAGGAACAAGAAACGAAGCAACGACGTCAAAACGTCAAAGCTGTTGAAAAGGCTTTAAAATCTGAAGTCAAAACAGTCAACAAGGAACCAAGTTCTTCACATTTTTTAAAACCAGAAGTTTCAGAATCTTTTCATAAAACTACATCTGGTAAAACAAATCAAACTTGGAGACCAAAGACAGGTGAAAATTCAGGGGGAGGTGTTGTCTTACAAAATCATCAAGAGATCAAGATCATCTTTCGTGATTCTCAGGGACGACCCAAGACCACTAAGGCTTGGGTCCCCATCCTAAACTGATCATTGATGATATGTGCAGGGTGTTCCAGGAGGAACTATTAATAGTCATTGGATTGTTGATAGTGGAGCATCTAGGCACATGACAGGCGACTTACGGCTTCTATATGATGCGAGAAATATTAGAGGAGGCTATGTCGCTTTCGCTGGAGACAAAGGCGGGTACATCACTGGAGAGGGAATGATCTCCAATGGTGTTGTATGTTTCGATAAGATCAATTATGTTCGTCAAATTGATCACAATCTTCTCAGTGTTTCGCAAATCTGCGACAAAAAGTTCACCGTGCATTTTGATGATGCCGGTTGTTATGTGCTGAAACCTGGCTTCAAGATTCCAGAGGAATGGATTCTCTTATCGGCTCCAAGAGTTAATTATCTTTATATTCTTGATATGAGCCAAGCGATTACTACTTCTGCACAAGTCACATGTTTTGTCTCGAAAGCCACGGAGAAGGAGTCTATATCTTGGCACAGAAGAATAGGGCACATTCACTTAAGAAAAATGAACCATTTGGTGAAAAATAATCTTGTGAATGGCGTGCCCGTGAGAAGTTTTCATCTACAAGATATCTGTGTTTCGTGCCACAAAGGGAAACAAACGAAGAAGTCTCACCCTCTGAAGAAAATCAACACTGTTAGCATGCCTCTCGAACGTCTTCATATGGACCTCTTTGGACCTATGAGACACAAGACAACGTTCGGAGATGCTTATTGTTTAGTAGTTAGTGATGATTACTCTAGATTTTCGTGGGTAGCTTTTATGGCACACAAGAGTGATACTCCTGGCATCCTTAAGGATCTTCTTACAATGTTGGAAAATCTCTACACGTTGAAAGTTAAGAGGATCAGAAGCGACAATGGAACTGAGTTCAAGAACCGTGTGATGGATGAGTTCTGTACTTCTAAGGTCATTCTTCATGAATATAGTTCTCGCTGCACTCCACAACAAAACGGAGTCGCGGAGAGGAAGAATCGAACGATAATTGAAACTGCAAGAACGATGTTGGTAGAGTCGGGGCTTCCTGTTCAGTTCTGGGCGGAGGCTGTGTCGACTGCTTGTTACACATTAAACCGAGTTCTTACAGTTAAGAGACATGGCAAGACTTGTTTCGAACTTCTACAGAAAAGGAAACCGGGTCTTTCATTTCTAGAACCTTTTGGCGGTCCATGCACTATGATTGAGCCGGATGGAAAGTTTGGCGCGAAAGCTATCGAGGGTTTCTTCCTTGGATATGCTACTCCGAATTTTCGTGTTTGGAATCTGGCTACCAAAAAGATTGAGCTATGGAGTGAAGTAAGGGTTCAAAGGTATACAAGTCCTGTTAGGGCTCCGAGTGATCCTTGGATGTTCGACTACGATGGGCTTTTCAACTCCTTTGATCTACCAACCTTTGACGAAGATTCTGCAGCTGCTAGAATGTTATTTGATAGTGACAATGCTGCTGAATCGACATTGGTTAGACCTATTGTTGTTAACCCGCAAAGTTCTAATTTGACTAACAACACAGTTCAAAATGAGGAATTTGAAGATGCTACTGAGTACAATGAGTCATCAGAAGATGATGGAAATCTGGATGCGACTGAAGGCACTTCAGCTCCAGTTGCTCCTGTTCAGGGTACTTCTTTTGAAACTCCTCATGTGCAGGATGTTGATACTGCTGAAGGAAATGCATCCACTTCTACACATATTCCAGGTGTGGAGTTGGTTAGTAATCCTAATATTAATAATTTGGGTGTTAATACTCGTGTTCCTGAAAATCCGAAAATGAGAATTCACGATACCCATCCACAGCAGAACATTATTGGAGATGTCCAACGCGGGGTGCAGACGCGTAATCAGCTGAGAAAGAACCAGAGTGCTAGTTTATATTCAGCCATTAGAGAATCTGGTCTTCAAAATGATTGGTCCTTTGCGTGCTACGTTTCACAAGAAGAACCGAAATCTTGGAAAGAAGCATTAAAGGATAATTCTTGGGTTGAAGCCATGCAGGACGAACTGCAGCAATTTCAAAAGCTTGGTGTTTGGAAGCTTGTTGAAAAAACGGAGAATTACAAGAAAATTGGTACACGATGGGTTTATAAATGCAAGAAGGACGACCGTGGAATTGTTATTCGCAACAAGGCGAGATTGGTTGTTCAAGGATTTCGCTAGATTGAAGGCATTGACTACAATGAAGTCTATGCACCTGTTGCACGTCTGGAAGCTATTCGGATCTTTTTAGCTTATGCTTCTTTCAAAGGATTCAAAGTCTACCAGGTGGACGTCAAAAGTGCTTTTCTTCATGGTGTAGTTCATGAAGAGGTGCACGTCGAACAACCTCCAGGTTTTGAAGATCCTATTCACCCCGATCGGGTTTGGTTGCTCAACAAAGCTCTTTATGGTTTACATCAAGCACCTAGGGCTTGGTACGCAACCTTATCCAATTATCTTCTGGAGAATGGATTTCGACGAGGTCTTATTGATTGCACTCTCTTTATCAAAGAACTAGATGGAGATCTTCTGCTGGTGCAGGTATACGTTGATGATATAATATTTGGTTCTACTAATGATTCTTTGTGCAGGCAATTCGAACGTGTTATGCAGGAAAAGTTCGAAATGAGCGCAATGGGGGAGATGAATTTCTTCTTGGGCCTACAAGTTCAACAAACAGAGTCTGGGATATTCATCCATCAAACTAAATATGTTGGTGACATTTTGAGCCGATTCCAAATGTCAGATGCAATGCCCATTGGTACCCCACTTCCGCAGAATCACGGGATTACTCCGGATTTGAAGGGTGAAAGCATCAACTCCTCATACTATCGCGCCATGATCGGATCTCTCATGTATCTCACCGCTTCGAGGCCTGACATCATGTATCCAACGTGCCTGCTTGCAAGATATCAAGCAAACCCGAAGGCCTCTCATCAGTCAGCTATCAAAAGGATTTTTCGCTATTTGAAGGGTTGCCCGGACCTCGGTCTTTGGTACCCTAGGGATGATAGCTTTGAATTAATTGCATACAGTGATTCTGATTTTGGTGGTTGCAAAATCGATGGCAAATCGACAACAACAGGATGTCAGTTCCTAGGAAATCGCCTGGTCACGTGGCAGTGCAAGAAGCAAACGTGTGTTGCTACATCAACATGTGAAGCAGAATACATTGCTGCCTCGAGTTGTTGCTCCCAAGTTCTTTGGATACAACAACAAATGCGCGACTACGGTTTTGAATTCCTATCTACTCATATTTTTGTTGATAATAATGCTGCCTTACAGATCACTAGAAATCCTGTGCAGCATTCCAAGACTAAACACATCGACATTAAATATCACTTCATACGTGATTATTTTGACAAGAAATTAATCGATGTTGTTCATGTCCCCACCGATCACCAACGTGCCGACCTGTTTACAAAAGCTTTTGATAAATCACGTTCTGATTATCTACTTTTGGTCAATGTCATTAAGGTGATACCCGAGTAAACTTCTGTCGGCTGATCGTTTTTGTAAATATTTTCTTAAGCATCAAAAATCCAAAAAGATTTTCTTTTTTTACTTATCTTTTCGCATTTTAGGGGGAGAAATTTCAGAAAATACAAAAACATGTGAAAATTCCAAAAATCCAAAAATATGTCGTTTAATTTATGTCTTTAAATTTGAAAAATCAAAAATTCAAAAACAATAGAAAACAAAAAATGAGTTTCTTGGATAAAGGAAAATGATGATGTTCACTGGTGTGGTCAGTCAACGTGTTCAAAATGAAAAACAAAAATTGAGAAATGATAAGTATCTCTACTAAAGATGTATCGGTAGGCTCACAATCAGACTAAAATGTGCAAGATGATACAAACCTAACAGACTTCAAGTCAGGTGGGAACCATTCATTGGCATATGGTCTTAGTACCGAAATTTCGTTTGAGAGATTGCCGAGATCTGAAATATTCGGTCTTTATGCTGCTTATCATCTGGGTATCATGGTTGTATCAAACCGTAAAAATAACGGAGACGAAGTCTAAGATCTTCCATGATACTATACATACGTGTACATTTTGCATTCGACCTCAATAAGTGATCAACAATCACATGTCCAAACAAAATAAGTGATAATATATCACAAATTCTTTGCGGAAGTCAAGTTCGTCTCTCTGCTGTACGAAAGTACTGACCTGTTCACGGACTTGCTCTTGTGCCCTTCATGCATCTGAAAATCAAGTTCCTCATAAATAAGTGATTCTATCACATAGGGCTTGTTTTCAATCAACTAAGTGAGTTTCTCACATTCTTTTTATACGGTCAAACAGATGATAAACGGTATACTCACCGGTAAGATGAATTCTCGTGCATACCTTGATACGGAAATGTGTCGTGAGTGGATTTACATCGACTTGTAAGTATAATCCTTACCGTTAATCGTATCTCTTAATTATGATTACGTCTGATCAGTTTGAGCTTATGTGGACAACAATACCGATAATCGAGGTAGTATATTTATCCAGAGCTTTAAACAGAAATCAAAATCATGTTGTCTAAGACCGTAAGCTGGTACAATTCCTTATCCTTGAAATTCGCAAAAAGTTTGCACTTGTACAGTTGTTTATTGCTTTAAATAGTATTTCGTTTAAGTTTTCCGCGCTTAAATTTTAGTTTTAGTGTTTGTTTGTAAAGTTTCGTTTTTTTATTAAGCCGATGTTGTTGCTTGGTGTTTTCTGCCGGAAGCCTGAAACCTACTTCATAAAACGTCCTTGCATTCGTCCTTGCATTTGGAAACTCAAACAAAATGGAAGTGTGTTCAATTCATCAAAACTGTTATGTGTGCATAAATTTCCATGCCTTAGTGTTTTTAAAATTTGAAGTCGACGAAACAAAGTATGATCGACGAAACAAGTCCGTTTCGTCGATGAAACGACGAAACAAGTCTGTTTTGTCGATGAAACGACGAAACGCAAGAGCCCAGTTCTGTTTCGTCATGGGCTAACTGTGAAGGCCCAAGTCCAGCCCAACATGTTTCGTTTCGTCGAGCCCAATCCCGTTTCTTCGAGACATCCGTTTCGTCATAATGAGGCGGTGTATATAAGGGGTCCCAGTGTTCACTTTTTTCAAAATCACAACTGTTTGTCCTTCTCCTTCACTCAGAAACCCCATCATCATCCTGAACCAACATATCTCACAAAACCCTTGTTTTATCTTGAAATCTAACAAAATCAAAGGTGCAAAAATGTTATTGATCATGTTTTTAACAAAGTGAACCGTTTGTTTTTGTTCGAAACCCTCGGAGATCTTTGTTTTCCTTATGATTTCATTATTTTATCTTGTATTTTGTTTGGTTGCTTATGAAATCTGATAGATTTAGGGCTTATGTGTGTATATGTTCATTGATTGGTTTCGGTTTCATATAACAAAAACAGGGGATGTGGGTTTGTTGGTTGTTTAACTTGTTTTGGGTGGATTCGGATAAAACTGGTATTTGCTTATGAATCTAGGATTGTTTTCTGTTTGTTTTGTGTAGAATAAGTATCAAACTGATGGTTGTATGAGTTTTGATCATTGATTTAACATGAAACGACGAAACAGAAAAACCCCCAAATCGACGAATCGCATAAACCCTAACTGTTCACAAACCCTCTTTCCGACGAAACAAACGACGAATCAAACCAACGACGAAACGGATCCGTTTCGTCGAGGTGATGTCGACGAAACAAACTAGTCAATGGTCAACTCCGTTTCGTCGCACATCGTTCTGTTTCGTCGAAGACATTTCGTTTCGTTGTACATGCCTTAGAAACTTTTCTGTTTTGGTGCTATGTTCACAGAATGTTTGTAAATATATGTTTAATGATCATTTGATGTTCAAACATGGTTGTATATAAGTTTAATACTCTTATTATGCCATTGCGACTTATTGTGGACATTTGCATGTACAGATGGCACCGAAAGGAGAACGTAAGAAACCGACAAAGAAGGAAAATAAATCTGAAGAGGAGATTATGTCCGAGAAGCGTCATAATCAAATCGCTTATCTCGATCCTGAAGAAAAGCTCACTGAACTGAAAGATATCACGAAGTGGATCAGGGAGTCGCGGATAAATCATGCTGTTACATTCTCGACACCCGTTTACAAATCCCTTATCAAGGCTTTCTGGGATTCTGCTAGCGTTGTACAATTGGATGGAAAGGAAGTTATTAAGGGTCGTGTCAATGATCTGGATGTTATTGTTTCTCCGGATATCTTGAACGAGGTCCTACAACTACAAGATCATTCGGATGCTCCATATTCTATTCCTATCATGTGTATAAGAGGCTGCCTGTTACGGATGAAATGTAGAGGAGATATATTCAGCACTCAAATCAACAAAGGTGATCTACCATTACGGTACAAGTTCTTATTGCACATTCTCATACAATGCCTTAGCAATAGACGTGCTGGATATGATATGGCTGGAAATGATTTAGTCGGATTCATGGTAGCGTTGGTGCTGAACAAAACGTTTAGCATCTCAATGTATCTCTTCGCCAACATGAAAGAAAACATGACGAGGACTGGGAGTAGAATAACCGGGAACAAGTTCTGGATGTATCCGCGGTTTCTTCAAATGATTATGAATGTTCAACATCCTGGTCTTCCTAAAGCCGACAATGACATTCTGAAGATAGAGGCTATGAATTTCAACTCTTTAAGAATCATCAAGAATCTAGCAGCCAAAAGATACAAAGAGAGCGATCCTCCAAGAAAGTTGTTTGGTGCGCTAAGAAATACTGATTATGTTGCTCCAGCTGATGATAAATGGCGTCATGATGATAGCCAATCTGACAACGAAGAGCGTTGAAGAGAAGAATGATTGAGAAGTTTGGTCCAGATCCAGTGGATTCTGAGACATCGAAAAGTGATAGTGAAGGTGATGGTAATGATGGTGGTGATACAGGTGTTGTTGGTGCATCAAGTGCTGGTGCTACTGGTGGTACATCCAGTGCTAGTGCGACTGGTGGTACATCAGCTGGTGATGATGAAGAAGATTCTGATTCTGATGATCTAATCGAGCCTGGATACGAAATGTTTCTTGATGACCGTGGGGTTAAAAGATACAGAAAAATTAGAACTGAAGATGATCCAGAATATGTTCCAGAAGAGACTGAATCGGAACGTATAAAGAAAAGAAAAGCTGAGAAAGCGGCTGAACATCAGAAGAAGAAAGCAAGAAGATATTAGAGTACTTCTGCTCTTCAATCTGTACCTCAGGAGCCTATTCAAGAAACTCCTGTAGTATCGTCAGCTCCGGAAACTCAAACTGTAACTCCTCAGGCTGTTCCTCAACGAACAATGGCTGCTGCAATTAGAGCAACCACCTCTCAACCCAGTTCTGAACGCCAAAGGATCTTCTCAGAGATGTCTCAAGACGAGAAAAAAAACTTCCTATTTTCCCAATACGAAGCGGCTGCTGATCGAATTCAGAGGCAAACTGATTTCATTAAAATCATGAAGAATTATCAGATCAGTCAATTGGTGGAAATTAACAAGTTGAAGTCCACTGTTGGTCAACAACAAACGGTGATAGAGCGACAACAAGCTGAGATTGATTCACTTAAAGCTGAGAATGCTCGTTTGAAGGCTGCTAACGAAGAGAGAGAAAGAAGTAGCACTATACTTCAAAAGCTAGTTGAAGATCTTAAAGGAAGATGTGACTTCATGAAAGAATGGTACGAGTCACGGAATACAAAGATACAAGATGGAGTTAAGACGCTAACTGCTGGCTATGAGTTTCTTCGCCACAAGGTTGTTACTATGTGGGATGATCGATGTAAACAAGAAGAAGTTATGAAGAAAAAGGATGATAATCCCTAAGATCAAGGGAATCCTGACACTTCTGGTACATCACAGCAGCAGCCAGCCGCTACATCTTCTGTAATTGTTGTAGCTCAACCTCCAGTAGTCGAATCTACTCAGGGAACATCTTCTGGAACAGTTCAACAAATTGAAGGTACATCTTCTGTTCCAAGCAGTGCTGATATTGCTTTACAGGCTATTCATCCAGTCACGGGAGAGTTACTTGAAGAAGGAGAAATAATAGAGGATCTTTCTCATGAGCAATTGCTTGCTCTACATGCGATGAGAGAGATTGATGATGCTGAGATCGACAAAATGTCAAGTGAGCCGGAAACAACAAATGTTGAAGATATCGAAGAAATCATATTTGAAGGGAACGAGAAGAAGTCTTCAAATGTTCGACAAGATGGAACTGAATTTGCGCCGTTCTATGAAGATTGGTTACAAGAGAATGTGGACATCATAGACTAGCATTTAAGGAACCGTGATTCTTCCAAAAATGCAACAGATGCGTTCTCTGAATGGCGAAGAAAATTTCTATCCAAGGCTACCAAACCTGTGCCAGAAGTCGCTCAAGTCGACTACTTACAGTTTGAGAAGGCAAAACCGAGTGGCAAAATTCTCTGTTGGATGTTTGTACAGGAAATTCACTACGTTGCCATAAAAAGGGAATTTGGAATTCAATACTTCCGGTCGTTGCTGAGCATATTATCTTTGCGTTTTTATGATGTGGCAGCATTGACGAAGATAGATCTCATAAATCGCTCAAATTGGGACGGCGCAACTTTATTCGAGCGACTTATAAAGGTGAACAAGAAGTCAGGCTGGAAGGATGAATCATACAAGCCACAGTTTCCTATCTATCAACAGATAAAGTTTACTCTCGATCCGGAAACCAACACTGGCAGATACAAGCTTGTTTATCAGCCACCAAGATTCGTAGATAAAATCCCATTAATGCCGATGCAGCAGGATTTTCTTGAAGATATGGCATTATGGTGCTACGACTCCGACACTCATGAAGCCGTGATTGTGTTTAGAGGTGATCGTGCAAATTACCGGATTTGGATCCGATGTGGATCGTCAACATGTCCGAGGCTGACATCAACAGATTATATCGTCACGACATTTTCTATGAAGATCAGGATGCACATCAAGCTCTGCGATTCCAGCGCGTCGCATGTTTCTGTTTTTTATCGGGGAATCCATGTTGGCAGTTCGTGGTCCGAACAACACTGAAGAAAGAAGATTGAAGACCGAAGACGAGTAACAGACAAGGGGGAGTTTGTTGGTGCACCTTTTTGTGTCTGTAACTAGTCTTAATTATCGTTGTATTTTGTACGGTCTTTAAACGTTTATCGAGTATGTATTTGCCGTCGACCAAGTCGGATATCCTCCTATCCACTTGTGTCTGACTTATTTGTCTCTATTTGGTATGTAATGTTATACGTACAATGCATGTTGCATGAAAGGATATAATGGTCATTATGTTAATGTTTATATGTTGCTGTTTGTTTGCTGTCTGTTTGCAGCAAACAGCACAACTGATGCAGCCTTCGACGAAACAGATCTGTTTCGTCGAACACCTCTCGACGAAACAGAACAACTGTCAAGTGAATCCGTTTCGTCGACATCAATGACGAAACAGACTTGTTTCGTCGTATGATGGGCTGCTTCAGGCCCAATGTTTGGCCCAATGCTTGTTTCGTCGACCCACCTTGTGTTTCGTCGAGACTAAGGCCCAGGGACTATATAAACATTGTCTGGTTTCACTTTGAAACCAGATGAGAAAATACCCTTAAAGAAACTCTGTCAAAACTGTGTTAGTATCAGTTTGTTCTTGGTTCTCATCCCATTTGATCAATAGATTGCGTTTCATTGATTATACCTCGTGTGTTTTACTGTTTTATTAACTGTGTTTGATTTGCAGCGTCACGGGGATTCCGCACCCGTTACCGTGTTTGTTATAAACAAGGATAGGTTCTCGTTATCGATCCTCACCGGAAAAACGGGACCTACAGTTTCAAGTACACACATTTTTATAGGGATAAACCCTATTTTATTTAAATAAAACATCTCTTTATTTTAGGTAACTTTATAGCCACTTTTCCAAGCCTTCAGTGTTGTCCAGCTGGCTTCTATTTGGCTTTCACATTTTGTTACCTGAAACGCGTTTAAAAACATTTTGTCAGTGGGAAATACTGGTGAGTGAATCCCAGTTTAATCAAGACATGTAAAACCGTTTTACAGTATTGAGGGCGGTCGCGCAATTACATTTGTTTCCATCTAATTTAATTACCACCCACGGTACTGTCAACCCGACTTGTGGTCATGTTACTACTCACGATGTAGTAACAAATTTTGTATACAAAACCCTAACATACCGATGATAATTGTAGAATACAAATACTCAATCACTGTTTATTATAATTTAAAACAATTGAGGTTTTGTAAAAAGAGTTTGCAAAAAGGAGGATTACTCACATTGCTGTCTTAGGGTTTTCTTTAAGGATTTCCTGGTGATTATCTATTAATTACACAAATGCACACGCGTTAGTATAATAACCCAATATTTACATTAGTAATACCCTCCCCGAGACAGAATTCCAACGACTACGTCGGGTAGAACCTCGACAGCCGTTACAGAACCCAAGATCAATCGGGCAGCGTATCTAATACGTAACCGGGGTTATGAAACTTAGAATGAGGCAGAACTTCGTTAATTAGGGGGTATAATACCCGAGTATAGTGCCTACTATATTGAAATTGAGAGAGAATGTTTGAGGATTGAACGAGTTGGACTGAAGGCCGATCAAGGGAATTTATAGGGCTGTTCGTCGAGTTGGTCGCGCCTTGCGAAAGCCCAGGGGGGGTCTTATGCTCCTCGCGAGCTAGGGGTGTAGACCCTAGCCTCGTCGAATCACAAGCATAGCTCATCCGGGTGTCCTGCCACATGGCGGACTAGGGTTTCGCCACCCGTCACTTGGTCGCGGCCCGCGTAAGACCAGGGCTAGGTCTTCGCGGCCCGCCAGAGACCCAAAAACTTGATTTTTAATTAATTTTAATAAAAATAAAGGTATTCGGGGCCTGTTTTCGTATACGGGGTGTATTTTAGGACGTATTGGGACATTTTAAATATTTTTAGGGTGTCGGAATTATTTTGGAGGGTTGTTATAATCTGTAGATCCAAAACTCCACAAATCATGTACAAAGTCTTTTCATTAAAACCACTCATGATTTATCACGGATCTAACAGAACTGTGAGCAAAAATTTTTACATAATCCCAAAATATTTTGAAGTTTGGGATTGGACATTACTGTTAATATAGTTATACATAATCCCAAAATCTTTTGAAGTTTGGGATTGGACATTACATGGGAGGCCCACACATTATATTTTATTGGATTTATTGTCTTATAAACTTCATGCTAACTTCGTGTTTTGGTTAGTATATTGTTTTTTCACGATGATACGCATGTTTTCCGCCGCTGTCATGCAATTAACTCCAAGCGGGCGGACGTCTTTTATCTACCTGCGCCGCTTCTGAATACAACTTAATCATCCCGCCGTTTATGGCAGATACTTTTGTTTATCACGCCGTTTTCGGCAAACACATTTATTCAACCCGTTAGCTTTGACGGGAGCCTTTTGTCCATACACACAGTCTTCAGCGGAAGTTTTCATTCTACCCGCCAATCCAGCGGGCGTCTTTGTTCACTCACGCAGCGGGCACCGTCGTTGCTCACGCCATCCCCGGCGAACACCATTCCCAATCGCCATGTCAGGCCGATGAATCTACTTACCCAATCGCCACCTAGGCCATTGAACTTCCTCAGGTGGACAAATTTAGCCATGGCACCACTGTTACTTGTATATCGTTTGCTAAAGCCGCCATCCGCCCATATTGGACACCCGCCGTCAATGGCAGGAAACTCGCTTGCGCCGTCGCGCATATCGGCCACCTGCCAACAACTCTTCCATGTCGTCGCGCACATCAAATGCTCGCCGTCAATGGCAGACAACCCGTTCAGGCCGTCGCGCATATCGGCCACCCGCCATCATTAGCGAACATCTCTTCCATGTCGTCGCGCACATCAAATGCTCGCCGTTAATGGCAGACAACCCGTTCGCGCCGTCGCGCATATCGGCCACCCGCCGTCATTAGCGGACACCTACGTGATCGAGCGAATCAAACTCCTGCCATCGTGCACAACCAAAAATGATTCATTGCGCCTGGATCCGGATTCAAGCCCGCTCCAACTTGTCTCCGCCATGGTGTTACGTTGGACTTCTTTCGTGCGCGGGACGCGTCGCACCGGATAAGTATCCCGGCAACGCACATGCCTCCTTTTGTGTCAATCTTTGAACCTGTAATAGAAAGGACTACTTACAAACAGCGGTCAAAGCATGTGTGGGTATCATAATCTGAATGCGACCCTCATATGACTTAAGGGTGTGTCACCTAAACTATGCACTAAAAAGCACCCGAAACTCACTTTAAATGCAAAATTATACACAATTCAGCCATAATTCAGCTATAAATCAGCTTTTAATACCAAAATATCATGCAGAATTTATAAATTAGTGTCCAAAATAACTTACAAAGTGTCAGGAATTGAAACTGTCACAAAAGGTGCTTCATACTTAGTGAAACTGCGCAATTTAGCACTTTAACGAACCGTAATGAAACGAACAACCGGACAATACCCGGGACATCAAAATTTGACCAGAAGTAATGTTTTTATGATATTAAGCTAGTACTGGTGCTAGAACACCTTAAAAATCATAAAAACACCTAAACACACTTAAACTAAGTTAAACCCCCTCGTTTGCACTTTGAACCTCTAACTTCCCAAAAATTACATTTACCCCCCCCCCCCCTCATGTTGCAACCGGCCCCAATGGGTTCCACATGGCTTTGTAATAGTTTATTTGATCTTGTCCCCTAATTTGGGGCACATGAATCCTAAAGAAGATTTGTTGTTGGAAATTCTTTTATAAAGACCCTAAGTAACTAACATTGTCCAACACTACATAAAAATCACCATCTCCTTCATCTTCCTCCCCCTATCTCTCGGCTCACTTCACACACATACACACCACCATTTTCACTTCATTACAAGACAATCCAAGGTTACTAGGAGGTGTATGGAGGCTATCTAAGAAGGTGTATGGTGCTAGAAGTTGAAGGACCTCACTTTGGAGCTTTTAACCACTTAATTTCTTCCTTGTTCATCTTATTCATTCTTGTGCCAGTTCCCTAGCCATTAGAGCTAGTGGTAAGCTTCTTGATCACTTAAATAAGTCATGTTTATGTTATGTATAAGTTTCACCATCTAAACAACTTAACTTTTAAAGAAGAAAATGAGAAGATCTAACATATTTATGAAGAAATCAAGTGATTACATGATTTTTTAGTGTATGTAATGAAGTTGTTGATGTTATATCTTGTGTTTATGTTTAGATCAAGTATGTTAAAGCTTGGATCTAACAAGTTTAAGCATGGATCTTGAAGGATCCATGGTTAAACTTGAAGATGAACATATGAAGCATGATGTGAACTTGAAATAAGAATTTCTATGCATAATCTTGTAATTTTGAAGTAATAAAGTGTGTGTAGAACTAATTTTTGAAACTAAATCTCACGGAAATTTTGTTAAAAAGTTAGCATAAGGCTTGTTTATGAAAAATCTAAGGTTATTAAGCATGGATCTTGAAAGATCCATGGTTAAACATGATGATAAAAATAATGATCTTTCTAATAGGCATAAAAGTGGTTTTAGAACATGATTTACAAACTTAAAGACCATTAAACTCATGGATGAGTTGGTTAGTAAAATAAAGTTTCATAAAAGTTTGTTTAAAATACTCAAGAACACTTATTTTTGGAAAGATCATAATATGTAAAGTGTAGATCTAAAAGACTACACATTTTTAACAAAAATCTAGTTCACCATGATGGTTCATATGAAGAAATTAGTGTTTGTTGTTGATGATTATTGTTGAAAATTGTTTTGGTGTTGAAAAGAAAATAAACACATGTTTTGAAAACATGGGAAACCTCCATTTTTAGAGGAAACCATGTCTTAGAAAAATATAAGTTGTGGTGAAACTTATTCCCCAAAAATTCACCTAAAAATATTTACCAAGGTTTCCCTAATTTTTGTGCAAAACTACAAGTCAAGAAATGGTGATTTCTTCAAGTTAAAAATTAATATTAAGTATGTATATTTTTAGAAAAATATATATATATTTAGTGATCATCAAATTTTGTGCTAAGTGTATATGATGTGTATTATATATATTAGTGTATTAGGAACTTGAAAATACACTAAATACTCCCATGGAGTATAAATACAAAATACACATACAAATACATGAGAATACATAAGTATACAAGTATACAAAAATTCCTCACAAGGAAATACATGGACAAATACAAGAAAATATATTTATGAAAATATATTCCTTAACACATTATTGAAATTGGACACATTATGGACACTTTGGGCTTAAATATACATTGTTGGACAAATATATAACCATTACCAAGTAATGGAATTTATACAAAATCGGGTGGATAACAAGACTAACCATATATATATTTTATAACATGACAAAATATATATATTTCATACAAGTCTTAAAATATATTATTTTTAAGACATTTAATTCCGTAAAGTAATAAAAATCAAAGTATTGATTTTTGGTGAAAAATACAAAATACACACGTATTTTACATAAAATGCAAGTATACTTTCGTAAGAATACTTGTACCAAAATATTATTGAAAATATTATTTCACAAAATACTTATATTTATTTTTGGGAAAATAATACAAGTAACATACTTGAAAAGTTAAAAATATAAATTATTTTTAACAACTTATTACCTGGACAAAAAAGACTTTATAAATGAATATATATTTGAAAAGGAAAATATATATTTACAAATAAACAATATATACTCAACGGGCAAGACCCGACAAACAATGGCACGACCCTCACAAAGAATGAAAGTACAAAGAACATATACATAAACAAAAGATGGTGACTTGTACTTGGGTGATACAAGTCTAGTGACTAACATTAAGAGAACACGTATAGGTCACGACGCTACGAAACCAACCGGTGAAGTTTACGACGCAGGATACGCAAATTTGTGAGTTCATGTCCCCACTTTTAAACTTTTACTTGTTTTCTAAACTTGGGGAAAATACATGTACTATGGTATGTTGAATACAAAACTAAGGAATGATACATAGATCATGTGACGTATAGGGTGCCATAAGCACCATTAATCAATTACATACCTAGACTGCGGAACAAAAAGGTTAGATCTAATGGGTTTCAGGCAACCACGCTCTTGGCCACTCTTTTACCAAGCAGTGCTTTTGTGTCCCTAGTCGTGAATCGACAAGTAAAAAATGGCTATGGTTTGGATGCTTCCTAAGTCGTTACATATGTTAGTGGCCTCGCGAACCATTAGCGATCTCGTATTCCTTACATTTACAGAAATACTTGTTTCGTACAATTACATACCATGTTTTCGACAACGAATGCTTAAATGTTTTACACAAAACTGCATGAATTCACACCAACATTATGTTGATGATTTTCCAAAACTTACATGTACTTCAGGTAACTAAAGTGGATGTACGCGCAGTCTCACTCTTGCTCTTGGATGTCGTTTCTGTTTTTAGTTACTATGTGTCAAGACTCGTATGCCCATTTTGCGGGATTTGGTTGTTATGTCCCATCCTGTGTGGTGATATAAGGATCAAAACCTTTATGTTTGTCTTTTAAATAAAGTTGTAAACTTTTCAGACAATGTTTTATGCTGTGATGTAAACTCTAAACTTAACTTGTGTTTTCGATTATGTAATGTTAATGGCATTTGGAGTTATTTTATGATCATGTAGCATGTTTACCATTTGTATGCAATGTGAACCTTTCAAGATCACACCTCGTGCTTACGCCTTAGAAAGGGGTGTGACATTCCTACTTTTCCTAATTCCCTATAGTTATGGCTCTGATACCAATCTGTCACACCCCAACCGATGGCGGAAACATCGGAGTGAGACGAAATAGATTGCTCGAGACATCATAACGCTAATATTTGTGACAAGTATTTAAATAACAAGTTTCATTCCATTTCTAAAGTGTCGATTACAAGGATTTGAAACAAATACAACATAAATAACGAAAAACAATACAATAAGAATACAAGTTTAAAGTGTGTATCTAAGCATCCTACTAGATTCCATGCATCACCAACATCATCGCTAAACCTGCAACATGTTTTAAAAGTGTAGTTCAATATAAAAGTATTGGCGAGCATACAAGTTTGGTGCGTAGTATATGAGTAATAAAATAATAAGGAACAATCTATAACATCCCGAAAATATAAATTCATAAAAATTTGCAATTTTATTTGTAAATAAATTAGTAAAATAAACTAACTAGGGGTGGCACTAACCTAGTTAGAGAATGACTAGTGTGTAGTTAAAGGACAAAAAGGGGACTAAAGGAAATTAGAGGGGCCAAAAGTGCTTAAACTAAAATTTAGTTTATTAAAACAAGGAAAATAAAAATCTCAAACACACATACGTGTGTGAGATCGACCAGACAAGAACAGGGGGCGACCAAGATCATCAAAACCCTAAGTTCCCTAAAATTCCTAAATTGAAGGATCAAACTCAGTTCAAAACGAAAATCGAGCATAGATTAATGATCCTCATCACAAGGGGGATGTAAGGTATGTAAAATTCTATGAAAATTCTATGTTTGAAATTCTTATGAATTTGCGAAATCCAGAAATTAGATGATGCATGTTTGTGATTTGGTTAGATTAGGGATGATATAGTGTCTAGAAGTAAAACCTAGACAACTACATGTGAAATCATGGTTAATTCCTGAAAATCTCATGAACACAAGGAAGGTGATTCATGGGTTTTGTGGGAAACTAGTAAACACTAGGGTTTAGAATGATTATTCTAGTGTAACACGGGTCATAGAAAGTGATTTCTGATATGATGATGTTAAAATATGTGTGTATAGTCTAATTGAAGTTAATTAGGGTGATAAACTCAAGTCATGAGCTTGGTTTAGATCATGTAGAAATCTGACCCACTAGGTGTTTGATAAAATGCCTAAATGAGGGTTAAAATGTTAAAAGTTGAGTAAAAACGCAGATTTGATCATTGTAGAGAATTATGCGTTAAAGCTTGTGAAAGAGTTCTAAACTTATTGTGGATTGAACTCTTTAGGCAAAGAATCCGGAACGTCAAGCGGACAAGCCGAAGGTGATACACGCTTGAAAGGTGTGCTTTAAAGGTACGTAACTTCGGTTTCATTACATTGTGCATAAACAATAGTTTTAGAAAAGTTAATGGGAATGTAGTGTCGATTTCGAGTTGGTATGTCATAGAAGTGACGAAGTTCACTCGACAAACAAACGGGTCAAAATAGTTAATTAGAATTGTTGGTTGATAATGTTATTTAGTTATGCAAATATGTAACTTGACCCGTTACATTAAATGAATCATTGTTAAATTTTGCGAAGTCTCATTTTAGGATGAATAGGGTGTCGATTGTAGCGACCATGATCGTTACTTGAATTACTAGTTTAAGAGTGACAAAGAATCGTTTGGTAGTTATCATATTTTTAAATTCCATAAGATGAGCCAAACGGTTCAATTAATTGTGCAAATTGTTGTTTTAGTGTTTTAGAGAGTCAAAAATGGAGATGACAATCACAAGAGCATTAAGCCATGAGATTGGTAAAGAAATGCGAGTGATAATAAGCCCGGGATATTGGGTATAATGTATCATAAGTTTACTAGCTAAATGATAGTAAATTGTGTCAAGTAGAAATGGGTTGAATAAATGCGTAACGACATATAGTCTTTCTGTCCATAAGTTAAACTTTTGGTATGAGAATCGTAATAGGCACGTTGGTAATGAAATTACAGACGTATAGGAAAAAGAATCACTAAAAACGGATTTACGAATCACAAGTTATGGCCATTTTAAGTTGGGAATTGAACAAACATGGAGCTGGTATGTACAGCATCTGCACAAACAACATTCCTGTGAAAACAAGGGCTAGGCGTGACGCCTAGGTCCTTGGCGTCACGCGGCGCCCCCCCTGATCCGGAACAAAATGAAATTTTGACTTTTTGACTTTTGGAACTTGATTATATCCATCCTAACTTTATCAAAACTAACATTTGTTGTAGTTTTGATCTTAGGTGATGTCGGGAACTAACCGGAAGATGATCGAGCTAGCTTTTGAAGAACCGAACACAATTTACAAGCTTCCGCAATATATTAACTCTTATTAGACTATGTTTATGGAATGTAAACAATTTATTAAACAACTTTTGAATGTTTTAACTTAGTCATTAGTTGACTAAACTTTTTGCTACTTATGAACTTGACTTATGAAATCTATGTTAATTAGGCATCTTTTGTCTAAAAATGACAAGAATTATTATTAAATTCAAATAAAATTAGACGGGTGTTACAAGTTGGTAATCAGAGCTTAAGATTGTCAACAAAGTGTTCGGTTCAAGCTTGATCGATCGCCCGGTAAGAATTAATTGCTTTAGTATACTTATTAGAATACTAGAAAAAGGAAAATTTGAATTGATATGCATGGGAAATGCGTGTTTACACACTCAAACCCGGAAAAATGCACTAAGCATAAATGGTTTAAGCAAGTGGTGAACTTGGCTAGATCAAAATGAATGATGCATATGTCATAAATGAAATGTTTAACAATTAGCGTAAACATTTCAATTTCAAGATGATGGAAAGATGGGAGGAGTGTATGAATACGCTCGAACCCAGGAAAATACACTAAATAAGAAAGGTAAGGCAAGATATATACTTGACCAAGCCGAAAAAGAATAACACATTGTTTATGATCGAGTGATAGTGATATAAATTTCCATATAATAAGATGGAAATGAATTAAATAATTATTGATAAATCGTGATGGATGTTTCAGTTAAAGAAATGTCTGGAGTAACCAGAGATGATTTGACATCTCAATTGATTGAACAAATGAAAGCTAAGATTTACGAGGAGGTCGGAAAAGCTCATGAAAACAATCTATCACAGTATATTGATAGATTACAAACCACAATCGTGTCGGTGGTGAACGATATGATGGCTGAATTGAAAGATAGCATACTACAAGAAATAGAAGAAAGGAGGGTGTTGGATATGAATCCAAGATCCGTAAAGAATTCCAAGTCTAATAAAGCTCCTAAGAAGGGAGTTACAAAAAGTGTGTTACATCAGTGCAGATTTTGTGGAAAAATTCACAAGGGCACATGTGGTAAGCCAAGACATAAAAAGTCTAAATGTCCAGAGAGGCTTGGAACCAAGGACACAACCGACACAAAGTCTGATGCCCAGAAATCAAGGACAAAGTTGTTTTATATAACAGCCACAAAGGCTAAAGCTGAACCTGATGTCGTTTCAGGTATACTCTTGTAAATTAAATTTCAGCATAAAATTTTAATTATTACGAGTGCAAATAAATCGTTTGTTTTATATCGATTTATTTGACATTCTACATTAGTGTTAACGAAATTACCAAGGCTTTGAAAAATAGAAAGAGGTAATAATAAAAGTTCTATAGTTTATAAGAGGTGTTGAAACTGTACGTTGAGCATCGAGGTAAAAATAATCATGATAAATATTGCCTTGGGAAGGGGTGCGTGCACACTCGAACCCGAGAACATAATGGAAGATAAGCGTCATAATAAGGAGGAGTGTAATAACACCCGAACCCTGGGAGTTTACAATAGTAATAGATGACAAGAATATGGTTATAGACTAAGCCAAACTAAATGAAACAGATAGAAACATCGTTTATGTCAACAAACGATGTGGATAAATTCTATACGAGGATATGAAACCATAACATGAAATGAATTGATTTTGTTATTGTAACAATGGGTTAAAGTCAGAAATCAAGAGATTAAGATTTGGATAGGAATATCCTCGAAAAAGAAACTAAATGGACAATATGTATTATTTGCTGCTGTAAATAATGAAATACCAATAAATTTGGATTTAAAAGCTCGGGTATGGGTAGATACCCAAGTAACATGTTATTAATAAATTCCTCCTGAGGAAGAACGATAATCACCTTGATGAGGGTGAATATGTAAAAGAATTAGTAAGACAAACATTATGAAAGCGTTAGAATAAGAACGAGTAAACCCCAAAAGCCGTATAACCATAACAGTGGTTTTACCAAATAAAACTCAAGAAATGGGCTTTCGAAATATTAGTAAAAGAAACAGACCTAAGGGTCGCTAACAACAGAAAGGTGGTGTTATGATCAAATAAGCAAAATGCTTAATAATAAAAGTAAACGGGATACGCTAACATTACTGAATAAATCAAAACAAAGTCTTAATACATGCCGGAATGGTTGCCTTGATAGTGACTTCGGTAAAATACCCGATAGATGGGCAGGAATACGGATCTATACGTAAACCAAGAGATGGTGACGTAGATTAAAGGTCAAAAGACTCGGATTAATAGTTAGGACTAAAAGATGATAAAATTTCTCAAAAAAAAATTCGATAGTTATGTTCGACTATTGCAAGGCTGGACGGACTGAATAAAGTATAATACCTGACATTCCGAGTAAGCGCGAAACGAATAATGGAAGTGTGAAATATTATTGAACCTATGTGATAGTTCGTAAAAGAATATGGAAAGGAGAACGCAAACTAATAAAACCCGAGTGTTAAAACCATTAAGATAAAGAACCCAGGTAACGGGTTGAAAGGAAATTGTGGCATAAACCAAATAACGGTATGAGTAAAATAAACCGACGCGAATGACACATAAGAATTCATAGAGACAAAAGATAATTCGAAAGAAAGTGAGGGTAGCCTTAGATTACGGTCAAGGTCAAACGAATAGAAGATGATCCATGGGATCACCATAACCTCCAAATTATAAACAATGTAAAGGCCTACGGGGATAAAATGACCATTGGGTCGCAAATACAAAAGGAACATACTAAGGGGGGTCTCACCCTAAAAAGGTGAAGACCTAATAGAATAGTTTACAAGGCTAAGTAAAGGAACCTACGGGTCGATAATATAAAGCGTGGAGAACCAATTATGATCTCTCGCGTAAAATGATAATGTCACACCCTGGCTTTGCGGAAGCGTGGTTAATTTTGGTGTGACTTCTTAATACCATAGCTTAACCATAACAAAGCTATATGAAATAAAATCATGCAAGATCATCCATTTGATTAAGTTTTAAAACCAGAGTAACATACCATTGTCTTAGAGACTTACTACATCATAACATAAAACATTGTCTTGAAAAACATAAACATAAACATCAACATGAAATAAACGCAGTTTAAGATTTGTGACTTGTCCAGGAAAGAGTCACATTTCCTAAACTGGGATGACCTTGGAACCCATATGCAGCGGGAAAACATAACATACCGCGCCAGATCTTTAATTTCCTGAAATACATGTAAGTTGAAAAATCAACAATAATGTTGAGCGAGTTCATGTGTAAGTGAGTAAATAAACCTTGTGAGTATAAAAATCTTGGTATGTAGCAAATAAGGAAAAAGAGATCACCAATGGTTTGCAAGGCCATCGATATGTGTGAAGTGCAAGTAGGAAGACTCAAACCTTGCGATTTTGCGTCGGGGCACAAAGTCACCCCGAGGTCCGTACTGTTGGACCTGGGGTTGGGCTCGCTACACCCAGATAGATCTACCGCTTACGTCCCTCGGTCCTATAATGAGGATTAATGGCCTCCAGTTCACGCCTACCCACTCACATGATCTAAGTAATAAACCTCCTTACGCTAACCATACCATGTATAAAGTACTCGTAATTAAAGTAACATGTATTTCACCCCCGCAGTTAAGAAAACTGAAAACAGTTAGAGAAAAGGGGGACATGAACTCACAGTGGTGCGTCTCTACCAAGTATGCCTCCAAATCGATCAGTTGTATGACGACCTACACGTACTAACTCTATTAGACGGATGGCCGTGCCTTAGCTTCATGGTTTAAGTTTTTGGGAAATAGTTAGGCAACTATTTCGTGTTTACGTTCTGTATATACTTGGTAGTTATTCTCCTTCCCAAGGATGGGGGATTTAATACATGTGTGTTCGTATAATTCGGATTACACTATTAAGTCTCACTTAATATATTTTACTCCAAAATATAAATATTCTTCCCAAAAATATTATATTTTAATACATGTGATTTTCCCAAAATAATACTTAGTAATATTATTTTTACCCTAAAAATAATATTTACGTAGTTCACAAAATAATCATAAACACTTATGCAAGTGATGTTGTGAAAAATATATACTAAATATATTTGTGTATCACGTTTTATTTTGTGAAATCCCACCTCCGATATTTTGTAAATAAGTTGTGGCGAAATCTATATTTTGAAAACAAGTCGAAAAGTATTTCTAACACTTATAGTGAAAATAATTCTAAGTGTTAGGTTTTTAGAAAAATTTCGCCAGAGTTTCCTCTGTAACTGGAGGTGGCCACGCTTTCAAGCGTATCATTTTATTTTATAAATCAAACCAACCATTTTTATCATTCAATCAAAACAATGTTCAAACCACAAACTAGTCAAAATATGCATATAAATCGCATAAATTTCATGAACTTGTGATTTATTCAAACTATGAAGTAAATTCCATTACTTTTAGTGGATCTATATATAAAACTATCCGATCTTGTAAAAACCTCGTTTTTATGGAAGTTCCGTCTTTACATCTTCTCGTCATCTTTTTCAAAAATAGTTATTTTGTCGAAACTTTGTGTTACACAAGTGTTTACACACTTGTGTGTTCTAAAAACCATTCTTGTTAGTGTAAGATCCGTCTTTAGAAATGTGTTTTCTCTTGACACTCGGTCCTTTGAAAATACCACCTGTAGATCCGTAGATCTACTAGTTTTAGTCACTATTTTACAAGCTAAAACACTTTTACACAAGTTCATGATTCTTGTGTGGTAGAGTTTCATCTTCTAACCCTTGTTATACTTAAACAAGCTTTATGTCATAATCCAAGATCATGACCAAACCGGGTTAAATGATGATCCGAGCTACCACAACATAGATCGGGTCCAAATAATCACGCAAATCAAATACTACAACATTTACACAACTTATAAGCTTTTAACCAACATTTTGGTGTTTTAAGTAGACTTTAAAGCATTATCTTGTAAGATTTCGAGTTTTAACCGTTACACATCGTATTAACCACTTCAAAATAGTTCGAGTAGGTGATTTAAGTAACATACCACTAGCTCGAGGCTAGGGAAGAATCTAAGCGAAAAATGCGTGGATAAAAGCAATGTAGTTAGGTCCTTCGCCTTCCGATTGCACCAAGACTCCTTATATGCGACCCTTAACACTTGTAGAGCTTGGAAAGACTTGAGCTAAACTCGAAATCGGATGGATGGGGGTGGGGTGCTCTCGGCCGAAAGTTCAAAGAGAGGGAGAGAGGTGTGTTTTTGTTAAGTGTTGTGAAGAAATGAATGGTGGTCCAAGTCTTGATCTTATAGGCTAATCTCATGCTAATTACCCAATGGATTTTGTGCCTCCTAGATATTAAGCACAAGAGATTTAAACAAATCAACAAGGACAAGTGTGTGTCCCCTCTAGTTGGGGACGGTTAGAGAGGGGGGGGGGGGTCTTGGTCCGATTCTAACTAGTTAGTTAGGATAATAGTTAGGTTAAGTAAGTTAGTTAAGTGCTTAACCCGGTTAGTTGTGTGTCGCGCGTTACAATGGGTGTTAGGGTATTCAGGGACCCTAACTGGCTCAGAAAAAGGTAAATAATGTTATTAACAATATTTTCATGTTCCGGGTATAGTCCGGTTGTTCGGTTGGATAGTAATCCGTTAAAGTGCTTAACAAAGCTTTAAAGTGTCGTTAATACCCTTTTTAGTGACACAACTCATTTCTGACACTTTGGAAAGTGTCTAGTAATATTTTTCTCATGTTTTGGCACTTTATTAGGTAGCTTAAAGCTGAATTATTGTGTAAAGTGCTGAGTTTTGTACTTAGAGTACGTTTTAGGCACATCCAGTCATTGTAACTTATCCCTAGAGACGCAGTTCTACAACCCTTATATCCCTACACTCACCACTAGTGTAGCAAAATATTTCTGGCTCATACAGGCCTTAGAGGCAGTGTTTGCCTGATGCTGGCTTTATCAGCATGTTCAATAGGTTATCTGTTATAGTGCTACTGTGCTTTTTGTGCATCACTTTTGTCACTAAGGTTCAGTCATGTAAATAATGTAGTGACAGCAAGTAAAGTACGATGCAAGTAAGTACATGTATCAGTATTCAAGTAGCAGTTTATTCACAAGTTCAAGCAAGCACAGTAATTAAGCAGTAATTAATTATTAATTAAGTTGTACGGATACCTGGTTTGGTGAGGGTTGTCACATTCTCCCCCCGTTAGAAAAATTTCATCCCGACATTTTAAGTTCTGCTTGTAGATGCAGGGTTCTTAGGAAATAGGTGGGGGTATTTCTCTTTCATCCGGTCCTCACGCTCCCAGGTGTATTCAGGACCGTGTCTCGCATTCCAACGAACTTTGACGAGCTTGACACTGCTCCGGCGGGTCTTGTTTACTTTCGAATCCGTAACCTCAACCGGTTCTTCAACGAAATGGAGCGTGTCGTCAACATGAATCTCGTCGATGGGAATGGCAATGTCATCTTGAGTTGGACTTTTCTTCAGGTTGGATACATGAAATGTATCGTGAACTGTATGGAGTTCAGCAGGCAAGTCCAGCTTGTATGCTACTAGTCCTATTCTTTCCAAAATTCTGAAAGGACCAATGTAGCGCGGATTTAACTTCCCACGCTTTCCGAAGCGTGCCACACCCTTCCAGTTTGAAACTTTCAATAACACCATTTCTCCAACTTGGAATTCCACGTGTTTTCGGTTTGGATCCGCATAGGCCTTCTGTCTGTGGCGAGCTGCTTCGATGCGTTTAAGAATCTGCGCAATCTTGTCTGTCGTCTCTTGGACGATTTCAGGACCAGCAAGCTGCCTATCACCTGCGTCAGCCCAACATAGGGGTGATCGGCACTTGCGTCCGTAAAGGGCTTCAAATGGCGCGACACCAATACTGGTGTGGTAGCTGTTGTTGTATGAAAATTCGACCAAAGGCAAATGCTTATCCCAGCTACCGCCCAAATCCATAACACACGCTCTCAGCATGTCTTCCAAAGTCTGTATCGTTCGCTCGCTTAGACCGTCAGTTTGCGGGTGAAACGCAGTGCTTAGATTCAATTGAGATCCAAACGCTTCTTGGAAGGATTGCCATATCCTTGACACAAACCTTCCGTCTCTATCAGAAATGATTGAGAGAGGCACTCCATGACGTGCGACGATCTCTCTCATATAAATTTCAGCCAACTTGCTCGTATTATCCTTCTCTCTGATAGGTAAGAAGTGTGCTGACTTTGTTAGTCGATCCACTATCACCCAAATAGTGTCATGGCCTCTTGGCGTTTTTGGCAATTTTGTAATAAAATCCATGGAGATTTGTTCCCATTTCCATTTGGGAATCTCAGGTTGTTGCAGAAGTCCTGAAGGCTTCTGGTATTCGGCTTTAACCTTAGCGCATATTATACATTTGCTCACATAAACAGCAACGTCGCCTTTCATCCTAGGCCACCAATAGTAATCCTTGAGATCCTAGTACATCTTATCCGCTCCTGGATGGATAGAGTACCGCGATTTGCGAGCTTCATAAAAAATAACCTTCCTTAAACCACCAAACAGAGGAACCCAAATCCTTTTCTCAAAACATAACGTTCCTTCCTCGTTTGGTACCAGTAGCTTCTCCATCCCACGGAGATATTCTTCTTCAAGGTTTCCTTCCTTGAGAGCTTCTTTCTGTGCGGCACGAATGCGCAAGGAAAGATCGGTTCGGATAATCATTTCCAAAGCCCTAACCCTTATGGGCTTGATCCTCTCCTTTCGACTTAGGGCATCGGCGACCACATTCGCCTTCCCTGGATGATACTTTATCTCGCAGTCGTAATCGTCCAACAACTCGACCCAACGTCTCTGTCTCATATTCAGCTCCTTCTGATTGAATATGTGTTGTAGGCTCTTGTGATCTGTAAAAATTGTACACTTCGTACCATAAAGGTAGTGTCTCCAGATCTTTAATGCAAAAACCACTGCGCCAAGTTCCAAATCATGTGTGGTATAGTTCTTTTCGTGCACTTTCAATTGACGCGATGCGTAAGCAATAACCTTTTGGCGTTGCATCAACACACAACCCAATCCTTGACGTGAGGCGTCACAGTATACCACAAAATCATCTGTACCTTCTGGTAGTGCTAAGATTGGCGCATTGCAGAGCTTATCCTTCAATATCTGGAACGCTTCTTCCTGTTTGATTTCCCAATCAAACTTCTTATCTTTCTGCGTGAGGAGCGTCAATGGTTGAGCGATCTTCGAAAAATCCTCAATGAACCTTCGATAGTAGCCAGTCAAACCCAAGAATTGTCGTATCTCGGTTGGCGTCTTTGGCGTTTCCCAATTCTTGATCGCTTTGATCTTGGTTGGATCCACGTGGATTCCATCTCCATTAACCATATGTCCAAGAAATTGGACTTCACGCAGCCAAAAATCGCACTTAGAGAACTTGGCATACAACTGTTCCTTCTTCAGCAACTCCAAAATAGCTCTTAGATGCTGTTCGTGCTCAGCCTTTGTCCTTGAATAAATCAAGATGTCGTCGATAAACACAATCACGAACTTGTCCAAGTACGGCTTGCAAACTCTATTCATTAAATCCATAAACACTGCAGGTGCGTTTGTCAAACCAAACGGCATAACAAGGAACTCGTAGTGTCCATAACGAGTTCTGAAGGCTGTCTTCGGGATACTTTCCTCTTGTATCCTCAACTGATGGTATCCAGATCGCAAGTCGATCTTCGAGTAAAAGCTTGAGCCTTGCAGTTGGTCAAACAGATCATCAATCCTTGGCAGAGGGTATCTATTCTTGATCGTCAGCTTGTTCAATTCTCTGTAGTCGATGCACATACGAAAACTACCGTCCTTCTTCTTGACAAACAGGACCGGAGCTCCCCAAGGCGAGAAGCTTGGTCGGACAAATCCCTTGTCTAACAACTCTTAAAGTTGTGTCGACAATTCCTGCATCTCAGACGGAGCAAGTCTATAAGGTGCCTTAGCCACAGGTGCGGCGCCTGGAACTAAGTCAATGTGGAACTCTACTTGTCTCTGAGGTGGCAGTCCAGGTAAGTCCTCTGGGAAGACTTCTGGATACTCTCGCACGACATGGATGTCTTCGATTCTCGGCTCAGCAGCCTTTTTATCCACAATGTGTGCCAGGAAGGCAACACATCCCTTCTGCAAACACTTTCGCGCTTTCAGGCAGCTGATAATTCTTAACGGCGTATCACGCTTCTCCCCGTTAACCACAATTGTTTCGCCATCTTCGGTGGGGATACGAACGACCTTCTCGTGACAAACTATCTCAGCCTTGTTGCCTGATAACCAATCCATTCCTACTACTACGTCAAAGCTCCCCAGCTGGACGGGTAGTAGATCCAGAGCAAACTCACGCTCTCCCAATTCAATCACACAGCCTCTGATCACTTCATTGGCTTCTACTAACTTCCCATTAGCCAATTCGATTGAGTAGGGAATATCTAACTTATTAGCGGCTAAACCAAGCATATTCTTAAACTCTAACGACACGAAGCTATAATCGGCACCAGTATCAAATAAAACGGATGCATAGTGTTGGTTTACAGGGAACGTACCAGTAACGACATTGGGGTCCTGGCGCGCCTCCCTTGCTCCGATTTGGAACACTCTTCCATGGGCTTAGTTTAACTCTGGGCAGTTCTTCTTAAAATGCCCAATATCACCGCAGTTAAAGCACCCAAGTCTTTGCCCGTTTCCACCAGCTTGGTTGTTGTTTTGGTTCGCATTACCGGCCTGATCAGCATTATTGCCTCGATTCCCATTTCCTCCATTGTTCCCCTGTGGGCGATTCCCAATACCACCACGATTATTTCTATTCCCAAATCCTCCCTGGCCTCCCCGGCCAGCACTAGCCCAACAAGAATCCTTCAAGTGGCCAGTCTTTCCACAAGCTTCACATACTTTTGGCCCGCATCGGCCAGAGTGATGGCGTTGGCAAGAGTTGCACTTGGGATGTGCACCCATATATCCTTTACCTTTCCTCCTACCACCAACTGTATCCTGAGCTGGCGCGTTTTGCTCTCCTTTCTTAACAACCACACTGGCGCTCTGCTTGAAGTTTGAGAACTTCCGTTTGTTACCTCCTGATGACTCGACGTGAGTCTCTTTCTTCTTTTGCTCAACATCACCAAACTTGTTTAGGCGGATCGCCTCCTCAGTGAGGGCTACGCTCAAATCAATTGCCTCGGTAATGGTCGCAGGCTTGGATGAGGTCACCATGCTTATGATTTGAGGAGCTAATCCCCAAATGAAACGTTCAATTCGCTTAAACTCCGGAGTGACCATGTAGGGTACCACATGCGATAAGTCATGGAACCTTTGAACGTACTCTGCGATCTTTGGACCTTCCATTTTCAAACGCCAGAACTCGGTTTCCAACCTTTGGATTTCCGCACGAGAGCAGTACTTTCTGCGCATAAGTTCCTTCAGTTCGGTCCAGGTTAGCGCGTAGGCAGCAGCTTCACCAAGTGTCTGTACTTGCAGATTCCACCATGAGAGGGCTCCATCCAAGAATAGCCCTGAGATATAGGTGACTTGTTGATCTAGTGCGCATTTGCTCATGCGAAGAACAGATTCATTTTTCTCGGCCCAACGAACAAAGGCGACAGCACCTCCTGTGCCATCAAAATTGACCGGTTTGCAGTCTAGAAACTGCTTGTAGGTGCATCCTGCACATACGTTATAACATACGATCGGCATTAGCATCTTTGCTAAACATATCCAATTAGGTCATGGTATATCTAAATGTCTTAGTATTACCATGAGGTGGATTATTGTTGCCATTGTTGTTTGAGCTGCTTCCGCTGGGTCCTCCTTGCGAAGCGGCGTATTGTGCGATGGCAGCAGCGATAATTTGTTGGAGTTCCGCCTCATTGGTAGGCATGCGTGTCTCACATCTCGGCGGCATCTTCTAAAAGATGTGTTTACGTCGGTCAGGCCATAGTTATAATACATACGCTTTATGATAGTAATAGTACATAACATCTCATGTTATAATCATATCAATCACACAACATCCCATGTCACAAACATCAATCACACAACATCCCATGTAATAGAATACAAATAACCAAATCAAGCATCAAATATGATGAGAATACTGCGATTGCCATATATTGAGACCACATAGTAAGCGTACAAGTACATCACAGTGTCATACAACATCAGTCGACTAAGGGTTACATCACCCTAGTCCAAAAACTATATCAAATCAGTGTCAATACATCCCATATACATGATCAACAAAAGTCAGAATCAAAATGTAGTCTCCAAAAATGTTGTGCAGTCAAAAGCATTCGCCGTCTTCTCACCAACGTCTACCCATACGGTACTGAGGAGCTCTACACGGATGGCGGTGGAGGAGGGGGAAGTGAGTGTAAAACAAGCGGCGCAAATGGAGCCAGTCCTCCTCCATGGCTCTCTGGGTACGCAACCAAAAAGCAACCTGTTGCTCAAGTGCCAAAAGGCGTGCAGCATAGTTTGGTGGTAAAGGTCGAGTGGGCTGCAAAGGAGAGTGGGTCTGTCCCTGGCACTGACACGGCGGCGGCCGAGCTCTCTCAAGCTCCTGAATGCGCTGTGTGTGTGCCTCGTGTTGGGCGACAAAAGACATCAAAACGTCCTCAATAGTATACCCCATGTGGAAAGAATGGTAGGGGTCAGTCGGTGGCATAGCAGAAGATGACGACCAGAGAAACGGCTCACTGGTGGGATCAAAAGGTGCCACATGAAATGGAGAAACAGGTGGAAAAGTAGCAGACGGTGGTATAGTAGGGATATATACCGGTACATGTCCAAAAGGGTGAGCCGAAGAACCCTCTCCAGGTCGCGCTGGAGGTGTAAACCGAGGAAATGAAAAGGAGGTATCAATGTGACGGGTATCAGTGATGTGAGGAGGAATAGGTGGAACCTCATCATCAGCAGGAATCCATCCACACTGGGCGTGCTCATCTCGGGGGTCAATCTGTGCCTCAAAAAGCGCACGATCAAACTGAACTGGCATAGGATCGAGATGAGGTGCAACAAGAGGGTCAACTGGTGCATCAGCAAAAAGTGGGGGATCAACATGATCAGCAGCAATGACATGATCGCCCTCTAACAACGGAGCATCTATAGGATGATCATCAATAGGTGGGTCAGCAATGACAGGCTCAATAATAGGTGCGTCAGCATGAACTGGATCATGCTCAAGTACTGGGTCAGGAGCAGGGTCTAGTGGCTGCTCGGGCTCATCAAAGGCCATCTCAAAATCAAACTCAGGGTCGATGGGATCAACTGGGTCTACTGGGTCGTCTGGATCCTCCATAGGCTGATCCATGGGTATAAACTCTATGTCCTCATCTGGGTCGAATCCTGGGGAAAAGACAGGATCGGAATCCTCCACCTCCTCGTGGTCGAAAGCAAAACTAGGAATAGGGGCAACAGAGGATGCCTGGTCAGGATCTGATCCATGTGAGAAGTGCTGCGCACTCTGGGTGTGTGAAGGCGCGGAGGCCACAGACTCGAAAGAGTCTGGGACCGGAGAGTGAGCAGGTGACTCCTCGGCGGGAGCATCTGCGATCAACAAAAGATCTCCAGCAGCAAGAAGGGCCTCGCCCTGAACCTCATCCTCTAAGGGCTCGTCATCAAACAGATCGACGTCACCATCATCGTCAGCGTCGAGAAGCAAATCGTAAGCAGGATATGAAGCAAGCGGTATGGGAGCAGGGATCTCCACTAACGGTAGGTCCCCGGACAAAGGGCCATCAGCGAGCTCAACAGCACCATCAGGTAAAGCAAAGGGCTGAAAATCATCCTCGTCCGTGCTAGTAACGTCAGATGTGTGGACCTCGCGCTCTGAAGACTCTAGGTCATCTGATACTATAGGTCTAGGTCCTGTGGTGTCTGAGTCACCTGTGCCGGAGGTGTCCATGGTGTCTGTAACGTAAACACAAATATGCACAAACAGTCAATCATACAATCAAATAATCACATAAGTCGCCAAGTACGCATCAAATAATTCTCCTAGTCCCACTAGCCTCCCAGCCTCTCAGACTGCCTTTCCTAGTCCCACTAGCCAAATTCTCCCAGCCTCTCAGACTGCTCTTCCTAGTCCCACTAGCCAATTCTCCCAGCCTCTCAGACTGCTCTTCCTAGTCCCACTAGCCAATTCTCCCAGCCTCTCAGACTGCTCTTCCTAGTCCCACTATCCAATTCTCCTAGTCCCACTAGCCAACTACCTCGATCTCCCAGACCGAGCCTCGGCCTCTCAGACCGAGCCTCAGCCTTTCTAGACTGAGCCTATAAATAATAAATAAAATGTGCTCAACATTTGTTTGTAAAAAGTTTTGGATCTGGACTTAAGTGGTATGCAGTAAAAATGTTTTCGTGAGAGCCCTAGTGATCATAGTCTAGACTCGAGAAAGAATCCTAGTTCGCTATGATCAGAGCTCTGATACCAAGCTGTCACACCCTGGCTTTGCGGAAGCGTGGTTAATTTTGGTGTGACTTCTTTATACCATAGCTTAACCATAACAAAGCTATATGAAATAAAATCATGCAAGATCATCCATTTGATTAAGTTTTAAAACCAGAGTAACATACCATTGTCTTAGAGACTTACTACATCATAACATAAAACATTGTCTTGAAAAAACATAAACATCAACATGAAATAAACGCAGTTTAAGATTTGTGACTTGTCCAGGAAAGAGTCACATTTCCTAAACTGGGATGACCTTGGAACCCATATGCAGCGGGAAAACATAACATACCGCGCCAGATCTTTAATTTACTGAAATACATGTAAGTTGAAAAATCAACAATAATGTTGAGCGAGTTCATGTGTAAGTGAGTAAATAAACCTTGTGAGTATAAAAATCCTGGTATGTAGCAAATAAGGAAAAAGAGATCACCAATGGTTTGCAAGGCCATCGATATGTGTGAAGTGCAAGTAGGAAGACTCAAACCTTGCGATTTTGCGTCGGGGCACAAAGTCACCCCGAGGTCCGTACTGTTGGACCTGGGGTTGGGCTCGCTACACCCAGATAGATCTACCGCTTACGTCCCTCGGTCCTATAATGAGGATTAATGGCCTCCAGTTCACGCCTACCCACTCACATGATCTAAGTAATAAACCTCCTTACGCTAACCATACCATGTATAAAGTACTCGTAATTAAAGTAACATGTATTTCACCCCCGCAGTTAAGAAAACTGAAAACAGTTAGAGAAAAGGGGGACATGAACTCACAGTGGTGCGTCTCTACCAAGTATGCCTCCAAATCGATCAGTTGTATGACGACCTACACGTACTAACTCTATTAGACGGATGGCCGTGCCTTAGCTTCATGGTTTAAGTTTTTGGGAAATAGTTAGGCAACTATTTCGTGTTTACGTTCTGTATATACTTGGTAGTTATTCTCCTTCCCAAGGATGGGGGATTTAATACATGTGTGTTCGTATAATTCGGATTACACTATTAAGTCTCACTTAATATATTTTACTCCAAAATATAAATATTCTTCCCAAAAATATTATATTTTAATACATGTGATTTTCCCAAAATAATACTTAGTAATATTATTTTTACCCTAAAAATAATATTTACGTAGTTCACAAAATAATCATAAACACTTATGCAAGTGATGTTGTGAAAAATATATACTAAATATATTTGTGTATCACGTTTTATTTTGTGAAATCCCACCTCCGATATTTTGTAAATAAGTTGTGGCGAAATCTATATTTTGAAAACAAGTCGAAAAGTATTTCTAACACTTATAGTGAAAATAATTCTAAGTGTTAGGTTTTTAGAAAAATTTCGCCAGAGTTTCCTCTGTAACTGGAGGTGGCCACGCTTTCAAGCGTATCATTTTATTTTATAAATCAAACCAACCATTTTTATCATTCAATCAAAACAATGTTCAAACCACAAACTAGTCAAAATATGCATATAAATCGCATAAATTTCATGAACTTGTGATTTATTCAAACTATGAAGTAAATTCCATTACTTTTAGTGGATCTATATATAAAACTATCCGATCTTGTAAAAACCTCGTTTTTATGGAAGTTCCGTCTTTACATCTTCTCGTCATCTTTTTCAAAAATAGTTATTTTGTCGAAACTTTGTGTTACACAAGTGTTTACACACTTGTGTGTTCTAAAAACCATTCTTGTTAGTGTAAGATCCGTCTTTAGAAATGTGTTTTCTCTTGACACTCGGTCCTTTGAAAATACCACCTGTAGATCCGTAGATCTACTAGTTTTAGTCACTATTTTACAAGCTAAAACACTTTTACACAAGTTCATGATTCTTGTGTGGTAGAGTTTCATCTTCTAACCCTTGTTATACTTAAACAAGCTTTATGTCATAATCCAAGATCATGACCAAACCGGGTTAAATGATGATCCGAGCTACCACAACATAGATCGGGTCCAAATAATCACGCAAATCAAATACTACAACATTTACACAACTTATAAGCTTTTAACCAACATTTTGGTGTTTTAAGTAGACTTTAAAGCATTATCTTGTAAGATTTCGAGTTTTAACCGTTACACATCGTATTAACCACTTCAAAATAGTTCGAGTAGGTGATTTAAGTAACATACCACTAGCTCGAGGCTAGGGAAGAATCTAAGCGAAAAATGTGTGGATAAAAGCAATGTAGTGAGGTCCTTCGCCTTCCGATTGCACCAAGACTCCTTATATGCGACCCTTAACACTTGTAGAGCTTGGAAAGACTTGAGCTAAACTCGAAATCGGATGGATGGGGGTGGGGTGCTCTCGGCCGAAAGTTCAAAGAGAGGGAGAGAGGTGTGTTTTTGTTAAGTGTTGTGAAGAAATGAATGGTGGTCCAAGTCTTGATCTTATAGGCTAATCTCATGCTAATTACCCAATGGATTTTGTGCCTCCTAGATATTAAGCACAAGAGATTTAAACAAATCAACAAGGACAAGTGTGTGTCCCCTCTAGTTGGGGACGGTTAGAGAGGGGGGGGGGTCTTGGTCCGATTCTAACTAGTTAGTTAGGATAATAGTTAGGTTAAGTAAGTTAGTTAAGTGCTTAACCCGGTTAGTTGTGTGTCGCGCGTTACAATGGGTGTTAGGGTATTCAGGGACCCTAACTGGCTCAGAAAAAGGTAAATAATGTTATTAACAATATTTTCATGTTCCGGGTATAGTCCGGTTGTTCGGTTGGATAGTAATCCGTTAAAGTGCTTAACAAAGCTTTAAAGTGTCGTTAATACCCTTTTTAGTGACACAACTCATTTCTGACACTTTGGAAAGTGTCTAGTAATATTTTTCTCATGTTTTGGCACTTTATTAGGTAGCTTAAAGCTAAATTATTGTGTAAAGTGCTGAGTTTTGTACTTAGTGTACGTTTTAGGCACATCCAGTCATTGTAACTTATCCCTAGAGACGCAGTTCTACAACCCTTATATCCCTACACTCACCACTAGTGTAGCAAAATATTTATGGCTCATACAGGCCTTAGAGGCAGTGTTTGCCTGATGCTGGCTTTATCAGCATGTTCAATAGGTTATCCGTTATAGTGCTACTGTGCCTTTTGTGCATCACTTTTGTCACTAAGGTTCAGTCATGTAAATAATGTAGTGACAGCAAGTAAAGTACGATGCAAGTAAGTACATGTATCAGTATTCAAGTAGCAGTTTATTCACAAGTTCAAGCAAGCACAGTAATTAAGCAGTAATTAATTATTAATTAAGTTGTACGGATAACTGGTTTGGTGAGGGTTGTCACAGATAATCCCGAAGAATAATCCTGGTCGTCAATTCCTTGATATGATTAATCGACATGGTTAAAGATAAAAACGTTAAACTAAAATTCAGTTTTAGTAAAGAAACGATGTTCTAACACCTATGAATACCGAGAGAGGAATTAGAAAATGGTTAGTACTAAAGAATATAGGTCTAACGCCGAAAGCTGTAAGATGATGCATTCGGAGGAAAGATTCTTAAGAATGAAAAGTCGATGTAAAACTAAACATGGCGTGATGTGATCACAGACACGAAAGTAATATAGAATGTAATCACGTTATAGTGTGAATGACTAGATATGAAATTATAAGCACGCAAAGGGCCGATGACGGCAATATTGCATAACTGAATGACGAGGTATGAGGTAAAATGGCGACCAATTAGTTTAGGCAATAAAACAAGTTGTAGCCTAAATAACACTGTGACCTATGTAGAGCGCTTGTTAATATAAAACTAGCGTCAAGTAAGTATGCTGACGAACTCAGTGACTGAATGGTCAAAAGACAACCCAATCAAAAAGGCGACAAAGGATAGGAAATAGGTGATATAGTTATGCTAAAAGTTTTCCCCAAGAAAGGGTGTTATCCGATTTAGGAAAAGAGAGAAACTAAGCCCGAGGTTTATCGGGCCATTTAAAATCATCAAACGGGGTTGACAAGGTGGCTTATCGCCTTGAACTACCGGAAGAACTAAGCGGGATCCATAGCACATTTCATGTGTCACATCTTCGGAAATGTCTAGCGGACGAGACAACTTATATTCACTACGAAGATATTGAAGTGGATGATCGCTTGAATTATATTATAAGGCCCATAGAAATTTTAGATCGGAAGATTAAGCACTTGCGAAATAAACAAGTCAATCAAGTCAAGATCAAGTGGGAGCATAGGAAAGGCTCGGACACTACGTGGGAGTCCGAGGAAGAGATGTGACGTCTCTACCCTACTTTATTTGGTACGTACTTTGGTTTCGGGGATGAAACCCTTTTAAGGGGGATGGACTTGTAACATCCCGAAAATATAAATTCAAAAAAATTTGCAATTTTATTTGTAAATAAATTAGTAAAATAAACTAACTAGGGGTGGCACTAACCTAGTTAGAGAATGACTAGTGTGTAGTTAAAGGACAAAAAGGGGACTAAAGGAAATTAGAGGGGCCAAAAGTGCTTAAACTAAAATTTAGTTTATTAAAACAAGGAAAATAAAAATCTCAAACACACATACGTGTGTGAGATCGACCAGACAAGAACAGGGGGCGACCAAGATCATCAAAACCCTAAGTTCCCTAAAATCCCTAAATTGAAGGATCAAACTCAGTCCAAAACGAAAATCGAGCATAGATTAATGATCCTCATCACAAGGGGCTTGTAAGGTATGTAAAATTCTATGAAAATTCTATGTTTGAAATTCTTATGAATTTGGGAAATCCAGAAATTAGATGATGCATGTTTGTGATTTGGTTAGATTAGGGATGATATAGTGTCTAGAAGTAAAACCTAGACAACTACATGTGAAATCATGGTTAATTCCTGAAAATCTCAAGAACACAAGGAAGGTGATTCATGGGTTTTGTGGGAAACTAGTAAACACTAGGGTTTAGAATGATTATTCTAGTGTAACACGGGTCATAGAAAGTGATTTCTGATATGATGATGTTAAAATATGTGTGTATAGTCTAATTGAAGTTAATTAGGGTGATAAACTCAAGTCATGAGCTTGGTTTAGATCATGTAGAAATCTGACCCACTAGGTGTTTGATAAAATGCCTAAATGAGGGTTAAAATGTTAAAAGTTGAGTAAAAACGCAGATTTGATCATTGTAGAGAATTATGCGTTAAAGCTTGTGAAAGAGTTCTAAACTTATTGTGGATTGAACTCTTTAGGCAAAGAATCCGGAACGTCAAGCGGACAAACCGAAGGTGATACACGCTTGAAAGGTGTGCTTTAAAGGTACGTAACTTCGGTTTCGTTACATTGTGCATAAACAATAGTTTTAGAAAAGTTAATGGGAATGTAGTGTCGATTTCGAGTTGGTATGTCATAGAAGTGACGAAGTTCACTCGACAAACAAACGGGTCAAAATAGTTAATTAGAATTGTTGGTTGATAATGTTATTTAGTTATGCAAATATGTAACTTGACCCGTTACATTAAATGAATCATTGTTAAATTTTGCGAAGTCTCATTTTAGGATGAATAGGGTGTCGATTGTAGCGACAATGATCGTTACTTGAATTACTAGTCTAAGAGTGACAAAGAATCGTTTGGTAGTTATCATATTGGGAAATTCCATAAGATGAGCCAAACGGTTCAATTAATTGTGCAAATTGTTGTTTTAGTGTTTTAGAGAGTCAAAAATGGAGATGGCAATCACAAGAGCATTAAGCCATGAGATTGGTAAAGAAATGAGAGTGATAATAAGCCCGGGATATTGGGTATAATGTATCATAAGTTTACTAGCTAAATGATAGTAAATTGTGTCAAGTAGAAATGGGTTGAATAAATGCGTAACGACATATAGTCTTTCTGTCCGTAAGTTAAACTTTTGGTATGACAATCGTAATAGGCACGTTGGTAATGAAATTACAGACGTATAGGAAAAAGAATCACTAAAACGGATTTACGAATCACAAGTTATGGCCATTTTAAGTTGGGAATTGAACAAACATGGAGTTGGTATGTACAGCATCTGCACAAACAACATTCCTGTGAAAACAAGGGCTAGGCGTGACGCCTAGGTCCTTGGCGTCATGCGGCGCCCCCCCTGATCCGGAACAAAATGAAATTTTGACTTTTGGAACTTGATTATATCCATCCTAACTTTATCAAAACTAACATTTGTTGTGGTTTTGATCTTAGGTGATGTCGGAAACTAACCGGAAGATGATCGAGCTAGCTTTTGAAGAACCGAACACAATTTACAAGATTCCGCAATATATTAACTCTTATTAGACTATGTTTATGGAATGTAAACAATTTATGAAACAACTTTTGAATGTTTTAACTTAGTCATTAGCTGACTAAACTTTTTGCTACTTATGAACTTGACTTATGAAATCTATGTTAATTAGGCATCTTTTGTCTAAAAATGACAAGAATTATTATTAAATTCAAATAAAATTAGACGGGTGTTACACAATCCACATGGAAAACCTAGTTATCAAGATTAACGTGTAAACTGGCATGCGATTTACAACTCAACCCTCTGTTTACGCAAGTATGAATGAATAAACCTAACATGACCTCTCGTTCACGGGTGGTGGGTTACTCCTATAGCGCTATATATGTTAAGTGGAGGCTTGTACAAAGCTAATGACAAGTTCATCACATAAGAATCACCCAGAAAACACGAATCAAGCATAACAAATAGTAAGCATGTATTGGATTGTTTGTTTATGTATTTGCATAATAATATGTATTCTAAGTGTGTTTTGTATATAAAAACATGTTACACCCAAAAGTGTGAAAACGGTAAAATGGGTCAAGTATACTCACAAAATTGCTAATACTTCCGATTATCCAAGTGTTGATGAGTGAATGAGATTAGGAGGTTGAATGTATTCGGGTTGGAGTTCAAGGTATGATTAGAGTTGGAATTCAGAATTTAAAATACACAAAGTAGGTATGTATGATAGTAATATCTAAGTTCTAAAATTGTGTTTATGACACCATATCAAGTGGTTTCATGGGTCCCAATTTGCCCATTGGAATCATAACAAGTACTCTAGAATCTTTGATATGTTAGCTTAGGTTTATGGTGATTAATCATAGATTGATTAACACCACAAACTCAGCCATGTTTCTATATAATAATAGGTATATTCATATGGTAATAATATATCCTAGACTATGTCCAATCAAGTATTGTCATATAGCATCATGTATGTCAAGCATGGAGGTTAAAAAACCTCATTATAAGATTCACCACTACACACACCATCTTGAAGATGGTGGGAGGGTCATGAATAACGATAAAGTAAATCTAATCTAATCAAGCCATACAAGTGTTCAAATGAAGGAGTAGAACTTAGTTTGGAAGGCCAAAGCCTCCATTTATTCACACTTCACAAGTCACAAGTTCATCATATAGAAGATGATGACGGGTGCTTGTTTTCATCATTCGATTATCAAGTTTAAACAGAAATTAAATGGGTGTTTGAACCCAAAACTTTGATGGAAATCCCCTAAACACAAACCCACAACCATAGACTAAGTTGTGAGCTTGGTGGGAACAAGATTCCATCAAGTTTTTTTTTTATCAAAACATGAAGATTTAAAAAGATAAAAATGAGCAGAATTTAAAGTGCACTTTGGACCTCAAAAATGGTGAGGTTTCCCATTAGTTTGCCTAAGAAAACTTGTGAAAACCTTCCTAGAGGTTATCCAAGTGTTAAGAATAAAGAAACAAGAAGAAAATTGAAGTAGAAGTGAGTTAAAACTCACTTTTTATGGCTGAAACTTCCTGATGTGTAAGCTGAATTAGAGCTGAGTTTAGAGAGGTTTTTGAGTATGATTAAGGGTTGTAAAAATGGAAAAGAGGCTGAATATAAGTGGGTATATATAGGGAAGAGTTTAGGGTTTGGGTTGGTTGGCATTTAATACAACTAGTTGGTGATTTAACAAAAAAAAGACAATTAAAAGTAGCCATGAAGGCTATTCGAACAGGCTGTAAACAACCATTTAACCTTCTTTTTTGACATTTAAAGTATGTATAATAGTGTAACATATTATGTATTTGATATTATAAGTAGATGGATGTTGGATAATATAAAAAAACAACTTAAACAGCCATATAAAGGCTGGTCGCAAGGCTGTTTTACAGCCACTAAAATTCCCTTTTTTTGTTGTTGCAACATAAGTGTCACACCCCGATATTTCCACGTATTACTGGTGGGCCCGGTGGGGAGTATCGTGACGTAGTTGATATCATCATAGTCAAATAATCACAGTTCAATGCACAGCGGAAGTCTAAAGTAATAATATTACAAACCGAGTTGAAAGTAACATAAATACTACAAACGGAATGTAAAAGGATCCACAGGAGGATCTAAGATAAAAAGAAATATTGTTCAACAGATTTAAGCATCAAAAGCTTGCAAGACTCTTTATTTGATACTAGGAGTAGCCAGCTCGTTTCGCTTAGTGCCTACACTTAACCTTTTTGGAAAATACGTGAGTTTACACTGGTAAATACAATTAACTGACTATTTTTGAAAGGTGTTTATAAAATTGATTTATATGCACAAGGCACCAAAATTCTTTTATAACTTGGGATAATTATTTAAAAATAATCTTGTAAAAGATTTATATGTTTGTCATACGTTCAGGATCCGGGATAGAAGCCGGAACAAGATTAATAGACACACAACATAATATAAACCCACGGCGAGTTATTCTCAACAAGCGGGTATATCTTTTTACATATGCACCGGCAGGTGTATGCCTACACCTCGTGCTTAAGTCGTGGCCATTTCAATGAATGAGCCGAGGATATCCAGGACATGGTCATTAACCCCCCAAAGGCTTAAAACAAACAAAACAGATTAAACGGGTTATCTCAATGATTTAACCATTATTCGATTAAAAATGCAATACCCGACCAAGCGACATTAATAAATACTGTACCCCAAGCCCGTATAAGGGAAAACAAGTTAAAAGTATTTACCTGAGCTAAAATATAATTCTAATCCCAGCCGTATATCAAATCAGCAAGTACGGTAGCTTTTACTGGTCTCCTAAATCTGGAACGAAGGTTTTAATAACCTATTAGATTCCTAACGGGTCTTATTTAAGCTTTAACTTAGACCGGTTAGTTTTAAAGAAAGGTTTATGGTTCAAAACGCAAGATTGAGCCAAGACCGGATTAGAATGTGGTTTAGACCCAACAAGTATGAGGACTTGTATAAAATGGGTAAACTAAACACATTCTGGATTTTGAAGTGAAAATGATAAGGTTTGACTCGTTTCGGCTAATTCATGCAAACTAGTTACATAAACCGAACCGAACGCGAAAATGCATAACGGGTAACCAAATAAGTCATGTACAGGTTCCACAAGTTAATATGCTTAAAATATGTTATGATATCAGTAGGATACCTTCCATTATGCCCAAAACGAATTTAAAATCAAATTAAGCCCCGAAAGGGTATTTTGGTCATTTTAAAGTTTATAAAAGAGTTTAAATAGCAATCTGAGGTTCTGGTCTAAAATAATCAGTAAAAATATTTATTTTAATAAGTTATATCAGTAAGATAACATATATATGTGAAATTTATCATTTATGGCAAAACTATGCACCGTAGGGGCATTTTGGTCATTTCACATTTGTTAAAAGGGAAAAATTTGGAAATCTGAGTTCAAAACTTTCACTTACTATTAAAGTATAAAAATTTATTCATAACATCAGTAGGTAACAAGTCTTAGGTGCTAAATATGGTTTCAAACCATACTATGCGCCTAAATCGCATAAAGGTCGGGATTTGACGATATTCGGGTTAATTAAGGAAATCTGAGATTTTGATCAGCCTCTACTGTTTAAAATAATTTATTTGATGTATAAAATCAGTAGAAAAAGGTTTGATATGTAAAGGATGTGTAAAACTCATTTTATTAGCAAAAAGGGCATAACCGTCAATTACCGAGTCAATGCAAGAACCCTATGTTATGATCAGTTTAAATTTAACAAAAATTTCCAAAAATCCCTAAATATTATATAATAATAGTGGGTAGAAAGTTTGGTGTCAAAATTTGGGTTTAAATGGGTTTTATGCCAAAAATGCCGTTTAATTAATAAAAAGCTTTCATTTTACGATATCGCGCATAACTTCTATTTTAGACCACAAACTGATTTTAAGCTTTTAGGACATACTTAAATATTAGTGATAAAGGTTTTTGTCCTCTTACATTTTCAAAAATCTCGTTTTAATATCAAAAGGGCATAATGGTCAACTTTTAAGCATTTAACGGAAACATGCAATGAACAAGGATTTCTATGGAACCAGGTTGTATAACCTCAGAGGGTTATACTAACCTATAATATGGTCCTAAAGGAACCCTAAGGCATATCTAAACTAAGCTAAATCGGGTCAGAACTGAAAGTCAAAGCAAAAGTGTACTTTTGCGACTTTCGGTTGCGAACCGAGCCTAAACTCAGAATTGTCGGGTTGAACATGCCTAAACATGTTCTTATATTATTTACCAAGTTATTTTAGTGTTAAAACATGTTCCATAACTTCTACATTATTAGTTATGAATTTATTTGCAAAAATTTGATTAAGTTGACTTTTATTAATAAGTTTGACCCGACAATTGACCAAGTAAAAGTGATAATCAATAGGTGCCCTTTTAAGGGTTTATTACCTACATAATTACCAACTCATAGCCACTTTTAATTCGAATAATGGCTGGACCGTTTGTGATTAATCACAAAGTCAAAGCTTAATTACGATAGCTTTGACTTTCGGTCATTAAGCTAATAAAACTTAAACTTAGGAAGCTAAGAACACTTACTAGAGTCCTTAGCACGAATTTAGAACTTGAGAAAGCTTCCTTGAACAGCAGGAGGCTTCAGATAGTGAGCTTTGAAGTGAAAGTTTTCAAGTGTGAGCACAAATGAAGCAAAAACAAGGCCCTTATATAGTGTTTTGGATTGTCTAGGATTAATGCAAGTGTCCCTAGGATGTTAACAGATGTTCCCAGGTGTCCCTATGCTGCTAAAACCAGTTGCACAGACCCTGGTATCGAAAAACAAGCTTGCAAAGGCGGTGGAATGGCTGTAACCTGCAGCTGTCCATTTTATTTCCCAGTTATAGGTCTTACGGACCGTACGCCTAAGCCCTTACGGTCCGTATCCGTAATTCAAATTGTATCGCCCACTTAAGCCTTCTTACGGACCGTAAGGCAAAATCTTTGCGGTACATAAGCCTTCCATCAGAGACAAAAATTATGAGAACTTTTATATTTGACCATGCAACTTTTTAAACTCGAATCTATGGTCACTTTCAGCAGGGATGGTCCACATGATCATGTCTGCATTTGTGACAACTGTGTTCTGTAATCGATGTACAATGTAAACCAATGTCAATTATCAATAAAACAATGTGCTTTGGTGTTATTATATGTGTTTTGGTGTTGTTATGTGTTTGATAGTTTTATGATTTGATTCGAGTTCAATTTCAAGCTTTAAATCACTTTCTGGAAGGTTATACGCAAACTGGTGCGTAAACGCAGTCAGTTTAACACAAAAAACACTCCGGAATAGTGACATAGGCTTAACATACCTTAAATAACCTTCACATAACTTAGAAATAAGCTTTGGATGGTTTCGTGTGTCAGAAACAAGTTTGTTCGATCGCAGGGACTATTTGTGTCAAACTGCGAAACTATGCCGATTTGTATAGTAACGAACATTCCGTAACTTTACCATAAGTCAAACATACCCTAAATATCCTTTACATAGCTTAGAAATAGGCTTTGAGGGGTTCGGTATGCTAAAATAAACTTTATTGATTAATAGGGACTAAAAGTGTCAAAAAGTGCATAAGTTTGCATTTTCGCGCATATCTTACGTTCTGAATATATCCGGACATCCAAAATTTATGTAATCATTAAAATATTTTATTTTAGTGATTGGCATGATAAAAATTCATTCGTCGCGTAATTTGGATCGTTTTTGCGTTCGTTACGACTTCTGTCGTAATTAACCGAACAACGCAACCGTACGACCAAACAAACCGACATCCAAGATGTTTTTGAGCATATTTTAAGTTCCCTATACTTTAAATTCATTTTAGAGCCTTGAAATGGGGTTAACGGGGCTTAAACGTGCCAAAATTGCAATTCTGTCAAACTTTACTAGGTGGGCCGCTTAAGATCTTATGTAGATCTACGCGGGGCGCGACAGCCTGCAGATCAGAAACAATGAATCTGGTCCAATTTTGAAGTTTTGATGGGTTTTAATGGCTGATTTTGGATGCTATGGGCTGTTATTTGATGGTTTTCAACATTCCCATGGTTTTGAAAACCATGTGCCCAAGTGGAGGGCCAAGATCGAAGCACGTTTTGCGAGAAACGATCCAAACGGTTTACCGAAATCTATAAATACCCATGCCCTTCATTCATTTCTGCACACCTTGATCTGAATAACTCTAATTTGAAGTTCTAAAACTTCATACCTGAGTGTTTTGGATCAAGATCTTCCTAGCTTGGACCCTTTGTAAGTATTCTTTCGTGCTTTTATGCATTTTTAAGCGTAAAAGTCAAACTGCATTTGACTTTCTGCTTTAACCAGGTTATGGTCAACACGAAGTTCGTTGAACTTCACAACGTGAGCGTAATAACTATGGTTATAGTCCCTTGTGACTATACCTACTGATTACCACGTTGACTAGGCGTAATGACGAGTCGTAGTTTCGGTCAAAATGCGTATTTATGCGTATTTTGCAACCAAACTACTCTTGGGTATCAAAACCGTTTGTTTTGACATCAAACCTGTTTTCTAACTTAGTTAAGCATGTTCCGACATGTTTAGCTCGTCACTTTTAGTTTAGTGCTTGTATAGAGTCGTAAGTCAAGCGGTCTAAACAACCGCTTAGACTTTCGAACTAGACCCATTTGGTCGATCTTTAGGATCCGACCAAGCATGTTTAGTGACCATAGTTGCATAGGGAATAACCTTCCGAGGTTATTCCTTATGGTCACTTAGTTTAAGTAGTTGTATGATACGTAGTTTATATGCCTTATGAAATTACCAAAATGCCCTTTTCACGCATAATTGGATTTTAAGCATATGTAACCTAACTTTTGTCACCTAAAGTGATTATGCAACATATTTAAACATGTTTAGGCATATAATACTTTTCATAGGGCTAGTTAGACGTCTCGAACGCGTTTTACGCGAACAACGCGTTAAAGTAGCTTAAGCTACCTTAATGGGTCGTAACGGGTCAAAAGCACTTAGGTTAGGTTCCGATTTAGGATGTAGGCTTTGTTAAACCATATCACATGAGTCCCAATACTCATTTGGTTTACGAAACCTCATTCTGTCTGATCTTCCGATTTAGGCATCGATTATTTGATCTAGTGATCCGATTTCTAGGTGCTGCTTGATTTCTTTGATTTGATTGAGCCTTCTTGAGTTCTTTAGATTGAGGATGCTTTGCACTTCAATGTGAGTACATAGTTCCCCTATTTTACTGTTTTCAATTGTTTTGGGGTGATTCATATGTATTAAAACGATTTCGAGGTTTTAACAATGGTTTCAAAAACGATTAAAATGGTTTATATTAAACTAATAACGATTTCGATAATGTGAACAAACTTGATGGTTGTAGTTACATAACGAATGACATTCATTAATTTTGGCCGAACCGACCAGTATTAGGTTATGGTACCATAGGATCTGACAAATCCCGTTATCAGACTGTACCCATGGTTATGTGTGGGTTAGGTGGGTAACGACTGAATCTGTGATTGTTAATTTACCCTTTGGTGGTTTATTAATGTGAGAAGCGATATGAGAGTTGCGAAGGTTTGGATGTTATTAGCGAGACGACCAAAAGTTGTCACACCCCGAAATATCAGAGCATTGGCGTGACTGGACTGGTATCTTCATTGCACAGCGGAAGCAAATAAGCTAAGTCTCTTAGAAATTGAACGCCCACTAAGTACTCGACTCTTCATGGTTCTCCTACTCCAACCGTTCCATAGTTTCTGTAAAGTAACCTGAGAAAGAAACATGCGAAAACTCAACATAAAGTTGAGCGAGTTCATTGTTTGTTTGTAAAAGATTTGAAATAAATCTTTTTGAATAACCGGTTTTTGATGTTTTGTTGAGAAAATGTATTTAAAATCATTTTCTTATCGAGTTACTTGAAACTCTGAATGAAAACATAGTTTGTGTCACGTATAAATCAAGTTTTCATGTATAATTCAAGTATTCATGTGTACACCAAGTACTTTATGTATAATTCTAATTTTCTTGAGTACCCCACGTACTTCAAGTACTTATGTATAATTCTAATCTTCTTGAGTACCACACGTACTTCAAGTATAATTCTAATCTTCTTGAGTACCCCACGTACTTCAAGTATAATTCTAATTCTAGTATGGTATGAATTTCATGTAATTAAAGTATTCCTATAAGATCAGGATTGTTAATGGGTTGCAAGGCCATTAACATGTGACACGACATAGGAAGTCACCAAACCTTAGGCATTTAATTGGTATATTCTGAGACACAAAAGCACTACTCGATTCTCGCCCTCACCGAGAGTGTGGCTGCCCGGCACCCGTTAGATCTAACCTTTTGTTCTGCGGTCTAGGTATATTGTTGATTAATGGTGCTTCTGTACCCTATTCGTGACACTATTTCTCATAACGCATCCTACTTGGTTCTCGTCCTCACCAAGCGCGTTTCTTGTTGTCATTTCTCATAACGCATCCTACTTGGTTCTCGTCCTCACCAAGTGCGTATCTTATTATCATTTCTTATAACGCATCCTACTTGGTTCTCGTCCTCACCAAGTGCGTTTCATGTTATCATTTCTTATAACGCATCGTACTTGGTTCTCGTCCTCACCAAGTGTGTATCTTATATTTTTATATTTTCATACCATAACTCATGTATTTTTAAACTCTTGTATTTGTATTTTCAGAAAAATACGCTTGTTTGGAAAACCGGTATAAATCATAGGCTTTTCGTAAACCATTTGTGTTCTTTGTAACATGGTTTAGAAATATATAATTCTTGTATGCTTTGCAAAAAGTGCATGTCTTTCCACCCCGAAAACATTTAGAAAAATGTAAAAATGTGGGGTTATGAACTCACCTGAATATTCCTGTGCAAAGCTAGCTAATTACGACTTTGCGATGTCGTTTCCAAGACTTGACTTGCTAGCGTGCATTCTACAATATTCCTAACACGAAATTTCTTATAAGTTTCAAAATAATGCGGTAACTAATCTACGTGTTACCGAGCTCTACCGAATCGTTAATCGAACGATTTGACGATAAATAGTTAACTTAATGAAAATGACTAAGTTAAACTGCCGCGAGAAGTCGTTTGAGTATGTAGGAATATTCGTATGAAAGTATTATATAATAAACTTGTATTATATATATTGCGTCTTGTGTATATTTGCCAAAAATATACGTATGTGCCGTCTAGGCGTATAAAATAAATATAACAGTTATATTTATTTTGTAAAAGAATCGTCGTCTTGTATTGGAAAATAAATATATAACTATATTTATTTATAAAAGGATTCGAGTTCGTTTGAAATAAATATAATAATAACTATATTTATTTTTGTTGTCGAAATAATTTCCGTATCGTTGTTTTCGTATGTTTGTAAAGTGTCGTCGAAAATATTATACACTTGTATATAAAGTGTCTTTATATTAAAAACGTGTTTCGTTTTACAGATTTTCTCGAAAAACGGGCAGAGTTTCCTCTGTTTTTGGACGCCCCGGACAACCAAGTTGTCGTAATTTTATCAAGATTCAACAATATCACCAATATCAATATTCTCAGTATATATGATTTCGTCAAATGTATAACGATGCAAAGTATATTTAAATAGATCGGTTCGAGCTCGATTTCGCGCAAGGTTAACAAAATAACAAAATAAATGTGCCGTTAATCTTTACCACTCTTCGCGTGCCGATCCGTCGACTGAGTTGACCAGGTTTGACCGAGTCAACTCGGTTCGACCGAGTCGACCCAAACCACGAACCGCGAACCGCCGCTGACTTATGTTGACCGAACCGAACCCGTTGACCAGTTCTGACCCGAGCCGAATCTGTTGACCGAGCCGTTGACCGCTAACTTTTGTTGACTGAAGTTGACCAATGGCTGAACCGAACCAAAGTTAACTTTGACTCGAACTGTTTATACCCGATCCTAATGTGAATCATCATCTCCACCGTAAAATAAAACAATGATCACCATCATCGTCCTTTATTTAAAAATAAATAAATATATAAATAAAGGAAGCAGGGGGGTGGTCTGTACCGGAATACAACTCGAACTCGAACCAAACTCAAACCAGAACATCATCTTCATCATCATCATCATCGTGAAATTCGCCGGATAATGATACGGACCGCCGGACTCTGACAAGGACCGCCGGACAATGGCGCCGACCGCCGGTCCGCCAGCCCTCTCTCTTTCGATCTTGTTCTGCTGCCATCGCTCACCACTGCCACTGCCGCTCACGGCGGTGCTGCTTCATCTCCGGCGCTATCTCTCTCTCATCTCGATCTCTCTCTCTTCCCGAGTCTCTCTCTCTCTCCGCTCTGTCTTTCTTCGTCGCCTGGCCCCACCGCCGCCGCTCACCACCACCCAACAGTGGTGGTGGTTCGTTTTGCTGCACAAAGAGAGGGGATCGAGTGAGTGGGGGTGGGGTAGGTGATAATCTGCAGGTGTGTTTTGGGGTTTGTTGTAGAGAAGGAGTGAAATAGGAAAGAGATTTTGTGGGTTATGTGACTGAGTATAAGTTTGTGAATATGAGTGAGAAAGACAGACTTCAAGTCTGTGTTCGTTTCTTTGTGTAAGTTATCGAGAGAGAGAGAGGGTAAGGTATGAGGGTGTTGATGTATCATGTGTGTGTATACTTGTAGACAAAGAGAGGTGAGGGTCCTTTATATAGAGATTTGAGGATTAAGGTTTCCTTTGTGTATTTATATTACATTCAGGTCATATATTATATCCTATGAAACAAAATCTCTTGAAGAGATTTGAAAGGATTTGTAAAGATTGTGTAGATTTTAATAAGATTTTGAGGAAAAGATCTGATTATCATGTACAGGTTTAGGCTTATGGGTTTTGGGCTTGGGCCCAGGGCCCACAAGCCCATCTCATGTGTAAGTGGCCCGTAGTTCCTACGAGACCCAATATCGCAACCCAACTCCATAAGCATAAAAATATTCGTATAACATCCATATTTTTCGGTGTTGTTAGTATTTCGTACGGTATCAGTCCGTTGTCGCGTAATATTCAGCAGATATTCCGTAAATCACCACATGCGCACTGTATAGCTGAACAAACGTTTCTGGGCACTCCAAGGGCCTGTTTAAGTTAATTAGCGTCGTAAGCACTATTTATTATCGCGTAATCACCTGTTAATCACGTACTTAGGAGCCGTAAATTACCAGTTGTCACAGTCTCCCCCTGTTAATAAAATTTCGTCCTCGAAATTTAGACTACGTTAACTCCTTAGAGTTACGTTATGCGTAGAAAATACGAATAGTACCAAAGTGAACGATCATGAAATCGAATCAAGACTTATTCGAATGATGTGAATTCAAGGACGTATCACAAGATGCAAATGAATTCTAGAAATGATCGCATCAAATAATTGAACTTAGATTTCAACAAGCTCATATGTACTAGTTTGCATGAATCGCTCGATCGTGATCAGCGCAAGCTGCAAGTTCTACCGACGCCACAAGGTGTCGTAGTGAATGAAACAATTCAATAATAGTTGTGATTGAACAAGTATCACCTGTGTTTGCATCGAATGCTCAATCGTAATTAGCCCAAGCTACAAGTTTATACTGGCACCACAAGGTGTCGAAATCAACAAACGGCTTAATGGATTCGTAGACCAAACAAATCTACTACGACTCAGAACAATGAAACGCTTGTTAAAACGAATTCGAATATGATGTTTCCAATACATCATATGGTGTCTTGAATTGAATATGTGTAATGAACAAGTTCAAACAATTGAATTTGATTTCGGCGCAAGCCGACAGTAAATACATGTATCGACAAGAAAGTTTTTGGCATGCTCACAACGAAAAACCATGTATGTAACTTGAAAAGAAAAGAATTTTCGAGAAAATGTGCTGACTTGATAACAAAGAAGCCAACAATTTCAATAATGCGGGTCATTCGAATCACAAATCACTAATTAGATTTAGCGAAATAATATTTGAGCTTTGATGAAATGCTTATTCGAAACAAAACCACATGCGTAACAAACGATGCATGCGTATCATATGAATTTTCAAGAAACGAAGCAAATGAGTATTCGCTATACTGAAAGAAATGGTCGTGACACAATGACCATCAAGAGGAGTAGGGATACGAAAATCTACTCAGCAAGTGTGAAAGTCGAAATTTCAATAAAAGAAATTTGAGGACTTTACCTGGGGTTGCATGTGATAACTGGTTGTTAGGTGACATTACCATAGAATGTCGAATATAGCGTACTCGTCGTTAGCTGAAATAGGGGGAATACGGTGACTTGCGTCTTTTCCTTAGCATGACTCGTGTCGTTTGCAGGACCGCGTGCCCACTGCCGCTTCCTGATTGATAGTCGCATGTGACGTACTTCAACCTCCGTTGATGTATAGCTTAAGTCTCACGTATGCCTGTGCGCTAGCGTTTCGTTTTGCGTAGAATGTGATGCACTCCGACATCTGTTGACGTAAAATTTGAGTTCCATGTATTCTCGTGCACTAGCATTTCGTTATGCGTAGGCTGCCTGCTCGGGAAGTTAAAACATCGTAGACAATATGCATAATTGTGTGTGCCCGAATTAATATTTGCAGTTCCTACGTGATGACCTTTAATGAACTTTAACATAAGTTTCCGAAGGTCTTAAATGCATGTTTCCTAAGCTCTCAGGGTTTTGTGTACTGTATGTAATTGTTTTTGTGTACCATGTGTAAAACACCACTATAGCGTATGTTTGAAAACAAAATTTTTGACTGTTTGTTTTTCGGCAACGGTTGGAGACCATTTTCGAGTACTAGGCGTTCTGTATTCGACGTTTTGATAATCTAAGTCCCCAGAGAAATATGAGATTAGAGCCTAGGTATCTCTACAGAGAACCCTATTCGCTGTAACCTATAGCTCTGATACCAATCTGTCACACCCCGAAATATCAGAGCATTGGCGTGACTGGACTGGTATCTTCATTGCACAGCGGAAGCAAATAAGCTAAGTCTCTTAGAAATTGAACGCCCACTAAGTACTCGACTCTTCATGGTTCTCCTACTCCAACCGTTCCATAGTTTCTGTAAAGTAACCTGAGAAAGAAACATGCGAAAAATCAACATGAAGTTGAGCGAGTTCATTGTTTGTTTGTAAAAGATTTGAAATAAATCTTTTTGGATAACCGGTTTTTGATGTTTTGTTGAGAAAATGTATTTAAAATCATTTTCTTATCGAGTTACTTGAAACTCTGAATAAAAACATAGTTTGTGTCACGTATAAATCAAGTTTTCATGTGTAATTCAAGTATTCATGTGTACACCAAGTACTTTATGTATAATTCTAATTTTCTTGAGTACCCCATGTACTTCAAGTACTTATGTATAATTCTAATCTTCTTGAGTACCCCACGTACTTCAAGTATAATTCTAATCTTCTTGAGTACCCCACGTACTTCAAGTATAATTCTAATTTTCTTGAGTACCCCACGTACTTCAAGTATAATTCTAATTCTAGTATGGTATGAATTTCATGTAATTAAAGTATTCCTGTAAGATCAGGATTGTTAATGGGTTGCAAGGCCATTAACATGTGACACGACATAGGAAGTCACCAAACCTTAGGCATTTAATTGGTATATTCTGAGACACAAAAGCACTACTCGAATCTCGCCCTCACCGAGAGTGTGGCTGCCCGGCACCCGTTAGATCTAACCTTTTGTTCTGCGGTCTAGGTATATTGTTGATTAATGGTGCTTCTGTACCCTATTCGTGACACTATTTCTCATAACGCATCCTACTTGGTTCTCGTCCTCACCAAGCGCGTTTCTTGTTGTCATTTCTCATAACGCATCCTACTTGGTTCTCGTCCTCACCAAGTGCATTTCTTATTATCATTTCTTATAACGCATCCTACTTGGTTCTCGTCCTCACCAAGTGCGTTTCTTGTTATCATTTCTTATAACGCATCCTACTTGGTTCTCGTCCTCACCAAGTGTGTATCTTATATTTTTATATTTTCATACCATAACTCATGTATTTTTAAACTCTTGTATTTGTATTTTCAGAAAAATACGCTTGTTTGGAAAACCGGTATAAATCATAGGCTTTTCGTAAACCATTTGTGTTCTTTGTAACATGGTTTAGAAATATATAATTCTTGTATGCTTTGCAAAAAGTGCATGTCTTTCCACCCCGAAAACATTTAGAAAAATGTAAAAATGTGGGGTTATGAACTCACCTGAATATTCCTGTGCAAAGCTAGCTAATTACGACTTTGCGATGTCGTTTCCAAGACTTGACTTGCTAGCGTGCATTCTACAATATTCCTAACATGGAATTTCTTATAAGTTTCAAAATAATGCGGTAACTAATCTACGTGTTACCGAGCTCTACCGAATCGTTAATCGAACGATTTGACGGTAAATAGTTAACTTAATGAAAATGACTAAGTTAAACTGCCGCGAGAAGTCGTTTGAGTATGTAGGAATATCCGTATGAAAGTATTATATAATAAACTTGTATTATATATATTGCGTCTTGTGTATATTTGCCAAAAATATATACGTATGTGCCGTCTAGGCGTATAAAATAAATATAACAGTTATATTTATTTTGTAAAAGAATCGTCGTCTTGTATTGGAAAATAAATATATAACTATATTTATTTATAAAAGGATTCGAGTTCGTTTGAAATAAATATAATAATAACTATATTTATTTTTGTTGTCGAAATAATCTCCGTATCGTTGTTTTCGTATGTTTGTAAAGTGTCGTCGAAAATATTATACACTTGTATATAAAGTGTCTTTATATTAAAAACGTGTTTCGTTTTACAGATTTTCTCGAAAAACGGGCAGAGTTTCCTCTGTTTTTGGACGCCCCGGACAACCAAGTTGTCGTAATTTTATCAAGATTCAACAATATCACCAATATCAATATTCTCAGTATATATGATTTCGTCAAATGTATAACGATGCAAAGTATATTTAAATAGATCGGTTCGAGCTCGATTTCGCGCAAGGTTAACAAAATAACACAATAAATGTGTCGTTAATCTTTACCACTCTTCGCGTGCCGATCCGTCGACTGAGTTGACCAGGTTTGACCGAGTCAACTCGGTTTGACCGAGTCAACTCGGTTTGACCGAGTCAACTCGGTTTGACCGAGTCGACCCAAACCACGAACCGCGAACCGCCGCTGACTTATGTTGACCGAACCGAACCCGTTGACCAGTTCTGACCCGAGCCGAATCTGTTGACCGAGCCGTTGACCGCTAACTTTTGTTGACTGAAGTTGACCAATGGCTGAACCGAACCAAAGTTAACTTTGACTCGAACTGTTTATACCCGATCCTAATGTGAATCATCATCTCCACCGTAAAATAAAACAATGATCACCATCATCGTCCTTTATTTAAAAATAAATAAATATATAAATAAAGGAAGCAGGGGGTGGTCTGTACCGGAATACAACTCGAACTCGAACCAAACTCAAACCAGAACATCATCTTCATCATCATCATCGTCGTGAAATTCGCCGGATAATGATACGGACCGCCGGACTCTGACAAGGACCGCCGGACAATGGCGCCGACCGCCGGTCCGCCAGCCCTCTCTCTTTCGATCTTGTTCTGCTGCCATCGCTCACCACTGCCACCGCCGCTCACGGCGGTGCTGCTTCATCTCCGGCGCTATCTCTCTCTCATCTCGATCTCTCTCTCTTCCCGAGTCTCTCTCTCTCCGCTCTGTCTTTCTTCGTCGCCTGGCCCCACCGCCGCCGCTCACCACCACCCAACAGTGGTGGTGGTTCGTTTTGCTGCACAAAGAGAGGGGATCGAGTGAGTGGGGGTGGGGTAGGTGATAATCTGCAGGTGTGTTTTGGGGTTTGTTGTAGAGAAGGAGTGAAATAGGAAAGAGATTTTGTGGGTTATGTGACTGAGTATAAGTTTGTGAATATGAGTGAGAAAGACAGACTTCAAGTCTGTGTTCGTTTCTTTGTGTAAGTTATCGAGAGAGATAGAGGGTAAGGTATGAGGGTGTTGATGTCTCGTGTGTTTGTATACTTGTAGACAAAGAGAGGTGAGGGTCCTTTATATAGAGATTTGAGGATTAAGGTTTCCTTTGTGTATTTATATTACATTCAGGTCATATATTATATCCTATGAAACAAAATCTCTTGAAGAGATTTGAAGGGATTTGTAAAGATTGTGTAGATTTTAATAAGATTTTGAGGAAAAGATCTGATTATCATGTACAGGTTTAGGCTTATGGGTTTTGGGCTTGGGCCCATGGCCCACAAGCCCATCTCATGTGTAAGTGGCCCGTAGTTCCTACGAGACCCGATATCGCAACCCAACTCCATAAGCATAAAAATATTCGTATAACATCCATATTTTTCGGTGTTGTTAGTATTTCGTACGGTATCAGTCCGTTGTCGCGTAATATTCAGCAGATATTCCGTAAATCACCACATGCGCACTGTATAGCTGAACAAACGTTTATGGGCACTCCAAGGGCCTGTTTAAGTTAATTAGCGTCGTAAGCACTATTTATTATCGCGTAATCACCTGTTAATCACGTACTTTGGAGCCGTAAATTACCAGTTGTCACAAAAGTAGTTTTCACTATTAAAACGAGATGCGATTTTGGAACAATTAAACGATTTTGGAACGACTTAAACGAGTCAAGCGAGTTGAACAAACGATTGGTTTTTAGTTAGTGTTTTGATAACGGGACGGGTGTAATATAATGAAAACATGGTAGATACGCCGCCGATACTTCTTATATATAAGTGTTTTCATCATATTACATACCGTGGCGTTATTTAGCTCACTTGGGTAAACGATTTTGAAACAATGTCACATAACGTTGTTTTCTAAATGATATAAACCATACGAGTTTTATTAACGAGTTTTTTTTACGAGATGTTTTACAATTTGGTTTACTAAAACAAATGTTTTGGGGTTAAGAATCATGGCTACGAGATTTTATAAACTATAACCCACTTGATTTGAGTTGGTTATTTATGTTGTAATACTATACATTTTTCAAAACGAGGTTTGTAACTTTTGACTCTTGTAGTCTAATGAGGTACTGCAACACTTAAACGAGCCATGAATCTGATACTCTTACAAAACCTATGTGCTCGCCAGCATTTCTTTGCTGACTTTGTTTTTACATATGTTTCAGGTGATGTTGCTTGATGTTGATTGCTAGGATGCATGTTCACTTAGGATCTGGACGAGGCCTTAGTGACATAATAACAATAATAGACGATATGTAACTTGTTTGCTTGATTTTAAGACAATGTAAATTACTTAATGAATCAATAAAACGAAACTTTTTGTATCCATGGTTGTGAAACAATAATTCTGTTACAACACTCCCCGACGTTTCCGCCACGATTTGTTGTTTTACGTGGTCGGGGTGTGACATCATTGTTCAGAATGCATTGCCATCCATTAGTGTTGCCTTGGAGTCTTTTGAGATGGCCATTGAATGAAGAATTGTCGGTTTTTGCACATGTGATTCTATTTCTTGAAAGTTGAATTATTTATCAATAAGTTTAACCGGATGCTTATGAAATCTTTTCAGATATTCATGAGAATGTATTTATATTTTACAAAGCTTTGGGAATGTTAAAAGGTCACTCAGAGGTAATAATTAACATGTTGAAACTTTTAACCCCTCCAGTTATCTTTTAATATTATCAAGGTTTATGACACGTGTCACCATTATATTGGACTTGATTTTACGAGGTGTTACATCCTCACTCAGAATGAAGTGTTAATTAAGTATAAATCTCGTTTTCGATTAACTAAGTGTTTTATATGTATGGAACGTTCAAGTATCATGAATTTACGGGTTGGTTACTAGTTAAGCATATGTTTCAGGGGATCACGAATCATGTAATAAATGAGTATACGTATCCAAGTATAAGCATGTGTAAACGATGCATATTCCCCACAAAAAAGGTCGATTTCATTACAATCAAGTTTCGGACTTACAACGATTCGAAATACGATACGATTACCAGAGAAACAATTTTCCAAAAATAGAAACGCACGACAAGCTTTCTAATTAAGGGAAGTTACAAAGAAACGGAGCGTTACAGCGTAGTACCTTACATAAAGTGCTCATTCACGCCTAGCGCGTATAAAGCATTTTATTATATCAATGAGTGTTCACTCACGCCCAGCGCGTAGAAAGCACTTTGTTACTTAAGTGTTCATTAACGCCACGCGCATTATAAAGCACTTTCTGATATCAACAAGTGTTCATACAAACATTTGTAAACACAACATACCATCACATCTGAACTGCACAATACGGTAAAACATAAAATGACAATACTAAGTGTAACGTAGTTAATACAAATACCTACACATACAAAATAGTATTGCTCACAACATACAACGCGCTAAGAGTGGGCATCTTGGTAATAGATGTATTCAACCACTACTACTCCAGTGGGTATCTTGGTAATAGATGCACAACCACTGATGAAAAACCAAGTACTTGTCCCACAATTATGACAACATTGTGGGGAACATAAATAACGCTCTAAGCACCCTTCCGAGGTCGCTGAGCATAGCAAGCACTTCTGTAGGGGTGCATTGTATATCATTCTTTCCGACTGCAATGATAATTGCTATAACCGGATCATCAATAACAACGACTGGTACAACCACCAGCGGTTTCACATTCGCCTAGGGTGGCATAACATCCACACATGCGTCTATGACCACCAATGGCTGCACATTACGACAAAGGAGATCCCGGTGACACGGACGCGTGGTAGGGATCGTTGTCACATCAACATCAACTCTTCCAATGGGTCGAACGTCGTTAGCGTACCATATGCTAACCAACAAAAGTCACACCAAAGGGTGATTTTTTTACAGTAGCCCACACGACCGTGTGCGCACCGCTAAGGCAGGGCCACACCCGCAAAAGTCATCCAAAGGCGAGACACTGAACTACCAAAACTCAGCCTGTTCCAAGGCTCATATGAGGAACCTAACCGCGTACGCGCGACCTTAGCAAGCTCGTGGTAATACAAACGACAATTGTCTATAACCAATCAGTATGCGCCAGGTTTGCCCAACCAATTTCCACGATGAACAATCGCGTACTGTTCATTTCTCCATTATATCTACTCACAACTAACGACAACCACAACCAACGTGGTTAGCGACTTTCTCGCACCCGGACGGCATGTAAGCCTAAAATTAGTGATCTTCACTCCCAAGCTCCTAACAAGTCCAGTGTTACTCCCAGCGCTTGCACGCGAGAGCAAAACTAGACTTGGGGGACATGACGAGGTAAGGTACTTGACCCGGCCCAAATGGTTACACGTTATTTATCGCCTTGTATATTAATATTATTATTATTATTGCGTACTAAACCGCGAAGCCCAGCGCGTTGTAGTTTATACTACACTAGGTTGTGGGCTTGTAGAAACAACCCCTAACTGGGTCTGGCCCATTGAGGTTAGGGTTTTCCCATATCTCCTATATAAGTAGGTCTCCACCTCCTTATTAGGGCATGAGATATGGGACAAACACTTTTGTAGCTGGAAATAAGGGATTCTTCCTCTACCGGCCGTCTCTACTTTCCCCACGTTTTCTCTCTTCTTGTTTGCAGATCTAGGATGAATCGGAAAAGACGAGGTGTAGTCGTTCGTCACCGTAGAAGTATCGATCCGCACAGGTCCATTCTTTTACAGCCACATGTCATAATTCTATTGCTTCCTATCCTTCCTAGCTAAAATAAACTTTTTAGTTGATCCTCATCCAACATATTTATTAAACATGTATGTGTTGGCTTTTTAAGAATATGACACACCTAATTAAACATGTCATGTTCAGATTCACTAGTTGTCGTTTTGTATTTGATGCGTTTAATACAACACAAAACGTCTTACCCGCTCTATCTTTTATCTAGTTTAGAATTACATAAGCCAACAAAAAAAGTCAATGACTAACCTAAAAAGCAAACAGAGTTTGATCTTTAAAAGTTAACACCTTGGTATTCAAGTTGTCAACCTCTGATCTTTGCACGACCTTGATCAAGTATTGATCATTTTGATTTCCTTTAATCATATTGTTTTATTTAATATAAAACGTCCTGCTTGCGGTGTTTGCACGACCTTGATCAAGTATTGATCATTTTGATTTCCTTTAATCATATTGTTTTATTTAATATAAAACGTCCTGCTTGCGGTGTGCGCATCTAATCGGAGGGGGGGGGGGGTTATTTTACTAATTTCGTGAAAATAACGTTAAAAGCGGCGGACGGTTAATCATGGATCATGTGGTGGCGTTGATAGTTGAAAGACAAAAGGGTACCTGCACTAATCGGCATTTGTCCCGATTGTTGAGTCTTATGTTACTTATGTCCAAGGCTTGATGCAAAAACTAGTATGGAGCCGGCGAGCCGGGGGACTCACTGAAATCAGCCTCTCTATTCTTACGGGGTAGAGGTAAGACTGTCTACATTTTACCCTACCTTAGTTTTGCTATTGGTAAAATTTACTGAATATGATTATGTATTATTTTATATAAACTATAATTTCTAGCACTAGATTCCTACTCATATATAAACTCTAAGGGGCTGTTTGTTTACCTCTTAATGAGGCTCTTAATGGTTCAGACCCCTTACTGGTTCAGCACTTAATGGTTTAGACTGTTTGTTTCACGAGCAGACGTCTGAATTGTTCAGACATTTGCCTCTGAATGGTTAAGATTTATACAGAGTCTGAATGGTTAAGACCTCTAATTTGAATTGGTCAGACATTTGCCTCTGAACGGTTAAACATTATACATGTTCTTAATAGTTCAGATCTCTTACTGATTCAGCACTTAATGGTTCAGACCTCTTACTGGTTTAGCACTTAACCATTCAGATGTTGTCAAACAGCCCATAAAACCAAGAACTTAGGGTTGTGCATAAAACCCGATTAACAAAATCACAAACAAAAAAAACAAGAACCGATCCATCGATTCAGTTTTAGCTTTTTTGTCAAACGATTTTTCGGTTTGGTTTTAAATACATGCATCCACAAAATCGATTTAATCGAGCCGAACAACAACTATTTAGCCTAATTGAATTGATCTAACCAAACAAAACCAATCTTCTATATTTACTACGTGTCACAATACCGAGAGTATGGTTGTATTGTATCACGTTTGCTCAAAGCATTACAATACTAAAGTTTGTTATACCAATCATTTACTATCATTAAAGATTACGATTGAAGCTTCAGTTTTTATCATGTCTTGCAACAAGCACATTTAGGTGGCTATTTAAACTTTTAGGTAACTATTTTTCATCATGTTATATATGCAAAAGCCGATTGACCGAAAATAGATTGGTTAACATCCTTCAATAATTTTTTTATTGGTTAGGGCTCAAAACAGAATAAGCCGACCCGTGCACATCTTAACACGACTTATTCACAACACTGCTAACAACATATTATTCTATAAGATCATAAACTAATAAATTTGAACAACTCAAATGTGCTTTAAACTTTACCAACTCAATAGATGATGGGGTATGGTATAAGATCATACACTAATAAATCTGTTACTTATCGCCTTTTATTATAATATTTATTATTATTGCATACTAACCAATGAAGCCTAGTGCGTTGTAGTTTACACTACACTAGGTTGTGGGCTTGTAGAGATAACCCCTAACTGGACCTGGCCCGTTGAGATTAGGGAAGGCTCATGTCTCCTATATAAAGAGGTGTTCACCTCATTATTAGGGCACAATGTATGGAGCCGCCACACTTTTGTGGCTGAAAATAAGAGATTCTTCTCTTACCGGCCATCTCTACATCCCCATGTTTCTCTCTTCTCCATTGCAGATCTAGGTTCAAGAGGAAGAGCAAGGTGTGATTCTTCATCCTCTCAGAGAAAGCAGACCAATCATCCTTGCGGTGATTCCGTGTTTCAACATTGGCGCCCACCGAGTATATGATATACATGGGTGATATGGAGATGAGACGGAGGTGAAAAAGAGGAGAGAGACGAATAAAATTTTTAGGTTATGTGAAGGAGTGTTGATGAGAAAGAATGAACGGGTAGAGAGAGAAATAAAGTGGATTATGAGGCGGGTGTTTTTTTTTTTTTTTTTTTGTGGGGGGGGGGGGGGGGGGGGGGTTTGTTAAGGACATGTTTTTTCTCTCTCTACCAATGTAGATAATCTTAGGGTGTCCGGTGTGGGTGCGGCAAAGGGTGCGACAAACGGCTTTTGTCGCGCGGCAACACCGTCGCCGACCCTTTGCCGTTGCGGTTTCATTGCCAATTCGGGGACCATATGCCGATGCAGGGAAGGTGCGGTGAAGGGAGGGTATGAGAGAGAGAGAGTAGTGTGGGGTGGGGTCCATTCCAATCTCAACCAATCACACATTTTTCTTTTTTTTAAGTTTACCACTTCACCAAGTGTCTAACCATTGCCAACATTTTTCAGCAAAGTTTAAACACTTTTCACTGATTGACGTGACGCACTCTGATTTATTGATTTTTTAGTTTGTCACTTTCAATTGTTTAACCACTCCTTACACCTTTATGTTTACACATAGCCTTCGCCAACTACCGCATCATCCCACTCACCACATACTTTCTTCCTCTCTTTTAACTTCTCATCACAAAACTTATCTAGTTATTACTCCTCCCATTCATAATTCCAAACAAACTCATTACAGGATGCCAATCAGAGGCAGACTGAGATAGAGAGTAGCGGGTTTTGTTAAGCTACCATTGCCTCTGATACCTTCTAAAAATTTGATTAAGCTCTCTCATTGCCTCTCATGAAAAATAATAATGGGTCCACCGCTGATGACAATCCCACCTCCCATTAAAGATGCTCTTATTAGAATGACAAAATAATAATCGTAATAATATAAGTCATATCCGATCACCAAAATATTACTGGATAGTAATATCTATAGAATGACATAATAATAATCGTAATAGTATAATACACTTAATATGAGTAACATCCAATCACCAAAGTATCAATGGATAATAATATTTATAGCTATATGATCTCACTAACCTTATTTTATTTCACTATTAATATCTAATTTTGCTACAACTTATTAGGGATGACAATGGGTCGGGTTTGGGACGAGTTTAGGTAATCCCAAACCCAAACCCGATTAGATAAGCTTGTCCCAAACCCGTCCCAAAACCCATCGGGTTTCTAGCGGGTAAATACCCATCGGATATCGGGTATAACCGCGGGTTTCGATTAAACCCGTTAATTTAAAAAGATTACTTGTTGGGTATACTCATATCAAAACCCATTGGGTATTTATTGGGTAACTACTAACCGGTTAAATTTTGTATTGTTATTATAAAAAATATATATCAAATAACTACAATGTATACGGAATAGAATACCTATATGTGTAAAAAATGGATGTATCATATATATACATATTTAATAATATACGGAAATTATATCGGGTATACAATCGGGTAAACGGGTACACTTTATCGGGTAATTGGGTCGGGTAAATGGGTATATCACTAAATCCCAAACCTGTCCCAAACCCGCGAAAAAAATAAAAACTATTCTCAAATCCGTCCCAAACCCGATTAACCGACCCCAAACCCGTCCCAAATATGTCGGGTTTCGGGTTTACCAAGCAGGTTTGGGTTTGATTGCCATCCCTACAACTTATCACATAAATCATTATTAGCTGTCGGTGACCAATCCTTCCCTCCACAAAATTGTTTTTTTTTTTCCATTCACTCTTTACACCAATTCACACTTATCTCAATTCATTTGACCATTTTAGTAGCATTTGAAAATAAATATTACAAGAATGAGACAATAACATTTGTTTTATTTGAAGTTTGAACAAGTTTATGTTGGTCCCACCTTCGTCAAGCCTCCTTCTTTGTATTCTCTCGAGAACTACCTCTGTCCTTACTGCACACGCTTGACGCTCCTCTTGAATATCCAACCCTCTCACCCTCTTTCTTTATTTTGAATCTTTTCTTCTGTTTCCAGTACACCATTCATTTTTCTTGCTCAATATTCATTATTATTTACCATTTTACCCTCAACCACCCGCATTCATTAGGTTTTTTACCCGGTCTACCCCAATTTTGGGTTCGATTTCAGGTACCCTCTTTCTTGTTTCTCAATCTTTTTGGTTGTTTGTGGGTTAATTGATGTGGGTTTGTGGTTTTTTGAGTGATTTAGTGTTAAAATTGGAAACTTTTTTTGTGGGTTTATTGTTTTGGGATGAATCTTGAATTTGGGGTTGTGGGTTTTCTTGAATTTTGTTTGTTTTTGATCTTTAGCTTTTTAAGTGATATAAGTGTTAAAAATTGAAACTTTTTTTTGTGGGTTATTTTTTTTGGGATGAGTCTTGAATTTGGGTTTGTGGGTTTTCTTGATTTTTGTTTGTTTTGTGATCATTTTTATTGATGTAGGTTTATGGTTTTGTGGCTGTTTGGTTGTTGGGTTTGTGTGTTTTAAGTGATATAAGTGTTAAAAATTGTAACTTTTTTTGTGGGTTTATTATTTTGGGCTGAATTTTGAATTTGGGGTTGTGGGTTTTCTTGATTTTTGTTTGTTATATGATCTTTAGGTTTAGTGTAGTTGAGTGCAGGTGGGGTGGATATAGGTTTAGGTTTAGGTCTTCATGGTAATCTTGGTTATGAAATTGGAGAATTTGTGTTTGTTTTGATGTTATTTTGGATTCATTTTGCTATGAACAATTGTTAGTGGAATTATTTGTGTGAATGAATAGATTTTGAATGCTTGGTGGGTGGCTTTTTGATTCATGTTTTAGTCATGTTTTAAGGGTTAACTGTTAGGTAGAGTTTAAAGATTGATGAGGATGTCCATCATATTTGCTGTGATCATCATGGTGACCTATCATGCCATTAGGTTTGCTCAAGGTTTAAAAGTACGGAATCGTCCCTCGAGATGAACCGATATAAAAAAAAAAAAAAATACTAACTAGTTTCATCATTAGATTCATCAAAAACACACATAAAAAAGACATGAAATGTTTGAAATTGACACAAAAAGTCAAAAACTGCAAAAACATACATCAATACCCCATGAGGCGCAGCTTTTCTTAGCGCCTCAACCCTATGAGGCGCACGTACAATCTAACCCCCTGAGGCGCCGCCTCAGACTCGTTTTTCGGGCTGCCTTAGCCTTTTTTTAGACAGTGGGTTTGCTAGGTTGATCATGTTGATGATCCGTTTGAATAAACAGACAAACAGACGTACTGAGTAAAATCCCACTCATGGCAAGCTATTGGTAGGGTCTGGGGAGGGTAGGATGTGGGCAAACATTTTCTCTATCCCGGAAGATAGAGAGGCTGCTCTTGCTGAGATCCCTAGCTCCAAAAACCTTTTCTTGGCGTGTAAAGTATAGTATCCACTATCCGGATAACATAAAAGTCTGGCACTGGGAATTAAAACAACAATAGAAGAAAAAGTTCTAAAGAAATAGCAGTAAACTATTGATAACACAAAATGGTGAGAAAACTATAGTAGTAACAGATAAAAGTTCTAAAAGTCTGCTATGAGTGGAAGCAAACTTCTAAAAATTCTAACTAAATGAAAATTACGAAGTTTGTTTGGAAGTAAGTAAGAAAACGTGAGAAGGCCTTCGCGACATGTGATTTTTTTCTACTCAAAGTCTGCTCATTTTGCATTTAATATGTCTTAACTCTTAAATTCGGATCATGGTGAAACTTTGTGGTATATAATTGTGATCTTGCTAAATTTGTTGCATGTATCTTTATGATTATATTAGTATGTCTATTGGCTGACACTGTTGGTTTTATTGGCATATATGAACGGAAGAGCGTAATAGCGTATCATGTCAGCAATATCTTATTTCGACGACTTGCGAGAGAATCCGGAGGTTATTGATCCTCCTCAAGTTGAAGATGCAATGGATGTAACAGAACACGTACATGTTCATGACCCTGTTCAAAACGCTTTAAAACCTAATCAACTCGCAACTAGTAGTGTGCGTGATCTATTGGAGTGTCCGGTTTGCTTGAATGCCATGTACCCTCCTATCCATCAGGTCATAAAATGTTACAAAAATCATAGTTAATCAAGTTCCCATTTTTACAAATTTTTTATTTTGAAATGCATGTAAACTGATATTTTTCTTTCTTTTTTGTAGTGCTCGAATGGTCACACATTATGTTCGGGCTGCAAACCGCGTGTGCACAACCGTTGTCCAACATGCAGGCATGAACTCGGTATCATCAGATGTCTAGCCCTTGAGAAGGTGGCCGCATCGCTTGAACTTCCTTGTAAATATCAGAGCTATGGGTGTTTCGGAATCTATCCGTATTACAGCAAGTTAAAACATGAATCTCAATGCATTTTCCGACCCTATAACTGTCCTTACGCCGGCTCAGAATGCACTGTTATCGGCGACATCCCGTATCTCGTAGCCCATCTAAAAGACGGCCATAAAGTTGACATGCATAATGGCAGTACGTTTAACCATCGTTATGTCAAATCAAACCCTCATGAGGTTGAGAATGCGACATGGATGCTTACGGTATGTTCATCTGTCTTTGTTTCTATTAAGGGTGTGAATTTCTGACACGACCCAAAAAACACGACACAAACCTAACACGAATTCGTGGGTTTTGGGTTTAGTCCAAACAGGTTCGGGTCAGTTTCAGGTTGAACCCGCGGTCCCATTTAGCTAAATAGGTTGGCGGGTTGACCCATTTAACCCATTTATATTATATTTTATTTTTTACTAGTTTACTACTTTTTTTTTGTCATTAATTATATTGGGTGGGTGTTTTCTGCCGTAATTATAGCTTAAAAAGAGAAATTGACATAAGATTTTATCATTAAAATCTAATTGTATTTCATACATTTGTGTTTTTTTTAGTAAATTTTGATTTTAATATATTAATTTGCGAAAAAAAAAATCAGGTTGAATGGGTCGTGTTCGGGTTCATATATATGACACAATTTTTGGGTTTGGGTCGTCTTCAAGTTCATCTAAACTTTTCGGGATCAGGTCGGGTTGGACCCACCAACCAACCCGTGAACACGACCCGTTTAGCACCCCTAGTTTCTATTGATTTTGAAGGGTATGTTAGACATTTAGTTGATGATCAAACATGAGTTAATTAAAGATCTTGTTTTTTTTTCCTGACACTTCAGGTATTTAGTTGTTACGGCCAGTACTTCTGTCTCCATTTTGAGGCGTTCCAACTGGGAATGGCGCCTGTTTATATCGCGTTCTTGAGATTTATGGGGGACGATGATGAGGCGAAGAACTACAGCTACAGCCTGGAGGTTGGAGGGAACGGGAGGAAGATGACGTGGCAAGGAGTCCCGAGAAGCATACGAGACAGTCATAGAAAGGTTCGTGATAGCTTCGACGGTCTGATTATTCAGCGTAATATGGCGCTTTTCTTTTCGGGAGGTGATAGGAAGGAACTGAAGCTGAGAGTTACTGGTAAGATATGGAAAGAACAGTAAAATGAGTTGTGAATTTGCTAGTGTTGGTGTTAGGTTGTTGTAATGGGTTGTAAGGAGCAAACTCTCTTTGCTATTGTGTGTGTGTGTTGGAATATTTATTTGGGATGAAAATGAAATTTTGGACTATGGAAATTAGAAGGTTTAAGAAGTGTATGTCTAGTTATTGTGTGAGTTTATAAACATTGATATGTTTGCGCGTTATGTGGTGGTAATGAGAAAGGAGGCCGTTGGTGGTGGCTTACGTTATAACACCCCGACCCGGATAGAGCTGACATGTCATGGAGATGTGCAATAATGAAAGACTTCTGTTTGAACGGAACATGGAAAATTAACTCAACTCTCCAGTTTGAATACTAAGATCTTTTTCCTCTTTGAATTTCCTCTTGAATTTTTAAATTTCATTTTATTAAAAAAACACAAGTTTAAGGTTTACAAATGTACAAATTAAAATCATAATTTAAGAGGTGTAAAGCATCTTTTTATTTATTTATTCTTTGGACGGCTAGATCACCCGGTTAGGCCTTTGGCCTTTGATCACCCAGGTCACGAGTAGGAATCCCACGGTTGGCATATTATTGCCAGTTTGAACCGGTGCCACAGTTCGCTCCCAGCAAGATTCGACCCTGAGACCTCCCACGGTTGGCATATTATTGCTAGTCTTGAATTAATGCCTATCTTTTCAAAGCTAATTTATAAAGCATGATTAATAACTTTTATTAATTAGATATATAGTTCATAGTTGGATATAAAATCAATTTTAATAAACCTATTATAATAATTTTCAATTGATAATATAAAAATTCACTTTTAATAACAAACTTTAAACTATCTTAAGATAACTATGAGTTTAATGAGCCATTATTGTTAAGTACACATAACCTGATAAATTCATGGTATGACAAACATACTTTAAACTAACTTAAGATAACTATTGAGTTTTAGCAGTGTTATGACTCAAAAGTGTTGTAAACAAATTTAGTTTTTGAAAATGTCATAAGTACCGGACTTTCAAGGTATAACAGCCACGGTACCTCAATCAGAACAAAAGGTCGCAACCAAAGGGCTTGTAGCCTAATGACACCAAGGTGTGACGGACAAAAGAGCAAGACCATAAGCAAGCAAATGTTTTAAAAACAAGTCATATAGGTTATCATTTACACAAGCAAAGTTTAAACACAATAGAGCTACATAACAAATTACACAAGTAAACAAGAAACATCTCCTTCCATAATCGGTTCGTTTGTTTGTTTTCAGAAACACGGAAGAAAAAGTATAAAACCCACCGTCGACAGCCAAAACTTCAACTTTGGTTCTTCTGCCTCGGTATTTCTTCTTCAACTTTTTACTACTACACTTGGGCCCGATCATAGCTATTCATACTATAATAAAAATGGCCTTACTTTCTCTCTCCTTTTGGCCAGGCTAGAGAGAGAGCGGGAGAGACAGAGAGAGAGAGAGAAATGATAAGGTAACCGTAGTCTGTACTTGTGGTTGTGAAAGAAGATATGATGCCACCGCTTCATCAGCTTCGTCGATTGGAATCCCACAGCAGATCTCTATACATGTATATTATGTAATGGCGGCACCAGCAGCCGGAGGTACAAATTGTAGACCGATCTGCCTCTTCACATGATCCGGAATTAGCCTGTTCACAAGCTCTGGAGACACTGCTGACAACTGGACCATAATTATAGTAAATCCGTAAGTAAAAACGACCATGATTCAAATATATAGGTCTAAAGGTGGCAAACCAGGCGGGTCTAGAGGTGCTAAGTAAGTCGTGTTCACCGGTTAGCGGGTCAACCCGACCCGAACCCGAAAATTTTACACGAACCCAAAATAGTGTCAAGACACATGAACCGAACACGACATGAATATTGACGGGTTGGACCAAACACTACCCATTTAACCGATTTTTTTTTATTTTTTTCACACAAATATTTTTAAATAAAAATTTATAACAAAAAATAAAAAATCTGTAGAAACAATTACATTTTAGTTGTAAGATCTTATGTCAATTTCTATTTTAATACAATTATAGCATAAAATAACCAATTTAACCTAAGACATATAAACACACTATGAATAATATTAAATATAACATAAATGTGTTAAACGGGTCAACCCGCCAACCTGACGGTTTGATACAAACCCGACCCGTTTAGCTAAACAGGTTCGTGGATTCAACCTGAAACTGACCTGAACCTATTTAGACTAAACCCAAACCCGTGAATTTCGTATTAGGTCTGTGTCGTGTTTTCAGGTTGTGTTAGAGAGTTACACTCCTAGGCGGGTCAGGTCAGGTTGGGTTGACCCGCTTCATAATCTTCCCGTGTTCTGTCCCAACATTTTTAATCTTTTTTATAAATAATAAACAGGTTAGATGTATGCATTCTTAAAAAAGGCTCTTGAGATGAGGGTGACCTTAAACAATAAAACTAATGGTTGATTTGCTAATTAGAAATGATTAGCAGATAGACAAATTGAGCGAAAGTTGGTATGTGATTAATTTTTTTCCAAACTAGTGGTCCAAAAAGTGGCTCATCAACTTGACTTTAGTGAGGTAAAGTAAACACTTTATCAACACACACTCACAAAAAGTGTTGTATGAAGATAAAAGGTTGCAATTAATTAGGATAGCTCACTACCACTAGTGTTTTTAATTTCTTAACTAATACAAATCTAATGATTTGCATACATCTTGAAGTATAATTTATTACATGAGAGCATCATTGCATGTCAAGAAAACTTAATAAAGGGTTAGAGACGTAAACGTGAAGTTAATCTACTGTGTGGAATTTACGACTTGAATCAAATTTTTTCACCTTTAACCAACAAAAACTTGCTAAATATGAAATGAGTCCAACAGGTTGAAAGTCAACACAAAGTGATTTTTAATGCATAAAACCTCCTAACTCATGTCGTTAAAAAAAAAAAAAAAAAAAAAAAAACTCAAAACTGATATTCTAATAAACTAGTTTTCAATTCCTATTTTATAGGGGTGTTCAAAAAACTCGTGGCTCGAGGCTTGCTCGAAAAAAGCTCATTTTGTTTTCGAGCCAAGCCGAGCCAACTCGTTTTGAAAACGAGTCGAGCTCGAGCCAGGGGTGCTCAGCTCGTGGCTCGACTCGATGGTTGGGTTCTAAGGATCGACTCGATGGCTTGGCTCTATGGCTAGACTCGATGGCTATATATTTTTGAAATGTGTGTTAACTTTTTTAATTTTAATTTTTTATGTTATCAATATTTGAAAAAAAAAAAACTTAATAAAAATTAAATAAAAATAAACAAGCTGGCTCGAAGTTTTTACAAGCCAAGCTCGAGCTCGACTTTTCAGCTCGAAAAAAATAAACGAGAAACGAGCCGAGCCGAGCTGGCTCGTTTAAGTTCGAGCTCGAGCCCAGCCTGGCTCGATTACAGCCCTACCTATTTATGGCACTAAAATTTATATAAAAATATGAAATTTTTGGACAAAAAAGTGTATGGGGTCAACATAACTTCCCCCACACCAAAAATTTACGCTTTCTTGACTCAACCCCGTCCATTTTGCCATCTTTAAACTAGCCTGGTGGGATTTTCCCACAATTCCATGTATGCAACTATACATATCGAGAAGATCTAATTATAGGTGCAAGATAAGAGGCATGTCTTAAGAGTAACAACATATGCATACCTCCTGTTTGAAGTCAAATAGAGGTGGTAACGGTCGACCGTTTGTTAAGCGAGCATTAGGTTGCCGAATCTCATCAAAGAAAGGATGCGCAATGGCTTCAAGCTGTACAATAATAATAAAATAAAAATGTTTAATTCCAAATGGAAGATAACATAACACGTGCCATATGGCTTCAGCCATCTTAGTTTAATAATTTGCGATCACATATACAGTTATCAGATCCATAACGAAATAAATAAACAGAATGGATTGTTAAAGCTCACAGCATTGCAACGAAGACTTGGAGAGTACTGCAGGAGACGCGAAGCGAGATCAATTGCTTCCGGAGGCATCCGCTTATGAAATACCTGAAACACGATAAACGAGCAATTAGAAATGGCACCATGATGTTGATCCCTTATATATTGTATAAAATCATAATAAACAAAATAAAAACATACCTTGTGCCAAGGGTGGGCCTTTACTTGCGGAAACCGAAAATCAGTGTAGTTCGGATTCATACAGCGAAGTTCTTCTCGAGTCGGTGTGCCCAGGACCTGACCAGTTAAACGAAACATGTTATAAACTTATAAGCCCGTTAAAAAGTTCGGATAAACTATAGAGAACCGTACCTTAATAATTTCCACAAGCTGATCGACTGCGTTTTCTCCAGGAAATAGTGGCTGCAAGTAACCAGAAAATTTCAATACATTAAGGTCTTACATGATGGCTTTATATAAGGTTATTAACAACGGTTTCAGAAAATGCGAACCTGTCCCAGAAGAAGTTCAGCGAGAATGCAACCAGCCGACCATATATCAATCGAGGCTGTATACTCTGTGGCACCAAAGATGAGTTCGGGTGCACGATAAAACCGGGAGCAAATGTATGCTATATTTGTTTCTCCCCTCACCTGACGACAACAAAAATATCAATATGGTCAGATATAAATTATGATGTGAATGAATAAATATCTCAACTACACAAAAAGGGGAAAAACAAGTTATGTATAAGCAAAGTAAAAGTAACTAAAAAAATTAACCTACACACACACAGATATATAAAACATTGCCACGACTTAAATTTATGACTTTCATTGCTAATAATCTATCATCATGTACTATACAAGATCTTCAAGTAACAACAAGGAAGCTCATTAATTAAAATTGTTATATACAACATAATATATATTATTTAGTTATGATTATCATATTTTATAATGATAACTAATTATTATTACTATACAAGTACTTGATATATTAAAAAAATATAGATAAATGATATGCTTGTTTAGACTCGCGAGCCACAGAATCGGGCCCGTTTATTAAACAGGCTTATTATTAGGCTTGAGCTTGTTTTAGCTCGGCTCGATTCAAGCTTTTAGCAAGCCAATCTCAAGTAGCTCACGAGCGTCTTGGCTCATTTACACCCCAAGGTAACTAATAAAAATCCAGAAATATCCCGAGACGTTGAGAAAGGTCGGACATACTAGCATTTTTGCACTTCCGAAGTCACAAATCTTGACTTGATGAGTAACAGGATCAACCTGTGCAAAAAATGGAAAAATAAACGAATGAGAACTAATGATTTATAGCATAATATGAAAACGAAAGAAAAGTATATATTCACACCAAGACGTTCTGGGGCTTCAAGTCCCTGTGGCATACTCCAGTAACCATATGCATGTACGCTAACCCCCTAAAAATCTGATAAAAGATTTCCGCATGTTATAACTCTATAATAAAAAACAGAATAAGAAACCGTGTAGAAGTGAAAGAAAACAAAACAAAACAAAACGAACTTGATATGTGTAAAGTTTGACGTAAATGAGAGGCATCCTCTGGCGTGAATCGCTATAATGCTTTAACACCCTAAAAATCGTCTCGGGAACGTATTCCATCACCAGGTTCAGAAAAAGCTCATCCTTGCTTGTCGTTGAATAAAAACAATGCTTCAACGACACCACGTTTGGATGGTCCATTGTTCGCATTAACTGCAACTCACGGTTCTTGTATCTTTTATCTTGCAAAACCTTTTTTATAGCCACAGTTTCTCCCGTTTCTAGACATTTTGCCTGGAATGACAATACTCGGATCAAATTAGAGATATAATTTTCATATTTATATGGTCATGTTGGTTTAAAAAGGCGTGAGGCGCTTTTCTGATCCAAGCGCGCCTTTTTAAACCAAGATGGTGACAGAATTAATTATATACCTGGAAAACTATACCGAACGATCCAGCCCCTACCACGCGCTCTGCCATGTAACTGACCGTCTACACAAGTAAATGGTAGCCATAAATTAAATTTGAGCAACGACAACAAAAACAGATGAAAAATAGTACCGAACCACCTAATCAGACTAGTTGGGTAGATATGATTCAAACCAAAAGTAGATATGAAACAGAAACACAAAAACAAATATAAAGAGGTGAACCGGTGTATTTGAATCATAAACTTGAAGAGATGATGAAAAAAAATTATGTTATGCGTGTGATTAGTAGATCTTCGCCTAAAGGAGGCTGTTTAAATAATGTGGTATACCTGCTTTGGTTCTCCATTGTTGCCGCCGATTGTGGTAGATATGATGTGACCGGTTTCAGCTCCGTTTCCATCAACAACCTTTGTGGACATTTCCTACACCGTTTAGAAATCAAATATGTTCAACAACTTATTACCAACATTTACGCAAAATATATGCCGAAAGAACATAAATTTTTTTTACTATTAACTAATGCACAACATTACAACTTAAAGAAATATCACCTATGAAGTTTATCATCATCAAAACGCCAAATTCATCCGTTTGGCGAGATAATCTCATGGCAGATGAAGTAATAACTCATCAATCTTAGCCAACAATAAAAAGATGAGTATACAAATTCAACGGTTTCTACTTTTCTCATCCCAATATTTGTCATTCAAACAGATATAAAAAACAACAAAACAAAAGAGACCAGCTCAACAAAATCAATTCAAATCTGGCAGGTTAACGATATTCAACAACTACAAACAAAACAAACTCAAATCAGCTCAACAAAATCAATTGCAACCAAATACCACCAAAATCATAACATCCAAAACCTTAAACACCCAGAAAATTAAACCCACATAACATAACATTGATCCAACAAAATTCAACAAGATCCTTAAATAAAATCCCAACAACACAGATCCAAGAAACCCTAATACAAGAAAACCCTAACCCACTTACTAAAACATAAACAGTAACAAACCCACCTTCAATCTTGACCTAATTCAACAAACCCAACTCCAAATTCCCAAAATCAGTAACATAACATACATCAATCTTTAATCTTTATGCTACAAAGCAATAAACTTTATAATCTTTACACCCTTAATTACACAAAACCATAAGAACAATGGTAAAAATCATGACTTTACAACAGATCACCTTCAATCTTGACCAAATTTCACACACCTAACTCCAAATTCCCAAAATCAGTAACATAACATACATCAATCTTTAATCTTTATGCTACAAAGCAATAAACTTTATAATCTTTACACCCTTAATTACACAAAACCATAAGAACAATGGTAAAAAATCATGACTTTACAACAGATCACCTTCGAACTTGACCTAATTTCACACACCTAACTCCAAATTCCCAAAATCAGTAACATACATCAATCTTTATGCTATAAAGCAATAAACTTTATCATCTGTACACCCTTAATATACACAAAACCAGAACAATGATAAAAATCATAACTTTACAACAGATCACATCAAGAACAGAACAACTTGCGGCAAAAACAAAGAATTTATGCATAAAGATTAAGTATATACCTTATCATCAGCCATTTGTGTGTTCAGATGATCGATCTGGTACAAGAAACAATTTTTCTTTTTTTTATTTTTCAAGAAAAGAATGAGTTCATGATGGGTATGAAGAGAGAGAAAGAGGACCCATTAGACAAACAACTCCATGTGATTACAGCTCCTCTTTCATTTGGTGTGTCTTGAGATAATGAAAGAGTGAGGATGAATACTCCTACTATTCGATGGGTCCCCCTAGCGTTAGGTTTTACTATTCATTTGAAAGTACTAAAATACCCTTATATCATATTAATGTTGTGATTAATGTTGTGCATTAAAAAGGTTGTGTAAAAGGTAAACTAAATGGATGGTGGACCTGGTGGTCGGTGGATATGGTAAGATTATAATTTACTTTTTGTCCTTTGACTTTGAAAATTATTACTCTTTTGGTCATTGTTTGTAGACGACGGTAGGGGTATTCATGCTTTGATTTGGATAGCTTTGATGAAAATTTCAAGTCAAATCGATACCTATGATTTTGATAAAATACAAACCGAATGGTCGGGTTGGTTGTGTCTATCGAACCGTTCGATTTTCATGTTTTAGCGTTTGGTGAGTTTGTAGTTTTAGACAAAAACAATTACTATTTTTTTAAGTGGCATATTTTGGTATCATATGTTAAAAAGACCGATAAGGATTGGTCATGAATAATATGTACATATCATATGCTATTGAACAATCTAGTGGTGTAACGCTCCGGCATTTCCGTCGTCAGTTAGGGTGTTACAGAAAGAGACGGTTCGGTTTGTGGTATGTGGTATTTAGATTTCCAAACTTTTAAGTATAGGGCTAAAATGGTAACTTTATATCAACCTAACTAATTTTTCATTTGGGGCATCTATCTCATGGACCAAAAACGTGACGCTTAGTGAAGAACTAAGACCAAAAGAGTGATTTCTTGAACTCAGGGACGAAGAGTCAATATTAACATTACCATGTGGATCATCCGTGTAATTTACTCTTATATTATTTACGTGTTTAGATGTATTGTTATTTATATGACATGTTATAGTCGTGTTGTTAAGTCATAGGTAGTCGTAAACTTTATTATCATGGCCAAAAATTAATTACACGGGAAGTCTTGTTATGTGCCCAACCCCAAACAGCCCATGCACATGAAGAAGCCCATGAACGAATCGTGAAGCCCATGCGGATCTTAACGTTTTATTTTATTTGAATTGTTTCTGTTAATTGTGTGCCTAAATAAAGGAACCGACGAGGATGCCCACGTTTTCAAGTGTTAACGTATCTTTCTAGCTTTTTAGGATATTAGGTTTGACTTTGATTTGTTTGTTTTCTTTAAATGGGCAGTCTTTCGTCACTTTGGAATAATATGTAGAAAGTTTAGTCTCAACATTCACTTTCTTTCTCTCAAGCTTCTTTCTTATTTTTTTCACCATTCAATTAACTAATCATACACAATAGTGGTATCAGAGCAGTGGTGATCCTATGGCGAGCAAACGTACTAACGCCGAATTCCAACAAGAAACGGAAGAACGCTTCGCTAAATATGATGCATTAATTGAAAATTTGTTGGGTGAGTTGCAAGCTTTGACGATCCGGCAGGAAGTGCAAAAGTAGATGGCCACCTCAACGTCAGTTCCCAAACAAAGCCTTATCTAAAGCTTCACTTTCCTCGGTTCAGTGGCGATGATCCGACGGGATGGATCTACCAATCCAAGCAGTACTTCAATTTTCAAAAAGTAGCAGTTGAGGATCTAGTCAATCTGGCTTCCTTTCATTTAGATGGTATCGCACTTCAATGGCACCGGTGGTACACCAAAACACGGGGTCTGTTAACGTGGTTAGAATTCACCACCGCTTTATTGAATCATTTTGGTCCGACTGATTATGAAGACCCTTCCGAGTCACTCCACAGGCTAAAACAAACCACTACTGTCATGGCTTACCAAGAAGCTTTTGAACGACTTACTCAACGCGTCGATGGGCTACCGGAACCTTTCCTGGTTGGTTGCTTTATTGGTGGGTTGAAGGAGGAGATCCAATTGGATGTTAAACTAAAGAAACCAAGACACTTGGGGGAGGCAATAGGGAGTGCACGATTGGTGGAAGAGAAATTATCTCTTCAATGTGTGGATGTTTCTCCCATAAGTTTGGAGGGGAATTATAATTCCACGGTTAACAATCTTGGAAACATGCAATCAACCAACGGGATACTTGGCGCACGTCCAACGCCGCCTCTTGCAATTCCCGTTCCTAACCCGTTACGGCGGCTAACTGTTGCGAAGGCCCGAGATCGCCGTGAACGAGGGCTTTGCTACTATTGCAATGAACGTTATACGCCGGGGCACAAGTGCAGTAAGCCGTAACTTTTATGATTAGTGATGCTCGCGAGGTTGGCGACACGGTCCATGTAGATGAACCACCTTAAGATGACAGAAGGTATTATTGAAGCGGAAATCTCGTTTTTTTGGAAATCTCATTTTTGGCAATCTCAGGTACTATTCTTCCTCAAACTTTAAGGTTGTCGGGAAAGATCAAGACTAAAGATGTTGCGGTGTTGGTAAATGGGGGAAGTACTCGTAATTTTATATCTCAAGCATTGGTAGATCAACCGGGACTTACGGTAGATTATGATGTGAAGTTTGAAGTGGTGGTTGCTAATAGTGACACGCTCGTTTGTGTCGGTCGGGTTCGGGGCCTCACAATTGTGTTTTCGGGTTATACCGTCACTACCGATTTTTTTTTGTTTTGCCCGTTGTAGCTTCCCCGATCGTCCTATGGATTCAATGGCTGAAAACCTTAGGCCCAGTTAAGATTGACTTTCACGGCCTTACTATTGGGTTCCGTATCGCCGGTTCCTCGCACAAGTTACATGGGTTGAAACACTCTGGCTTGGATGAAATAAAACCCAGTCGGTTAGCGGAAATGCAGCCCAAAAAGCCTCATCCCGTGTTTCGCCTTAAGGATAAGGCGCGTTTAAGGGGGGTGGATTGTTATGTGCCCAACCCCAAACAGTCCATGCACATGAAGAATCCCATGGAGCGAACCGTGAAGCCCATGCGGATCTCAACGTTTTATTTTATTTGAATTGTTTCTGTTAATTGTGTGATGAAATAAAGGAACCGATGGGGATGCCCATGTTTCAAAGTGTTAACGTATCTTTCCAGCTTTTTAGGATATTAGGTTTGACTTTGTTTTGTTTTGTTTTGTTTGCTCTCTTTAAACGGGCAACCTTTCGTTACTTTGGAATAATATGCAGAAAGTTTAGTCTCAATATCCTCACTTTATTTCTCTCAAGTTTCTTTCTTATTTTCTTCACCATTCAATTAATTGGTCGATACACAATAAGTCCATCTGTTGTATCTATGTTACGATTTTGGTCATATATTTTTTGAAATACATGTTTAGTGCCAATTGTTTGATAACACTTTTGTCCTTTTGACTAGCTAACATTAGATTTTATGTTAAAACTTTGTGAAATTATAAGTATAAAGTATAAACCTTTTTACCCCACGCACCTCCTTTTTTTTTTACCCACGACCCTAGAACTGGGAAATCTTCCGGCATCTCCCTTCTCCCTTTCTCGCACCAAAACCACAAGAATATGGTTGATTGGTAAAGATCAGATTAATAAGATATCAAATACTCCACTACTAGAAAATAGGAATGCCAATTGAATCTGAATCCAATGGGTAAACCCAAAACCTGACACATTTGGGATGGGTTTGGGGTTGGCTAATCAGGTATGGGACCAGATTTGGGATTAGTTTCCATTTTTTCACGGGTTTAGGATGGGTTTGGGATTTGGTGATGTACTCGTTTACCCGACCCGGTTACCTGATGAAGTGTACCCATTTACCCGGTAGTATACCTGATATAATTTCTTTTATTTTTTAAAAATATGTATATTGGCATACACTAATTAAAATTACCCAAACGGAAATGAGAGTTAGTGACTATCAGTTTTATCACTAAGCTTCCAAGAACAAACCATGGCAATAGTGCCATTAAATCATAGTTGATACATTAACTAAATTAGAATATTTTTTTGCCAATTAAAGAAACTTTTGAAAGTTAGCTAAGTCATACATTGATAACATGGTACCCTTACATAATAGTACCAGTACAAATAATATCGGACATAGATAACCGATAAACACTCCATTTAGGGAGAAATTCTCAACAAGCTTTAAATACTCATTTAAATTTTAGCACAACTTACTGTCCACAGATAGATGGCCAATTTAAATTTTAGCACAACTTAATGTCCACAGATATATGGCCAAAGTAAGCATTCAATTCAAACATTAGAAGACGTGCTTAGAGCATGCGTTATTAACATAAGTAGTGGTTGGAATAACCACCTATCATTGATTACATTCTCCGGCATTAATAAGTTTTCACACTAGTATAAAAGACACATCATTTAAGGTTTTATGTGAAAGAAATTGTAAGACCCACGTATATTGGGCAAAAATAGGAGAAAATCAATTAACAGGGCCTAAGATTGTATTTAAGATCACGGATAAGATAATACAAATATGTGATAACTTAGGACTGCCCAAGATAGGCAAAAAGGTTATGCCAGTATAATAAGTAAACCTTTTAAAATTCCAAATCGGTAATAGAGGTATGTTAAATATCACCACCATGGGAAGGTGTTATGAAATTTGAAAAGAAAGGCAATTTAAGCCCCCAATGTATCAGACCGTTCAAAATAATCAAATGTGTTAGCTTCATAGCTTATAGGTTCAAATTAACTGGGAAATCTAGCGACATGCACAATGTATTGCATGTTTAAAATTTAAGTAATGCTTGGTTGACAAATCCTTTGGAGATGCCTCATGATGATGTGCAAATCTACAAGCAGATTCATTTTATTCAAAAACCTTTGTCGATCAGAGATCGACACATTAAAAAGCTCCTTAAGAAAATAACCCCTATAGTGAAAGTCAGATGGGATTCCCAGAGTTGTCATGAGTACACTTAGGAAATTTGATCATATAATGAGACAAAAGTACCCCTGGATAGTTGAATAAAAATCTCGAGGATGAGATTTCATTTAAGGGGGTGAGGATGTAACACCTCAATATTTTTAGATGGAATCCTAGTATGACACGTGTCAAAAATCTCTCCATACAAATTTTGATATGTTAAATAAGAGAAATTATAATATTAAAAGGGCTAAGAATCATGAAAATATCATAATTTGAAGTTGAGGGGTTAATTCTGCCTAAAAAGGTAATTTTTATAAGTTTTCAAAGTCCCTTACAGACCACAAGGAAATCCTCTTATGGTTCGTAAGGATGTTTAAAATCCTCTACGCGCCTGGTCCCCTTACGGACCGTAAGGAATATCCATGCGGTCCGCAAAGGGTGCACTGGCAGCAGCCCTTGCTGCAATCTTAACACATAAACACCATCTTTGCCAACATATTTACAATGAAGGTGTTAATCCCTTGTGATTACACCCTCTGGTAATCACGTTAAGTAGGCGAAATGACGAGTCAACGTATTTAAAATAAAAAGTAAAAAACGCAGATTTTTGCAAATTACGATAAATGAACTTCTAAGTATCAAAACCCAAAGTTTTAACACCATAAATGTTTATATAACATATTAGGATATGTTTAATCATGTACAACTCGCCATTTCTTGTTTAGAGCTTGTTTCTTAGTCGAAAGTCAAACAGTTTGACTTCTGCTTTGACTTTCGATTTTGACCCGTTTGGTCAAACTTAGGACTCGATTAAGACTTGTTATATGACCATAATACTATAGGGAATAACCCTCTAAGGTTATACATTATGGTCATGACGTTTGATGGGTTAACTGATGAGTCGATATTATATACTTTAAAAATACCAAAAATGCCCTTGTGGCATATAAATTGTTTTAAAACCAACAAGACATGCATTATGACTTTGAAACTGATCTTGTAACATTATGAAACATGTTTTTAACATAACAGGGTCGTCATGGACCCATTCAACCACTCGATACCGTATATGCGCATACAACTAGTTTATATAAAATAAAACATACAAACTAGCCGAATCGGGTCTAAACCTTTCATAATCATTTCTAATCAGAATGTTTGGTTATTAAACCCATATTATACGAGTCCTTGCACTCGGAAGGGTATAAACCACATTTTATTCGGTCGACGCTTAATCTAGCGAACCAAACGTATCCATAAGTTAACAGGTTAAAGTCAAATACTTATAAATGACCTGTTAACCTTCTAACGGATGATATTTTCGTTCATTCCAGACTAGATGTAACGCCTCGCTTTTTAGAACTTTCCTTATTTAGAAAGTTTGTCTTATATTCTAGTTACGGAAACTCGTATTCTCGTGTAATCATATTTCATTCCCAATCTCTGTAATCTGAGGCTTTAATCGTGATAAAACTTGGTCATTTTACTTAAAACGATGCATTTATTATACGGCTTCGTTTACATTTATCTTACATACATGTTCGATACATATTCATCTTACACGCAAACTTGAACTTATTGTACCTAGAAACCATTATAAATACATGTTTTTATACCCTTTATACATACAAATACTCGGGTATACACTCACAATACTTAATCATACTTCCATACATGTTTTATACTTAATTACATGCCAATATACTCCAATTTATGCCTTTAAACACTTCAAAACCAAAGTTTAGGGGTTGTTCTTGTCAAAACATGAAAGTCCTCCGGGTAGAGGGCGCCGTGCTACGCGGCAGCCTCCCCTTCCCCCGTCCGCGTGCCGCCTAGGCCCCGATCTGCAGCTGAACATATCCTGGTCACGGGTTGGCCATCTTTCTCAACCATATTTCTCACCCAACCACTCCTAACCTTCATTAAACATCCAACCTAACTCACCCACTATATATACGAGCTCCCTAACTATAACAACCCTCCTAATTAATATTCCGACACCTCTAATATAATTAAAAATGCCCTTATATGTCTCAATATATACCCTGTATGTGAGAACTGAGCCCAAAATACAATATATATTTAAACATAAAACAAAAACAAGATTTAGTGGTCTCTCGCCGGGCGCGTAGCCTTTGGTTACCTTCTACGCGGGCCGCGACCGCCAAGACACCAGGCGAGCCCCTGAGCTGCCACGTGTCCCAGTCGTGTCGTGCCTAGTGGTTGACTCAGTAACCCTAGGGCCTACCCTAGGGAGCCTCGCTGGCCGCGAAGGCCCTGGCCGAGTTCTACGCGGGGCGCGACGAAGACGAAATCTGGCCCTATAAATGAGATCGATCAGCTTTCACTTTCCGACGCTCACACCTTTCTTTCTCTCTCGAATTTCTACGTAGTAGAAGCTATTCTCGGGCATAATACCCCCCTAAATAACGAAGTTCTGCCTCGTTGTAAGTATTATAACTCTGGTTACGTATTAGATACGCTGCCCGATTGATCCAAGGTTCCGTATCGACTGTCGAGGTTTTGCCCGACGTAGTCGTTGGAATGCCGTCTCGGGGAGGGTATTACTAATGTAAATATTGGGTTATTATACTAACGCGTGTGCATTTGTGTATTTAATAGATAATCACCAGGAAACCCTAAAGGAAAACCTAAGACAGCAATGTGATTAATCTCGTTTTTGCAAACTGTTTTTACAAAACCTCACTTAATTAATAATATATTAAACAGTGATTGAGTATTTGTATTCTACAATTATCGTCGGTATATTGGGTTTTGTATACAAAATTTGTTACTACCTTGCGAGGAGTAACATGACCACAAGTCGGGTTGACAGTACCGTGGGTGGTAATTTAGTAGATGGAAACAAATGTAATTTAGAAGACAAAGACGCTAGATGGAGATTCTTAGTGATTATGATTGTAATATCCAGTATCATTCAGGAAAAGCAAATGTAGTCGCTGATGCTTTAAGTCGAAAGTATCATGAAAAGCCAAAAAAGGTACGTTCTCTTAAATTAAATCTACAAGTTGATTTAAATGAACAGATTAGAAAAGCACAAGAATCAGTAATCAAGGATGATACTGAAAAATTGAAAGGCATGATTAAGGAATTAGAACAAGAAACAAATGGAATTTGGAGATTCCATAAGAAAAGAATGTGGATACCTAAATTAGGAAACCTACGTCACCGTATACTAGAAGAAGCCCATAAGTCTAATTATACAATGCATCCTGGAAATGATAAGATGTATCAGGATTTAAGAAAGAATTTCTTATGGATAGGAATGAAAAAGGATATAGCAACTTATGTTTCTAAATGTTTAACATGTTCCCAAGTTAAAGTTGAACATCAGAGACCCTCAGGTTTAGTGCAACAATTAGAAATGGCAGTTTGGAAATGGGAATTGATAACAATGGATTTTGTTACCAAATTACCCAAAACAAGGAAATGTAATGATACAATCTGGGTGATTGTAGACAGGCTACCTAAGTCAGCTCATTTCCTACCAATGAAGGAAACTTTCAGTATGGAACAATTAGCTAAGTTGTATGTAAATGAAATAGTTTCATTACATGGAATTCCTTTATCAATTGTTTCTGACAGAGATAGTCGTTTTACCTCTCATTTTTGGACAAGTTTCCAAAAAGCAATGGGAACCAAGTTGAATCTAAGCACAGCTTACCATCCCCAAACGGACGGACAAAGCGAAATGACAATTCAGACAATGGAGGACATGCTTAGAGCTTGTGTAATTGATTTCGGAGGCAATTGGGACGATCACTTACCATTAATAGAATTTTCTTATAATAATAGTTATCACACAAGTATCAATGCTGCACCATTCGAAGCACTTTATGGACGAAAGTGCCGGACCCTAGTCTGTTGGGCAGAAATTGGAGAAAAGCAACTATCTGGACCTGAGATAGTACAAGAAACAACCGACAAGATCATTCAAGTCAAGGAACGACTGAAAGCAGCACGTGATCGACAAAAGAGCTATGCAGATAATAGACGCAAGCCAGTAGAATTTCAAGTAGGAGACAAAGTATTATTGAAAGTTTCTCCTTGGAAAGGAGTGGTAAGATTCATCAAGAGGGGAAAGCTAATTCCCAGGTATGTTGGACCTTTTGAGATTATTAGAAGAATAGGACATGTAGCCTATCAGCTACAACTGCCAGAGGAAATGGCAGGAATACATGATGTATTTCATGTATCTAATCTCAAGAAATGCTTAACCGATGAATCACTGGTAGTACCTCTTGAGATATAGAGGTAAATGAACAACTTAAATTTGTAGAGAAGCCTCTGCAGATTGAAGACAGGAAGGTTAAAAACCTCAAGCACAAGAGATTAGTTCTGGTCAAAGTGAAATGGGATTCCAAGAGAGGACCAAAGTACACATGGGAGCTTGAATTCGAAATGCAAAGGAAATATCCACACTTGTTCCAGTAGATCTCGAGGACGAGCTCTAAAACAAGGTGGAGAGGATATAACAACCCTCCTAATTAATATTCCGACACCTCTAATATAATTAAAAATGCCCTTATATGTCTCAATATATACCCCGTATGTGAGAACTGAGCCCAAAATACAATATATAATTAAAAATAAAACAAAAACAAGATTTAGTGGTCTCTCGCGGGGCGCGTAGCCTTTGGTTACCTTCTACGCGGGCCGCGACCGCCAAGACACCAGGCGAGCCCCTGAGCTGCCACGTGTCCCAGTCGTGTCGTGCCTAGTGGTCGACTCAGCAACCCTAGGGCCTACCCTAGGGAGCCTCGCGGGCCGCAAAGGCCCTGGCCGAGTTCTACGCGGGGCGCGACGAAGACGAAATCTGGCCCTATAAATGAGATCGATCAACTTTCACTTTCCGACGCTCACACCTTTCTTTCTCTCTCGAATTCTACGTAGTAGAAGCTATTCTCAGGCATAATACCCCCTAAATAACGAAGTTCTGCCTCGTTGTAAGTATTATAACCCCGGTTACGTATTAGATACGCTGCCCGATTTATCCAGGGTTCCGTAACCACTGTCAAAGTGTTGCCCGACGTAGTCGTTGGAATGCCGTCTCGGGGAGGGTATTACTAATGTAAATATTGGGTTATTATACTAACGTGTGTGCATTTGTGTATTTAATAGATAATCACCAGGAAACCTTAAAGGAAAACTTAAGACAGCAATGTGAGTAATCTCCTTTTTGCAAACTATTTTTACAAAACCTCACTTAATTAATAATATATTAAACAGTGATTGAGTATTTGTATTCTACAATTTTCGTCGGTATGTTGGGGTTTTGTATACAAAATTTGTTACTACCTTGCGAGGAGTAACATGACCACAAGTCGGGTTGACAGTACCGTGGGTGGTAATTTAGTAGATGGAAACAAATGTAATTGCGTGACCGCCCTCAATACTGTACAATGGTTTTTACTAAACTTGATTAAACTGGGATTCACTTACCAGTATTTCCCGCTGACAAAATGTTTTTAAACGCGTTTCAGGTAACAAAATGTGAAAGCCAAATAGAAGTCAGCTGGACAGCACTGAAGGCTTGGAAAAGTGGCTATAAAGTTACCTAAAATAAAGAGATGTTTTTATTTAATAAAATAGGGTTTATCCCTATGAAAAAGTGTGTACTTAAAACTTGGGATTTTTTCCCACGTGTTTAATATTATGAAAGTGTGGTATTTTACTCTGATAAAATATTTCCTAACTACGGTCCTGATGTAATTTCCACTGCCAAAATGCTAAACACACGGATACCACCAAAACTGGCCGCGGCCGCCCGTTCCTGGGTTGTTAGGGGACGGGGGTTGCGACACTAACCCTCATTTTCACTTTCCAAACACTTCTAAATCATCAAATCACTCTCAAATGCTCTGGAAATTGAAGAACATGGCATTTTACTTTCAAGTGCAAAAGTGAGTTGAAACTCATTTTCTTCCGCTTTTCTTCACCATTTCTTCTTCTACAAAGCTTGGAACACCTCTAGGAATGTTTCCACAGGTTTACCATGGAAACCAAGGTGGAACAACACCATTTTGAGGTCCAAACTTTTTGTTTTGGATGAATGTGTGATAACTTTTATAAAACTCAACTTTTCAACTTGAATCTCATACCTAGCAACTTTCTAAACCCATCTATGGTTGTGGAACTTGTTAGAGTTTGATTCTTACAAGTTTAGAGGTACAAAAAACCTCTAAACTTTCTGTTTTATTAGGGTTTAAGACAACCCACAAGTGTTGAAGTCACATAAGTCTACCATAGCTCATATGACACGACTTATGTTTGATGCAAGTGTGAACTTTGGATGCTTTGGCTATCCTAACTTGTTTCACACCTCACTTGATGTTTTTATTTGTTAATCCAAGTAACTTACTAGTCTCAAAGTAACATAACCCCGTCTAGCCTCCAACACTTAGTTAACTCTTTCCATGTTGTGTTGGCTCACCCGGGTTAGATCTTACTTGGCTACTTGAAGTCATATTAGTTAGTTGTTTATTTCTTTTCATTCATGACCATCTTAATCATCCTTGTGATGATTTGTGTATTGGTGAATCATATAACGAGGTTAATCATCCATGCTTGACTTATTTGACAATCTATAATACTCTTGATGGACTTAGTTGTAGGATTATTATTATAACTATATGAATATATATATATATATATATATATATAGTGGAGGGTTCAAATGAGAAGAATTTTTTTGTAAGAAGAAAAAAGAAGAAGTTTCAACCAATAACAATGCTCCAATTTACTTCATTTAATATTTGCATTTAATTTTAATATAAGGGTATATTGGTAAACTTACATAAATCATTAATTTGTATTCTTCTCATTTAATAACTAACTAAATTAAATTTGTAACTCCTTTTCAAAATATATATTTTTTCCAAATTAAAAAAAAACAATTTTATTTAAAGTGTGGAATAAATTACTAGTTGTGTAGGATAAATTACGAGTTGTGTAGGATATATTTCGAGGTGTGTAGGATAAATTTCGACTGTGTAGGATAAAATTCTATAATGTGTATGATATATGTAGGAAAATTTTGATATGTGTAGGTTTTGTAGATTATATGTAGGATAAATAATGATTAGTTAACTAATTAATTAAAGGGAGAAAAATTAATGATATGAGTTATAAATGAAATAGTATTTTACTAATATGCCCTTTCTTCTTTTTATTCTCACATTAAATTTCTTCTCAAATGAACCTTCCCCTATATATATATATAGGGTCGGGATTTAGAGAAAACGGTAGAAAGTGTGAGAACGGTGAGAACGCTTATGGATCGTCAGATCAAAACAATCTAAGGACTAGATTGGTGCGGTGGCGTTTTCGTAAATAACACAAATTCTATTAAGTGGACGCGTTTCATTAAGGGTAAAAAGGTCTTTACACTTCTATACCAAAACGCCAACTAATGAATAAAACGCCATTACGGACCAAAACACATCCCTATATAAACAAAAACATCCCAGACATAAAAAAACACACCCCCCAGAACCTGAAACGCCATATTTTCTACTATATACCATTCATCTTACAAACGCCAAAATCCCCAAAACATCAAACACACCTACTCAAAAAACGTCATATTTTACTATATACCAATCATCTTAGAAAACGCCAAAACACTCAAAACATCCAAGATTCCAAAAAATCGACGTTTCTTTCATATACACTATTTCCTCAGTAAAACGCCAAGAATGGCAAATATCGATTCTTGTATATTCAATATTGCTCTACGCCAAGTTACGGAGAATGCATTCTTCCCTGAGGTGCTGTTATTGATGGACAAATAACATTTTGCTGCATGAGATGGACAAATCATAAACAAAAAGTTGCTGGGGTCTGACTTATGTCATTTTTTGTGTTTTGTTATTGATGAATATTATAATGGCATGAAAGACGAATGACACTGATGAGTTGTTTGAAGATACATATTCAAACAAAAAATTTATGTCATTTTGTCTTTCCAAACGGCCACAAAAACACAAGCATGACAAAGCCAAACCGCCAGTGAACATGTTTCAAAGAAGAAAGAGACTGATGATAGTGAAGATTTGGAAGATGAATTGTTTCTACTTTTAATTTTCTTTTTCTGTTGTTTGTTATAAAAAAATACATTATATTAATAAAAACGCCAAACAGTCATAATGCTTGTGAAACGCCATAAATGCAGTAAAACGCCAAAAACTCCCAAACTATAATAAAAATAATTTGCAGAAGTATTATTAAAAGCTAAAAATGGGAAAAAACGCCAAAAACTACTTAAAGCCATTAAAAACGCCAAGCTTGGGAAATGAAAAGTCTATGACCCTAAAAACTCATAAAAAGCTGAACAAAAACAGTAAAAATACTCAGTGACTGAAAAGACGGCTACTTTATTAATATCATTTATTATAAATAAATTCCCGCCTAAACTACGCGCCAAACACATCCTTTAAGAGAGACGTCTCTGCACAATCAACTGATCACAAACCAAAAACAACGTCATATTTCCTAGAAACCATTCACTTTAAAAACGCCAAAAAAATAGTTAAAAAAACCACAGATGCCGAACCTCGTTTCTTCTATATTGAGTATTGTTCTGAATGAAGTTTCACTGAATGGATTCTTCTCTGAGGTGGGTATCTCTATAAGTTTTTGTTGAATGAGATGGACAAATATTCAAGAAAAAGAGACTGATGACACTGATATGTCATCATGTCACTCTGTTCTTGATGGATATATTGATGGCATGAAGGGATCAATACATTAGAGCAGGCGTTGGTCTTCAACATGTCATCAAACAAGTATATATCAACCTACAATAAAGGATGCCACAAAAAATAAGCATCATCTAAAGACGAGGGTTATGTAGGAAAATAAGGATCTACATAAGGTATTCAAAAACAGGTTCAAAACGCCAAAAAGGTTAAAGTAGAAGAGGCTGATGACAGTGAAGATTTAGACGAGAAATTAGATTATAATTTTTTTTCATTTTCTATTATTTGTTATCTAATTCTCTGTTGTTTATTATCTAATTCTCTACTAATAAAAAGAAATTGAGTATAAAACGCCAAAAACTACAAACTCCAAAACGCCTGATAGTGTGAAAACTGAGAGAACGGATGCTAGCAAAGCACGATGTTGCTATAAAACGCAAAAAACGCGAAACAAAGTATTACTGGAAAAACCAACACTAATTGACAGATGAAATTGAACGAAACAGTAATTGCTAAACAGTAAAATGAAGAGACGGTAACATTATTGCCAAACATTTCTTATATTAAAAGGCACTACATGGAAAATTGAATTTATTTATCTTTTCAAAACGCCATAATTGTCTGTCACATTATAGACCTGTATCCTACTTGATATAATAAACATCAAGAAAATTACTGATGTTTTTTACATTATAGGCATGCATCCTGATCTAAAAATAATAAAAACACCAAAACATACTAAAAACACCAAAATATTTACTATGATCCTGATATAAAAACAATAAAAATGCCGCGAACTTATTAAACGTCAAAAAATGGAAACGGGATGTGACACGCGTTTAAAAAAAGAAATATGAAAGGACAAAAAGCCCCTCCGCCCTTCTCTATGTCGCGTGACACGTGTTGGGCCAGGATGCGTTCTCACCATTCTCACACTTTTTAGTGTTTTCTCCTTATCCCGTTTCTATATATATATATATATATATATATATATATATATACATATACAAACATGGACGAACCCTTGATGATAATCGGTTTATGATTATTCGTCATGAACTTAGGCCACTTTATCTATAATTCTAAGTCTCTCGTTGTTGATTTTAATGGGCAAACTAGGACCCATGAAATCAAATACTACTTAGTGTCAAAACGAGTACTTAGGCTAAATAATACTTTTATGCATACATACTTTTGTACTTGAATTATAAATCCCAAATCCAGCCACTCCATAAACGTCGTATGAACTTTTACCTTCGATTCCCCATTCTCAAACAACTCGTCACTCAGGGATAATAGGAAAGCTTTTGCAATATTGTGAGTATACTCGAACACCCTTTTCACGTTTTGCACTTTTGGGTGCAACATGTTTACTTATTCAACCTACAAAATCACTTATACTTTTATACAATCACACAAACAATCTAATACATGCATGCTAATATGTTATACTTGATTCGTGTTTTCTGGATGATTCTTTTGTGCGATAAACTTGTCATTAACTACGTATGGGCCTCCCCTTAACATGTATAGCGCTATAGGAGTAACGCACCGCCCGTAGTCTTGTGGTCATGTTAAGTCTTTTATACTTGCGGTAATCAGGGGGTTGACTTGAATATTGCATGCCAGTTTATATGTTAATCTTGATAACTAAGTTTTCCATGTGGATTCGTTTAAATCATTTTATACTTATGTTATGTATCAAACTTGTATACTCGTCAATACTTTTGCATTAAACTATACTTTATAACGTGTTGCAGGATTTTGATAATGATGATGATACACAAAATCTAGTAGGATGTCTAGAAACGCACTTTAAACTTTAATACTTGTTGTATTGTAATTCATTTTGTTTCAACTTGTTGTATGTCTATTCCAAAAAATGTACTTGATGTTAGCAATGAAATGAAATTTGTTATTAAATACTTGTCACATTTAGTGTTATGAAGTCTCGAACAATCTCGTTCATCTCACTCTGATGTTTCCGCCATCGGTTGGGGTGTGACACTAGAAGCCTCCAGTAAATTGCGCCTAAGTTAAGTTATTTTGAATTACGGTTGTGCTAGATATTGATATTATTAAAGACTAGTACATGTAAAAACTGTTAGCCTATTTTATTTTATAAAGGCTTGGGATATAGCACTAGCCACTTGGTCGGGTATTGCTAAAAAGGATAATGATGTCACAAAAATGCAAATAACCCATTTTAATTCGTATTGCTTGATAACTTAAACACTTGAGGGTTAATGCGACCTTGTCCTGGGCGTCCCGACTCATTTAATTGCAAAATGGCCACGACTTAAGCACGGGGTGTAGGCATACTTCTGACAGATGATAATGCTATATATTTATATGATTATGAAAATGTGGCGTGTCAATTAATCATGTACGACATCTGATTTCTGGTCCCCGACTGTATTGACAAGCATGTAAAACTGATAATAAGGGATATAGTTTGTCCCAAGTTATTTAAAAATGATATACCAAATGGTATCAAATAAATTTTGAAAAGACTTTCAAAAGAGTCGGTTAATTGTATTTACCAGTGAAAATTTTCACTAACGTAATTTCAAAAGACTAAGCGCAGGTTAATAGCAAATACGGAATAGGCTGGAGCAGGCTTCGTCTTATATATTAGAATTTGGAACTCCACGGAAAAGACCCATATTAGTCTAAAGTGGCTTTTTATTTCGATCCGCATGTGGATATTTACACCAAAAACTTATATAAATTTTAATTATTAATTTCATGCTTTTACGATGTTGTTTTATTTTTATTACATCTTCCGCTGTCATTTGTGATAACTGATATCAATCGTCACGCGTATACCTCAAGTCCGAGCCAACCGGGAAATCAGGGTGTGGCAATCTAATGCAACCTTTTACATAAAAAAGTTGCAAAATTGTATTAAGTTTGCAACCTTCTAATGCAACCCTAAATAAAGAGGCTGGGTTAGACCTAAAGCAATATTTTCATTTTTCGAACTCTAATGCAACATTTTATCGGGATTGCATTAGCTTCATTTCTTTGTAGTGCCCCGATAAATGAACTTTAAACTAGACGTAAGGCTATCTATCTAGACATTGTGTTTTTTTTTCATTTGACTTATCCTAGAGACTATTATGATTTATTTGGAGATTGTTTTAAATTAGGGACAACAATGGGTCAGTATGGCAAGCAAATTTGTAACTTCATTCTCATACCCGACTAGAAAACATTGTCCATTACTCAATATCCAGCAGGTTTGTAGCCATACCCACGGGGTTGTATAGAGTATACCAATTATGGTTTATATGATTGAGATTTCCCGTTGGGATTCTTATTACCCAAAAACCCAATAGTAAACTCATTTCAAAATCGAATTGTAGTATTAATCATTCCACCACACCTCAAACAATCTTAATAATCTATACTTTTAAAACGGTCCAACATACTATTGAAATATATATATTAATATAATTGGATAAACTAGTTTTGGTAATTGAATGTGTACCACAAAATCCATACTTGTTCCAACTTTGTGAAAAATTCTAAACCTAATATCATATACAAACACAACTCTCATATGTTCCGGGTTGTTCCGTCTAGTTCGAGTTTTTTTTGTTATCACAGCTTCAAACCGTATGTAAAAATCTTACTCTTTCCAACATCATTCTTCTTGACATTTATTGATTTTAAACATATTGTAGCATTACTATTCTTTTTTGTTTTGTAGATTGACCCATAATGTCACACCCCCAAAATCCACCATGCGGAGTATCACCGGTTGGAGGCGTGACATGACCAGGATCAAGCCACCAATCATATTGAACAACGTATTTAAGTAAATATAACCAACCACAATACAATTGGCGACCAAAAGGAAGTTAACCAAGTTTAATTTAAACAGCGGAAGCATAAGACGTTAAACCAAAACATAAGTTTCATAAGTTTATAAAGTTTAATTACTAAGTACGGGACATGACAATCCGCATCCCACAACGACCTCCTCCTTGTGCAAGCTCCATAGCATCTAACGACCTGCAAAGCATGTAATAACGAGTCAACAACAAAGTTGAGTGAGTTCACGGTTGGTTGTCCATTTTAGAGTTGTTTCCAAAAACGTAGTTTAATCTTAATCAGCTATCCAGCCGTGGGGGTTACCCCATAGTTCGAAAATGTTTATTAGTTAACCATCCCATGTCCACCTTCCCTGGCTATCCAGCCCGGCACTCCCGCCGTGGGGGCTACCCCATTATTTAAACTACCAGACTCGTTTATCATATCGACTACTAACGAAAATTAATTGTGCCCTAGCGTCGGTGTCTATCATCACCGACGTGCCATAGTCCATTAGTACACGCCCGTCCGACTGGCACGGTGTGAGGTTTGTTAAACCTAATAGCGCTATTAACTAATGACCCGCTCGCCATAGCCTCGGCGATTAAGTCGATACAAAAAGGGAGGGACTTCGCTGATAGAGTTCTAGTCCAGTAAGTCTAAGTACGTCCCAAGGACGAGGAATTCACATTCCTGAACGCATCCCAAAGGACGAGGAATCTCTATTCCTGAACCCATTCCCACCGGGAATTTACCATGCTTTGTAGAAAAGTGTGAACTCACCTCGGTTTGCTCGGTTAGGCTCTCATAAATAGCTAACAGTCAAGGTCGGTCAATCACGTCCTAATATAATTACCAGTTAGTCATTTAGTGGTTTCAAATAGAGCACAAAGTTCCTACACGTATCTACTACATAACATGCATTCACTTTAATAGTTTACGCTCATATAAACATTCCACCTTTTGCTACTCAAGAACAAGCATACGATATTGCACATATTACTTTCATTGGCATATAACATGTTAGATCATCCTCAGATAACATACTCGACATTTAGATACGCAATTTACTACTTTTTTCATTTCACCCTTAATATCCAAAACTGGGTTGTTTTCGGGCATTTTAATAAAATATACCTTGTTCCAAAAATTCCCAACTTTTTACATAAGGTCTTAAACGATCCAAATATTATTGTGTAAAAATATCGGGGTCCAATTCATCACCAATATTTTATAAAAAAATCATTTTCCGGACTGCAATCAGATTCATCTTTTTCTGACTGCAGTCCACGGAATAATTTATTAAAAATTCATCGTAAGTCCGATTGATGAAATTCCAGTGGGAGAATTACTACGACATCAGTTTCCACCTACAGTACAAATTTGTGACCTGATTCTACACAGATTTCAAGTTATGATGAAGAACGTAACACATATTTTCAGCAGTAAAAAGGCAGCTTTAGCTGCTGTTACAAAACGACCCTTTAAAAATAGTAAACGAAGTCCAAAAATTATGATTCCAGTGCCATTAGAACCGTATTTCATAATAACATGTTGTAGACTCAAGAAAATCAAGTTTTTGTTAAATATTGACCTGTTTACAGCCAACTGAAGTTGGCTGTAAAAGCTTGGACATAAGCTGTTTTCAGCTTTTAGCTTTCTAACTCGTGTTCGATTGATTCCGTTAACATGTTTAGTCGCAACGACATCAAACATCAATATTAACAAGAAAATCATCAGGTGATCAATCAAAATCAAAACAACTTCATACTAACATCACTTCATCACATTTCAACAATATTTCATCATTAAGTTAGCTCTATGCTCAAGACTCTTGCACATGATATTTTAGTGTTCTTGAGATATCAACTTAATATAACTATTAACCACCATAAACATGGAATAAACAAGGATTCAAGAGACTTGCTACTAGCTTTTATGCTAGGGAAGATCAAGAGTAGAAATGAGGTGGTTAATAGTAAACGAGGATGTACCGAATAACGAGACTTGTGTGCTTCATCCATCACAAGTTCGCGTAAGTTTCCGTAAAGTGGAACCCAGATGCGCCCTGTTACATAGTAGGCGCCGTCTTCCTTTTGTTCTAGTCGCTGCCTCGATCTTTTTAAGGACTCAATCCCGATGTTCTCTACTTTCAATGCTTCGACCTGAGCATCACGAATTTGAGCGGGAAGGCTAGAGTGAATGGTAAGCTGTAACGCTCGTACACGCTTAGGTATAGTATCCTTTCGACTGAGGGCGTCGGCCACAACATTGGCTTTGCCCGGATGGTACTTGATCGCACATTCGTAATCATTCAAGAGCTCGACCCATCGGCGTTGTCGCATGTTTAACTCCTTTTGCTTGAAGATATGCTCGAGACTCCTGTGATCGGTGTAAATGGTGCACTTGGTACCGTACAGGTAATGTCTCCATATCTTAAGTGCGAAAACCATTGCTCCCAATTCCAAGTCGTGCGTAGTGTAGTTCCTTTCGTGGACTTTAAGTTGGTGCGATGCGTAGGCAATGACCTTGTCACGTTGCATCAACACGCAACCAAGTCCTTGGATGGAAGCGTCGCAATAAACCACAAAATCATCTGTGCCTTCAGGCAATGACAGAATGGGCGCGCTACAAAGTCTGTCTTTTAAGTGCTGAAATGCGGACTCCTGTGCATCACCCCAACGATAGGTGGCACCTTTTTGAGTCAGTGAGGTGAGTGGTTGCGCTATTTTTGAGAAATCCTTGATAAACCTTCTGTAATATCCTGCTAAACCCAAGAATTGGCGGATTTCTGTTGGTGTGCGGGGTGCAGGCCAGTTCTTGATCGAGTCAACCTTGGATGGATCTACATGAATCCCATCCTTGTTTACCACATGGCCTAGAAAGTGGACTTCGCGAAGCCAGAAGTCACATTTCAAAAATTTAGCATACAGTTGCTCTGCTCGAAGAAGTTCCAGCGTAAGCCTCAGATGTTGCTCGTGTTCCTCCTGACTCTTAGAATAGATCAGGATGTCGTCGATGAACACTATGACAAACTTATCCAGGTATGGCTTGCACACTCAGTTCATGAGATCCATGAAGACCGCAGGTGCATTCGTTAATCCAAAAGGCATAACCAGAAACTCGTAATGGCCGTAACGAGTTCTGAATGTTGTTTTGGAGACGTCCTCCTCTCGGACTCTCAGCTGATGGTATCCCGATCTTAAATCAATCTTAGAGTAGTAACTCGACCCTTGCAACTGGTCGAACAAGTCATCAATACGTGGGAGAGGATAACGATTCTTCACGGTCACCTTGTTGAGTTCGCGGTAGTCAATACACATTCTGAAGGTACCGTCTTTCTTCTTCACGAATAACACTGGAGCTCCCCAGGGCGAAGAACTAGGACGTATGAAACCCTTTTCCAAGAGTTCTTGTAATTGCGTGGACAGTTCTTCAAGTTCTGACGGAGCTAGTCGATAAGGTGCACGGGCTATTGGTGTTGCTCCAGGAGCAAGCTCGATTTGAAATTCAACTTGACGATGAGGCGGAAGACCAGGTAATTCCTCAGGAAATACCTCGGGAAAGTCACGTACAATAGGTATGTCTTCTATCTTCCTTTCTTCCGAGGATGTATCAGTAACGAGTGCTAGAATGGCAGTGTGGCCCTTTCGCAAACACTTCTGGGCCTTAAGGAAAGAGATAATGCCTACAACAGCACCACTCTTGTCGCCATGAATCACGAGAGGTTCTTTACCAGAACGAGGGATGCGGACAATCTTCTCGTTGCAAAGAATTTCCGCTTGCTGATGAGATAACCAATCCATCTCAATAACAACGTCGAAACTACCAAGTGTGATAGGAATAAGATCGATAGAGAAAGTCTGACCAGCTAAGACGAGGTTACAACCTTTAACTATGTGTGTGGCTTCAAGACTTTTACCGTTTGCTAACTCTACGATGTGCTTGGTGTTCAAAAGTGTTGGAGTACGCTTAAGCATCTGACTAACTTTTAAGGACACGTAGCTAGTATCGGCACCCGAATCAAATAAAACAGTAACAAAGAAATCATCCAGAAGAAACTTACCCATCACAACGTTGGGATCATTTCTTGCATCACCCTGACCAATCACGAACACACGACCCCTTGCCCCATTGCCATTGTTGTTTCCCCCATTGCCGTTTCCATTCCCCTGATTGTTATTGTTCTGGTTCTGATTTAGCTGGGGGCAGTCTTTCTTGAAATGGCCCTCAGCACCACATTGAAAGCACCCTTTGTTGTTACCTTGTTGTTGTTGCTGCTGGCGTTGATTTGGTGGGGCTTGCTGATGCTGCCGGTTCTGATTCGCTAGACGCTGACTCCTGCAATCTTTTGCAACATGACCAGGCTTGTTGCACCGATGACAGTTGCCTTTACTACATGGCCCGCTGTGGTGCAAGTTGCAGCGATTACATTTGGGGTGATTCCCCTTGTATCCACCCTGCCCTTGATTTCCAGAAGGCTGCTGACTGGGGCTCTTATGGTCCTCAGTCCTTCGTTGCTGAGACTGAGACTGAACAGAGGTAGAGCCTTTGCCCGAATTTCCATCCCATTTTCACTTGTGATCATTGGGGGTATCAGTAGTAGCAGCGCTAATACGCTTGGGCAGCCTGTTCTGCTCAACTGCCTGATCGGTGAGACGATGAGCCAACTTGATGATTTGCTGAATGGTGCCAAGATTAGTTGAGGTTACGTGACTCTGAATCTCTGGTACAAGACCCTTGAGGTACAGCTCAATACGTTTGATGGGAGGGTCCACCATTGTAGGACACAAGATGGCCAGCTCGTTTGACCTCTTCGTGTATGCCTCGATCTCAGACCCCGTCATCTTCAAATTGAAAAATTCCACCTCTAGCTTGTGGATGTCGTCACGACTGCAGTACTCTTCTTTGATTAGTTCCTTGAAGTCATTCCATGGGGTGGCATTACCAACAACCAACCCAAGCAGTTGAACCTGTGCTTTCCACCAGGTTAACGCAGCACCTTCGAGGGTTCCAGTAGCAAATTTCACCCTACGATCTTCAGGGCATTCACACATCTCAAAAACAGACTCGAGCTTCTCGAACCAGTTAAGAAGACCTACAGCTCCTTCTGTGCCGCTGAAAGTACTAGGTCGGCAATCCATGAAGGTTTTGAACGTACACACAGGAGGCTGAGCATGTTGACCAGTGGTGCGAGAATAAAAGACAAGGTTAAGCACGAGGGTTGGTTTGTGAAGGTAAGACTAAACGTCCTAGGATAGGTCGAGGTAGCAGGTTATACCTCCTGCAGGGACAGCTGCGAGTGCCTCAGCAACTCGTTCATTGATCAAAGTCGTCAACTGGGCTTGAGTTAGGTTGATACGTCCTCCGCGTCCGTTCATAATCTTCACAACGAAGCAACGTAAGTGAGAAAAGTGTCGCGAAAGTGCGTAAGTGTGGGACGACAGGGGAGAGTAAGCACACAAGGTTCAAATAGCAATTATCACGTTAACTAATGCACTGTGTGAACTATCTAACCGACAATATAACATAAATCATACCACCTATTGTGTCGAGTCTTGCACGTGGAGTGAAGCGTCGTTGTGGATCGTTGAGCACTGTACAGGTTACAGTCTGGTTTTATCAAAAAGCTTTTCCCTTTTTAAAACCAAGTTCACTATAACCAATGGCTCTGATACCAATCTGTCACACCCCCAAAATCCACCATGCGGAGTATCACCGGTTGGAGGCGTGACATGACTAGGATCAGCCACCAATCATATTGAACAACATATTTAAGTAAATATAACCAACCACAATACAATTGGTGACCAAAAGGAAGTTAACCAAGTTTAATTTAAACAGCGGAAGCATAAGACGTTAAACCAAAACATAAGTTTCATATGTTTATAAAGTTTAATTACTAAGTACGGGACATGACAATCCGCATCCCACAACGACCTCCTCCTTGTGCAAGCTCCATAGCATCTAACGACCTGCAAAGAATGTAATAACGAGTCAACAACAAAGTTGAGTGAGTTCACGGTTGGTTGTCCATTTTAGAGTTGTTTCCAAAAACGTAGTTTAATCTTAATCAGCTATCCAGCCATGGGGGTTACCCCATAGTTCGAAAACGTTTATTAGTTAACCATCCCATGTCCACCTTCCCTGGCTATCCAGCCCGGCACTCCCGCCGTGGGGGCTACCCCATTATTTAAACTACCAGACTCGTTTATCATATCGACTACTAACGAAAATTAATTGTGCCCTAGCGTCGGTGTCTATCATCACCGACGTGCCATAGTCCATTAGTACACGCCCATCCGACTGGCACGGTGTGAGGTTTGTTAAACCTAATAGCGCTATTAACTAATGACCCGCTCGCCATAGCCTCGGCGATTAAGTCGATACAAAAAGGGAGGGACTTCGCTGATAGAGTTCTAGTCCAGTAAGTCTAAGTACGTCCCAAGGATGAGTAATTCACATTCCTGAACGCGTCCCAAAGGACGAGGAATCCCTATTCCTGAACCCATACCCATTCCCACTGGGAATTTACCATGCTTTGTAGAAAAGTGTGAACTCACCTCGGTTTGCTCGGTTAGGCTCTCATAAATAGCTAACAGTCAAGGTCGGTCAATCACGTCCTAATATGATTACCAGTTAGTCATTTAGTGGTTTCAAAAAGAGCACAAAGTTCCTACACGTATCTACTACATAACATGCATTCACTTTAATAGTTTACGCTCATATAAACATTCCACCTTTTGCTACTCAAGAACAAGCATACGATATTGCACATATTACTTTCATTGACATATAACATGTTAAATCATCCTCAGATAACATACTCGACATTTAGATACGTAATTTACTACTTTTGTCATTTCACCCTTAATATCCAAAACTGGGCTGTTTTCGGGCATTTTAATAAAATAGTTACCTTGTTCCAAAAATTCACAACTTTTTACAGAAGGTCTTAAACGATCCAAATATTATTGTGTAAAAATATCGGGGTCCAATTCATCACCAATATTTTATAAAAAATCATTTTCCAGACTGCAATCAGATTCATCTTTTTCTGACTGCAGTCCACGGAATAATTTATTAAAAATTCATCGTAACTCCGATTGATGAAATTCCAGTGGGAGAATTACTACGACATCAGTGTCCACCTACAGTACAAATTTCGTGACCTGATTCTACACAGATTTCAAGTTATGATGAAGAACGTAACACATATTTTCAGCAGTAAAAATGCAGCTTTAGCTGCTGTTACAAAACGACCCTTTAAAAATAGTAAACGAAGTCCAAAAATTATGATTCCAGTGCCATTAGAACCGTATTTCATAATAACACGTTGTAGAGTTAAGAAAATCAAGTTTTTGTTAAATATTGACCTGTTTACAGCTAACTGAAGTTGGCTGTAAAAGCTTGGACAGATGTTGTTTTCAGCTTTTAGCTTTCTAACTCGTGTTCTATTGATTCGGTTAACATGTTTAGTGATCGCAACGACATCAAACATCAATATTAACAAGCAAATCATCAGGTGATCAATCAAAATCAAAACAACTTCATACTAACATCGCTTCATCACATTTCAACAATATTTCATCATTAAGTTAGCTCTATGCTCAAGACTCTTGCACATGATCTTTTAGTGTTCTTGAGATATCAACTTAATATAACTATTAACCACCATAAACATGGAATAAACAAGGATTCAAGAGACTTACTACCAGCTTTTATGCTAGGGAAGATCAATAGTAGAAATGAGGTGGTTAATAGCAAACGAAGAAGGTCCTTGATGATCCGAAAGCTCCAAGCTTCACTATGCACTTTCTAGCATCTTTGTATATGTGTGAAATGTATGGAACTTGATTGAAAGTGGTGGTTGTATGGTGGTGATGTTTCAGCCGAGAATGAAGGGAGAGGGAGAGAAGAAGTTCAAGTGTTTGTGAGGAATGAGTATGATGAGTTATGGCACTTATGGTCATATATATTGTCCACCAACATTCATTTATCCATAGGTTAATATGTTTAGTAGTAGGAGACAAGATCCTATTTAATATTGAAATAAAATCTTATTAAATAGGCCATGTGTTGGCCATAGACTAGGTCCTAACCATTAGTTAGTTAATCTAGTTCAAATTTATGTATTAGTTACTTACATTAGTTAGTAGATATTTTTAGTGGGTGTTATGATGTTTAGGGATCATAACTAGCTTGGAAATGATAAAACAATGCTTCTAGCATTATTTTGGTGTTTCGGGTAATGTCCGGTTGTTCGGTTTGATACCGGTTCTTTAAAGTGCTAAGTTATTCCGTATAGTGTCCTATATATATATTTTTGTAACATTTTTAATTCCCCATACTCAGGAAAGCATACATGACTATTTAGTAACTTTTCTGCATACTACTAGTGTATGTTAACAAGCACATGTAAGTATAACACATAAATCAGAAAGCAGTTAAGTGATTCAGCACAGTCATCAAGAACTTTAATTATCATTAATAAATTGTACGGATACATGGAATTATGAGGGCTGTCACACATAACCAAATGAAACCCATGTCAAAAACCTGATTAACCAAGATTTTAGTTATGGTTCGATTAGTGCCGAGAATTGAGTCATGTAAAGATGACGATCACACACTGTAATTGTAAGATTATATATATATATATATATATAGGGTAGGGTTCATGCGAGAACCACCTTTATTACGATAACCGCGAGAACCAATGTGAACACAAAAAAATACCTAAAAAAAAATCCAAAAAATACAAAAAAAAAATAATATTTTTCTAAAAAAATCGCTATATTTCGTTACTAAAAAAAAGAAACTTTTTTTTTAGTAACAGTTATGGATGCACATGTGCATATGTATAATTTCTTGGGCAAATTCTATAATATATTATCAGTAGTAGAAAAATGCACTTTCATTTACATTACCATCCGCAATACACTTCTTTTTACATTACCAATATTAAGAATGCACATGTGCATCGTTATGTATAACATCATATAACATGTTTTGGTACAAAAAGTTTGTGATTTTAAATGATGAAGTAGTCCCATATACATGTGTTTTGATTAGTTATATATAGTGGTTGATGGTTTGATTATATTTGTCACTTTATGATGTAATATGTTGTTTGGATGGTATAAAGAGTGTTGATGTACATGTAATAAAGTGAAATATTGGTAATGGTATTGTATTATAGATGGTAGGAGGCAATGGTATTGTATTACGGATGGTAGGATGTAATGGTAGTGTATTATGGATGGTATGATAGATGAAAGGAAAAGTGTATTCAAAGTGGTGTACCAAAACACGTTATATCATGTTCATACATATAGATGCCCCTGTGCATTTCTAGTGTTCTTAATGTTATAACAAGTCTATACACATAGATGCACATGTGCATTTCTAATATTGTTCATGTAAAAAGTAGTGTATTATGAATGATAGTGTAAATGAAAGTGCAATTGTCTGATATTAGTAATGTATTACGGAATTTATCAAATAAATAATACATATGCACATGTGCATGTGCATGGATAGTTGTTACTCGAAAAAAAAAAATTTGGTTTTTTTTGTGACGAAATATAGCGATTTTTAAAAAAAAAATATTAAATTTTTTTGAGTGTTTTTTGATTTTTTAAGTTTTTTTGGTTGTGTTCACACTTGGTTCTCGCGGTTCTCGCAATAAAGGGTGGTTCCTAACGGATCCTTCTCCTATATATATAGAGAGAGGGGGGGTAGGTTCATTTGAACTTAGTGAACTTATCCTAACCCTTGATTTAGTTTAAGATGAAAAGAGTAGGATTGTAAAACTTAATATTAATTCATTAATTATCTTTCCTTTTTATTAGGGAGTTATCCAAATCAATTACATAATCCTATGTTTTGGTGATTTCAAAATATCATTTAAATTTTAAAAAGATTTTAACTCAGTATTCATACTCGTGTACAACAGTGCAATACACGGACGTGCAACAATGATTACATATACATACAACAGCCTCCATGCTAGTGTAGAGTTGTGCAATACACAGACGTACAACAATGACTACATATACGTATGTGACAACCCTCATAATTACATGTATCCGTACGATTTATTGATGTTAATTAAAGTGCTTGATGACTGTGTTGAATTACTTAACTGCTTTCTGATTACTGTGTCATACTTACATGTGCTCTTTAACATACTAGTCTTGTGCAAAAAATTGACTAAATGGTCCAGTATGCTTTCCTAAGTGTTGGGAATTAAAAATGTTACAAAAAGATACATAAAATACACTATACGGAATAACTTAGCACTTTAACGGAACGGTATCTAACCGAACAACCGGACATTACCCGGAACATTAAAATATTGCAAGAAACATTGTTTTTATTTTTCTGAGCTAGTCATGGTTCCCGAACACTTAAACACCCTACATAATGCATGTAACACACTAAACATTAGACTTTACATCTTAACACCCTACTAATTACCTCTTACCATTTGAATTTTCATTTAACCCCCCCCCCCTTGCAAGTTTACGGCCCATAGGGGCCCCACTCATCAAGATTTAGTTAAATCTTCCAAAATTCCAACATGATCTTCCCTTGGATTATGTGAGATCTTGATTAGATGATTGTTGTACTTTTGGGAGCACATAACCCTTTGGATAACGACCATTAGAGATTATAAGTATCATAACCATCATATTCTTAACACACCACCACACTTTCTTCCTCTCCCCCTTGAACTTGCGGCCGAACATACCCCCTTCCACACTCACCATTTTCGATTTCCATTCAAGCCATCCAAGTGTACTTCAAGGTGTAACAAGATTATCAACGAGGCTCGGTGCTCACGGAACTTGAAGGACCACCTTCGTTTGCTATTATCCTCTACATTTTCACTTGTGATCTTCCCTAGCTTTAAGCTAGTTGTAAGACTTCTTTGATCTTGTTTACTCCATGTTTTTAGTGGTTAATAGTTATATCTTGATGAAAGCATATGAACACTAAAGATCATAAACATAAAACTTGAACATAAGCTTTACATAAGATGAAATAATGCTAGAATGATGTTATTTTGAATATGTATGATGTTACTTGGTGATTACTAGTAATATGATGGTTGATAATCATATGGAACTTGTTAAAGCATGATTAAAAACATGGATTAACAAGTTAGAGGTGATTATGTGCTTGTATGAAATAATCATCTTCTAGTCTACACATGAACTTGAAAGAAAAATGATTTTCTTGAAAAATAATAAACCAAGTGAACTAGTGATCTTGTAGATCTAAAACTTGTGAATGAGTTTCCTAAATAAACCAAGCTTAAAAGACGGTTTTGAAAGATCATGATCCTTACACTATTTTTGGAAATAAAGTAAGTATATGGATACTAGTGACACATGAAAATGTTGTGAATAAATATTTTTGTAAAATATGTTTACAAGTTGTGAACATCTAAAAATCCCGAGAATGAGATTTTAAATAAAGTAAACACACTTTGGAGGGTAACTAAACCCACTAAACACCTCACCAAGTTACTACGCGTTTTTATGAAACATCAAGTTCATGTTGGTTTGTAAATGGAATAGTTTGCTCTTGGTAAATTGTTGTTGATTGTTGAGTGATTTTTTCGGAAAAGAAAATGATATGCTTATTAGCATGGACGCCTCCATTTACAAAGGAAACTCTGGCGAAATTTTCTAAAAACTCCAACACATAGAAATTATTTTCTAACAAGTGCTTACAAATATGTTTTAACTTTGGTTTTCAACATAAACTCCGCCATGAGTTTTGTTACAAAAATACAAAGTATCGGAGGTTGATTTTTACAAGTAAAATGGATAAATATATATTTAGAATATATATTTTATACTAGAACACTTGTGTGGATATTTGTCTATTTTGTGAGATAGTTATATTATTTTAGGATAAAATAATATAACTCAACAAAATACCTTGACATTAGAATTGTGTGGTATGTGATAGAAGTAATGAGTAGGTAAACCGTACGTAGGATACGTGTTATGCATGCACGAGAAACTGATTGTTATCTGTACCTTATTAGGATGTGCTTGATTCCTGTTTATTAGAGTAACTAATCTAACCGAGCAAACCAAGGTGAGTTCACACACTCTTAAGGCATGGGATTCCCGGTGGGTTGGGAATGGGATTAAATAGCTATGTCGGAACTTGTACTTTCACCACTACTAGACTACTTACCACCGTCCTCGGATTGGGAAGGACACCAGTGCTAAACCTACGTATTCTTATACGTACCTCTGTCCTCGGATTGGGAAGGGCACCTGCGCTAAACCTACGTATTTAATATGTACCTCTGTCCTCGGATTGGGAAGGGCACCTATATATACATCTAGTCTAGTGGTCTACAACATGGGGTAGCCCCCACCGTTTATGGTTTGGAAAATAAGGAAAGTTGATTTAACCTGTAGTTGCAAACAAACTCATAGTTCTTGAAAAACTACTTTATAACGAACACCTACTGTGAACTCGCTCAACTTTGTTGTTGACTCGTTGTTACATGCCTTGCAGGTCGTTAAATACTTATGGAGCTTGCGCGAGGAGGAGGTCGTTGTGGGGTATGGACTGTTATGTCCCGTTCTAAACATTTAAATTTATGAACCTATGTTTTGGTTCCACGTATTATGCTTCCCCTGTTTAATTTGAACTTGGTTAACTAGTTTTGAAACACCAATTATATTGCGTGGTTGGATTTTATCTATTTTAAATACATTGTTCAATATGATTGGTGGCTGGATCCTGGTCATGTCACGCCTCCAAGCGGTGATACTCCGCGTGTGGATTTTGGGCGATGTGACAGATTGGTATCAGAGCCATTGGTTATAGTGAACTTGGTTTTAAAAAGGGAAAAGCTTTTTGACAAAACCAGACTATAACCTGTACAGTGCTCAACGATCCACAACGACGCTTCGCTCCACATGCAAGGCTCAACACTTTAGGTGATATGATTTAAGTTTATATTGCCTACCTGCTAGATCACTTTTGCGTAATGTGTTGTTTATGGTATGTTTATTTAGAGTAGTAACATGCTGTTTGTTAGCCCTACTGCGTTCCTTATGGCACACAATTGTTTACTTGAAATTTGGCGAGTGGAAGTAAAAAAAAATTTCCTTATTTTTTTTCGTCACCCCGCTACAACGACTGTTTATGCGTTCTATCTATTCGTACGATCAACTCGACATGACCTCGCCATTTGACCCTCCGTACATTCGGCTTGTACGTCAACATTCACGAAGACCAGACCTGGCTCAAACGAACTCGGGTTTTGGAGAACTATACCCACGCATCCCTGTTGACGAACCTCATCATCTCCACTGGTCGTCATTACCAGAAATGAAGCAGCCACAGTTACGCGCGTTCGTCGCTTTGCAACTCACAACCCTACCAACCAAACTCTGTTTTGGACAAGTGATATACTTCCGTGATCGTGATGCAACGAACTTCCCTTTTTGTGTCGTGCCGCCACACCTCAGTACTAGAATTGCTTCTAAGCAACAGATTACTTGGTTTAATTCTTTTGTTATTGGTGGACCCCTGTTTTCGCTCGATTCTTCGCATGAATCTCATTAATTCCCTGTTTCTTCGATTGGCAACTGATTTAACGAAACGCCAACAACCACACCACGATTTTCACCGATCACAAGACTACCTTATCACCCTGTTGGATGGTTTATTAGCTCTCTCGTATACCCAACTCAGCGAATGAATACCATTACTGGATTAAATAGTCTTCAGGACATTTGGGAACGGAGATATGGATCACTCAACCCACCGGCAAACACGTTAATTTATACGTTTACCTGACCCACCTTTCACTACAAGAGACGTACTTTAATTTCATGACAGTTTTTCTTAAATATGCGGGATCTTTGCACTAGCTCTTGCACCGACACATGATTATTGATTAATGATACGTCCAATTTCTACCATTGGCTTAGATCAAACCATCACTCTCTTACCACAGTGACATTACGTTCTCGCTACTCCATGTTGAGATATTGAAACGAACACGCACTCGCTTAGAGAATTTGGAAGGCTCGACCTTCGATCATTAGTGATCACTCCTTGAAAACCTTGAGGGTGGTGATGTATAGTTGATATGATCATACTCTCTTGAACACGTTTTCGCATCTTTCCTTTGGAACCTCACGACTACGCAGACGTATTTTGGATTCATTCGCACAACCCAAGGAACTCCTCCTAACTTGGTTGCTTACTTGATGAATCACAAACCCACCTAAGTTCATGGATTTAGGTGAATTGTTCCTCCTTCGCATGTGGGCGAGTCCGACGACTTTTGATGGAAGTCTCAGTGAATCTTAACACTACACACTTGACACTTGTACGACAATCATGCTGCTATGTTGAATTCTTGTTCTGATTGATTTAACCCCGTGACAGCTATATTCGATCAACGACATACTTTATCCTAACTATACCCAACTTACGTACAACCAGCTGTACCTTCAACATCAGGTAAACCCCTGCTAGGGATTATTAAAGGCTTATTCATTGATTGCAGCTACCCTTTCTCATGTTTCCCCACCCGTACACGTTTTACTTTTGAACCCTACGATCTTAAAAGTGTTCCCCGCGGACACTCGCTTGGACAAGTTACGCTCTATGAACGTTACTCAGTGAGCATTGGGCCATGAACATGTTGATACCCCAAGTACTTTTTCTTAATCTTGATACGACCGATATGGATCCTCAGACACGATAGATATATCCCTTGTTTTCTTTGACGACATCCGAACCCACTTGAAGAACTGTCCTCGCAACTACAAGAGCTCTTGGACAAGGGTTTTATTCGCCCTAGCTCTTCGCCTTGGGGAGCTCCAGTGTTATTTGTAAAGAAGAAAGACAGTACCTTCAGAATGTGTATTGACTATCGCGAACTCAACAAGGTGACCGTGAAGAATCGTTATCCTCTCCCACGCATTGATGACTTATTCGACCAGTTGCAAGGGTCGAGTTTCTACCCAAAGGTTGACCTTAGGTCGGGCTACCATCAACTGAGAGTCCGAGACGAGGATATCTCTAAAACAGCATTCAGGACTCATTATGGGCATTACGAGTTTCTGGTTATGCCTTTTGGATTAACGAATGCACCTGCGGTCTTCATGGATCTCATGAATAGAGTGTATAAGCCTTACCTGGATAAGTTCGTTATTGTATTCATCGACGACATCCTGATCTATTATAAGAGTCAGGAAGAACACGAATGACACCTGAGACTTATTTTGGAACTCCTTCGAACAGAGCAGTTGTATGCCAAATTTTCGAAATGTGACTTCTGGCTTCGCGAAGTCCACTTTCTAGGCCATGTGGTAAACAAGGATGGGATTCATGTGGATCCATCCAAGGTAGACTCGATCAAGAACTGACCTGCAGCCCGTACACCAACAGAAATCCGACAATTATTGGGTTTGGCGGACTACTACAGAAGATTCATCAAGGATTTCTCTAAGATTGCGCAACCTCTCACCTCACTGACTCAAAAGGGTGTCACCTATCGTTGGGGTGATGTACAGGAGTCCGCATTTCAGCACTTAAAAGATAGACTTTGTAGCGCGCCTATCCTCTCATTGCCTGAAGGCACAGATGATTTTGTGGTTTATTGCGACGCTTCCATCCAAAGACTTGGTTGCGTGTTGATGCAATGTGACAAGGTCATTGCCTACGCATCGCGCCAACTTAAAGTTCACGAAAGGAACTACACTATGCACGACTTGGAATTGAGAGCAGTTGTTTTCGCACTTAAGATATGGAGACATTACCTGTACGGTACCAAGTGCACCATTTACACCGATCACAGGAGTCTCGAGCATATCTTCAAGCAAAAGGAGTTAAACATGCGACAACGTCGATGGGTCGAGCTCTTGAATGATTACAAATGTGCGATCAAGTACCATCCGGGCAAAGCCAATGTTGTGGCTGACGCCCTCAGTCGAAAGGATACTACACCCAAACGTCTGCGTGCGTTACAACTTACCATCCAATCTAGTCTTCCTACTCAGATACGAGACGCTCAGGTTGAAGCGCTGAAAGCATAGAACATCAGGGCTGAGTCCTTACGAGGATCGAGGAAGCGGTTAGAACAAAAGGAAGACAGCGCCTACTATGTAAACGGGCGCATCTGGGTTCCACTCTACGGTAATCTACGTGAGCTTGTGATGGATGAGGCACACAAGTCTCGTTATTCAGTACATCCTGGTTCGGATAAAATGTACCACAATCTCAAGACTACGTATTGGTGGCCTAGTATGAAAGCCAACATAGCAACCTACGTCAGTAAATGTTTGACTTATGCGAGAGTCAAGATTGAATATCAGAAACCATCAGGCCTACTCCAACAAATAGAGATCCCGACATGGAAATGGGAGCAAATTTCCATGGATTTCGTTACTGGCCTGCCTAGATCTCAACGCGGAAATGATACCATTTGGGTGATCGTGGATCGACTGACCAAGTCTGCACATTTTTTGGCTATCAAGGAAACGGATGAGTTTTCCACTCTAGCAGACGTCTACCTAAAGGAAGTAGTATCGAGGCACGGAGTGCCAACCTCCATCATTTCTGATCGTGACTCACGTTTTACATCTGAACTGTGGCAAGCTATGCACAAGTCCTTTGGCTCTCGATTAGACATGAGCACGGCATATCATCCACAGACGGATGGGCAATCTGAACGCACCATCCAAACCCTTGAAGACATGCTTAGGGCATGCGTAATCGACTTTGGTAATGGCTGGGAAAAACACCTCCCGTTAGTGGAGTTTTCGTATAACAACAGTTACCACACCAGTATCCAGGCCGCTCCGTTCAAGGCATTGTACGGACGGAAGTGCCGATCACCTCTTTGTTGGGAAAAAGTTGGTGACAACCAAATCACAGGCCCAGAACTTGTAGTAGATACAACCGAGAAGATTGCTCAGATACGACAACGAATGGCGGCAGCTCGTGTCCGTCAGAAAAGCTATGCTGATAAGCGAAGGAAACCACTCGAGTTCCAGGTTGGGGATCGAGTGCTACTCAAAGTCTCACCTTGGAAAGGTGTAATTCGTTTTGGAAAACGAGGCAAACTCAACCCGCGCTATGTCGGACCGTTCGAAATCATTGAGAAAATTGGCAAGGTCGCTTACAAGTTGAATCTACCTGAAGAACTCAGCGGAGTTCACAATGTTTTCCATGTGTTGAATCTGAAGAAGTGTCTGTCAGATGAGACCCTCATAGTTCCTCTCAAGGAGCTCACTATCGACGATTAGTTGCGATTCGTCGAGGAACCAGTTGAAATCACAGACCAAGACGTTAAAATTCTCAAGCGTACCAGAATACCTCTTGTTCGAGTCCGTTGGAACTCCCGTCGTGGCCCAGAGTATACATGGGAACGAGAAGACCAAATGAAACTCAAGTATCCCCAGTTGTTTAGTAAAAGTGCAACTACTACTGAGGCTGAAGCTACTGCAAAATTTTGGGACGAAATTCCAAACCAACGGGGGGATGATGTGACACCCCAGGAAAACCAGGAAACCAACGCAACTTAACTAGCTTTCTCAGTAACCACGTGCTAAATTTCGGGACGAAATTCTCTTAACAGGGGGAGAATGTGACAACCCTCATAATTACATGTATCCGTACGATTTATTGATGTTAATTAAAGTGCTTGATGACTGTGCTGAATTACTTAACTGCTTTCTGGTTACTGTGTCATACTTACATGTGCTCTTTAACATACTAGTCTTGTGCAGAAAATTGACTAAATGGTCCTGTATGCTTTCCTAAGTGTTGGGAATTAAAAATGTTACAAAAAGATACATAAAAGACACTATACGGAATAACTTAGCACTTTAACGGAACGGTATCTAACCGAACAACCGGACATTACCCGGAACATTAAAATATTGCAAGAAACATTGTTTTTATTTTTCTGAGCTAGTTATGGTTCCCGAACACTTAAACACCCTACATAATGCATGTAACACACTAAACATTTGACTTTACATCTTAACACCCTACTAATTACCTCTTACCATTTGAATTTTCATTTAACCCCCCCCCCTTGCAAGTTTACGGCCCATAGGGGCCCCACTCATCAAGATTTAGTTAAATCTTCCAAAATCCCAACATGATCTTCCCTTGGATTATGTGAGATCTTGATTAGATGATTGTTGTACTTTGGGGAGCACATAACCCTTTGGATAATGACCATTAGAGATTATAAGTATCATAACCATCATATTCTTAACACACCACCACACTTTCTTCCTCTCCCCCTTGAACTTGCGGCCGAACATACCCCCTTCCACACTCACCATTTTCGATTTCCATTCAAGCCATCCAAGTGTACTTCAAGGTGTAACAAGATCATCAACGAGGCTCGGTGCTCACGGAACTTGAAGGACCACCTTCGTTTGCTATTATCCTCTACATTTTCACTTGTGATCTTCCCTAGCTTTAAGCTAGTTGTAAGACTTCTTTGATCTTGTTTACTCCATGTTTTTAGTGGTTAATAGTTATATCTTGATGAAAGCATATGAACACTAAGGATCATAAACATAAAACTTGAACATAAGCTTTACATAAGATGAAATAATGCTAGAATGATGTTATTTTGAATATGTATGATGTTACTTGGTGATTACTAGTAATATGATGATTGATAATCATATGGAACTTGTTAAAGCATGATTAAAAACATGGATTAACAAGTTAGAGGTGATTATGTGCTTGTATGAAATAATCATCTTCTAGTCTACATATGAACTTGAAAGAAAAATGATTTTCTTGAAAAATAATAAACCAAGTGAACTAGTGATCTTGTAGATCCAAAGCTTGTGAATGAGTTTCCTAAATAAACCAAGCTTAAAAGACGGTTTTGAAAGATCACGATCCTTACACTATTTTTGGAAATAAAGTAAGTATATGGATACTAGTGACACATGAAAATGTTGTGAATAAATATTTTTGTAAAATATGTTTACAAGTTGTGAACATCTAAAAATCCCGAGAATGAGATTTTAAATAAAGTAAACACACTTTGGAGGGTAACTAAACCCACTAAACACCTCACCAAGTTACTACGCGTTTTTATGAAACATCAAGTTCATGTTGGTTTGTAAATGGAATAGTTTGCTCTTGGTAAATTGTTGTTGATTGTTGAGTGATTTTTTTCGGAAAAGAAAATGATATGCTTATTAGCATGGACGCCTCCATTTACAAAGGAAACTCTGGCGAAATTTTCTAAAAACTCCAACACATAGAAATTATTTTCTAACAAGTGCTTACAAATATGTTTTAACTTTGTTTTTCAACATAAACTCCGCCATGAGTTTTGTTACAAAAATACAAAGTATCGGAGGTTGATTTTTACAAGTAAAATGGATAAATATATATTTAGAATATATATATTTTATACTAGAACACTTGTGTGGATATTTGTCTATTTTGTGAGATAGTTATATTATTTTAGGATAAAATAATATAACTCAACAAAATACCTTGACATTAGATTTATGTGGTATGTGATAGAAGTAATGAGTAGGTAAACCGTATGTAGGATACGTGTTATGCATGCACGAGAAACTGATTGTTATCTGTACCTTATTAGGACGTGCTTGATTCCTGTTTATTAGAGTAACTAATCTAACCGAGCAAACCAAGGTGAGTTCACACACTCTTAAGGCATGGGATTCCCGGTGGGTTGGGAATGGGATTAAATAACTATGTCGGAACTTGTACTTTCACCACTACTAGACTACTTACCACCGTCCTCGGATTGGGAAGGACACCAGCGCTAAACCTACATATTCTTATACGTACCTCTGTCCTCGGATTGGGAAGGACGCCAGAGCTAAATCTACGTATTCTTATACGTACCTCTGTCCTCGGATTGGGAAGGGCACCTGCGCTAAACCTACGTATTTAATACGTACATCTGTCCTCGGATTGGGAAGGACACCTATATATACATCTAGTCTAGTGGTCTACAACATGGGGTAGCCCCCACCGTTTATGGTTTGGAAAATAAGGAAAGTTGATTTAACCTGTAGTTGCAAACAAACTCATAGTTCTTGAAAAACTACTTTATAACGAACACCTACTGTGAACTCGCTCAACTTTGTTGTTGACTCGTTGTTACATGCCTTGCAGGTCGTTAAATACTTATGGAGCTTGCGCGAGGAGGAGGTCGTTGTGGGGTATGGACTGTTATGTCTCGTTCTAAACATTTAAACTTTATGAACTTATTGAACTTATGTTTTGGTTCCACGTCTTATGCTTCCGCTGTTTAATTTGAACTTGGTTAACTAAATTTGAAACACCAATTATATTGCGTGGTTGGATTTTATCTATTTTAAATACATTGTTCAATATGATTGGTGGCTGGATCCTGGTCATGTCACGCCTCCAAGCGGTGATACTCCGCGTGTGGATTTTGGGGGTGTGACAATGTACAACAGCCTGTACACTCGTGTACAACAGTGCAATACATAGATGTACAACATTGATTACATAGATGTACAACATTGATTACATACAATCGTGTACAACAGTGCAATACACCGATTTATTTAACTTAGGTATATGTAATACACCGATATACTAATTTGGATATATGTGTGTCTGCCATCACAAATTGTCGCTTGCTAACCATACGTAAAAATCTTACTCTTTCCAACATCATTCTTCTTGACATTTATTGATTTTAAACATATTGTAGCATTACTATTCCTTTTTTGTTTTGTTTTGTGGATTGACCCATAACCAAACGAAACCCATGTCAAAAACCCAATTAACCAAGATTTTAGTTATGGTTCAATTAGTGCCGAGAATTGAGTCATGTAAAGATGACGATCACACACTGTAATTGTAAGATTATATATATATATATATATATATATATATAGAGAGAGAGAGAGAGAGATAGTTAGGTTCATTTGAACTTAGTGAACTTATCCTAACCCTTGATTTAGTTTAAGATGAAAAGAGTAGGATTGTAAAACTTAATATTAATTCATTAATTATATTTCCTTTTTATTAGGAGTTATCCAAATCAGTTACATAATCCTATATTTTGGTGATTTCAAAATATCATTTAATTTTTAACAAGATTTTAACTCAGTAATCATACTCATGTACAACAGTGCAATACACGGACGTACAACAATGATTACATAAACATACAACAGCCTCCGTGCTCGTGTAGAATTGTGCAACACACAGACATACAACAATGACTACATATACGTACAACAGCCTATACAATAGTGCAATACAAAGATGTACAACAGTGATTACATATATGTACAACAGCCTATACACTCGTGTACAACAGTGCAATACACCAATTTATTTAACTTAGATATATGTAATACACCGATATACTAATTTGGATATATGTGTTTGTCATCACAAATTGTCGCTTGCTCGCTTGTTGTGTATAGAGAGAGAATGAAGATTGATTTTAAATTGGAACAATGATATTAATACATAGATGACTATACGAGTATTAAGGCATTGAAATTTTTTCAATAAAGGAAATGATTACATTTCCCGAGATACGAAGTTGAAAAAGCAAATTACATATATACCCCTAAATGTTTTATTTAAAGAATACAAACTAGCCATTAATATTAATCACTAGATCTAGACATCAATTGATAATATTTATTCACTTTATTCACACAAAACACTGTGGTTCACTCATGAACCCCACCATATATATTACGAGTAAGAATGTGTTGGACCCTAAAATATTAACCATAATTTATATATATATAGAGAGTTTGTCCATGTGGCATGTTGAAATATTGACTTTTGTTCTTAAGTACCATAAGATACGATTATAGTCCTTATTGTTCAATCCTCTTACACACTTTTTGTCCCTAGCATGTATGTTTTCTAGTTTTGAATGTTATTTTTTTTCAAAATTATTGTTTTACCATGTTGATTAAAAATAGTAATAGTATGGAACATCTGCATGTACATTATTCTTCTCTCTCCCACATCCTTTCTGGTCACCATCTTCAATCACCTCTCTTATGACTATCTTTGATCATCCCCTGTTACTATATTTAGTTACCCGCTTTCGAACTTCACCCTCGAGGATTTGTTCTTACATTTCTCAGTTCCTCCATTTTTGAAAAATTTAGGCCATAGTTAACCTAAAACCCATTTGACTCCATCCACAACCATGAATAGGCTCCTTTTATGTTCAAAAGAAAACACACATCATAACAAATGAAATGACAAGTATTCGCTTCAAAATCAAACTTAGTACACACACATGTAGAGGTTACAAAACACCTTGTAAGGACCCCTGATCGCAATCCAGAACAACAACGATGTAACAATTCCCAAAACACCTTATAAGGACCCCTGATCGCAACCCCGGACTTGTATGGCGCGAACCAATATGAAAAACAAAGAATCTTGTAACTGGACTCTCATGAGACATGCGGGGGGTACCCCTAAATCTTCCGCGTGTCGCGGGAGAGTACCAATACATGTGTTACCCGAGCGCGACGTGTGGCAGGGCTACACGCATGATGAAGCTGGTATAGGCAAAATAGGTCGCCCAGGCGACACGCGGAAGGGACACCAGTCCCATGCGCGATGCGCGAGAGCAGCCCATTTGCCCTATAAATGTAGTGGCTTGGGACAGAATCCTATGCACATTCGACGTTCTTTTCGCGAAAACTCGCTCTGATATCTTTGTTTTCTTTATACTACTCCTTAAACCTGTGAAGCTTTGCCCTGTTGTAAGTATTTCAACCCCTGATCACTGATTCGATACCCTGTCCGATCGATCCAAAACCCAGCAACGGTTGCCAAGGTGTCGCCTGAATAAGGCTACACTTTGTTAACTACGCTGGGGTTTTAATATCGTGATGTATCGATAAAGTTTGAGTTGGGTTGTTACACTAACACGTGTGCATTGTATATTTTTATTAGGAATTATACCAGGAGGCTTTAAGTTAAAACCCTAAGTCTACAATGTGAGTCATTCTTCTTTTTCTCACAACATTGTGATTCATTCTTTCTTTTTATCAAATGTTTTGCAAAACCCTAAATGTTTTTCAGTTATACTTACAGTGATTAAGTTTTTGTATTCTGCAAATTACTGCCGATATGTGGGGTTTTGTATACATTACTTGATAATCTTCACCATTGGAGAACGGGTTAGCCAATGTGTGATATGACCATAGTCACAGATCCAGTCGAGTGACAAATACCAAATGGAGTATTTGTTAGATATAAACAATGTAATCACCCTTGATTCTGTAAAATATAACAATGTGTCTTTTATGTTCGTGAACATTCTTTTATGTTCGTTCATTTATGTTCGTGAACGTTCGTTTATTTACGTTCGTTAAAATTTTAATAAATACATAAATAGTTATATTTATATCAATATTAGGTTTTCTAACTACTTATATAAATATAACTAATTAGTATATCTATGAACCCTTATTTATATGTGTTTTAGTATGAAATGTAGTATATTAGACTTGTTTCTTCAATCATGTTAATTTATGTTTATTCAAATATGTTCAGTTAATTCTTTTTATGTTCGTTTGTGTTCGTTTATGTTCGTGAACTGTTCGTTTAGGCTTTAAACGAACGAACATAAACGAACACGAACATGCACGATTTCTTAATGAACGAACACGAACAAAAAAATGTGTTCGATTATATGTTCGTGTTCGGTTAAAGTTAAATGAACAAACATGAACATGCCTATGTTCGTGTTCGTTCGGTTCGTTTACAGGCCTATCGCTATATATAAAACAGCGGTCGCTATTTGTCGCTATTCGCTATGTAGCATATAGGTCCCTTGTCGCTATTCGCTATTAACAACTATGCGTGAAACCGCCCAAACCGGTCATCGGTTTGAACGGTCGATTCTTGTTTATTAACTTTCGGTTGGTCGGTTTGAAAAGTTTCAAACCGTAACAGACGGTTTGGTTTACGGTTTATACAAAAAAACCGGCCGTGCAAAATCGGACCGGAGCGTAAGATATATCTATTTTTTTATTTATTTTAAATATTGCATATTAGATATGCGTAGCTATATATTTGTGTCTTAACTAAAAAGAATGTCCGAAGTGTACCTTACCTTAAAATTTGGATAAGTTACTGTTATAACTCTACCTTGATTAATAAGTTAGACTGAGCGTCTAGGCGCGCGCCTCTGACAACAGAGTCTAGATAGGCTAAATTGGTACAAACAGGACTGACTGTCCATGCTTGTTTGCTGTTTTTTTGTATGCTTGTAGGTTCAAGTTTCAGAGGGAACTTCTCTTTATGCACAATGCCGCTCATGGTTAAAGAATGGGGTTACTTTAGAAAAACAGGTACGCGATAGTTCTATATTTTTTATTAGTGCATGTCATGGTGATAGGAGTAGACCCAAACAACACCGGTTCAAATCAAACGGTAAAAAAATATAAGGATAGTTCTACAGCTCGTTTGGATACAGATTCACCACCAGAGGAAACGATAGGGCTGCGACGTCCAACCGAAGATACAGATGCACCACTCCGGTTAAGAAATCGTGTCTAAGAACACCACTAAACGTGCCACGATTGAGCTAGCAAAGACAATGTCCTTTCATTCCTCTGGAAGTTCGATACATAAAGAAAAGAAATGACAACTAATCTAACCCACGACCTACTATCTTGTAAAACTGAAAACTAACTCACTGCTAAGGAAGCTGAAGGTACAAACATAAAGCATGGAAATAACTTAATTTAAAACATGAAAAGTAAACTGTAAACTGCAAGGAGATGGTGGACATGGGGTGGTGATATAATTCTGCATGTGGAAATTAATTATGTGCCGGGTGAAATTAATCATGGAAAAAGGCGGCATGGTTGGTTAGTTTTGTGACCCAGCTGACCCATGACCCATGTGGTCGGGTCAAACAATTGTAGTGAACGGGTGGGTGACCCGATATATAACACATGGTGCATGAATGTATCATTGACTGTGTGAGCGATCATATACGTACAGAAACATCTCCTTGCTTCTTTCAAAGAAACCTTTCTACTCACAAAAGCATAAGTTTAGCGCTTGTTTCAAGGCTCGCCTTATAAAACTATTACTATGTAGCTTGTTTTTTAAAAGTGTAAGGCGCTAGCTTCATTTACCTGAGGCGTTGCTCTATGTACAACCAGAAGCTGCATCTCTCTTATCTCTTTTACATATCAGCCTTTTACAGACCCCAATACCGACCAATTTTGTCCCAGATGTGAATGAGGCGCTGCCTCAAGGCCGTGAGGCGTTTTCCAGATTTTCTTGCGCCTCAGGCGCACTTTTTAAAACCTACCTGTGTTTCAATAGTTAAGTATACATGTGTGGAGAGGGCTTGAGTTTGGTGTGCATAAACTTCCACAAAATATATTCCATAGGTGCAAACCAAATGCATAACATCTCTTGAGGTTGCCTATTCAGCAAATGTCTAAAATACTGATACATATCCAACTGACCTAACGGGTCAAATTAACCCATTTCCTGTTGATGATCCTAGACCCATGACCCAGTCAAATGACCCAACTAATTGCAGTCAAATGGCTCAATTAATTGCAGTTCTGACCCAGTCAAAAGACCCAATTAACTGCAACTTTAATCAAGGGGGAAACTGATGTAATGTGGGGACATGTTAATGGGCAGTTACTTAGTATCTTGTGTCTTTAAATAAGTTGTTTAAGGTGAGAATAAGGTGTCTTGGATATTTTGTTTGTATTGTGACCTCTGATCAGAATTTAGGAGACTAGCCCCTCTCGAATCGGGCCAACTATCGTGTTTGTTCTTGTTTCAATTTAATAAGATTCAGTATCTATCAAATACCCTTTACTATATATGTGTTTTATTGAATTAAAAGTTAAACTGATGCATGATTGACAGCCACAGTTACCGGATTGTGTCAAATCTCTTCCAAAGCCACTGCCTGCATCAACGATAGAAACAAGAAAGGAGGATGACCTGGAATTAGAGGAGGTATTTATGCCTTTATGTTATGTACCATGTTGTTACACTGTCACTAACAAATGATGATTTTTCCCTTATCGGGTGTCAGACAACCGAGAATGTCGATCACTTGTCTGCTAAGGAGCTGTTGCAACTGCATGTTAAGCATGCTAAGAAGGTTCGAGCGAGGTATGTACATATATGCTACTAAGTACTTCTTAGTTTGTTGACTCTTAAGATAGTCTAAAGTCAATAATGTATGTTGTTACTTATAGATTAAGAAATCAACGGCTACAAAGAATCGAAAGGTATAAAGACCGTCTTGCTCTACTCTTGCCTGCGGTTGCGGATCAACAGCCAAAGAACGACCCTGCATCTTGAAGCATCCGCATGCCAATGAGCAAACCTGCAAAAAGAAGCCAACTTTTTAACCAACTTTAATAATTGGCTCTTTTTATCTTTTATCTTTGATATTACTTTATAGTTATCTTTTAATCTCCTTTAGAACACTGGATAACTTATTAGTTTTTTAAGATACATATGTTATCATGAATATGATTACAGTGACAATATCTTTATCTTCTTTTTGATTTGTTGAATTCACTAGAACTGGTGCTGGAAAACATTTCATCAAGAAATCATGTTTGGTTGGTTAAGAAAAGAACCGGTATCCAAGAATCCTTTGTTTGGGGATGGGATTTTAACTTTCCATTAGAAAGTTTGAACAAAAATGATCAAAATTGTTAGAATAAAACATAAGCATGCCTGGGAGAGCCAAGGGGTTGGCGGCGGTCGAGTAGTCGACTTTGGCTACAGCACCCGGTGTCACGGTGGTTGGCACGTCATTCCTTGCCGTTCAAAAAAATTAACATAAGCAGGCATTGTTGGATCTATATGTCCAAGACATAACATGTGATAATGTTGGTATTGATTTATTTTTAAGAGTAAACTGTAATTTTACCCCCTGGGGTTAGAGCCCATTGACACTTGACCCCCTGCCAGGGAAATATCGCTGTCTGACCCCCCAACTAATGAAAAACTCTGCAATATTACCCCTGCTGTCAAATAACTTAACAGTTTTGTTAAATGGTATGTAAAATGACTATGTTACCCTTTCATATTACCCACTATGGTTTGTTGTAAGCAAACGTATTACCCCCCGGTGTTAAATGACTTTATTATCCTTTCTTATTACCCCATATGCTTTGTTGTAAGAAACAGTATTACCCCCCGTGTTAAATATTTCTTTGCTTCCTTACCCCCTGCAGAAAACAAAACCAATCCCGCCAAAAATGTTTGACCAGGCAAAGCTAAAGGCTGCAGAAACTAAATGTAACATATTGCAATCAAACCAAACCTACTGCAAATGGAACATATTAACTGTGATTCACAAAGAAAAAATGGTCATTTTGACCTAATAAACATATTAACTGCAAATGGTCATTTTGATCATATTAGCTGTAAATGGATCATATTAACTGCAATCAAACCAAACCAAACCTGCTGCAAATGGATCATATGGTTTTTATTAACCGTGATTCACAAACCTTTTAATGCACATCAAACTACTTAATTGATGTGATGATGTGATCCACTGCAGAAAACAAAACCAAACCTGCTGCAAATGGATCATATGGTTTTTATTAACTGCCACAAACCTTTTAATGCTCATCAAACTGCTGCACATCAAACTGCTTTTTTATAACTGTGATCATCTAACATGCTGCACATAATTTAATGGATCACATCATCACATCAAGTAAGCAGTTTGACATTATAATTAAGCCTAACTGTTGCAAATGGTCAAAATGGTCATTTTGACCTTATAAACAACTCCTAATGCTGCAAATGACCAAAATGGTCATTTTGACCTTATAATTAAGTCTTAACTGCTGCAAATGACAAAAATGGTATCTTATAAACAAGTCTTAATTGCTGCAAATGACCAAAATGGTCATTTTGACCTTATAATTATGCCTAACTGCTGCAAATGGATCATATGGTCATTTTGACCTTATAAACAAGTCAAACCTGCTGCAAATGGATTATATGGTCATTTTGACCTTATAATTAAGTCAATCCTGCTACAAATGACCAAAATGGTCATTTTGACCTTATAATTAAGTCAATCCTGCTACAAATGACCAAAATGGTCATTTTGACCTTACACATGCTGCAAATGACAAAAATGGTCATTTTGACCTTATAAGCAACTAGACTGTAATGCATGTGATTTTATAATTGGATCATTTTGACCGTCATAGTTAAGAAATGCCATAAATTAAGACTGAAATGCTATAAATTTTGACCATCAACATACAGAATTAACATCTACTTTAAGTTATCCTACTTCAAATGTACTAGTAACATCATACTTAAGTTAACCTACAAAATACACATTACTAATCCTACATAACTACTAACTTAACGTCAGCTCAACTCTCCGGTGGATAATGGAAGTTGATGACATGGCGACCAAACATGGAGACCACCAAGTGGACCACCAGTGATGAGCTTGGTAGGCTCATCGTCAGGTCAACTGTAAAAAAAAACCAAACAACACAAAATTAGCATAGAAATCCGACTAATTTTTAATACCCTGTTTATAACATCAAACAAATCCGACCCTAATCGAACCCTCCATTTACATCATACAAATCCGACCCTAATGGGGTTCATACATGACATCTGGAACCCTGATTAACTTCAAGCTTTTACTTAGAAAATTTTACGAAAAACTTCAAACTACCAATTTCTCGCTCGAATGGCCATCCGACCGGATGACTTGGCATCTATACTTTACATTGTTTAAACGCTTCAACGGAAACTTCAAAATTTCAAAACGATTTACAAACACCCACATCTCATTCGAATGGCCATCCGTTCGGATGGTCATCCGCTCGGATGACCATCCGCTCGGATGGTCATCCGCTCGGATGACCATCCGCTCGGATGACCATCCGCTCGGATGACCATCCGCTCGGATGACCATCCGCTCGGATGACCATCCGCTCGGATGACCATCCGCTCGGATGACCATCCGCTCGGATGACCATCCGCTCGGATGACCATCCGCTCGGATAGGTTATACTCATTTGACCGGATCACCATCCGAACACTCTACCATTCGACACTCTATTACGCATTGTTCAACGCTTACGCTATTGTTCTATACTCAGGCTAACTCCAACGCGCTCCCTTCAATCCTAGTCTGTGTTTACTAGCTAAACACGCACTGTGAGTATACTCGAACCCATTTTCTTTTAACGCACTTTTGGGTGTTACATACGTTCTATATCAAAACACAACAACACACAACGCAAACACTTTATGAACGCTAACCGCTCTCGCATGTTATACGTGATCTATGAATGCTTGTTACTATGCTTATACAGTGTTACACTATACCGCCTCTAGCAACGATAGTACTATAGTTTGGACTCAGCACCTGTCGTGGACAGGGGTTGCTAGGGATCACATCACTTTACTTCACGTGTTCGCTGAACATGTGTCGCGCATACTCTACAACGCAGTCTCGTGGTTATGTGTGAACATAGTTTTGATAGTTACATGCTTCGCCCGTTACGTGATACATGCTGGTTATGCGTAAATGCTTTCTATACTATATGCTATGCAAATTTATGTACTCACCTTTACATTTTATGTATTGACTTTATTTTAATGTATGTGACAGGTTGATAAGATGCTATGCTTGCTGAATCAAGTAGGAAGACTAGAAACTCCACTAAATAAATCTGAGTTGTCGGAACAGTACTTGTTTATGAGACTGATATTTGTAATGACTGTTTTGCTTTATATGTTTGATGGTATGGGACATTAAACGTTAAATATATTGACATTAATAGTTGTTATGGATTCTCGTGAACAATCTGTTTCGCTCAGTGCCACGCCCCGATGATTCCGCCATCGGTTGGGGTGTGACAGTCTCAACCTTATGTCGTGTACTCAAGCAAACAAATACTTGCGCAAAGAGTACCTGCTTTTCTTGCCTACGTCGTGGAAAAGAAGGACAAAGGAAAAGGCGTGGGTGATGTTCCTGCCGTTTGCGATTTTCCTGACGTCTTTCCCGAAGACCTACCTGGTCCTCCTCCTCGTTCTGTTGATTTTCACATTGACCTCATTCCTGGCGCTACACCTGTTGCAAAATCCCCTTACCGTCTCGCACCCTCGGAAATGAAAGAGCTATCAAGCCAACTTCAAGAATTACTTGATAAAGTCTTTATACGCCCTAGTACTTCTCCTTGGGGCGCTCCGGTCCTCTTTGTCAAAAAGAAAGATAGATCATTCTGCATGTGCATCGACTACCGCGAACTCAACAAGCTTACCGTCAAGAACTGTTATCCTCTTCCTCGCATTGACGACCTCTTCGATCAACTCCATGGCGCAACTTGTTTCTCCAAAAGCGACCTTCGTTCTGGCTACTATCAACTTCGAGTCCTCGAAGAAGACATTCCTAAAACCGCGTTTCATACTAAATACGGTCACTACGAGTTTGTAGCCATGGCTTTCAGTTTAACCAATGTACCCGCGGTCTTCATGGATTTGATGAACCATGTGTGTAAGTTATACTTGGATCGCTTCATGATCGTTATCATAGACGATATTCTCATCTATTCCAAAACCCAAGACGAACATGAGCGACACTTGCGTCTAATCCTCGAACTCCTACGAACCGAACAACTTTACGCCAAATTCTCCAAGTGTGAATTTTGGCTAAAAGAAGTTCAATTTCTGGTCACATTGTGAACGGGATAGGTATTCACATTGATCTCGCTAAAATCGAAGTCGTCAAGAACTGGATCACATCGAAGTCTCCGTTTGAAATTTGTTCGTTTCTTGGATTGGCGGGCTACTACCGCCGATTCATCTCCAACTTTTCGAAGATCGATGTTCCTCTCACTTCTTTGACAAAAAAAGATAAACCTTTTGTTTGGGGTTCCGAACAAGAGGAGTTTTTTCAAACGCTCAAGGACATGCTTTGCAACGCTCCTATTCTCACTCTTCCCGATGGTAACCCGGTTCGACCGGTCCGACCAGTGAACGTTGAGGTGTCCGGTTCGATTATGAAAACATTGCTTTTATCTTTTTATGAAAACATTGCTTTTATCCCAGAACCCTTGTACAAACATTGCAACAAAACAATTTTGAATTCCTCTCCTTTTCAAACCAAGAAGCCGCTAAACTCATCTCCAAAACCCCTTCCATCTTCATCTTTCCAACACCAAATCAACAATCCCCACATTCAACCATCAACTGGGTCTCAAACAAATTCAAAATCTTGAAACCCCATCTGCAAATGTCATCTCCACCCCAACCAAACCCCCTCCCCACCACCACCACTACCCCCAATTTCTTGCAACCCCAAAAACATTCACACCCACCAATCTACCAAACCTTCTACAACCCCCAACACTCCAATTCACGACCTCATCATCAACAACTACCTCTTCCGGTCTCCGGTTACCCTTATACGGTTAATCGCCCACATGGGTTCTTGAATTCGGATCAAATGGTTAAGGTTAACCCCTTGTCTGCCCCTTTGCAACAAACCCTTGTGGGTGGTGCTCCTACTGTTTCTGCAAACACAAAGGTTTGATTTTTTTTGCATTTTTAGTACTTTGATTGCTTCAGGATGTTGTATATATAGCTTTAGCGTTTTAGGTTGTACTACATATATGTTAATATAAGAAATTTGGGTACATGATGCTAGAAACCTATGAGAAATATAAGAAATTTGTATAAATGCATTGCGCCTCGCGTAGGTGGTGCTGTGCGCTTTGCTTTGCGCCTTTCAGCTTTGGACTCTATCGCATCAGTGTGCTTTTTTTAAAACCAAGATTTGAATACCTTGATCATTTTCTGTACAGCCTTTTTTTATCTTGATAATCAGCTGATTAAAGCTGGATATAGTTAGGTAATTTCACATTTATATTCATAATTAAGTTTGGTCAACACTATAAAGTTGCAATAGTAAGTCAACATGCGTATCCTAACACTCCCTTCAAATATTTACAAAGCTTACGTTTGAAATGTATCTTATGGGAGATGGACGGTAAGGTTGCTACCATGTGACCCGAAGGTCACGGGTTCGAGTCGTGGTACCTTGATAGGGAGATGTCTATGCAAATTCTAAACTTAGCAAAAAAATTCGTATAATGAATGAATCAATAGTTATTTTGGAAAGTTGGTCAATGCGCCTGCAAAAAGAAGAATAAAATTCGTCGATAATTAATGCACATTTAACAAAAAATTAAAAAAGGACAAAGGTTCATGCTCCGGATCCGTATAAATTTAATGAATGTCATTTGGGAGAATGAATAGGAGATTGTAACCTAGGTTTATTTCGTAAGTTTTTATGCGATGGATAGAACGTTACGCCCGGTTAAGGGTAGAGAAGTGACTAAACGGTTGTTTATCGATTTAAATCAAATGCCAGAAGAGGAAGAGCCAGATCATCAACCAAAGGTATGGAAAAACGGTTAGAAAAGAAGTGATTTTGAAGTAGGCATTCAAGTAGGTAGTTCTTTATGTGAGAAAATAAAAATCTTGTTAGTTTGTGCTTGTTTGATTAGTCATATGATGTGTGATGTTTTGGAAAGTACGTAACTTTTTGTCGTCTGCAGGTTGTGGGTCAATCATCGGTTGCTTTTGATAATAGCTTAAGGTACTGTCCACATACCATATGTTGTTTGGTTTCTCTCTTCAGACCAATGATCATAATCTTTATCCATTTATGCAGGGATAAGAATGGAGATGATGCTTTCGTCGTTATTAGAGATAGAAAGGTAAACTTACGTTCTCCTTATGTGTTACTGGTTATATACATATTTGCTACTTGCTAGTTTGAAATCTGTTCATATGGTATGGGTTATCACTTGTTATGGCGTATATACCATTATACCAAGAAGAAACAGTTTTTTTTTTTTTTTAATTTGACAGCCTTATATTAGTTTTGCTCACTTGAAGATCACCTTATATCATATCATATCATAGTAGTTAAAGGCGAGTTGCAAAGGGCGTGCCTGTCGCCTACGCGCAAGGCGCAAAAAAGCGTACACCCGAGACAAGCAAGATGCTCGTCTGTTCAGGCTGGTGCAGCCCTGTTTTAGTTAAGGTCCATGCATTTTTTGGCTGGTTTAGACTTTAGACTGGTTTTTGGCTGGTTCAGACTGTTTGAAACTAGTTTTAGCTGGTTCAGGAGGGCTTGTTTTTCCGGTTTCGGTCGGTTTTGGCCTGTTCAGGCACTTTTGCGTCTTGCTGTGTTTGAGGTAGGGGTGTTAACGGTTCAGTTTGAAACCGTGAAACCATAGTCGTCAATAGCGGCTATAGCGACCGCTATAGCGCGCTATGTAGCGAAGCGACCAAGTGTTGCTATTTGGGTCATAGCGACCAATAGCGACAGTTGGTTTTTTTATGTAAATAGCAATTAGATATAGCTATAAAATAGCTGGATTTATAGGTTTTTGTTAAATATACATGTAAAATAGCATATATACCAAGGTATTTTGATATAATATACATATAAAAATTTTCATAATTCTTTTTCTAGCGTATCGCTATATAGGCCTGTAAACGAACCGAACGTTCATGAACTGTTCATGAACTTGTTCGGCGGGAAGTTCGTTTATGTTCGTTTATTTAATAAACGAATGAACACGGACAAAAAAACTTGTTCGTTTAGTTAAATGAACGAACATGAACACACCTTGTGTTCGTTCATTTATGTTCGTGAACATTCTTTTATGTTCGTTCATTTATGTTCGTGAACGTTCGTTTATTTACGTTCGTTAAAATTTTAATAAATACATAAATAGTTATATTTATATCAATATTAGGTTTTCTAACTACTTATATAAATATAACTAATTAGTATATCTATGAACCCTTATTTATATGTGTTTTAGTATGAAATGTAGTATATTAGACTTGTTTCTTCAATCATGTTAATTTATGTTTATTCAAATATGTTCAGTTAATTCTTTTTATGTTCGTTTGTGTTCGTTTATGTTCGTGAACTGTTCGTTTAGGCTTTAAACGAACGAACATAAACGAACACGAACATGCACGATTTCTTAATGAACGAACACGAACAAAAAAATGTGTTCGATTATATGTTCGTGTTCGTGTTCGGTTAAAGTTAAATGAACAAACACGAACATGCCTATGTTCGTGTTCGTTCGGTTCGTTTACAGGCCTATCGCTATATATAAAACAGCGGTCGCTATTTGTCGCTATTCGCTATGTAGCATATAGGTCCCTTGTCGCTATTCGCTATTAACAACTATGCGTGAAACCGCCCAAACCGGTCATCGGTTTGAACGGTCGATTCTTGTTTATTAACTTTCGGTTGGTCGGTTTGAAAAGTTTCAAACCGTAACAGACGGTTTGGTTTACGGTTTATACAAAAAAACCGGCCGTGCAAAATCGGACCGGAGCGTAAGATATATCTATTTTTTTATTTATTTTAAATATTGCATATTAGATATGCGTAGCTATATATTTGTATCTTAACTAAAAAGAATGTCCGAAGTGTACCTTACCTTAAAATTTGGATAAGTTACTGTTATAACTCTACCTTGATTAATAAGTTAGACTGAGCGTCTAGGCGCGCGCCTCTGACAACAGAGTCTAGATAGGCTAAATTGGTACAAACAGGACTGACTGTCCATGCTTGTTTGCTGTTTTTTTGTATGCTTGTAGGTTCAAGTTTCAGAGGGAACTTCTCTTTATGCACAATGCCGCTCATGGTTAAAGAATGGGGTTACTTTAGAAAAACAGGTACGCGATAGTTCTATATTTTTTATTAGTGCATGTCATGGTGATAGGAGTAGACCCAAACAACACCGGTTCAAATCAAACGGTAAAAAAATATAAGGATAGTTCTACAGCTCGTTTGGATACAGATTCACCACCAGAGGAAACGATAGGGCTGCGACGTCCAACCGAAGATACAGATGCACCACTCCGGTTAAGAAATCGTGTCTAAGAACACCACTAAACGTGCCACGATTGAGCTAGCAAAGACAATGTCCTTTCATTCCTCTGGAAGTTCGATACATAAAGAAAAGAAATGACAACTAATCTAACCCACGACCTACTATCTTGTAAAACTGAAAACTAACTCACTGCTAAGGAAGCTGAAGGTACAAACATAAAGCATGGAAATAACTTAATTTAAAACATGAAAAGTAAACTGTAAACTGCAAGGAGATGGTGGACATGGGGTGGTGATATAATTCTGCATGTGGAAATTAATTATGTGCCGGGTGAAATTAATCATGGAAAAAGGCGGCATGGTTGGTTAGTTTTGTGACCCAGCTGACCCATGACCCATGTGGTCGGGTCAAACAATTGTAGTGAACGGGTGGGTGACCCGATATATAACACATGGTGCATGAATGTATCATTGACTGTGTGAGCGATCATATACGTACAGAAACATCTCCTTGCTTCTTTCAAAGAAACCTTTCTACTCACAAAAGCATAAGTTTAGCGCTTGTTTCAAGGCTCGCCTTATAAAACTATTACTATGTAGCTTGTTTTTTAAAAGTGTAAGGCGCTAGCTTCATTTACCTGAGGCGTTGCTCTATGTACAACCAGAAGCTGCATCTCTCTTATCTCTTTTACATATCAGCCTTTTACAGACCCCAATACCGACCAATTTTGTCCCAGATGTGAATGAGGCGCTGCCTCAAGGCCGTGAGGCGTTTTCCAGATTTTCTTGCGCCTCAGGCGCACTTTTTAAAACCTACCTGTGTTTCAATAGTTAAGTATACATGTGTGGAGAGGGCTTGAGTTTGGTGTGCATAAACTTCCACAAAATATATTCCATAGGTGCAAACCAAATGCATAACATCTCTTGAGGTTGCCTATTCAGCAAATGTCTAAAATACTGATACATATCCAACTGACCTAACGGGTCAAATTAACCCATTTCCTGTTGATGATCCTAGACCCATGACCCAGTCAAATGACCCAACTAATTGCAGTCAAATGGCTCAATTAATTGCAGTTCTGACCCAGTCAAAAGACCCAATTAACTGCAACTTTAATCAAGGGGGAAACTGATGTAATGTGGGGACATGTTAATGGGCAGTTACTTAGTATCTTGTGTCTTTAAATAAGTTGTTTAAGGTGAGAATAAGGTGTCTTGGATATTTTGTTTGTATTGTGATCTCTGATCAGAATTTAGGAGACTAGCCCCTCTCGAATCGGGCCAACTATCGTGTTTGTTCTTGTTTCAATTTAATAAGATTCAGTATCTATCAAATACCCTTTACTATATATGTGTTTTATTGAATTAAAAGTTAAACTGATGCATGATTGACAGCCACAGTTACCGGATTGTGTCAAATCTCTTCCAAAGCCACTGCCTGCATCAACGATAGAAGCAAGAAAGGAGGATGACCTGGAATTAGAGGAGGTATTTATGCCTTTATGTTATGTACCATGTTGTTACACTGTCACTAACAAATGATGATTTTTCCCTTATCGGGTGTCAGACAACCGAGAATGTCGATCACTTGTCTGCTAAGGAGCTGTTGCAACTGCATGTTAAGCATGCGAAGAAGGTTCGAGCGAGGTATGTACATATATGCTACTAAGTACTTCTTAGTTTGTTGACTCTTAAGATAGTCTAAAGTCAATAATGTATGTTGTTACTTATAGATTAAGAAATCAACGGCTACAAAGAATCGAAAGGTATAAAGACCGTCTTGCTCTACTCTTGCCTGCGGTTGCGGATCAACAGCCAAAGAACGACCCTGCATCTTGAAGCATCCGCATGCCAATGAGCAAACCTGCAAAAAGAAGCCAACTTTTTAACCAACTTTAATAATTGGCTCTTTTTATCTTTTATCTTTGATATTACTTTATAGTTATCTTTTAATCTCCTTTAGAACACTGGATAACTTATTAGTTTTTTAAGATACATATGTTATCATGAATATGATTACAGTGACAATATCTTTATCTTCTTTTTGATTTGTTGAATTCACTAGAACTGGTGCTGGAAAACATTTCATCAAGAAATCATGTTTGGTTGGTTAAGAAAAGAACCGGTATCCAAGAATCCTTTGTTTGGGGATGGGATTTTAACTTTCCATTAGAAAGTTTGAACAAAAATGATCAAAATTGTTAGAATAAAACATAAGCATGCCTGGGAGAGCCAAGGGGTTGGCGGCGGTCGAGTAGTCGACTTTGGCTACAGCACCCGGTGTCACGGTGGTTGGCACGTCATTCCTTGCCGTTCAAAAAAATTAACATAAGCAGGCATTGTTGGATCTATATGTCCAAGACATAACATGTGATAATGTTGGTATTGATTTATTTTTAAGAGTAAACTGTAATTTTACCCCCTGGGGTTAGAGCCCATTGACACTTGACCCCCTGCCAGGGAAATATCGCTGTCTGACCCCCCAACTAATGAAAAACTCTGCAATATTACCCCTGCTGTCAAATAACTTAACAGTTCTGTTAAATGGTATGTAAAATGACTATGTTACCCTTTCATATTACCCACTATGGTTTGTTGTAAGCAAACGTATTACCCCCCGGTGTTAAATGACTTTATTATCCTTTCTTATTACCCCATATGCTTTGTTGTAAGAAACAGTATTACCCCCCGTGTTAAATATTTCTTTGCTTCCTTACCCCCTGCAGAAAACAAAACCAATCCCGCCAAAAATGTTTGACCAGGCAAAGCTAAAGGCTGCAGAAACTAAATGTAACATATTGCAATCAAACCAAACCTACTGCAAATGGAACATATTAACTGTGATTCACAAAGAAAAAATGGTCATTTTGACCTAATAAACATATTAACTGCAAATGGTCATTTTGATCATATTAGCTGTAAATGGATCATATTAACTGCAATCAAACCAAACCAAACCTGCTGCAAATGGATCATATGGTTTTTATTAACCGTGATTCACAAACCTTTTAATGCACATCAAACTACTTAATTGATGTGATGATGTGATCCACTGCAGAAAACAAAACCAAACCTGCTGCAAATGGATCATATGGTTTTTATTAACTGCCACAAACCTTTTAATGCTCATCAAACTGCTGCACATCAAACTGCTTTTTTATAACTGTGATCATCTAACATGCTGCACATAATTTAATGGATCACATCATCACATCAAGTAAGCAGTTTGACATTATAATTAAGCCTAACTGTTGCAAATGGTCAAAATGGTCATTTTGACCTTATAAACAACTCCTAATGCTGCAAATGACCAAAATGGTCATTTTGACCTTATAATTAAGTCTTAACTGCTGCAAATGACAAAAATGGTATCTTATAAACAAGTCTTAATTGCTGCAAATGACCAAAATGGTCATTTTGACCTTATAATTATGCCTAACTGCTGCAAATGGATCATATGGTCATTTTGACCTTATAAACAAGTCAAACCTGCTGCAAATGGATTATATGGTCATTTTGACCTTATAATTAAGTCAATCCTGCTACAAATGACCAAAATGGTCATTTTGACCTTATAATTAAGTCAATCCTGCTACAAATGACCAAAATGGTCATTTTGACCTTACACATGCTGCAAATGACAAAAATGGTCATTTTGACCTTATAAGCAACTAGACTGTAATGCATGTGATTTTATAATTGGATCATTTTGACCGTCATAGTTAAGAAATGCCATAAATTAAGACTGAAATGCTATAAATTTTGACCATCAACATACAGAATTAACATCTACTTTAAGTTATCCTACTTCAAATGTACTAGTAACATCATACTTAAGTTAACCTACAAAATACACATTACTAATCCTACATAACTACTAACTTAACGTCAGCTCAACTCTCCGGTGGATAATGGAAGTTGATGACATGGCGACCAAACATGGAGACCACCAAGTGGACCACCAGTGATGAGCTTGGTAGGCTCATCGTCAGGTCAACTGTAAAAAAAAACCAAACAACACAAAATTAGCATAGAAATCCGACTAATTTTTAATACCCTGTTTATAACATCAAACAAATCCGACCCTAATCGAACCCTCCATTTACATCATACAAATCCGACCCTAATGGGGTTCATACATGACATCTGGAACCCTGATTAACTTCAAGCTTTTACTTAGAAAATTTTACGAAAAACTTCAAACTACCAATTTCTCGCTCGAATGGCCATCCGACCGGATGACTTGGCATCTATACTTTACATTGTTTAAACGCTTCAACGGAAACTTCAAAATTTCAAAACGATTTACAAACACCCACATCTCATTCGAATGGCCATCCGTTCGAATGGTCATCCGCTCGGATGACCATCCGCTCGGATGACCATCCGCTCGGATGACCATCCGCTCGGATAGGTTATACTCATTTGACCGGATCACCATCCGAACACTCTACCATTCGACACTCTATTACGCATTGTTCAACGCTTACGCTATTGTTCTATACTCAGGCTAACTCCAACGCGCTCCCTTCAATCCTAGTCTGTGTTTACTAGCTAAACACGCACTGTGAGTATACTCGAACCCATTTTCTTTTAACGCACTTTTGGGTGTTACATACGTTCTATATCAAAACACAACAACACACAACGCAAACACTTTATGAACGCTAACCGCTCTCGCATGGTATACGTGATCTATGAATGCTTGTTACTATGCTTATACAGTGTTACACTATACCGCCTCTAGCAACGATAGTACTATAGTTTGGACTCAGCACCTGTCGTGGACAGGGGTTGCTAGGGATCGCATCACTTTACTTCACGTGTTCGCTGAACATGTGTCGCGCATACTCTACAACGCAGTCTCGTGGTTATGTGTGAACATAGTTTTGATAGTTACATGCTTCGCCCGTTACGTGATACATGCTGGTTATGCGTAAATGCTTTCTATACTATATGCTATGCAAATTTATGTACTCACCTTTACATTTTATGTATTGACTTTATTTTAACGTATGTGACAGGTTGATAAGATGTTATGCTTGCTGAATCAAGTAGGAAGACTAGAAACTCCACTAAATAAATCTGAGTTGTCGGACAGTACTTGTTTATGAGACTGATATTTGTAATGACTGTTTTGCTTTATATGTTTGATGGTATGGGACATTAAACGTTAAATATATTGACATTAATAGTTGTTATGGATTCTCGTGAACAATCTGTTTCGCTCAGTGCCACGCCCCGATGATTCCGCCATCGGTTGGGGTGTGACAGTCTCAACCTTATGTCGTGTACTCAAGCAAACAAATACTTGCGCAAAGAGTACCTGCTTTTCTTGCCTACGTCGTGGAAAAGAAGGACAAAGGAAAAGGCGTGGGTGATGTTCCTGCCGTTTGCGATTTTCCTGACGTCTTTCCCGAAGACCTACCTGGTCCTCCTCCTCGTTCTGTTGATTTTCACATTGACCTCATTCCTGGCGCTACACTTGTTGCAAAATCCCCTTACCGTCTCGCACCCTCGGAAATGAAAGAGCTATCAAGCCAACTTCAAGAATTACTTGATAAAGTCTTTATACGCCCTAGTACTTCTCCTTGGGGCGCTCCGGTCCTCTTTGTCAAAAAGAAAGATAGATCATTCTGCATGTGCATCGACTACCGCGAACTCAACAAGCTTACCGTCAAGAACTGTTATCCTCTTCCTCGCATTGACGACCTCTTCGATCAACTCCATGGCGCAACTTGTTTCTCCAAAAGCGACCTTCGTTCTGGCTACTATCAACTTCGAGTCCTCGAAGAAGACATTCCTAAAACCGCGTTTCATACTAAATACGGTCACTACGAGTTTGTAGCCATGGCTTTCAGTTTAACCAATGTACCCGCGGTCTTCATGGATTTGATGAACCATGTGTGTAAGTTATACTTGGATCGCTTCATGATCGTTATCATAGACGATATTCTCATCTATTCCAAAACCCAAGACGAACATGAGCGACACTTGCGTCTAATCCTCGAACTCCTACGAACCGAACAACTTTACGCCAAATTCTCCAAGTGTGAATTTTGGCTAAAAGAAGTTCAATTTCTGGTCACATTGTGAACGGGATAGGTATTCACATTGATCTCGCTAAAATCGAAGTCGTCAAGAACTGGATCACATCGAAGTCTCCGTTTGAAATTTGTTCGTTTCTTGGATTGGCGGGCTACTACCGCCGATTCATCTCCAACTTTTCGAAGATCGATGTTCCTCTCACTTCTTTGACAAAAAAAGATAAACCTTTTGTTTGGGGTTCCGAACAAGAGGAGTTTTTTCAAACGCTCAAGGACATGCTTTGCAACGCTCCTATTCTCACTCTTCCCGATGGTAACCCGGTTCGACCGGTCCGACCAGTGAACGTTGAGGTGTCCGGTTCGATTATGAAAACATTGCTTTTATCTTTTTATGAAAACATTGCTTTTATCCCAGAACCCTTGTACAAACATTGCAACAAAACAATTTTGAATTCCTCTCCTTTTCAAACCAAGAAGCCGCTAAACTCATCTCCAAAACCCCTTCCATCTTCATCTTTCCAACACCAAATCAACAATCCCCACATTCAACCATCAACTGGGTCTCAAACAAATTCAAAATCTTGAAACCCCATCTGCAAATGTCATCTCCACCCCAACCAAACCCCCTCCCCACCACCACCACTACCCCCAATTTCTTGCAACCCCAAAAACATTCACACCCACCAATCTACCAAACCTTCTACAACCCCCAACACTCCAATTCACGACCTCATCATCAACAACTACCTCTTCCGGTCTCCGGTTACCCTTATACGGTTAATCGCCCACATGGGTTCTTGAATTCGGATCAAATGGTTAAGGTTAACCCCTTGTCTGCCCCTTTGCAACAAACCCTTGTGGGTGGTGCTCCTACTGTTTCTGCAAACACAAAGGTTTGATTTTTTTTGCATTTTTAGTACTTTGATTGCTTCAGGATGTTGTATATATAGCTTTAGCGTTTTAGGTTGTACTACATATATGTTAATATAAGAAATTTGGGTACATGATGCTAGAAACCTATGAGAAATATAAGAAATTTGTATAAATGCATTGCGCCTCGCGTAGGTGGTGCTGTGCGCTTTGCTTTGCGCCTTTCAGCTTTGGACTCTATCGCATCAGTGTGCTTTTTTTAAAACCAAGATTTGAATACCTTGATCATTTTCTGTACAGCCTTTTTTTATCTTGATAATCAGCTGATTAAAGCTGGATATAGTTAGGTAATTTCACATTTATATTCATAATTAAGTTTGGTCAACACTATAAAGTTGCAATAGTAAGTCAACATGCGTATCCTAACACTCCCTTCAAATATTTACAAAGCTTACGTTTGAAATGTATCTTATGGGAGATGGACGGTAAGGTTGCTACCATGTGACCCGAAGGTCACGGGTTCGAGTCGTGGTACCTTGATAGGGAGATGTCTATGCAAATTCTAAACTTAGCAAAAAAATTCGTATAATGAATGAATCAATAGTTATTTTGGAAAGTTGGTCAATGCGCCTGCAAAAAGAAGAATAAAATTCGTCGATAATTAATGCACATTTAACAAAAAATTAAAAAAGGACAAAGGTTCATGCTCCGGATCCGTATAAATTTAATGAATGTCATTTGGGAGAATGAATAGGAGATTGTAACCTAGGTTTATTTCGTAAGTTTTTATGCGATGGATAGAACGTTACGCCCGGTTAAGGGTAGAGAAGTGACTAAACGGTTGTTTATCGATTTAAATCAAATGCCAGAAGAGGAAGAGCCAGATCATCAACCAAAGGTATGGAAAAACGGTTAGAAAAGAAGTGATTTTGAAGTAGGCATTCAAGTAGGTAGTTCTTTATGTGAGAAAATAAAAATCTTGTTAGTTTGTGCTTGTTTGATTAGTCATATGATGTGTGATGTTTTGGAAAGTACGTAACTTTTTGTCGTCTGCAGGTTGTGGGTCAATCATCGGTTGCTTTTGATAATAGCTTAAGGTACTGTCCACATACCATATGTTGTTTGGTTTCTCTCTTCAGACCAATGATCATAATCTTTATCCATTTATGCAGGGATAAGAATGGAGATGATGCTTTCGTCGTTATTAGAGATAGAAAGGTAAACTTACGTTCTCCTTATGTGTTACTGGTTATATACATATTTGCTACTTGCTAGTTTGAAATCTGTTCATATGGTATGGGTTATCACTTGTTATGGCGTATATACCATTATACCAAGAAGAAACAGTTTTTTTTTTTTTTTTTTTTTTTAATTTGACAGCCTTATATTAGTTTTGCTCACTTGAAGATCACCTTATATCATATCATATCATAGTAGTTAAAGGCGAGTTGCAAAGGGCGTGCCTGTCGCCTACGCGCAAGGCGCAAAAAAGCGTACACCCGAGACAAGCAAGATGCTCGTCTGTTCAGGCTGGTGCAGCCCTGTTTTAGTTAAGGTCCATGCATTTTTTGGCTGGTTTAGACTTTAGACTGGTTTTTGGCTGGTTCAGACTGTTTGAAACTAGTTTTAGCTGGTTCAGGAGGGCTTGTTTTTCCGGTTTCGGTCGGTTTTGGCCTGTTCAGGCACTTTTGCGTCTTGCTGTGTTTGAGGTAGGGGTGTTAACGGTTCAGTTTGAAACCGTGAAACCATAGTCGTCAATAGCGGCTATAGCGACCGCTATAGCGCGCTATGTAGCGAAGCGACCAAGTGTTGCTATTTGGGTCATAGCGACCAATAGCGACAGTTGGTTTTTTTATGTAAATAGCAATTAGATATAGCTATAAAATAGCTGGATTTATAGGTTTTTGTTAAATATACATGTAAAATAGCATATATACCAAGGTATTTTGATATAATATACATATAAAAATTTTCATAATTCTTTTTCTAGCGTATCGCTATATAGGCCTGTAAACGAACCGAACGTTCATGAACTGTTCATGAACTTGTTCGGCGGGAAGTTCGTTTATGTTCGTTTATTTAATAAACGAATGAACACGGACAAAAAAACTTGTTCGTTTAGTTAAATGAACGAACATGAACACACCTTGTGTTCGTTCATTTATGTTCGTGAACATTCTTTTATGTTCGTTCATTTATGTTCGTGAACGTTCGTTTATTTACGTTCGTTAAAATTTTAATAAATACATAAATAGTTATATTTATATCAATATTAGGTTTTCTAACTACTTATATAAATATAACTAATTAGTATATCTATGAACCCTTATTTATATGTGTTTTAGTATGAAATGTAGTATATTAGACTTGTTTCTTCAATCATGTTAATTTATGTTTATTCAAATATGTTCAGTTAATTCTTTTTATGTTCGTTTGTGTTCGTTTATGTTCGTGAACTGTTCGTTTAGGCTTTAAACGAACGAACATAAACGAACACGAACATGCACGGTTTCTTAATGAACGAACACGAACAAAAAAATGTGTTCGATTATATGTTCGTGTTCGGTTAAAGTTAAACGAACAAACACGAACATGCCTATGTTCGTGTTCGTTCGGTTCGTTTACAGGCCTATCGCTATATATAAAACAGCGGTCGCTATTTGTCGCTATTCGCTATGTAGCATATAGGTCCCTTGTCGCTATTCGCTATTAACAACTATGCGTGAAACCGCCCAAACCGGTCATCGGTTTGAACGGTCGATTCTTGTTTATTAACTTTCGGTTGGTCGGTTTGAAAAGTTTCAAACCGTAACAGACGGTTTGGTTTACGGTTTATACAAAAAAACCGGCCGTGCAAAATCGGACCGGAGCGTAAGATATATCTATTTTTTTATTTATTTTAAATATTGCATATTAGATATGCGTAGCTATATATTTGTGTCTTAACTAAAAAGAATGTCCGAAGTGTACCTTACCTTAAAATTTGGATAAGTTACTGTTATAACTCTACCTTGATTAATAAGTTAGACTGAGCGTCTAGGCGCGCGCCTCTGACAACAGAGTCTAGATAGGCTAAATTGGTACAAACAGGACTGACTGTCCATGCTTGTTTGCTGTTTTTTTGTATGCTTGTAGGTTCAAGTTTCAGAGGGAACTTCTCTTTATGCACAATGCCGCTCATGGTTAAAGAATGGGGTTACTTTAGAAAAACAGGTACGCGATAGTTCTATATTTTTTATTAGTGCATGTCATGGTGATAGGAGTAGACCCAAACAACACCGGTTCAAATCAAACGGTAAAAAAATATAAGGATAGTTCTACAGCTCGTTTGGATACAGATTCACCACCAGAGGAAACGATAGGGCTGCGACGTCCAACCGAAGATACAGATGCACCACTCCGGTTAAGAAATCGTGTCTAAGAACACCACTAAACGTGCCACGATTGAGCTAGCAAAGACAATGTCCTTTCATTCCTCTGGAAGTTCGATACATAAAGAAAAGAAATGACAACTAATCTAACCCACGACCTACTATCTTGTAAAACTGAAAACTAACTCACTGCTAAGGAAGCTGAAGGTACAAACATAAAGCATGGAAATAACTTAATTTAAAACATGAAAAGTAAACTGTAAACTGCAAGGAGATGGTGGACATGGGGTGGTGATATAATTCTGCATGTGGAAATTAATTATGTGCCGGGTGAAATTAATCATGGAAAAAGGCGGCATGGTTGGTTAGTTTTGTGACCCAGCTGACCCATGACCCATGTGGTCGGGTCAAACAATTGTAGTGAACGGGTGGATGACCCGATATATAACACATGGTGCATGAATGTATCATTGACTGTGTGAGCGATCATATACGTACAGAAACATCTCCTTGCTTCTTTCAAAGAAACCTTTCTACTCACAAAAGCATAAGTTTAGCGCTTGTTTCAAGGCTCGCCTTATAAAACTATTACTATGTAGCTTGTTTTTTAAAAGTGTAAGGCGCTAGCTTCATTTACCTGAGGCGTTGCTCTATGTACAACCAGAAGCTGCATCTCTCTTATCTCTTTTACATATCAGCCTTTTACAGACCCCAATACCGACCAATTTTGTCCCAGATGTGAATGAGGCGCTGCCTCAAGGCCGTGAGGCGTTTTCCAGATTTTCTTGCGCCTCAGGCGCACTTTTTAAAACCTACCTGTGTTTCAATAGTTAAGTATACATGTGTGGAGAGGGCTTGAGTTTGGTGTGCATAAACTTCCACAAAATATATTCCATAGGTGCAAACCAAATGCATAACATCTCTTGAGGTTGCCTATTCAGCAAATGTCTAAAATACTGATACATATCCAACTGACCTAACGGGTCAAATTAACCCATTTCCTGTTGATGATCCTAGACCCATGACCCAGTCAAATGACCCAACTAATTGCAGTCAAATGGCTCAATTAATTGCAGTTCTGACCCTGTCAAAAGACCCAATTAACTGCAACTTTAATCAAGGGGGAAACTGATGTAATGTGGGGACATGTTAATGGGCAGTTACTTAGTATCTTGTGTCTTTAAATAAGTTGTTTAAGGTGAGAATAAGGTGTCTTGGATATTTTGTTTGTATTGTGATCTCTGATCAGAATTTAGGAGACTAGCCCCTCTCGAATCGGGCCAACTATCGTGTTTGTTCTTGTTTCAATTTAATAAGATTCAGTATCTATCAAATACCCTTTACTATATATGTGTTTTATTGAATTAAAAGTTAAACTGATGCATGATTGACAGCCACAGTTACCGGATTGTGTCAAATCTCTTCCAAAGCCACTGCCTGCATCAACGATAGAAGCAAGAAAGGAGGATGACCTGGAATTAGAGGAGGTATTTATGCCTTTATGTTATGTACCATGTTGTTACACTGTCACTAACAAATGATGATTTTTCCCTTATCGGGTGTCAGACAACCGAGAATGTCGATCACTTGTCTGCTAAGGAGCTGTTGCAACTGCATGTTAAGCATGCGAAGAAGGTTCGAGCGAGGTATGTACATATATGCTACTAAGTACTTCTTAGTTTGTTGACTCTTAAGATAGTCTAAAGTCAATAATGTATGTTGTTACTTATAGATTAAGAAATCAACGGCTACAAAGAATCGAAAGGTATAAAGACCGTCTTGCTCTACTCTTGCCTGCGGTTGCGGATCAACAGCCAAAGAACGACCCTGCATCTTGAAGCATCCGCATGCCAATGAGCAAACCTGCAAAAAGAAGCCAACTTTTTAACCAACTTTAATAATTGGCTCTTTTTATCTTTTATCTTTGATATTACTTTATAGTTATCTTTTAATCTCCTTTAGAACACTGGATAACTTATTAGTTTTTTAAGATACATATGTTATCATGAATATGATTACAGTGACAATATCTTTATCTTCTTTTTGATTTGTTGAATTCACTAGAACTGGTGCTGGAAAACATTTCATCAAGAAATCATGTTTGGTTGGTTAAGAAAAGAACCGGTATCCAAGAATCCTTTGTTTGGGGATGGGATTTTAACTTTCCATTAGAAAGTTTGAACAAAAATGATCAAAATTGTTAGAATAAAACATAAGCATGCCTGGGAGAGCCAAGGGGTTGGCGGCGGTCGAGTAGTCGACTTTGGCTACAGCACCCGGTGTCACGGTGGTTGGCACGTCATTCCTTGCCGTTCAAAAAAATTAACATAAGCAGGCATTGTTGGATCTATATGTCCAAGACATAACATGTGATAATGTTGGTATTGATTTATTTTTAAGAGTAAACTGTAATTTTACCCCCTGGGGTTAGAGCCCATTGACACTTGACCCCCTGCCAGGGAAATATCGCTGTCTGACCCCCCAACTAATGAAAAACTCTGCAATATTACCCCTGCTGTCAAATAACTTAACAGTTCTGTTAAATGGTATGTAAAATGACTATGTTACCCTTTCATATTACCCACTATGGTTTGTTGTAAGCAAACGTATTACCCCCCGGTGTTAAATGACTTTATTATCCTTTCTTATTACCCCATATGCTTTGTTGTAAGAAACAGTATTACCCCCCGTGTTAAATATTTCTTTGCTTCCTTACCCCCTGCAGAAAACAAAACCAATCCCGCCAAAAATGTTTGACCAGGCAAAGCTAAAGGCTGCAGAAACTAAATGTAACATATTGCAATCAAACCAAACCTACTGCAAATGGAACATATTAACTGTGATTCACAAAGAAAAAATGGTCATTTTGACCTAATAAACATATTAACTGCAAATGGTCATTTTGATCATATTAGCTGTAAATGGATCATATTAACTGCAATCAAACCAAACCAAACCTGCTGCAAATGGATCATATGGTTTTTATTAACCGTGATTCACAAACCTTTTAATGCACATCAAACTACTTAATTGATGTGATGATGTGATCCACTGCAGAAAACAAAACCAAACCTGCTGCAAATGGATCATATGGTTTTTATTAACTGCCACAAACCTTTTAATGCTCATCAAACTGCTGCACATCAAACTGCTTTTTTATAACTGTGATCATCTAACATGCTGCACATAATTTAATGGATCACATCATCACATCAAGTAAGCAGTTTGACATTATAATTAAGCCTAACTGTTGCAAATGGTCAAAATGGTCATTTTGACCTTATAAACAACTCCTAATGCTGCAAATGACCAAAATGGTCATTTTGACCTTATAATTAAGTCTTAACTGCTGCAAATGACAAAAATGGTATCTTATAAACAAGTCTTAATTGCTGCAAATGACCAAAATGGTCATTTTGACCTTATAATTATGCCTAACTGCTGCAAATGGATCATATGGTCATTTTGACCTTATAAACAAGTCAAACCTGCTGCAAATGGATTATATGGTCATTTTGACCTTATAATTAAGTCAATCCTGCTACAAATGACCAAAATGGTCATTTTGACCTTATAATTAAGTCAATCCTGCTACAAATGACCAAAATGGTCATTTTGACCTTACACATGCTGCAAATGACAAAAATGGTCATTTTGACCTTATAAGCAACTAGACTGTAATGCATGTGATTTTATAATTGGATCATTTTGACCGTCATAGTTAAGAAATGCTATAAATTAAGACTGAAATGCTATAAATTTTGACCATCAACATACAGAATTAACATCTACTTTAAGTTATCCTACTTCAAATGTACTAGTAACATCATACTTAAGTTAACCTACAAAATACACATTACTAATCCTACATAACTACTAACTTAACGTCAGCTCAACTCTCCGGTGGATAATGGAAGTTGATGACATGGCGACCAAACATGGAGACCACCAAGTGGACCACCAGTGATGAGCTTGGTAGGCTCATCGTCAGGTCAACTGTAAAAAAAAAACCAAACAACACAAAATTAACATAGAAATCCGACTAATTTTTAATACCCTGTTTATAACATCAAACAAATCCGACCCTAATCGAACCCTCCATTTACATCATACAAATCCGACCCTAATGGGGTTCATACATGACATCTGGAACCCTGATTAACTTCAAGCTTTTACTTAGAAAATTTTACGAAAAAACTTCAAACTACCAATTTCTCGCTCGAATGGCCATCCGACCGGATGACTTGGCATCTATACTTTACATTGTTTAAACGCTTCAACGGAAACTTCAAAATTTCAAAACGATTTACAAACACCCACATCTCATTCGAATGGCCATCCGTTCGAATGGTCATCCGCTCGGATGACCATCCGCTCGGATGACCATCCGCTCGGATAGGTTATACTCATTTGACCGGATCACCATCCGAACACTCTACCATTCGACACTCTATTACGCATTGTTCAACGCTTACGCTATTGTTCTATACTCAGGCTAACTCCAACGCGCTCCCTTCAATCCTAGTCTGTGTTTACTAGCTAAACACGCACTGTGAGTATACTCGAACCCATTTTCTTTTAACGCACTTTTGGGTGTTACATACGTTCTATATCAAAACACAACAACACACAACGCAAACACTTTATGAACGCTAACCGCTCTCGCATGTTATACGTGATCTATGAATGCTTGTTACTATGCTTATACAGTGTTACACTATACCGCCTCTAGCAACGATAGTACTATAGTTTGGACTCAGCACCTGTCGTGGACAGGGGTTGCTAGGGATCACATCACTTTACTTCACGTGTTCGCTGAACATGTGTCGCGCATACTCTACAACGCAGTCTCGTGGTTATGTGTGAACATAGTTTTGATAGTTACATGCTTCGCCCGTTATGTGATACATGCTGGTTATGCGTAAATGCTTTCTATACTATATGCTATGCAAATTTATGTACTCACCTTTACATTTTATGTATTGACTTTATTTTAACGTATGTGACAGGTTGATAAGATGCTATGCTTGCTGAATCAAGTAGGAAGACTAGAAACTCCACTAAATAAATCTGAGTTGTCGGAACAGTACTTGTTTATGAGACTGATATTTGTAATGACTGTTTTGCTTTATATGTTTGATGGTATGGGACATTAAACGTTAAATATATTGACATTAATAGTTGTTATGGATTCTCGTGAACAATCTGTTTCGCTCAGTGCCACGCCCCGATGATTCCGCCATCGGTTGGGGTGTGACAGTCTCAACCTTATGTCGTGTACTCAAGCAAACAAATACTTGCGCAAAGAGTACCTGCTTTTCTTGCCTACGTCGTGGAAAAGAAGGACAAAGGAAAAGGCGTGGGTGATGTTCCTGCCGTTTGCGATTTTCCTGACGTCTTTCCCGAAGACCTACCTGGTCCTCCTCCTCGTTCTGTTGATTTTCACATTGACCTCATTCCTGGCGCTACACCTGTTGCAAAATCCCCTTACCGTCTCGCACCCTCGGAAATGAAAGAGCTATCAAGCCAACTTCAAGAATTACTTGATAAAGTCTTTATACGCCCTAGTACTTCTCCTTGGGGCGCTCCGGTCCTCTTTGTCAAAAAGAAAGATAGATCATTCTGCATGTGCATCGACTACCGCGAACTCAACAAGCTTACCGTCAAGAACTGTTATCCTCTTCCTCGCATTGACGACCTCTTCGATCAACTCCATGGCGCAACTTGTTTCTCCAAAAGCGACCTTCGTTCTGGCTACTATCAACTTCGAGTCCTCGAAGAAGACATTCCTAAAACCGCGTTTCATACTAAATACGGTCACTACGAGTTTGTAGCCATGGCTTTCAGTTTAACCAATGTACCCGCGGTCTTCATGGATTTGATGAACCATGTGTGTAAGTTATACTTGGATCGCTTCATGATCGTTATCATAGACGATATTCTCATCTATTCCAAAACCCAAGACGAACATGAGCGACACTTGCGTCTAATCCTCGAACTCCTACGAACCGAACAACTTTACGCCAAATTCTCCAAGTGTGAATTTTGGCTAAAAGAAGTTCAATTTCTGGTCACATTGTGAACGGGATAGGTATTCACATTGATCTCGCTAAAATCGAAGTCGTCAAGAACTGGATCACATCGAAGTCTCCGTTTGAAATTTGTTCGTTTCTTGGATTGGCGGGCTACTACCGCCGATTCATCTCCAACTTTTCGAAGATCGATGTTCCTCTCACTTCTTTGACAAAAAAAGATAAACCTTTTGTTTGGGGTTCCGAACAAGAGGAGTTTTTTCAAACGCTCAAGGACATGCTTTGCAACGCTCCTATTCTCACTCTTCCCGATGGTAACCCGGTTCGACCGGTCCGACCAGTGAACGTTGAGGTGTCCGGTTCGATTATGAAAACATTGCTTTTATCTTTTTATGAAAACATTGCTTTTATCCCAGAACCCTTGTACAAACATTGCAACAAAACAATTTTGAATTCCTCTCCTTTTCAAACCAAGAAGCCGCTAAACTCATCTCCAAAACCCCTTCCATCTTCATCTTTCCAACACCAAATCAACAATCCCCACATTCAACCATCAACTGGGTCTCAAACAAATTCAAAATCTTGAAACCCCATCTGCAAATGTCATCTCCACCCCAACCAAACCCCCTCCCCACCACCACCACTACCCCCAATTTCTTGCAACCCCAAAAACATTCACACCCACCAATCTACCAAACCTTCTACAACCCCCAACACTCCAATTCACGACCTCATCATCAACAACTACCTCTTCCGGTCTCCGGTTACCCTTATACGGTTAATCGCCCACATGGGTTCTTGAATTCGGATCAAATGGTTAAGGTTAACCCCTTGTCTGCCCCTTTGCAACAAACCCTTGTGGGTGGTGCTCCTACTGTTTCTGCAAACACAAAGGTTTGATTTTTTTTGCATTTTTAGTACTTTGATTGCTTCAGGATGTTGTATATATGGCTTTAGCGTTTTAGGTTGTACTACATATATGTTAATATAAGAAATTTGGGTACATGATGCTAGAAACCTATGAGAAATATAAGAAATTTGTATAAATGCATTGCGCCTCGCGTAGGTGGTGCTGTGCGCTTTGCTTTGCGCCTTTCAGCTTTGGACTCTATCGCATCAGTGTGCTTTTTTTAAAACCAAGATTTGAATACCTTGATCATTTTCTGTACAGCCTTTTTTTATCTTGATAATCAGCTGATTAAAGCTGGATATAGTTAGGTAATTTCACATTTATATTCATAATTAAGTTTGGTCAACACTATAAAGTTGCAATAGTAAGTCAACATGCGTATCCTAACACTCCCTTCAAATATTTACAAAGCTTACGTTTGAAATGTATCTTATGGGAGATGGACGGTAAGGTTGCTACCATGTGACCCGAAGGTCACGGGTTCGAGTCGTGGTACCTTGATAGGGAGATGTCTATGCAAATTCTAAACTTAGCAAAAAAATTCGTATAATGAATGAATCAATAGTTATTTTGGAAAGTTGGTCAATGCGCCTGCAAAAAGAAGAATAAAATTCGTCGATAATTAATGCACATTTAACAAAAAATTAAAAAAGGACAAAGGTTCATGCTCCGGATCCGTATAAATTTAATGAATGTCATTTGGGAGAATGAATAGGAGATTGTAACCTAGGTTTATTTCGTAAGTTTTTATGCGATGGATAGAACGTTACGCCCGGTTAAGGGTAGAGAAGTGACTAAACGGTTGTTTATCGATTTAAATCAAATGCCAGAAGAGGAAGAGCCAGATCATCAACCAAAGGTATGGAAAAACGGTTAGAAAAGAAGTGATTTTGAAGTAGGCATTCAAGTAGGTAGTTCTTTATGTGAGAAAATAAAAATCTTGTTAGTTTGTGCTTGTTTGATTAGTCATATGATGTGTGATGTTTTGGAAAGTACGTAACTTTTTGTCGTCTGCAGGTTGTGGGTCAATCATCGGTTGCTTTTGATAATAGCTTAAGGTACTGTCCACATACCATATGTTGTTTGGTTTCTCTCTTCAGACCAATGATCATAATCTTTATCCATTTATGCAGGGATAAGAATGGAGATGATGCTTTCGTCGTTATTAGAGATAGAAAGGTAAACTTACGTTCTCCTTATGTGTTACTGGTTATATACATATTTGCTACTTGCTAGTTTGAAATCTGTTCATATGGTATGGGTTATCACTTGTTATGGCGTATATACCATTATACCAAGAAGAAACAGTTTTTTTTTTTTTTTTTTTTTTTAATTTGACAGCCTTATATTAGTTTTGCTCACTTGAAGATCACCTTATATCATATCATATCATAGTAGTTAAAGGCGAGTTGCAAAGGGCGTGCCTGTCGCCTACGCGCAAGGCGCAAAAAAGCGTACACCCGAGACAAGCAAGATGCTCGTCTGTTCAGGCTGGTGCAGCCCTGTTTTAGTTAAGGTCCATGCATTTTTTGGCTGGTTTAGACTTTAGACTGGTTTTTGGCTGGTTCAGACTGTTTGAAACTAGTTTTAGCTGGTTCAGGAGGGCTTGTTTTTCCGGTTTCGGTCGGTTTTGGCCTGTTCAGGCACTTTTGCGTCTTGCTGTGTTTGAGGTAGGGGTGTTAACGGTTCAGTTTGAAACCGTGAAACCATAGTCGTCAATAGCGGCTATAGCGACCGCTATAGCGCGCTATGTAGCGAAGCGACCAAGTGTTGCTATTTGGGTCATAGCGACCAATAGCGACAGTTGGTTTTTTTATGTAAATAGCAATTAGATATAGCTATAAAATAGCTGGATTTATAGGTTTTTGTTAAATATACATGTAAAATAGCATATATACCAAGGTATTTTGATATAATATACATATAAAAATTTTCATAATTCTTTTTCTAGCGTATCGCTATATAGGCCTGTAAACGAACCGAACGTTCATGAACTGTTCATGAACTTGTTCGGCGGGAAGTTCGTTTATGTTCGTTTATTTAATAAACGAATGAACACGGACAAAAAAACTTGTTCGTTTAGTTAAATGAACGAACATGAACACACCTTGTGTTCGTTCATTTATGTTCGTGAACATTCTTTTATGTTCGTTCATTTATGTTCGTGAACGTTCGTTTATTTACGTTCGTTAAAATTTTAATAAATACATAAATAGTTATATTTATATCAATATTAGGTTTTCTAACTACTTATATAAATATAACTAATTAGTATATCTATGAACCCTTATTTATATGTGTTTTAGTATGAAATGTAGTATATTAGACTTGTTTCTTCAATCATGTTAATTTATGTTTATTCAAATATGTTCAGTTAATTCTTTTTATGTTCGTTTGTGTTCGTTTATGTTCGTGAACTGTTCGTTTAGGCTTTAAACGAACGAACATAAACGAACACGAACATGCACGATTTCTTAATGAACGAACACGAACAAAAAAATGTGTTCGATTATATGTTCGTGTTCGGTTAAAGTTAAATGAACAAACACGAACATGCCTATGTTCGTGTTCGTTCGGTTCGTTTACAGGCCTATCGCTATATATAAAACAGCGGTCGCTATTTGTCGCTATTCGCTATGTAGCATATAGGTCCCTTGTCGCTATTCGCTATTAACAACTATGCGTGAAACCGCCCAAACCGGTCATCGGTTTGAACGGTCGATTCTTGTTTATTAACTTTCGGTTGGTCGGTTTGAAAAGTTTCAAACCGTAACAGACGGTTTGGTTTACGGTTTATACAAAAAAACCGGCCGTGCAAAATCGGACCGGAGCGTAAGATATATCTATTTTTTTATTTATTTTAAATATTGCATATTAGATATGCGTAGCTATATATTTGTGTCTTAACTAAAAAGAATGTCCGAAGTGTACCTTACCTTAAAATTTGGATAAGTTACTGTTATAACTCTACCTTGATTAATAAGTTAGACTGAGCGTCTAGGCGCGCGCCTCTGATAACAGAGTCTAGATAGGCTAAATTGGTACAAACAGGACTGACTGTCCATGCTTGTTTGCTGTTTTTTTGTATGCTTGTAGGTTCAAGTTTCAGAGGGAACTTCTCTTTATGCACAATGCCGCTCATGGTTAAAGAATGGGGTTACTTTAGAAAAACAGGTACGCGATAGTTCTATATTTTTTATTAGTGCATGTCATGGTGATAGGAGTAGACCCAAACAACACCGGTTCAAATCAAACGGTAAAAAAATATAAGGATAGTTCTACAGCTCGTTTGGATACAGATTCACCACCAGAGGAAACGATAGGGCTGCGACGTCCAACCGAAGATACAGATGCACCACTCCGGTTAAGAAATCGTGTCTAAGAACACCACTAAACGTGCCACGATTGAGCTAGCAAAGACAATGTCCTTTCATTCCTCTGGAAGTTCGATACATAAAGAAAAGAAATGACAACTAATCTAACCCACGACCTACTATCTTGTAAAACTGAAAACTAACTCACTGCTAAGGAAGCTGAAGGTACAAACATAAAGCATGGAAATAACTTAATTTAAAACATGAAAAGTAAACTGTAAACTGCAAGGAGATGGTGGACATGGGGTGGTGATATAATTCTGCATGTGGAAATTAATTATGTGCCGGGTGAAATTAATCATGGAAAAAGGCGGCATGGTTGGTTAGTTTTGTGACCCAGCTGACCCATGACCCATGTGGTCGGGTCAAACAATTGTAGTGAACGGGTGGGTGACCCGATATATAACACATGGTGCATGAATGTATCATTGACTGTGTGAGCGATCATATACGTACAGAAACATCTCCTTGCTTCTTTCAAAGAAACCTTTCTACTCACAAAAGCATAAGTTTAGCGCTTGTTTCAAGGCTCGCCTTATAAAACTATTACTATGTAGCTTGTTTTTTAAAAGTGTAAGGCGCTAGCTTCATTTACCTGAGGCGTTGCTCTATGTACAACCAGAAGCTGCATCTCTCTTATCTCTTTTACATATCAGCCTTTTACAGACCCCAATACCGACCAATTTTGTCCCAGATGTGAATGAGGCGCTGCCTCAAGGCCGTGAGGCGTTTTCCAGATTTTCTTGCGCCTCAGGCGCACTTTTTAAAACCTACCTGTGTTTCAATAGTTAAGTATACATGTGTGGAGAGGGCTTGAGTTTGGTGTGCATAAACTTCCACAAAATATATTCCATAGGTGCAAACCAAATGCATAACATCTCTTGAGGTTGCCTATTCAGCAAATGTCTAAAATACTGATACATATCCAACTGACCTAACGGGTCAAATTAACCCATTTCCTGTTGATGATCCTAGACCCATGACCCAGTCAAATGACCCAACTAATTGCAGTCAAATGGCTCAATTAATTGCAGTTCTGACCCAGTCAAAAGACCCAATTAACTGCAACTTTAATCAAGGGGGAAACTGATGTAATGTGGGGACATGTTAATGGGCAGTTACTTAGTATCTTGTGTCTTTAAATAAGTTGTTTAAGGTGAGAATAAGGTGTCTTGGATATTTTGTTTGTATTGTGATCTCTGATCAGAATTTAGGAGACTAGCCCCTCTCGAATCGGGCCAACTATCGTGTTTGTTCTTGTTTCAATTTAATAAGATTCAGTATCTATCAAATACCCTTTACTATATATGTGTTTTATTGAATTAAAAGTTAAACTGATGCATGATTGACAGCCACAGTTACCGGATTGTGTCAAATCTCTTCCAAAGCCACTGCCTGCATCAACGATAGAAGCAAGAAAGGAGGATGACCTGGAATTAGAGGAGGTATTTATGCCTTTATGTTATGTACCATGTTGTTACACTGTCACTAACAAATGATGATTTTTCCCTTATCGGGTGTCAGACAACCGAGAATGTCGATCACTTGTCTGCTAAGGAGCTGTTGCAACTGCATGTTAAGCATGCGAAGAAGGTTCGAGCGAGGTATGTACATATATGCTACTAAGTACTTCTTAGTTTGTTGACTCTTAAGATAGTCTAAAGTCAATAATGTATGTTGTTACTTATAGATTAAGAAATCAACGGCTACAAAGAATCGAAAGGTATAAAGACCGTCTTGCTCTACTCTTGCCTGCGGTTGCGGATCAACAGCCAAAGAACGACCCTGCATCTTGAAGCATCCGCATGCCAATGAGCAAACCTGCAAAAAGAAGCCAACTTTTTAACCAACTTTAATAATTGGCTCTTTTTATCTTTTATCTTTGATATTACTTTATAGTTATCTTTTAATCTCCTTTAGAACACTGGATAACTTATTAGTTTTTTAAGATACATATGTTATCATGAATATGATTACAGTGACAATATCTTTATCTTCTTTTTGATTTGTTGAATTCACTAGAACTGGTGCTGGAAAACATTTCATCAAGAAATCATGTTTGGTTGGTTAAGAAAAGAACCGGTATCCAAGAATCCTTTGTTTGGGGATGGGATTTTAACTTTCCATTAGAAAGTTTGAACAAAAATGATCAAAATTGTTAGAATAAAACATAAGCATGCCTGGGAGAGCCAAGGGGTTGGCGGCGGTCGAGTAGTCGACTTTGGCTACAGCACCCGGTGTCACGGTGGTTGGCACGTCATTCCTTGCCGTTCAAAAAAATTAACATAAGCAGGCATTGTTGGATCTATATGTCCAAGACATAACATGTGATAATGTTGGTATTGATTTATTTTTAAGAGTAAACTGTAATTTTACCCCCTGGGGTTAGAGCCCATTGACACTTGACCCCCTGCCAGGGAAATATCGCTGTCTGACCCCCCAACTAATGAAAAACTCTGCAATATTACCCCTGCTGTCAAATAACTTAACAGTTCTGTTAAATGGTATGTAAAATGACTATGTTACCCTTTCATATTACCCACTATGGTTTGTTGTAAGCAAACGTATTACCCCCCGGTGTTAAATGACTTTATTATCCTTTCTTATTACCCCATATGCTTTGTTGTAAGAAACAGTATTACCCCCCGTGTTAAATATTTCTTTGCTTCCTTACCCCCTGCAGAAAACAAAACCAATCCCGCCAAAAATGTTTGACCAGGCAAAGCTAAAGGCTGCAGAAACTAAATGTAACATATTGCAATCAAACCAAACCTACTGCAAATGGAACATATTAACTGTGATTCACAAAGAAAAAATGGTCATTTTGACCTAATAAACATATTAACTGCAAATGGTCATTTTGATCATATTAGCTGTAAATGGATCATATTAACTGCAATCAAACCAAACCAAACCTGCTGCAAATGGATCATATGGTTTTTATTAACCGTGATTCACAAACCTTTTAATGCACATCAAACTACTTAATTGATGTGATGATGTGATCCACTGCAGAAAACAAAACCAAACCTGCTGCAAATGGATCATATGGTTTTTATTAACTGCCACAAACCTTTTAATGCTCATCAAACTGCTGCACATCAAACTGCTTTTTTATAACTGTGATCATCTAACATGCTGCACATAATTTAATGGATCACATCATCACATCAAGTAAGCAGTTTGACATTATAATTAAGCCTAACTGTTGCAAATGGTCAAAATGGTCATTTTGACCTTATAAACAACTCCTAATGCTGCAAATGACCAAAATGGTCATTTTGACCTTATAATTAAGTCTTAACTGCTGCAAATGACAAAAATGGTATCTTATAAACAAGTCTTAATTGCTGCAAATGACCAAAATGGTCATTTTGACCTTATAATTATGCCTAACTGCTGCAAATGGATCATATGGTCATTTTGACCTTATAAACAAGTCAAACCTGCTGCAAATGGATTATATGGTCATTTTGACCTTATAATTAAGTCAATCCTGCTACAAATGACCAAAATGGTCATTTTGACCTTATAATTAAGTCAATCCTGCTACAAATGACCAAAATGGTCATTTTGACCTTACACATGCTGCAAATGACAAAAATGGTCATTTTGACCTTATAAGCAACTAGACTGTAATGCATGTGATTTTATAATTGGATCATTTTGACCGTCATAGTTAAGAAATGCTATAAATTAAGACTGAAATGCTATAAATTTTGACCATCAACATACAGAATTAACATCTACTTTAAGTTATCCTACTTCAAATGTACTAGTAACATCATACTTAAGTTAACCTACAAAATACACATTACTAATCCTACATAACTACTAACTTAACGTCAGCTCAACTCTCCGGTGGATAATGGAAGTTGATGACATGGCGACCAAACATGGAGACCACCAAGTGGACCACCAGTGATGAGCTTGGTAGGCTCATCGTCAGGTCAACTGTAAAAAAAACCAAACAACACAAAATTAACATAGAAATCCGACTAATTTTTAATACCCTGTTTATAACATCAAACAAATCCGACCCTAATCGAACCCTCCATTTACATCATACAAATCCGACCCTAATGGGGTTCATACATGACATCTGGAACCCTGATTAACTTCAAGCTTTTACTTAGAAAATTTTACGAAAAACTTCAAACTACCAATTTCTCGCTCGAATGGCCATCCGACCGGATGACTTGGCATCTATACTTTACATTGTTTAAACGCTTCAACGGAAACTTCAAAATTTCAAAACGATTTACAAACACCCACATCTCATTCGAATGGCCATCCGTTCGAATGGCCATCCGTTCGAATGGTCATCCGCTCGGATGACCATCCGCTCGGATGACCATCCGCTCGGATGACCATCCGCTCGGATAGGTTATACTCATTTGACCGGATCACCATCCGAACACTCTACCATTCGACACTCTATTACGCATTGTTCAACGCTTACGCTATTGTTCTATACTCAGGCTAACTCCAACGCGCTCCCTTCAATCCTAGTCTGTGTTTACTAGCTAAACACGCACTGTGAGTATACTCGAACCCATTTTCTTTTAACGCACTTTTGGGTGTACATACGTTCTATATCAAAAACACAACAACACACAACGCAAACACTTTATGAACGCTAACCGCTCTCGCATGGTATACGTGATCTATGAATGCTTGTTACTATGCTTATACAGTGTTACACTATACCGCCTCTAGCAACGATAGTACTATAGTTTGGACTCAGCACCTGTCGTGGACAGGGGTTGCTAGGGATCGCATCACTTTACTTCACGTGTTCGCTGAACATGTGTCGCGCATACTCTACAACGCAGTCTCGTGGTTATGTGTGAACATAGTTTTGATAGTTACATGCTTCGCCCGTTACGTGATACATGCTGGTTATGCGTAAATGCTTTCTATACTATATGCTATGCAAATTTATGTACTCACCTTTACATTTTATGTATTGACTTTATTTTAACGTATGTGACAGGTTGATAAGATGTTATGCTTGCTGAATCAAGTAGGAAGACTAGAAACTCCACTAAATAAATCTGAGTTGTCGGACAGTACTTGTTTATGAGACTGATATTTGTAATGACTGTTTTGCTTTATATGTTTGATGGTATGGGACATTAAACGTTAAATATATTGACATTAATAGTTGTTATGGATTCTCGTGAACAATCTGTTTCGCTCAGTGCCACGCCCCGATGATTCCGCCATCGGTTGGGGTGTGACAGTCTCAACCTTATGTCGTGTACTCAAGCAAACAAATACTTGCGCAAAGAGTACCTGCTTTTCTTGCCTACGTCGTGGAAAAGAAGGACAAAGGAAAAGGCGTGGGTGATGTTCCTGCCGTTTGCGATTTTCCTGACGTCTTTCCCGAAGACCTACCTGGTCCTCCTCCTCGTTCTGTTGATTTTCACATTGACCTCATTCCTGGCGCTACACCTGTTGCAAAATCCCCTTACCGTCTCGCACCCTCGGAAATGAAAGAGCTATCAAGCCAACTTCAAGAATTACTTGATAAAGTCTTTATACGCCCTAGTACTTCTCCTTGGGGCGCTCCGGTCCTCTTTGTCAAAAAGAAAGATAGATCATTCTGCATGTGCATCGACTACCGCGAACTCAACAAGCTTACCGTCAAGAACTGTTATCCTCTTCCTCGCATTGACGACCTCTTCGATCAACTCCATGGCGCAACTTGTTTCTCCAAAAGCGACCTTCGTTCTGGCTACTATCAACTTCGAGTCCTCGAAGAAGACATTCCTAAAACCGCGTTTCATACTAAATACGGTCACTACGAGTTTGTAGCCATGGCTTTCAGTTTAACCAATGTACCCGCGGTCTTCATGGATTTGATGAACCATGTGTGTAAGTTATACTTGGATCGCTTCATGATCGTTATCATAGACGATATTCTCATCTATTCCAAAACCCAAGACGAACATGAGCGACACTTGCGTCTAATCCTCGAACTCCTACGAACCGAACAACTTTACGCCAAATTCTCCAAGTGTGAATTTTGGCTAAAAGAAGTTCAATTTCTGGTCACATTGTGAACGGGATAGGTATTCACATTGATCTCGCTAAAATCGAAGTCGTCAAGAACTGGATCACATCGAAGTCTCCGTTTGAAATTTGTTCGTTTCTTGGATTGGCGGGCTACTACCGCCGATTCATCTCCAACTTTTCGAAGATCGATGTTCCTCTCACTTCTTTGACAAAAAAAGATAAACCTTTTGTTTGGGGTTCCGAACAAGAGGAGTTTTTTCAAACGCTCAAGGACATGCTTTGCAACGCTCCTATTCTCACTCTTCCCGATGGTAACCCGGTTCGACCGGTCCGACCAGTGAACGTTGAGGTGTCCGGTTCGATTATGAAAACATTGCTTTTATCTTTTTATGAAAACATTGCTTTTATCCCAGAACCCTTGTACAAACATTGCAACAAAACAATTTTGAATTCCTCTCCTTTTCAAACCAAGAAGCCGCTAAACTCATCTCCAAAACCCCTTCCATCTTCATCTTTCCAACACCAAATCAACAATCCCCACATTCAACCATCAACTGGGTCTCAAACAAATTCAAAATCTTGAAACCCCATCTGCAAATGTCATCTCCACCCCAACCAAACCCCCTCCCCACCACCACCACTACCCCCAATTTCTTGCAACCCCAAAAACATTCACACCCACCAATCTACCAAACCTTCTACAACCCCCAACACTCCAATTCACGACCTCATCATCAACAACTACCTCTTCCGGTCTCCGGTTACCCTTATACGGTTAATCGCCCACATGGGTTCTTGAATTCGGATCAAATGGTTAAGGTTAACCCCTTGTCTGCCCCTTTGCAACAAACCCTTGTGGGTGGTGCTCCTACTGTTTCTGCAAACACAAAGGTTTGATTTTTTTTGCATTTTTAGTACTTTGATTGCTTCAGGATGTTGTATATATAGCTTTAGCGTTTTAGGTTGTACTACATATATGTTAATATAAGAAATTTGGGTACATGATGCTAGAAACCTATGAGAAATATAAGAAATTTGTATAAATGCATTGCGCCTCGCGTAGGTGGTGCTGTGCGCTTTGCTTTGCGCCTTTCAGCTTTGGACTCTATCGCATCAGTGTGCTTTTTTTAAAACCAAGATTTGAATACCTTGATCATTTTCTGTACAGCCTTTTTTTATCTTGATAATCAGCTGATTAAAGCTGGATATAGTTAGGTAATTTCACATTTATATTCATAATTAAGTTTGGTCAACACTATAAAGTTGCAATAGTAAGTCAACATGCGTATCCTAACACTCCCTTCAAATATTTACAAAGCTTACGTTTGAAATGTATCTTATGGGAGATGGACGGTAAGGTTGCTACCATGTGACCCGAAGGTCACGGGTTCGAGTCGTGGTACCTTGATAGGGAGATGTCTATGCAAATTCTAAACTTAGCAAAAAAATTCGTATAATGAATGAATCAATAGTTATTTTGGAAAGTTGGTCAATGCGCCTGCAAAAAGAAGAATAAAATTCGTCGATAATTAATGCACATTTAACAAAAAATTAAAAAAGGACAAAGGTTCATGCTCCGGATCCGTATAAATTTAATGAATGTCATTTGGGAGAATGAATAGGAGATTGTAACCTAGGTTTATTTCGTAAGTTTTTATGCGATGGATAGAACGTTACGCCCGGTTAAGGGTAGAGAAGTGACTAAACGGTTGTTTATCGATTTAAATCAAATGCCAGAAGAGGAAGAGCCAGATCATCAACCAAAGGTATGGAAAAACGGTTAGAAAAGAAGTGATTTTGAAGTAGGCATTCAAGTAGGTAGTTCTTTATGTGAGAAAATAAAAATCTTGTTAGTTTGTGCTTGTTTGATTAGTCATATGATGTGTGATGTTTTGGAAAGTACGTAACTTTTTGTCGTCTGCAGGTTGTGGGTCAATCATCGGTTGCTTTTGATAATAGCTTAAGGTACTGTCCACATACCATATGTTGTTTGGTTTCTCTCTTCAGACCAATGATCATAATCTTTATCCATTTATGCAGGGATAAGAATGGAGATGATGCTTTCGTCGTTATTAGAGATAGAAAGGTAAACTTACGTTCTCCTTATGTGTTACTGGTTATATACATATTTGCTACTTGCTAGTTTGAAATCTGTTCATATGGTATGGGTTATCACTTGTTATGGCGTATATACCATTATACCAAGAAGAAACAGTTTTTTTTTTTTTTTTTTTTTTTTAATTTGACAGCCTTATATTAGTTTTGCTCACTTGAAGATCACCTTATATCATATCATATCATAGTAGTTAAAGGCGAGTTGCAAAGGGCGTGCCTGTCGCCTACGCGCAAGGCGCAAAAAAGCGTACACCCGAGACAAGCAAGATGCTCGTCTGTTCAGGCTGGTGCAGCCCTGTTTTAGTTAAGGTCCATGCATTTTTTGGCTGGTTTAGACTTTAGACTGGTTTTTGGCTGGTTCAGACTGTTTGAAACTAGTTTTAGCTGGTTCAGGAGGGCTTGTTTTTCCGGTTTCGGTCGGTTTTGGCCTGTTCAGGCACTTTTGCGTCTTGCTGTGTTTGAGGTAGGGGTGTTAACGGTTCAGTTTGAAACCGTGAAACCATAGTCGTCAATAGCGGCTATAGCGACCGCTATAGCGCGCTATGTAGCGAAGCGACCAAGTGTTGCTATTTGGGTCATAGCGACCAATAGCGACAGTTGGTTTTTTTATGTAAATAGCAATTAGATATAGCTATAAAATAGCTGGATTTATAGGTTTTTGTTAAATATACATGTAAAATAGCATATATACCAAGGTATTTTGATATAATATACATATAAAAATTTTCATAATTCTTTTTCTAGCGTATCGCTATATAGGCCTGTAAACGAACCGAACGTTCATGAACTGTTCATGAACTTGTTCGGCGGGAAGTTCGTTTATGTTCGTTTATTTAATAAACGAATGAACACGGACAAAAAAACTTGTTCGTTTAGTTAAATGAACGAACATGAACACACCTTGTGTTCGTTCATTTATGTTCGTGAACATTCTTTTATGTTCGTTCATTTATGTTCGTGAACGTTCGTTTATTTACGTTCGTTAAAATTTTAATAAATACATAAATAGTTATATTTATATCAATATTAGGTTTTCTAACTACTTATATAAATATAACTAATTAGTATATCTATGAACCCTTATTTATATGTGTTTTAGTATGAAATGTAGTATATTAGACTTGTTTCTTCAATCATGTTAATTTATGTTTATTCAAATATGTTCAGTTAATTCTTTTTATGTTCGTTTGTGTTCGTTTATGTTCGTGAACTGTTCGTTTAGGCTTTAAACGAACGAACATAAACGAACACGAACATGCACGGTTTCTTAATGAACGAACACGAACAAAAAAATGTGTTCGATTATATGTTCGTGTTCGGTTAAAGTTAAACGAACAAACACGAACATGCCTATGTTCGTGTTCGTTCGGTTCGTTTACAGGCCTATCGCTATATATAAAACAGCGGTCGCTATTTGTCGCTATTCGCTATGTAGCATATAGGTCCCTTGTCGCTATTCGCTATTAACAACTATGCGTGAAACCGCCCAAACCGGTCATCGGTTTGAACGGTCGATTCTTGTTTATTAACTTTCGGTTGGTCGGTTTGAAAAGTTTCAAACCGTAACAGACGGTTTGGTTTACGGTTTATACAAAAAAACCGGCCGTGCAAAATCGGACCGGAGCGTAAGATATATCTATTTTTTTATTTATTTTAAATATTGCATATTAGATATGCGTAGCTATATATTTGTGTCTTAACTAAAAAGAATGTCCGAAGTGTACCTTACCTTAAAATTTGGATAAGTTACTGTTATAACTCTACCTTGATTAATAAGTTAGACTGAGCGTCTAGGCGCGCGCCTCTGACAACAGAGTCTAGATAGGCTAAATTGGTACAAACAGGACTGACTGTCCATGCTTGTTTGCTGTTTTTTTGTATGCTTGTAGGTTCAAGTTTCAGAGGGAACTTCTCTTTATGCACAATGCCGCTCATGGTTAAAGAATGGGGTTACTTTAGAAAAACAGGTACGCGATAGTTCTATATTTTTTATTAGTGCATGTCATGGTGATAGGAGTAGACCCAAACAACACCGGTTCAAATCAAACGGTAAAAAAATATAAGGATAGTTCTACAGCTCGTTTGGATACAGATTCACCACCAGAGGAAACGATAGGGCTGCGACGTCCAACCGAAGATACAGATGCACCACTCCGGTTAAGAAATCGTGTCTAAGAACACCACTAAACGTGCCACGATTGAGCTAGCAAAGACAATGTCCTTTCATTCCTCTGGAAGTTCGATACATAAAGAAAAGAAATGACAACTAATCTAACCCACGACCTACTATCTTGTAAAACTGAAAACTAACTCACTGCTAAGGAAGCTGAAGGTACAAACATAAAGCATGGAAATAACTTAATTTAAAACATGAAAAGTAAACTGTAAACTGCAAGGAGATGGTGGACATGGGGTGGTGATATAATTCTGCATGTGGAAATTAATTATGTGCCGGGTGAAATTAATCATGGAAAAAGGCGGCATGGTTGGTTAGTTTTGTGACCCAGCTGACCCATGACCCATGTGGTCGGGTCAAACAATTGTAGTGAACGGGTGGATGACCCGATATATAACACATGGTGCATGAATGTATCATTGACTGTGTGAGCGATCATATACGTACAGAAACATCTCCTTGCTTCTTTCAAAGAAACCTTTCTACTCACAAAAGCATAAGTTTAGCGCTTGTTTCAAGGCTCGCCTTATAAAACTATTACTATGTAGCTTGTTTTTTAAAAGTGTAAGGCGCTAGCTTCATTTACCTGAGGCGTTGCTCTATGTACAACCAGAAGCTGCATCTCTCTTATCTCTTTTACATATCAGCCTTTTACAGACCCCAATACCGACCAATTTTGTCCCAGATGTGAATGAGGCGCTGCCTCAAGGCCGTGAGGCGTTTTCCAGATTTTCTTGCGCCTCAGGCGCACTTTTTAAAACCTACCTGTGTTTCAATAGTTAAGTATACATGTGTGGAGAGGGCTTGAGTTTGGTGTGCATAAACTTCCACAAAATATATTCCATAGGTGCAAACCAAATGCATAACATCTCTTGAGGTTGCCTATTCAGCAAATGTCTAAAATACTGATACATATCCAACTGACCTAACGGGTCAAATTAACCCATTTCCTGTTGATGATCCTAGACCCATGACCCAGTCAAATGACCCAACTAATTGCAGTCAAATGGCTCAATTAATTGCAGTTCTGACCCTGTCAAAAGACCCAATTAACTGCAACTTTAATCAAGGGGGAAACTGATGTAATGTGGGGACATGTTAATGGGCAGTTACTTAGTATCTTGTGTCTTTAAATAAGTTGTTTAAGGTGAGAATAAGGTGTCTTGGATATTTTGTTTGTATTGTGATCTCTGATCAGAATTTAGGAGACTAGCCCCTCTCGAATCGGGCCAACTATCGTGTTTGTTCTTGTTTCAATTTAATAAGATTCAGTATCTATCAAATACCCTTTACTATATATGTGTTTTATTGAATTAAAAGTTAAACTGATGCATGATTGACAGCCACAGTTACCGGATTGTGTCAAATCTCTTCCAAAGCCACTGCCTGCATCAACGATAGAAGCAAGAAAGGAGGATGACCTGGAATTAGAGGAGGTATTTATGCCTTTATGTTATGTACCATGTTGTTACACTGTCACTAACAAATGATGATTTTTCCCTTATCGGGTGTCAGACAACCGAGAATGTCGATCACTTGTCTGCTAAGGAGCTGTTGCAACTGCATGTTAAGCATGCGAAGAAGGTTCGAGCGAGGTATGTACATATATGCTACTAAGTACTTCTTAGTTTGTTGACTCTTAAGATAGTCTAAAGTCAATAATGTATGTTGTTACTTATAGATTAAGAAATCAACGGCTACAAAGAATCGAAAGGTATAAAGACCGTCTTGCTCTACTCTTGCCTGCGGTTGCGGATCAACAGCCAAAGAACGACCCTGCATCTTGAAGCATCCGCATGCCAATGAGCAAACCTGCAAAAAGAAGCCAACTTTTTAACCAACTTTAATAATTGGCTCTTTTTATCTTTTATCTTTGATATTACTTTATAGTTATCTTTTAATCTCCTTTAGAACACTGGATAACTTATTAGTTTTTTAAGATACATATGTTATCATGAATATGATTACAGTGACAATATCTTTATCTTCTTTTTGATTTGTTGAATTCACTAGAACTGGTGCTGGAAAACATTTCATCAAGAAATCATGTTTGGTTGGTTAAGAAAAGAACCGGTATCCAAGAATCCTTTGTTTGGGGATGGGATTTTAACTTTCCATTAGAAAGTTTGAACAAAAATGATCAAAATTGTTAGAATAAAACATAAGCATGCCTGGGAGAGCCAAGGGGTTGGCGGCGGTCGAGTAGTCGACTTTGGCTACAGCACCCGGTGTCACGGTGGTTGGCACGTCATTCCTTGCCGTTCAAAAAAATTAACATAAGCAGGCATTGTTGGATCTATATGTCCAAGACATAACATGTGATAATGTTGGTATTGATTTATTTTTAAGAGTAAACTGTAATTTTACCCCCTGGGGTTAGAGCCCATTGACACTTGACCCCCTGCCAGGGAAATATCGCTGTCTGACCCCCCAACTAATGAAAAACTCTGCAATATTACCCCTGCTGTCAAATAACTTAACAGTTCTGTTAAATGGTATGTAAAATGACTATGTTACCCTTTCATATTACCCACTATGGTTTGTTGTAAGCAAACGTATTACCCCCCGGTGTTAAATGACTTTATTATCCTTTCTTATTACCCCATATGCTTTGTTGTAAGAAACAGTATTACCCCCCGTGTTAAATATTTCTTTGCTTCCTTACCCCCTGCAGAAAACAAAACCAATCCCGCCAAAAATGTTTGACCAGGCAAAGCTAAAGGCTGCAGAAACTAAATGTAACATATTGCAATCAAACCAAACCTACTGCAAATGGAACATATTAACTGTGATTCACAAAGAAAAAATGGTCATTTTGACCTAATAAACATATTAACTGCAAATGGTCATTTTGATCATATTAGCTGTAAATGGATCATATTAACTGCAATCAAACCAAACCAAACCTGCTGCAAATGGATCATATGGTTTTTATTAACCGTGATTCACAAACCTTTTAATGCACATCAAACTACTTAATTGATGTGATGATGTGATCCACTGCAGAAAACAAAACCAAACCTGCTGCAAATGGATCATATGGTTTTTATTAACTGCCACAAACCTTTTAATGCTCATCAAACTGCTGCACATCAAACTGCTTTTTTATAACTGTGATCATCTAACATGCTGCACATAATTTAATGGATCACATCATCACATCAAGTAAGCAGTTTGACATTATAATTAAGCCTAACTGTTGCAAATGGTCAAAATGGTCATTTTGACCTTATAAACAACTCCTAATGCTGCAAATGACCAAAATGGTCATTTTGACCTTATAATTAAGTCTTAACTGCTGCAAATGACAAAAATGGTATCTTATAAACAAGTCTTAATTGCTGCAAATGACCAAAATGGTCATTTTGACCTTATAATTATGCCTAACTGCTGCAAATGGATCATATGGTCATTTTGACCTTATAAACAAGTCAAACCTGCTGCAAATGGATTATATGGTCATTTTGACCTTATAATTAAGTCAATCCTGCTACAAATGACCAAAATGGTCATTTTGACCTTATAATTAAGTCAATCCTGCTACAAATGACCAAAATGGTCATTTTGACCTTACACATGCTGCAAATGACAAAAATGGTCATTTTGACCTTATAAGCAACTAGACTGTAATGCATGTGATTTTATAATTGGATCATTTTGACCGTCATAGTTAAGAAATGCTATAAATTAAGACTGAAATGCTATAAATTTTGACCATCAACATACAGAATTAACATCTACTTTAAGTTATCCTACTTCAAATGTACTAGTAACATCATACTTAAGTTAACCTACAAAATACACATTACTAATCCTACATAACTACTAACTTAACGTCAGCTCAACTCTCCGGTGGATAATGGAAGTTGATGACATGGCGACCAAACATGGAGACCACCAAGTGGACCACCAGTGATGAGCTTGGTAGGCTCATCGTCAGGTCAACTGTAAAAAAAAAACCAAACAACACAAAATTAACATAGAAATCCGACTAATTTTTAATACCCTGTTTATAACATCAAACAAATCCGACCCTAATCGAACCCTCCATTTACATCATACAAATCCGACCCTAATGGGGTTCATACATGACATCTGGAACCCTGATTAACTTCAAGCTTTTACTTAGAAAATTTTACGAAAAAACTTCAAACTACCAATTTCTCGCTCGAATGGCCATCCGACCGGATGACTTGGCATCTATACTTTACATTGTTTAAACGCTTCAACGGAAACTTCAAAATTTCAAAACGATTTACAAACACCCACATCTCATTCGAATGGCCATCCGTTCGAATGGTCATCCGCTCGGATGACCATCCGCTCGGATGACCATCCGCTCGGATAGGTTATACTCATTTGACCGGATCACCATCCGAACACTCTACCATTCGACACTCTATTACGCATTGTTCAACGCTTACGCTATTGTTCTATACTCAGGCTAACTCCAACGCGCTCCCTTCAATCCTAGTCTGTGTTTACTAGCTAAACACGCACTGTGAGTATACTCGAACCCATTTTCTTTTAACGCACTTTTGGGTGTTACATACGTTCTATATCAAAACACAACAACACACAACGCAAACACTTTATGAACGCTAACCGCTCTCGCATGTTATACGTGATCTATGAATGCTTGTTACTATGCTTATACAGTGTTACACTATACCGCCTCTAGCAACGATAGTACTATAGTTTGGACTCAGCACCTGTCGTGGACAGGGGTTGCTAGGGATCACATCACTTTACTTCACGTGTTCGCTGAACATGTGTCGCGCATACTCTACAACGCAGTCTCGTGGTTATGTGTGAACATAGTTTTGATAGTTACATGCTTCGCCCGTTATGTGATACATGCTGGTTATGCGTAAATGCTTTCTATACTATATGCTATGCAAATTTATGTACTCACCTTTACATTTTATGTATTGACTTTATTTTAACGTATGTGACAGGTTGATAAGATGCTATGCTTGCTGAATCAAGTAGGAAGACTAGAAACTCCACTAAATAAATCTGAGTTGTCGGAACAGTACTTGTTTATGAGACTGATATTTGTAATGACTGTTTTGCTTTATATGTTTGATGGTATGGGACATTAAACGTTAAATATATTGACATTAATAGTTGTTATGGATTCTCGTGAACAATCTGTTTCGCTCAGTGCCACGCCCCGATGATTCCGCCATCGGTTGGGGTGTGACAGTCTCAACCTTATGTCGTGTACTCAAGCAAACAAATACTTGCGCAAAGAGTACCTGCTTTTCTTGCCTACGTCGTGGAAAAGAAGGACAAAGGAAAAGGCGTGGGTGATGTTCCTGCCGTTTGCGATTTTCCTGACGTCTTTCCCGAAGACCTACCTGGTCCTCCTCCTCGTTCTGTTGATTTTCACATTGACCTCATTCCTGGCGCTACACCTGTTGCAAAATCCCCTTACCGTCTCGCACCCTCGGAAATGAAAGAGCTATCAAGCCAACTTCAAGAATTACTTGATAAAGTCTTTATACGCCCTAGTACTTCTCCTTGGGGCGCTCCGGTCCTCTTTGTCAAAAAGAAAGATAGATCATTCTGCATGTGCATCGACTACCGCGAACTCAACAAGCTTACCGTCAAGAACTGTTATCCTCTTCCTCGCATTGACGACCTCTTCGATCAACTCCATGGCGCAACTTGTTTCTCCAAAAGCGACCTTCGTTCTGGCTACTATCAACTTCGAGTCCTCGAAGAAGACATTCCTAAAACCGCGTTTCATACTAAATACGGTCACTACGAGTTTGTAGCCATGGCTTTCAGTTTAACCAATGTACCCGCGGTCTTCATGGATTTGATGAACCATGTGTGTAAGTTATACTTGGATCGCTTCATGATCGTTATCATAGACGATATTCTCATCTATTCCAAAACCCAAGACGAACATGAGCGACACTTGCGTCTAATCCTCGAACTCCTACGAACCGAACAACTTTACGCCAAATTCTCCAAGTGTGAATTTTGGCTAAAAGAAGTTCAATTTCTGGTCACATTGTGAACGGGATAGGTATTCACATTGATCTCGCTAAAATCGAAGTCGTCAAGAACTGGATCACATCGAAGTCTCCGTTTGAAATTTGTTCGTTTCTTGGATTGGCGGGCTACTACCGCCGATTCATCTCCAACTTTTCGAAGATCGATGTTCCTCTCACTTCTTTGACAAAAAAAGATAAACCTTTTGTTTGGGGTTCCGAACAAGAGGAGTTTTTTCAAACGCTCAAGGACATGCTTTGCAACGCTCCTATTCTCACTCTTCCCGATGGTAACCCGGTTCGACCGGTCCGACCAGTGAACGTTGAGGTGTCCGGTTCGATTATGAAAACATTGCTTTTATCTTTTTATGAAAACATTGCTTTTATCCCAGAACCCTTGTACAAACATTGCAACAAAACAATTTTGAATTCCTCTCCTTTTCAAACCAAGAAGCCGCTAAACTCATCTCCAAAACCCCTTCCATCTTCATCTTTCCAACACCAAATCAACAATCCCCACATTCAACCATCAACTGGGTCTCAAACAAATTCAAAATCTTGAAACCCCATCTGCAAATGTCATCTCCACCCCAACCAAACCCCCTCCCCACCACCACCACTACCCCCAATTTCTTGCAACCCCAAAAACATTCACACCCACCAATCTACCAAACCTTCTACAACCCCCAACACTCCAATTCACGACCTCATCATCAACAACTACCTCTTCCGGTCTCCGGTTACCCTTATACGGTTAATCGCCCACATGGGTTCTTGAATTCGGATCAAATGGTTAAGGTTAACCCCTTGTCTGCCCCTTTGCAACAAACCCTTGTGGGTGGTGCTCCTACTGTTTCTGCAAACACAAAGGTTTGATTTTTTTTGCATTTTTAGTACTTTGATTGCTTCAGGATGTTGTATATATAGCTTTAGCGTTTTAGGTTGTACTACATATATGTTAATATAAGAAATTTGGGTACATGATGCTAGAAACCTATGAGAAATATAAGAAATTTGTATAAATGCATTGCGCCTCGCGTAGGTGGTGCTGTGCGCTTTGCTTTGCGCCTTTCAGCTTTGGACTCTATCGCATCAGTGTGCTTTTTTTAAAACCAAGATTTGAATACCTTGATCATTTTCTGTACAGCCTTTTTTTATCTTGATAATCAGCTGATTAAAGCTGGATATAGTTAGGTAATTTCACATTTATATTCATAATTAAGTTTGGTCAACACTATAAAGTTGCAATAGTAAGTCAACATGCGTATCCTAACACTCCCTTCAAATATTTACAAAGCTTACGTTTGAAATGTATCTTATGGGAGATGGACGGTAAGGTTGCTACCATGTGACCCGAAGGTCACGGGTTCGAGTCGTGGTACCTTGATAGGGAGATGTCTATGCAAATTCTAAACTTAGCAAAAAAATTCGTATAATGAATGAATCAATAGTTATTTTGGAAAGTTGGTCAATGCGCCTGCAAAAAGAAGAATAAAATTCGTCGATAATTAATGCACATTTAACAAAAAATTAAAAAAGGACAAAGGTTCATGCTCCGGATCCGTATAAATTTAATGAATGTCATTTGGGAGAATGAATAGGAGATTGTAACCTAGGTTTATTTCGTAAGTTTTTATGCGATGGATAGAACGTTACGCCCGGTTAAGGGTAGAGAAGTGACTAAACGGTTGTTTATCGATTTAAATCAAATGCCAGAAGAGGAAGAGCCAGATCATCAACCAAAGGTATGGAAAAACGGTTAGAAAAGAAGTGATTTTGAAGTAGGCATTCAAGTAGGTAGTTCTTTATGTGAGAAAATAAAAATCTTGTTAGTTTGTGCTTGTTTGATTAGTCATATGATGTGTGATGTTTTGGAAAGTACGTAACTTTTTGTCGTCTGCAGGTTGTGGGTCAATCATCGGTTGCTTTTGATAATAGCTTAAGGTACTGTCCACATACCATATGTTGTTTGGTTTCTCTCTTCAGACCAATGATCATAATCTTTATCCATTTATGCAGGGATAAGAATGGAGATGATGCTTTCGTCGTTATTAGAGATAGAAAGGTAAACTTACGTTCTCCTTATGTGTTACTGGTTATATACATATTTGCTACTTGCTAGTTTGAAATCTGTTCATATGGTATGGGTTATCACTTGTTATGGCGTATATACCATTATACCAAGAAGAAACAGTTTTTTTTTTTTTTTTTTTTTTTAATTTGACAGCCTTATATTAGTTTTGCTCACTTGAAGATCACCTTATATCATATCATATCATAGTAGTTAAAGGCGAGTTGCAAAGGGCGTGCCTGTCGCCTACGCGCAAGGCGCAAAAAAGCGTACACCCGAGACAAGCAAGATGCTCGTCTGTTCAGGCTGGTGCAGCCCTGTTTTAGTTAAGGTCCATGCATTTTTTGGCTGGTTTAGACTTTAGACTGGTTTTTGGCTGGTTCAGACTGTTTGAAACTAGTTTTAGCTGGTTCAGGAGGGCTTGTTTTTCCGGTTTCGGTCGGTTTTGGCCTGTTCAGGCACTTTTGCGTCTTGCTGTGTTTGAGGTAGGGGTGTTAACGGTTCAGTTTGAAACCGTGAAACCATAGTCGTCAATAGCGGCTATAGCGACCGCTATAGCGCGCTATGTAGCGAAGCGACCAAGTGTTGCTATTTGGGTCATAGCGACCAATAGCGACAGTTGGTTTTTTTATGTAAATAGCAATTAGATATAGCTATAAAATAGCTGGATTTATAGGTTTTTGTTAAATATACATGTAAAATAGCATATATACCAAGGTATTTTGATATAATATACATATAAAAATTTTCATAATTCTTTTTCTAGCGTATCGCTATATAGGCCTGTAAACGAACCGAACGTTCATGAACTGTTCATGAACTTGTTCGGCGGGAAGTTCGTTTATGTTCGTTTATTTAATAAACGAATGAACACGGACAAAAAAACTTGTTCGTTTAGTTAAATGAACGAACATGAACACACCTTGTGTTCGTTCATTTATGTTCGTGAACATTCTTTTATGTTCGTTCATTTATGTTCGTGAACGTTCGTTTATTTACGTTCGTTAAAATTTTAATAAATACATAAATAGTTATATTTATATCAATATTAGGTTTTCTAACTACTTATATAAATATAACTAATTAGTATATCTATGAACCCTTATTTATATGTGTTTTAGTATGAAATGTAGTATATTAGACTTGTTTCTTCAATCATGTTAATTTATGTTTATTCAAATATGTTCAGTTAATTCTTTTTATGTTCGTTTGTGTTCGTTTATGTTCGTGAACTGTTCGTTTAGGCTTTAAACGAACGAACATAAACGAACACGAACATGCACGATTTCTTAATGAACGAACACGAACAAAAAAATGTGTTCGATTATATGTTCGTGTTCGGTTAAAGTTAAATGAACAAACACGAACATGCCTATGTTCGTGTTCGTTCGGTTCGTTTACAGGCCTATCGCTATATATAAAACAGCGGTCGCTATTTGTCGCTATTCGCTATGTAGCATATAGGTCCCTTGTCGCTATTCGCTATTAACAACTATGCGTGAAACCGCCCAAACCGGTCATCGGTTTGAACGGTCGATTCTTGTTTATTAACTTTCGGTTGGTCGGTTTGAAAAGTTTCAAACCGTAACAGACGGTTTGGTTTACGGTTTATACAAAAAAACCGGCCGTGCAAAATCGGACCGGAGCGTAAGATATATCTATTTTTTTATTTATTTTAAATATTGCATATTAGATATGCGTAGCTATATATTTGTGTCTTAACTAAAAAGAATGTCCGAAGTGTACCTTACCTTAAAATTTGGATAAGTTACTGTTATAACTCTACCTTGATTAATAAGTTAGACTGAGCGTCTAGGCGCGCGCCTCTGATAACAGAGTCTAGATAGGCTAAATTGGTACAAACAGGACTGACTGTCCATGCTTGTTTGCTGTTTTTTTGTATGCTTGTAGGTTCAAGTTTCAGAGGGAACTTCTCTTTATGCACAATGCCGCTCATGGTTAAAGAATGGGGTTACTTTAGAAAAACAGGTACGCGATAGTTCTATATTTTTTATTAGTGCATGTCATGGTGATAGGAGTAGACCCAAACAACACCGGTTCAAATCAAACGGTAAAAAAATATAAGGATAGTTCTACAGCTCGTTTGGATACAGATTCACCACCAGAGGAAACGATAGGGCTGCGACGTCCAACCGAAGATACAGATGCACCACTCCGGTTAAGAAATCGTGTCTAAGAACACCACTAAACGTGCCACGATTGAGCTAGCAAAGACAATGTCCTTTCATTCCTCTGGAAGTTCGATACATAAAGAAAAGAAATGACAACTAATCTAACCCACGACCTACTATCTTGTAAAACTGAAAACTAACTCACTGCTAAGGAAGCTGAAGGTACAAACATAAAGCATGGAAATAACTTAATTTAAAACATGAAAAGTAAACTGTAAACTGCAAGGAGATGGTGGACATGGGGTGGTGATATAATTCTGCATGTGGAAATTAATTATGTGCCGGGTGAAATTAATCATGGAAAAAGGCGGCATGGTTGGTTAGTTTTGTGACCCAGCTGACCCATGACCCATGTGGTCGGGTCAAACAATTGTAGTGAACGGGTGGGTGACCCGATATATAACACATGGTGCATGAATGTATCATTGACTGTGTGAGCGATCATATACGTACAGAAACATCTCCTTGCTTCTTTCAAAGAAACCTTTCTACTCACAAAAGCATAAGTTTAGCGCTTGTTTCAAGGCTCGCCTTATAAAACTATTACTATGTAGCTTGTTTTTTAAAAGTGTAAGGCGCTAGCTTCATTTACCTGAGGCGTTGCTCTATGTACAACCAGAAGCTGCATCTCTCTTATCTCTTTTACATATCAGCCTTTTACAGACCCCAATACCGACCAATTTTGTCCCAGATGTGAATGAGGCGCTGCCTCAAGGCCGTGAGGCGTTTTCCAGATTTTCTTGCGCCTCAGGCGCACTTTTTAAAACCTACCTGTGTTTCAATAGTTAAGTATACATGTGTGGAGAGGGCTTGAGTTTGGTGTGCATAAACTTCCACAAAATATATTCCATAGGTGCAAACCAAATGCATAACATCTCTTGAGGTTGCCTATTCAGCAAATGTCTAAAATACTGATACATATCCAACTGACCTAACGGGTCAAATTAACCCATTTCCTGTTGATGATCCTAGACCCATGACCCAGTCAAATGACCCAACTAATTGCAGTCAAATGGCTCAATTAATTGCAGTTCTGACCCAGTCAAAAGACCCAATTAACTGCAACTTTAATCAAGGGGGAAACTGATGTAATGTGGGGACATGTTAATGGGCAGTTACTTAGTATCTTGTGTCTTTAAATAAGTTGTTTAAGGTGAGAATAAGGTGTCTTGGATATTTTGTTTGTATTGTGATCTCTGATCAGAATTTAGGAGACTAGCCCCTCTCGAATCGGGCCAACTATCGTGTTTGTTCTTGTTTCAATTTAATAAGATTCAGTATCTATCAAATACCCTTTACTATATATGTGTTTTATTGAATTAAAAGTTAAACTGATGCATGATTGACAGCCACAGTTACCGGATTGTGTCAAATCTCTTCCAAAGCCACTGCCTGCATCAACGATAGAAGCAAGAAAGGAGGATGACCTGGAATTAGAGGAGGTATTTATGCCTTTATGTTATGTACCATGTTGTTACACTGTCACTAACAAATGATGATTTTTCCCTTATCGGGTGTCAGACAACCGAGAATGTCGATCACTTGTCTGCTAAGGAGCTGTTGCAACTGCATGTTAAGCATGCGAAGAAGGTTCGAGCGAGGTATGTACATATATGCTACTAAGTACTTCTTAGTTTGTTGACTCTTAAGATAGTCTAAAGTCAATAATGTATGTTGTTACTTATAGATTAAGAAATCAACGGCTACAAAGAATCGAAAGGTATAAAGACCGTCTTGCTCTACTCTTGCCTGCGGTTGCGGATCAACAGCCAAAGAACGACCCTGCATCTTGAAGCATCCGCATGCCAATGAGCAAACCTGCAAAAAGAAGCCAACTTTTTAACCAACTTTAATAATTGGCTCTTTTTATCTTTTATCTTTGATATTACTTTATAGTTATCTTTTAATCTCCTTTAGAACACTGGATAACTTATTAGTTTTTTAAGATACATATGTTATCATGAATATGATTACAGTGACAATATCTTTATCTTCTTTTTGATTTGTTGAATTCACTAGAACTGGTGCTGGAAAACATTTCATCAAGAAATCATGTTTGGTTGGTTAAGAAAAGAACCGGTATCCAAGAATCCTTTGTTTGGGGATGGGATTTTAACTTTCCATTAGAAAGTTTGAACAAAAATGATCAAAATTGTTAGAATAAAACATAAGCATGCCTGGGAGAGCCAAGGGGTTGGCGGCGGTCGAGTAGTCGACTTTGGCTACAGCACCCGGTGTCACGGTGGTTGGCACGTCATTCCTTGCCGTTCAAAAAAATTAACATAAGCAGGCATTGTTGGATCTATATGTCCAAGACATAACATGTGATAATGTTGGTATTGATTTATTTTTAAGAGTAAACTGTAATTTTACCCCCTGGGGTTAGAGCCCATTGACGCTTGACCCCCTGCCAGGGAAATATCGCTGTCTGACCCCCCAACTAATGAAAAACTCTGCAATATTACCCCTGCTGTCAAATAACTTAACAGTTCTGTTAAATGGTATGTAAAATGACTATGTTACCCTTTCATATTACCCACTATGGTTTGTTGTAAGCAAACGTATTACCCCCCGGTGTTAAATGACTTTATTATCCTTTCTTATTACCCCATATGCTTTGTTGTAAGAAACAGTATTACCCCCCGTGTTAAATATTTCTTTGCTTCCTTACCCCCTGCAGAAAACAAAACCAATCCCGCCAAAAATGTTTGACCAGGCAAAGCTAAAGGCTGCAGAAACTAAATGTAACATATTGCAATCAAACCAAACCTACTGCAAATGGAACATATTAACTGTGATTCACAAAGAAAAAATGGTCATTTTGACCTAATAAACATATTAACTGCAAATGGTCATTTTGATCATATTAGCTGTAAATGGATCATATTAACTGCAATCAAACCAAACCAAACCTGCTGCAAATGGATCATATGGTTTTTATTAACCGTGATTCACAAACCTTTTAATGCACATCAAACTACTTAATTGATGTGATGATGTGATCCACTGCAGAAAACAAAACCAAACCTGCTGCAAATGGATCATATGGTTTTTATTAACTGCCACAAACCTTTTAATGCTCATCAAACTGCTGCACATCAAACTGCTTTTTTATAACTGTGATCATCTAACATGCTGCACATAATTTAATGGATCACATCATCACATCAAGTAAGCAGTTTGACATTATAATTAAGCCTAACTGTTGCAAATGGTCAAAATGGTCATTTTGACCTTATAAACAACTCCTAATGCTGCAAATGACCAAAATGGTCATTTTGACCTTATAATTAAGTCTTAACTGCTGCAAATGACAAAAATGGTATCTTATAAACAAGTCTTAATTGCTGCAAATGACCAAAATGGTCATTTTGACCTTATAATTATGCCTAACTGCTGCAAATGGATCATATGGTCATTTTGACCTTATAAACAAGTCAAACCTGCTGCAAATGGATTATATGGTCATTTTGACCTTATAATTAAGTCAATCCTGCTACAAATGACCAAAATGGTCATTTTGACCTTATAATTAAGTCAATCCTGCTACAAATGACCAAAATGGTCATTTTGACCTTACACATGCTGCAAATGACAAAAATGGTCATTTTGACCTTATAAGCAACTAGACTGTAATGCATGTGATTTTATAATTGGATCATTTTGACCGTCATAGTTAAGAAATGCTATAAATTAAGACTGAAATGCTATAAATTTTGACCATCAACATACAGAATTAACATCTACTTTAAGTTATCCTACTTCAAATGTACTAGTAACATCATACTTAAGTTAACCTACAAAATACACATTACTAATCCTACATAACTACTAACTTAACGTCAGCTCAACTCTCCGGTGGATAATGGAAGTTGATGACATGGCGACCAAACATGGAGACCACCAAGTGGACCACCAGTGATGAGCTTGGTAGGCTCATCGTCAGGTCAACTGTAAAAAAAAAACCAAACAACACAAAATTAACATAGAAATCCGACTAATTTTTAATACCCTGTTTATAACATCAAACAAATCCGACCCTAATCGAACCCTCCATTTACATCATACAAATCCGACCCTAATGGGGTTCATACATGACATCTGGAACCCTGATTAACTTCAAGCTTTTACTTAGAAAATTTTACGAAAAAACTTCAAACTACCAATTTCTCGCTCGAATGGCCATCCGACCGGATGACTTGGCATCTATACTTTACATTGTTTAAACGCTTCAACGGAAACTTCAAAATTTCAAAACGATTTACAAACACCCACATCTCATTCGAATGGCCATCCGTTCGAATGGTCATCCGCTCGGATGACCATCCGCTCGGATGACCATCCGCTCGGATAGGTTATACTCATTTGACCGGATCACCATCCGAACACTCTACCATTCGACACTCTATTACGCATTGTTCAACGCTTACGCTATTGTTCTATACTCAGGCTAACTCCAACGCGCTCCCTTCAATCCTAGTCTGTGTTTACTAGCTAAACACGCACTGTGAGTATACTCGAACCCATTTTCTTTTAACGCACTTTTGGGTGTTACATACGTTCTATATCAAAACACAACAACACACAACGCAAACACTTTATGAACGCTAACCGCTCTCGCATGTTATACGTGATCTATGAATGCTTGTTACTATGCTTATACAGTGTTACACTATACCGCCTCTAGCAACGATAGTACTATAGTTTGGACTCAGCACCTGTCGTGGACAGGGGTTGTTAGGGATCACATCACTTTACTTCACGTGTTCGCTGAACATGTGTCGCGCATACTCTACAACGCAGTCTCGTGGTTATGTGTGAACATAGTTTTGATAGTTACATGCTTCGCCCGTTACGTGATACATGCTGGTTATGCGTAAATGCTTTCTATACTATATGCTATGCAAATTTATGTACTCACCTTTACATTTTATGTATTGACTTTATTTTAACGTATGTGACAGGTTGATAAGATGCTATGCTTGCTGAATCAAGTAGGAAGACTAGAAACTCCACTAAATAAATCTGAGTTGTCGGAACAGTACTTGTTTATGAGACTGATATTTGTAATGACTGTTTTGCTTTATATGTTTGATGGTATGGGACATTAAACGTTAAATATATTGACATTAATAGTTGTTATGGATTCTCGTGAACAATCTGTTTCGCTCAGTGCCACGCCCCGATGATTCCGCCATCGGTTGGGGTGTGACAGTCTCAACCTTATGTCGTGTACTCAAGCAAACAAATACTTGCGCAAAGAGTACCTGCTTTTCTTGCCTACGTCGTGGAAAAGAAGGACAAAGGAAAAGGCGTGGGTGATGTTCCTGCCGTTTGCGATTTTCCTGACGTCTTTCCCGAAGACCTACCTGGTCCTCCTCCTCGTTCTGTTGATTTTCACATTGACCTCATTCCTGGCGCTACACCTGTTGCAAAATCCCCTTACCGTCTCGCACCCTCGGAAATGAAAGAGCTATCAAGCCAACTTCAAGAATTACTTGATAAAGTCTTTATACGCCCTAGTACTTCTCCTTGGGGCGCTCCGGTCCTCTTTGTCAAAAAGAAAGATAGATCATTCTGCATGTGCATCGACTACCGCGAACTCAACAAGCTTACCGTCAAGAACTGTTATCCTCTTCCTCGCATTGACGACCTCTTCGATCAACTCCATGGCGCAACTTGTTTCTCCAAAAGCGACCTTCGTTCTGGCTACTATCAACTTCGAGTCCTCGAAGAAGACATTCCTAAAACCGCGTTTCATACTAAATACGGTCACTACGAGTTTGTAGCCATGGCTTTCAGTTTAACCAATGTACCCGCGGTCTTCATGGATTTGATGAACCATGTGTGTAAGTTATACTTGGATCGCTTCATGATCGTTATCATAGACGATATTCTCATCTATTCCAAAACCCAAGACGAACATGAGCGACACTTGCGTCTAATCCTCGAACTCCTACGAACCGAACAACTTTACGCCAAATTCTCCAAGTGTGAATTTTGGCTAAAAGAAGTTCAATTTCTGGTCACATTGTGAACGGGATAGGTATTCACATTGATCTCGCTAAAATCGAAGTCGTCAAGAACTGGATCACATCGAAGTCTCCGTTTGAAATTTGTTCGTTTCTTGGATTGGCGGGCTACTACCGCCGATTCATCTCCAACTTTTCGAAGATCGATGTTCCTCTCACTTCTTTGACAAAAAAAGATAAACCTTTTGTTTGGGGTTCCGAACAAGAGGAGTTTTTTCAAACGCTCAAGGACATGCTTTGCAACGCTCCTATTCTCACTCTTCCCGATGGTAACCCGGTTCGACCGGTCCGACCAGTGAACGTTGAGGTGTCCGGTTCGATTATGAAAACATTGCTTTTATCTTTTTATGAAAACATTGCTTTTATCCCAGAACCCTTGTACAAACATTGCAACAAAACAATTTTGAATTCCTCTCCTTTTCAAACCAAGAAGCCGCTAAACTCATCTCCAAAACCCCTTCCATCTTCATCTTTCCAACACCAAATCAACAATCCCCACATTCAACCATCAACTGGGTCTCAAACAAATTCAAAATCTTGAAACCCCATCTGCAAATGTCATCTCCACCCCAACCAAACCCCCTCCCCACCACCACCACTACCCCCAATTTCTTGCAACCCCAAAAACATTCACACCCACCAATCTACCAAACCTTCTACAACCCCCAACACTCCAATTCACGACCTCATCATCAACAACTACCTCTTCCGGTCTCCGGTTACCCTTATACGGTTAATCGCCCACATGGGTTCTTGAATTCGGATCAAATGGTTAAGGTTAACCCCTTGTCTGCCCCTTTGCAACAAACCCTTGTGGGTGGTGCTCCTACTGTTTCTGCAAACACAAAGGTTTGATTTTTTTTGCATTTTTAGTACTTTGATTGCTTCAGGATGTTGTATATATAGCTTTAGCGTTTTAGGTTGTACTACATATATGTTAATATAAGAAATTTGGGTACATGATGCTAGAAACCTATGAGAAATATAAGAAATTTGTATAAATGCATTGCGCCTCGCGTAGGTGGTGCTGTGCGCTTTGCTTTGCGCCTTTCAGCTTTGGACTCTATCGCATCAGTGTGCTTTTTTTAAAACCAAGATTTGAATACCTTGATCATTTTCTGTACAGCCTTTTTTTATCTTGATAATCAGCTGATTAAAGCTGGATATAGTTAGGTAATTTCACATTTATATTCATAATTAAGTTTGGTCAACACTATAAAGTTGCAATAGTAAGTCAACATGCGTATCCTAACACTCCCTTCAAATATTTACAAAGCTTACGTTTGAAATGTATCTTATGGGAGATGGACGGTAAGGTTGCTACCATGTGACCCGAAGGTCACGGGTTCGAGTCGTGGTACCTTGATAGGGAGATGTCTATGCAAATTCTAAACTTAGCAAAAAAATTCGTATAATGAATGAATCAATAGTTATTTTGGAAAGTTGGTCAATGCGCCTGCAAAAAGAAGAATAAAATTCGTCGATAATTAATGCACATTTAACAAAAAATTAAAAAAGGACAAAGGTTCATGCTCCGGATCCGTATAAATTTAATGAATGTCATTTGGGAGAATGAATAGGAGATTGTAACCTAGGTTTATTTCGTAAGTTTTTATGCGATGGATAGAACGTTACGCCCGGTTAAGGGTAGAGAAGTGACTAAACGGTTGTTTATCGATTTAAATCAAATGCCAGAAGAGGAAGAGCCAGATCATCAACCAAAGGTATGGAAAAACCGTTAGAAAAGAAGTGATTTTGAAGTATGCATTCAAGTAGGTAGTTCTTTATGTGAGAAAATAAAAATCTTGTTAGTTGGTGCTTGTTCGATTAGTCATATGATGTGTGATGTTTTGGAAAGTACGTAACTTTTTGTCGTCTGCAGGTTGTGGGTCAATCATCGGTTGCTTTTGATAATAGCTTAAGGTACTGTCCACATACCATATGTTGTTTGGTTTCTCTCTTCAGACCAATGATCATAATCTTTATCCATTTATGCAGGGATAAGAATGGAGATGATGCTTTCGTCGTTATTAGAGATAGAAAGGTAAACTTACGTTCTCCTTATGTGTTACTGGTTATATACATATTTGCTACTTGCTAGTTTGAAATCTGTTCATATGGTATGGGTTATCACTTGTTATGGCGTATATACCAAGAAGAAACAGTTTTTTTTTTTTTTTTTTTTAATTTGACAGCCTTATATTAGTTTTGCTCACTTGAAGATCACCTTGTATCATATCATATCATATCATAGTAGTTAAAGGCGAGTTGCAAAGGGCGTGCCTGTCGCCTACGCGCAAGGCGCAAAAAAGCGTACACCCGAGACAAGCAAGATGCTCGTCTGTTCAGGCTGGTGCAGCCTTGTTTTAGTTAAGGTCCATGCATTTTTTGGCTGGTTTAGACTTTAGATTGGTTTTTGGCTGGTTCAGACTGTTTGAAACTAGTTTTAGCTGGTTCAGGAGGGCTTGTTTTTCCGGTTTCGGTCGGTTTTGGCCTGTTCAGGCACTTTTGCGTCTTGCTGTGTATGAGGTAGGGGTGTTAACGGTTCAGTTTGAAACCGTGAAACCATAGTCGTCAATAGCGGCTATAGCGACCGCTATAGCGCGCTATGTAGCGAAGCGACCAAGTGTTGCTATATGGGTCATAGCGACCAATAGCGACAGTTGGTTTTTTTATGTAAATAGCAATTAGATATAGCTATAAAATAGCTGGATTTATAGGTTTTGGTTAAATATACATGTAAAATAGCATATATACCAAGGTATTTTGATATAATATACATATAAAAATTTTCATAATTCTTTTTCTAGCGTATCGCTATATATAAAACAGCGGTCGCTACTCGCTATGTAGCATATAGGTCCCTTGTCGCTATTCGCTATTAACAACTATGCGTGAAACCGCCCAAACCAGTCATCGGTTTGGTTTCACGGTCGATTCTTCTTTATTAACTTTCGGTTGGTCGGTTTGAAAAGTTTCAAACCGTAACAGACGGTTTGGTTTACGGTTTATACAAAAAAACCGGCCGTGCAAAATCGGACCGGAGCGTAAGATATCTATTTTTTATTTATTTTAAATATTGCATATTAGATATGCGTAGCTATATATTTGTGTCTTAACTAAAAAGAATGTCCGAAGTGTACCTTACCTTAAAATTTGGATAAGTTACTGTTATAACTCTACCTTGATTAATAAGTTAGACTGAGCGTCTAGGCGCGCCTCTGACAACAGAGTCTTGTATATCTGGCTAGATAGGCTAAATTGGTACAAACAGGACTGACTATCCATGCTTGTTTGCTGTTTTTTTGTATGCTGTAGGTTCAAGTTTCAGAGGACACTTCTCTTTATGCACAATGCCGCTCATGGTTAAAGAATGGGGTTACTTTAGAAAAACAGGTACGCGATAGTTCTATATCTTTTTTATTAATGCATGTCATGGGGATAGGAGTAGACCCGAACAACATCGGTTCAAATCAAACGGTAAAAAATATAAGGATAGTTCTACAGCTCCTTTGGATACAGATTCACCACCAAACGAAACGAAACGATAGGGCTGCGACGTCCAACCGAAGATACAGATGCATCACTCCGGTTAAGAAATCGTGTCTAAGAACACCACTAAACGTGCCACGATTGAGCTAGCAAAGACAATGTCCTTTCATTCCTCTGGAAGTTCAATACATTAGGAAAAGAAATGACAACTACTCTAACCCACGACCTACTATCTAGTAAAATTGAAAACTAACTCACTACTTAGGAAGCTGAAGGTACAAACATAAAGCATGGAAACAACTTAATTTAAAACATGAAAAGTAAACTGTAAACTGCAAGGAGATGGTGGATATGGGGTGGTGATATAATTCTGCATGTGGAAATTCATTATGTGCCGGATGAAATTAATCATGGAAAAAGGCGACATGGTTGGTTAGTTTTGTGACCCAGTTGACCCATGACCCATGTGGTCGGGTCAAATAATTGTAGTGAACGGGTGGGTGACCCGATATACAACACATGGTGCATGAATGTATCATTGACTGTGTGAGCGATCATATACGTACAAAAACATCTCCTTGCTTCTTTCAAAAAACCTTTCTACTCACAAAAGCATAAGTTTAGCGCTTGTTTCAAGGCTCGGCTTATAAAACTATTACTATGTATGTTGCTTGTTTTTTTAAAAATGTAAGGCGCTAGCTTCATTTACCTGAGGCGTTGCTCTATATACAACCAGAAGCTGCATCTCTCTTATCTCTTTTACATATCAGCCTTTTTATCAAGCAAACCATTTATAATTTCCTCATCCCTTTGGTTGTTTTTACGTATCAGCCTTTTACAGACCCTAATACCGATCAATTTTGTCCCAGATATGAATGAGGCGCTGCCTCAAGGCCGTGAGGCGTTTTCCAGATTTTCTCGCGCCTCAGGCGCACTTTTTAAAACCTACCTGTGTTTCAATAGTTAAGTATACATGTGTGGAGAGGGCTTGAGTTTGGTGTGCATAAACTTCCAACAAAATATATTCCATAGGTGCAAACCGAATGCATAACATCTCTTGAGGTTGCCTATTCGGCAAATGTCTAAAATACCCTTTAGTATATATGTGTTTTATTGAACTAAAAGTTAAACTGATGCATGATTGACAGCCACAGTATCCGGATTGTGTCAAATCTCTTCCAAAGCCGCTGCCTGCATCAACGGTAGAAGCAAGAAAGGAGGATGACCTGGAATTAGAGGAGGTATTTATGCCTTTAGGTTATGTACCATGTTGTTACACTGTCACTAACAAATGATGATTTTTCCTTTATCGGGTGTCAGAATCCCGAGAATGTCGATCACTTGTCTGCTAAGGAGCTGTTGCAACTGCATGTTAAGCATGCGAAGAAGGTTCGAGCGAGGTATGTACATATATGCTTACTTAGTTCTTACTTTGTTGACTCTTAAGATAGTCGAAAGTCAATAATGTATGTTGTTATTTATAGATTAAGAAATCAACGGCTACAAAAAATCGAAAGGTACAAAGACCGTCTTGCTCTACTCTTGCCTGCGGTTGCGGATCAACAGCCAAAGAACGACTCTGCATCTTGAAGTATCCGCATGCCAATGAGCAAACCTGCAAAAAGAAGCCAACTTTTTAACCAACTTTAATAATTGGCTCTTTTTATCTTTTATCTTTGATATTACTTTATAGTTATCTTTTAATCTCCTTTAGAACACTGGATAACTTATTAGTTTTTTAAGATACACTAGTAATAAGACCCGCGCGCGTTGCGGCGCGGGTACATCACAAACGTCGAACGGATTAGTCCAAGCGTTATGTGATGTGTTAATCATATAATAATGTGCGTTTCGACGTATCCGACTGAACTCAATGTAACCTATAGATGTGTTGCAATTGGATTAAAATGTAAAGCAAATCGAGTTTATACCATACAATCATAACCTATTATATGCGACTCGACTAACTCGAATTTATACCATTAAGTCCAAGCGTATTATATGTGACCCAATTCATATGTAGGAAACATACAAAATAAAGGCCGAAAGCGTATACCAAATTTACGTCAAAATGTAAAAAAGCAAAGTTTAAAAGTTGAGGGATCGGTGTAAAGCATATGTGCCAAAAACGTAAATTACCATAGTATAGGTAAAAATGCAAGTTACAAAAGTATAGAGTAAAAAAACGAAAATTCTATATGCAAAAAATATGAAGTACAAAACTATAAGCTAAAAGGGGAAATTTTGAAAGCCAAAGCGTGGTGGTTTCACTGACTTTGTACTTTAAGTAATATAGAAAGTAGTAAAAAGCTAGGGGCTAAAAATGCCAATTGTTAAAGTGGAAGAATAGTAAAGTTAGATAAGGGACTAAAATTGATTACTTCAAAAGTGGAGGGTTCGTTGCAAAGCTAAGGGGCTTCAAATGAAATATTGTAAAAGTTTAGAGGGTAGGAAAGTTGAGGGGGTTGAAATTAGGGATGAGCTCGGTACCGTCCGGTACCGAACCGGTACCGAAAGAACCGGTACTGAAAATCCTTAAAAGTGGGTACCGGTACCGAATATACCCGGTTCGGTACGATTCGGTACCGGTACGGTACCGGTATTTGAAGGTAAAAACCGGTAAATACCGGTACCGAACCGGTACCGAAAATGTCAAAAGTCGGTACCGAAAAGGTACCCGGTTCGGTAAATTCGGTTCCGGTTCGGTACCGGTACTGGGTCCATTTTGCTCATCCCTAGTTGAAATGCAAAATTGTCGAAATTGCCACCTCTTTCTGAATCCATTCTATGTTGCCTATCTCTTGACCAGATGTTCAATTAAGAAAATAGCCTTTGTTGTTTATCACCCTCCACGATACACAAAATTGCTTCCTAAACATTATTATTATCAGTTCAAAGATAAGCTCAACACTCGAGTATTTATGCATGGATTATAAACGTGATCTTCCAATTATTTGTGCTACTTGGTATATTTAATTCGTTCGTGTAGATGAAGACTAAATCATATGATCTAGTGTCATACAATGGTCAGAACTCATTATCTTTTAAATTAAGTTCTCTGTTAATTTTGATAATTAGTAAAGCATGGTGTCTCAGTTACATAGATTAGAAATTCACCGGAAAAAAAGTGGCACCGTCGGTACCGTCGAGACATCGCCGCTGCCGTGCGCCGTCGGTACCGTCGAGACACCGCCGCTGCAATTCCCCGTCACTTCTCTCTCTGCGATTTCCCCTCTCTCTCTATTCTCGTCGCCACGCCGCCGTACGCCACCACCATCCGGTGGTGACCGGCCGTTTAATTGAGGAAGATGGAAGCATGTGAGGTGGGTTTGGGTGAAGAACAATCGAAGAAGGAAGGAGGGTGTCGGAGGGGGTAAGGCCAGAAAAGCTTAGGGGGTTTAAGGCAAAGCCGGTGGGTCACCCCACCGACTTTGTCTTTTAAGATATAGTAGAATATGTTATCATGAATATGATTACAGTGACAATATCTTTATCTTCTTTTTGATTTGTTGAATTCACTGGAACTGGTGCTGGAAAACATTTCATCAAGAAATCATGTTTGGTTGGTTAAGAAAAGAACCGGTATCCAAGAATCCTTTGGTTGGGGATGGGATTTTAACTTTCCATTGGAAAGTTTGAACAAAAATGATCAAAATTGTTAGAATAAAACATAAGCATGCCTGGGAGAGCCAAGGGGTTGGCGGCGGTCGAGTAGTCGACTTTGGCTACAGCACCCGGTGTCACGGTGGTTGGCACGTCGTTCCTTGCCGTTCAAAAAAATTAACGTAAGCAGGCATTGTTGGATCTATATGTCCAAGACATAACATGTGATAATGTTGGTATTGATTTATTTTTAAGAGTAAACTGTTTTACCCCTGGGGTTAGAGCCCATTGACACTTGACCCCCTGCCAGGGAAATATCGCTGTCTGACCCCCCAACTAATGAAAAACTCTGCAATATTACCCCTGCTGTCAAATAACTTAACAGTTCTGTTAAATGGTATGTAAAATGACTATGTTACCCTTTCATATTACCCACTATGGTTTGTTGTAAGCAAACGTATTACCCCCCGGTGTTAAATGACTTTATTATCCTTTCTTATTACCCCATATGCTTTGTTGTAAGAAATAGTATTACCCCCCGTGTTAAATATTTCTTTGCTTCCTTACCCCCTGCAGAAAACAAAACCAATCCCGCCAAAAATGTTTGACCAGGCAAAGCTAAAGGCTGCAGAAACTAAATGTAACATATTGCAATCAAACCAAACCTACTGCAAATGGAACATATTAACTGTGATTCACAAAGAAAAAATGGTCATTTTGACCTAATAAACATATTAACTGCAAATGGTCATTTTGATCATATTAGCTGTAAATGGATCATATTAATTGCAATCAAACCAAACCAAACCTACTGCAAATGGATCATATGGTTTTTATTAACCGTGATTCACAAACCTTTTAATGCACATCAAACTACTTAATTGATGTGATGATGTGATCCACTGCAGAAAACAAAACCAAACCTGCTGCAAATGGATCATATGGTTTTTATTAACTGTGACCCACAAACCTTTTAATGCTCATCAAACTGCTGCACATCAAACTGCTTTTTTATAACTGTGATCATCTAACATGCTGCACATAATTTAATGGATCACATCAAGTAAGCAGTTTGACATTATAATTAAGCCTAACTGTTGCAAATGGTCATTTTGACCTTATAAACAACTCCTAATTGCTGCAAATGACCAAAATGGTCATTTTGACCTTATAATTAAGTCTTAATTGCTACAAATGACAAAAATGGTCATTTTGATCTTATAAACAAGTCTTAATTGCTGCAAATGACCAAAATGGTCATTTTGACCTTATAATTATGCCTAACTGCTGCAAATGGGTCATATGGTCATTTTGACCTTATAAACAAGTCAAACCTGCTGCAAATGGATTATATGGTCATTTTGACCTTATAATTAAGTCAATCCTGCTACAAATGACCAAAATGGTCATTTTGACCTTATAATTAAGTCAATCCTGCTACAAATGACCAAAATGGTCATTTTGACCTTACACATGCTGCAAATGACAAAAATGGTCATTTTGACCTTATAAGCAACTAGACTGTAATGCATGTGATTTTATAATTGGATCATTTTGACCGTCATAGTTAAGAAATGCTATAAATTAAGACTGAAATGCTATAAATTTTGACCATCAACATACAAAATTAACATCTACTTTAAGTTATCCTACTTCAAATGTACTAGTAACATCATACTTAAGTTAACCAACAAAATACACATTACTAATCCTACATAACTACTAACTTAACGTCAGCTCAACTCTCCGATGGATAATGGAAGTTGATGACATGGCGACCAAACATGGAGACCACCAAGTGGACCACCAGTGATGAGCTTGGTAGGCTCATTGTAACACCCCGTGTTTTCATGAGTGAAAGTCAAAGTCAAGGTCAAAGTCAACGACCGATTTCGCGCGACGTGACTCGTAGAATTGTTTGTATGATATTTAGATTATGTGGAGTAAATGTCGTACATCACAATAATCGAGTCATGCTAACCGTATTTCAATCGACCTACGACTATGAACGATAGGAAGTAACAATGCGATAAAGTTAACCAAGCTATGCTAATCAAAATCGACATCAAATCGTAACTCGAGCTATGTGTTTTACTTATCACTATACGTGTGTGTGTGCCTTACGTGTTACTTGTGCATGTTTATTTTATGTTATGATGTGATAATCAAGCGAACTCAATCGGACTCGAAGTCTAACTCGAATATAATCGAACCCGGACCCGAATCCCGAGTCGAACCATATAAGAAGTAGTTGGGACTGAAAGTAATTTGATTAGGAAACCCTATCGAATCGCTCGCAAATCGAAACCGAATCAACATCGCACCAAACACACTAAGACAGGCGGCATCCGCACGGATGGCCAATCCGCACGGATTGCCAATCCGCACGGGTTGCCAGTCCGCACGGCACAGATAACCTACCCGGGTGCGTGCCATGCGCACGGCTCACCCTTTCCCTTTTTGGCATCCTATAAATACACGGGTCACTCTCCACTTTTTCCACTTTTGGCAAGTGACGTCCGAACCACACGCATTCTTCACCTTTTCTTAGATTTCTCTCAATCCAGGTAAGATCTTGCACTAATTCTTGTACATCTTCGATCACTACACAATTCTACACATTTCTATCTTTCGAATCTTCGATTTTAACCATGAAATCATCCGGATTTGAGGTATTCTCGGGTGACGTCATCATGAAGTTCATAAGAACTTCAAGCTTGACCTCATTCCACCAAGAATCTCTCAGATCTAAACGATTTCTACAAGTTTTTACAATAATCCCACCTAGATCTAAACTTTTCTAAGGATAAAAGAGTTGAAAGAAATAAACTCTAGTTCTCTCCTTCTTTTACCCTTAACACCGGTACGGATCCGATCAGTTCCAGTGTTCTACTCGTCAATAGTGATGCACTAGTTCTAGATCTGGAATCCTACCCATAGACAACTGATCTCGGGGTTAACCGGGATGACCGTTCTGAGTCGCCGACAGGCCGAGTTAGGTTGGTTCCTGACCGGTCTAGTCACGCGGGTAAGAACACAACTCCAAGTGGTTGCCACGTAATCAGAACGTCTCGATAAACGACAACAGAAACCAAGTGTAGACGAACGGAGCAACCAGACCAGTTGTCCGCACGGACAAGCTGTCCGCACGGACTAGCTGTCCGCACGGACGAGCCGTACGCACGTACAGGTCATACGCACGTACAGGTCATACGCACGGGTTGTCACCCGCACGGACTACCCTTGGGACCCACTTTCCAAGCGAGGTTTGAGTATCGACGAACGAGCAATTCGGACGGACGACCTCTGAACGGATTACTCTTCGGATCATGAGATACTAAGGCCTTAAAATGAAAATCAAACAATCTTCATCCGCACGGCCAAGCCGTACGCACGGACAGGCTATCCGGACGGATTGTCTCTGCCCGCGCGCACAGGCTGCCCGCACGGACTACCATACGCACGGACTGCCGTCCGCGCGACCGGCTTGAAAGGTAGAAACAAGTTGTTTTCTAAATGCTACAACGAAAACTCCAAAGCACAAGCCATCATACACAAACACATCTTAGGAAGAAATAATCCACTTGAACATTTATTCACACAAACAATGTAACCGCACGGATGAGTCATCCTCACGTGCAACTAGTCCGCACGGGTTACCACCCGCACGGACAGTCACACGCACGGATAGCTTACCCGGATGGAACACCATCCGCACGCACCACCATCCGCACGGATAGGTCATGCGCACGGATGACTTCTACTCACGAATAACTGATCCGCACGATCAGTCATCCTACCCACTCTCACTTGTACTGTTTTACGCGTCACTTATCGTTACGTTATCGAATCTATTCAGGCTAACCGTCCTCGCTGTAAAAGCGCTCCCTTCAATCCATATCGCTGTGAGTATACTCGAACCCTTTTTGCTTTAGCACTTTTGGGTGTTACATACGTTACAACTATTCAAACTACAACTATCACACTACTCAAGCTATTTTAACGCTTAACCATTAATGCATGTTATACATGGCTTATGAATGCTTGTTTGTTATGTTTACACATGGAATGCTGTCTACCTGCCTTAGCAACGATAGTACTATAGTTTGGACTCAGCACCCGTTCACACGGGGGTTGTTAAGGATCTTTTACTTGCATGGATTACAGTGGTAATCGTGTATTGCGAACTGCCTCGGGCAGTCAACCCGCAGTCATTGGTATCGATGGATCTATGTCGATAACTAACGTGCTTCATTTCTCTATGTGTACGTGCTGGTTATGCGTAAACGAATTCGAACTCTATATGCTATTATCAAACTTGTATGCTCACCTTTACATTTTATGTATTGACATTATTTTAACGTATGTGACAGGTGCCTAGGTTGTTTATATGCTTCTCGGGCTGTGATGAAATTGAAGCCAGGAACTGGAGTCCTAGAAACCAACGAATAAACTGTTATGTTTAAAATCTGAGTTGTCGGAACAGAATATTTGTTTAGTTTTTGTCTGTAATAACTAGTTTTGCTATTTGAGACATGGTATGGGACATGTTAACTTAAATTGAATGGTAATGATAGTTGTTATGGAAACTTCTGGACAATCTGTTTCGCTCAGTGTCGCGCCCCGATGATTCCGCCATCGGTTGGGGTGTGACAGATTGGTATCAGAGCCATAACTGTAGGGAATTAGGCAAGACTCGACCTAGTCCGGGTCGAAGTCTTAGAGACCTAGACTATAGTTAAGAACCAACAGACCAACTCACGCGTATGCGTAAAAATCACCACTATCACTCACTCTTTTCTATCGTTGCACTCGAAATTTTCAAGTTGTGAACAGGTAATAGGGTCGAGAATAGGTGTGAAAACCGAAAACTCTCGACTAAAGTTGCCTAATCATCTTGCGTTTTAGCTACAAACGAGGAGAATCATACCAAATCAGGAGTGAAATCCATATTTTGATGAATAATCTCCTCAAATTTTTTATCAAAAACGAGGACGGAAGTTGCAAGATAGGGGTGAAACCTTAACCTTGACGACTCGTCCCGCTTTTATACAAAACTCCACCAAAGTTCGATGGACTCCAACGGTCTAAAAACACAACCTAACCAAAGGGAATTGCGCCAACGCCCGAGAATCGAGGCAAAGGCATAGTCCTGGAGATCGTTGTGCAGGATCCTTGCGAATAGTCGAGCTACTTTGGTTAGTCGAAGTCTATTAGCCGCAGACAATCTACCTTCGATTTATCGATCTTTATGAAAATTTTATGCATTTTCTGTTATTTGTTAACATTTTGAGGTACTATTGGTTTCAACTCAACACTATTGCTTCTGCTAAAACACAAAACCTACACAACTCATCGCTAGCGAATCGACAATAGAGGCAGTCAAAATGGTTTGTATGCTTGTAGGTGCTTTTCGTAACTAAGTATAGGTGTTTCTTGCTGTTATGCTTATGTAATTAGGAATGTTGTGATTATGTGCTCTACGTGATTATGTGATTTTGTGCAACTCTCTGATTTTGTGACTATATGCGTTTACATGGTACGTGTTACTGAGCTTTAGTAGTAATAGACGTGTGAGGTGAGATTCGAATACATGTGTTGAGTTCCATGGCGATGTCTATTGCAGACAATTTCGTCTGGATCCCGTCATCCACTCTCTCGCCAGGAAAAGAGAGACAGACGTCTTGCTTCCATCGTCGCGAAAGCTGTAGCAAAGGCAGTGAGTGATGTCTGTGAGAATGCCAGCAAATCATCCGAGGAGTCAAGGACTGAAGGTCCTAAAGCTGTCGTGATACCTTTCAGTTTCAAACAATTCAAGTCATGTGGGCCGAAGGAATTCACGGGCGAAGGAGGTCCTACTGCTCTATTCCACTGGTTTGACTCTATCGAGGTTACTCTGCGACAAAGTGGTTGCCCTGATGACCTTCGAACTCTGAACGCTACCGGCGTCTTTCAGTCCCGTGCTTTGGACTGGTGGACGGCCGAGAGGAACAAGAGAGGGAATGATGCAGCTTACGGTTTGTCGTGGGATGAGCTCAAGGAAGTCATGCTAGAGGAATTCTGCCCTCCTCACGAGCGTCAAAAGCTTGAAGATGAATTTTGGCACATACATCAGAAGGACGGAGACAATGCTGGCCTCACTGCTCGCTTCAAACAGCTCAGCATTATCTGTCCTGACCAAGTCAAGACCCCTGAGATGACCATCAAGAAGTACATCCGAGCTTTGCCCGACTTTGTCGCTGATTTCGTGCAAGCGGCAAAGACTGCCACGATCGAAGAAACCTATCTGTTGGCCGCTGAGATCAATGAAAAAAGGGTCAAGGCTGGGGTGTGGGATAAGACCTCCAAGCATCTGCATCAAGCCACTACTACTGCACCGACTGCTGAACCCACGTCGTCAAGCAACAAGAGAAAGAACAGCTCCACCAACAAGAACTGTGCGATTACTGCTGCACCGATCCAAGCTGTACCTGCTCAACAGCGTCAAGTAGTGGCGCCTGTGGCCAATGCACCGCCTGCAAAGCGTGCATATACTGGACCACACCCACTCTGCCCTACTTGCACCTATCATCACCCGACTGCTATTCAATGCCGCTTCTGTGCTCATTGCAACGTCTACGGCCACTTTACTGCCAACTGCCGTATTCGTCAAGCTCCTGCGAATCAAGCTCTACTCGCTGCCCCACAGGGTCAACAAGCTCCTCCGGCACCCGCAGTCAAGGCCAGAGCATGCTTCACGTGTGGCGATTCGAACCATTTCGCCAACATGTGCCCGAATAGGGTAGTGAAACAAGAACCGCAACAGCAGCCGCCTCAGCAGCAACAGCAGCAGCAACAGCAACAACAGGCAGCACGCGCCAGAACTTTCAATCTCAATGTGCGCCAAGCCCAGGCCGACAACAACGTGGTGAATGGTACGTTCCTTGTGAATGGTATTTATGCTTCATGTTTGTTTGATACTGGAGCCGATAATTGCTTTGTGTCACTCGAATTTGAGAAACTCCTTAGTCGTAAACGCTCCCGACTCTCCTCTGCATTCGATGTTGAAGTCGCTACCGGAAGAACCCTCGCTGTAAACTCTGTTATTCGTGATTGCACACTCGAGCTCAACAATCACATCTTCTCAATCGATCTCACTCCTATGCAACTAGGAAGCTTTGATGTCATAGTAGGCATGGACTTTCTTCGTGAAAACCATGCCGAAGTTGTGTGCTTCGATAAAATGATTCGTTTTTCGCTCGCCAACGGTGATTCATTGTGCGTTTATGGTGATACTACTTCGAAGGGTCTCAAGCTTATGTCATGCCTACAAGCTAGCAAGTATCTCCGTAAGGAATACAAGGCTTTCTTGGCTCATGTCGTAGCAGCGGAGAAGGAAAAGAAAGAGAAGAAGAAAGTAAAAGACGTTCCAGTGGTTCGAGAATTTCCTCAAGTTTTTCCAGAGGATCTTCCCGGACTACCTCCGAAGCGTGATATCGATTTTCGCATTGACCTCATTCCTGGAGCCAATCCTATCGCCAGAGCTCCTTATCGACTCGCGCCGTCCGAAATGCGCGAACTCTCAACCCAACTCCAGGAATTGCTTGAAAAAGGCTTCATTCGCCCGAGCACCTCTCCTTGGGGCGCACCAGTCCTTTTCGTCAAAAAGAAGGATGGGTCGTTCCGGATGTGCATCGACTACCGGGAATTGAATAAGTTGACTATCAAGAACTGCTACCCTCTGCCTCGAATCGACGATTTGTTTGATCAGCTACAAGGCGCTACGTGCTTCTCAAAGATCGATCTGCGTTCAGGATATCATCAACTGCGTATACAAGAGGAAGATATACCCAAAACCGCGTTTCGCACTCGTTACGGCCATTACGAATTCGTTGTCATGCCTTTTGGCCTAACAAACGCACCAGCAGTTTTCATGGATCTGATAAATCGAGTGTGTAAACCGTATCTTGACCGTTTCGTCATCGTGTTCATCGACGATGTCTTGATCTATTCCAAAACGAGAACCGAACACGCGCAACATCTACGTTTGGTTCTCGAGTTACTCCAGGGGAACCAACTCTACGCCAAATTCTCCAAGTGTGAGTTTTGGTTGGGGGAGGTTCAGTTTCTGGGTCACATCGTAAATAGTCAGGGTATTCACGTCGATCCCGCGAAGATTGAAGCTGTTAAGAGCTGGGTTACGCCTAAGAACCCGACTGAAGTCCGCTCCTTTCTCGGGCTAGCGGGCTATTATCGACGATTCATCGAAGGATTTTCGAAGATTGCTGTACCACTTTCCTCTCTCACTCATAAGGATCAGCCTTTTGTCTGGGGAACCAAACAAGAGTCTGCCTTTCGAACCCTCAAGTACATGCTTTGCAATGCTCCTGTTCTCACACTACCCGACGGAAACGGTGATTTCATTGTCTACTGTGATGCTTCTAACCTTGGTCTCGGTTGTGTCTTAATGCAACGAGACAAGGTTATAGCTTACGCATCTCGTCAGCTCAAAATCCACGAGAAGAACTATACAACCCACGATCTCGAGCTAGGCGCAGTTGTTTTTGCATTAAAGATTTGGCGACACTACCTGTATGGTACACCGATCATAAGAGCCTACAGCACATCTTTAATCAAAGGGAACTGAATATGCGTCAACGCCGATGGGTAGAACTTCTCAACGATTACGACTGTGAGATTCGTTATCACCCAGGCAAAGCAAATGTTGTTGCCGATGCACTTAGCAGACGGAGCTATCTGCTCAGCACTCGAAATGTTCAAGCCCAGCACAATCTCGAAGCTCTTATTCGCGACGCCCAGCATGCATGTTTCAACGAACGCACCTTGAAGAAAGAAAGAATCTACCACGATGGAGCCCAGCTCGTGAGCAAATCGAACGGGATATTCCACTTCTTAGACAAAATCTGGATTCCCAAGCGAACCAACCTGCGACAGATTATCATGGATGAAGCCCACAAATCACGATACTCTATTCATCCTGGTGCCGACAAAATGTACCATGACCTTCGCTATAGGTACTGGTGGCCGGGTATGAAACGGGATATCGCTCTCTACGTCGGAAAATGCCTAACCTGTGCTAGAATCAAGGCTGAACACCAAAGACCCTCTGGCTTGCTCGAACAACCTCCAATTCCCATGTGGAAGTGGGAGAGCATAGCTATGGATTTCGTAACCAAGCTTCCGACCACGTCATCAGGTCACGACAACATTTGGGTTGTCATTGACCTATTGACTAAATCAGCTCACTTTCTGCCAATACGAGAAGACTACAAGGTAGAACGATTAGCCCGAATCTACACCGACGAGATCATTTGTCGACATGGGACGCCTCGTGACATCATCTCTGATCGTGATGTTCGGTTCACTTCACGATTGTGGGAAACGTTTCAAACGGCACTCGGTACAATGCTTAATCTAAGTGCTTCGTTCCACCCACAAACCGACGGTCAGACTGAAAGAACGATTCGTACGCTTGAAGACATGCTCCGATCGTGTGTTCTAGACTTCGGTGGTAATTGGGATAGACACCTTCCGTTGGTCGAATTCTCATATAACAACAGCTACCAGGCTAGCATCCAGATGGCACCTTTCGAGGCCTTATATGGAAGGAGATGTCGATCGCCTCTTATGTGGCACGAGATCGGTCACTCGCAACTAACCGGTCCGGAGCTGCTACAAGAGACGACAGACAAAATTTTCCAAATCCGAGACAACCTAGCGAAAGCTCGGGATAGACAGAAAGTTCTCGCCGATAAAAAGCGCAAGCACCGTGAATATGGCGTTGGTGACCACGTACTCCTAAAGGTATCACCTTGGAAGGGTGTAGTCCGATTCGGCAAAAAGGGGAAACTCGCGCCTCGATATGTGGGACCTTTTAAGATTCTGGAAAGGATCGGAAAAGTCGCCTACAGACTCGAATTACCGGAGGAACTTAGCAATGTCCATCCGACTTTCCACGTGTCAAACCTCTGAAAGTGCATCTACGACCCCGACTTACATGTTCCCCTAGATGATTTACAAGTGAACGAAACATTACACTTCGTGGAAAAGCCTGTCGAGATCATGGACCGCAAAACCAAAGAACTCAGGCGCTCACGCATTCCTATTGTGAAAGTCCGATGGGAAGGCAAGCGAGGCGCGAAGTTCACTTGGGAACTCGAAAGCGACATGAAGGCAAAGTATCCACAGTTGTTTAACGAAGGAGTAATGTCCGGTTAAGAAAGGCAAGGTGGCATACTTGTAAATAAAGAGAGACTCCTTATATCCTTGGCCTATAAATAGAAGTGTTAGGGTTAACTTTAGGAACTTCTGCCGTTTTGCAACTTTGGAGCTTTGAAGTCTAGAGAGAGAAAGTCTCTCGTGTGATTCTCGGTATTGTACACGACATCATATCAATAGAATCACGTTAAGAATTGTACGTTCTTGTGTATCGATCTCGCTCGTGCACGGATTCCGCACGTCGTACGAGTTGGATCGCAATCGAAACAAATTAAAACCGGAACCTACAATAATCAAGTTTTGAAAGAAAAAGAAAAAGGTTTTGAAAATGAAAAATTAAAAAAAAAATTGACAAAGGATTTCTTTCAAACGGCTTTGAATTGAAATCTAAAACTTTATAGACTTTTAGATTAAATGTTTTCGCATATCATATCCGAAAATTATCAATTTACAACCGTAAAAACCCGATTAATTTGACGATTTTCAATAACCCAAACGAAGGACTCTCACACGTGATTCACGAACTAGTTACAGCTTTCAGCTTAATTTCGGGACGAAATTTCCTAAACAAGGGGAGGCTGTAACACCCCGTGTTTTCATGAGTGAAAGTCAAAGTCAAGGTCAAAGTCAACGACCGATTTCGCGCGACGTGACTCGTAGAATTGTTTATATGATATTTAGATAATGTGGAGTAAATGTCGTACATCACAATAATCGAGTCATGCTAACCGTATTTCAATCGACCTACGACTATGAACGATAGGAAGTAACAATGCGATAAAGTTAACCAAGCTATGCTAATCAAAATCGACATCAAATCGTAACTCGAGCTATATGTTTTACTTATCACTATACGTGTGTGTGCCTTACGTGTTACTTGTGCATGTTTATTTTATGTTATGATGTGATAATCAAGCGAACTCAATCGGACTCGAAGTCTAACTCGAATATAATCGACCCGAACCCGAATCCCGAGTCGAACCATATAAGAAGTAGTTGGGACTGAAAGTAATTTGATTAGGAAACCCTATCGAATCGCTCGCAAATCGAAACCGAATCAACATCGCACCAAACACACCAAGACAGGCGGCATCCGCACGGATGGCCAATCCGCACGGATTGCCAGTCCGCACTGATTGCCAGTCCGCACGGATGGCCAGTCCGCGCGGATAACCTACCCGGGTGCGTGCCATGCGCACGGCTCACCCTTTCCCTTTTTGGCATCCTATAAATACACGGGTCACTCTCCACTTTTTCCACTTTTGGCAAGTGACGCCCGAACCACACGCATTCTTCACCTTTTCTCAGATTTCTCTCAATCCAGGTAAGATCTTGCACTAATTCTTGTACATCTTCGATCACTACACAATTCTACACATTTCTATCTTTCGAATCTTCGATTTTAACCATGAAATCATCCGGATTTGAGGTATTCTCGGGTGACGTCATCATGAAGTTCATAAGAACTTCAAGCTTGACCTCATTCCACCAAGAATCTCTCAGATCTAAACGATTTCTACAAGTTTTTACAATAATCCCACCTAGATCTAAACTTTTCTAAGGATAAAAGAGTTGAAAGAAATAAACTCTAGTTCTCTCCTTCTTTTACCCTTAACACTGGTACGGATCCGATCAGTTCCAGTGTTCTACTCGTCAATAGTGATGCACTAGTTCTAGATCTGGAATCCTACCCATAGACAACTGATCTCGGGGTTAACCGGGATGACCGTTCTGAGTCGCCGACAGGCCGAGTTAGGGTGGTTCCTGACCGGTCTAGTCACGCGGGTAAGAACACAACTCCAAGTGGTTGCCACGTAATCAGAACGTCTCGATAAACGACAACAGAAACCAAGTGTAGACGAACGGAGCAACCAGACCAGTTGTCCGCACGGACGAGCCGTACGCACGTACAGGCCATACGCACGTACAGGTCATACGCACGGGTTGTCACCCGCACGGACTACCCTTGGGACCCACTTTCCAAGCGAGGTTTGAGTATCGACGAACGAGCAATTCGGACGGACGACCTCTGAACGGATTACTCTTCGGATCATGAGATACTAAGGCCTTAAAATGAAAATCAAACAATCTTCATCCGCACGGCCAAGCCGTACGCACGGACAGGCTATCCGGACGGATTGTCTCTGCCCGCGCGCACAGGCTGCCCGCACGGACTACCATACGCACGGACTGTCGTCCGCGCGACCGGCTTGAAAGGTAGAAACAAGGTGTTTTCTAAATGCTACAACGAAAACTCCAAAGCACAAGCCATCATACACAAACACATCTTAGGAAGAAAGAATCCACTTGAACATTTATTCACACAAACAATCTAACCGCACGGATGAGTCATCCTCACGTGCAACTAGTCCGCACGGGTTACCACCCGCACGGACAGTCACACGCACGGATAGCTTACCCGGATGGAACACCATCCGCACGCATCACCATCCGCACGCACCACCATCCGCACGGATAGGTCATGCGCACGGATGACTTCTACTCACGGATAACTGATCCGCACGATCAGTCATCCTACCCACTCTCACTTGTACTGTTTTACGCGTCACTTATCGTTATGTTATCGAATCTATTCAGGATAACCGTCCTCGCTGTAAAAGCGCTCCCTTCAATCCATATCGCTGTGAGTATACTCGAACCCTTTTTGCTTTAGCACTTTTGGGTGTTACATACGTTACAACTATTCAAACTACAACTATCACACTACTCAAGCTATTTTAACGCTTAACCATTAATGCATGTTATACGTGGCTTATGAATGCTTGTTTGTTATGTTTACACATGGAATGCTGTCTACCTGCCTTAGCAACGATAGTACTATAGTTTGGACTCAGCACCCGTTCACACGGGGGTTGTTAAGGATTTTTTACTTGCATGGATTACAGTGGTAATCGTGTATTGCGAACTGCCTCGGGCAGTCAACCCGCAGTCATTGGTATCGATGGATCTATGTCGATAACTAACGTGCTTCATTTCTCTATGTGTACGTGCTGGTTATGCGTAAACGAATTCGAACTCTATATGCTATTATCAAACTTGTATGCTCACCTTTACATTTTATGTATTGACATTATTTTAACGTATGTGACAGGTGCCTAGGTTGTTTATATGCTTCTCGGGCTGTGATGAAATTGAAGCTAGGAACTGGAGTCCTAGAAACCAACGAATAAACTGTTATGTTTAAAATCTGAGTTGTCGGAACAGAATATTTGTTTAGTTTTTGTATGTAATAACTTGTTTTGCTATTTGAGACATGGTATGGGACATGTTAACTTAAATTGAATGGTAATGATAGTTGTTATGGAAACTTCTGGACAATCTGTTTCGCTCAGTGCCGCGCCCCGATGATTCCGCCATCGGTTGGGGTGTGACACTCATCGTCAGGTCAACTGTAAAAAAAAACACCAAACAACACAAAATTAACATAGAAATCCGACTAATTTTTAATACCTTGTTTATAACATCAAACAAATCCGACCCTAATCGAACCCTCCATTTACATCATACAAATCCGACCCTAATAGGGTTTATACATGACATCTGGAACCCTGATTAACTTCAAGCTTTTACTTAGAAAATTTTACGAAAAACTTCAAACTACCAATTTCTTGCTCGAATGGCCATCCGACCGGATGACTTGGCATCTATACTTTACATTGTTTAAACGCTTCAACGGAAACTTCAAAATTTCAAAACGATTTACAAACACCCACATCTCATTCGAATGGCCATCCGTTCGAATGGTCATCCGCTCGGATGACTATCCACTCGGATGACCATCCGCTCGGATAGGTTATACTCATTCGACCGGATCACCATCCGAACACTCTACCATTCGACACTCTATTACGCACTGTTCAACGCTTACCCTATTGTTCTATACTCAGGCTAACTCCAACGCGCTCCCTTCAATCCTAGTCTGTGTTTACTAGCTAAACACGCACTGTGAGTATACTCGAACCCATTTTCTTTTAACGCACTTTTGGGTGTTACATACGTTCTATATCAAAACACAACAACACACAACGCAAACACTTTATGAACGCTAACCGCTCTCGCATGTTATACGTGATCTATGAATGCTTGTTACTATGCTTATACAGTGTTACACAATACCGCCTCTAGCAACGATAGTACTATAGTTTGGACTCAGCACCTGTCATGGACAGGGGTTGCTAGGGATCACATCACTTTACTTCACGTGTTCGCTGAACATGTGTCGCGCATACTCTACAACGCAGTCTTGTGGTTATGTGTGAACATAGTTATGATAGTTACATGCTTCGCCCGTTACGTGATACATGCTGGTTATGCGTAAATGCTTTCTATACTATATGTTATGCAAACTTATGTACTCACCTTTACATTTTATGTATTGACTTTATTTTAACGTATGTGACAGGTTGATAAGATGCTATGCTTGCTGAATCAAGTAGGAAGACTAGAAACTCCACTAAATAAATCTGAGTTGTCGGAACAGTACTTGTTTATGAGACTGATATTTGTAATGATTGTTTTGCTTTATATGTTTGATGGTATGAGACATTAAACGTTAAATATATTGACATTAATAGTTGTTATGGATTCTCGTGAACAATCTGTTTCGCTCAGTGCCACGCCCCGATGATTCCGCCATCGGTTGGGGTGTGACAGTCTCAACCTTATGTCGTGTACTCAAGCAAACAAATACTTGCGCAAAGAGTACCTGCTTTTCTTGCCTACGTCGTGGAAAAGGACAAAGGAAAAGGTGTGGGTGATGTTCCTGCCGTTTGAGATTTTCCCGACGTCTTTCCCGAAGACCTACCTGGTCCTCCTCCTCGTTCTGTTGATTTTCGCATTGACCTCATTCCTGGCGCTACACCTGTTGCAAAATCCCCTTACCGTCTCGCACCCTCGGAAATGAAAGAGCTATCAAGCCAACTTCAAGAATTACTTGATAAAGGCTTTATACGCCCTAGTACTTCTCCTTGGGGCGCTCCGGTCCTCTTTGTAAAAAAGAAAGATAGATCATTCTGCATGTGCATCGACTACCGCTGTCACACCCCAACCGATGGCGGAATCATCGGGGCATGGCACTTGTCACACCCCGATTTCCACGTGTCACCGGTGGGGGAGTATCGTGACGTGGTTGGCAACGTAATAGTCAAACAACACAATATTATTATGCACAGCGGAAGCAATTTAAAATATGATACAACCGAATTTAATATTGTTTATCAATGTAACAATATCCGGAAGTTTATCCACAGAACGGATCGAAATAAAATAAGGATAATGGTTCAACAGACTTCAGGCATCCTAAGCTTGCGAGACTTTTTATTGATGCTTAGGAGACAATCCAGCCAATTTCGTTTAGTACCTGCATTCAGTCTTTTTGGGAAAATACGTCAGTTTACACTGGTAAATACAATCAACTGACTCATTTTGGAAAATGATTGAAAATTGGTTTGGATGCACATGGCATAAACATTTTTATAACTTGGGAGAATTATTTAATATTATAATCTTGTGAACGAATTACATGTTACTTATGCGTTCAGTAGCCCGGATCTTGTCCGGGTTAAAGATCAATAGACACACCACATAATTGAGTTATACACTGACAGGTGTACGCCTACACCCCGTGCTCAGGTCGTGGCCATCTCGTAAGATGATGCCAAGGATATCCGGGACATGGTCATTAACCCCCCAAAGGCTGTAAAGTAAACAAGACTGTTTAAACGAGCCGATCAAATTATTCAACTACCCACTTAATGTGGAGATTTGATGCCCGATCAAGCGGTATGCTATATACCGTAACCCAAGCCCGTATAGGGAAAATAAGTTAAAAGTATTTACCTGAGCAAGTATTAATCACAATAAGCAAAATGCACGTGGCTTTTACTGGTTCTCCTAATCTGGAATGAAGGTTTAATATAACCTATTAGAATCCTAACGGGTCTTTAATTAAGCTTAAGCTTAGACCGGCTAGTTTCAAAGATACGGTTCGTACGCACGATTAAGCGAAAACCGGATAGAATGTGATTTAGACCCGACAAGTTCAGAGACTTGTTTAATATGGGTCCTTCATGCACATTCTGTATTTTGAGATTAAACCGATAAGGTTTGACCCGTTTCGGCTAATTTATGTAAACTTGTTACATAAACCGAACCGAACGCGAAATAAGCGTGACGGGTATTCATGAGAGCTATATACAGGTTTCCTAAGTTAATTATGTCTCAAATATGTTGTGACATCAGTAAGATGTCTTTCGTTATGCCCGAAACGTCTTTAATCACAACTAGGCCCCGTAGGGGTAGTTTGGTCATTTTAAAGGTTGTAAAAGGTTTAAGTGTTTAACTGAGTTACAGGTCTGATGTAATCAGTAAATATACTCCAATTAATGAGTTATAACATTAAGATAAAGCATATATGTGAAATTTATCATTTTTAACCAAACTATGCCCCGTAGGGGCATTTTGGTAATTTCACATAAGCCGAAAAGCTCAAAACTGGAGTCTGAGACGAACAACTTTTGCTTATTGTTAAAATGTTATAATTTGACTAAAACATCAGTAGGTATCACCCTCGTATGTTTAAAAATACTATTAGTACATACTATGCGCTAAAAACGCTAATTAAGGCGATTAGCAGCCGTTTACGGGTTCAATACCTAAAGCTGATATTTTTATTATTCCAGAAGGTCTAAAATAATTTATTTATCATAACTAATCAGTGGCAAAAGGTTTGGAGTCGTTTTGATGTGTAAAACTCATTTTATGGCCCGTAGGGGCAAAACCGACAATTACCGGATTAAGCCTACGACTATGAGTTATGCTCAGCCTAAAATTAATTAAAAATCTTTAAAAATCCCAAAATAATATATTACATCAGTGGGTAAAAGATTTGATACCAAAAAGTATGTTTAACTAGGCTATACGCTAATTATGCCATTTTATTAACATAAAGCATTAATTTTGCGATAATGAGCATAACTCTTAATCTACAAGTCAAACTGATGTCAAACTTTGCATACAAGTCTATATATCAGTAACTAAGGTTTCTACACTTTTACATTTTCATAAATCACGTTTTAAGGTAATAAGGGCATAACGGTCAACATATGAGCAATTAACGGAAACATGCATATTAATTGGATAACTAATGAACCAAGGTGTATAATCACAGAGGGTTGTTCTAACATGTAACCTAATCCAATTAAAGCTCTGAGGCATTTCTAAAACATGCCTAAACGGATCAGAACTGAAAGTCAAAGTGAAAGTCAAACTATGTGACTTTCGGTTCCGAACCGGGTATTTACAGGAATTTGTCGGGTTGAACATGTTTAGACCTGTTCTTACACTCATTACCAAGTTATAACAATAATCAAACAGGTTGTATATGTTCTAGATAGCTAATCATGCATAAATTGCAATTTAACTGCCTGAGGCACGTACACATAGTGAAATGAAGCACGTTAGTTATCGACATAGATCCATTGATACCAATGACTGCGGGTTAACTGCCTGAGGCAGTTCGCAATACATGATTACCACCATAATCCATGCAAGTAATGGTCCTTAACAACCCTCGTGTGAACGGGTGCTGAGTCCAAACTATAGTACTATCGTTACTAAGGCAGGTAGACAGCATTCCATGTGTAAACATAATAAACAAGCATTCATAAGCCACGTATAACATGCATTAACGGTTAGCGTTCAAATAATATTGAGTAGTGTGATTGTTGTAGTTTGAATATTCGTAACGTATGTAACACCCAAAAGTGCGTAAAGCAAAAAGGGATCGAGTATACTCACAGCGATTTATGGATTGAAGGGAGCGCTTAGCGAGTAAGGTTAGCCTGAGTAGATTCGATAGCATAACGATAAGTGATGTGTAAAACGTTACAAAGTATGAGAGGGTCGGATAGTGGTTCGATCGGATGATAATCCGATCGGACAGCAATCCGTGCGGATAACAATCCGTTCGGGTGGTCATCCGATCGGATAGTGGTCTGGTCGGATGACGATTCGAGTGGATTGTTTCTTCCTATAAGAAGAATGTGTTTGTGTATGATGGCTTGTCCTTTGGAGTTTTCGTTGTAGCATTTTAAGAACATTGAAGTATCTCTATCCATCAAGTCGTTCGATCGGATGGTGGGTCGTGAGGATGACGATCCGTGCGGATGGTCATCCGGTCGGACGGTGGTCCGGTCGGACGACAACTTAATGGTGAGGTTACTTGTGAGGACAAGGTCATTGCAGAAGTGTCACTCGATCGGATGTCCATCCGATCGGGTGGCAACCCTGTTAATGAACATGTTGAAAATTGTTTAAGTCTTTAAAGTCTTAGTATCTCATGATCCGAAGAGTAATCCAGTCAGATGATCATCCGATCGGATTGCAATTCGTTCAATACTCAAACTTCAATTAAGATTGTTTTAAAGGTGGGACCCAAGTGTGATCCGTTCGGATAACCTATTCGATCGGACAACAATCCGGTCGGATAGCAATCCGTTACGGTTGTTCCGTTCGTCTTACACTTGGTCGTTTTGATGGTTTGTCATTATGTCGAGACACTTTGACAACGCGTTAACCAACAGAACCCCTAATTCGACCCCGATGACCAACCCGACCAGGAATCACCCTAGTCCGGCCGGTCACCGGCTCAAGACGGTTGTTCTTGACTAACCCGAAATCGGTAGTCTCGTGGGTAGAATCCGGATTCTGAGCTAGTACAACACTACGATAGAGTAGAAGACTAGATCAGGGTCGGATCCTATCGGTTTTGAGTACATTGAGTGCAAAAGGGTTGGAAAGAAAGTTAAAAACCATCTTTCGATCCTTCTTCACCACACTTGTGTCGAGATCTTACAAGATCTTTGTGGAAATCGGTTAGATCTAAGTTGTTCTTGGTGGATTGAGGCTAAAACATGAAGTTCTTGAAGAACACATGATGACATCATCCTAGAACACCCGAAATCTAGTGATTTCACGGTTAAAAGTTAAGATTTAAAAGATAGAAAGGGGTAGGAGTGCGTGTAGATCAAGAAAGTACAAGATTTAGGGCAAGATCTTACCTTGATCGAGAGAAATAGAAGAAAAGGTGGGGAGCACGAACAGTTCGGACAGAGGGTTTCCAAAAGTAGAAAGAGTGACAATGACAAGGGTATTTATAGGGTTCCAAAAGAGGAAAGGGTTATCCGATCGGATGACACACCGCTCAGATGACGATCCGGTCGGATGACATCCTGGTCGGATGACATAGTGGCTATCCGGTCGGATGGCTATCCGGCCTGATGGCACGTGGTTCGATTGTTTGTTGTGACGATTTTGCCGATTCAATTTCGATTGCGAGTGGTTCGATACGATAGGTGTAACACCGCGTAAAAACGTGTCCAATTATGTATAGATACGTGTCCTAAACTCTAAACATGTGAAAGAGTTAGTTTGAAGGACCAAAGTTATCGAACAGTGAAATTATGAAACCACAGGGACTAAAAGTGTCAACATGCCAAACTTGTGCCTCTGAATGACCATCCATGATGAATATATTCTTAAACGAGTGATCGATTGGATATAAGAAGCCATTTATGAAAATAATTGGAAGATTATTAAATTACAAGGGTTAAACGTGTCAACATGTCGTTTCTGACCTCTGAGTGACCTTTTAAAAAAACCGAGGCTTCGAAACAATCAAATATACTCTTAAGAATAAGTGGTATAAATTTCATGTGGTTTCGATATCGCTAAGCACGTTTTCAAGACTTTGGGCCAAAAGTGTCAACTTGATGAAACTTGCTTTCATAGAGGTATTTAACGAACCAGAGCCTAACGAAGTTTGTTTATACATCCTTGGGCCCCAAGAAATTAACTACAAGGGTCTCTATTGCCAAAAACCATGTTAAAAAGGATTAAAAACGAGCAGGGACTGAAACTGCCAGCTTTCAATTTGTTTTCCTGGTTTAACATGTCCACGCGGCCCGCGTAAGACACCCTTAAGTCTTACACGGCCCGCCACAACACGCCCAGATCAAAAAGTTGCTGCCAGATGCGGGTTTTGGCTGTTCCACCGCCTTAACCTAGTTTGTAACGACCTAGGGAGCTGTAAGTCGGTTAAATTTAATAGCTTGGACACCTGGGTCGATCTCAGAGCCTCCAATTACACCTGGAAGTGATCTGGCTTCAAGGAATTTACTATATAAGAGAGCTAGTTCATGTGTTCTTGACACACATTTGCAACAATTGCTACACAACAACATCTGGAGCTTGCTAAGGACAAGGAGAAGACTTTGAAGTGTAGAAAAGTTTGCTAGGACCTTAAGTAAGCCTCTAATTACTTGTTTAGTAGTTTAATTTAGCTTAATTACTCTAAAGTCAAACTTATCGTAAAATTAGTTTGACTTTCGTTTTAATTGCATGTGGCTTAACCACTGATCAAATTGAAAGTGGTTATAAAACCACATTAGTGTAGGTGATTAACCCTTAAAAAGGGCATCTCCTAATTATCTCGTTTGACTGGTCAATTGTCGGGTCAAAGTAGTTTGACAAAAAGTCAAACTGGACAAAAATTACAAAAATGATTCTAATTAATAAAACAGAAGTTCTAAATTATATTTTAACATTCTAATGACTTGGTAATCAATATTAAAACATGTTTTATCAGTCCTAACCCGACAATTAATAGTCTAAGGTCAGTTTATAACCGAAAGTCGCAAAAGCTTGACTTTTGCTTTGACTTTCAGTTCTGACCCATTCAAGCATAATTCTCCCATGTTTTAAGCTTCCATTAGGACCACATTACTTAGTAGTATAACCCCCTGGAGTTATATTGCATGGTGACTAGTGGTTTGAATTATATGCACTTGATCGTAATTATGCTTAATAATGCCATAAACGCCCTTTTTACATACAACTGAGATTTTTAACAATGTGATTGGACTAACACCTTTGCTACTGATATTTAGAAATGTTCTAAAAATTTGACGTCAATTGGAGGTATAGGATAAGAGTTATGCTCAATAGCGTAATTAAGGAGCTTTTTATTATTTAAATGGCGTTAATAGTATGAAACCTATCTAAACCCGATTTTTGACACCAAACTTCTTACCTACTGATGTAAAATAATATTTTGGGATTTTTAAAGATTTTTAATTATTTTTAGGCTGAGCATAACTTAGGATTATAGCTCAAGTTCAGTAAATGTCGGTTTTACCCTTTTCATGCATAAAATGAGTTTTACATATCTTTTTAGTGTCAAACCTTTTGCTACTGATTTCATATGGTAAATAAGGTATTTTGAACTTTATAAACTAATTAAAGACTCAGATTTCCTATTTTAACCCGAATACCCCTTTTAAACCGACTTTTAAGCGTTTTAAGCACCTAGTATAAAGTCTATGTAAAATTACCAAAATACCCCTACGGGACATAGTTTGGCTATATAAGATAATCTTCACATATATAAAGTATCCTACTGTTATAACTTATAAAAATACATATTTTTACTGATTTAATCAGACCTGAAACTCAGTTGCACAATTAAACTCTTTTATGGACATTAAAATTACCAAAATGCCCTTATGGGACTTATTTTGGTTTAAATTACTTTTTGGGCATATATGTTAACATCTTACTGATGTATTAACATATTTTGAGCATAATAATGATTAAGACCTGTATATAATTTATTTGGTTACCCGTTACGCGTTTACGCGTTCGGATCGGTTTATGTGACTAGTTTACATAAAATAGCCGAAACGGGTCAAACCTTATCATTAAATCCTCAAATTCCAGAATGTGATTAGTCTACCCATATTATACAAGTATCCAAGCTTGTCGGGTCTAAATCGCATTCTATTCCGGTCTCCGCTTAATCGAGCGTTTAGAACTGTAAGGTTTCTTTCTAGCTAGCCGGTCTAAGTCCTTGACTAAAATAAAGACCCGTTAGCATCCTAATAGGTTAATAAACCTTCTATACATATTAAATAGCTTCCGGTAGAAGGTGCCTTCCAAAAAGCTTTAGGACTTTACTGCTAGCATCAGGTAAATACTTTTAACTTATTTTCCCTATACGGGCTTGGGATATGGTATTATAATAATACCACTTGATCGGGTATGAAATCATTTAATCGGATTGTGATTAATAAATTTACATAACCCGTTTTAATCTGTCTTGTTTGATAACATAAGCATTGGGGGTTAACGACCGTGTCCTGGATATCCTCGGCTCATTTTATTTGAAAGTGGCCACGACCTATGCACGGGGTGTAGGCATACACCTGACAGATGCAGATGCTAAACATAAACCCACATGTTGGGGATAACTCTTTTGTGGGTTCTATAAGTGGTGAGTCGGTTAATCACGACCGGCTTCCAACCGGCTCCAATTGTATGACAAACATATAAATCTGTATACAAGATTATATTTAAATAATTGTCCCAAGTTATAAAAGATTTATGCCATGTGCACCTAAATCAATTTTCTTAAATGTTTTCAAAAGAGTCAGTTAATTGTATTTACCAGTGTAAACTGACGTATTTTATTAAAGACTGATTTGACAGGTACCTCTCGAAATAGACTGGAGCTATTAGGTGTCATAAGAGGATCTTGCAAATCCATAGATTCCTGAAGTCTGTTATTTTTGTTTCTTTGTACATTTATGATCCGCATGTGGATCTAATTACATTCCAGTCTGTATATTCATAAACTCGAACACTCAGACATTATGGTTTGTAATAGTTTATTCACCAAGCCTTCCGCTGTGCTATTATATTGTGTGTATTGACTATGATGATATCAACTACGTCACGATACTCCCCGCCGGGCCCACCGGTAAAATGTGGAAATATCGGGGTGTGACAGGTTGGTATCAGAGCCAACATTGAGTGAATTAAACACTAGCCTTTTGTGTTTAATCTCAATGACACAATAAGCACATTCCTTAGACTCTCGAGTCTAGGCAAATGACCTAGGATTTTACTCTTAACCTTCCTTTTATTGTTTTATTATAGTTATTTGTTTTGACAGGAAAATGCCACCACGCGTACGAGGAAAAGGCAAAGGACCCATGCGTGGAGGACCGTCCAGCAGCACGGGACCCTCCCACAGGCGTACACCATCCGTCTCGTTTTCCGGCTCTGACTCCAAGGATAATTGAAGCCATCACTTTGAACCAGCAAGACATTCTATCTCGCTGGGATCCTCACCGTCTGACCCTCCTTATTTTGGTTTGCCCATTCCCATCGAACCCCATCATTCTCCTCTTTCGCAAGGAAATCATCATTCACACCAATCACCTCACTCTTTTCAATCTCATCCTTTTCATCATTCAGACTCCACTTACTCACCTTCACAATTCAATCCCAACGCTTATGTTAATGACTTTTTGGGCTACAACCCTTTGGGACCTGAGGATCACTTTTCTCAGGAAATGGAGATGGATGACGACCCGGACCCGGATTTGCAAACAGGAACACCAGGCCACCCAATAAGTATCTCCAGCGGTTCCCCATTTCAGGGATCACCGTATAATGGGCCTGATTCATTCCAGGAGAGGATGGGTCAGTATGACTGGTTCTTTACACCTTCATACCATAACTACCCAATCCAACCTCCCTTGGATGAACCACAGCTTAGGGCTGTTACCCCACCACCCTTGCCAGTTGAGGATCCACCTCAACAACCTCCCGAGCCTCCAAGACAAAGGAGGAATGCTAGAATGTCAGTACGTGGGGGACCACGATTTGCATCTCCTCGTGGCTCAAGTTCGTACCCTCCTATCCCAGAAGACCCTCAGTTGGGTGAATCATCACGCACGGTGACAGAAGTAAACCTTCCGTCGGTTTCACACGCACCATTACAGCCACCGTTGGGTTTTGACAACCCGATCCCAACATACCCAGGATCATCCGGGTATAACCCATCTGGTTATCCATCTGATTATGGGACTCATGACCCTTATCTTACAGCTGCACAATACCATCATCTTTACCCTTCTTCTTACCCTCCAGTGTATCCCACGGGATACCCGGCACAGGATTTTCAATACCCGCCATACCAACAACCTCCTCCTGTTCAGCAACAGCAAACTCAAGAGATCCTAGAGAGGTTAGACAGGGTTGAGCATGTGGCTCATGAAAACAAGAAGAAGCACAATGGTTTTGTCAAGGGTCTTATGAACCTTCTCAAGGGCAAGAAGAAATAGGGTGATGTTGGGTTGTTTTGTTTTGTTTGTAATAAAGTCCCTGCGAGGATGTTTATTTTGTTTTCAAGTACCAAGTCCCTGCGTGGACTTATTTCAATTTCAGTAGCCCCTGCGTGGGCAGTATTTTCAATAGCCCCTGCGAGGGCAGTTTGTGATGTTTTCTCAAGTCCCTTTTCGGGCAACGTTGTAATCGTTTCGTGATTTTAATGCAGTTATTTTGGTTTTAATTATATTATATCATGCTACTTCATTTCAAATTTTATTTAATCTGCCTAAGAAACTCTTAGAGGTATAACCTAGCCAAAATATTAAATGGCTATGATGGTATAACCTTTTTAAGATAATAACTCTCAGTTAATATCTGAAAACATGTTAACAATCCTGAATTGTGCGGTACAAGAAATCACACAATCTTCCTATTTTACTTGGATTTTTCCAAGCCACTATTTTAGCCTATATGATCATCATGAATCATGGCTAATAAACATCAATATGATGTATACACCATAACATTCATTAGCAATGTAAGCTTACAAGCAAAGATGTACTAATGACAATGGAAGTTTTAATAAACTTCTTGTCAAAAGGCGATGAACTTTGTTTGACCCTTAAAGAAAGCAATGATTATAATCGTCCCTGTGACAAGATTTCTAAGCTATTTAAATGTCCTTCGAGACGAACTTTGTGTGATATAATTATCCCTTTGATTATTATTATTTTATTATGGTCTATATGGTTTAATAATACCATGACCACCTACTCATCAATATGATGATCTAATATGTAAATTAAATATGTCATCTATGTTTGGTATAGTATTCAGAAATGGCTGGCTCAGATGAAGCAAACAGTCATCCTACAGAAGGCAACAACACCAGAATTAATATCACTGGTGCCAAACTACAAGCAATGATCACCGCAGTAGTTTCTCAAGCGGTAGATGCTAAGTTTAAAGAGCCTAGTATTGTTAGGTCTCAAACTCATTCAAAATCCCAATCTCAACCCCACACTAATAAGAAAAGTGAGTCTCAGCACTCATCTAACCAGGGTAGTGAACCCAAGAGGCAGATAGTCCTCAAGCCGACTCCTAGGTACACCAAGGGTTGTACCTACAAGTACTTTGTCTCCTGTAAGCCTAAGGATTTTACTGGAGAAAAATGAGCGATTGATTGTATGAAATGGTTAGACGAGATGGAAGCTGTAATAGACATCAGCGGATGTGCTAAGGAGGATGTGGTTATGTTTGTATCACAATCCTTCAAGGGTGATGCCCTCACATGGTGGAAAGCCCTAGTGCAGTCTACTGGGAAGGTTCACTTGTATAATCTTTCTTGGGAGAAGTTTGTAGATCTTGTAAAGGATACTTACTGCCCTCAACACGAGGTTGAGAGAATTGAATCAGATTTCCTCACCTTAGTGATGAAGGATTTGGATTGTAGATCATATGTGACTAGTTTCAATTCAATGTCAAGATTGGTACCATATTTAGTCACTCCTGAACCCAAACGCATTGCGCGTTTCATCGGTGGTTTGGCCCCCGAAGTAAAAGGGAATGTTAAGGCTTCAAAGCCAACCACTTATAGGTCCGCTGTGGATCTATCTTTATCCCTCACTCTGGATGTTGTGAGGAGTAGGGCAAAGAAAACCATTGATGAGGGGAAAAGGAAAAGAGAGGAGGACAAGTCCCCTCAGTCGAACAAAAAGGGAAAATGGAACTATGGTTCCAAAAAGGGGCAGTCAAATGACAAGCCCAGGTGTAAGACTTGTAACAAAAGGCATTTTGGAAAATGCAACCAAGACCCACAGGCCAAACCATGTGGGATCTGTAAAAAGAAAGGGCACAAGTCTGTTGAGTGCCGAAATATAAAGGATGCAACTTGCTATGGTTGCAATGAAAAGGGGCACATCAAAACCAATTTCCCCAAGAATGCAAAGAAGCCCGAGGAGGCAAAGAAGAACAACGCAAGAGTTTTTCAGATGCAAGCAAGGGAAGCGGTGAATGACGAGAACGTCATAACAGGTACCTTCCTCGTCAATAATAATTATGCTAGAGTCTTATTTGATTCTGGTGCTGACAAGTCTTTTGTAGACCATAAGTTCTGTAAGTTGTTGAATCTGCCTATGAAGACTCTAGACATAAAATACGAGGTAGAACTTGCTGATGGTACCTTAGAAACAGCTTCCACTCTTCTTGATGGATGTTCTATATTCATTAAGAACCATTCTATCCCGTTATCTCTCTTGCCAATGAAATTGGCTGGGTTTGATATAGTTTTAGGCATGGATTGGTTGTGGCATAACCAAGCCCAAATTGCCTGTGATAAAAAGCTAGTTATTATCAAAACCCCTTCTGGCGAATCAGTCACCATTCAGGGAGATACACAATACGGATTGCCTAGCAATGTGTCTATTCTTAAGTTATCGCAATGTATGAAAGGTGGATGTGTCATTTACATGGCACAAGTGTCTGTGAATGATCCGAAGCCTAAAATTGAAGATATTCCAATCATCTCTGAATATCCTGATATCTTTCCTGACGAATTACCTGGATTACCTCCTAAGAGGCAAGTAGAGTTCAGGATAAACATCCTCCCTGGATCAGCACCTATAGCACGAGCTCCTTATCGTCTTGCGCCTACAGAAATGAAAGAGCTCAGAACCCAATTGGATGAACTACTGGAGAAAGGTTTCATATGACCTAGTTCTTCGCCCTGGGGAGCTCCTATATTGTTTGTGAAAAAGAAGGATGGATCAATGCGCTTATGCATTGATTATCGTGAATTGAATAAAGTAACGATCAAGAATCGTTATCCCTTGCCCAGGATTGACGACTTATTCGATCAACTCCAAGGGGCGAGCTATTTCTCAAAGATTGATTTGAGATCTGGGTATCATCAACTCAAGGTTAGAACTGAAGATGTACCTAAGACGACATTCAGGACGAGGTATGAACATTTCGAATTCTTAGTGATGCCATTTGGGCTCACTAATGCTCCAGCGGCATTCATGGACCTCATGAATAGAGTCTGCAAACCATACTTAGATAAGTTCGTCATCGTCTTCATAGATGACATACTTATCTATTCTCGTAACCAAGTTGATCACGAGAAGCACCTTCGATGCATTTTAGGATTGCTTCGACAGGAGAAGCTTTATGCTAAATTCTCCAAATGCTATTTCTGGCTTCGCGAAGTCCAATTCCTTGGACATGTTGTCAGTGAGCGAGGTATCCAAGTAGATCCCGCTAAGGTAGAAGCCGTAATGAATTGGGAAGCACCCAAGACTCCAACCGAAATACGTAGTTTTCTGGGTTTAGCTGGATATTATAGGAGATTCATTGAGAACTTCTCAAGAATAGCCGCACCATTAACATCCTTGACCCGAAAGAATATTAAGTTTAATTGGGGTCCGAAACAACAAGAATCCTTTGAGATTCTTACGACGAAATTGAGCAATGCTCCGGTGCTAACCCTACCTGATGGAATCGAAGAGTTTGTCGTATACTGTGATGCTTCACACACCGGTATGGGTTGTGTGCTCATGCAGCGAGGCAAGGTGATTGCCTATGCATCACGACAACTAAAAGTGCATGAGAAAAATTACACCACCCACGATTTAGAGTTGGGTGCCGTTGTATTCGCACTAAAGTTGTGGAGACACTATTTGTATGGAACTAAATGTGTGATCTATTCAGATCACAAAAGTCTCCAACATTTGTTCAATAAAAAAGAGCTCAATATGAGACAACGTCGTTGGATGGAAACCTTAAATGACTATGATTGCGAAATTCGCTACCAACCTGGTAAAGCGAATGTGGTCGCAGATGCTCTAAGTCAAAAAGAAAGAGTTAAACCAATTAGGATCAATGCCAAGAGCATTGAATTGAAGAATAGTCTAAATGAAAGACTATTAGCTGCACAGAAGGGTGCTGTTTTGGAAGATAATCTTCCAAATGAAAAGTTAGGTATAACTGCTGAACAGTTAACACCTGGGAAGGATGGAATCCTCAGAATGAATGGAAGAATATGGGTTCCTATCCATGGAGGACTACGAGAGGTAATCCTCCAGGAAGCCCACAACTCTAAATACTCGGTTCACCCGGGAGGTGACAAAATGTATCATGATTTGAAAGCTAACTATTGGTGGATAGGTTTGAAGAAATCTATTGCCACCCATGTAGCTAAGTGCCTGACTTGTGCTCAAATTAAAGCTGAACATCAAAAGCCTTCAGGTCTACTTCAACAACCAGAACTCCCTACATGGAAGTGGGAGATGGTAACCATGGATTTTATAACCAAGTTACCCAAAAAAAGGCACGGAAATGATACCATATGGGTTATTGTTGATAGACTGACTAAGTCAGCTCATTTCTTGCCCATAAAGGAGACTCATAGCTCCGACAAACTAGCCCAATTGTATGTAGATAAGATTGTAGCTCTACATGGAGTACCGGTAGCTATTATCTCTGATAGGGATACTAGATACACCTCACATTTTTTGAAAAGTTTCCAACAATCTTTGGGTACGCGTTTAAATTTTAGTACTGCTTACCATCCACAGACGGATGGACAGAGTGAGCGTACAATTCAAACATTGGAAGACATGCTGCGAGCATGTGTCATTGATTTAGGAGGTAGTTGGGATGACCATCTACCCTTAATCGAGTTCTCCTATAATAATAGCTACCATACAAGCATTCAGGTTGCGCCTTTTGAGGCATTATATGGTAGGAAATGCAGAACGCCTGTCTGTTGGGCAGAAGTAGGAGAAGCTCAGTTGTCAGGACCTGATATAGTCCTTGAAACAACGGATAAGATTGTCCAGATTCGTGATCACTTAAAAGCTGCCAGGGATAGACAGAAAAGCTATGCTAATGGGAAGCGAAGGTCTCTAAAGTTTGAAATAGGTGATAAAGTTCTATTAAAAGTGTCACGCTAGAAAGGTGTGATGCGTTTTGGTAAAAAGGGCAAGTTAAGCCCTAGGTATATTGGACCATTCGAAATTATCGAATGTGTCGGCAGTGTAGCTTATAAACTAAACCTGCCTGAGGAGCTGAGTGGAATTCATAATGTGTTTCACATTTGCAATCTCAAGAAATGCCTAGCCGACGATTCACTGGCTATGTCTCATAAAGACGTACAAATTGATGAAAGCTTGAGATTTGTTGAAAGACCTATATCGATCGAGGATCGACAGGTTAAAAAGCTCCGAAGAAAGCATGTACCTATAGTAAAGGTCAAATGGGAAGCCCGTAGAGGTCCCGAGTATACGTGGGAAGTCGAATCCACTATGCGACAAAAGTACCCTCACTTATTCCAGTAAATCTCGGGGTCAAGATTTCTTTTAAGGGGGTGAGGATGTAACACCACGTAAAAACGTGTCCAATTATGTATAGACACGTGTCCTAAACTCTAAACATGTGAAAGAGTTAGTTTGAAGGACCAAAGTTATCGAACAGTGAAATTATGAAACCACAGGGACTAAAAGTGTCAACATGCCAAACTTGTGCCTCTGAATGACCTTCCATGATGAATATATTCTTAAACGAGTGATTGATTGGATATAAGAAGCCGTTTATGAAAATAATCGGAAGATTATTAAATTACAAGGGTTAAACGTGTCAACATGTCGTTTCTGACCTCTGAGTGACCTTTTAATGAAACCGAGGCTTCGAAACAATCAAATATACTCTTAAGAATAAGTGGTATAAATTTCATGTGGTTTCGATATCGCTAAGCACGTTTTCAAGACTTTGGGCCAAAAGTGTCAACTTGATGAAACTTGCTTTCATAGAGGTATTTAACGAACCAGAGCCTAACGAAGTTTGTTTATACATCCTTGGGCCCCAAGAAATTAACTACAAGGGTCTCTATTGCCAAAAACCATGTTAAAAAGGATTAAAAACGAGCAGGGACTGAAACTGCCAGCTTTCAATTTGTTTTCCTGGTTTAACATGTCCACGCGGCCCGCGTAAGACACCCTTAAGTCTTACGCGGCCCGCCACAACACGCCCAGATCAGAAAGTTGCTGCCAGATGCGGGTTTTGGCTGTTCCACCGCCTTAACCTAGTTTGTAACGACCTAGGGAGCTGTAAGTCGGTTAAATTTAATAGCTTGGACACCTGGGTCGATCTCAGAGCCTCCAATTACACCTGGAAGTGATCTGGCTTCAAGGAATTTACTATATAAGAGAGCTAGTTCATGTGTTCTTGACACACATTTGCAACAATTGCTACACAACAACATCTGGAGCTTGCTAAGGACAAGGAGAAGACTTTGAAGTGTAGAAAAGTTTGCTAGGACCTTAAGTAAGCCTCTAATTACTTGTTTAGTTGTTTAATTTAGCTTAATTACTCTAAAGTCAAACTTATCGTAAAATTAGTTTGACTTTCGTTTTAATTGCATGTGGATTAACCACTGATCAAATTGAAAGTGGTTATAAAACCACATTAGTGTAGGTGATTAACCCTTAAAAGGACATCTCCTAATTATCTCGTTTGACTGGTCAATTGTCGGGTCAAAGTAGTTTGAAAAAAGTCAAACTGGACAGAAATTACAAAAATGATTCTAATTAATAAAATAGAAGTTCTAAATTATATTTTAACATTCTAATGACTTGGTAATCAATATTAAAACAAGTTTTATCAGTCCTAGCCCGTCAATTAATAGTCTAAGGTCATTTTATAACCGAAAGTCGCAAAAGCTTGACTTTTGCTTTGACTTTCAGTTCTGACCCATTCAAGCTTAATTCTCCCATGTTTTAAGCTTCCATTAGGACCAAATTACTTAGTAGTATAACCCCCTGAAGTTATATTGCATGGTAACTAGTGGTTTAAATTATATGCACTTGATCGTAATTATGCTTAATAATGCCATAAACGCCCTTTTTACATACAACTGAGATTTTTAACAATGTGATTGGACTAAAACCTTTGCTACTGATATTTAGACATGTTCTAAAAATTTGACATCAATTGGAGGTCTAGGATAAGAGTTATGCTCAATAGCGTAATTAAGGAGCTTTTTATTATTTAAATGGCGTTAATAGTATGAAGCCTATCTAAACCCGATTTTTGACACCAAACTTCTTACCTACTGATGTAAAATAATATTTTGAGATTTTTAAAGATTTTTAATTATTTTTAGGCTGAGCATAACTTAGGATTATAGCTCAAGTTCGGTAAAAGTCGGGTTTACTCTTTTCATGCATAAAATGAGTTTTACATATCTTTTTAGTGTCAAACCTTTTGCTACTGATTTCATATGGTAAATAAGGTATTTTGAACTTTATAAACTAATTAAAGACTCAGATTTCGTATTTTAACCCGAATACCCCTTTTAAACCGACTTTTAAGCGTTTTAAGCACCTAGTATGGGTTAAAACTATTTTTAACATATAAAACTTATTACCCACTGATGTTTTAAGATAATTTATATAATTAAACAGTAAGCCAAAGTTTTTAAACTCAGAAGTCTATTTTGACCATTAAAGTCTATGTAAAATTACCAAAATACCCTTACGGGACATAGTTTGGCTATATAAGATAATCTTCACATATATAAAGTATCCTACTGTTATAACTTATAAAAATACATATTTTTACTGATTTAATCAGACCTGAAACTCAGTTGCACAATTAAACTCTTTTATGGACATTAAAATTACCAAAATGCCCTTATGGGACTTATTTTAGTTTAAATTACTTTTTGGGCATATATGTTAACATCTTACTGATGTATTAACATATTTTGAGCATAATAATGATTAAGACCTGTATATAATTTATTTGGTTACCCGTTACGCGTTTACGCATTCGGATCGGTTTATGTGACTAGTTTACATAAAATAGCCGAAACGGGTCAAACCTTATCATTAAATCCTCAAATTCCAGAATGTGATTAGTCTACCCATATTATACAAGTATCCAAGCTTGTCGGGTCTAAATCGCATTCTATTCAGGTCTCCGCTTAATCGAGCGTTTAGAACTGCAAGGTTTCTTTCTAGCTAGGCGGTCTAAGTCCTTGACTAAAATAAAGACCCGTTAGGATCCTAATAGGTTAATAAACCTGCTATACAGATTAAATAGCTTCCGGTAGAAGGTGCCTTCCAAAAAACTTTAGGACTTTACTGCTAGCATCAGGTAAATACTTTTAACTTATTTTCCCTATACGGGCTTGGGATATGGTATTATAATAATACCACTTGGTCGGGTATGAAATCATTTAATCGGATTGTGATTAATAAATTTACATAACCCGTTTTAATCTGTCTTGTTTGATAACATAAGCATTGGGGGTTAACGACCGTGTCCTGGATATCCTCGGCTCATTTTATTTGAAAGTGGCCACGACCTATGCACGGGGTGTAGGCATACACCTGACAGATGCAAATGCTAAACATAAACCCACATGTTGGGGATAACTCCTTTGTGGGTTCTATAAGTGGTGAGTCGGTTAATCACGACCGGCTTCCAACCGGCCCCAATTGTATGACAAACATATAAATCTGTATACACGATTATATTTAAATAATTGTCCCAAGTTATAAAAGATTTATGCCATGTGCACCTAAATGTCTGTTGGTACACTAAATGTCTGCTGATTACGTCATTATCAAGTCTTGTGTCTAGGATTGTTTAAATGATCACACCATAGGGTTTAAGTTAGAGTTTTAGGTATGAAACATGAGATTTCGCTTGAATGGGTATGTATATGCTTGAAGCGAAATCAGTATAAGAGATTTCGCTTCAACAGTCTCAAGCGAAATCATGTTGCTCTATATATAGGTGTGTTGATCATTTAAAGCGTAATTAGAGTTGTCATTGTACGTGTGACGAAGTGCTGACGGATCTGTATCAGAAAACCTTGTACAAGCACTTATATTAATCAGAAAAGAAAGATTAAAAGGATTAGAGCTGTTATGACTTAGTTTACTTTGATTCCGCCTCTGTAAACTGAGATGAACGCCTTAACTGACGTTTAAGGGTCATACAACGGTCCAACAAGTGGTATCAGAGCTCAGGACGAGGAGTTCATACCATAGCAGCTTGATTCTACTGGATTTTCTTATTTCTACTCACTTTTTCTTTTACTTTTCTGATCTGAACTAGTTTCAATGGTCGAAATGGTCTGATTTCAGAGTATAACGTGTAAAACTGAGTTTTAACAAAGCCTACAAAGTTTCGGACTAATTTTCAGCTTAAAACATGTTAAAATTGACCTAAAACTAGATTTCGCTTGAAGTTGTTCGTAGGTTATAATTGATTTCGCTTCAGATCTGAATATTTGGACTGTTTCGCTTGAAAATCTACTGAAGCGAAATAGATTGTGCTGGATTTCGCTTGAAGATTTCCTGAAGCGAAATAGTTGTTTTCGCTTGAAGGTTCTGTTTTGGTTGAAGCGAAATAGTTGGTTTCGCTTGAGAATCTGATCTTGCGTGGTTTCGCTTGAAGCTGAAGCGAAATAGTTTGTAGTAGATTTCGCTTGAACAGTATTATTGTATTAATTTCGCTTGAAGCTAATTACTTCAAGAATTTCGCTTGAACTTGATAAATTTTCAAAACATAAAAATTTTTCTAAATGTTTGATTGATTTTTCAGGTACGATCAAAATGGATGATATTTTCATGAATCCTTTCAGCGACATGTACGCATTCACGGGTAGTTCAGGAAACAACGATACTTCTTCAAGTGATGCAAACAAAAGTCCACCGAAAGAAAGAAAGAAGGAAGCTTGGGAGTCCGAAAGTGCATTTGGAACGTTTAACAAACCTCCTAAGCTGATGGCTATAGAAGATTATAGCAGGTGGGCAACAAAGTTCGAAGATTGGTTGATGGCATTTGCATTCCCTTGCTGGAAGAGTATGAAGAATGGTTATGCTCAAGGAAAGAAGAATGGTGAATCATTAAGATCAGCTGAAGAGATTGATTCATTCGTAGCTGAGCAAAAATGTGTGGCATTATTGTTTCAGTCGGTGCGTGAAGACATCATTTCACTGATAGATTACTCAAATTCAAAAGATCTTTGGGCAAAGCTGGAAAAGAAATGTGTCGGTAGTCAAGAAATTAAGAAAAACAAAAAGAAACTTCTTAGAAAAGAATTTGATCTGTTTGGTTGTATAAAGAACGAGTCAGTGTGTAAAATGATAGAACGGTTTGGTCATCTGAAGCTGGAATTAGTAAGACATGAGATTGACATTTCTGAAGAAGATCTTATCGACAAATTGTTCGATTCGTTGCCTGATGAGATGGATTGGAGATATTATGCGATGATGCTGAAGAATACCATCAAAGAACCAGAAAAGCTGACATTAGATTTGCTGATTGAAAAACTCGAGAGTCATGAACTAGAGTTGAAGAAGACGTACAAAATTAATCATTCATCTTATCAGCAGAATCTAGATTTATACTATCCAAAGAGTATGATGCCGAAAGCTACTTCTCCAAAGACTGCATTTTCTGCTGAAAATGTGTCGACAGCCGGCAAAGAAAGTCAAAGTGGTCAAAGCAGTGGAAGCCATAGTGGTTATCACAGTGGATCTACGTCTTCTGCAAATCATTCTGATGCAAAGTTTTCTTGCAATATCGCAATAGATCTGAAGAACGCACAGAATTTTGATGCGGAGTCGGCCAAGCAACAAATGGTCTTTTTGGCGTCTGTTTTAGAATCCTACGAAGGATTAGTGGCTGGAAAAATCGGGAATACAAATCTGACGAAAGAAGACTACGATCAGATAGACCCTGAAGAAATGGAGCTGATCGACATTCGTTGGGCAATGGCAAGTGCAGTTCGACGTGCACAACGTTTCATGGAGATTACAGGGAGAAAAACAATTGGTGGTGCTTCTACCAAGCTGGGGTTCGATAAATCGAAGGTGACTTGTTTCAAATGTAAGCAGAAGGGTCATTTCAAACGAGAATGCAGAAACGCTTATGCTGATGAGTCAGAGAACCCTTTCAGAGATGATTATTACAAGAAGGCAATCTACCATCAGAATAAATCTGAGCCGCCTAGATTGAAGCAGGTTGAAGATAACAGAGACAAAACAAGGGCTCTTGCTGTGATTTATGATGATGAGGGATATGATTGGAGTAAAGAAGTTCTACCTGAAGAAGATGCGGTGGGTTACGCATTCATGGCAAGCAATGATGAACCTAAGCCATGGAAAGATGATCGTACTGAAGAAGAGAAATATCACTACCGGAAGATGGTTGCTGAAACAAAAATTATCAGACTTTCTCGTATATATCTGAATGCAAGAAGAGCCAATAGATGGGATCCAGATAGAGAGTGCTATCTTGATGAGTATGGAAATATTGCAATTGATGATAGTACACTTGATATCGAAGCCATCATCAAGGAGTACAAAGAAGAAGATGAATATTGGCAACACAAGTGGTGGGGAACACCAACTTCGAAAATGATTGAAGAAGAAAAAGAGAAAGAGAGAAAGGAGAAAGAGGAAAAAGAGAAGAAAGAAAAGCAGGTTGATACAGGCATAATTGATACTACGCAAGAGTTGACAGCTGAGAACCTGGGAGTGATGGCTGACAAAGTGCTAGCTGCAAAAGCACTTGAGGTAGATCCTAATTCTATTACTGAGTCAAAGGAGTCGGTCAGTCAAAGTGTGTCAACAAATGCGTCAGGTAACAAGATTGATGGAAATCCTGACTGCAAAAATTGCACCAAACAATGCAATTTTTGTAGCACTGTCACGTATCTTAACAATGAGAAAATCCAGAATCTGACAACAAAGGTTAGAAATGTTGAAAATCAGATTCTCGATCGTGACAAAACTGTAAGAGCTTCAACTGAACGGATTAAAGAATTAACGGCTCAAATTGAAAATGATAAAACTGAACATGAGAAAATAAAATCTGAAAATGAAAAGTTAATTCTTGAAAACCGTCAAATTTCTGAAAAGTTTGAGAAATTGAAAAGCATTGTCAAAGATAGTGATGATCGTAATGGCAAAACATTTAAAGAAAATGAACATCTAAGAGCTGTTTTGAGATTAAAAGAAGAATCGATTAATGAACAACTGGATCAAATTGCTAAACTGAAACTTAAAGTTCAAGAAGCTGAAATTGAGAATGAACGAATCCAGTTGAAGCTTAACAGCTATAAATCGGCAAGCTTTGTTTTGCAGTATATTGTTCCTAAACCTATAGGGAAAAACAAAGATGGCGAGGATGTGTTTTCTGATGGAACGGGTGTAGGTTTTCACAAAGTTCCACCGCCAATTTTAGACAACTACACGAAAAAGCAGTCTAGTTTGTTGGAAATTGAGGAAGAAAGTGAAGTTAAACTTCCTGAAAACATTGATGTCACGTTCACATCTTCCAATGACGAGGGTGTCCAAAGTGATGTGGTGAAAAGTGTGATAGACAAAGTGCTTAAACCGGATTGTGACACTTCTGAGGAGGATGGGGGTTTCTTGGACAAATACATTCAGAAATCAAAGTCCAAAAACAACTTAAGTGATGAACTGGATCTTGTAATGTACAAGATGGCTGGATCTGATAAGTTGTTTTCGGATTCTGAATTTCCCATTGAGAATGTTAACATGAACAAATTGACAAATGTTTTTAAACTTGTTGAAGTCGAGTTGTCAGCAGTGAATAATCTGAGTCGAAAGAAAGACAGGGTTTATAACAAGAAAAATGTTTATTCACCACGTTTTTACAATAACAATCGAAACAATTGGTCGGGTGATTATCGAGGTGGTAATAGTTATCGGAAGAACAGTTTTCAAAACAAGAGGTTTACTGAAAAGAAGGTGTTTGTGAATGGTTCACGGTTACTTTCTGATGAGAAAAATGAAATCTTTTCAAAATCGAATGAAGAGTTCTTTGAGAAAAGAGCTTCACAGTATCAGTCTGAAGGCACGAGTCGAGTAGTTGATACTCGTACTTGTTTTAGATGTGAACAAGTTGGTCATATTGCACGAAAGTGTACATATGTGAAGCCTAGGACTGAAACTGTGAAGGTTCAACAAAAGAAGGATGATGTGAAAGGTAAATCACCAATGTATGTTGAGAAGAAAGTGGTTGAGAAGCAAAAAGCTAAAATCAACAATGTAAAAGAAAAAAAATGAACCTGTAAAGAAATTGGTAACTCAAAATGACAAGTTTTATAAACGGGTTGCATTAACTGAACAAATTTGGAAACCAAAAAGTGAAATGAAAATTTCAACTTCTAAAGTGAAAAAGGCTGAAGAATCAATTTCGGTTGATTATGATGCAAATTTTCCATCTTTGAAGGCTGAAAATTTCAAAATCCAAGTTGCTAGAGTCAAGGTTACACCTAAGGCTGATGAAGCCTGGGTGGACACCATGTTCGAATAAGCAGTTTGAATTGCCGGAGCTTCCTGGTTTGCGAAGCATGAATCGGCATCTTTATTAAAGTTGGTTAATTTGAAGTTTGTTATATGCAGGATCTTCCAAGAGCCATTTCAAGATGGATCATGGATAGTGGCGCATCTCGACATATGACAGGAAAAACTGCATTACTGTATGATGTGAAGAACATTAATGGTGGTTATGTGGGATTTGCTGGTCATGAAGGTGGTAGAATTGTTGGTGAAGGAACGTTATCCAATGGGATTGTGACGTTTGAGAGAGTTAACTACATCACTGAGCTGGAGAACAATTTGCTTAGTATTTCGCAGATTTGTGACAATCAGTATACTACTCACTTCACTGATAAAGAATGTTTGATTCTGAAACCTGGTTTTGTTATCCCTGAAGAATGGATTATTATGAGGGCACCTAGAGTGAACGATTTATATGTGTTAGACATGTCTGTAGCAACTACAACTACTGGTCAAGCACATTGTTTTGTGTCTAGAGCAACTGAGAAAGAATCAAGATTGTGGAACCGAAAGATGGGGCATATACATCTTAGAAAAATGAATCATTTGGTGCACAATGATTTGGTATTGGGTGTTAATATCAAAGGTTTTCATCTGGAAGGGGAGTGCATTAGCTGCATCAAAGGCAAGCAGAAGAAAAAGTCACACCCTACAAAGAAAGTCAATTCAGTTTCGAGACCTCTGGAAAGACTTCACATGGATTTGTTTGGTCCAGTGAATGTCAAAAGTATTACAGGAGATTACTATTGTTTGGTCGTTACTGATGATTATTCCAGATTTTCGTGGGTTTCTTTCTTGAAGACGAAAGATGAAACATTTGACAGTTTGATGGCGTTGTTCAAGAAGATTGAGAATTTGTACCAAAGGCGTATCAAGAGAATTAGAAGTGATAATGGTACTGAATTCAAGAACAGCAAGATGGAAGAATTTTGTGATGAAAAAGGTATTTTGCATGAGTTTAGTGCTCCGTACACTCCGCAGCAGAATGGAGTTGCAGAACGCAAAAACAGGACACTAATCGAGACGGCTAGAACTATGCTCGCAGATTCAAAGTTACCGATTAATTTTTGGGCTGAAGCTGTTTCCGCCGCATGCTATACGCTCAACAGGGTTCTTACTGTCAAGAAGTTTAACAAAACATGCTTTGAGCTAATCAATAACCGCAAACCGAATTTGAAGTATCTAGAACCGTTTGGGTCACCCTGTACGGTTATAGAACCTTTTGGAAAGTTTGGTCCGAAGTGCATTGAGGGTATATTTGTTGGTTACTCAAATCCATTGCGACGTGTCTTCGTTCCAAATGAGAAGCGGATTATTGAAGCTGCAAATGTTGAATGTCAAGGTTATACTATGCCGCCGCAGAATCCTGGTGATTCATGGCGTTATCATTATGACAAACTTTGGGATTCGTTTGACATGAGAGAAGAATCAGAGGATGATGAAGATTTCTTTGATGAGTTGGATATTTTGCGTGAATATGAGTCGCAGTTAAGATTCCCAGCTGAGTATTCGTGGAGACCACGGGAAACTTCAAATGACGCTGAAGCAGGTCCAAGTAATGCTGGTGAACATGATGATGTCCAACAGAATGAAGTTGTTCAGGATAATCAGTCGGCTCAGAATGAAAATTTAGAAGCTGAAAACATGCCAGTTTTTGATCATGATGATTCAGATTCAAATTCTGAGGGGGAGCAGATTCAGATTTCAGGTCAAACAAACCAAGTTGGTGAACAAGATGCAGAGCAGAATGTTACTAATCTGGAGGGAAATGTAGATGTTCCGAGTGAAGTGATGCCGAGAACTTTTTCAAATCATCCAGAGGAGTTGATTATAGGAGAATTGCAAGCTGGTGTTCGCACTCGAAATCAGATTGATAAAGGGCTTACATGTTTTTATACAAAAGTTGCTCCTTTGCAAACTGAATTCTCATTAAGTTGTTTTATCTCGCAGGTTGAACCAAGAACTTACAAAGAGGCGCTTACTGAAGACTCTTGGGTCAATGCTATGCAGGAGGAACTTAGTCAATTTGAGAAATTGGGAGTGTGGAAGTTAGTTGATTTGCCGGATGGTCATAGGAAAATTAACACTAAGTGGGTGTTTAAGTGTAAGAGGGACGATAGAGGAGTTGTCGTAAGGAACAAAGCTCGACTCGTTGTTCAGGGATTTAGTCAACAGGAGGGAATTGATTTTACCGAAGTCTATGCTCCTGTAGCACGATTAGAGGCGATCAGAATTTTCCTAGCATTTGCGTCTTGGAAGAACTTCAAAGTTTATCAGTTGGATGTTAAATCGGCGTTTCTTTATGGGAAGGTTAAAGAGGAGGTTTATGTCGGACAGCCGCCGGGCTTTCTCGATCCAATCCACAAAAACAAAGTCTACTTATTGGACAAAGCGCTGTATGGTTTACACCAGGCCCCGAGAGCCTGGTACGAGACTTTGTCTCAACACCTACTAGCCAACAAGTTCATTCGTGGAAAAGTGGATGCCACTCTCTTCACTAAAGTCGTTGATGGTCATCTTCTGATAGTTCAGATTTATGTGGACGATATAATCTTTGGGTCGACAAATGAAAATCTATGCAAAGATTTTGAATCAGTGATGAAGCAGAAGTTTGAAATGTCCTCAATGGGGGAGATGAAATTCTTTCTGGGTTTACAAGTTGAACAACTTCCTGAGGGAATTTTCATTCATCAGTCAAAGTACGTTCATGATATTCTAGAGAAATTTGGGATGTCAAGTTCTACTCCTGCTGCTACCCCACTGGCAACAAATCATGGAATTCATCCAGATCTCACCGGAGACAGGGCTGATGAGACGTTTTACCGATCCATGATAGGTTCTTTAATGTACCTAACTGCTTCACGTCCTGATATCATGTACCCAACGTGCCTCGCAGCAAGATTTCAGTCTAACCCAAGAGCATCGCATATGATTATTGTGAAGAGGATATTGCGCTACCTGAAAGGAACTCCTTCATTGGGGTTGTGGTATCCTAAAAAAGGCGACTTTACGCTCGAAGGGTATTCCGATTCGGATTTCGGGTGCTGCAAAGTCAATTCAAAATCGACAACTGCAGGATGCCAGTTCTTTGGTCCTAGATTGGTTACCTGGCAGTGTAAGAAACAAACGTCTGTGGCGTTATCTACATGTGAAGCGGAGTATGTTTCTGCTAGCAGTTGCTGCTCTCAGATCTTGTGGATACAGCAACAGATGCGCGACTACGGTTTGCAGTTTCTTAACACACCTCTTTTTGTTGATAATGAGGCCGCAATTAATATAACTAAAAATCCAGTACATCACGCTAAAACTAAACACATAGAAGTTCGTCATCACTTTATTCGTGATTGTTTTGAGAAAAATTTGATACGAATTGAGAAAATCCACACAGACGAACAGAAAGCTGATTTACATACCAAAGCTTTTGATAAAAATCGGTTTAAATATTTGTTAAAACTGAATGGTATGAAGCTTCTGTCAGTGTCGGATGGCATAATTGGCGTTGATGAGGGTACTGTTGCGGATGAAGACGAGAAACAATCTGCAATGGTTTGTCGAATTTTTACTTGTTTTGGTATTTAGGGGGAGTAGATGTTTGTACATAGTTATTTTTCAGAAAATACAAAAACAGTAAAAAATGCAAAAATAAAAAAAAACATGATAAAATGAAAAAGAGCTTGTGTATATAGGGAAAATGATAGTACATCAGCTAGACGATTACAGTATGCTAAAGATTTGAAAAGTATAAAAGAGTTAAACAATCTTACTGATGATGTGTCGATAGGTTTTCATACATTTAGTAGATTTATTCGGGATATAAACCTAAATTCAAACTTGTGAATTCGTGGGGAACACTACTTGGATATATAGGTAACCCCTGAAATCTCGTTTGAAAGGTCTCGTAATCTGATATACTAGGTCTTTATACTCTATGATGTCTGGGGTATTATTCCGGGACTTCTGCTGAACGGTAGTTCTGACCTAGTCCCTGGCTAATACTTGCTTAAATGCTTGAAACACAGCATTACACCCTCAGCATGCTGAAACAATAAAATTGATATATGCTGCTGTTGTAAGCAAAAAGATCCTCTAAAGGGGACACACAGAAAAGTCGAAGCTGATATCTCTCTGCGTATACGGAAGTATCGATCTGAGTTCCCTCAGCCCTCGCATACCTAAATTATATACAGATATCATTGTAGTATTCTCACCTGTAAGACTGATTATTGAGATTCTGGATACGGGAGTATATTCAAGAGGTGGGACACATGAATGAGCTAAATTCTTAATTCATCTAAATCGTATCCTGAATAGATTGAAATTTGTGTGAGAATTTAAGATGGATCAGTATATCGACAATCGAGGTAAATTGTTTAAATCTGAGTATGATATGTAGCTTAACGGTACTTGTGATTTGTCTGAAAAGCTGATATGATTCCCTGACACACTCGCAAAAATATGTTTGTAAATAGTTTACTTTGTTTACTTTCTGCAATTTAAGTTTTCTGTATTTCATTTCTTAGTTTAGAACATTTTGATAAAATCCAAAAAGATTTTATTTCTGTTTTATTTTCTGACAAACCAAAGTGGAAAGTTGATTGTTGGATTCTAAGATGTGTGAAGCAGATGCAGGAGATTCTGGACTGAAGAATGAGGAGAGCTTACTTTAAAGAAGTTTGAATTGTTTGAAATGATAAAAACAAGTTCATTAAATTGATACTTGTTATTTTCAGAAAATGTTTGAAATTGATTGTTTTAAAATCAGTTTTGTTTTGTCAAAAGATCAACCAAGGTCATTAAATTGGACTTGGTAGATTAATTGAGTAATCAGGGTTATTAACTTGGACCTGAATACTTGAGTGGATTGTTAAAGCTGATTGAGTTTGTGTAGATAGAATGGTTATGTTTGTTGGTTGAGTAACAGGTTTGATCTTCATTGTTCCCAACGGAAGCTAAATGTTAAAGCTTGAACCAGATTTCTCAGATTCTAGCATATTGAGAGGGGGAGTCTGTGAAAGGGGGAGTCTGGATCAACGGTCAAAGAGAAGATTGAAGATAAAGTTTGAAGAGAGTTTTTTTCAATGTTTGAAGTTTGTGAAAGACAAAGAGTTGAAGCCAAAGACTTCATCAACATCCAAGGGGGAGTCTGTTGGTACACTAAATGTCTGCTGATTACGTCATTATCAAGTCTTGTGTCTAGGATTGTTTAAATGATCACACCATAGGGTTTAAGTTAGAGTTTTAGGTATGAAACATGAGATTTCGCTTGAATGGGTATGTATATGCTTGAAGCGAAATCAGTATAAGAGATTTCGCTTCAACAGTCTCAAGCGAAATCATGTTGCTCTATATATAGGTGTGTTGATCATTTAAAGCGTAATTAGAGTTGTCATTGTACGTGTGACGAAGTGCTGACGGATCTGTATCAGAAAACCTTGTACAAGCACTTATATTAATCAGAAAAGAAAGATTAAAAGGATTAGAGCTGTTATGACTTAGTTTACTTTGATTCCGCCTCTGTAAACTGAGATGAACGCCTTAACTGACGTTTAAGGGTCATACAACGGTCCAACAATCAATTTTCTTAAATGTTTTCAAAAGAGTCAGTTAATTGTATTTACCAGTGTAAACTGACGTATTTTCTTAAAGACTGATTTGACAGGTACCTCTCGAAATAGACTGGAGCTATTAGGTGTCATAAGAGGATCTTGCAAATCCATAGATGTCTGAAGTCTGTTATTTTTGTTTCTTTGTACATTTATGATCCGCCTGTGGATCTAATTACATTCCAGTCTATATATTCATAAACTCGAACACTCGGACATTATGGTTTGTAATAGTTTATTCACCAAGCCTTCCGCTGTGCTATTATATTGTGTGTATTGACTATAATGATATCAACTACGTCACGATACTCCCCGCCGGGCCCACCGGTAAAATGTGGAAATATCGGGGTGTGACAATAGGGTTTCCTAGTCAAATTACTTTTAGTCCCAACTACTAATTATCATCGTTCGATTGTGATTTGCGTTCGAGTTTCGATTGAGTTCGATTGCATTTCGAGTTAGATTGCGTTTCGATTGATTACCACAACACCACATAAATAAACATGCACAAGTAATACATAAGGCACACACACACGTATAATAATAACCAACCAGTATAGATCGAGTTGCGATTTGGAGTCGGTTCGATTAGCATAGCTTGATTGTCAGTTGATTAACTTTATCGCATTGTTACTGCCTATAGTTCACAGTCGTAAGTCGCATGAATAATCCGTCGATGGCTTATAATTAACAACACTTACTCCACATAATACAAATAAAATAAATAAATTTATATAAGTCAAATCCGTATAACCGGTAGTTGACTTTGACCTTGACTTTGACTTGTGAAAACACGGGGTGTTACAACCGCGAACTCAACAAGCTTACCGTCAAGAACCGTTATCCTCTTCCTCGCATCGACGACCTCTTCGATCAACTCCATGGCGCAACTTGTTTCTCCAAAAGCGACCTTCGTTCTGGCTACTATCAACTTCGAGTCCTCGAAGAAGACATTCCTAAAACCGCGTTTCATACTAAATACGGTCACTACGAGTTTGTAGCCATGGCTTTCAGTTTAACCAATGTACCCGCGGTCTTCATGGATTTGATGAACCATGTGTGTAAGTTATACTTGGATCGCTTCATGATCGTTATCATAGACGATATTCTCATCTATTCCAAAACCCAAGACGAACATGAGCGACACTTGCGTCTAATCCTCGAACTCCTACGAACCGAACAACTTTACGCCAAATTCTCCAAGTGTGAATTTTGGCTAAAAGAAGTTCAATTTCTGGTCACATTGTGAACGAGATAGGCATTCACATTGATCTCGCTAAAATCGAAGCTGTCAAGAACTGGATCACATCGAAGTCTCCGTTTGAAATTTGTTCGTTTCTTGGATTGGCGGGCTACTACCGCCGATTCATCTCCAACTTTTCGAAGATCGATGTTCCACTCACTTCTTTGACAAAAAAAGATAAACCTTTTGTTTGGGGTTCCGAAAAAGAGGAGTCTTTTCAAACGCTCAAGGACATGCTTTGCAACGCTCCTATTCTCACTCTTCCCGATTGTAACCTGGTTCGACCGGTCCGACCAGTGAACGTTGAGGTGTCCGGTTCGATTATGAAAACATTGCTTTTATCTTTTTATGAAAACATTGCTTTTATCCTAGAACCCTTGTACAAACATTGCAACAAAACAATTTTGAATTCCTCTCCTTTTCAAACCAAGAAGCCGCTAAACTCATATCCAAAACCCCTTCCATCATCTTTCCAACACCAATTCAACAATCCCTACATTCAACCATCAACAAATTCAAAATCTTGAAACCCCATCTGAAAATGTCATCTCCACCCCCACCAAACCCCCTCCCCATCACCACCACAACCCCCAATTTCTTGCAACCCCAAAAACATTCACACCCACCAATCTACCAAGCCTTCTACAACCCCCAACACTCCAATTCACGACCTCATCATCAACAACCACCTCTTCCGGTCTCCGGTTACCCTTATACGGTTAATCGCCCACATGGGTTCTTGAATTCGGATCAATTGGTTAAGGTTAACCCCCTGTCTGCCCCTTTGCAACAAACCCTTGTGGGTGGTGCTCCTACTGTTTCTGCAAACACAAAGGTTTGATTTTTAGTACTTTGATTGCTTCAGGATGTTGTATATATAGCTTTAACGTTTTAGGTTGTACTACATATATGTTAATATAAGAAATTTGGGTACATGATGCTAGAAACCTATGAGAAATATAAGAAATTTGTATAAATGCATTGCGCCTCGCGTAGGTGGTGCTGTGCGCTTTGCTTTGCTTTGCGCCTTTCAGCTTTGGACTCTATCGCATCAGTGTGCTTTTTTTAAAACCAAGATTTGAATACCTTGATCATTTTCTGTACAGCCTTTTTTTATCTTGATAATCAGCTGATTAAAGCTGGATATAGTTTGGTAATTTCACATTCATATTCATAATTAAGTTTGGTCAACACTATAAAGTTGCAATAGTAAGTCAACATGCGTATCCTAACACTCCCTTCAAATATTTACAAAGCTTACGTTTGAAATGTATCTTATGGGAGATGGACGGTAAGGTTGCTACCATGTGACCCGAAGGTCACGGGTTCGAGTCGTGGTACCTTGATAGGGAGATGTCTATGCAAATTCTAAACTTAGCAAAAAAATTCGTATAATGAATGAATCAATAGTTATTTTGGAAAGTTGGTCAATGCGCCTGCAAAAAGAAGAATAAAATTCGTCGATAATTAATGCACATTTAACAAAAAATTAAAAAAGGACAAAGGTTCATGCTCCGGATCCGTATAAATTTAATGAATGTCATTTGGGAGAATGAATAGGAGATTGTAACCTAGGTTTATTTCGTAAGTTTTTATGCGATGGATAGAACGTTACGCCCGGTTAAGGGCAGAGAAGTGACTAAACGGTTGTTTATCGATTTAAATCAAATGCCAGAAGAGGAAGAGCCAGATCATCAACCAAAGGTATGGAAAAACCGTTAGAAAAGAAGTGATTTTGAAGTATGCATTCAAGTAGGTAGTTCTTTATGTGAGAAAATAAAAATCTTGTTAGTTGGTGCTTGTTCGATTAGTCATATGATGTGTGATGTTTTGGAAAGTACGTAACTTTTTGTCGTCTGCAGGTTGTGGGTCAATCATCGGTTGCTTTTGATAATAGCTTAAGGTACTGTCCACATACCATATGTTGTTTGGTTTCTCTCTTCAGACCAATGATCATAATCTTTATCCATTTATGCAGGGATAAGAATGGAGATGATGCTTTCGTCGTTATTAGAGATAGAAAGGTAAACTTACGTTCTCCTTATGTGTTACTGGTTATATACATATTTGCTACTTGCTAGTTTGAAATCTGTTCATATGGTATGGGTTATCACTTGTTATGGCGTATATACCAAGAAGAAACAGTTTTTTTTTTTTTTTTTTTTTTTAATTTGACAGCCTTATATTAGTTTTGCTCACTTGAAGATCACCTTGTATCATATCATATCATAGTAGTTAAAGGCGAGTTGCAAAGGGCGTGCCTGTCGCCTACGCGCAAGGCGCAAAAAAGCGTACACCCGAGACAAGCAAGATGCTCGTCTGTTCAGGCTGGTGCAGCCTTGTTTTAGTTAAGGTCCATGCATTTTTTGGCTGGTTTAGACTTTAGACTGGTTTTTGGCTGGTTCAGACTGTTTGAAACTAGTTTTAGCTGGTTCTGGAGGGCTTGTTTTTCCGGTTTCAGTCGGTTTTGGCCTGTTCAGGCACTTTTGCGTCTTGCTGTGTATGAGGTAGGGGTGTTAACGGTTCAGTTTGAAACCGTGAAACCATAGTCGTCAATAGCGGCTATAGCGACCGCTATAGCGCGCTATGTAGCGAAGCGACCAAGTGTTGCTATATGGGTCATAGCGACCAATAGCGACAGTTGGTTTTTTTATGTAAATAGCAATTAGATATAGCTATAAAATAGCTGGATTTATAGGTTTTGGTTAAATATACATGTAAAATAGCATATATACCAAGGTATTTTGATATAATATACATATAAAAATTTTCATAATTCTTTTTCTAGCGTATCGCTATATATAAAACAGCGGTCGCTACTCGCTATGTAGCATATAGGTCCCTTGTCGCTATTCGCTATTAACAACTATGCGTGAAACCGCCCAAACCGGTCATCGGTTTGAACGGTCGATTCTTTTTTATTAACTTTCGGTTGGTCGGTTTGAAAAGTTTCAAACCGTAACAGACGGTTTGGTTTACGGTTTATACAAAAAAACCGGCCGTGCAAAATCGGACCGGAGCGTAAGATATATCTATTTTTTTATTTATTTTAAATATTGCATATTAGATATGCGTAGCTATATATTTGCGTCTTAACTAAAAAGAATGTCCGAAGTGTACCTTACCTTAAAATTTGGATAAGTTACTGTTATAACTCTACCTTGATTAATAAGTTAGACTGAGCGTCTAGGCGCGCACCTCTGACAACAGAGTCTAGATAGGCTAAATTGGTACAAACAGGACTGACTGTCCATGCTTGTTTGCTGTTTTTTTGTATGCTTGTAGGTTCAAGTTTCAGAGGGAACTTCTCTTTATGCACAATGCCGCTCATGGTTAAAGAATGGGGTTACTTTAGAAAAACAGGTACGCGATAGTTCTATATTTTTTATTAGTGCATGTCATGGTGATAGGAGTAGACCCAAACAACACCGGTTCAAATCAAACGGTAAAAAAATATAAGGATAGTTCTACAGCTCGTTTGGATACAGATTCACCACCAGAGGAAACGATAGGGCTGCGACGTCCAACCGAAGATACAGATGCACCACTCCGGTTAAGAAATCGTGTCTAAGAACACCACTAAACGTGCCACGATTGAGCTAGCAAAGACAATGTCCTTTCATTCCTCTGGAAGTTCGATACATAAAGAAAAGAAATGACAACTACTCTAACCCACGACCTACTATCTAGTAAAACTGAAAACTAACTCACTGCTAAGGAAGCTGAAGGTACAAACATAAAGCATGGAAACAACTTAATTTAAAACATGAAAAGTAAACTGCAAGGAGATGGTGGACATGGGGTGGTGATATAATTCTGCATGTGGAAATTAATTATGTGCCGGATGAAATTAATCATGGAAAAAGGCGGCATGGTTGGTTAGTTTTGTGACCCAGCTGACCCATGACCCATGTGGTCGGGTCAAATAATTGTAGTGAACGGGTGGGTGACCCGATATATAACACATGGTGCATGAATGTATCATTGACTGTGTGAGCGATCATATACGTACAGAAACATCTCCTTGCTTCTTTCGAAAAACCTTTCTACTCACAAAATCATAAGTTTAGCGCTTGTTTCAAGGCTCACCTTATAAAACTATTACTATGTTGCTTGTTTTTTAAAAGTGTAAGGCGCTAGCTTCATCTCTGTACAACCAGAAGCTGCATCTCCTTATCTCTTTTGCATATCAGCCTTTTTATCAAGCAAACCATTTATAATTTCCTCATCCCTTTGGTTGTTTTTACATATCAGCCTTTTACGACCCTAATACCGACCAATTTTGTCCCCGATGTGAATGAGGCGCTGCCTCAAGGCCGTGAGGCGTTTTCCATATTTTCTCGCGCCTCAGGCGCACTTTTTAAAATCTACCTTTGTTACAATAGTTAAGTATACATGTGTGGAGAGGGCTTGAGTTTGGTGTGCATAAACTTCCAACAAAATATATTCCATAGGTGCAAACCGAATGCATAACATCTCTTGAGGTTGCCTATTCAGCAAATGTCTAAAATACCCTTTACTATATATGTGTTTTATTGAATTAAAAGTTAAACTGATGCATGATTGACAGCCACAGTATCCGGATTGTGTCAAATCTCTTCCAAAGCCACTGCCTGCATCAACGGTAGAAGCAAGAAAGGAGGATGACCTGGAATTAGAGGAGGTATTTATGCCTTTATGTTATGTACCATTTTGTTACACTGTCACTAACAAATGATGATTTTTCCCTTATCGGGTGTCAGACAACCGAGAATGTCGATCACTTGTCTGCTAAGGAGCTGTTGCAACTGCATGTTAAGCATGCGAAGAAGGTTCGAGCGAGGTATGTACATATATGCTTACTTAGTTCTTACTTTGTTGACTCTTAAGATAGTCGAAAGTCAATAATGTATGTTATTTATAGATTAAGAAATCAACGGCTACAAAAAATCGAAAGGTACAAAGACCGTCTTGCTCTACTCTTGCCTGCGGTTGCGGATCAACAGCCAAAGAACGACCCTGCATCTTGAAGCATCCGCATTCCAATGAGCAAACCTGCAAAAAGAAGCCAACCTTTTAACCAACTTTAATAATTGGCTCTTTTTATCATTTATCTTTTATATTACTTTATAATTATCCTTTAGAACATTGGATAACTGATTAGTTTTTTAAGATATATATGTTATCATGAATATGATTACAGTGACAATATCTTTATCTTCTTTTTGATTTGTTGAATTCACTGGAACTGGTGCTGGAAAACATTTCATCAAGAAATCATGTTTGGTTGGTTAAGAAAAGAACCGGTATCCAAGAATCCTTTGGTTGGTGATGGGATTTTAACTTTCCATTAGAATGTTTGAACCAAAATTGTTAGAATAAAACATAAGCATGCATTGTTGGATCTATATGTCCAAGACATAACAAGTTGGTATTAATTTATTTTTAAAGTAAGCAACTCTATAAAAGAAGTTGCATATAAATATAGTTTGTGTGGGAAACGAGTCAAAATTGTTAAAAGAATTTATTCACTTATGACTTTTTGAAAATGAGCTTTTAAAAGAGTGTTTGGATAAGTTGATAAGTTGTTTTTTAAAAAGTGTTTGATTTAAAAAGAATTTATTCACTTATGACTTTTTGAAAAGAGTGTTTGCCAAACACTTTTTCTTCTTATTAACTTTTTATAAACGTCAATAAGTTATAAGGAGGTGTGGAAAAACTTAGCCAAACACCCCCTTACTACTACGGTTAGTGACCCAGTAGCACAAAACATCTAGAAAAACTATTTTATGAGAAGACCTTAAGGTATATCCTCACCAATATAATATTTAGAGTGGAAGCTACAAGAGTTGGATAAATTAACTATATATTAAAGAGAAAGGTCGGTGGGACCTTTCTCTTTAAACCTTCACCTTTTAATAAATATACATACTAACCCTCAACCTTTAACTACTTTTCTTTTTTAACCTTCAATATATGACAACCTTTATATATTGTGATAATACAGTAATTTATATGAAACCTAATAATAATCATTAATATTCTCATAATGATTTATATGTAACGTAATAATAATCATTTACAATTTTACATTCTCATAATCTTTTGTTTAGAAAAACAAAACAACATTAATCAAAATACTTTACAACCATTACGAAACTAGAGCAATTCTTACATTTTTGTCATAAATCTTAACAAATATATTTGAAGTAAATTGAGCAGTTCTTACATATCTTTTTATTTATTTCTAACCAAGTTATTGTTACTAACGCAATATGTATAACAGGGTAAAAAACGCGTGACATCACGTGTGAGCATCACACGTTAATGTCATCATCGTATCCCATGTAACGAAGTTACAGGCGTGACGTTGCCGCCGCAACGCGTGGCACCGACTAAAATCTAGTTGTATTTAAAAAAAAGTTTGTTTTATTTTATCAAACCTAATTCCATTCATCTTTTAATATTATTTTAATAAATTTAGGAGTAAATGCATATTTTTCTTGGGAAACCAAACCGTTTAGCTTTTTGAGAATTTTTTTCTTTGAATTTGTTGTGAAGCATCTTGTGTCTCCCATAGTGTCAAATTTTAGGATTTTATAACTTTTCTTGCCGATTGTCCTTTATTATTGCTATATGTAATGTGTAGGGTATATTATTTATTAGTAAAAGATCAAATACAAATAAAGTTAACGTACAAAACGTACGAACTGAAGGAAAAGACAAAAAACCGCTGTGACATTTTCGTAATTATTAGTAACTATCAAAATTACTCTACAAATGATCATGTAGAGTAATTTTGATCTTTTGTAGAGTAATTTTGTAAAATGTTCTTGTAGAGTAATTTTGTTCTTGTAGGGTAATTATCAAAATTACTCTACAAGCGTATCAAAATTACTCTGCATCAAAATTACTTTACAAGTGAATCAAAATTACCTTGCAAGTTTATCAAATAACATACAATTCAAAATCACTCTACAAATGATCATGTAGAGTAATTTTGATCTTGTAGAGTAATTTTGTAAAATGATCCTATAGAGTAATTTTGTTAGCATTTAGTTATAGGGTTTAGTTTTTAGCTTTTAGTTTGGAGGGGGGGTTAGGTTTTTTTGGGTTTTTTTTTTTTTTTGTTAGGTATAGTTTTTTTATCAAAATTACTCTACAAGAACATTTTACAAAATTACTCTACACGATCAAAATTACTCTACAGTATCATTTGTAGAGTAATTTTGATAATAACCTACTTAACTTTATTTGTATAGTAACTTTCCCCATTATTTATAATAGTGATAATCACCTTTCAAAAAAATTACAATAGTAATAATAACAGTTATTCTTATATTTTACTGTAAGTACTATACCTTATATTAATACAATTACAACTAAAAAAAAGATGGATTTATAATACATATTTTCATGATGTTTACTACTGTTACTACTTTATGTTCTTGACTTCCTAACACTATTAACAAATAATCTAATACACTTGTTGATATCAATTATGTTCATAAAGCATTCAAGCACTCATGACTTTGATCACAGAGACGGTTGAAGATCTTAATATCATTTCGACATCTACTGCCTTCCAAAATATATTTGCTTGTTTGAATTTAATCGTTTGTCTTCTTGCATATGTTTTCTTTTTGTTCCCATTTTCTCAAATAAACAACTTATTCTTTAATTTCCTAGCTACTTTCAAAAAAAGGTAAAGTTAGAGTTAAATACGTTTATTCGAGTTGTTACAATTCCAAGTATTTGGGCGGAGCCACGAATGGGGGTTCCAAGTGGGCAACGCCTCCTTGACGAGGGTACAGGGGCAGCGTCCCTAGGAGCAGGGTTCAAGGGGTTGCAACTGTAACACCTCGAAAATTCACGTCCTATAATGTATTGACACGTGTCATAAGCTTGAACGTGTGAAAGTATACTCTTGAGGGACTAAAGTTGACAAACATGGAAAGTATGTAAATATACGAGTTCAAATGTCAACAGTGAATAAATATACTTTACAATAACCCTACATGATGCTGATACCATCAGAAGAATAAATCATGGATCATACGAGGCTAAAAGTGAGAGATTACAAACTACAGGGGTTAAATGTGTCAACATGTTTAAAGTATACCTCTGAGTGACCTTTTAGCAAACCCGAAGCTTTGTAACAATTAATTATGCTCACTAGAATGCGTGATAAAAATTTCACCAAGTTTCGTTATCGTATGAGAAAGTTATGATCAAATTCGTGTACGAGGGGTTAAAGCGTCAACGTTGAAAGTTTGGACCCTTCGGGTGACAATAAAGTTAACTGGGGACTAAACAAAATAGGTAAATGTCTTAAAGCCCTTATATGACAATTTGGAGGGTTCAAAGTGCAAGAAAATAAGTTAATTGACCTTTCGGAGGACCAAGAGCCAAGGATGCAAACTGAAAAAGAGGTTTTTGTGCCTGATGTCAGGCTTACGGACCTCAACATTGGGAACCTTGAGGTCCGTAAGCTAGTGCCCAGCAACAGAAAACCGGCTGTTGCCAGTTTAAACGCGAATTTCGACCTTTAAACGATTTTCCTCATCTCCCTTGGCCCCTAAACAATCCCTAAACATCTAGGGACACTTGTGGATCAGTTGTGGTAAGTCATAGACTTGTGTGTCAACCTTTTGTGGTGTTCTTGATCACTATATAAAGGCTTCATGTGCAACAAGTTCTTCACACCATTCATCTGCACATTTGGGGCATTTCTGGAGCTAAGGATCTTTCTCTAAGCATCACATTTCATGCATAGGACTTCAGTAAGTTTACTAATCCTTTCTTAATTAAGTTTTAGCTTAGTATTAGCTTAAAAGTCAAACCGTCGTAATTAACGGTTGACTTTAAGATTAATCACTAATGGTCCAGTGATTAGTCGAATCAAAAGTAGTTATAAGTAGGTAATTATGTGGGTAATAAACCCTCAAAAGGGTTCCCCCTGATTCCCACTCTAACTAGGTCAAATGTCGGGTCAAACTTGTATTTAAAAAGTCAACAGAATGTGTAAATTACAATTTATGCATAATTAGCAATGTAGAACACATACAACCTGTTTGATCATTAATATAACTTAGTAATTAGTGTAAGGACATGTCTAAACATGTTCAACCCGACAATTTCCTGTTTAGACCCGGTTCGGAACCGAAAGTCGCATAGTTTGACTTATACTTTGACTTTCAGTTCTGACCCGTTTTGGAATGATTTAGAAATACCTAAGAGCTTCATTTGGACCAGGTTACATGCTAGTATAACCCTCTGTGATTATACACATCGGATCATTAGTTATCCAATTAATATGCATGCTTCCGTTAATTGCTCATATGTTGACCATTATGCCCTTTTCACCTTAAAACGTGATTTTTGAAAATGTAAAAGAGTAGAAACCTTAGTTACTGATATTTAAACTTGCATACAAAATTTGACATCGGTTTGAGGTGTAGATTAAGAGTTATGCTCGTTAGCGTAAAATGAAAGCTTCATGTTAACTAAACGGCGTAATTAGCGTATAGCCTAATTACACCTACTTTTTGATATCAAATTTATTACCCACTGATGTAATATATTATTTTGGGATTTTTAAAGATTTTTAATTAATTTTAGGCTGAGCATAACTTATAGTCGTAGGCTTAATCCGGTAATTGTCGGTTTTGCCCTTACGGGCTATAAAATGAGTTTTACATATCTAAACGACTCCAAACCTTTTGTTACTGATCACATATGATAAATAAATTATTTTAAGCCTTCTGGAAATATAAAAATATCAGATTTATGTATCAAACCCAGAAATGGTCTCTAATCGCCTTTTTAAGCGTTTTTTAACGCATAGTATGTACTAAGACTATTTTAAACATACAAAGGGTAATATCTACTGATATTCGAGGTAAATTATAATATTTTAACAGTAAGCAAAGGTTGATAAACTCAGACTTCAATTTTGAGCTTTTCGGCTTATGTGAAATTACCAAACTACCCCTACGGGGCATAGTTTGTGATTAAATTCATTTCGGGCATAATAAAAGATATCTTACTGATGTCACAACATATATGAAGCATATTAACTTAGGAAACCTGTAAATGGCTCGCATTACTACCCGTTACGCTTATTACGCGTTCGGTTCGGCTTATGTAACTAGTTTACATAAACTAGCCTAAACGGGTCAAACCTTAACGGTTTTATCTCAAAATCCAGAAGGTGTATAAAATACCCATATTAAACAAGTCTCTGAACTTGTTGGGTCTAAATCACATTCTATCCGGTCTTCGCCTAATAGTGCGTTTGAACCGTATATTTCCCTAAGACTAACCGGTCTAAGCTTAGGCTTAATTAAAGACCCGTTAGCATTCTAATTGGTTATTTATACCATCATTCCAGACTAGAGCCTTCTGGTAAATTGTACCTACGCTTACTTAAGTGAATACGGCTGAGTTATTAATTCTTGCTATTTAAGACAAGAGCTAGCTCAGGTAAATACTCTTAACTTATTTTCCCTATACGGGCTTGGGATACGGTATAATGACACCGCTTGGTCGGGTATTGAATATTTAATCTTATTGTGGTTAAATTATTGAGGTAACCCGGTTTAATCTGTATTGTTTGAAATAAAAGCCTTTAGGGGTTAATGACCATGTCCCGGATATCCCTGACATCATTGTATTATAAAATGGCCACGTCTTAAGCACGGGGTGTAGGCATACACCTGACAGTTGCTTAAGTAATAACGGTATCTCACTCTCTTGTGGGCCTATACTTGTGGCGTGTCTGTTAATCTGACTCGGTTTCTACATCGGGCCCTGAACGTACAACGAACATGTAAATCTGTATACAAGATTATAAATATAATTGTCCCAAGTTATAAAAGATTAATTTTGCCTCTGTGCATTTTAATCAAGGTGTCCAAAAATAATTTGTGCCTGGTGCATCTAAATCAATTTTCATAAACTCTTTTCAAATGAGTCAGTTGAGTGTATTTACCAGTGAAAACTGACGTATTTTCAAAAGTCTAAGTGACAGGTACAAGTACGTAATAGGCTGGAAGCTGCTCAGGACGTTAATAAGGAACCTTGCAAGTTCTAGGAGCCTAAAGTCTGTTGAACAAATGTTTATATTTTAAGATCCGCCTGTGGATCCTTTACTTTCCGTTGTAATACTGGATATTACTTTATATTCGGAATGTAATAATATTTATCTTTTGCTTCCGCTGTGCATTTATATATTGTGTTGTTTGACTATAATGTTGCCAACTACGTCACGATACTCCCCTACCGGGCCCACCGGTGAAACGTGGAAAGTCGGGGTGTGACAGCAACTCCTGGGTCCAAGGGGCTGCCTTAGAAAAATTAAATTGCTTTATGAAAAATGCTTTAGAAAATTATATTTCTAAAATTTCGTCATATTTTTTTAGACAAAAAAATTAAGGCAATTTATTTAAAATTTGAATTATAACCGCCCAGAGGCAGTTATCTACAATTCAATCCCAAAATTCGAATATACAGTTCTTGGTCGCTCTCTCTGTTTCAATTACGAATTCATCAATACACATACTGTTTGTTCGATTTCTCAATCAGAGTTGTATTTGATTGAATTATTCGGTAGAATCACCGAAATAATTTAATCTGAGAATGATTACATGTCTCTCATCCATGGTATACAAAATTCCCCAACAACAACACGAAACCCATTAACCTAAAAGAAATTACACCCTTCGTGATGAATACACACAACAAATCTTAGAGTTATTCGGACCAGAAACGGGACTAATAAAAGGGTGGTTAATTGACAAAGACAAAACCTTTAAACATAAGAGGGAGATTTTGAGTTAAAGTTGTGGTTAAGTGACAATGGCAAAACCTTTTTTTTTTTAAAGGTAAACTTCATTAAAACAAACCAACTACCTCAAACCGAGGCAGCCCCAAACTGAAAAACCGTTACATATTTACAAATCTACACCAATCATTCCATAGAATATGATTTCTTTTTGACCTCGTATTATACCACAAAAAGCCTAAATTTTTAACCTTCTTAATAATGAACTCTAAACTAACGGTTTTGTTATTGAACCTGACTTCATTTCTCATTCTCCAAAGGCTCCAGCATCCGATTCTGATAAGACCTTTAACCACTTCTTTATTCTGACCAACCCCACATGATTATGGGCCTCGATAAGATCCCTGAACGAGAACACCACTAAATTTTGACATTTACACCAACTACTAATGAAAGACCATAGCATAGCAGCATAATAACAATTAGTGAAAATATGTTCAATGCTTTCGTCCGCCTCACCGCACAGAGAACAAGCCGAGTCACCACCACCAATATTTATTTTCCTTAACTCATCCACAGTCGCTAGAAATTTAACCTTTAAACATCTGAATTTTAAAGAGAGAGATTTTGAGTTTAAGTCGGACGGATTCCAAGAATTAAAAGAAATTTAGTGTTAAAAAAGAAAGAAGCGGTTGGTTGTCGTTAGATTTTGAAACAAGCTTCTATATAAAAGAAACAATAAAAGGAAATGAAGGAAAAGGGTGCATCGTGTTGGTTGTAGAATCACCAAGTGTTCAAAATGCACAATTTCAGACGCATTCCATCACCTCTTCTCTCTCTCTGTTGATGGCATGGCATTCAATGCGAATCACCATTACTCCTCCTCCTCCTCCTGCAACACAAAGACAAATCACCTTCACATCCTTATTCCTCATTAAATACCCCCCCTTCCTTTATCAATGGAGCACCCACATGACCCTCTTCAATACACTCTCATCACCTTCTTTTCTCTCCAATTTTGCTGCTTTATAAAAAGGGGCTTTGGTTTGTTCGAGGGGATTATTCACTGAAGAACATATATTTTCGTCCACAGGGTTTGATTTCATTATTAAAGAACAGAGCAGAGCAGAGCAGAGCCCATGAAGGGTTTTGGATTGTGTATCTTGTTCTTGGTGTTGGGAACAGCTTTGCTTTTCGTCTGCTTCTCTTCACTTCCTCCTGGTAATGTATTCCTATTTACATTTCCCTGCTACTTTATGCATTTATAATGAAGGTGAACAACCAAAGTGTTCATTTGTTAATGTACTATTACAAATTGTTAATTTTAGTTTTGTCAACAAAATAGTATTCTAAAAAAGGAGGCGAACAGATCGACAGTTCCAAGAAACATTTGAAGGGACACAATCATGTTATGTTGTAGAAGCAGCTAGAGATAAGAAGAATTAATAACCACCTAACTTCCAAAAGTTAACTCGAATCATCGAATGAAAATCAGATCATATAAAGTGTGAAGGAAATGGAATAAAAAAACGCAAATTTCACTAACAAAGTAAACCAAAACTTGCCTGGTCATTTTCCTTTATTGACGACACAGAGAAACCCGTTTACAGTAGTAATGTAATATGCCCATATTACTAACAAAATCACAAAACATCTGAAAGCAATTTACTTTACTCAAGTAATCACAGAAGCAAGGCAATGCCAAAATACAAACGAGTAAGTCATTTTAATGAAATAGCCAACAAACGACGCACCTGAAAGACGCCTATCACTGTTCTCTATACCGGCAGAAGCCTGATTCCGTTTCTGAGAAAAAAAAATGCAATGACTGTCGCAAGAATGAAGAAAAATAACTGAAAATGAATGTTCGTCTGGTGAATACACAACCAACGATGGTATTTGCGATGTGAAAGAGAGAGACAAAGGTGAGTACGATGATCGCAGGAGAGGGCACAGGTGGAGGGGTAAGGTGTAAAAAACATTCAGGCATATAATAAGTTGTACCATACGCATAAGAGAAAAGTAGAATTATGTGAGTAGCCAGTGGTTGCAAATTAACAGATAGATAATGTATACTATTTACTTATGTTTATCTTATATTCTTATATATAAATATTATTATGTAAATGTATATCTACTATATTAAATAATAAAGCATATGAATGAAGGCTTGTGAGCCAACTTGAGCTTAATAAGTGAGGCCCGGGCTTGAGCTTGGGCTCAGGCTTGTTTATCAAACAAACTCGAGTAGAACTCAAGTAGCTAAAGATCGTTTTTTCTCGTTTACACACCTACTTTCATCATTCATATGGACTGTAATATTTCTTGACTTTCTGTACAATTTAAGTGGGTCAACAAGACTTTTTCTGTGTATAAAGGTCTTCATTGACCAATATTTTCTTATTCTCTTTATCAGGCAGCGATCATGTTGGAAATAAGAAAATGATGGAGTTAACGAAGCCAAGCAGGAAACTGAAGGTATACAAGATTACAAACTACTTTGAAACACATTTTTTGAAATTTGGATTATATAATTTAAACTTCATTTACGTTCGTTTTACAGGACTATATTCATGATGAAGGTGACAATGGAGGCATGGATGTAGACGATTACCTCCCTAATGACCCGGTTCCAAGTTCTAAGGCAATAAGGCCCGGCCCCATCGAGCATGGCACTCCTCTTATGCCTTACATACCGAAGCCCGCGCCTCCTAGTCCTGGGCCAAATGTGTCGGAGTATTTCGGGTTACCTTAGCCTATGTTGGTTTACTGTTATTCCGAGTGTGGTAAGTTTAGGATTGTAATAAGTTGTTAGGGATGGTATGTAATAGACACGATATAATTGGAACACTAGCGGGCATCCCTTTGTTCTTCTATGCTGAATTTGCCCTGAGTTCCAATAGGAAGTGTGACACGTTAAACTTGGATTATGAAAACGGTTGAAGTTTGTGTTTTGAAATGTTATAATGTAACACATTAGTTGTTTGTTTTATAAGTTGTTGATTATGGTATCAAATAATTGAACAATTAGTCCAACAGGATGAACTTGAATGCATCATAGAGTTGTGACAAAAGAAGTTGTAGCTCTAATTTTTTTTTCTTCAGAAAGTGTCAGTTCTTAACTTATTGAATTGAAATGGTCAAATTCTTAACATTAATAAATTCAAAAACAGAGACGATTACAGACTAATGGCAGGTAGACGAGCAACAAGTTGCGCCGCTACCCCCTTCTGAATAGCAAACCCTACCCTGCTAAACACAAAATTCTGCCTCTTAACATGCGTTGTGTTACTGCTTACAGACTAATGTGTATAAAGGTTCGGCAAATGTGGATTGTAAGAGTCCAAATACAAATTCAATATGTTTCAACCACTTCAACTGTATAATTAGATCATGTAATTCTTTAAATTGGACACCAATTATTAGCATTAAGTATTCAGTGTTTCAAAAACATAGATTAAATTAAAGGGTCTTTAATCTTTATTGTGTCGATGTTTATTTTACCTTGCGAAAGTTTACAATACATGTATAGAGTTATATGGGTGAGTCACATGTCAAACTAGATCAGGTCAAAATGCCCCATTAAAAAAAGAGTTAAATGTCATTTTAGTCCTTGTGGTTTAAACCATTTTGTTAGTTTAGTCCAAAGGTTCCATTTCACCTGTGGGTCCAAAAAAGTTTCATCGTTGCCATTTTAGTCCACTGGGTTAACTTCATCCATTATTTATGTTAACGAGAATGACAATTCGGTCATTTTATACGTAATTATGTTAACTAGAAGGGCAATTCGACCATATAAAATGACCGAATTGCCCTTCTCGTTAACATAAATAATGGATGAAGTTAACCCAGTGGACTAAAATGGCAACGGTGAAACCTTTTTGGACCCATAGGCGAAAAATGAAACCATTAGACTAAACTGGCAAAATGGCCCAAACCATAGGGACTAAAATGACATTTAACTCTTAAAAAAATATATTAGTTGGGTTTGGGTTAAAAAGCGTTCAGACCAAAATGGGTTGGCGTTGAGATGAGTTGTTTTAGAAAAACTTTAAAAAAGGTTCACTCGCAAACAAATTTTGTTGTTGGCGATTGGCAATGGGTGGCGACTGGGGAGAAGGAGGTGGTGTTGGCGGTTGCAACGGAGGCATCCGCCGGTAGTGTTAGTAGTGGCGACGTTGATGGTGGCTCAGACTGAGGCGGTGATGGTTGTGATGATGACTGAATATAAATCATGCTAGTATATCCTATTTTCTAATTTTCAAGGTAAATTAAAATTTATCCTTAATATTATCTATCATTCTCAAGGTAAATTAAGATTTAATCCTTAATATTATCATTGATGAAGGGTAGCCCAAATCTCAATAAAATGACTAATGTACATAACAGGTTAAAAGGTTAAAAGGTTGAGAGGTTCAATACGCACGAACTCAGGAGAACAGTAAAAAGGACAAGCACAATGTCCGGTCACATCAACACTTAACATGTGAACCATTTCTGCACAGACAGAACATGTGCACAGAGAACACCCTTTTGTCCGCAGGTCCAAACCCTTTAACCTCTAAAAGGGTAAGCCCCTCACTACAAGCCAGGTTTACTAGTTAAAGGTTTCCACTTTGAGAAACCTCTTCCCCTATAAATTGCAGCCCATGTTAAGCATATTGGAGACCCCAGGATCAGCAGATATCACTCTAACTCTCTGATTCTTCCTCTCCCTCTTGAGAACCAACTTCATGCTTGCTTCTCTTCTACTCCCATGAGAACTTGCTTCTTACAAGTTCTCTTCTTCACACTAAATAACTCATCTTCTCCAACGATCGCTTTCTGGGCTGATTTCTAATCAGCTCAAGATCTAAGGAAGATAACAACAATACTAGTGAACCTCTCTCCACGTCTTGCAAACGTGGGGGGACCCCACGACCTGCGTTAGGCTAATCGAACCCCTGAACCCTTTTACCCTGGAGATATCGCTACTATCTTTGGTCTATTATTTGTTGCATCAACAAGTTGGCGCCCACCGTGGGGCTACGCCGCTTACTTTATCTTAAAGACCAGTTGTGTAGCTCCATTTTTCTATTTACATCATGTCTGAAAGCGAATCTCCTGGTAAATCGGGTGCCTAACCACACCAATTTAACACCAAATTCTAGTCGGATCTCACTGGTTAGATCTACACCTCTCTCTACTCCAGGAAGTACTCCAACGGGAACTTTTTCCCGGAGTTCACCTCTTTTCATACACCAACCCCATCCCAATCAGGGGTTGCATCTTCTCAAATCGGTGCAATGCGTACATCGAAATTCATATAACTAACACCCGAGGGAGTAGCTAGAAATTTCTCACAACTGAGATCTTTTCTCAACTAGCATGTGAGCCTAGAAAGGAAGAAAAGGGTAAGAATAAGACTAAATTATGAGAAGTCTAAACCCTCATTAACACCTGGCCCTCCATCTCTTCCTTTTAGCAGCTCACGTTCAGCCACATCTTACATTAAAGCTGGCCCTAGTGTGACAGACCAACCACTCAAGCCCTTTAGCTTTTGGGGAGGCCTAGTCCAACCGTTTTTCCCTTATTTACCTCCCAACCCGTTACAGCCGGTGCACCTATTGAGCATGAAACCACTCTTGATTAATTATGGCAGTCACCAGCTTCAGGTGTTCCTCATCCCATTGCTACTTCGTGGCCACCCAGTCTTTGGCTCGAGGTACGGTCATGAGCACATCCATGGGAATGCCTTATACAGTACCATCAGAAAGCCTTCAAGGCTTTAACCTTATGACCCAGCTGATGACACAGATGATAACATCTTTTATGATTACCATCAGAAAGCCTTTAAGGCTCTAACCTTATGACCTAGCTGGTGACACGGATGATGGCATAATTTCCTTTGCAGCACGTAAAAACTAGATGATGACACAGAAAGCCTTCAAGGCTTCAACCTTAACTTCATCAATCAAGTGCCAACCACTTACCAGGGTCCTCAAGCGGTAACCCGGCTTCAAGGGTAGTAAAATACCTCTCAAAACCTTACAAGCCCAATGACTTATCTTGCTTCTCCCAACATATTGTTGAGTGCGAGTTTCAAACCCAGATAAAGATGCCATCACGGTACTGAAGACTACCTCCAAATCTTCGTCGGAACTGCAAGAATTGAAAAATGACCCAACTCCGAATGTTGTCTCATGTTCAAGCAAACCCTTGAAGGGTCTTCGTGTATATGGTTCAATGACCTTCCTGGACAAAGCGTTCAGGCCTTTGACGATCTTAGCAAAAGTTCCCTATAAAAACATAGGTATGTCAAGAACGCCATGATAATCTTCCAGATCAAACAACGTGATGATGAAAGTCTCAGAGACTTCATCGAAAGTTACAAGAAGGAAGGATTAACTTACACCGATGAAAAGATTAGGGTTGCAGGGTTCATGAGTGCTATAAATTCCAAATATCTCACAAGAGACTTCAATAAATGCCTGCCCAAAACCCTTGAAGAAACACTCGAAAGGGCTAAAGCCTACATTCGAGGAGAATAAGCTGTAGACATCAAAGAAAAAAAAGAGAACTCTTAACTGGAGCTTCCAGTATGGCTCTTATGACAAATGGTTCAAAGGTTCAGATTCCTGAAGGCCTGAAGGCCGGAACCCTCCAAGCCGAGAAAAAAAAACATAAACTTTACAGCCTTAACCAAGGCTCCATAAGAGATCTTGGCAACCGAAGAGGTAAAACACAGCTTCCGCCCTCCTCCACCTTTACCAAAAAACAAAAGATTGAAAAAATTAAACAAGTATTGTGAGTTTCACGAATAGAAAGGTCACCATACCAATAATTGCTTCCAACCCAAAAAGAGGATCTAAAAAGCCGTCAAGTCCGAACTGGCTCACTTGGTTAAAGGGGTCAAGGACAAAATGGTTGAAGAAAAAAGTAGGAAGTGAACATGGTCGACCTTAAAAACAAAGCTTACCACAAACGCCATCATTTCAAGGCATGGGAACGTCAATATGTTTGCTTCCCACCACCAGAAGGAGAGTTACTTTCAAACCCTCTGGTGATGGAAGCCAGCATATGATCCATCAAGACACAAAAGGCCTACATTAACACCGGTGCAACCACCAAAGTCATGCTTGAGAAATGTTTTAACCCTCTCAGCGACGATGAACGTTCAAAGCTTCAACAGTTTGGATCCTCCATCGAAGGTATCGTAGACATACCTATCAAGCCTTTAGGCCAAATAACCCATAATGTTTGTTTAACGAGAGAACAAAAGGATGAACCGAACAACTCACCTTTGCGGTAATCAATATCCTTTCCAACTATGATATCATCATAGGAAGGCCAAGGCAAAGTGTGTTCGGAATAACAGTTTCAGTTGGTCAGGGCACTGTGAAGTTTCCCACTGAAAAGGGGATAGCAACCCTTCAACCTACCCAAGAAGCTTTTGTGGTTGAAGGGAAAAGCTCAAGAAAGGACGAAGACGATGAACAAGGGTTGGACATAAACCCAAAATATCCTCAACAGGGAATAAGGGTAAACACTAACCTTTCCAAAGAAACCATCTCATACCTTAAAAAGCTGCTTTTGCACTATGTCTTTGCTTGGTGCCCAGAAGATATGACCGGCATCCCTCGTAGCATCGTTGAAACATGAGTTATGGATCCCACCTAATGTTAAGCCCATTATACGAAAGAAACGGAGTCAATCCCCTAAAAGAAGCCTTGTATAACGCCAAGAGATGGAAAAGTTTGTTCTAGCCAGAATCCTTCGAGAGGTCAAGTATCAATTATGGGTAGCCAATCCGGTAATGGTTCGAAAACCCGACAAGTCTTGGAGAATGTGTATCGATTTTAAAGACTTGAACAAAACACGCCCAAAGGGTTGCTACCCGCTGCCCGAGATAGACTTCAAGGATAACTCGCTCATAGGCTTCCCATTCAAGTGTCTTCTTGATGCCTAAAAGGGTTACCATCAGATCCTAATAACAAAAAAAAGAGATAAAAAAAAACCACATTTCACACTAATAAAGGTATATCTTGCTATCAAAAAATGCCTTTTGGTTTAAGAAATGCAGGTGCCACTTATCAACGTCTGGTTAACAAAGTGTTTGCCGGACAAATCGGCAAGAACATTAAAGCTTATGTTGAAGATTTGGTGATCAAGAGCAAAACGGAATACCAAATGCTCGATGACATACAATAAACTTTCCAAAACCCGAGAAAGATCAACATAAAGCTTAATCCAGTCAAGTGCTCGTTCGGTTTTGAAGAAGGTAAGTTTGTAGGACACATCGCGGGGAAACAAAGCATAAAAGCCAACCCTCAAGGGATGTGCTAACAAGAAAAACTTTCGATGGAAAGCTTACAGCTTTGAAGCGTTTTACCTCAAAAGGAAGCCTTCAACCAAATGAAGCAACACTTGGCTTCACTCCCAGCCATTTTGGCTCCGGAAACAAGAGGAACGACCTTTATCTACCTTTCGATTACTGAAAAGATCATAAGTACGCCTCTGATCATTGAACGAAACAAAGTTCAGATACCCGTTTACTTTTTCAAAACTTCAAAATTAGCAGAAATCAAATATCCTTCTTTAGAAAAACTTGCTCCAGCCTTAGTCCAAACGGCTAGAAGGCTTCGAAGGTACTTTCAGTCACACCTGATACAAGTGGTCATTGACTAACCTATTCGGAATGTCCTTAAAAAACAAGAAAATTCGGGACGATTAGCCAAATGGATTGTGAAACTAGGTGAACACAAAATTACCTATGTCCTGAGAAAAGCTATCAAAGCTCAAATCTTGGCTGACTTCATCTTGTAAGTCCCTAAAAAAAGCCATAACAGAAGTTAATACAACTGCAGCTGAACCCTCCAATCATGATACCTGGAAGCTTTTTACCGATGAGGCTTCCAGTATCGAAGGGTCAGGGACTGGGCTAGTTTTAATTAACCCTGAAGGGTTAGAACTTACATATGCTCTTTGGCTTGTATTTCAGACTACCAATAATAAAGCCAAGTACGAAGCATTGATCACTGGGCTAAAGCTAGTCAAAGAAATGGGGGTTCAAAAGCATCAAGTCCTCACAAACTCTCTCAAGCCAAGACAATAACAGCTACATAGCAAAAGAACCCAACATGAATAAGTATTGAGAAAAATCAAAGGAATTGATGAACGCATTTCAAACATGTGCCATCAAATAAATTCCAAGATCTCAAAATAAGAGAACTGATGCACTAAACAAGCTTGCATCTCTTACGTTTGCCCACCTCACCAAGAAGGTACTAGTTGGGGTATTGAAAACCTCATCCATCCAAAAACTTGAGGTTCAAGACGTGATCACTAAAAAAGGGCCAAATTGGATGACTCCCATTGAAAGGTTCCTCAAAATGGTGAATTACCTAATGACCAGACTGAGGCTAAAAGGGTTCGTATCAAGTCAAGGCAATATGTGTTATAAGGAGATATCCTTTACAAAAAGGATACCTTGCACCACTACTTCGATGCATTGGCCCAAAACAAAGCCAATATCTGATCAAAGAGGTTCACGAAGGGATATGTGGAGCTCATTGTGGCCCAAAATCGGTAGTGTCAAAGTTGATAAACCTCGGACACTTTTGGCCTTCCATGCATCGAGATACCTCCGAACAACTGCGGAAGTATGAAGCTTGTCAGTTACATGTTCCGGTACCCAAAAGCACCAAACATGACCCCGTTCCCATCTCCTCGGCTTAGCCATTTCACAAGTAGGGAATAAACATCGTTGGTCCATCCCCACTAGCCAAATGAGGAGTCAAGCTCTTATTGGTAGCTGTGGATTACTTCACCAAGTGACCAGAAGTAAAACCATTGCCAAATATCTCAGGGAAAACAGGTCATTGATTTCGTTTAGGAAAGCATAAGTTTTGGGCTCCCAGGGGTACTAGTCATAGATAACGGGAAATAGTTTGCCGAGAAGCCTTCTAGCTCCTAGTGTAAGGAGTTCAGAATAACTCAAGTATCCAGCTCGGTAGCTTACCCACAATCTAATGGCTAGGTTGATAGGACAAACCACAACAATGTTGAAGGGATTAAATCTCGATTGGGAAGATACGATAACAACTGGCTCGAATAGCTTCCTAATGTGCTATTGGAAATTTGAACAACCGAGAAAACGCGCCACAAGAAAACACCCTACAGACTAGTGTTTGGATCAGAGGCTGTAATCCTAGCTGAAATCGGAGTAACAACACAAAGAACAATTAACATCGACCTCGAGCCAAATAAGAAAGAGACGATATTGAATTTAGAACTCCTCGTACAGGCTCGTGATCAAGCAGCCATACAAAAAGCAAGGTACAAGCAAAACATGGAATTGTATTACAATACACGGGTGAAGCATGAACGCTTCAAGCCTGGGGACCTTGTGCTTCGAAATAATGAGGCCTACAAGAAAGAAAGCCAAGGAAAGCTTGGCCCTAAGTTGGAATGGGCATACATTATCCTTAAAGCCCACAAAGGGGGGATCATACAAGCTGACAGGTCCGCAAGGCAAAAAGCTTCCCCGTCATTGGGACGGCAAAAACCTTAAAAGGTTCCATGTTTAACCAAAACGTGTTACAAATAGTTCCAAAGTTGTTCTATTCCCCTAGTAATCAAAGTACTTTGAAATGAATGAACAATGAATCAAAATTTGTCTTTCTATCCTATAATCAAGTTGAGAACCTAGCAAGAAACTCCATGGCAAGGTCCATGTAAGGGGATGAGCTCCCAGGCCACATCGCTCAATAGGTTCAAGGGTTGAATGGACCTATATAAGGGGTGAGTTCCTAAATCAATACGACTCCATGAGACTCATAGAAATCTTAAAAATCATGTCTCATAGACGGGTTCGAACACCCTACACCAAATGTTCCTTAAGCCCTAACATTGGCTTACGAACCAAAAAGACTCTAAGTGAATATCATACATAGGATAGAGGTTGCATCTTCTTGTTAAAAATATCGTAAGGCTAAGTGACTGCAGCACTGAACCCTTTAAGGTGTAAATAACATAAGATGCACCGCCCAAAACAAAGACAACATACAAAACCAATGAAAACACAAGGGAGTAAACAGAACAACACAATAAACATAGCAAGATAAGTTAAAGATAGAAAGGGCCATAATGGCCATCAAACATAAAACATTGTCCACAAGCCTTACAGGCTTTAACCACCAAGGGACCTAAACGGTCCCCTTAAAATAAAAAGATGTTCAAACAAACAACCCATAACATTATTCGACATGCTAAGAAAGCTATGAATTAAGGTTTCTTATTCACTTTGCAACGTCAAGGATGGTAGACTTTGCTGTATCATCCTTCTTCGAACCTTCATCATCTTGGGTGTTCTTAGCCATCCTCTTTTTCCTCCCTACGACACCCGTTGTCTCGGAGGCTTCAAGGCTTGAACCCTTTGAGCCCTCACCACCTTCAGAACACGTTTCCTCGCTATCTCCGGAGCAAGGACGTTTCTTCGAGAGGGACTTCAACACTTCGTTACAAACAGCCTCATTAAGGCCCTTGGGTTTTAGCTCCTGCAAGACAGGCAAATGTTTACCAAAACACTTGGAGACTTCACCCACATAAGGGTAAATAATATGCCCTACCTTCAAAACAGTTTCCTTGAAGGCTTCGAAGGCTTTGGGTTGAAAAAGAGAAGACTTTTCCTGAGGCTCCCCAGGCTCACAAAGCTTTGTAACCAACAAACAAACCTTGGTGTCTCCCATGAGCAAGAAGCTAGGTGTACACATCACCCAAGACCTTTTTGAACTCCGATGAATGTAGAAGATACTTAACCACTTGCTGGAATCCATACTCAATGAGCCATTTATTATCACTAGTTGCCTGGGCAAGTGAAGCCTTTAACCCTTCTTTCTCCTCTAATAAGGCCTTTTCTGAACCTCCAAGGCAGCCTTATCGATCCTGACTTAAACCCTGTCAGCTTCTAAGCGTTTTTCCAATTCAACCACCTCAGTCTTGTGCTGGGAAAAAAACTCATCAATACACAACATCAGCTTTTCTCCCTCCCAGCATAACCCTCTGCCTCCTTCTTTAGAGTAGCTAATGAAGCCTTCTTCTCATCCCTCTTCTTCGAGAAAACATCATATTCTCGCATCCACTTGCGAAATCGGGATACACCCTCTGGAAGCAAGGCAACAAGGTTACAAGCACCCATTACCATTTTTCGAAATCATCAGGTCATCACCCATAGATGAGCAAGAACCTCGAACAACAGGAGAATCAAAGTGGGTAAGAACATCCTCACAAACGGATGAAGGCTTGAAGCTGTCACCAACTGTGACCTTCCAATCCGGCACATAAACCTCCCCTGGATTAACATTGGTGGAACCTTCAGCACCCTTCCCGGAACCCTTCAAGCTCACAACCTTTTTACCCGCCAAACCACCAAGGGCCGTCCCTTATCCTTTTTTGATTTTCCCCAACCCCAATTTCTAAATCATCTGAAGCCTCTATGTCATTACTTAGTTCCACCGGCTCAGAAGCCGATGGTTGGTCAGTAGTCTTTATCAAACAACAGCTCGAACGACGAGTAGAGACTTTGGAAGCAACAACTTTGGTGAAACCCTTGACATTGGGAACGTTCACATAGCCTGAACCCTCGAACCTATGTTCAGTGCCCCTAACAACAACATCTTCACCGGATGTAGCCTCGGCATCTCCAAACACAACATCAGAAATGTCATCGCTCTTGATAAAGTCTAAGGCAAACATAACTGCAACAAATAAAATATAACATAAGCAGAAAATACAAAATATCATACCTTGATCATCTCTTACGAGCACAGGGTCACGACCCGGCTTGTCCCACAACTTGCTAATATCCATCAGCACTAAAAGATGTTCGGGAAAGGGATAAAGCCTGGAAGGACACCCCCTAATAAGCTTCAATAACCATCTATCTCTTGTTTGAAAGGTTCAAGCTCATTCAAAACAGCATAAGGATGCCTCCAAACAAGCCTGAAAAGAACAATGGACTTAGAAATCCAGGAAAATCGGTCCTTCCAAGAACCAAGGGTAGTAACCATAGACGAAATTAAACACACATCAACCTGAGATGTTTCAAAGGTAAAACAATCGCCGTTCTTGGCTAACTGGAAGAAACGGCGGAACAACAACAACGATGAGCCATACCCTATCGCTAGAGACAAAACATCAAAGTCTAAAACCCTAACAAGACCTTAAGGGTATAACTGACCAAACGACACACGATAATACTCTAAAACATTCAGAACAAAGACCGAAAATGGATGACGCAAGTTGGAAAACTCAGCAATAAAGAGCAATCGAACCAACGGGACACTAATCGATCGATTTGCCAAAACCCAGAGCCACCGGATTAAACTTTAGATCGATCCCCCATTCTTTACAAAAAGCCTCAACTTCCTCTTAAGTAAGACAAGTTGAAGCCCTTAAAGCCTTGAAGCCTTTAAGCAATAAAAAATAATGTGTAAAAGTCAGAAGCATTTGAGCTTACATCCCAAACACCTCTGACTTGGGGGGCTGATGACGGGGGTAGCCCAAATCTCAATAAAATGACTAATGTACATAACAGCTTAAAAGGTTAAAAGGTTGAGAGGTTCAATACGCACGAACTCAGGAGAACAGTAAAAAGGACAAGCACAATGTCCGGTCACATCAACACTTAACGTGTGAACCATTTCTGCACAGACTTGTAACACCCTAGTTTTGATTTAACGAATTTACATGTAAATACCAACAATTAGATGTGTAGTTAAGACTACACATATTATAAAAATACGGGTTTACTAAAACTTTTATAAATCCTTAAGTTATTCTAGGTAACGTGATCGAATTCGTTGTTTAAATTTTACAACGTGGCAAAGTGCGGAAGCGTGTATCTTTATCGTGTTCGGTTCTTTGCTGAGCTTGATCGTCTTCCGGCATCCAAAAGTACCTACATTTCAATAACATGAAATGCTTTAGTCATACGGGGTTTAAATCGTGTCCGAACGATGTCCGAAAAAACAATTGATTTCTCAAATGAAAAACAAAAACAAAAATAATAAATAAAAATATCCTCCACCGTAAATTACGGTGGGACCGTAATTTACGGTGGCCCCTAGGTTCATGCATTTCTACCGTAAAACAGTGGGCCACCACCGTAAAACAAATCATCTCCACCGTAAATTACGGTGGGACCGTAAATTACGGTGGGCCCTGGGTTCAGCCTTTCCATTGTGCCGTAATTTGACGCGAAATCTTTCGTATCTTTCAAACCGCTTATCCGTTTGACCTACCGTTTCTTCCTACATGTTTGTAATTTGATTCTCCATCAAATGGAGTTAAAATCCGACATCCGGCTTGATAAAATTTAAGACTTTTAAGTCTTCGGCTTATTACTCTTTTACCAAAATTTGACCCGTTCGTGACTTTATCAAACGTACAAGTTTGTTTGACCCGTATTTCTCATAAACCTATTAAATTCAGAGATGTCTAACATATTGGGTTCCAATTATAGAATTATGTACATTCTTTAACCCATTTTTCACCCATATGCTTATTTTGACCCGTTTGAGGTATTCAAGCATATTTTAAGCACCAATTGCTTTCATTCATTTCTAAATACATATATCCACGTTTCTTAACAAAGGATCTTCCACCACAACTATATTTGTGGTGGACTTAATGAGGTGATCTATATAATCCGAGTTTTTCTTGTCGGATTGCTAATTTTACGACAAAGACTCATATAGAGTCATTTGACCGAAGATTTACATCTTTCGCTTCTTACACTTATTCCAATTATTTATTTGATCATAAAACACGTTTCAAAACTACCTTTAAAGGTCGTTTGTTGAAATTAGCTTATAAGGGCGTTTTAGTCCATTTAGCCAATCATTTACGATAAAGGACTTTTGAAAGTATATTTGACCCATAAACCCTCTTTTAACTTATGATGTTGTTTGAAAAGTCGTTAAGCTTTCCAAACGCAATGTTCCTTATTTAAAACATTCGGTTTATTTATCAAGTAACCAAATGTCTAATTTGACTACTTTTAACACTCTTTGAACCACATGTTCTAAATGAGTGTTACCCTATTTCACATACCTGGCGCGGACCATTATATTGACCCGTTTTTAATACCTTGCTTTTAAAATTGCAAGTTCTTAGCGTTGCGAATACCCGTTTGACATTTACTCCTGCAATAATATAACTCGACAATAATCATTAGTCATTATTGTCAAAAAGGTGATGTCTACACCTTTTGACCCGTTTGACTGAATCATTCGTTTATCTATACGAGATGATATTTATTATCGTATCATCTACATGACTCATTCCGTTTAACACCGTACGGTCATTTTACTTATAAACCGTTTATTGCTTTCGACATAATATGACCAAATTATCGATTTACTTCTCTTTTAACCATTATAATGATTTCTTTCATCTTTGATTTTCTTGTTCCGTTCGACTACACGACGGAACATCATATTTCAATTGTTTAGATAACTCATTCATAATTTATATGATAAGAAAATATTCCACAAATTAAGACTAGTGTAAGCTATACTTACCTTGCATCCGAATTATGCTTTTTCCTCCATTCTTGACTTGTTTGACCCGCTTCCTTTCCCAAGCCTCCACCTAGCTCGTAAGGCGTCAAACTATTTTCAATCATTTGCAAGGCGGTTAAATTAGTCATATAAATCACGACTATTCCACCTCACCTATTTACTATGCCGAAGCTACTATTCGACTTCATGATTAGCTAACTTAGCTTATCAAAGTTTAACTACTTTTTGATCACATGTTTTGCACAATTAAGTCAAATCAACATTATGATTAGAACCCGCTTTACCCCATCTTTCACGTAATTAATCAAACAAGGAAATTACGCGTTTCATTCGAACTCTCAACTTACAATCATTCACTTAGGCATTTTAACAAACACCTTGTGGGCATATTCTATAAAATCAACAATCGATTTTCATAACTAGTTATTTAGCCAAGCTTAACATCAATTAAGCATGTTCAAATCAATTTTTCATATTAACAAAATCTGCATTCACTTCCTAGAGCTCAATTACACTAGAACAACAATCAAAATTCTAGTGTTTAACATATTCTTACAAAACCCACTTATCACCTTCAATGGTGATTGTGAATTTTCAAGAATTAAACAAAATTTCTACAAGTAATTGACTAGGGTTTATCCCTAATCACTATCTCATTCCTATTTCATCCAAGCAACCATCATGCATCATAAATTTCGAGTTTCAAGTATTGATTCAGAATTTCAACTAGAATCATTCAACGAAATTTAACATACCTTATGATCATTTCGCTGAGGTGATCATTAATCCATGCTTGGATTCCAATTTGGGTGTGATTTGCCCTTCCAATTGCTTGAATTTTAGCTTGTTAGGGTTTTGAAGATGAGGGCTCCTGGCTCCTCTAGAAATGTCGACCAGAACACACACTTTGAGTGTGTGTTTTGGTGTTTAATTTTTGTTTTAATAAAACAAGTTTCCCCACTTGACAATATTAGTCCCTCATGTTTCCTTTTGATCAAATGAAGCTATAACTCACCATTAGTCATTTAATCACATGCTACTAACTAGGTTAATTATTCCTTGTTACTTTAGCGGGTTCGGGAAGTTATAACCCGTTATGTTTTTAAGTCCCGTTAAATCTCGGGCCTTTTAAACTTTTATTTCTTAAAAGCTTTTATTCACTTTTTATTTATTATTAGGATTAATTATTTAAATCCTAATATTTACCGGGTAAATTTTGCCACTAACGGTACTTTACCCGTCCTTCAGTATTAACGGAGTTTAATTACCAAACCCGTTTTCGGGGTGTTACACAGAACATGTGCACAGAGAACACCCTTTTGTCCGCAGGTCCAAACCCTTTAACCCCTAAAAGGGTAAGCCCCTCACTGCAAGCCAGGTTTACTAGTTAAAGGTTTCCCCTTTGAGAAACCTCTTCCCCTATAAATTGCAGCCCATGTTAAGCATATTGGAGACCCCAGGATCAGCAGATATCACTCTAACTCTCTGATTCTTCCTCTCCCTCTTGAGAACCAGCTTCATGCTTGCTTCTCTTCTTCTTCTCCCATGAGAACTTGCTTCTTACAAGTTCTCTTCTTCACACTAAATAACTCATCTTCTCCAACGATCGCTTTCTGGGCTGATTTCTAATCAGCTCAAGATCTAAGGAAGATAACAACAATACTAGTGAACCTCTCTCCACGTCTTGCAAACGTGAGAGGACCCCACGACCTGCGTTAGGCTAATCGAACCTCTGAACCCTTTTACCCTGGAGATATCGCTACTATCTTTGGTCTATTATTTGTTGCAACAACAATTATCATTTGTAGTTTCTGTTATCTCATTGTCACTTTATTTACGAAAAAATCACCTAAAACTAAATATTAACCTTACATACATGGCGTGTATACATATAGATATATTATCGTCCCCCAACCAACAACCCCCACAAAATATATATATATAGGGGATGACTAAAATGAGAACCACCACGAGTTGTAAGAACCACGAGAACCGTGCCCCGCGGGTGGCCGTTGACCACGAAATTTTTTTTACACCTAGATCCGTATATTTTAACACCGGGGGTAAATTTTGGGTTCAAACGGCGCGCCCGAGGGGGTAGTTTTTTACGCCAAAAGTTTGGGTTTTTTTAATTTTTTTAATTTTTCTTTTTTTTTTAACCAAACTTTGGGCGTAAAAAACTACCCCCTCGGGCGCGCCGTTTGAACCCAAAATTTACCCCCGGTGTTAAAATATACGGATCTAGGTGTAAAAAAAATTTCGTGGTCAACGGCCACCCGCGGGGCGCGGTTCTCGTGGTTCTTACAACTCGAGGTGGTTCTCATTTTAACTTATTCCTATATATATATATATATATATATATATATATATATATATATATATATATAATACTAGTCACTTACCCGCGCGATGCGGCGGGAGTGGCGATTTACAATAGGATACTCGTTTACCGTTAGTTTATCCGTCGTCTCGTGATATATCGTATAGTACTTAAGTTAGTTTTCTTATTCGTGATCTTCTACAAGAATAGTACAAAACAAGGAAGTAGATGTAATTAAAAACAAGAAGAGTTCAAAACAGTCAAGTAGCTAGACAAAACAATAAAAACAAAATGCGGGGAGTCTCTTGTATCTCTTCCTGTTTTACCAATACATCCGTTCGCTTATGACTTTCTTGTATCTTCTCCTCTCCTGTACCAGATTTCGACACATAACAAAATGTTACACGCTTACAGGTGCTTTAAAATAGTAATTAAAAAGTAATTTCAGGAAGCAAATAAGGCACATAATCTACTAACTTACCTTCGTTTTGATACGGATGCGATTAATTAATCACGCAACACTTCCTGGTAGACAACATTTGATGTGTAAACTCCGCGTTGTTTGAATTCTTTGGCGAGATGTACCAACACCTTCGTACTTTGTCTTGAAATCCCTCTTGATAACGCGACATAAAGTTGTCCATGTGAAAATACAGAATCCATGTAATATAACTTTAAAAAAAATAAACCATATCTTGCGTGTTATTAATCCTTAATTAACTTTAAAAAAACTCATGTAACATTAATATAATATATTAATTTTAGTAAATGTTTTCTCTTTATTTGATGTGATGTTTTTTCCTTTATAAATTATGAGGTGTAAAGTTGTTATCCGATCATATAAAATTGTAATCTTTGAAAATTGTGAAGATGACATATGATCATATCTTATGCGAAAACGTGTGACTGAAAATGTAGATTTTCAATAGGAGATATAATCATGGGATAATATCAATAGGAGATATAATCATGGGATAATATCAATTACAAAAGGTTAAACAAATACGAATTCAGTTTGTATAGAATTTTCGATAAACACACATTCAGTTTGTATCAAATCTGGTCATGGTTAATTTGTATTACGAAATATCCCTATTTTTTTTTCTCTTTATTGAAATATTCTATGCAAGTTTCATCTCATGTATATAATCAAAACGGCGTTTTATTTTTACCACGTGTTTTAAACGTTAAAAGAAAACATATAAAATAAGAAATCCACATCATCATCAGCAAACATTAAAGGGTTAAACCAATATTTTTTTAATAACCTAGAGGTTGTTTGGTGAAATTAGATAATAAAAACCTCCCATCAGTTTGGTCATTGGTGAATGGTTTTGTAATATTAGATAGTAAGAAAAAACTCGAGTAACAGTGGTCACAAATTTCTTCAGTTGTTTTAATAAAGTCATTTAAAATCTTTTTGTTCTTTTAAATTTACTCAACTATTTTTAGGTGTTCCAATCTTATATTTTCTATTTTTGAATATTAAGGAATAATAGGGATATTAGTCGGAAAACTTGAACGGAAAAGTTTGAATATTTGTCGGAGTTTTGGGAGTAGCAATTCCTTTGAATAATAATAAGTTGGAGTTTTGTTTGATCTTATTTTCAAAAAACAGAAAATACAAGGGTGGAATTTAAAAAAATTATAAAAATAATATTTTTAGAAAGGGAGGTATAAACAGTAAAAATGAAGGTGCATTTAGCCACACCCTAAATATTATTGCAACTGTGTAACGGTTTTTATTTTTTTTAAATGCAAATCTGGATCTAAAAACCCAGTATAGTTTGCAATACCTAATAATATTTTGTTTTGAATACAGTATTGTTTTAAAAAAAATTCCTGTAATACATGAACACATACACATAATTACTATAACAATCAGCTTTGTGAGTGTTTAATTAAGGTCAAATGTTACACCTCACATAAATATAATCTATCATACAAAAGTAATTATCATTATTATCATATAACCATGACACTGACCAGTAAGAACATCTTATCTTCTCACTATTACATATCCAAAACTAACCTAAATATCATAATTATCATATAACCATGACACTTATGAGTCCCAATAATGATGAAATATCCAAAATATCACAAAACAAACTAAAATCAAAACTGCAAAATCAATTTATCCTTTTCACTATTCCATGTCTAAAATTGACCTACCTATCATAACTATCATATAACCACAACACTTATCATCCCGAAAAATGAAAAAATATATCAAAACATCCCACAGAACAAACTAAAATAAAAAGTACATAACAATCTATCTTTTCACTATTCCATATCTAAAATTGACCTAACTATCATAATTTTCATTGAACTACAACACTTATCATCCCCAAAAATGACCTAAATATCATAATTATCACAAAACCATGACACTTATCAGTCCCAAAAATGAAGGAAAATGATGACGGGGGTAGCCCAAATCTCAATAAAATGACTAATACACATAATAGCTTAAAAGGTTAAAAGGTTGAGAGGTTCAATACGCGCAAACTCAGGAGAACAGTAAAAAGGACAAGCACAGTGTCCGGTCACATCAACACTTAACGTCTGAACCATTTCTGCACAGACAGAACATGTGCACAGAGAACACCCTTTTGTCCGCAGGTCTAAACCCTTCAACCCCCAAATGGGCAAGTCCCTCACTGTAGCCACGGATCACTGGTCAAAGGCTTCCTCTTGTAGAAGATTCTTTCCCTATAAATAATAGCCTCTTGCCATCCATTCCACTCATTCCAGATCAACTCAGATCACCCTTGATCTCTGATCTTACTTCTCCTCTCTAGAACTTGCTCCATGCTTGTTCTATTCTCGGCTCACTACAATATTATCTCACTTAACATAGACATTCTGGGTTGAACCCTTCAAGCCAGAATTCAAAGTGAATAATAACAAAGTGATCCGCCTCCACGTGCTACAAACGTGGGGGGACCCCACGACCTGCGTTAGGCTAATCGAAACCTTGAACCCTTTTACCCCGGAGATATCGCTACAGGCCTTGGTCTTGTATTTGTTGTATCAACAAGTTGGCGCCCACCGTGGGGCTACGCCGCTAACTTTATCTTAAAGACCAGTTGTGTAGCTCCAATTTCTCTTTACATCATGTCTGAAAGCGAGTCTCTCGGTCAGGTAAATCAGGTTCCTAACAACACCGATTTAACACCAAGTTCCGGTCGGATCTCACCGGTCGAATCTACATTTCTTTCTCCTCCCGGAAATACTCCACCGGGATATGTTCCCGGAGTTCACTTCTTTTCAAACACCAACCCCATCTCGGTCAGGGGTTGCAACTACTCAAATCGATGTAATGCATACACCGGAACACATAGATCTAACACCCGAGTGAGTAGCTAGAAATTTCTTACAACTGAGATTTTTTCTCAACTAGCATGTGAGCTTAGAAAGGAAAAAAAGGGTGAGAATAAGACTAAATTATGAGGAATCTGAACCCTCATTATCACATGGCCCTTCATCTCTTCCTTTTAGCAGCTCACGTTCAGCCACATCTTACCTTGAAGGTGGTCCTAGTGTGGCAGACCAACCACTCAAGCCTTTAAGCTTTTGGGAGGCCAAGTCCAACCGCTTTTCCCTTATTTACCTACCAACCCGTTACAACCGGTGCACCTATGGGGCATAAAACCACTCTTGATCAATTATGGGAAGTCACCAACTTCAAGTGTTCTCCCTCCCATTGCTACTTCGTGAAAACAAGCCATGGCCACCCTGCCTTCGGCTCGTGGTAGGGTCATGAACACATCCATAGGAATGCCTTATACAGTAAGCCTTTAAGGCTTTAACCTTTTGACACAGATGATGACATCTTTCATGAGTACCATCAGAAAGCCTTTAAGGCTTTAACCTTATACCCTAGCTGATGACACGGATGATGGAAAAATTTCCTTTGCAGCACGTGAAAAGTGGATGATGACATAGAAAGCCTTCAAGGCTTTGACCTTAATTTCATCAACCAAGTGCCAACCACTCACCAGGGTACCTCAAGCGATTACCCAGCTTCAAGGGTAGTAGAAGACCTCTCAAAACCCTACAAGCCTAACAAACTTGTCTTGCTTCTCCCAACAAATCGTTGATTACAAGTTTCAAACCCAGATAAAGATGCCATCACGGTACTAAAGACTACCTCCAAATCTTCGTCGGGATTGCAAGAATTGAAAAATGACCCAACTCCGAATGTTGTCTCATGTTCATGCAAACCCTTGAAGGGTTTTCACGCATATGGTTCAATGACCTTCCTGGACGAAGCGTTCAGACCTTTGACGATCTTAGCAAAAGTTCCCTATAACAACAGAGGCATGTCAATGACGCCACGATAATCTTCCAGACCAAACAACGTGATGATGAACGTCTCAGAGACTTCATCGAAAGTTACAAGAAGAAAGATTTAACTTACGCCAATGAAACGACTATGGTTGCAAGGTTCATGAATGCTAAATTCCAAATATTTCACAAGATACTTCAATAAATGTCTGCCCAAAACCCTTAAAGAAACATTTGAAAGGGCTGAAGCCCACATTCGAGGAGAATAAGTTGTAGACATCAAAGAACAAAATAAAAGACTCTTAACTGGAGCTTCTAGTATGGCTCTTATGACAAACGGTTCAAAGGTTCGGATTCCAGAAGGCCTGAAGGCCGGAACCCTCCAAGCCAAGAAAAAACCATAAACTTTACAGCCTTAACCAAGGCTACATAAGAGATCTTGGCAACCTAAGGGGTAAAACACAGCTTCTGCCCTCCTCAACCTTTGCCAAAAAACAAAAGATTGGAATAATCAAGCCAGTATTGTGAGTTTCACGAATAGAAAGGTCACCATACCAATAATTGCTTCCAACCCAAAAAGAGGATCGAAAAAGCCGTCAACTCCAAACTTGCTCACTTGGTTAAAGGGGTCAAGGACAAAATGGTTGAAGAATAAAAGTAGGAAGTGAACATGGTCGACCTTGAAAACAAAGCTTTAATACTCTCAGCTGATGAAAAGCTTGAAACGCTTTAACCCTCTCAGCGACAATGAGCGTTCAAAGCTTCAACAGTCTGAATCCTCCAAAATCATGCTTGAGAAATGCTTTAACCCTCTCAGCTGATGAAAAGCTTGAAACGCTTTAACCCTCTCAGCGACGATGAGCGTTCAAAGCTTCAACAGCCTGAATCCTCCATCGAAGGTATCGCAGACATACCTACCAAGCCTTTAGGCCAAATAACCCCTAATGTTTGTTCAGCGAAAGAACAAAGGGATGAACCGAACAACTCACTTTTGCGGTGATCAATATTCCTTCTAACTATGATATCATCATAGGAAGGCCAGGGCAAGGTGTGTTCGGAATGGCAGTTGTAGTTGGTCAAGGCACTGTGAAGTTTCCCACTGAAAAAGGGATAGCAACCCTTCAACCTACCCAAGAAGCTTTTGTGGTTGAAGGGGAAAGCTCAAGAAAGGACGAAGACGATGAACAAGGGTTGAACATAAACCCAAAATATCCTCAACAGGGGATAAGGGTAAAAACTAACCTTTACAATGAAATCCTCTCATACCTTGAAAAGCTGCTCTTGCACTATATATTTGCTTGATGCCCCGAAGATATGACCGGCATCCCTCATAGCATTGTTGAAACATGAGTTATGGATCCCACCTGATGTTAAGCCCATTATACAAAAGAAACGGAGTCAAGCCCTTAAAAGAAGCCTTGCAGAATGCCAAAAGATGGAAAAGCTTGTTCTAGCCGGAACCCTTCGAGAGGTCAAGTATCAATCATGGGTGGCCAATCCGGTAATGGTTTAAAAACCCGACAAGTCGTGGAGAATGTAGATCGATTTTAAAGACTTGAACAAAGAACGCCCAAAGGATTGCTACCTGCTGCCCTGGATAGACCTCAAGGTTAACTTACTCACGGGCTTCTCGTGTTTTCTTGACACCTAAAAGGGTTACCATCAGATCCTAATGAAAGAAGAAGATGAATAAATACTGCATTACACACTGATAAAGGCATATTTTGCTACCAAAAATGCCTTTTGTTTTAAGAAACGCGGGTGCCACTTATCAACGTCTGGTTGACAAAGCGTTTGCCGGACAAATCGGCAAGAACATTAAAGCTTATGTTGAAGATTTGGTGATCAAGAGCAAAACGGAATACCAAATGCTCGATGACATACAAAAAACCTTCCAAAACTCGAGAAATATCAACATGAAGCTTAATCCAGTCAAGTGCTCGTTTCTAAGGCACACCATGGGGAAACAAAGCATAAAAGCCAACCCTCAAGGGATGTGCTAACAAGAAAGACTTTCGATGGAAAGCTTACAGCTTTGAAGCGTTTTATCTCAAAAGGAAGCCTTCAACCAAATGAAGCAACACTTAGCTTCACTCCCAGCCATTTCGGCTCCAGAAATAGGAGAAACGGCCTCTATCCACCTTCCGATTGCTGAAAATACCATAAGTACGGCTCTAATCATTGAACGAAACAAAGTTCAGATACCCGTTTACTTTTTCAAAACTTCAAAATTAACAGAAATCAAATATTCTTCTTTGAAAAAAAAAAAAAAAAAAAAAAAAAAAAAAAAAAAAAACTTGCTCTAGCCCTAGCCCAAACGGCTAGAAGGCTTCGAAGGTACTTTCAGTAACACCCGATACAAGCGATCATTGACTAACCAATTAAGAATGTGCTTGAAAAACAAGAAAATTTCGAACGATTAGCCGAATGAGTTGTGAAACTAGGTGAACACAAAATCACCTATGTCCTGAGAAAAGTTGTCAAAGCTCAAATCTTGGTTGACTTCATCTTATAAGTCCCTAAAGAAGCCATAACAGAAGTTAATACAACTGCAGCTGAACCCTCCAACCCTGATACCTGGAAGCTCTTTACCGACGAAGCTTCCAGCATTGAAGGGTCAGGAGCAGGGCTAGTTCTAATTGATCCTAACGAATTGTAATTCACGTATGCCCTTCGTCTTGAATTTCAGACTACAAACAACAAAGCTGAGTATGAAGCATTGATTGCTGGGCTCAAGCTTGCAAAATATGGGTGTCAAAAGGCTTCAAGTCTTCACAGACTCGTTGCTTGTTTCAAACCAAATAAGTGACAACTACATAGCCAAAGAAATGGGGGTTCAAAAGCTTCAAGTCCTTACTGACTCTCTCAAGCTAAGACAATAACAGCTACATAGCAAAAGAACCCAACATGTATTAGTATCGAGAGAAATCAAAGGAATTGATGAACACATTTCAAACATTTTCCATCAAAAAAGTCCCAAGATCTCAAAACAATAGAACTAATGCACTAAGCAAACTTGTATCTCCTACGTTTGCCCACCACACCAAGAAGGTACTAATTGAGGTGTTAAAAACCTCATCCATCCAAAGACTTGAGGTTCAAGATGTGATCACTAAAAAAGGGCCAAATTGGATGACTCCCATTGAAAGGTTCCTCAAAAAGGGTGAATTACCTAATGACCAGACTGAGGCTAAAAGGGTTCGTATCAAGTCAAGGCAGTATGTGTTACAAGGAGATATCCTTTACAAAAAGGATACCTTGCACCACTACTACGATGCGTTGACCCAGAACAAAGCCAATATCTGATCAAAGAGGTTCACGAAGGGATATGTGGAGCTCATTGTGGCCCAAAATCGGTAGTGTCAAAGTTGATGAACCCCGAACACTTTTGGCCTTCCATGCATCGAGATACCTCCGAACAATTGTGAAAGTATGAAGCTTGTCAGTTACATGCTCCGGTACCCAAAAGCCTCAAACATGACCCCGTTCCTATCTCCTCGGCTTGGCTATTTCACAAGTAAAGAATCAACATCGTTGGTCCATCCCCACTAGCCAAATGAGGAGTCAAGCTCTTATTGGTAGCCGTGAACTACTTCACCAAGTGGCCAAAAGTAAAACTATTGGCAAAAATCTCAGGGAAACAGTTCATTGATTTCGTTTACGAAAACATAATCTGTCGTTTTGGGCTCCAGGGGTACTAGTCACGAATAACGGGAAGTAGTTTGCCGAGGTGTAAGGAGTTCAAAATAACCCAAGTATTCAGCTCGGTAGCTCACCCACAATCCAACGGCCAAGTTAATAGGACAAACAACAACATTGTTGAAAGGATTAAATCTCGATTGGAAAGATACAACAACAACTGGCTCGAATAGCTTCCCAATGTGCTATTGGAAATTCGAACAACCAAGAAAACGAGCCACAAGAAAACACCCTACAGCCTAGTGTTTGGATCAGAGGTTGTATTCCTAGCCGAAATCGGAGTAACAATACAAAGAACACTCGACATCGACCTCGAATCAAATAAGAAAGAGACAATGTTGAATTTGGAACTCCTCGAAGAGGCTCGTGATCAAGCAGCCATACAAAAAGCGAGGTACAAGCAAAACAGGGAATTGTATTACAATACATGGGTGAAGCATGAACGTTTCAAGCCTGAGAACCTTGTGCTTCGAAATAATAAAGCCTACAAGAAAGAAAGCCAAGAAAGCTTGACCCTAAGTAGGAAGGGCCATACAATATCCTTAAAGCCCACAAAGGGGGATCATACAAGCTGGCAGGTCCGCAAGGCAAAAAGCTTCCCCGCCATTGGAATGGCAAAAACCTTAAAAGGTTCCACGTTTAACCAAAACGTGTTACAAATAGTTCCCAAAAGTTGTTCTATTCCCCTAGTAATCAAATTACTTTGAAATAAATGAACGACGAATCAAAATTTATCTTTCTATCCTATAATCAGGTTGAGAACCTAGCAAGAAACTCCATGGCAAGGGCCATGTAAGGGGATGAGCTCCCAGGCCACATCGCTCAATAGGTTCAAGGGTTGAATGGACCTATATAAGGGGTGAGTTCCTAAATCAATACAACTCCATGAGACTCATAGAAATCTTAAAGCATGTCTCATAGACGGGTTTGAACAGCCTACACCAAATGTTCCTTAAGCCCTAACATTGGCTTACGAACCAAAAATACTCTAAGTGAATATCATACATAGGATAGAGGTTGTATCTTCTTGTTAAAAATATCCTAAGGCTAAGTGACTGCAGCACTGAACCCTTTAAGGTATAAATAACATAAGATGCACCACCCAAAACAAAGACAACATGCAAAATCAATAAAAACGCAAGGGAATAAATAGAACAACATAGCAAGATAAGTTAAAGATAGCAAGGGCCATACTGGCCATCAAACATAAAGCATTGTCCACAAGCCTCCAAGGCTTTAACCACCAAGGGATCTAGACGGTTCCTTTAAAATAAAAAGATGTTCATACAAACAACCCATAATATTGTTCGACATGCTAAGAAAGCTATGAATTGAGGTTTCTTCTTCACTTAGCAACGTCAGGAATGGTAGAATTTGCTGCATCATCCTTCTTCGAACCTACATCATCTTGGGTCTTTTTAGCCTTCCTCTTTTTCCTCCTTGCTGCACCCGCTGCCTCGGAGGCTTCAAGGCTTGAACCCTTTGAGCCCTCACCACCTTCAGAACACGTTTCCTCGCTATCTCCGAAGCAAGGACGTTTCTTCGAGAGGGACTTCAACACTCCGTTACAAACAACCTCATTAAGGCCCTTGGGTTTTAGCTCCTGCAAGACAAGCAAAGGTTTACCAAAACACTTGGAGACTTCACCCACATAAGGGTAAATCACACGCTCTATCTTCAAAACAGTTTTCTTGAAAACTTCAAAGGTTCACAAAGCTTTGTAACCAGCAAACCTTGGTGTCTTCCATGAGCAAGAAGCTTGATGTACACGTCACCCAAGACTTTGTTGAACTCCGACGAATGGAGAAGATAGGTAACCACTTGCTGGAACCCATGCTCAATGAGCCATTTATTATCACCAGTTGTTTGGGTCAGTGAAGCCTTTAACCATTCTTTCTCCTCTAAGAAGGCCTTTTTCTGAACCTACAAGGCAGCCTTATCGACCCAGACTTGAACCTTGTCAGCCTCCAAGCGTTTTTCCAACTCAACCATATCAGTCTTGTGTGGGAAGAAAACTCCTCAAATCTTCAAACATCAATGCTTTCTCCTTCTCAGTATAGCCCTCAGTTTCTTTCAAAGTAACCATTGAAGTTTTCATCTTATCCCTCTTCTTCGAAAAGACTTCATATTCTTGCATCCTTTTGCGAAATCTAGATACATCCTCTAGAAGCAAGGCAACAAGGTTGCAAGCACACATCATCATTTTCGAAATCATTAGTTCATTGTCCATAGACGAGCAAGAACCTCGAACAGTAGGAGGAGCAAAATGGGTAAAAACATCCTCGTAAACGGATGAAGACATGAAGCTGTCACCAACTATGACCTTCCAATCCGGCACATAAACCTCTTCTGGATCAACATTGGTGGAACCTTCACCACCCTTCCTTAAACCCTTCAAGCTCACAACCTTCTTACCTACTGCTTTACTCTCCTTAACAATCGCCAAGGGCAACTCCTTGTCTTTTTCCCTGAACCCCAACTTCCGAGTCGTCCGAAGCCTCTATATCATCACTTTGTTCCACTGGCTCAGAGGCCGATGGTAGTTCAGCTCCCTTCAACATATGTCGGATAGAAGCTTTGGAAGCACCAAACCAGTAAAGCATTCGACATTTGGAACGTTCACATAACCTGAACCCTCGAACCTGTGTCCGGCACCTTTGGCAACAACATCTTCGCCGGAGGTAGCCTCAGCATTCCCAAACACAACATCAGAGGTATCATCACTCTTTATAAAGCATAAGGAAAAACATCATACCCTGATCATCCCGCATGAGCACAGAGTCACGATCTGGCTTGTCCCACAAGATGCTCACACCCATCAACACTAAAAGGTGTTCAGGAAAGGGACGAAGCCTCGAAGGACATTTCCTAAATGGCTTTTAACAACAAACTATCTAGTTAGGACTCAAATGGCTCAAGCTTGTCTAACACAGCATCAGCTCGAAGGGAACAATGGACTCTGAAATCCAGAAAAATCGGTCCTTCCAAGAACCAAAGGTAGTAACCATTGAGGAAGTCAAACAAACATCAACCTGGGATATCTCAAACGTGACCCAATCGTCGTTCTTGGTCAAACGGAAGAAACATCGGAACAACAACGATGAGTCATACCCTATCATAAAACCTCAAAGTGTAAAACCCTAGCAAGACCTTAAGGGTGTAACTGACCAAACGACACACGATAATACTCTAAAACATTCAGAACAAAGACCGAAAACGGATGACGCAAGTTGAAAAACTCAGCAATAAAGAGCAATCGAACCAACGGGACACTAATCGATCGATTTGCCAAAACCCAGAGCCACCGGATTAAACTTTAGATCGATCCCCCATTCTTTACAAAAAGCCTCAACTTCCTCTTGAGTGAGACAAGTTGAAGCCTTTAAACCTTCAAGCCTTAAAGCCTATCACATCTACTATCACTCTGAAATTCAAATCTCAAAACTCAAACGCCTTGAAGCCTTTAAGCAATAAAAAATAATGTGTAAAAGTCAGAAGCATTTGAGCTTACATCCCAAACACCTCTGACTTGGGGGGCTGATGACGGGGGTAGCCCAAATCTCAATAAAATGACTAATACACATAATAGCTTAAAAGGTTAAAAGGTTGAGAGGTTCAATACGCGCAAACTCAGGAGAACAGTAAAAAGGACAAGCACAGTGTCCGGTCACATCAACACTTAACGTCTGAACCATTTCTGCACAGACAGAACATGTGCACAGAGAACACCCTTTTGTCCGCAGGTCTAAACCCTTCAACCCCCAAATGGGCAAGTCCCTCACTGTAGCCACGGATCACTGGTCAAAGGCTTCCTCTTGTAGAAGATTCTTTCCCTATAAATAATAGCCTCTTGCCATCCATTCCACTCATTCCAGATCAACTCAGATCACCCTTGATCTCTGATCTTACTTCTCCTCTCTAGAACTTGCTCCATGCTTGTTCTATTCTCGGCTCACTACAATATTATCTCACTTAACATAGACATTCTGGGTTGAACCCTTCAAGCCAGAATTCAAAGTGAATAATAACAAAGTGATCCGCCTCCACGTGCTACAAACGTGGGGGGACCCCACGACCTGCGTTAGGCTAATCGAAACCTTGAACCCTTTTACCCCGGAGATATCGCTACAGGCCTTGGTCTTGTATTTGTTGTATCAACAGAAAAGATCAAAATATAACATAACAAAGTAAAATCAAAACTACAAAAACAATTTATCCTTTCACTATGTCATATTTGAAAGAACTTACAACAATGCAAGAGGGAGATGTGAAATGGGTTAACATCAGTTAAAAAACAAAAAGCATAAAAAAAAACAAAACACATCATAAAACAAAAACAAAAAGCATAAAAAAAACAAAAGCATAAAAAAAACAAAAGAAATGACAAAACTTATATCCCAACCAATATGAGCATGATGTTTAACATCAGTTAGGTACCCAATCTCGATCAAAGCATCAAGTTTTATATCATATCAAAACACAAAATATAGTCAAGTTTATATTCTCTCAGTAGCATAGCATGTTAAAAATTAATATTCAAGGCTTAGAAATTACCAAAAAAGAGCGAAAAACCGACTGAATTCGAATCTCAGCCCATTCTTGACACTAATGCTCCGTTAGTTCTCGCAAAGTCAACCATCATAAAAAGAAATCAAGTATTAGTAAAGATTTGATATTAGTTATAACCAGTACACTATTAACTTAAAATAAATTTAATATAAATCACATTTTGTCAAGTTGCAAATATAAAAACCTTTATTCTAAAAAAAAAAAGAAAAGAAAATTGATGAATGATGATAAACTTTACTTTACCTCTGCTTGAGTGAGCATGAGACCACTAAGTGAGGGAACATTCTGCATATGAAGCCCCCATCGATTCGAATGAAGCAGCGTTCAGCGTCACCAAAGCCGATTCCGAGACTCTCCAAGCAGATACACTTTCTCCGGCAGCCAGAAGATCGGAGTGAGCTTGTTCTGTAATAATAGTGATCGTGACAGTCGTTAACCAAAGGTATAACTAATTAAATTCAGATCCTAAAAAAAGGTTTCCTTGCGAGTTGCGAGTGACATACCTGAACTGTTCTTGAATCTGACATGGGATGGTGAGACCGCATCTATGGTCAAGCTTGAACTGTTCTTCGACCTTTTAAAAGGAAGACCTTTAACACTGGGTTGCTAAGATAGCTCGTTGGAATGATGACCTGTCATAGCTTGGGTGTTACATAAACTGCCAGGTCCCTTTTAAGGATATCATTTGGCAAATCAGGCTTTAACTCTTTTTATAAGTGAGCCGTTTGCCTCGAATCGGCCTATTAGACCACGATGACTAATAATAATCAGTCCCTACATGTCGAACTACCTGTCAAAAAAAAGAACAAATAAATAACTAAAGAAACCAATATGACAAAGTCATTAAAAACAAATAAACAACTAAATAAAGAAGGTAAAACATTAGATCGCTAAAAGGGTATGGTCTGAAACAAACACCACTTAATTAGCATTACAAGGTACTTTCTAAGATTACCTATATATTATAACAAACAACGCTTTGTACTCAGAAAGGGCGATTCAACATTAGATCGCAAAACGGCTTGCCCAAATCCAGGAACAACCTGCATATCAAAATCAATGAAAATTTACATATGCTTGTCAATAAAAAAGATAAAAATAAAACTGAAAACCCTTCTAATTACATTCTTTACCACTGTTTAAGGTTTTCCAGATACTCATGCATTTAGTTAGAATGAAACCCACAGACCACAGTGCCTCCCCATATATTTGAATTTGACGTTTTGGTTAAAACTTACATAAAAATCAATGTTGACCCATTCACCCGATAAACACACCGAGCTTGTCAACCCGTTTTGTACCCATGGTCAGCTTTAGAACATTAGGAATGTCGACAAAGCCCTGTACATGACACACCTGTACAAAAACATCAAAGATTTTGTTCAGAATATAACTTTCAACACAAGAAAGTAGTTTGTATAAGTGAGTCGTTTGCCTCGAATCGGCCTATTAGACCACGATGACTAATAATAATCAGTCCCTACATGTCGAACTACCTGTCAAAAAAAAGAACAAATAAATAACTAAAGAAACCAATATGACAAAGTCATTAAAAACAAATAAACAACTAAATAAAGAAGGTAAAACATTAGATCGTTAAAAGGGTATGGTCTGAAACAAACACCACTTAATTAGCATTACAAGGTACTTTCTAAGATTACCTATATATTATAACAAACAACGCTTTGTACTCAGAAAGGGCGATTCAACATTAGATCGCAAAACGGCTTGCCCAAATCCAGGAACAACCTGCATATCAAAATCAATGAAAATTTACATATGCTTGTCAATAAAAAAGATAAAAATAAAACTGAAAACCCTTCTAATTACATTCTTTGCCACTGTTTAAGGTTTTCCAGATACTCATGCATTTAGTTAGAATGAAACCCACAGACCACAGTGCCTCCCCATATATTTGAATTTGACGTTTTGGTTAAAACTTACATAAAAATCAATGTTGACCCATTCACCCGATAAACACACCGAGCTTGTCAACCCGTTTTGTACCCATGGTCAGCTTTAGAACATTAGGAATGTCGACAAAGCCCTGTACATGACACACCTGTACAAAAACATCAAAGATTTTGTTCAGAATATAACTTTCAACACAAGAAAGTAGTTTGTATAAGTGAGCCGTTTGCCTCGAATCGGCCTATTAGACCACGATGACTAATAATAATCAGTCCCTACATGTCGAACTACCTGTCAAAAAAAAAGAACAAATAAATAACTAAAGAAACCAATATGACAAAGTCATTAAAAACAAATAAACAACTAAATAAAGAAGGTAAAACATTAGATCGCTAAAAGGGTATGGTCTGAAACAAACACCACTTAATTAGCATTACAAGGTACTTTCTAAGATTACCTATATATTATAACAAACAACGCTTTGTACTCAGAAAGGGCGATTCAACATTAGATCGCAAAACGGCTTGCCCAAATCCAGGAACAACCTGCATATCAAAATCAATGAAAATTTACATATGCTTGTCAATAAAAAAGATAAAAATAAAACTGAAAACCCTTCTAATTACATTCTTTGCCACTGTTTAAGGTTTTCCAGATACTCATGCATTTAGTTAGAATGAAACCCACAGACCACAGTGCCTCCCCATATATTTGAATTTGACGTTTTGGTTAAAACTTACATAAAAATCAATGTTGACCCATTCACCCGATAAACACACCGAGCTTGTCAACCCGTTTTGTACCCATGGTCAGCTTTAGAACATTAGGAATGTCGACAAAGCCCTGTACATGACACACCTGTACAAAAACATCAAAGATTTTGTTCAGAATATAACTTTCAACACAAGAAAGTAGTTTGTATAAGTGAGTCGTTTGCCTCGAATCGGCCTATTAGACCACGATGACTAATAATAATCAGTCCCTACATGTCGAACTACCTGTCAAAAAAAAGAACAAATAAATAACTAAAGAAACCAATATGACAAAGTCATTAAAAACAAATAAACAACTAAATAAAGAAGGTAAAACATTAGATCGCTAAAAGGGTATGGTCTGAAACAAACACCACTTAATTAGCATTACAAGGTACTTTCTAAGATTACCTATATATTATAACAAACAACGCTTTGTACTCAGAAAGGGCGATTCAACATTAGATCGCAAAACGGCTTGCCCAAATCCAGGAACAACCTGCATATCAAAATCAATGAAAATTTACATATGCTTGTCAATAAAAAAGATAAAAATAAAACTGAAAACCCTTCTAATTACATTCTTTGCCACTGTTTAAGGTTTTCCAGATACTCATGCATTTAGTTAGAATGAAACCCACAGACCACAGTGCCTCCCCATATATTTGAATTTGACGTTTTGGTTAAAACTTACATAAAAATCAATGTTGACCCATTCACCCGATAAACACACCGAGCTTGTCAACCCGTTTTGTACCCATGGTCAGCTTTAGAACATTAGGAATGTCGACAAAGCCCTGTACATGACACACCTGTACAAAAACATCAAAGATTTTGTTCAGAATATAACTTTCAACACAAGAAAGTAGTTTGTTTGACTTTAATAAAAAGAACCTCAAATTTGCTTGAGTTTTTGCTTCTCCATCAGCCTCAATCCTAGCCACTTTGAGCAGTTGCTTTATGATTAGCTCAAACAAAACCTCAACTTCCTTTTCCACAATCTTAATCCCAATTTTAGTGTATGTCGTCAATAGACGTGTCCTCCATCACCAATTGATATGTACTTGCTGCATCATACAAGAAAAAGACATAAGAGCATCCCACAGAACAAACTAAAATAAAAAATACATAACAATCTATCTTTTCACTATTCCATATCTAAATGACCTAAATATCATAATTATCACAAAACCATGACACTTATCAGTCCCAAAAATGAAGGAAAAGATCAAAATATAACAGAACAAAGTAAAATCAAAACTACAAAAACAATTTATCCTTTCACTATGTCATATCTGAAATTAACCTAACTATCATCACCAAAAATACAAATTCAAATATCACAAAACTTTCAACCTAATTTGAAATAACCGCATCTACTAACAAATCTACATCAAGATTAAAGATAAATCAACATTTGGAACCTAACCTGAGTCGATTCATCACAAAACACATGCGAAAATCCTTCGTAAACCTCAGATTTCGTCCTTCGAACATCCGTCAAGCTCTTCCTATCACCTCAATGGTTGTAGCTTTCTCTTAGATATCAACAATTTTAGCTCTAAATATGTCCACTAACCGCTTCACCTGAAAAGTAAGAATCACAAAAGAACATGGTAAGATATATAACACTCATTGCAACTTATCAGAACATCAAACGGATCCCTTGTTCAAATCTGTGGATCCCTTGCCAGATAAAGCTTGTGATACATCTCATGAAACCCTAGATCTGCTCATCAAACGGATCTGGTGATAGATTCAAACGGATCTGGTGATAGATCTCATGAAACCCTAGATCGCCGAGAAGAGAGAGAGAAGATCTGATGTTGTTTTGTGAGATGTGTGAGCATTGAGAGAGAAAGCAATTGGTGATCCGTGTGAAGTCAAATGGACGGTCCAGATCTTGATCCGTGTGAGAAAGTTAAAAAATTGGACGGCAGATGTAGAACCTTGTAAAGGGTAAATGGTTTTGTGTTTTCTTGTGCCTTAACAGTTGTACATTGTGCAACAAGTGTTTTTTCAACACCTTGTTCAATTACCATCTTGTCCTTCACATATGTTTATTAAAGTAGTATAGATAATGTTTATTTGGGCTGGAGGCCTGAATCCATAACTTGACATATATAATAAACTCACGATTCCTTCCTTCCTTCCTTGCTCCCCGATTCATTGACTATGGCTACATTTTTGCTTTCCAAACCCTGTTTTCCTTCCTTGGACCAGGTGCTTGTAGTACTAGTAGTATTCCACTAATTATGTTGTTTTGCATTTTTTTTCCTACATAAGGGGCGGAATCAGAGTGGGGTCCGGGTTATGGGAATTTATTGGATTTTTATATATAAAAAATATGATATGAGTTGGACATCAAGTTGTTGATAAAGAAGTTATGATTCCGCCACTACAAACTTGGGTTGAGTTAGTTATAATTTGGATTTAAGGGTGCACGGGGCGTAAGCGGGGAGTGGGTTCGGTGACCCAAGTCCCCCGCTAGGGAACACCGCCGCCATCATTCATTCACCGCGAGGGGAGTTGCCAAATCGGTGTGTGTTCACCGATTGAGGGGAGTTGCCAAATGGTGGGCCAGCCCCTTTTCCAACCAATCAAAAGATTTGTTTTCTTTCTTTTTTTTTAATAAAAAAACAAGGGGAGTTAAGAGGGGAGTGGCGCCATCAATTTAGGGTGTTAGGGGAGTTTAAGAGGGGAGTTGACGTGGCACACGATGATTGGTTATACGTAAGAGAGGGGACTCCCCTCTTAGGCCATATGTAGTCATAACGCCCCTTTGTGGGCGTTATGCGACACGTGGCGCGCCACGTGTGCGGGTGGGCGTTATGCATTTTAAGCCCGTAGTCATAAAGCCCCTACCCATCATTACCTATTTAATAATTTTCAGTTTTATTAATTAATATAAAAAAGCTTGCTTGTTTCTGATTGGTCCAATCCTTTAAAACCCTCCCCATACCGCCGCTATCAATATCGCGCCCTCCCCCCAAATTCAATTCATACCGCCCCAAGTATTGGTGTTCCGGGCATTTTTTGGGCGCCATGCTTGGACAAAGCGCCCCATTACACACTGTCTTAGGGGAGTGCCCCTCTCACCCTAATATTTTAGGTTGATATGTCATACGTTGGGAGTGGGTCCCGGCGGGTTTCAGCAGCCGGGTTACAGTAGCGGATCTAAACTTCAACTACAAAGGATGTGTTTTGGTCAAAACTGGGATCCGGAAACAAAGTATAGAGAACGTTACCGAAATGATGGTTCTATACCGCCCCCGTTCCACCTCTATTTATTCCATTGGTTCAAAGTTTAATTCAAGATGCTCAAGCTCATTTAACCTCAGCGAATGAAATTCCTTTAATGTGCCCGGATGTTTGTTTGGTCAATTTCTACACGGCCGGTCTTCATCAGGTTAAGTTAACCCGTCCGTTAGATATAAAACATAACACAAATTATTAACTTGTTGGTTTGAAAAATGTTTGTGTTTGAATGTACGTAGGATCGCGATGAGAGGCCTTATAGTATTCGGGGAGGGTTGCCTGTGGTTTCGATCTCCATTGGTGATGCTGGAGAATTCTTGTATGGTCATAGTAGAGATGAAGACAAGCTACAGAAAGTTGTGTTGGAGTCGGGTGATGTTGTGATATTCGGTGGCAAGTCTAGACTGATTTTTCACGGGGTGAGGGGAATCTTCCTGAATAAAACTCCTTTGCCATTATTGGAAAAGATCAAGCTCAGACCGGGCCGTTTAAACCTTACGTTTAGACAATTCTGAGCCTGCTCGTTTTGCTAGTAGCATATGGAAGTCTATTGACCTTTAGCTATTTTGTGTCTTTTTTTTTAACTCTTGTAGTTGACCTTTGTTTGGGTTCATTTTGATGCTCGTTGTAGGTTTTTGTAATTGCTGGATAACTCTTTGAATCATTTAAATCACTCTCAATTCAAAGTATTTTGATGGTACTCTAGAAAATCCTTTTTTTTCGGATAGTTTGGTAAGAAAACAAGAACGAGTGTGTTTTCCTGTTGTGAAAATGTACCCAAAACAAACTAGAGAATTATGTTTTACGGGTTTTGAATAATCACAATGGTAAGATTATACAACACAATGCTTCGTGAAACAGTGGCAAACTGGCGATTAAAATGGTTGATGGTTAATTCAATATTTCAATTACCTCCACTAAGCCTAGAAAATTGAAGCAACATTTTGGGTTATGGTTCATGTTTGAGGAGGCAGAACAAAGTTTTTCCATGGACTGTTAATGATGAAGCAGGGATATTTTAGGCTGAGGCGCACGCCTCTTGTATAACCCCTTGTCTGCCTCTTTGCAACAGACCCTTGCGGGCGGTGGTGCTACTGTTTCTGCAAACACAAAGGTTTGATTTTTTTGCATTTTTAGTACTTTGATTGCTTCTGATTGGTTTTGAGTTTTGATCTTGATTCTTGGAGGAAAGTGTGTTAATTCTTGATGATCAATGTTTTGTTTTATAAATTGCATCAATTAGTGCATGAAGGGGGTTGGGGGGGGTAGATAGCATTATAAGTCCAGAGTTGATTACTGTTTGAATCTTGGGTTTTAAAAGTGTGTCTAGACACGATGCACACTCAGGTGCAAGCCTCAGCGCTTTTGACTGCTTGAGGCGACGACTGTACAGGAGTCGCACTTGAGGCGCAGGCACAAGGTTGTAAAAAGTGCGTCTAGGCGCGAGGCGCATAAGCGCTTCTGACTGCATGAGGCAGTGAGTGTACAGGAGGTGCGCTTGAGGCGCAAGCATGAGGGATGGGAAGATTTTGTGCATCAGGATGTTGTATAAATAGCTTTAGCTTTTTAGGTTGTACATGTAGGTTAATTATGTATATTAGATCATATATAGAGAAGTTTTGGGGTCCATGATGATAGAAACCTATGGGAAGTATAAGAAATTTGTATAAATGCATTGCGCCACGCATAGGTGGTGCTGTGCGCTTTGTGCCTTTCAGCTTTGGACTCTATCGCATCAGTGCGCTTAGCGCTTCTTTTAAAGCCAAGATTTAAATACCTTGATCATTTTCTGTACAGCCTCCTACTTTCTTTATCGTGATACTGATAATCAGCTGATTAAACCTGGATATCGTTAGGTAATTTCACATTTATCACCATAATAAAATTTCTCCTAATCCGAATATTTTAACAGTAGTCAAAATTAAGTTTGGTCAACACTATAAAGTTGCAATTGTTAGTTAACATGCGTATCCTAACACCCGCTTCAAATATTTACAAACTTTACGTTTGAAATGTATCTTATGGGTGATGGACGGTAAGGTTGCTACCATGTGACCCGAAGGTCACGGGTTCGAGTCGTGGTGCCTCAATAGGGAGATGTCTATGCAAATTCTAAACTTAGCAAAAATATCGTATAATGAATGAGTCAGTAGTTGTTTTGGAAAGTTGTTCAATGCCTGCAAAAAGAAGAATAAAATTCGTCGATAATTAACGAGCATTTAACAAGTAATTTTAAAAGGACACAAGTTCATGCCCCGGATCCGTATATATTTAATGATTTTCATTTAGGAGAATGAATAGAAGATTGTAAGTTTTGTAACCTAGGTTTATTTCATAAGTTTTTATGCGATGGATAGAACATTACGCCCGGTTAAGGGCACTGGAAGTGGCAGAGAAGTGACTAAACGGTTGTTTTTCGATTTAAATCAACGGCCAGAAGAGGAAGAACCAGATGGTCAACAAAAGGTATAGTTAAAAACTTAAAAAAGAAGTTGTGATTTTGAAGCAGGCATTCGAGTAGGTAGTTCTTTATGTGAGAAAATAAATATCTTGTTAGTGTGTTTTTGTTCAATTAGTCATATGATGTTTTGGAAAATAGGTAATTTTTTGTCATCTGTAGGTTGTGGGTCAATCATCGGTTGCTGTTGATAATAGCTTAAGGTACTATCCACATACCATATGTTGTTTGGTTTCTCTCTTCTGACCAACGATCGTAATCTTTATCTATATATGCAGGGATAAGAATGGAGATGATGCGTTCGTCGTTATTAGAGATAGAAAGGTAAACTAACCGTATGCGTTGCTAGTTAGACTTGGTTTTTGGCTGGTTCAGGCTGTTTGAAACTAGTTTTAGCCGGTTCAGGAGGACCTTTTTTCGGTTTGGGTTGGTTATGTCCCGTTTTACGTCTTGCTATGTTTGACAACAGAGCCTTGTATCTGTCTAGATAGGCTAAATTGGTACAAACAGGACTGTCCGTGAATGCTTGAAATTTTTGTTGTATGCTTGTAGGTTCAAGTTTCAGAGGGCACGTCTATTTATGCCCAATGCCGTTCATGGTTAAAGAACGGGTTTACTTTAGAAAAACAGGTACATGATAGTTGTATATTTTTTGTCTTTCGATTCATGTCATGGTGCACAAATGTATTATTGACTGTGTGAGTGATCATATATGTACAAAACATTTCCTAGTATCACCGCCACACTCCTGCTGCTGCTGCTGCTGCTGATGGTGTGCAGCCCTTTGGTTTAATCCTTCCCCCCGGTGCCCCCAACACGAGTTCTGCGACCCCGAACACGAGTACCAAACCGGTAACTGATCTTCCAGTGTCTCATCATCAAATACTTAATCCTGGTATGATTCTCTTGAAGAATCACATCACCATCAGGGACCAGGTACTTGTAGTAGTAGTATTCCACTAATTATCTTGTTTTGCATTTTTTTTCTACATAAGGGGCGGAATCAGAGTGGGGTCCGGGTTATCGGAATTTATTAGATTTTTATATATAAAATATATATGATATGAGTTGGACATCAAGTCGTTGATAAAGAAGTTATGATTCCGCCACTACAAACTTGGGTTGATTTAGTTATAATTTGGATTTAATATTTTAGGTTGATATAGTGAAAATATGTCATACGTTGGGAGTGGGTCCCGGCGGGTTTCAGCAGCCGGGTTACAGTAGCGGATCTAAACTTCAACTACAAGGGATGTGTTTTGGTCGAAACTGGGATCCGGAAACAAAGTATAGAGAACGTTACCAAAATGATGGTTCTATACCGCCCCCCGTTCCACCTCTATTTATTCCATTGGTTCAAAGTTTAATTCAAGATGCTCAAGCTCATTTAACCTCAGCGAATGAAATTCCTTTAATGCGCCTGGATGTTTGTTTGGTCAATTTCTACACGGCCACTGGTCGACTTGGTCTTCATCAGGTTAAGTTAACCCATCCGTTAGATATAAAACATAACACAAATTATTAACTTGTTGGTTTGAAAAATGTTTGTGTTTGAATGTACGTAGGATCGCGATGAGAGGCCTTATAGTATCCGGGGAGGGTTGCCTGTGGTTTCGATCTCCATTGGTGATGCTGGAGAATTCTTGTATGGTCATAGTAGAGATGAAGACAAGCTACAGAAAGTTGTGTTGGAGTCGGGTGATGTTGTGATATTCGGTGGCAAGTCTAGACTGATTTTTCACGGGGTGAGGGGAATCTTCCTGAATAAAACTCCTTTGCCATTATTGGAAAAGATCAAGCTCAGACCGGGCCGTTTAAACCTTACGTTTAGACAATTCTGAGCCTGCTCGTTTTGCTAGTAGCATATGGAAGTCTATTGACCTTTAGCTATTTTGTGTCTTTTTTTTTTTTAACTCTTGTAGTTGACCTTTGTTTGGGTTCATTTTGATGCTCATTGTAGGTTTTTTAGTTTGTAATTGCTGGATAACTCTTTGAATCATTTAAATCACACTCAATTCAAAGTATTTTGATGGTACTCTAGAAAATCCTTTTTTTTTCGGATAGTTTGGTAAGAAAACAAGAACGAGTGTGTTTTCCTGTTGTGAAAATGTACCCAAAACAAACTAGAGAATTATGTTTTACGGGTTTTGAATAATCACAACGGTAAGATTATACAACACAATGCTTCGTGAAACAGTGGCGATTAAAATGGTTGATGGTTAATTCAATATTTCAATTACCTCCACTAAGCCTAGAAAATTGAAGCAACATTTTGGGTTATGGTACATGTTTGAGGAGGCAGAACAAAGTTTATCCATGGACTGTTAATGATGAAGCAGGGATATTTTAGGCTGAGGCGCGCGCCTCTTGTATAACCCCTTGTCTGCCCCTGTGCAACAGACCCTTGCGGGTGGTGGTGCTACTGTTTCTGCAAACACAAAGGTTAGATTTTTTTGCATTTTTGGTACTTTGATTGCTTCTGATTGGTTTTGAGTTTTGATCTTGATTCTTGGAGGAAAGGGTGTTAATTCTTGATGATCAATGTTTGGTTTTATAAATTGCATCAATTAGTGCATGAGGGGGGGTAGATAGCATTATAGGTCTAGAGTTTATTACTGTTTGAATCTTGGGTTTAAAAAGTGTGTCTAGACTCTAGACACGATGCACACTCAGGTGCAAGCCTCAGCGCTTTTGACTGCTTGAGGCGACGACTGTACAGGAGTCGCACTTGAGGCGCAGGCACAAGGTTTTAAAAAGTGCGTCTAGGCGCGAGGCGCATAAGCGCTTGCTTCTGACTGCATGAGGCAGTGAGTGTACAGGAGGTGCGCTTGAGGCGCAAGCATGAGGGATGGGAAGATTTTGTGCATCAGGATGTTGTATATATAGCTTTAGCTTTTTAGGTTGTACATGTAGGTTAATTATGTATATTAAATCATATATAGAGAAGTTTTGGGGTCCATGATGCTAGAAACCTATGGGAAGTATAAGAAATTTGTATAAATTCATTGCGCCTCGCATAGGTGGTGCTGTGCGCTTTGTGCCTTTCAGCTTTGGTCTCTATCGCTTCAGTGCGCATAGCGCTTTTTTTAAAGCCAAGATTTGAATACCTTGATCATTTTCTGTACAGCCTCCTACTTTCTTTATCGTGATACTGATAATCAGCTGATTAAACCTGGATATAGTTAGGTAATTTCACATTTATCACCATAATAAAATTTCTCCTAATCTGAATATTTTAACAGTAGTCAAAATTAAGTTTGGTCAACACTATAAAGTTGCAATCGTTAGTTAACATGCGTATCCTAACACCCACTTCAAATATTTACAAACTTTACATTTGAAATGTATCTTATGTGTGATGGACAGTAAGGTTGCTACCATGTGACCCGAAGGTCACGGGTTCGAGTCGTGGTGCCTCGATAGGGAGATGTCTATTCAAATTCTAAACTTAGCAAAAATATCGTATAAAGAATGAGTCGGTAGTTATTTTGGAAAGTTGTTCAATGCCTGCAAAAAGAAGAATAAAATTCGTCGATAATTAATGAGCATTTAACAAGTAATTTTAAAAGGACACAAGTTCATGCCCCGGATCCGTATATATTTAATGATTTTCATTTAGGAGAATGAATAGGAGATTGTAAGTTTGTAACCTAGGTTTATTTCATAAGTTTTTATGCGATGGATAGAACATTACGCCCGGTTAAGGGCACTGGAAGTGGCAGAGAAGTGACTAAACGGTTGTTTTTCGATTTAAATCAACAACCAGAAGAGGAAGAACCAGATGGTCAACAAAAGGTATAGTTAAAAACTTAAAAAAGAAGTTGTGATTTTGAAGCATGCATTCGAGTAGGTAGTTCTTTATGTGAGAAACTAAATATCTTGTTAGTGTGTTTTTGTTCAATTAGTCATATGATGTTTTGGAAAGTAGGTAATTTTTTGTCATCTGTAGGTTGTGGGTCAATCATCGGTTGCTGTTGATAATAGCTTAAGGTACTATCCACATACCATATGTTGTTTGGTTTCTCTCTTCAGACCAACGATCGTAATCTTTATCTATATAACCTTGGTGTTTCATCATGCAGGGATAAGAATGGAGATGATGCGTTCGTCGTTTTTAGAGATAGAAAGGTAAACTAACGTTCTTCTCTGTATGCGTTGCTAGTTAGACTTGGTTTTTGGCTGGTTCAGGCTGTTTGAAACTAGTTTTAGCCGGTTCAGGAGGGCCTTTTTTCGGTTTGGGTTGGTTTTGTCCCGTTTTACGTCCTGCTATGTTTGACAACAGAGCCTTGTATCTGTCTAGATAGGCTAAATTGGTACAAACAGGACTGTCCATGAATGCTTGAAATTTTTGTTGTATGCTTGTAGGTTCAAGTGTCAGAGGGCACGTCTATTTATGCCCAATGCCGTTCATGGTTAAAGAATGGGTTTACTTTAGAAAAACAGGTACATGATAGTTGTATATTTTTTTATCTTTCGATTCATGTCATGGTGCACAAATGTATTGTTGACTGTGTGAGTGATCATATATGTACAAAACATCTCCAAGCTTCTTTCAAAGAAACCTTTCTACTCACAAACTTGGATTTAAAAAGCACGCCTGAGGCTCGCGTAAAACAAGAAGCGCAGGAAGGCTCATTTTTTTGGGGATATTTTAGGCTGAGGCGCGCGCCTCTTGTATTTTGGGTGTTTTTATGCATCAAACTGTTGTAGAATAGGTTTTTTGGCTTGTACATGCAGGTAAAATCATATATAAATAAACCTTATTTATAGCTATATTTTGGATAAGGGATGCTAAAAACCTATGAGATATATAAAAACACTTGTATAATCACCTTGCGCCTCGGGTATGAAAACCTGCTGCTTTTGCACTTTGCGTTTCGCGGCTTGGTTTTAGACCTCGTCGCTTTTTTGTGCTTCTCGCTTTTTAAAACCAAGCTCACAAAAGCGTAAGTTTGGCACTTGTTTCAAGACTCACACTATAAAAGTATTGCAGTGTTGCTTGTTTTTTAAAAAGTGTAAGGCGATAGCTTCATTTACTTGAGGCATTGCTCTATGTACAACCATAAGCTGCATCTCTTTTACATATAAACCTTTTTATCAAGCAAACCGTTCATAATTTCCTCATCCTTTTAGTTGTTTTTACATATCAGCCTTTTACAGACCCTAGTATTGACCAATTTTGTCCTAGATGTGAATGAGGCGTTTTCCAGATCGCCTTAGGCGCACTTTTTAAACCTAACTGTGTTGCAATAGTTAAGTATACATGATTGGAAGCGCTCGAGTTTGGTGTGCATAAACTTCCAACAAAATATGTTTCATAGGTGCAAACCGAATGCATAACATCTCTCGAGGTTGCTTATTCAGCAAATGTCTAAAGTACCCTTTAATATCTATGTGTTTTATTGAATTAAAAGTTAAGCTGATGCATGATTGACAGCCACAGTATCCGGATTGTGTCAAATCTCTTCCTAAGCCACTGCCTGCATCAACGGTAGAAGCTAGAAAGGAGGATGACGTGGAATTAGAGGAGGTATTTATATCCCTTTATGTATGTTATCATTGTTATGTATCATGCCTTTCACTAGTCACTAACAAATGATGATTTTTCCCTTATCGGGTGTCAGAAAACCGAGAATGTCGATCACTTGTCTGCTAAGGACTGTTGCAACTGCATGTTAAGCATGCGAAGAAGGTTCGAGCGAGGTATGTGCATATATGCTACTAAGTACTTCTTAGTTTGTTGACTCTTAGATAGTCGATAGTCGATAATATATGTTGTTATTTATAGATTAAGAAATCAACGTCTACAAAGAATCGAAAGGTACAAAGACCGTCTTGCTCTACTCTTGCCAGCGGTTGCGGATCAACAGCCAAAGAACGGCCCTGCATCTTGAAGCATCCTCATTCCAATGAACAAAACCTGCAAAAAGAAGCCAACTTTCAAACCAACTTTAATAATTGGCTCTTTTTTTCTTTTCTATTACTTTATAATTATCTTTTAATCTCCTTTAGAACATTGGATAACTAATTAGTTTATGTTATCATGAATATGATTACAATGACAATATCTTTATCTTCTTTTTGATTTGTTGAATTCACTTGAACTGGTGCTGGAAAACATTTCATCAAGAGATTAAGAAAAGAACCGGTATCCAAGAATCCTTTGGTTGGTGATGGGATTTTAACTTTCCATTAGAATGTTTGAACAAAAATGATCAAAATTGTTGGAATAATAAAACATAAGCATGCATTGTTGGATCTATATGTCCAAGTAGAGGGGGCAATCTTGACCCAAAGCCTTCCAAATGGGTCAATTTGGGTTGCTTTTAAAATTATATGGGTTGGTTTGGGAGATATTTTAACTAAATGGGTCACAGTGGGTCACTTGAAATTTCATCTTGTTATTTTCGGGTCAAAGCGGGTTGACAACATTAAAGAAATGGGTCGATGTGGGTTAGTGTCTTAAAGAAACGAGGCATGTTTCGGATCGGAATGGGTTTCAAGCACGAAACGGGTTTAGGGTCGGGACGAGTTTCATACCGTTTCGACCCATAGCATTTCAAATCGAACCGTTTCGACGCGAACCGTTTCGACGCGAACCGTTTCGACGCGAACCCTATCGACGCGAACCGTTTCGACGCGTACCGTTTCGACGCGAACCGTTTCGACGCGAACCGTTTCGACGCGAACCGTTTCGACGCGAACCGTTTCGACGCGAACCGTTTCGACGCGAACCCTATCGACGCGAACCGTTTCGACGCGTACCGTTTCGACGCTTACCGTTTTGACCCGTACTGTTTCGACCAGTACCCTTTCGACCCGAACCGTTTCGACCCGTACCGTTTCGACCTGTACCGTTTCGACCTGTACCGTTTCGACCCGTACCGTTTCGAGCAGTACCGTTTGAACGTTCAATACTGTCACCGTCTCACAGGAACACCAATACATGCATTCAAGATAATGAATTTACGGACCTGCACCACAAATTCGATACATTTTTACCATTTCACATATCAAGTCAAATTCAAGCATTATCCTTTTCAATGCATATGAATCTTCCTAATCCTAACCAACCAGTAAATTGTTAGATATTTTAGTGTAATCGGGGATTGACTTGGTGATCAAAGCGAATAATAATACACATCAAGCAAGTTAGGAGGTGCGGGAGTGCACGCTTGTTTGAGTTATTATTATTCGAAGTGTACGGGCGGAGCCCGTACTATACGGGGGTTCCAAGGGGGCAGCGCCCCCTTGGCGGGGGTCCGGGGGCAGCGCCCCTGGGAGCAGGGTCCAAGGGGCGGCAGCCCCTGGCGGGGAAAAATGTGACAGAAAATTTATTTTTCTGAATTTTGCCACATTTTCGAAATGTTTGGAAATGGCAGTTAAATGGCAGTTTTGTCCAAAAATTGGATTAACTGCCATTGGGCAGTTACACCCCAAAAACCCAATTTCGTATTCAGTTTTTTGATCACAATTTTTCTGGTTCAATCAATTCACGAAAAAAACATACACTAGTTCAATTTCTCGAAATCAGAGTTGTATCCGATTGAATTATTCGGGTGAACCACCGAAATAATTTGATCTGAGAGTGATTACACGCCTCTCTGATCGTCCGGTTTCTGAAAATTCCCCAACATAAATGAGAATCAACTCCTGGCAACCAAAAATCAAAGGTACATGCAAAATACTTTAATTCAGAGAGTACCATCAACCTTAACTTATATTGAGAATCATATAACAAAATTTTGAAAACATACAACATTAATTCGAGGCACAAAATTGCCCCTTGATGTACAATCACTTTTTTTAATAAAAAAAGAAACATTTTTTAACCAACCCGACCCCACCCGAAACCCGTTCTGACCCGAACCAAAACAACCATTTTTTTAATTGACCCGTTTTGACCCGAACCCATTTCGACCCGAACCTGTTTTGACCCATGACCCGACCCGACACAACCCGTTTGCCAGGTCTATGTCCAAGACATAACATGTGATAATGTTGGTATTGATTTATTTTTAAAGTAAGCAACTCTATAAAAGAAGTTGCATATAAATATAGTTTGTGTGGGAAACGAGTCAAAATTGTATGTATTATTATCTGATGAAAAATGATGATGAATAGCAACAATTTTAATACTAATTACTATATTTTTTTAACGGCAAATTTGGATCACTTACGAACCGCTGGAGTATCGTCGTGCAACAAATTTGAACTGTTACAGGAACCACCCGATCATTGACGGACCACTAATTACTACTAATAATATTATTATAAATATGGGGAAATGGACTGTATCACCCTAAACTATGAAAAATTGGCCAATACCACGCTCAACTTTCAAGTTGGATCCCACCACCCTCTACTCGACAACTTGGTGTCACTGTCACCCCTTCGTTAAAAAAAACACCAATTGAGTTAGTTTTTTAAGTCTATGTGCATGCAGATGATGACTTGGAAGCATACGTGGACAGAGCCTCATTAAATACCCCTTTCCCTCTCTAATCAGTTGCATTTCATCAAATCCAGTTCACCCAGTTCACTGCGATGTTGCCGATCAAACCCTAGTTCCTTGATCATCGACGATTGCAGGCAAAATTAAGACACCCAAGAGGTAAGGTTTATGTTAGGGTTGATTGCATTGTGATTTTACACACTGATTTAACTTATGGAGCGTATAGATGTTATGCTTTGGTTCGGTGGTTGTTTAGATTTCTCTTTTGATCAACCTCAATATATTGGTGGTAATTCTAAGTTGTTGGTAATGGATTTTGACCATATCGCATACTTTGAGCTAGTTGATTATGCACTGGAAACCAACCAGTATGAAAGTAGGGATTTTTATATGTATGGGATGGATGCGGATAATGGTGATTTTAAACTGTTTCGTGATGATAAAGATGTGTTGGAACTTGCAATGAAGGCTAAAAATTGGAGTGAACCGTTCATTGAAGTGTTTGTTCAACATAGCCCAATTATGTCTGAACATAAGACCCACTACTGTTCCCAACCCAGTAAACCACAGGCCCAGTCCAGTTGCCAGTCTAGTTCCCAGCCCATTAAACCTAAGTCTAGTTCCCAGCCCATTAAACGAAAAGCCCAACCCAAAAAACTAGTACCCAAGCCCAGAAAAAAAGTAGTACACGTGAAAGTGGGTAGTGCATCTGGTAAAAGTTTTACAACTCCTGAAGTCCCTAGATCTGGAAGTACATCAGGTCTATAACCAAGTGTTAAACAGGTTGTGGAAGAACCAGTACACGAGGCTTCATGGGCATTTGATATAGATAAGGAAACAAATCTTAAAGAGGTTGTGAAAGAACCAGTAAAAGAGGTTGTACAGGAAGAAGTCTTTGGTCAAGATAGTGATAAAGAAGCTGATTTAGATAGGACAGTGAAGACAGTGATTACAATGAAGAGTCCAGTTGTGATGATGATGAGGATTGTTATTCTGATGAAGATGAGTTTTTGGAAGAATTGGTTGGCTTAGATTCAGACAGAGAAGATTTTGAATGGAAACAGTCACAAGATGCAATTAAACAAGCTACCAAGGATGAAGAAGCAGCCACAAAGAAGATACTTGAAGAGTGTATCAAGCATAATGAAAAAGAAGGTAATTTGCATGAATCTAATGATGCATGTTGTGCACATGTAGAGGGATACAGTAGTTATGAAGAATCAGATGGTGATATTGCCACACCAGGTGATAGTGAAGAAGATGATGTTCGAGGTAAAAAGTTTAAAGAAACTGCTCCTAGTGTAAGTGCATACATTAACTGGAAGAAGTTTGTTTGGAAAGTTGGGACAGGGTTTGCTTCAAGGGATTCCTTTAAGGAGGCAGTTAGAAGATATGGTGTGTCTAATGGCAGGAATCTTTTCATAGCAAAGAGTGATAGCAAACAAGAAGGTCGTGTAGTAGTCAAGTGTGTAGCAGGGTGTCCTTTTGTGTTTGTGGCAATGTTATGTATGACTTATTTAAGTAGGCAATGTTATGTATGACTCTAATATTTTGTCTAAAAACACCTTCTAGTAATGTGGGACCAGTTAAGTAGTCAATGTATGACTTTTCAGTGTTGTTTGACTTTTTCTGTGTTGTTTGACTTTTGTTGTTGATTGAGTCACACATTGGTGTACATATTCCATTATGGTCATTGTGTACACTTTAATAGGTTGACTCAAACATTGATGACCATGCTTTCTGTTTGGTATGTTTTGGTCAGTCTGTAGTTTGGTTTAGTGATTCTGCAGTTTCTACAAGTGCATTTACAGTTTGGTTCAAACTTTGGCCAATTTTGATTCAACTTACAGTTTGACAACAGTTTGGTTTGGTGATTCTGCTGTTTCTGCAAGTGCAGTTGCACTTTGGTTCAAACTTTGGCCAATTTTGCACCTAGTTACAGTTTAACTGCAGTTTGGTTTGGTGATTCTGCTGTTTCTGCAAGTGCAGTTGCACTTTGGTTCAAAATTTGGCCAATTCTGCACCTAGTTACAGTTTGACTGCAAATTGGTCAAACTTTGGCCAATTTTGCACCTAGTTATGCAGTTTGAGTCACTTGCAAGTGTAGTTGCACTTTGGTTCATACTTTGGCCAATTATGCACCTAGTTACAGTTTGACTGCAGTTTGGTCAAACTTTGGCCAATTCTGCACCTGGTTACAATTTGACTGCAAATTGGTCAAACTTTGGCCACTTTTGCTTTACACAGTTTGTCAATTTTGGTTCAAACATTGGCCATTTTGGCTTCATATGCACTTGCAAGTATGGTCAACATGTACATTAACTTAGATGTCCAGTTGAGTCAAAGTAACAAAAGCATAACTTAGATGTCCATTTCATAACAAGTGGGCACAAATGGTTACAAACACTAAATACCACAGCAGTTCATTATCAATAAATACTAATTCCACAAATACAACAATATGGCAATTGCAATTACAAAGGTTAGCACATATGGTTTCTTCGACTTCGTCTTTGTGTCAAATCTCATTGCTTTCAAGTTCTTGTTCTCTTCTATTAATAATATATTGTGTAATTCAAGGTTCTTTATCTTCAGGTCTTTAAACGTCACTTGAGTTGAGGTGCCGTATGAACGTTCAACGATCATCTTATCAACATCTTCTTTCCAGAGGAAGAATTTGCAACCCCCTCTCTACAAAACACAACAACTATAAAGAAATTGCAATGGACTATCTACAAAACACCAAATGGATCTGCAAATTCAACTTACAGGCCAGTGAGAACAACTGTAAAATTCTTCACCATGTCTTTCACTTTTAAGTCCAACTACTCGAAGAACCGCAACAATGTCGTGATGACAGTTCACATTTCCATCCAAATCGACCTTGAAGACTTTAGGTTTTCGAATTAGACCAGAGGTAGAAGATGACGACATGTTGACTGAATGTTTCAATGGGCAATTAGGGCAAGAACGGCTATGGGGAGGTATTAGGGCAAGAACGGCGATGGGGTTTAACAGGGATTGATCTTCGTCTGCAATTGATGGGGAGAAGATGAGTTTATTTGGAAATTAGGGTTAAATTGATGTTAAAGAGATGATATAACAAGTCTCTGCCCACGTATGCTTCCAAGTCATCATCTAAATGTCACATAGGCTTAAAAAAACTAACTCAGTTAGTGTTTTTTAACGAAGGGGTGACAGTGACACCAAGTTGTCGAGTAGAGGGTGGTGGGAGCCAATTTGAAAGTTGGGCGTGGTATTGGCCAATTTTGCATAGTTTAGGGTGATACAGTCCATTTCCCCTATAATTATTATGTTATTATAATTAATAATAATGAAATCAAAGCATAAAAGTTGTATATATAAAGATTACATACATGGACATAATATATATGTATAAATTGCTAAACATGGATATTGATTTATATTAATGATTGTCTACAAGTTACAAGTAGTATGTTTTGTGATATACCTTTATTATACAGTAGTTTTCATTGTGTCACTAAACCAATTTAGAAATTGGAAATGTTTCATATTCTTTTGTAGCGGAAGGTTCATTAGGGAACACTAAAAAAATGGGGAACAACGGGGAACCGACTCAAACGAACTCCGATTGGACTCATTCCAGCGGCGTTGGAACCGGCTCATCGAACCCTAACTAAGATCTCTTAACCCTAAACCCTAAATCCTAACTCCTAAACTCTAAACCCTAAAGCTAAAACATAAGCTAAACTATAAAATCTAAACTATAAACCCTATAAGTTAAACCCTAAAGGCTAAACCTAAAGCTAAACCCTAAATCTAGACCCTAAAGCTAAACCCTAAAAGCCAAACCCTAATATATTTAGGGTTTAGGCCTTTAGGGGTTATGATTTAGTGTTTAGGGTTAAGAGATCCTAGTTAGGGTTCGACGAGCCGGTACCAACGCCGCTGGAATGAGTCCAATCGGAGTTCGTTTGAGTCAGTTCCCCACCGTTCCCCATTTTTTTAATGTTCCCCAATGAACCTCAGACTTCTTTTGTATTTAGACAAAGCTATGTTCACCAAACCAAAAGTACAACCAAAAACATAAAATATACCTTAAGCACATAAAGGTTTCATTTAGGCACCCATTCTCATTTCACAAGCATGTGAGATTGGTCATTTGTTTAACGCGCCCATTAGTGTTGCTTTATTTAAAAAAAAATCAACATAGATAACCTAAAAGCCTTGCTGGAATAAAAACTAAACCAGACTTAATCATCTAAAACACAATTTCAAACTGAAGTACAAAATCAAGTGTAAACATAATCATGCATTTAGCATTCAAAACTCAACATAACCAACAGCATTGATAAGTAAACAAAAAAAACTAAAACTTCTTTTTTAGGCATCCTGAATGATTTCTTCAGACACATCTAACAACTCTTCAACCTCAATTTCTTTAGCCTCATATTCCTCTTCTACATCACTGGCCTCACCATCTCTTAGCATTTGCCTCTCCATCTTCTCTTGCTCGTGATATCGCTTCCACTCGTTCACCCACCGTTCCCAGTCATCCTTCAACTGCTTCCTCTTCTCGCGATCCTGTTCGCTCAACAACACAGAAATGTCCTGATCTTGTACGTCATACTTCTTGCTGTATTTTTTCAGATTCTTGAAAATTTCCTCCTCTTTCTCCGGGCTCAAGAATGATGGTGGCCTTGGGCGCCACAAAAACTGCCACAATCAAACAGCATACTCTATGATTTATAGATTACAAATAAATTAATTGAAAAATAACTTGAAAGATTACCTGAAAGAAATGATCCTTTAGAATTCGGTAGAGTAGCTTTCCATTGAATGACCATATATTGAATCCATTTTCCATTTCATGCACCGAAGTGACTGAAGTTGCAACATACCTATACGAGAATACAAGTGAATAAAAATCAATATACTAACCAACACTATTATACCCAAAAATCATGTTCCAAATACATGCAACAATGGTAGTGAAAAATGCATTCTAAACACAACACGAATCTAACATAAAATTCGCAGGTTTGGGTTTAGTCTAAACGGGTTCGGGTCAGTTTCAGGTTGAACCCTCGAGCCTATTAGTTAAACGGGTCCGGTTGGGGTCAACTCGGTCAGGTTGGCGGGTTGACCCATTTAACTCATTTAAATTACATTATATTTTTTTTACAATATGCTTTGTCATAAATTAAAATTGGGTTTGTATTTAATGTCATAAGTATAACTTAAAAAGAGAAATTGACATAAGACTTTATAATTTAAATGTAACTGTAGTTATACATTTGTGTTTGTTTGTAGTAAACTTTAATTTTAATATCTTACTGTGGGAAAAATTAAAGAAAAAAAAATGGGTTGAACGGGTCGTGTTCAGGTCAACCTGCGAAAATTCGGTCGTGTTTGGGTTCATATGTATAACGATTTTCGGGTCCGGGTCCGGGTCGTGTTTGGGTTCATCTAAAATTTTCGGGTTCGAGTCGGGTAGCCCACCAACACGACCCGATTAGCACCCCTACGTAAAAGCACCTAGAAAACCAGAACAAAATGTGTTGTGTTATTTATATACAGATTTTTCATTTGAAATACCTTCCAGTAGGATCCCATTCTATGTCGGTTGCCATGAAGTGCTCAGCAGTAGCCATAGTTTCAAGCTCATCGACATTATAAAACTCCAGCTGTCCATTGAACCCCTTCAAACCAGCCAAAATGATAAAACGGCCACTGGGTGACCAAAACAGAGCGTTCGCCTGCTTTTGCTTGAGGGTTGTGAGTTTCGTCACCTTACCACCTTTCACAGAATAGAAACTAACATCGGGCCTTGGATTATCACCGTGAATAACTGCAAACCTGTGACCCTTTGGCTCCCATGCAAATGAGATAACCTTATCATTCTTGTTGTCAAGCTCGAAAACCTCAATAGGTATGTCACGCTCTTTGATTCTGAAAAGCTCAAAGCCAGTATATGTGCTCTTTTTGGTTTTTGTGTATCGGTCAACTTTAACAGCGAGATATTCCCCATTACTTTGCCAATACATTTTGCAGTCACTGACACTGAAAAGATTCTTCTGCCTTAACTCTACTTTGCTTGGGATTTGAAAAAGGCTCACCTATAGATATCATATAAGCACATATGTTATTCCAATGAAATTAAAATTTGAAACTTCAAAAGAGATCCCTTTGAGCTCTACTGAGCTTTCACATAAAATAAAGCAAAATTCTAAACTAAACTACCAATATACAATAAAGGTCACCAAATACAAACTTTCATGTAAATCTTGTGCGCTGTGATCTTACAGTACATTATACGTAGGGTATGTTTGGCATGGAGCTTTTAGGAGCTTCTAGCTTTAAGCTTTTAAGAAAAAGCTCCTACTCAATAAAAAGTCTTGTTTGGTTGAAGGAGTTTTAAGCTTTTAGGTTAGGAGCTTGAAGCTTTTGGTTGAACGCTACTACTAGTAGCGTTTAGAAGGAGCTACAAGCTTTTAGGGAAAAAATGACTATTTTAACCTCTAAAAATAGGAAACTTTTTAATGCATCAACTTTCTAAATTTTTAGTTATGTCCATTTTGGTCATTTTATACATTTTATTAAAAGCTCCAGCTACTCTACCAAACACCAAATATATCTAAAAAGCTATAGCTACTAACTACCAGCTACAGCTACCAGCTTCCAGCCACCAGCTACCAGCTTACAGCTAGCAGCCACCAGCTACTTTTGCCAAACATACCCGTAATCTATGATCCATACCACGATTTGGTAATTAACAGATAAGATATAAACTCCACAAGTAAAAGTGCATAGTAACTTACTCTTGCAGGTTGATTTCCTCCACCGAGCTCGGGAACAAAAAGCGCAAAAATAGAATCAGTGGGAGACCAGCTGAAGTCCATGACGTTTTCAACTTTGATGGACTTCTTGTCAATAAGACCAAAGGACTCGGTGTCATACACGGAAATGACATTTTTGCCCATTCGAGCAAAATATTTGTCTTCTTTTCCACCACCCCATCTGGAAAAGCACAAGCATGCCAACATCAAGAACAAATATATCCAAGATAAATAAGTAAAAAAAACTTCTAGTACTACTAATAGATTACTTGAAAACAGGCCATGAAACCCCTGTAAAACCTCCGGTTCCTCCAATTGCAAACTCATCAGCACTTCCCTTAAAATCCCTCATAACTTTTCCAGTTCTCACATCAAATATGTTGAGTACTACCCTCTGATCATGAGCAAATCACACAGTTAACAGAAAATTATTGCTAAAACTTAATGATGGCATAGCAGATATGTCAAATGGGTTGCTAAAACTTATTGAACTGAACACTTTTTGTCTTAAACTTTTATGCCTGTTTTATGCATTACAAACACACTTTTACAACCCTTTAAACCACTTTTTGTCTTAAACTTACTTGAATCAAACCCATTTACAAACAAATGAGTTGAAATTGCCACCTATTATAAAATCATACAAAACTAGAGAAGGCATTAGACTTTCTTACATGGGTATCTCGGGGGTTGCTTGGTTCATGACTGCTATAAGTAACCAGATATTTCTCACCAGGAGAGAAATCAATGAGTTTCACCTAAAACAAACAGCGCAATTTCAAGACTATATGCGAAAGACGTGAAATAAATTAGAAAACTGTAAAAAAATAATTATACGCAACCTGTGGATGAGCATAGCGCATCAGACGGTTAAATGTAGTAGCACCGCCCCAAACAGCAGCACCTTGGCGGTGAACTGTGGCTAAGTAGGTCCCTAACGGAGACCACTGCACAAAACTCTCAGTCCAGAACTGCAGAAATAGAACACATTATTACAATCTCCCGATCAACATTCTTTTACATGTAAAACAGAATAAGAAGATATCAAGATAAAGTATTTTTAATTACTGGGCGTTTGTAAACAGGATCAGCCTTCACTTGTCTTGCATCATTCCACAAAACCTCTGTGTCTGATCCAGCACGAATAACAAACTGATCTCTGCCTTTTTCATCAGTAAGCCAGCGTTGCAGATTCTCCTGCATTAATATACCATATCATTAACGTTATAACTAGTTTGCAAGCTCACCCATGAACGATAAAAAATCCAACAAATCCCATGACTTCCAAGTTCCAACTGATTTTTAATGAAAATGACGTTTGGAATTCATGTTTCATCAGTGCTATATGCAGTAAAAAGTTACAATACTTAAGCATGTATATTGAAGTTTATGAAAAGGATGCCAACACAAGGATAACCCAAAAATGAACACTTAATAACAAAAAATAACTGAAAACGCCGTTGACTACGACTTTCAGGTACTGCAATACGATGTACAATGCAATAAAAAAACTAAATTCAAATACGTACCCCTGGTGTATAAGGCCTGCTTTCAGGTGGAGCCCACTCGTCTGGGACTTTCATGAATCTGTCAATTTCATCAAACATGTTGACAGCAAAAATGTGTGCTCTGTCTAGCTTGTACCCATTGGTCTTCTCCTTGGCAAGCTCAGCTTCCTGCAAGTCACGAGCACACAAAAACATTAGATTTTACGGCTTGGTAGAATATAGTTGCTAAGTTTTGAGTTGTAAAGCAGCAGCAAAATCGCTGAAGTTTGTGAGGAAAAAAGTACCTGAGGAGTGTTGTACTCGATGAAGCAATAACCTCGGGTTTTACCAGTGTCTTCATCAACAGGCATCCAAAGTCCATTCTCCTTAATGACTCCAATTTGGCTGTAGATTTTACGAACCACACCTTCAAGCTTCTCGAACTTTTCTCTAGGGACAACCGGCAAGTTATCCACAATGATAATATTCCCGAAGCCAGTATCAAATTCCAGTGAATCCTCCTCGTTAAGATCATCATCATCACTGAAAATTCCAAATACACAAATGAGTAACAAACTAACAAATCGGTAAACAAAACAAGTATTCAAATATCATCATGATCAAAGGCAGCACATCTATATACAAACATGCTTACAACAAAAACTCAAATTCAGAATAACTAACACACAAAGTAAAGCATTAGTAGGCAATTGAATGCCCATATGCAAACATGTAGCAATATAGGTATACAAATAATATTCAAATCATACAAAATCATAAACCGTGTTCATACATCTGGATACGTTACACAAAAAAAATGTTAAAAACACCAACAGATATACAAAACAAACACTCAAATTGCTCAAAACAATAAACACAAATCAACTTGTGACAGATAATTAGAGTTTAACAACCATCGTCATCAATTATCATGTTTACAATACAATGCTTACTCAATCAGCCACACATACAGTGTAAACACTCTAAATAGAAATAAAAACACAAAACAATTACAGATATAGAAAACAAACACTAAAACTGCTCACAACAACAAACATAAACCAACATGTAACAGACTAATATGGTTTTAACAACTATCACCATCAACTATCACCTTTACAATATAATACATACTCAAATCAATCATAACATACAGTGTAAAACACTCTAAATCGAAACAAAAACACATAACAATTACAGACATACATAACAAACACTCAAACTACTCGCAACAACAAACATAATCAACATGTAACAGATTGTTAGGGTTTTAACAGCTATGTCATCACCTATCACCTTTACAATACAATGCGTACTCAGTCAGTCATATCATACAATGTAAAACACTCTAGTAAATAAACACAAAACAATTATTACTTATATACATAACAAACACTCGAACTGAGTTTTAACTTTTAACAGCTATCGTCATCGCCTATCACCTTAACAACAATACATTACGTACTCAATCAGTCATAACATCAGTGTAAAACGCTCTAAATCGAAACAAAAACACAAAACAATACATATATACATAACAAACATTCAAATTGCTCATAACAAGAAACATAAATCAACATGTAACAAACTAAACAAACTATTAGGGTTTTAAAAACTATCACCTTTACAATACAATACGTGCTCAATCAGTCATAACTTACAGTGTAAAACACTCTAAATCGAAACAAAAACACAAAACAATTACATATATACAAAACAAACACTCAAATTGCTCACAACAATAAGCACAAATCAGTTATCTCGTTTACATTACAATACGTATTAAATCAGTCATAACATATGGTGTAAAACACTCTAAATCGTAACAAAAACACAAACAACTACATATATCAGTGTATCTATACCTTTTGATGCCGCAATCTTCACCGGGAGGTAGCCGAATCGAGTTCCAATCGACTCCAGATAAATCGATGTTCAAACGAGCCGCTTCGGTTCGTATATCTTCCATTGACATCACTTCCGCCATGATTTCTCGGCGATTTGTAGATCGAGAAAACGGTTACAGAAAACCTTATCGTTAGCCACTGGTATCTTGCTTTCTGGAATGATTTGATCCGTACGGCGAAATTAGGGTTTCTGTAAGTGCGCGTGTAGAAGAAGATTATCGTTATACCCTGCTTGTAGCGGTTTGTGACCTAGAGGCCTCTTTTTATTTTGTTTTTTTTATTGACTAGGGCATTTTTGTCTTTTCATATAAAACTAACTGACTTTGTTGGATGACGTTAGTAAATTGGACTTGGATTTTTTATTTTATTTTTTGAAAGGTAAAGGTTACATAATCACTACGCTGATAAGTGTAGAAAATCGTTGGAATTCCAAGTGGACGACAAGGTCTTGTTAAAAGTCTCACCTTGGAAAGTTGTTTTTCGTTTTGGTAAACGGGGCAAGCTTAATCCGCGTTATGTTGGACCATTTGAGATCACGGAAAGAATTGGCACAGTGGCATATAGACTGAACTTACCTGAAGAATTCAGTGGTGTGCACAATATATTTCATGTGTCTAATATGAAGAAGTGCTTATCTAACAAAACACTTATGGTTCCATTCAAAGAACTCAAAATTGATGATCAGCTCCGTTTCATTGAGGAACCAGTTGAAATCATGGATTGGGAGATCAAAACACTCAAGCGCAGTAAGATTCCTATTGTTCGAGTTCGTTGGAACTCAAGATGTGGCCCAGAGTTTACTTGGGAACGGGAAGATTAGATGATGCGCAAGTATCCTCACTTATTCAAGAATAATGCATCCAGTGCTGAAGCTACTACTAAATTTCGGGACGAAATTCCAAATCAACTTGGGGATGATATGACATCCCGCGAAGACGCTCAACAACACTAACTTCTTTAGTGACTGCATGGTAAATTTCGGGACGCATTTTCTTTCAACTTGGGGATGATGTGGCAACCCGTATTCTTGAGGTATAAACCGTTCAATTCCTTCGAGCATTTTATTTACATTCCTTTGCGTTCAGTGTAACATGTCGGCGTCTGAATATATATGCACTGTATGTATGTATATATATATATATAGTGGAGGGTTCAAATGAGAATAATTTTTTTGTAAGAATAAAAAAAAGAAGTTTCAACCAATAAGAATGCTTCATTTTACTTCCATTTAATATTTGCATTTAATTTTAATATAAGGGTATATTGGTAAACTTACAGAAATCATTAATTTGTATTCTTCCCCTTTAATAACTTTTTTTTTTGAACGTTAACTTTCATTAAACACAAGGGGAAGTCCTCAAATCAAGGACAAACACCCAAAAACTATAACATGTACAAGGGGTTAATACACCAATCCTCCCATCGGAGATCTTTGAAATGGGACCTATTCTTTAACCACAAAAACGAAATAGACTTTATACTACCAATCACGCACTTAACCTTTGGCTCCTTCTTGTTAAAAGTCTTGTCGTTTCAAGCTTTCCAAATCATCCAAAGCGCCACCAAGATAATACCATGGACAATCCTCTTCCCCCACTTACCTCCTTGCGCTTGTTTATACAAAAGAAGAAGGTCTTTAGTATGAAGAACATAACCTGTATACAGCCCACACCATTTCCAAATATTGGTCCACACACCAAATGAAAAGCCACAACCAGTGAAGATGTGACCCGAAGTTTCAAGATCGACATCGCAAAGCTTGCATCGGTCATTCGGAACAAACACATTTCTTTTGCTTAGCGCTTCGACATATATCTGCCCGCCAGGCGAAAATATGACACTTTAAGGGAACCCACGCAACCCATTTAAGCTTAAAACAGCCAGCGCTACTCGAACTAACCTGCAGCTTATTCTTGACATCTGCTACGGTGAAACAGGATGACCCAGCCCACTCCCAAGAGTCTTTATCAGCTGACAAATGAACCTGGCCTAGCAGCGAAGATAGAACAGTCCATTCTTGAACCTCTAGAATCCCCATGGGCCGAGAATAATCCACAGGAGACCAGTTGTCATTCGATCTGCAAGAACTAATCAGCGCTCGTTTGGACTTAGCATCACGGTAAAGAAGAGGAAATTTAAACATGAGAGGCACATCTAGCAACCAAACATCCTCCCAAAACCGAATGCTACTACCATCACCTATCTTTCCCTGCAAAAGCTCAAAGAAAAACCTGTCCCCACATTTTAGCTTTTCACAATTCTTAACTATCGCTGCCCAACACCCATTCACCCCTGTGGCTCGAGGAAGACCCGACCAACGATATCTACCATGATGACATGATAAGATAATGAGTTTCCACAAAGCCCCATCCTCCACTTTAAAACGCCACGCCCATTTCGCAAGTAAGGCATCATTGACATCTTTCAATATACTTATACCCAAACCCCCTTTACTTTTATCACAACAAATCTTGTCCCAAGCCACCCAATGGAGTTTGTTTTTTCGCTCGTAGAGGACCAAAGTGTCACGACCCCCGACCCACCCTGGACGGAATCGGGAGCCGCGAACAGCCCAGTGGTACCGGTGATTATTTTGAAAACGTTGCAGCGGAATTTCATCAGGACCGTGAGTTAGGAAAAATATCAGAGTTTAGAAAACACCGGATTTTATTTATTAAATAGATGGAATAAACCCATGTTTTACAATGGTAGCTTTAATAAAGATAAATTTGATTACATAAAATAATATTTCTTAATTTGATTTAATTAATAAAATAAGTCACTTCTTGAAGTCTTTCAGTGCCGTATCCATCTCTACTGTAATTACCTGAAACATGTTTGAAAAAGGTTTTGTCAGCGGGAAATACTGAGTGAGTTCATTCATTTTGCTAAAACGACACATTTGTTATAATATACCGTATTAAGAGAGATTACAATGTTTCTGATATCAAACCAACTACCCACAGTATTTGTCACTCGACTCTTTTCGGTGACTGTGGTCATATCACCATTGGCTGCCCCAATGAATGACGGTTATCACTAAATTTAGGTTCGCCCACCTAAAGTGATAAAACTGCAATACTGTGCACAATACCCCACATACCGGCTGTAATTTGGTGATTACATAAACTTAATCACTGTAATTATAACTTTTTAAAATAATTTGGAGTATTGTAAAACAGTTGATAAAAAGAGAATGACTCACATTATAATCATATGCAGATTCATACGGACAGAATTTAGTCTACAGATAATCCTTGATATATTGCAGATTGAGACAGGCAGAGCTTAGCCTATTTATTTAGCCTTGTAACCTAGTGCACACGAACTAGGTAAGTAACTTAATGCAGCAATTACGATAACTCACGAGATCAAATTCTCACAACGAACGACAAAGTGCAATACTTCATCCATCGAATTAACGATGATCCGTCAAATTAATGACGAACGATAAAGTATAATACTTTATCCATCAAATTAACGATGATCCGTCAAATTAATGACGAACGATAAAGTATAACCCTAATGTGGGCGGCACTTAAACATCCATTGGATATATTGATCAGTCGGAAAATGAATCGTAATAGCGATCGAGTTAATACCCTGTATCGTAGCAGAATTCGAGCTAGTGTGTGTTTGGTAGTAATAAAAATATATATTTGTAATTGTTTTAAATATAGTACCCCTAATTCAACCTTATCCCGATGTCCCGAGACAGAACCCCAACGAACTTAGTCGGGCAGAGCCCTGACATATGTTATGAGGCTCAGATCAATCGGAAAGGGTAGCGGTGATCGAGGGTTAAAACACTTAAAACAGGGCAGAACCTTATTATTATTATAGAGGAAAAATAAAAAGAGTTTGGATGAGAGAAAGAATTCAAGAGAGTAGGCTACAGACAAGAATAGAAGGAAAATTGAAATGTATGGTGCTATTTATAGTTAAATTGATACCTTACTCCTCACGAAAAGAAGGGATTCGTTCTGATCATAAAGTACACGTGCACTTCATATCAATAATTTCATATATGAGCTTTCATTCTCATTACACGTAGCCACTAAATGAAGTTTATTATTTATTTATTATTATTATTATTATTATTATTATTATTAAATTTCTTTTATATGCACCTAATCGTGCACTATGTGTTTAGTTTCAAACATTTTGATTTTTCAATTATTAATTAGTTTATTAATTATATTTTATAATTAATTCAGCTGCTTTACTTATTTGGCGCGTATAATGTCTAAAATATAACGTTTTACAAAACAGTAAATATGTTATTTAGAAAGAGAATATTTATATCTACATTTTGAACCAAGTTTTTATTGAAAAACAAAGTAGGTTCAATTTTTATAGTTTAATTATTAAACGGTTCCTGGGCCCGTCCAGGTACTTCATATTTCTAGTAGTCAACTTACTCGTAATCTACCCGTCTAATAATATAAGTTTCTATAGACTTTTATTTTATTTAGAAAGGTCACCCATATACAGGCCAATTAATTATATTATTTCAACCAACTAAATAAAATAGTGTTTAAAACTATTTGGGTTGAATTTTTATATTAAAAATAAACTAGTTACTAGTTACTAGTGGTTAATAAATTTAACCAAACCTATGTTAAAAATATGGATGTTACATTCTCCCCACCTTGTTTTAAATCTCGTCCTCGAGATTTGGGTTATGATATTTCTTTTAAACTTATATCATATTTTAGTTAAATAAAAACAATATGTAGGTAGATGACACAGAATTAAAATATCAAATTTTGTGAATATGAGTTGTATCTTAAGTAGGATTCAATGGTTTAACTGAATTAATTCAAGAAATCGATGACAAATGAATGAAATGAAATGATATATTTTCCAAAGTGACTAGGTTCAAGCCAAAAGATATATATTTAAAATGAATGTGATGGACTTTTAAAATCAATAAAATTCTTTGTCAAAAGAAGGCTTACTTGGATTGGAAACTGAGGAAGACTTAGAATTGATAGGTTCAAAATAAAAGCATGAAAAATAATTTGTTAAATATTTATGATATGAAAAAAATCAAAGTGTTGAGATGAGTGAATTGCAGGGATACACCAAAAGACAATAAAGTTAGTGTATCTTTATTTTAGAGTTCGTATCTTAAGTGATGATCGTGATATAATAGATTACGTCTAGATGATCGCGAAATCCTATAATATTGTTATAACTATATTTAGATATGTTAAACTCTTATTTAGTATTTTAAATTTCCGATCACCTTTATGTATAAATTTTGATATTATATACATATACATGATTTATACTGTATATTCACATATATTATACTGTATATTCGATTTTTCTTATATATATATAGTTATCACAGTATAATTTAGCAGTTATAAATAATCTTTCTTATATATAAAAATATATATATATTTATATATAGAGAAAAATTTACTTTATATCAAATATTTTTTTTTATAAAGAAAATTTATATAGGATTATATATATATCAATTTTTATGAATATATGAAGATATATTTATGTGATAAAATTCCATATAGATATGGAGTCTACGTTTCATAAGAAAATAAATTTTTTTTTTAACTAGTCATTATCATGGTTAGATATTGGTTAGTGCTGCCTTGTTTAAGCATAGGTGGCCAGTCCATGCCTAATTAAGGCTAGGTTACCCAATATTTGCCCTTGACAATAACCCTAGTATTTTAAAATAATACTAACACTATTATTATTTAATATTTTCTTACTAATAATAAAACTGATATTAGTATTACATAACTAAACATACACTTAAATGGAAAATTTTCTAATAAAAATGGTGAAACCAGCCGTCCCCAGGATCGAACCCGGGTCTAGGCCACACCCTTTCGCGCGCCTAGCCAACCGAGCTAGGTGCCTAGTTTGTGAAATTTCCATTTTGGTTAAATATAAACACATGTACAATAAATTCTATACTTCTTATTATAAGTCACATACTTATCCTCCTTATGTTGTCTTAATAAAATATAGTAATACTATTTTTGTAAATTAGGTAATTACTTATGTAAGTTTCCATATATAAAATAAATTTTATATAATGTTTTTCGATTGAAGATGTTAAAGTAATAATTTATCATGAAAGGCTAGATTGATGTTGTAAAATCATTTAAGAGATACATTAAAATATGACAAGAATTTGTGTATCATTATCTTAACGCACGATTTGTGTTAAGATAACTTTTATAAATATCCGTATATGATATATATAAATGAGATTAGTGCAAGTTTTAAATTTTATGAAAACGTTAGTACAAGGTGACCGTGATCAAAGAAATGATTTAGTAAAGTCGAAGACCAAATAAGCATTTTATAGTTCTAGAGAATTGAAGTGTTTGTTGGGATTATGTTGAATATGATAGCTTCAATCCATCATATGGGGATTTGAAATGAATATGTAATGGAAACAAGTTCAAGCAATTGAACTTGGTTTAATCACAACAAGTTCATGTATTAATAAGAAAGTTCGGACATGGTTACAGCAAAATCATGTATGCCAAAGAAAATTGAGTTTCTCAAGAAATTTATTGACTCAATATAAAAGGGTCATTGTTTTGCATTACTGCGGTATACAGTGCCAAAAAAATCGAGTATAGCGAAATGATATTTGAGTTTGGATAAAACGACAAATTAGAATGAATCCCTCTAGTGGAATTTAGAAATTAAATGAACCATATGTGCAACAAACGGTGCATGTGTAACGTGTGGATTTACCAAGAAATGAAAGGAATCAATATTCGCTACTATGAAATAAATCCTCCTAGTATGATGACCGTTAGGAAAAGTAGAAATGCGAAAGTCAGCTTATTATATGTAGAAGTCAGAATTTTCAACAAAAGAAATATAAGAACTTTTATCTGGAATTTCGAGTGATAATCGTTATTAAATGACATTACCAGGGAATGTCAAATAAAATGAAATAGGAAATTTGCAAAGGTATATGACTCCTTTTGCAGTGATAATAATTATGACTTTGATTAGACTGTGCACCGATGATTGTGAAATATTGTTTCAAAGTACCTCAGCGATATTCATTTTGTAGGATCATGTGGCAAAGTGCTCCTTTTTGATTAGTAGCTTTTCCACTAACGGGATTAGCCTTGTTGCCATTGTGCCCAATTATATTTTTCAAAGGTCTTGCCTTTAGAAGTCGTGTGTGACATACTTTAACGTCTGTGGACATAAAATTTAATTTTCATGTGTTTTCTTGTGCACTAGCACAACTTTACATGCTTCTTACTTGCGTTAATAGTTTATGGTAACGCGTTAGAAATTCTTTTGATGGCGTTTTATCTTAAAGGGTTTCCATTGTTTATTTTATCACACGAGCTACGAGACAGATGATTAAACGAAATAATGTTTGGTATCGGAAAAGAAATTCCTGATAAAGAAATCTAGACACAGATACTTGTGCTTTATTCCTATTTGACTTTTGGAATTCTTTATAGATATAACTATCTATATAATCATCTATTTCACATACCCTTCATAAAGTCAATGCATTTAACAGATTCATATTTTCAAAAACCAGTCAAATATCTGGTCAAGATACTATTTAGGGAAATTTTGTCATTTGTTTGACATATTATATACCCCGTTTTATCTGATTCGCGCCGGAGCGGTAATCTCATTATATCCGGACAAACTGGAGAGTCTGCTACACCATACCCAGTCTTGCCGGAGAAAATTTTCTATTTCCCATAAATAGTATCTTTTCAAAAGTGACTCTTTTATTAGGGCTTTTATCCAGAACCAAAGAAAATTGTATTTCTCGTAACATATCTTATTCTAGCCCAAGTAATATCAATAAGCAATAATTACTATTAATTCTTTCTTATTTATCATATCTTGCAATATTCTAATTACCATTCTTATGGTATATCAAAACCCATCATACTTTATTTACACCAGTACTTAGCTTATCTCGAAGCTTATACTAAGGCATCTTTTCTTAAGTTCAACTCTAAATACTATCATGTGTGCTACCAGTTAATGGCAATCTCCTAACTCTTTTATTTAGGTATTATTATTACAACACTTAAAGGCTTGAAGCAGTGGCTCTGATACCACCTTCTGTCACGACCCCCGACCCACCCTGGACGGAATCGGGAGCCGCGAACAGCCCAGTGGTACCGGTGATTATTTTGAAAACGTTGCAGCGGAATTTCATCAGGACCGTGAGTTAGGAAAAATATCAGAGTTTAGAAAACACCGGATTTTATTTATTAAATAGATGGAATAAACCCATGTTTTACAATGGTAGCTTTAATAAAGATAAATTTGATTACATAAAATAATATTTCTTAATTTGATTTAATTAATAAAATAAGCCACTTCTTGAAGTCTTTCAGTGCCGTATCCATCTCTATTGTAATTACCTGAAACATGTTTGAAAAAGGTTTTGTCAGCGGGAAATACTGAGTGAGTTCATTCATTTTGCTAAAACGACACATTTGTTATAATATACAGTATTAAGAGAGATTACAATGTTTCTGATATCAAACCAACTACCCACAGTATTTGTCACTCGACTCTTTTCGGTGACTGTGGTCATATCACCATTGGCTGCCCCAATGAATGACGGTTATCACTAAATTTAGGTTCGCCCACCTAAAGTGATAAAACTGCAATACTGTGCACAATACCCCACATACCGGCTGTAATTTGGTGATTACATAAACTTAATCACTGTAATTATAACTTTTTAAAATAATTTGGAGTATTGTAAAACAGTTGATAAAAAGAGAATGACTCACATTATAATCATGCAGATTCATACGGACAGAATTTAGTCTACAGATAATCCTTGATATATTGCAGATTGAGACAGGCAGAGCTTAGCCTATTTATTTAGCCTTGTAACCTAGTGCACACGAACTAGGTAAGTAACTTAATGCAGCAATTACGATAACTCACGAGATCAAATTCTCACAACGAACGACAAAGTGCAATACTTCATCCATCGAATTAACGATGATCCGTCAAATTAATGACGAACGATAAAGTATAATACTTTATCCATCAAATTAACGATGATCCGTCAAATTAATGACGAACGATAAAGTATAACCCTAATGTGGGCGGCACTTAAACATCCATTGGATATATTGATCAGTCGGAAAATGAATCGTAATAGCGATCGAGTTAATACCCTGTATCGTAGCAGAATTCGAGCTAGTGTGTGTTTGGTAGTAATAAAAATATATATTTGTAATTGTTTTAAATATAGTACCCCTAATTCAACCTTATCCCGATGTCCCGAGACAGAACCCCAACGAACTTAGTCGGGCAGAGCCCTGACATATGTTATGAGGCTCAGATCAATCGGAAAGGGTAGCGGTGATTGAGGGTTAAAACACTTAAAACAGGGCAGAACCTTATTATTATTATAGAGGAAAAATAAAAAGAGTTTGGATGAGAGAAAGAATTCGAGAGAGTAGGCTACAGACAAGAATAGAAGGAAAATTGAAATGTATGGTGCTATTTATAGTTAAATTGATACCTTACTCCTCACGAAAAGAAGGGATTCGTTCTGATCATAAAGTACACGTGCACTTCATATCAATAATTTCATATATGAGCTTTCATTCTCATTACACGTAGCCACTAAATGAAGTTTATTATTTATTTATTATTATTATTATTATTATTATTATTATTAAATTTCTTTTATATGCACCTAATCGTGCACTATGTGTTTAGTTTCAAACATTTTGATTTTTCATTTATTAATTAGTTTATTAATTATATTTTATAATTAATTCAGCTGCTTTACTTATTTGGCGCGTATAATGTCTAAAATATAACGTTTTACAAAACAGTAAATATGTTATTTAGAAAGAGAATATTTATATCTACATTTTGAACCAAGTTTTTATTGAAAAACAAAGTAGGTTCAATTTTTATAGTTTAATTATTAAACGGTTCCTGGGCCCGTCCAGGTACTTCATATTTCTAGTAGTCAACTTACTCGTAATCTACCCGTCTAATAATATAAGTTTCTATAGACTTTTATTTTATTTAGAAAGGTCACCCATATACAGGCCAATTAATTATATTATTTCAACCAACTAAATAAAATAGTGTTTAAAACTATTTGGGTTGAATTTTTATATTAAAAATAAACTAGTTACTAGTTACTAGTGGTTAATAAATTTAACCAAACCTATGTTAAAAATAGGGATGTTACACAAAGGAAGCGTCTCATAAGACTTTCTAGCTTATTTAACACTCCTACCGGGGCCTTATAAAGAGAGAAAAAATAGACGGGAATACTTTGTAGAACCGATTTGAGTAACGTAAGCCGCCCCCCAATCGAAAGAAATCTAGCCTTCCAAGAGGAAAGTCTAGACTCGAAGACTTCGACTATTTTTCGCCAATTATTGATTCTATTCATGTTTGCCCCTACCAACACACCCAAGTAATCAAATGGAAAGGACCCCACTCGACAACCCACATCAGCGGACAGCGAAACCACCTCTTCATTCGACACCCCTACACCATAAAGAAAAGACTTGTTGATGTTTATTTTGAGGCCCGAACAAAGATGAAAAATCCTTAGAATCCTTGCGGCTGTCAATATATTGTTACTAGACCAATTCCCCATTAGAAGCGCATCATCAGCGAAAAATAAGTGAGAAATTGCCGGGTCATTATTTGATAAAGACACCCCTTCAAAAACGCCTAACTTGCTAGCTTTGTTAAACAAACAAGTCAACGCCTCCATAACAATCAAGAAAAGGAACGGCGAAATCGGGTCACCTTGGCGAAGCCCTTTAAAACATTGAAACTCAAAAGTAGGCGACCCGTTAACAAGTACCGCCGATCTCGCTGAAATCAAAATTCCTTTAATCCACAACCGCCACTTAACCGGGAAGCCCATTTGCTCCATGATGGATAATAGGAAAGCCCAATTGACGTTATCATACGCCTTTTTCAAAATCAATTTTCATAAAGAAAACCTTTTTAAACCTCCTTTTACACCAAGATAATATTTCGTTTACCATGAGAGGCCCGTCAAGAATATTCCTCTCACTAAGAAAACCCGATTGGTTATCAGAAATAATAAAACCGATTACCTTCTTGAGTCGAACAGACAAAACTTTAGAAATAGTTTTACTAATTATACCCACCAAGGTAATTGGTCTAAATTCTTTTAAACCGAGGGGATTCTTAACCTTTGGAACAAGCGTTATAAACGAAGAACCACAACCTTTGTTGATAGAACCCGTCTCAAAAAATTCGGACATAATCTTCATAAAATCCTCTTCCAGAACGTTCCAAAAGTGGCGAACAAAGTTAAAATTAAATCCATCCGGACCCGGGGCTTTATCCTTACCACATTCGAAAATCGCATGTTTGACTTCCTCTTTGGTAAAAGGGACGGTCAGGCCTTCCACCAAGTTGGCTGGAATACGCGTTATCTCATCACAAATAAGCCGTGGTCTATTTGCAACCTTTTCTTTGAAGTGACTGCTAAAAAACCTCAGAACCACCCTTTTAACCAAATTCGGCTTAGCCACCCACTCTCCATTGACCATTAAACCTTGGATAGTGTTAGAAGCCTTCCTTCCATTAATAACACTATGGAAGTAAGCTGTATTGTCATCCCCATGTTTTGCACAATTAACCCGAGACTTTTGAAGCAAATCCTTAGCATGAAGAAATTCATTCTCCGCTATACCCTTCTTACACTCCATCCAAGCCCACTCTTCCTCCTCTAATAACTCCCTTTGTTCCATTTCGGACTCAAGCTGTTCTAAATCGGTCTTCATAGCGTTGAGCTCCTCACCTTCTTTTAAATCCAGCCGTTTCTTCCAATCTTTTAAAACCAGCTTAAGGTATCGCAATTTTGATGACAAAACTACATCCGCTGGCCCTTTCCCATTAAAATTCAACAACGTATTGGTCACCACGGACTCACAACTCTCTCTATCCAGCCATGAATTGAACCATCTAAAAGGGCGAGAGCCAAAGTTTTCATTCACCAAAGTTAGAAGCAGTGGTCTATGATCAGACAAATGCCTCGGTAACGCCCGTAAACAAGCCTCCGGCCATCTATTCAAAAAATCAAAACAAACCAAAGCTCTATCGATTTTACTGAACCTGAAGATAGAGCCTTTTTTAGTTAAGCATGTGAACAAGCTCCCCTTCATACTGTATTCAAAGAGACCTGAAGAATCTATGAAAGAATTAAAAGCATCCGCATCGGTCTGATCAAAAAAAGAATTTTTTCGATCCTCACTGAAACGGACTGAATTAAAATCCCCAAGTAAGCACCACGACCCTGAACTACTACTGATATAATCCGAAATCAAATCCCAAATCGGCCGCTTCTCCAACAACTTCTGAGGAGCGTACATATTAAGAATATTAACTACAGATCCATCTTACTTTAAGAAACCTTTAACTATAATAAAATTATGATGCTTGATAGATGAGATCTTCGTAAACTTACTAGGATCCCAGAAAGAAACCAAGCTACCCGACCTACCCCTCGCTTCCACAAACTCCATCTCAACCAACGAGTTACCCCAAAACTTAGAACAATCAAACCCTGACATATCGCTGAATTGGGTTACCTGTAGGGCTACAAAAGAAACACCGTTTTCCTTTTTCAACCTTCTAACCCACGAGTCTTTACCTTTCACCCCCAATCCCCTAATATTCAATGAAAGAAAATTCATACCTTAACTTTTTGTAATCCTTCTTCGAATAAAAACCGGTAACCATCTCAACTTTGTCTTGTAATTGGGCTCCCAAAGTAACTCCAAGCTCTATAGTTTTCTCAACTTATGTGGCATCCGTTGTCAGCTTCTGAGGGACCTGGATGTCAACTAAATTCGTATGATCTTGAATATACTCCGCTGACAAGTCTACACAAACAGCCGGTGGACTTCCTTCCTCCTCCATTTCTCCCATTAATTGATCGAACGGCTTCAACAGAGTAGAAGTTTCTCTATCAAGGTTAACACCCACTAAAACAGGATCCTGACCATTGTTAACTAGCATCTGATCAAACGAACCCCCAGACTTTCTAAGTTGGGCTAAAACTTGAGTAGGCTCCATAGGTCCAATTAAGTTGTCCAACTCGAATGGATCCCCACTGCTGGGCTTATTTTTGTTCTTCTTCTTAGTTGGGCCTGAATTAGACTTGGACCCACTACCTTGTTTTTTAAACCGAATCTTCTTCCTTTTTCTGGACAAAATACAAGAAAACCCCTTATTATTTACTCTATTATCACATGCAGTCCCTGTTCCATAATTAACTCTATCTGCCGAAGACTTTTCAAATTCACCAACAACATCGACCGAAACGTTCGTAGGACAATTATTATCTTCATTAAGACTTGCGTCAATCATGGAAGACTCCCTAGGATTTTCGGGAGTTACCAAAAAAGTTTCCTCAACATTAATTGTCTTCATCATTCCATCTCCGGCTATCGGAATCTCTGACTCCGGTGCTCGAGCCGGCGACTTTTCACTTACGTTAGCAGCTACTTCCCCATCCAAACCCGAATTAGCACTGTCCTCCTCCATATCTGAGTCGGAGTCACTACTATCAAGCTTCCTATCAACCGTAATGAAATCCGGGACCCAATCACTTTGTTCTTCCAAAATCCAAACCCGAAACTTACGTGTCTTCCAATTCAACGTGATTTCATCTGAGATTCTTTTACCATCCCCAACGAGCACACCAACATATTCAAAAGATAAATCCCGATCCTTTTCAGAAATGTTGGCCTTGTGAACGATCGTTCCAAACATACCTCCGATCAAATCAAACACTTCATTTGTACAAAGATGTAATGGAACTCCTTGGATCTTTAGCCATGCTACCCTTTCGAAGCCTAGAGATTGACCTTCCCAAACAGAAATGGTGGAAAAGCAATCCTTCAACAACCCGGCTGCAACGAGCACAGACTGAGCCTGTTCCCTGTCTTTAAAAGTAATAAGAACATCCAAACCTCCTAGATATTGCACATCACCATGTACATAGCCGATTGAATCCAAAGTGACAAAAATGTTCTTAACAGCCTCTACATTTACCATCATTGCCACAAGGGCCTTACCATGCATATCAGAAAAGGCATTAACCTTATCCTCAATAGTTAATGACTTCCCAACAACCAAATCCCTGAACGATCTCGACCAAACACAGCGGAACCAAAGTTGTTCCCCTGATTACCCTCTTTGTGGTGAATATTATTATCATTAGTAGGAAAAAGTCCCTCACTTTCTTTAGTGTTTATATTATTATCATTATTATGAGTAAACCTCTCTCCATTCGAACCTATCTCTCCGTCTTCTAATACAAACCGAGCGATGTTAAACCAAAGTTTGTAATCACCCATACGAATTCCTCTCAGATTCCTGAGGAGTTCCGGCTTATCTTTAACATCTAGCACAGATATAAAACCAAACCGATTGCCACTTTTGTCACGTTTTCTTGCGATATACAGATCAAAGATCTGACCGAACGGCCTTACTTGTGTTGCTAAATCGGATCCACTACATCCCTCGGGTAGATTAGAAACGAACAGTTTTGTGATACGGGCTTGAATGTTTTCCGGTATAGGCGCCCGCCGGCGGCGCTGGTCCATGGAGAGAGCTTTGTCTAAATCAAGCTTGATATCTAATCCCCCTTTAATAACTAACTAAATTAAATTTGTAACTCCTTTTCAAAATATATACTTTTTCCAAAAAAAAATAAACAACTTAATTTAAAGTGTAGAAATAAATTACTAGTTGTGTAGGATAAATTACGAGTTGTGCAGGATATATTTCGAGGCGTGTATGATAAATTCCAACTGTGTAGGATAAAATTCTATAATGTGTAGCGTATATGTAGGAAAATTTTGAAATATGTAAGTTTTGTAGATTATATGTAGGATAATTAATGATTAGTTGACTAATTAATTAAAGGGAGAAAAATTAATGATATAAGTTATGAATGAAATAATATTTTACTAATATGTCATTTCTTCTTTTTCTTCTCAAATTAAATTTCTTCTCAAATGAACATTTCCATATATATATATGGGACCGCTAAAATGAGAACCACCTCTAGTTGTAAGAACCGCGCGAATCACTTTCTAGCCATTAGATCAAGATGATGGATGGATGAGATTAAAAGTATTTAAAAATAATATTAAGTATTTTTTGTCTTATTATGTCTTTAATATTTTAATTCAAAAGGGTATTTAAGTAAAATTACTTTTTTTGTCTTTTTATATATATTATATTTAATTGTCTTTCTGTCCTATTCATTAATTACTTTTTATTAAAAAACAGAATTTTATGTTAAACAATATTTTAAATTCAGATTTTTATGATATTTTTTTTTAATATTTTCAAAATGGATGGATGAGATTAAAACATTTTTAAGAGCCGTTCTTTACGAGCGTTTTTTTTACGGAACGTTTTACGACCTGTTTTAACGCTCTGTTTTTACGCCCGGCTTTTTCACTCGTCGTTTTTTCAACGCGCCGTTTTAACGTTAACGTTTTTTACGTTTTACGCGCCGTTTTTTATGCCCGGTTTTACACACCGTTTTTTGCCGCTCCGTTTTTTACGTCACGTTTTTACAAGCCGTTTTTACGCCCCATTTTTTACGTCCCGTTTTTACGCGCCGTTTTAGCGTTCCGTTTTTACGCGCCGTTTATACGGCCCGTTTTACGCGCCGTTTATACGGCCCGTTTTACGCGCCGTTTTTTACGCCCTGTTTTTTTCATGCCGTGTTTGCGACCGGGTTATTAAGTGCGGTTTTTTATTCCCGATTTTACGCACCGTTTTTTAGCTCGTCGTGTTTTACGTCCCGTTTTTACGACCCGTTTTTACGTGCGTTTTTACGTCCCGTTTTACACGCCGTTTTTTTACGCCCCCGTTTTTTACGTGCGTTTTTTTACGACCCGTTTTACGCCCCGTTTTTTTCACGCCTTTTTTGCGACCGGGTTTTTAAGCGCCGTTTTTTAGACGCCGTTTTTTCGCGTGTCTTTTTCACGCGTCGTTTTTTAGCGCGCCGTTTTTACGCCCGGCTTTTTCACGCGTCGTTTTTTTAACGAGCCATTGTTTACGCGCCTTTTTTATGTTTTACAATTTATATAAAAAAAATTTACGTTTTACGTTAAAAAGTTTACGTTTTACGTTAAAAAATTTACGTTTTACGTTTTACGTTAAAAGTTTACGTTTTACGTTAAACTTTTTACGTTTTTTACATTAAAAACGTAAAAAAATTACGTTTTACGTTAAACTTTTTACGTTTTACATTTTACGTTAAACTTTTTACGAAAAACGGACAGAGTTTCCTCTGTTTTTGGAATAAGCCCGACAACTCAAGTTGTCGTTATCTTTTCAAAACTCAACAGTTTTCAACAATATAAACACAATATATAAAATTTCTATCAAAATGCCAAACGTAACAAGTCACTAAAGTATCGGTTCGAGCTCGGTGCGAGTTAACTAAATAAAATATAAACTAACGTAATAATAACTCGCTACGTTTAAACTTTACCGGTCCTCAGTTGACCATCTTTGACTTGTTTGACTGCTGCTGACCCGAACCGAGTCCATTGACTGCTTTCGACCCAAACCAAAACCCGAAACTGACCCAAGTTGCACCGCGTCGAGCCGAAACCCGAGCCGCTACTGAACTGTGTCACCGCCCTGTTTTCTTGTCGAACCGAACTTGAACCGAGTGAACCGTGACTGAACTATGTCGAACCGAAAATGAACCAAGATCCGAGCCGAAACTGAACTGTGTCACCGCCCTGTTTTCTTGTCGAACCGAACTTGAACCGAGTGAACCGTGACTGAACTATGTCGAACCGAAAATGAACCAAGATCCGAGCTGAAACTGAACTGGGCAAACCCGAACCCAAACCCAAACCGAGAATCGCACCAGATCTGACCGTTGACCAGCTGTTCACCAAACCGAAAACTTTGACCTGTGCTCGAAACTGAACAAAACTTCGAACCAGCTAACCCACTACATCCAAAGTTTTCCCTGAACCATGCTGAGCGAGACCTAAACTGTGCCAAAACGGACCGAACCAGCCACCATTGTTACCTTCAACACCATTATCAATCATCTTCTACAACAACAGATCATCATCACTCATCGACAGCCGGAACCGGCAACAATAACCACCACTGTCGTCTGAAACGAATATGAAACGAAACAAAAGAAGCTTTTAGAAGTAGAAGAGATCTACTGATCTGAAAAGGGAGAGAAGTGTGGGTGCACTTACCAGAGGAACACCACTGTTCAAATCCCCAATCGCCGCCGCTGTGAGCGCCGCCGCGCCGCTAAACCGACGCCGGTCCGTCGTTCCCACTCCCCTGCGTTCCTATCTCTCCTTCTGTCTTTCTCCCTCTCTCTCTTCCCACAGCATCATCTTCGTTTAAACAGGGGAAAGAAAGAGATGAATGAGAGATGCGTGTGAGGGTTGGATTTTTCAAGAGAGAGAGAGAGGATATTTTAAAAATGGAGGATCTGCAACTTATAAATTGAAAAGAAAGAGAGAGGAGAGAGGAGGATATGACATTTGGGGTAAATGACCGATATACCCTTATTGTTGGCAAGATCTGATTGGTGGAGACTGATTCTCATGGTTCTTACAACTAGGGTGGTTCTCATTTTAGCGGCTCCCTAAATATATATATATATATAGGAGACCGCTAAAATGTGTTAGTGCACTACGTCTATTGACTTCGTCTTGTATCATGTAATAGGATAGGATAGGATAACTAGTGCTCGAAGTGTGAGAAACTGAGATTAGAAAGTTTAGTAGTGAGTTTGCTTGAAAGTGTCAAGGACAAGTTCAAGCGAAACCAACAGAGTTGAGTTCGCTTGAATGTGTTTTGTCCATTTCAAGCGAAACTCCATCTAGTATAAATAGGGCACTTGACATTTCATTTGGTACGGCTTCTGGATTTGTAACGAAGTGCTGCCAAAATCTGTTCAGGTTGTAATTGATGTTATATTGAATATAAGTGACAAATTTAATAGTATCAAGCTGTTTCCACGTCCGTTTCACTGATTACGCCTTTGAATCGGATTACAATCTCTTCTGAACGACTCAGTTGGGTCAAACAACGATCCTACAAGTGGTATCAGAGCACAGGAAGAAGAGTTTAGCTTGATATCATCTATTTTCTGATTTCTACATCTTCTTATTCAATCTGAACAAGTTTCTACGGTCAAAATGGTTTGAGTTTTTCACCGAACATGCAAAACAGTATAATAACAAAGTCTTGAAAGTTTGAGATCAAAATTCAGCTTAAAAGTGACTAAATTGGACCAAAAATGAGCTTTCGCTTGAACGAACACATTGGTTTTGCTTGAAATTAGACCTGATCTCGCTTGAATTAAGTGTTTCGCTTGAAAAACCTTGCTGATTTCGCTTCAAATCGATGTTCGCTTGAAATTAGACCTGGTCTAGCTTGAATAAGTGTTTTCGCTTGAAAATTCATCAGTTTCCGCTTGAAGTGCTATCTCGCTTGAATGGTTATCTAGGCATTTCGCTTGAAAGCTGATATTCAGTTTCAATTTGGGATTTCGCTTCAACTTGTTGTTTCGCTTGAAGTCTCATTTCGCTTTAAAGTAGAAATTCCGAGTCAAAATAATTTCACACCAACCGAGTGTCAGTCTGTTTCAGAATATTTGATATTGTTTGTACTGATTGTGTTTGTTTGATTGTATCTGTTCAGGATTACATCATCGCTGAAGAATTCTACAACACGTTTTTCAACGCGTTCACATCCGATTCTTCCGAAACATCAACGGTCACACCAAAGTCAATCACAAAAGTGGTCAATGAAAACATTAATCATGACAATTTTTATGGGACTTATTCCAAACCACCCAAGCTGGATAATATTGAAGATTATACTTGGTGGAAAGAACGGTTTCTTAACTGGGCAAAAGCATACGCTCATGAAAGCTGGATTTGTCTAGAGTTTGGATATGAGAGACCAAAAGATGACAAAGGAGAGGAAATTCCTTTGAAGAAATTAGGCATTGAGGACAAAAAAGAATTCTCGTCTGAACAGAGAATGATTGCGTTGATCCAGTCGGCTATTAGAAATGACATTTTTGCATTACTTAATCATGATGGGTCTTCGAAATCTGTCTGGGAAGCTTTATGAGTTAAAGCTGAGGGGGGTAAACAAATCAAAAAGAACAAAATTGCTTTACTAAAGAAAGAATTCGATCTATTTGATAGCTTAAAAGGAGAGACAGTGAGGCAAATGATTGAGAGATTTTGTCATTTAAAAATTGAACTTGAGAGGTTTGAGATTGTGAAAACAAGAGAAGAAATTATTGACAAAGTGATTGAAGCATTACCACGAGCTGATCAGTGGCAAACGTTTGTTTTTATTTTGAAAAATGATGATTTATATGATACGATTTCTCTTGATGCATTGTTTGAAAAGATAGAGAGTCATGATTTAGAGTTACAAAAGCAAAGCAAGATGATTGGTTCTTCACATCAACAGAATGTTGGTCTATACTACAAAGGCGGTGTATCTTCAGAGAAAGGTGTTGGTTCACCAAAGACAACATTCAGTGGAGAGAAGATGAAAGAATCTCAAACAACTTCATCAAATTATAATTCAGGATATCATTCTTCTTCAAAATCAAATTTTGATGAAACTGAGGAAATTTTGTGCAACATTGCTCTGAAACTGAAGAATTCCCCGTCGATGAGTATCAATGCAGCTAAGCAGCAAATGAGTTTCCTTGCATCTGTTCTGGAGTCATATGAAGGTCTTGTAGCTGGCAAAATTGGAAACTCAGAGTTGACTAAAGAAGACTACGACCAAATTGATCCGGAAGAAAAGGAGCTCATAGATATTCGTTGGTGTTTTGCAAGTTGCATCCGAAGAGCTCAGAGATATATGAAGATTACAGGGAAGCAATCATTGGGTGGTCCGTCAACTATGCTTGGATTTGACAAATCCAAAGTGACCTGCTTCAGATGCAAGCAAAAGGGTCATTTCAAAAGAGAATGCAGAAATTCTGAAGTTGCTGAAGGAAATGAAGGTCCTTTCAACGATGATTATTATCGAAAAACGATCTATCACCGAAGCAAAGAAGGGCCAAAATTGATTGAAGATAAAACCAAATCAAGAGCTTGTTTTTTAATTCAAGATGATGAAGGTTTTGACTGGAGCTCAATTTGTCCAGAAGAAGATCGTTTGGAGAATGTTCGAAAAACAGCTCATGGCAAAGCTATAACAGAGGAAATAAAGTTTGTTTTTGTTGCTGAGATTCAAGATGAAAACAAAGACAAAGATACAACTGAGATCAAAGTGAAAACCAGAGAAGAGATTCTGGAAGAAAAGACCTACAGAGAAAGAAACATTGTGTTGAACATAATGGATGAAATGCAGGAAGAGTATGAGATTGCTGTCAGCAGCAAAAGATGGGATAAGAAGAGAGAATGTTACTTCAACAGAGAAGGAGAACCAGTTGTTCCAAAGAAAGACATAATTTTTAATGATGTTCTTCTCATAATTCCTTTGAGAGCCGAATACTATAGAAATGTGATGAAAGATGACACATATGCTAAAAGACATGAAAAGGAGATCAGATATGCCATGACATCGTGTCTAAGAAAAAAGGATGAAGAAGAATGTTGAAGAAATGGTGAACAATCTGAAGAAGGTTACTGAAGAGGTTAAAGCAGAAGCTCTTGAAGTTGAGGTTGTGAAGGAAATCAAAAGTGAAGAAGTTGAGGTGAATGAAGAGGTTAAGAAAGCTGTTACTGAAGAACAACCGATTGGAGAAGAGGTGAGGAAAGAAGAAGAAGTAAAGAATGAAAATTTGGAATCTAGTAATGTTGGTGATGAAGTCGGTGTTGAAGAAAAGCAAGATGATGCTGATCAGAAGCAAACTGAAGCAACTGCATCAAACACCGAAGTGCCAATCACTGAGGTACATTCTGATTCTGAAATCTTAAAAACTATTGATCAGTGCAAGAAATGCATGGAACCGTGCAGAGCTTGTACCGAAAAAGATGAGCAATTCAGAACAAGAGATCTTGAATTCACTAAAATTGAAAACATTTTTAAAGAAAAATGCAAAGAAATGTTAGAAAGAGGAAAAGTTTTAAAAGCAAATGATGAAAAACTTTCAGAAAAATATAAAAAGTTAGAAACAGAAAATGAAGTTTTGAAATAAAATGTTTCTAAAATGACAGAAGAATGTTCACAAAAAGAAATTGCTTGTCAAGAAATGAAGAAAGAATATGACTTAATGAAATTAGCATATCATATTACGAAAGAGTCATACGAAAAAGTGAAAGATGAAATGAAATATGCTCAATCAAGAATGAATTATCTTTCTGAAACAACTAAAGAACTTAAACGAATGTATTCAATAAAACAAGATGTTGTTAATTCATATATTGAGGATGTTGCTAAGCTAAAGCGACAGATTGCTGATCTAGAACAGGATAACAACAAGTTAAAGAGTTATCATGGGTCGTCATATGTGCTTGAACGTATTTTCAATATAAAACCGGGAGATGGTGAGTCTGAGCAAAACAAGAAAGGCATTGGCTCAGAGTTTCATCAAGTTCCACCACCGGGAAAATTTGCATTTTATGATGAGGAAAAAGTCGAAAAAGCTTTCAACATGGTAGATCAATTGCCAGACAACATTGACATAACCTATTCTAAATCTGATGATTCTCATGATTCAGAGGTGGTAGGTAAAGTCGTTGAAAGTGTGTTGAAAGAAGAGTTGGTTGATACAGGTAAATCTGAATCACAGGATGAAGATGAAGGAAATCTTCAGGATAGTTATCTGAAAAACACAAAATCTGAGAAAAGTTTGAATGATGATTCAAAAGGATTGGTTTATACCATGATTAGATCGGACAAATTGTTCTTAGATGTTGTATTCCTGATTCAGAATGTGATTTCAGAAAAGGTTGATAAAGTTTTCAAAATGGTTGAGATTGAAAAGTCTGAAATTTCAAAGTTTGTTGGTAAGGGTCACAAATTTTTTTATAACAAACCTGGTTACAAAAAGAAAAACATGAAGGCTGGTTTGGGTTATAAGAAGAAACAGAATTGGAAGAAAAATGAAGTGCCAACTTATCAAGCAAAAATGAGTTTTGTTCAAGGAGACAGTTTAGAAAAAGAAAAAGAACTTAAAATTGGAAAACAGTCTATTGAAGAGTTCCTAGCTCAAAAGAAAAAGCAACAACCACAGGTCAAAGATGTGTCCATAAGAACATGTTTCAAATGTGATAAAAAAGAACATCTTGCACGCAAGTGTTCAAATCTGAAACCTGCGGATGTTGACATAAAGAAGATTGATGCTGAGAAACAAAAATCTGAGAATGTGAGACAAAGGTCAACCAGATTTGACTCAAAACAAACTTGGAGGTACAACACAAACAAGTTTGTTTCGAATCAAATTTGGAAATCAAAACCAAATAGGTTTGATTCAGAACAGACCTGGAATTCTCACACACCCAGTGTCAGTACAACTCAAAGTTGGAAAACAACTGTTGATATGACAAAACCTCAAAAGTTTTGGAAACCAAAAGTTGTTGATAAAAAACAAAATGTTCAAAAGGAGTCACATTTTTACAAAAGAGGTACTCCAAAAGGTCAAACATGGAGTGCAAAGAAACAGATGATTCTTGAAAAAGTTGAAGTAAAAGTTGAAAAGATTTTTGTGAAAGATGACAAAGAGTTTCCAGCATTGAATGAAAATTATTGTGTTGAAATGCCTAAGGTTCAACAGACCTGGGCTAAATTGTTCAAGTAATTGAGTTTATTCCATGTGCAGGTGCTCAACAAAATTAAAGATTGTGAGATTGGAAAATGGAGCAGCCTGGCACAACAAGAGGAGGAGGCTGCTGCTGGACCCTGGTTTGGTTGAACAGGGAGTTTATTTGTTTTTCTGTATATAAATAAACTATTTAAAAAAATGTTTTTAGTTTGTTAAAAATTTGAAAAATCAAAAATATGTTTGTTTTTTATTGAATATGCTGAAACCCTCACGACTGAACAAACATGATTACTTTCACAAGATTGAAAAACGGTTTTCAAACTGTCAAAAATCAATGGGTTGTAAATCATGGGGGTATTCTATATTATTTTTTTCTGCAAAACAGAGCATAGTTAGCAGAAAATGGATGGCGAGACAAAGCTATCAGCATCGTGTTGTCAAATTTTCTTTAAATGATTTTGCATTTTAGGGGGAGTAATATTGTTAGAAAATACAAAAACATTTGAAAATTTGAAAAAACCAAAAACATGATAAAAATGAAAATTGAGTTTTTGCGTAAAAAGAGGAAATGATAGTACATCAGTAGACAATTACAGTACGCTAAAGAATTGGAAAGTTTAAATGTGTTAAACAATCTCACTGTGGATGTGTCGGTAGATTTTTATACATTTAGTAAACTTTTTCGGGATATAAACCTAAATTCAAAACTTATTTCGTGGGGAACACTACTTTGATATATAGGTAACCCCTGAAATCTTGTTTGAAAGGTCCCTCTTTCTGAGATACTAGGTCTTTATACTTAGTGATATCTGGGGTATTATTCCTGGACTTCTGCTGAATGGAAGTTCTGACCTAGTCCTCGAATAATACTTTTCGTATTGCTTGAAATACAGCATCGCCCTCAGCAAAAATGATGAAACAATAAAATTGATAATCATTGCTGTTGAAGAAAAGATCCTCTAAAGGGGACACACCTAAAGTCGAACCGTCATCTCTCTGCTGAACGGAAGTTCTGACCTGAGCTCTCACGGTTTCGCATCTAACCCCTTACAGATATCATCTAGGTATATTCACCTGTAAGACTGAATATTGGGATCTGGATACGGGAGTATATTCAAGAGGTGGGACACATGAATGAGTTTAAGTTCTTAATACATCTAATTCGTATCCTGAATCAGTTGAAGTTTGTGTGAAAATTTAAGTGGATCAATATATCGACAATCTAAGTGATTTGTTTAATTCTTAATGTGTAACTAAGCTCAACGGTACTTGTGAATTGTCAAAAACTGATATGATTCTCTGACGCAAACTCAAACAAAAATATTGTCTGTAAATATGTTTGTACATATTTCTTTATCTGCTTTATATTTTCAGAAAATACAAAAAGATTTTTGTTTCTGCTTTATTTTCGACAACTGATGTCTGAGATGCTGAGTTTCAAAATCTAAGTATCCTGATTGTGTTTTTGGAAATAAAGTAAGTTCATTAATTTGAAACTTGAATTAAAATAAAAAATTCAAAAACAGTTTGTGATATCTCCAAGGTCATTAATTTGGACTTGGAAGATTAACTGTGAGGGAGTTGGATTCTTTATTGCTGCTAAATTTTTTAGTTTGTTGATAGGGGGAGTAGTTAAAGAGTTTAAAAGAGCCAGTTTACGATTTCTGAGTAGTTAGATTTGAAAAACATTGTATTTATAAATCTTTGAGTGATTGCAGACAGTCCAGACTACGATCCCGAGAGCAGAGTCTAAGGGGGAGTCTGAAGACAAGCTTGAAGCAAGAGGGAGCTTGTAGATGGATAGCTAGGTGTCGATCCCAAAGCACGGAAGCTTGGCGAAAGGGGGAGCCTGAAGCTGATGGAGAAGAGAAGGATTGATGGATGCTTATAATGTTACAATTTGGACGAGAAGGCAGAATGATCAACATCGAAGATGTGTCATGCTGAAGACTAGACACTGAAGACTTCGTCAATATCCGAGGGGGAGTCTGTTAGTGCACTACGTCTATTGACTTCGCCTTGTATCATGTAATAGGATAGGATAGGATAACTAGTGCTCGAAGTGCGAGAAACTGAGATTAGAAAGTTTAGTGGTGAGTTCGCTTGAACGTGTTTTGTCCATTTCAAGCGAAACTCCATCTAGTATAAATAGGGCACTTGACATTTCATTTGGTACGACTTCTGGATTTGTAACGAAGTGCTGCCAAAATCTGTTCAGGTTGTAATTGATGCTATATTGAATATAAGTGACAGATTTAATAGTATCAAGCTGTTTCCATGTCCGTTTCACTGATTCCGCCTTTGAATCGGATTACAATATCTTCTGAACGACTCAGTTGGGTCAAACAACGATCCTACAAAACGAGAACCACCTCCAGTTCTAAGAACCATGAGAACCAATTCCTAACCATTAGATAAAAAAGATGGATGGATGAAATCAAAAGTAACTGAAATGAATATTAAATACATTTTGTCTTATTATGACTTTAATATTTTAATTCAAAAGGGTAATTTAGTAAAATTACTCTATTTTGTCTTTTTGTATTTATTATTTTTTTATTACTTTTTTTATTATATTAGTTTTTATTTTTTTAAAGAATTTTTTTATTAAAAGAATTTTTAAATTCAAATTCAAATTTTTTTTGCGCACCGGTTTTTGCACGACGGGCTTTTTCAAGCGTCATTTTTTAACGCGCCGATTTTTATGTCGGGCTTTTTCAAGCGTCGTTTTTTTTACGCGCCGTTTTTTACGTTAAATTTTTTATGTTTTAACGCGCCGTTTTTTTACGTTTTACGTTAAAAATTTTACGTTTTAACGCGCCGTTTTTTAACGTTTTACGTTTTTACGTTTTTTACGTTTTACGTTTTTACGGGTTTTACGTAAAACTTTTTACGTTTTACGTTTTATCTAAAAGTTTTTTACACAAAACGAACGCACCCAGAAAATCGCTACTCGGTAGGTGTCTCAGGTAGATTACTATCATCATCAACGCCTCAAAAAAAATATAAAAACCCAACAAACAAAAATCAAAAGAACGAGTGGATTCTTGAAAAAAAACGAGGTTTTGGCTCAGATTTTTCCGATAATCAGAGGCTGCAAAGTCGGGTTGCAGGTTCAAAAACCTACCCTCCACCATCCTTGCCGCGCCATCGTCATCAAAATATGCGTTTTTTTTTCTTCTTTTTGCATCATCGCCGCCCAAATCCAAACGGAAAATCACTTTTATGCAAACAGAAAACCACTATTTTGCAAATCAAATACACAAATTAAAGAACCAAAAGATCAACACCCACCCCTCTTCTTGCAGAATCAATCCGAGCAAGAACACAAAATATGCAAACAGAAAATCACTCTTCTTCTTGGAGAATCACTTTTATGCAAACAGAAATCACTGTTTGCAAAATCAAAACCACAAATTAAAAATCCAAAGATCAACACCCACCTATCTTCTTGCAAATCCAAAACTAAAAACAAATCAAACCAAGATCTAAGCAAAAACAGAGTCAAGATTGTTCAACATTCAAAAAAACAAATCAATCCGCCACCCAATCACCGGCACCACCGACATCAACGGCACGACCGGCACCACCGGGGACGAAACCATACCTGTCGTCGGAACCGGACAACTTTCAGACACCACACACCACCCCCCTGTGCGGCGGTGGCGTCCTAGGGTTTATCTCCGTTAAGTGGTGCTAAACGGCGGCGGAGGAGACGGTGGCGGTGGCAGCGGCGTCCTAACTTTCAGACACCACGAGCCAATCTCTCTCTCTCCAGCACTCTCTTTCTCCCCTCCGATTCTCTCTCAAACTTGATAGGAAGATAGATGTGTGTGGCCGAAATCGTCGCCGAAGAAGGATTTCAAAGAGAGAGATGAGAGGTTCACATTTTTGGTAGGGAGGGGGTAAACTGATGAGGATGGAAAGAGAGTGCAAGCTTTTAAAACAAGTCTGATGAGGATGGAGAGAGAGTGTAAGCTTTAAAACAAGTTAGAGACAATTAATGGACATGACACTTTTGATCAAAAGACCAAAATGCCCCTAAGAATATAAAATACTAGTGTATAATTGGCAAACCCTGATTGGTGGAGAGTGGTTCTCGTGGTTCTTACAACTGGAGGTGGTTTTTATTTTAGCGGCTCCCTATATATATATATATATATATATATATATATGTAGAGGATCCTGTAAAAAGTGCTCAAAGTATGAGAAGTGTATTATAACCCTATATATAATACTATATAACACCATTTAAACACCGTATAACAATATGTAACATCATATAATACCATATAACACTATGTAACACTATATATCATTATATAACAAATATAACACTATAGGTTGTCTGATAGCATGTCTATGATAGATGTATAGTGTTATATTTGTTATATAATGTTATATAGTGTTACATAGTGTTATATGGTATTATATGGTGATACGTATTGTTATACGGTGTTTATATGGTGTTATATAGTATTATATATAGTGTTATAATACACTTCTCACACTTTAGGCCCTTTTTACACTATCCTTACCATATATATATATATATACCATATATATATATATATATATATATATTTGATTGGTTATTGTTGTTTTAAAAAATATATACATATATAGATATATATAATTATGTAAGCAACAAGCAATAAAAATGTATATATGTATATAAATTGCAATCCGAAGGCTGCCATCTCCTCCCCCTAAATCCCTCATGATTTTCGGCCCAACAAGCAGCCCAAACCCCCACTTGTAATTTCAGCCAAGATGTCTTGTTATTGTTCTTGGCCCACTCACAAACCCCAAACCGCCCCACCATGTTGTTACATATATTTTGCATGTCTTTCTTGTGAAAACACCCTAACCTTCACAAAAAAAACTAATCTGCGACGTGATTGCTCTTCTCTCCCTCTCCCTCTCGGCTTACGACAGAAGATCCTCTGTCGCGATTTAATGATTTATTCCTCTTGCTCGAACTCTATCTCTCTCTCTCTCTCTCTCGCATCTTGCTTTCGGTTAGTGTTGTTCTTTGCTTTGGGTTTTAAGTTTTGCTAATATGTGGTTGCGTTTATATGATATGCATGATTGTAAGCTTATAAAGTGTTGAACTTGCTACTTTTAGTGTCTCCTTATGCTTAACGATTGTATAAATGGTGTATTGCACGTCGTAGTGTATCTTATGAACATGTGCTTAAAAACTACTCGGTAATATATTTGTGACAACTTGTACGCATGTTATTTGCTAGATATGTGTAGGACTTGTGTAAGTTACATAAACAACCCCTAATAATTTTGGTAACCATAATAGGACGTGGTTGACCAACCTAACTTGGGTACTTTTAATCTGTCGAGCTAAGCTAAGGTGAGTTCACAACGTTTTCCAAAAGCATGCGTCCCTGGTTCGAGACAACACTTTTTACGGTAACCTTGGTTGGGGCTACAAGTGCGTCCCATGTTGGAACCACTGAAACAAACTATCCACTGGAAGTGGACCACACTATCCCTGGATTGGGACCGCCTAGTATTCCTGGATTGGAATACTACTAAATAAATATTGTAATTTATAATTCATGTATTTAGTGGACTAAATGAACATCTATCTGAAAGTCCTCATGCATTATACCTATTAGTCATCGGGTTTGGCGAACGGGATATTAGTTAATAACGCTATTAGGTTTGATAAACCTCACACCGTGCTTGGTGTCGGGCGTGAACTTTCACCTTGACACCTCGTCAATGATGATAGTCATTGACATAGGGCACAAACAACTACAACAGTCAAGTTTCGGTACCACACAGTTTAGTAGCTTAACGATGGGTTAGCTACCCATGACATGATGTATAAAACTGAAGTATTTAAACGAACTTATTATTGTAACAACACTGAAAACTGTGAACTCGCCAACTTTATGTTGACACACTTCTGCATGCTTTGCAGGTTGTTAGGTACAACTATGGACGGACGTTGCAATCGGTTGGAGTGTGTGTGGTTCGTAAAGCCTTATGTTTCGTACATTTATTAAACTTATGGTTTTAAGTTTAAGATGGGTTTACTTTATTTTTCCGCTGCTAACTTAACCTGAATTTTGGACTTTTAAACATTGATCACTAATCGTGTTGATTGTGATGATTTTACAACTTACATAAATGGTTCAACATGATTAGTGGTTGGATCCTGATCAGTCGCACGCCTCGCGGTAAAACCCCACATGTGTAATTTGAGGGTGTGACAATATCTCAACATGTTACTCATAAAAACGTTCGACCTACGTCTTGAGGGTTCACGTTTAGTCAACAAACAACACATGGGTGGTTGCCAAATGTGAGTCCAACTACAATAAATAGAAGGTTTAGGGTCGTGTGTGTGTCCTTTCAGGAAAATCGAGATTGTCGAATTTATATGTGGTTAAAAGTTACATGTTGGGATGCTCATTAGTCATTACCTAAAATGTGATTTTTAAATGTACCTAAAAACTCAACTTGAAATATATAAAATACTAGGTTAAAATCTCGTGTATCACACATGTTGAATACATAATAAATTTTGAAAAAGAAAAAAACTCTTTATAATTATGCAAGTTTGACTAATAAGTGATAACTACACAACCCATACTGATAGTTACACAAGTAATGTTACACAGCTTATCATAATTATTACGCAAATTATATGATAATAACACAACCTATAATAATTATTACGTAACTTATATGATAATAACACAACCTATTTATAATTACACATTTACATAATTAAACATGTTATATGCACTCCACATCAACTATAAAAATATATTTTTTTTAAAGTATAATAATACTATATACTTAAATTATAAATTAAAGAGAAGAAAATGTTCAGTTTTATGTTTATGACACGTAGTACAATTAGTTATTTCTTTATTACATAAGATTGAAGTCAAATTTGTTTAATAAGCTCAATTTACCTATTAATAAAGTGACATAAAGGATGTGAGCGTACTAATTATGGACCTCTTAACTAAATAATGACAAACTCATTTTCATAATATAAATAAGCAACATTTTGTTGCATTATGTTGTTGTACGATACGTATGGGGAGTCTTTAAAAAAAATGATTTTTCATTTTTCATCCAAAGGTTTTTATCTTTCATTTTAACCTCATTGATTTTTTTTAACCCAAAGACTTTCATGTTTTACAATTTAACCCTAAAAACTAACCTCATCTAGACACCCTAGTTTTAATTCTATAAACTAAGGTGGTGTTTGTTTTTTGGCCAGAAGTACTTCTGGCCACTTATGTCTGCGCCGCGCAGACGCGCGCAGATGTTTGAACTCTGCAGCTTGTTTGTTTTCCGGAAGATCTGCAGACCAAAAACGTCTGCCTCACCTCTTCCCCACGCAGACATGGCCTTAAGTCTGCGGACCTCTTCTCACCTCTTCTCCTTCCCACAGACCTCCACCACCTCCACCACCACACATCTCCGCCACCAGCAACGTCGGCCACCACCAACTCCGGCCACCACCAACTCCGGCCGCCGCCAACTCCGACCGCCGCCAACTGAATCGCTTAATCGTTACTGCTTGCTTAACAACACTCAAACCATAGAAATTTTTTATTTAAGTTCTTAACATAATCTACTTCACGCAAGTACCAGCTCATAAAACCTTGTACTATAAGTTTAAACAAACCAACCCAAATTCAACTTCCAATCCAAAACCCAAAACAGAGTATTCAAAATCAAGAACACGGCTCTGTTTTTGCACTGAAAAATATGACAAATTGAGACCCATTTAAGTGTTTGATGATTGTTTGTATACAATTCCACTATTAATCTACACGTATATGAATCATGTCTGTTGATTTCAATAACCAGTTAGCCATATACCTACCCAAATTGTTGTAGCTCTGTTTCAAACAGGAAGAAAAACCCACCACTGGACCACCACAAAACACCCGTACACCACCACATCACCCCCGTCGGACAACCACCACCACCATTTAACCACAATCCACCCCTGCCCCTTCGTTTGAAACCGGCCACAACCACTGATTTGCTTTCCGTTGGAGTCAATTAAAGTCACCAATTTGCCTTGATCTGATTTCTGGCCGGAGAAGACAATCGCAAACTACAATCTTTGTATTTTGGCCGGAGTAGAATGAAGAGTCGGCGAATTGTTTGGTTTAGAATGAAGAATCGGTGTGTGGGTGAGGGACTGAGGGTGGGGGGTTGGGTTTTATTTATATTTATTAAAGTTATTTTTTTTAATTAACTCTATATATAAAAAACAAACACTATTCTCCTTGCAGACTGCAGACATTTGGTCCACCTCTTCTCCTGCAGATGCCTGCAGATGTGGTCCGCAGACTGCAGACCTTTTCCCGCAGAAAAAACAAACAGCACCTAAGACTCTCTAAATGCTAGACCACTACCAGGCAAGTGTACCTATCGTACGTAGTAAAGCCTAATGAAGTCCGAGTATCGAACCCAAGAGACACTAGCGATGCTGTCACACCCCAACCGATGGCGGAATCATCGGGGCATGACACTGAGCGACGCAGATTGTCCAGAAGTTTCCATAACAATTATCATTATCATTCAATTTAAAATAACATGTCTCATACCATGTCTCAAACAGTAAACAAATTATTACAGATAAAGTCTAGGAAAATAATTATGTTCCGACAACTCAGATTTAAACATAGATAGTTTATTTATTAGTTTTTAGGACCCCTTTTTCCTAGCTTCGATTTCATCACTGCGCAGAGAGCATCCTAGACCTTTCCTGGCCTCGATTTCACTGCGGACTAGGCATACAAACAACTTAAGCACCTGTCACATACGTTAAAATAAAGTCAATACATATAATGTAAAGGTGAGCATACAAGTTTGATAATAACATATAGAGTTCGAATTCGTTTACGCATAACCAGCACGTACACATAGTGTAATGAAGCACGTTAGTTATCGACATAGATCCATCGATACCAATGACTGCGGGTTGACTGCCAAATGCAGTTCGCAATACATGATTACCACTGTAATCCATGCAAGTAATTGTCCTTAACAACCCACGGGTGATGAGTCCAAACTATAGTACTATCGTTGCTAAGGCAGGTAGACAACATTCCATGTGTAAACATAACAAACAAGCATTCATAAGCCACGTATAACATGCATTAACGGTTAGCGTTCAAATAGTATTGAGTAGTGTGTTTGATGTGATTTGAATAGTTGTAACGTATGTAACACCCAAAAGTGCATAAAGCAAAAAGGGATCGAGTATACTCACAGCGGTTGATGGATTGAAGGGAGCGCTTAGCGAGTAAAGTTAGCCTGAATAGTTTGATAGCATAACGTTAAGTGACATTTTACTCGTCAAATGGTGCAAAGTGTAAATGGGTCGGACAGCTGGTCGATCGGACGGTAGTTCGATCGGACGGCTGACCGCTCGGTTGACAGTCCGCTTGGACCACTGTCCGGTCGGTTGGTAGGCCGATCGGATGGCTGTTCGAGTGGATTGTTTCTTCCTTTGAGAAGGATGTGTCAGTGTATGATGGCTTGACTTTTGAAGTTTTCGTTGTAGTATTATAAAACATTGATGTACCTTTACCCTTCAGGTTGGTCGATCGGACGGCTATTCGATCGGCCGGCAACCCGATCGGTTAGGTATGTTAATGAACTGAAGTGATTTGCTTTGGATCAGGCAGGTGTTCGATCGGACAGGTGTTCGATCGGACACCTGGCCGATCGGTCGGCAATTCAACAATTTTAACAGAAATGCAAAGTATGGTGCAGTGGATCGGTTAGTTGATCGATCGAACGCTAGTGCTGTTCGATCGGACAACATGCATAAACAACCAAGACGAGTTCTCAGCAGGGTGTCACCTGATCGGACGGCTGTTTGATCGGGTGGCACTCCTAGTGCATCGAACATGTTGAAAAATTGATCAAGTGTTGAAGTATAGTATCTCATGATCCGAAGAGTAATCTGATTGGACAGTAGTTCGATCGAACAACAGTTCGTTCAATACTAGTCTTCAAAATAAATTGATTAAGTGTGGGACCATGTGTTAACCGATCGGCTGGCCAGTCGATCGGCTGACTGTCCGATCGGCTGGCTGTCCGTTCGGACAGCAGTCCGATCGGTCAGCATCCTGACCTGATCAGCCTATTCGTCTAACACTTGGTTGTTTTGATTGTTTGTCGTTTTATTGAGGTATTTTGACAACGAGTCGAACCATAATTCCCTCGGCCTTACTTGGTTCCCCTAGTCGGACAGGAATCACCCAAACCCGGCCGGTGACCTGTTTGGAACGAGGCTTAGCGTTTAACCCAAAATCGGTTAACCTCATGGATAGAATCCGAATCTTGAGCCACGAAACCACCTGGGTGATTTGTAAACCGGCACAGGCTCCGTTTCTATCGGTTTGAAAGCATTGAGTGAAAAAGAGTTGAAAGAAAGTTGGAAAATCCGTCTTTCGATCCCTTTCACCATGTATATGTTTAGATCTATGAAAGATCTTTGTTTGTTTATGTGGAAATCGGCTAGATCCAAGTTATTCTTGGTGGATTGAGGCCAAAACATGAAGTTCTTCAAGAACCCATGATGACATCATCCTAGAACACTTGAATCTTGATGATTTCACGATTAAAAGTTAAGATTTGAAAGATAGAAAGGTGTAGGAGTGCTTGTAGATCAAGAAAGTACAAGATTTAGGAAGAAATCTTACCAGAATCAAGAGGAACCTGAGAAAAAGGTGAGCTGAGCGTGCTGGTCGAACAGAGGTTTCCAAAAGTAGAAAAGGATGACAATGACAGGGGTATTTATAGGATGCCAAAAGGGGAAAGTGCTGGTCGATCGGTCAGGCAGCTCGATCAGACCGCCTGTCCGATCGGACAGTAGTCTGATCGGCTGGTAGCCTGATCGATCAGTCTGCACGTTTCGAGTGTTCGGCGCGACGATTTTTGATATTTCGATTTCGGTTGCGAGCGGTTCGATACGATAGGGTTTCCTAGTCAAATTACTTTTAATTCCAACCACTCATATCTCGCGCTGTCTCTTCTCCACTAATTATCATAGTTCGGTTTCGATTGATTTCCACACATAACATAAATAAACACGCACAAGTAACACATAAGGCACACACACACGTATAACCATAATTAAAATACGTAGCTCGTGTTGTGATTCGGTTCGATGTCGATTTGATTAGCATAGTTTGATTATCGTTTAGTTAACTTTATCGCATTGTTACTTCCTATAATTCCCAGTCGTAAGTCGATTAGATGGCGATTGAAATACGTCGATTGTTGTAATTATTGACACTTACTCCACATAATACAACTAAGTTAAACACACAAAAGAAATCTACTACAAGTCAAGTTGCGCGAAATCGGTCGTTGACTTTGACCTTGAATTTGACTTTGACTTTGACTTCCCTGAAAACACGGGGTGTTACAGATGCTAACTAGACTTTGACTTAACTAATTACTTAATTGGTTTTAAATTGTTTTGAGTGTTTAACTAATTAAACTAATATCCTAAATTAACTAAGAGAACTAAGCTATCAAGACGCAACTAGGGTACGTAGGGTGAAATCAAGGATGAGGAAGTACTACCTATGTTTGGAATCCTATTCATAACTCTCGGTTTTCTCTTGGTAATGGTAATTATGACGAAACCAGGTTCTAAGGATATGGCACTCTAAGATTAAAGATAAGCTGAATCTCCTCCCGGTCTCATCAACTTCTCCTAAGAATCCTGAAGTTCAAGTAAAGCTCACTGGTATGGGTTGGATCACCTCCCGGTCTCTCCAACAATACTAAAGTACCCAAAGACCAGATCTCCTCCCGGTCTCACTTATCACAATACACCCTAGAGCGTCTGGGGTAATCTAAAAACACTTGATAAGACTTAGGAAAGCAAATAATACTAGGGAACTTGAACAGATCTCCTCCCGGCCTCACTGCACCTAAATACCTAGCACCAAAGACAATCCCAACTATCTATCTTCTTCCGGTCAAAAGAAAAGGTAGAACACTAAACTCCTCTAAATTATCAAACAAAGTTCCTATTGAATACGAGCTCACTAAACCATAAACTAGTTACAAAGACACAGTAAGTAACCTAACATGCATATATACATGAAAGACATTCAAAAAGACACACGAGGGACGTTTGAACGATAATAAATCAAAGTAAAGCATGCAAACACATTTAATCAAATATTGTTAGGTCTTTTACTTTAATATTTGTTCCATCAATAAATTACCAAAAAACAAAAGATTACTTAACACGAATATTCATCGCAAACCCGGGTAGATAAACGAACTAGCCAATAATCATAATCAAGAAAAAGAAACAAATCTGGAATAAATAACAAATCATAGTCATGAGTTCGAATCACACACAGTATATCAAACCAAGAAACTAACTATTTGCGAACCCGGAATCAAATCTTCGTCTCTAGCTTTTGATCTTGACAAGAACTACCTTCACCCTCCAAAAATCGCCCCTTTAGTAGGTTTAATCGTTGTCTCATTACCTCTCTGTATACAGCAGCCTTGCCATCTATATCTATACATATAATAAAGTAAATCATATAGGGGACACATGTCACTCTATAAGGTGATCTCAATAATTTTTTCCCGCTTAAATAAATAGATATAGATAATATTTGTTAATAAGAGTTAAATAAAAAATATATTATTTTAATCCCTAAATTTTATCTTTTTATCATTTACCCTAAACAAATAGATTTGTCGCATAAAACAAACTTATAATAATAAAACGGTTTAATATACTTTTTGTAATTTTTATTATTTTAATCAATTTATTCTATTAATCACATAAAACAAACTATAATAATAAAACAGTTTAATATACTTTTTGTAATTTTTATTATTTTAATCAATTTATTCTATTAAGATCGCAAAATGAATTGGGTATTTTTCATAAGATTCAAATAAAGAATAATTTATTATTATTTAATATATAAAATTACGTTTTATTCAACCCATGTAATACACGAGGCTTTTTAAAGATACAGTTTTTTTATTATTATTTGTTATACAAAATTACATTTATTCAATCCCTGTAATACACGTTGTTTTTCAAGATATAACATTTTTATTATTTGGTATATAAAATTAGATTTATTCAACATACAATACACAGGGGAATTTTAATGATATACAAAATTACATTTATTCAACTTGTATAATACATAGGGTTTTTAAAGATATGATTTTTTTTATTATTTGGTATATAAAATTACATTTATTCAACCCGTACAATACACAAGGTTATATAATAAAATAAATAAAATGGGGACATTTTCTATTGGGTTGAGATACATGTATTGATACAAAGACTTTTCTTTTCAATAAGTAACACACACAAAGTAGTAAAAGTGAGTAAAAAATTCAAAATAGTTGCATGTTTCTTTAGGGAATATTGGATTTCAATAATAACGACTATTCGTCGTTGGCCGCCAATAGTCCCAACTTAAAAAGTAACCACTGACAGTCCTAACTATTAACATATTGGCCTCCAATGGACCCTGACTAACAGAACTCTAACGTCGTTAGTCTCCGCTCGCCGAAAAAGCGTTTTTGGCCAGAAAACTCGATTTTTTTTGTCTCAAACCTCTTTGTAACCTTATTACTTATTTTAGGAACCTTTTTCTACTAAAAGCCCAAATTATTGAGGTAGCCGTAAATTCTTTCATCACTAGAAAACTACTTTTTGTCCGGAAAACTTAAGTTTTTGGCCAAAAAACTCAACATTTTCGTCTCAAACCTTTTTGTAATCTTATATCGGACCTTTAAGAACCTTTTCTGGCTAAAAACGTTTTTCTGGCGATCGAATACTAACAACGTTACGGTTCTGTTAGTCAGGTTCTATTGGAAGCCAATATGTTAATAGTTGGGACGACCAGTGGTTATTTTTGAAATTGGAACTGATAGCGGCCAACGGCGAATAGTTGAGATTATTAAAATCCAATATTTCTTTCTTTAATTAACTTTTCCCAAGTTTTGTTGGTGTGAATTTTGATGACTTTGTTTTTTATTTTATAATTTTAGGATGTTTATCCCATGAAATTCATTGTTATTAGAGGTTTGTCCCATGAAATTCAATGTTATTAATGACAACTTATGAATTTTTCATGTATGTTCAATTAAAACTATCAAGAGTAGATTAAAAATAATAAGTATTTACAAATAATAAATTATATCGTTTTCATTAATCAACCTAGAGGTGTACAAACCGGTTAATTTTAATAACCGGATCGGTTAACCGGTTATAACGGTTAATTTGACTTTTTGACTTTAACCGGTTAATGCTTTAACCGGTTATTACTTTAACCGGTTATTTTTTTAACTGGTCCGGTTAATTACTTTAACCGGTTCGGTTATTTAACCGGTTATTTTCGGTTAAAAACCGGTTTTTTTGCCTTTTTTTTGAATTTTTCGGTTATTTTTTCGGTTAACCAGTCTATCGGTTAAAAAACCGGTTTAAAAAAACCGGTTAATAACCGGTTATTATACTAAAAACTTGTAACCGGTTACTAACCTACGGTTAAATACTAACCTACGGTTAAATACTAACCTACGGTTAAATTACCGGCTGGACCGGTTATTCCCAAATCGGTTATTAACCGGTTACGGTTTCGGTTAATAACCGGTTACGGTTAATTAACCGGTTATTTTGTGCACCTCTAATCAACCCACCCGTGTAACACACGGGGCCATAACCTAGTTACTAGTATATTCTCATTCAATTAAAACACAAATTCCTAGAATATGGGCCAATCAAACAAAATAAAATTCATGCGGGTCATGAGGTGGAGGGTCCGTGAAACTTGAAAAGCCCAACTCCCTTTTGAGGTGCTGCCTAGTTGCTTCTTATTCCTGTCGTCCAAGTCCATCATCTTTAATTGTTGAATGGACTACACAATCTAAACAAAACAATGGATTAAGATAGTAAATTAATTCCTGTCTTTATAACCAATTTTTTTTAAACGGCAAATTTGGATCACTGACGGACCACTGGAGTATCATCGTGTCAACAGCGAAACCACCCAATCATATCCATCTCCACTAAGCATAATGCCTATACACCAATTAGGAGGAAACCCAATAAATATGGGAAAACCCCCTTATGAGAATCGAACCCAGGACCTATTGGTCCCAAAGTCTTATCTCGCCCCTAAGATGCCACTAGACTATAAAGCCATGGGCTCTTTATAACCAACTAATTCCTTGTTTTCTTGATTTCCATAACCACATGAACTAAATGAATTTTTATACTAACTAGGATTACGACCCGCCGCAATGCGGCGGGGATTCTTTATTTATAACTAAGTCGATCTATGACCAGGGCCGGCTCAACGTTTTGAGAGGCCTAAAGCGAACTCAAATGCGGGGCCCTTTTCAGTATTTTACTGATATTATTTTTTATTGTTGTAAATCAAGTATATGGTGGTATTCTTATGTATTATAGTGTTGTTTTATAAAAAGAAACTAGATTATGATGTTATTATTATATGAATTATTTTATTTTCAAGGCATTTATGTTTACTGAAAAATTTAAAACTTAGTAAATAAATCATGAAAATAAAAGCTAATATAACTATTTCTAGAAATAGAAAATTAATCGCTAATGCAAACATATGAAAAGAGAAAACAACATAAATAAGAGAAATAATGCGAACATATGAAAAAGTGAAAACAACAGAAAATAAGAGAAATAGCATGTAGTTGGAATCTCAAAAAGAAAAATAAAAAATAATTTATCTTTATTGACTTAAAACTCCTTTGCCCAGTCATTCTCTCTAAACCAATAACAATAACAGAATAATAACACATACAATTTTTACTCAAATTGGGGCCTTTGAATAGTGGTGGCCTAAAGCAAAGGCTTTAGTTTCCTTACCCTTCAGCCGGCTCTGTCTACGACCCACACGTTATGTTAAACCTGTCAAACGGGGTAAAAATAGACGATGTAAAAACATTCACACACACGCACGTTGCGTCGTGTTAACTCGCAAAATTTAGAACGAAACGTAAAAACGTTAAGCCAAAGACGCACGCTGTGATGTGTTAAGTCACAAAATTTAGAACCAAGCATAGAGCGCAAATTTGCGGAAAATAAAAACTATAAAGGACCAAAGTTGAATGTAAAAAAGTTATGAGGATAGATTGTAAAAGATAAAAAGTTTTGCGTTAAAAGTAAAACACAAATAGTTTTGGGTTAAAAGTTACTTTTGGGTGAAAAGTAAAAAAAATCATTTTTTTTTGGAAAACCCCCAAAGTCAACGTTACGACAACCATATGCATAACAATTTTTTCTTTGAAAAATCCCAAAATAACACCCCGCGTTGCGGTGGGGCGTAAAACGGTATCAAATAGTACTAATGTCACAAAACCGTCATCAACAACCAACACTGACTCTGTCACACCCCAACCGATGACGGAAACATCGGGATGAGACGAACAAATCGCTCAAAAGCATCATAACACTATGTGACAATATAATTTAAATCCAATTTCATTAATGACTAAAATTTGAATACATTGTTTCAAATAAAGACAAATTGCAACAACATTGTTTATTATTGAATGAGTATCTAAGCCCATCCTAACTTGATTTCTTCATCGTCTTGTCTAACAACCTGCAACATGTATTAAAATAAAATCAACAAAAGTTGGCGAGTATACAAGTTTGAATACATAGCATAATAGAATAAAAACTCAAATCCAACATGATTCATAATATGTGATTACTAGTATGCAATTTTTGGCGTACAATATGATCAAACCCTATAACACAACGCATAAAATAGCCTAATCCCAATAGTTCAGCGAGGTGGTAACTTAACAATACCCAATAGAATAGTGGGTGGGGCGTTAATCCTATAGCGCTATAATTGTTAAGGTGGGCGAACAAAGTCAATGAGCATATAACGTTCCAAATCGTTCATAGAGCATACAAGAATAGCAAGTAAGTCACATTAGTTTCATGCTTCGTTCAAAGATTGAGTATGTTTAGTTCAAAAGTTGTTTGCATAGTTATACATGTTGCATCCCAAAGTGTAAAGGGGAAAAAGGGATCGAGTATACTCACCAAATTGCTAAGTCTTCCGATTATCCAATAGTTGACGAGTGTACGAGATTAGGAAGGCGGAACACCGGGGTTACCCTATACGGCAAACGGTGGTCTAAGAGTAAGCGGAAAATTAAGACGGAGGATTTGAATTGGGAAATTAGAGTATAACTAGCTGACATAAATATGTATATATTTATATATATTTTACATAGCTTATGTAAAGATTATAAATCAAGTCTATCAAGAGTATTGTCGAAAAGTTGTCAAAAATATAAACAATCATACATTTATAACTATTTTTTTTAAATTAATCGTTGTTGATAGGTTTCGTTTTATAAAATTTTACCAAAAACGGCAGAGTTTCCTCTGTTTTTGGACGATCCCGACATTACAAGTTGTCGTTATAAGTCCAAAGTTCAACAATTTATCAACATTTCAATAATACGATGATAATAATATGCGAGTATCTTTGAAGGGTTTGACGATTACTAATTACTAATTTATAAACTGTTATGGTAAATAACTCGTAGATTTAATCGTTACGCATATAAACTGTTAGTTGGAACAAGAATAATGTCGAGAGTAAAAGATATTGCATAACAATTGATTAACGAAAAGAAGGTATACCGAACGCGAATCTGAACCGAGACTGAAACGAGCTAGAGCCTGAAACCCGTGTTGACTGTTTGACCAGTTGACTAATGTTGACCGGCGGTTTGACCTGTTGAACTGAGACGAGACTTGACCCGTAACTCGAGACCCGAACCGAGGCTGATGTCTGACCAAAACCATCCAACCCCAAAACTGATATCAAGCCCGAAACTTGACCCGCAAAACCCAAGCAAGAATCTGAGCCGAGCAAGACCCGAAACAAACCCAAATCAGGAACTGAAACAAAAATCAGAATCGAAACTAAAACGAACTAGATCCGAACCAGATTCTAACCTTTCATAACTCAAATCTGAACCCGAACTTCGAACCCATCCGGAACCAGATTCGTTGGCAGCGGCTCGCTGCTGCTACTGTGCCGCACCACCATCCTCATCATATCATCATCGATCATCAACAGCAACAGTAACATCATCATCATCGTCACCATCGACGGTCGCCGGTAACGAGGCCGTCGGCCGATACGCGAGAGAGAGGGAACGCTGAGGTTTGGAGTGAGAGGGAGATGGTTGTGGTGGAGTGGGTGTGCGTGGTTGGCCTGAGAGACTGAGACGCCAGAGCTCGCCGGAGTGCGGCTCCGGTCGCCGGAAATCGCGAGAGAGATGAGAGGGAGATGGGTGATGTCGGCTGCCAGGTTTGAAAGGGGATTAGGTTTAGTTTTTTTTTCTTATACAATCAGTTAAATACGCGTATAGCCCCTCAAGTTTCAAATTCAGAAAATTACTCAAATAGTCCTTGACTTTAATTAACTAAGCGATTTTATAAAACTTTTAAAATAAACTAACTTTATAAATTAACTCGACTAGGTTAGTTTGTATGAACTAACTTCAAAGCTCAGCGAGACTAACTCGATTAAAATAAATACTTTTAAATTGCAAAATTAATTAATTTAATGAATTATATTATGAATTAACAACCATATTTGTAATGAATTAAATTAAAGAAAACGGATTTTTCGACGATTAACCTTTTTCGAAAGGGACAGATTCTAAAAAAAAGATTTTCAACACTCGATTCCTAAATTGGGAAAGTTATGAAAACACGGAGCGTTACAGTCTCCCCTACTTTAGAAAATTTCGTCCCGAAATTTGTTAAAGAGGAAGACTTTGGAGAAAATAAGGCATTTTGGCTAAAAGAATCGAGATATAGCATAAGTAAAAGCGTGTACATGCATGTGAGTGTAAACAATTTTGAATCTAATTGGAGGTTTATATATACACAAAATGTGTCGCGTTAAGGAGGAAATCCTTGTGCAATACGGTTTGTATTTTGATAAAAAGAAGATAAGGTAGTTTGCATGGAAAATCTAAAGGGAAGTACCAAATTGTGTAGAAAATTGCTTTATATAAAAAAAACGGAAGGATAAGGTTTGACATTCACTTATAATGGTTTTAGAGGTAACGACCAACTTCGGGTGTTTGCACAAAGGTAAAGAACGGAAGGTAGTTTTAAGGGTGAGGAGGTAGATTAGGATTCGAATGTTTTAAACAGACTATATCGCGAACGGGGTTCGTATAAAGGCAAAAAAATAAATAATGGAGAATAAGGGGAGTATAAAAGTGAACGATTGATTTTAATAAACGAGTGCGAGTATAGGAGTAGTATAAGTATTGGATAGACGAAAGTAGCGTGCCAAGAATAAAGTCTCGTCATGGATAATCGGATATAATGCGTTTGTGAGTTGTTTAAAGTTTGAATTAGGTCCAAAAAGGTCTGTGAAGCACATAATTTCTCATGGCACTTTTTACGAAAGTTTGGTAACATGGTCAAAACACTTATATATAGGAAGTACCAACGGTGTATCCACCATGTTTTGACCACATTACGTCCGTTTCGTATTCGGTGTCATGTTACGTTCCGTGTCTTACATACGCAGTAGCACACTCTATGGTTCTCATACGTCCATTACTATAAATCCCGTGTGCACCCGCGATTATACCAATCGCCGCATGATTCGCATAGCTTGTACTAGTTGCGTATGAATCAAGGTATACATAAATTTTGAAAATAAGACTGCGTGTGAAAGAAATGTAACATATAAGCATGTTTGTGTTCCAAATAGCATATGATCAACGTAAGCGAATCCCTCAGGTTTCGCTCGCGTATGAGTGCGAAAGTATAAATCTTGTGTATAAATTAAGCATAAGCATAGCATAAGTTTAAATATGAATACACACGTGAGCAAAACACAACACGCACGGCATAAGTATGACAATAAGGATAAGCATAATGTGTATGAAGATAAGTATAAGTGGGAGTACAAACATGGGTATAAGCATAAACACAAAGCGTATGAGTATGAATACAAGTATCAGTGTAAACATAAGATGTATGAGCATAGATGTGAACGTGAATATAGGTGTAAAACATGAATGTTTAAGTATGAATGAAATATATGTGTATGATTATAAGTGTAAACAAAGTTGTACAAGTGCAAATGAAAACATAAAATGTCTGAATCATGAATATGAGTGTAGTATAAACATGAATGTAAGTACAACGTAAATGTATAATTGTGAGTGTATGTATGAACGTAAAATGTATGAATTTTGAATCATGAGTATAACAAAATGCGTAAGTGTGAGCATAAGTGAAAGCATAAAATGTATAAGTATGGATGTAGGAAATAATGATTTTGTTTATGGTATACACCGAAACTCATGAGTTCATGCGCGTAAAAGATTAAAAGTTTGGAGTATGAAAGAAACAGGGAACGAGTGACACGCGTGAGATCTTTGTGCGATATTGTCTAAAACGTGTAAAATGGTACGCATAAATAGGTGTTTGCGCAAAACGTGGAGTTAAAATAGATTGAATTGTCATGAAATATAGACTCTAGTTTGTGAATGTAAAGAGAGTATAAAACATCTATTGGTTATGTGGAAAATACTTTGTAAAGGATTGGAAATGCTACTGCGGTTTTAAAATAGTTTACATAAGTTGAAAATTTGTCGGTTCTTATGAAGTTTCCTTGCCCACATGTTTTGAATTTAATTGTCGTATCGAGTGGGGTTTTGAAAACGTTTTAGAGATTAATAAGTTTGCATCGTTTTAAGTGACTTTGTGTTAGAAAATTTTGAAACTTATAGCTTCTTGTGAAAAAGTTGATCCTTAGAAAAAGGAATTTGGTACATGAACTTAGTGATTGTTGAAAAATGTTTCATTGGTTTTGAAAAGGAATTTTAGTAAATGATTAAATAATATTGGTAATATTTTATAGGTGTGTGCGAAAAAGTTGATTTGATTCTCAATTGAGAATAACAATCTCTAGTTTAATTGTGTGAGAGGAGCGTGTTTCAATGTTTACGTTGATTGGTGAATTTGTGGGCAACGGATTTATTAAACCGACTAGGCTGACAAGTAGTATTTCGTGAAATTTTGAAAATCGAGGAACACGCGTTTATGGTAACATTTAAAATTTTTGTGTATGCGAGTGATGTGAAAATATATTATAGAATAAGAGGTACATTTAAATAAATGAAGCATTTTGAAATACATGGTAAATGATTTAGGTATAAACATGATCGTGTTTACATAATATAGCCTATTAAAAGAAAGCGTTGGTAATGATCACTTAGGTAAGGGAATCACCCCTAATCCGTTGGTGAGGTCGTTGTGAGATGAGAAAAGAAGTGGAGTTAATCGTCAAGGTAAGGAAATCACTCATATCTCGATGATATGTCTCTGCTCGTTACAAAAGTGTAATTAAAATTACGTGAAATCATGCATGCTAATAATGTATAATCGTATGAAAAGTAAGAGTATGATGTGTGCGCAAAATGAAATCTCGAAAAATCATTCAAATTTGTCAAAAGATCGAAAATAATAAAGCGTAAGCTCGAATAAAACTTGGGATGGTTACAAACGGAACATTGACTAACCAAAGTGGTCGAAAGATCTTTGAAATTGAGAAACATGCTTTGGCCTAATAGGTGGAATACTCTCACCGATATCTCGGCTAACGGCACTCACCCTTCCAGTTACTACATGTTCCCAATCCATCGAAAATTCGAGACTTGGCGGGATTTGTAAAAATCAAGGAGTGGAACTAGTCGACGAGGTGCGGGTTTCACCCCTAACTTGACGACTTCGTACCCTACTTGACGAATTTAAATTTGAAATTTCCATTAAGATGTGGATTTCACTCCTAACTTAATGGTGAATTTCGTGCAAAAATAGAATCAAACGGAATGAAAGTCGTTTACCAAATTGTGGGTTTCACGCCTATTTTGGTAAACTCGTATCGTTTATATAGTATGAGTGTTTTCATGTTTAACAAAAAATCGAGTAAAATGCCTTAGAAAGGGCGTATGTTAAAGGAACACACAAACAAGTATAAACACATGGGAAGGCATATCAAGAATAGCACATAAAGAGTGGGACAATAAAACAAGTATTGGCACATAATAAAGCAAGTATTTACACACGAGAATAGCATGTCAAGTATTAACGCATAAATGGCATGTATGTTTTAAAGGACATAAGAGAATAAATAAAAACAATAAAGTAGTACGCATGTAGTGTCAAGCAAAGCATAGAATAAGCTCTAAACTATAGACTAGGTTAAAGCATTTCTACTTTTTCCTAATTCCCTATAATTATGGCTCTGATACCAATCTGTCACACCCCAACCGATGGCGGAAACATCGGGATGAGACGAACAAATCGCTCAAAAGCATCATAACACTATGTGACAATATAATTTAAATCCAATTTCATTAATGACTAAAATTTGAATCCATTGTTTCAAATAAAGACAAATTGCAACAACATTGTTTATTATTGAATGAGTATCTAAGCCCATCCTAACTTGATTTCTTCATCGTCTTGTCTAACAACCTGCAACATGTATTAAAATAAAATCAACAAAAGTTGGCGAGTATACAAGTTTGAATACATAGCATAATAGAATAAAAACTCAAATCCAACATGATTCATAATATGTGATTACTAGTATGCAATTTTTGGCGTACAATATGATCAAACCCTAGAACACAACGCATAAAATAGCCTAATCCCAATAGTTCAGCGAGGTGGTAACTTAACAATACCCAATAGAATAGTGAGTGGGGCGTTAATCCTATAGCGCTATAATTGTTAAGGTGGGCGAACAAAGTCAATGAGCATATAACGTTCCAAATCGTTCATAGAGCATACAAGAATAGCAAGTAAGTCACATTAGTTTCATGCTTCGTTCAAAGATTGAGTATGTTTAGTTCAAAAGTTGTTTGCATAGTTATACATGTTGCATCCCAAAGTGTAAAGGGGAAAAAGGGATCGAGTATACTCACCAAATTGCTAAGTCTTCCGATTATCCAATAGTTGACGAGTGTACGAGATTAGGAAGGCGGAACACCGGGGTTACCCTATACGGCAAACGGTGGTGTAAGAGTAAGCGGAAAATTAAGACGGAGGATTTGAATTGGGAAATTAGAGTATAACTAGCTGACATAAATATGTATATATTTATATATATTTTACATAGCTTATGTAAAGATTATAAATCAAGTCTATCAAGAGTATTGTCGAAAAGTTGTCAAAAATATAAATAATCATACATTTATAACTATTTTTTTTTAAAATTAATCGTTGTTGATAGGTTTCGTTTTATAAAATTTTACCAAAAACGGCAGAGTTTCCTCTGTTTTTGGACGATCCCGACATTACAAGTTGTCGTTATAAGTCCAAAGTTCAACAATTTATCAACATTTCAATAATACGAAGATAATAATATGCGAGTATCTTTGAAGGGTTTGACGATTACTAATTACTAATTTATAAACTGTTATGGTAAATAACTCGTAGATTTAATCGTTACGCATATAAACTGTTAGTTGGAACAAGAATAATGTCGAGAGTAAAAGATATTGCATAACAATTGATTAACGAAAAGAAGGTATACCGAACGCGAATTCGAACGCGAATCTGAACCGAGACTGAAACGAGCTAGAGCCTGAAACCCGTGTTGACTGTTTGACCAGTTGACTATTGTTGACCGGCGGTTTGACCTGTTGAACTGAGACGAGACGAGACTTGACCCGTAACTTGAGACCCGAACCGAGGCTGATGTCTGACCAAAACCATCCAACCCCAAAACTGATATCAAGCCCGAAACTTGACCCGCAAAACCCAAGCAAGAATCTGAGCCGAGCAAGACCCGAAACAAACCCAAATCAGGAACTGAAACAAAAATCAGAATCGAAACTTAAACGAACTAGATCCGAACCAGATTCTAACCTTTCATAACTCAAATCTGAACCCGAACTTCGAACCCATCCGGAACCAGATTCGTTGGCAGCGGCTCGCTGCTGCTACTGTGCCGCACTGATGTGTTGCAAATCACACACTTTTATCCTATGTATTTTGTATATTTTAATAATTAATTAGAGTCGTTTTTATTAGTTTTATTGTATATTTTATTATTTATTATTATTACAGGTCCCGGTGTGAAAAAGGAATGAAAAACGAGCTTAAACGATTAATGTGTGAAGAATCGGGAAATATTAAATGAAGCTGAAACTCGAAGGGTTGAATTGCAATTAAAAGAAAAGGCTATTTAAAAATAGCTTATAGAACTCGAGGGACTAAAGTTGCATTTTTGATGAAACTTAATTAATTCTAGTTTGACAAAGTGCAAAGTGTTCAAGAATTAGATGTCTGATGTTGACCGAGCATGTGCATGTTGACTGTTGACAAAGTTTTGAGTTAGTGGATCACTTGTGATTGGGCCAAAGAAAGAAGATAGGTGCAAAGAGGAGGTGTGGGCCGTGATAGGGCATCATGTCCAACGGATTTAGTGAAAAATCATTCAATTCCAGCCGCATGCAATTCGTGATATCATGGGCCGCATATATCCCATTCGAATATAACTGGGACGAAAAGAATTAAGGAGGGGTGCCGCACGATCAGAAGTAGGTTACGAATTAACACAACCTTGGGCGACGTCTGGAGCAGTTTTCGAGCATTACAAAGAGTTGGAGCTTGCGGGAATCATAAGGTTGAAGCGAGGAAGCGTGGAAGTGAAGATTGTTCGGGTTCTATCTCCCGGTTTTCTTTAATTTCGTGTTTTCAATCTTTTTCCATGAATTCTTGTTTTGAACTTGATTTGTTTATGTTAGACAATATGTTTCTTGGCTAAACCCTAGATACTACCTAGACAAGATGATAGTTTGATTAAAGTTTGGATTTTTAATGGTTATTTATTGTTCGGTTATGGATTGATTCTTGAAAGTAAAGTATTCTAGAACTTCTGATTTGGTGCACATGCATGCTTGACATTTATTTTATTACTGTTTGTTGCTTCATATGATCCTTGGTGACGGTCTTTATCACATAATAGGGTTATATTAGGGTTCTTGATTTAGGTGACTGTCTATATCACGTAATAGATCACTAATCCTTTAGGGTGAAAATCTAGTAAGTAACCTTAGAAGTAATATTTGGTAATTTAATAAAATCAAGTGTTCTGCTTAACTTGTCGCTGAGAGGCTCGAGTTAGTTATTAGGTCGCAATGCAATATATAGCTAAGATAGATTTTGAGAGAAGTCGGTTTTAGTTCCCTAATTGCATTTGTGTCTAGTAAACCAAGTCAGAACCTAGAATTGCCTTAGATTATCGTGCTGAGAGGTAGATAGTCACATTAGGGCACTTTTAGAATCGTTAGAGGACTGAGAGGAAGTCTAACAGTCGGTAATCACAACAGCCTTGTAGGGTTTCCTAGGTTTCTTCCTGAGAAGGGTCGAGAAGTCTTAGCATTGAAATACCTTAAGGTTTAGTATTTTACGATCCCGGCTCCATACAACAATAATACCATCAGAAGTCCATTCCCATTCAAACTGGATTCAAGTCTAGGTAGTCGTTAATCTCATCTGAATACAACCCTAGTTTTCGTTCGTGTCTTAGTCTAAGTCTAGGTTAATATAGATTTCCTAGTTTTTCAGTAACTCCCCCCCCCCAAAAAAAAAAACAATTAAACAAGTTTAAGTCGCGTCTGTCAGTGTCTATTAGAGTCTAGCTTACGTAATACATAGAGTCTTAGGGTTCGATACTCGGACTTGCTTAGGCTATACTACATTGACCGGTACACTTGCCGGTTGTGTGGTTTAGGTTTTAGAGAGTCCTAGTCTATAAATTTAAAACTTATAGTGTCTAGATTAGAGAGTCTAATTTAGGTTGTTTTTATAGTCTGTTTAGCACACATCAAGTTTTTGGCGCCGTTGCCGGGGACTCTTGGCAATTGCGTTTATTAGCTTTGATAGACCTAATTGATATATACGTGCTACGTGTTTTCTTTGTTTTGTTGAGTCTTTGTCTTCTCTTGTGTTTCGGTAACTAGTGTTTGCTTTTCTTGTGTTCAGGTTTTTGCTAGTAGTGGATGCCACATCTGCGCTCGCACGGACCACCGTCACCAATCAAGCAGTCATCATCTCAATTGGGCGAAGGCCCACAGGTTACTTCCACATCCTCTTCTCGTTTCCCACATTTTGATTTCACCCCGTTACCCACCCCACCTCCTACACCACCACCTTCGCCAAACCATTCACCTAAAACGTCACCTAAGGTTTCCCCACCCGATAGCCCTACTTCTAGTACCTCTAGTAATCTAGAAAACTTAGAACACATGGCTAACCCTAGGCAAACCGTCCATCAGCAGGCCACTCAGAATTTCACCGGCCTTGCTTCACCCATCACCGTCCCACCCATAGTGAACGAAAATTCATGGCAGATTCCGTCTTATGCCATGCAGGCTATCACCAATAGTATCCAATTCCATGGCCGAGACGATGAAGACGCCCCGGCCCACATCAACCGTTTCTCTAGGATGCTAGCTACCTTTAGCCTTAGCGGTGCACCCAATGATGCTACCTACTTACAGCTTTTCCCGTTCTCATTAGCCGGCCGTGCGGCTACTTGGTTGGACTCTCAACCAACCGGTACTTTTACCACTTGGGCGGGGCTTCGTCAAGCCTTTTTGAATAAGTATTTCCCGCCCGCAAAAGCCTCACGGCTTAGAGACCAGATCCACTCCTTTCGCATGGAGCCCGACGAGCCTTACTACCTTGCTTGGGAGCGTTTCCAAAACCTTTGTGCTCGTTGCTCCCGGCACGGTCTTTCTGATTGGGCTTTATGTGAGAAATTCTATAACGGTCTTACCCAAGAGACTAGAGATAGGTTCGATACCAATGCGGGGGGGGGGGGGTGTAACATCCCGAAATTTCAAAACTTTATATTAGAATTATAAAGTGTATAATAAACAAGAATAAACTAACTAGGATAAATAACCCAGTTAGTTAGAAGTCTTGTAGTAACACAAGGATGAGTTAAAAAGGTCAAAGATGTAAACTAAATAAGAATGGAGGGACCAAGGTTGTCAAAATTGAAACTTGAATTACTAATAATTAGTAAAACAAAAACCCAAACACTCCATTTTGGAGTCCTGGTCGATCAAAGAAACACAGGGGGCGACACCCACTTCTTCACAACCCTAAACTCTACTAAAATCTCAAATTGAAGGCTCAAATCATGTCATAAACGAAATCTGAGCATAGAATCGTGATCTCCTCGTCAAGGAGGTCATAAGGTATGTCAAATTAGGTTGTTTTGATACAACTCAAATTCTTGCATGTGATTGAAATCAAAGATTGAGCTTGATTATGTGTTGTAAAACATGAAATAGGAAGTAATGTGAAGTCTAGGGACAAACCCTAGATGATTTCTTGTCAAAATCTTGCATGTTAGTTGTAAGGATCAACTATCACTTAGTGGGTGATTAGTAAGTTAGTAGAACTTGATAAACACTAGGATTAAGATTCTTGTTCTAGTGAAAACTGAAATTTTGAGATAATCTCTGAAATTGTTGATGTTAAAATATGTGTATATTGTCTAATTGAAGTTGATTTGGGTAATAATTTCAAGTTATGAACTTGGTGTAGATCATGTAGAAATCTGACCCACAAGGTGTTTGATAAAACGCCTAAGTGAGGGTTAAAATGTTAAAGATGGCTAAAAACGCAGATTTGCATATGTTATGAATGAATGCGTTAAAGCTTATGAAAGAGAGTTCTAATCTTGTTACGAATTGAACTCTTTAGGCAAGGAATCCGGAACGTCAAGTGGACACGCCGGAAGTGATACCCGTGGAAAAGGTGTGCTTTAAAGGTACGTGACTTTAGTCTCGTTGTATTATGTAATAATGTTTAGTTTTAAAGTACAAACGATGTCGGATTGTAATGGATGCGTTTGATGTATCGTTAAAGTGGCGAAGTTCACTAGATCACCAAACGGGTCAAAATAAACATTAGAAATCTGGTTTGGTATGTTAATAAAGTGATGGTTTTCACTAGATAGCCAAACGGGTCAAAATGTTGCTTGAAAACGAATCACATGGGTAAAGACTTAAAAGTTTCATATCATGCTAGGTGATAGATGGTAATACATCAATGAATTGGTTATGATATTGATCTAAGTATAAGAACCCGGAATAAGGGTCAAACAATAAATGTTAAATGAAAAAGGGTTGTTGAAACGGAAAGCTTGAATTCCGAGGAAACAAGTATTAGCCCTTGATGAATTGCAAAGCCAGGGAATTGGCGTGAATACACCAAATATATGAACCCGGAAATTTGGGTAATTATGTCTAAAAAAGCTTTAAGAATGGAGAAGAGGTGCTATGCACTTACACTAAAGGATTGGATAATGGAAATAAGGAAATCATGAACCGATTGTCGGTATCTCGGTTTCCATGATGTAAAATTTACAATGTTGGATCCGTAATTTTATTACGGACTCATAGGAAAAAGAATCGGCTAAAACGGATAAGCGAGTGAAAAGTTATGATCTTTACAAGTTGGAAAATAGGCAAAGGGTAATATTGCAGAGTCCACCGTAAATTACGGTTCCACCGTAATTTACGGTGGAGATCAAAACCTTACGGTGAAAAGCTCCTGGTTTACGGCAGCACCAGAATCATTCCAGGTTCACCGTAATTTACGGTGACACCGTAAATTACGGTGGAACCCAGGAAATTTATATTTTGTTCGTTTCTTTGCATCGTTTAAATTCGTTTATATGTCATGTATTAATGTCAAAACTAATATCTTAGTGTTTGACCCTAGGTATGTATGAAGCCCTCTCGGATGGTGATCAAGTACAACGTCAAGAACCGAACACGTATTTTGAAGCTTCCGCAATAATCTTAATCTTGTCTAGACATAATCATGTTGTAAACTCTTTTGTTAATCATGTTTTAAAACCCCTTAAACTAGTGGTTAGTTTATTAACAAGGGTTAACTTTTAAACTTGTTATGGATGTATTTAGCACTATCTCAAGTGTGAATGGTTTAAACACGAAAAGTTTTTGTAAACTCTGATTTTTATTTAAAGTTTCATTTAATTATTAGTTATATTCCGTCAAAAAAAAAAAATTTAGGGTGTTACAAGTTGGTAATCAGAGCTCAAGGTTGTCAACAAGTGTTCGGTTCAAGCTTGATCAAGCATCCGGTAAGAGTTAATAGTTTAAGTAGAAATTAGAGAATATAGAAATAAATCATGAACAAATGTGCATGAAAAGAGTGTGTAAGCTCACTCAAATATAAGAAATGCATGAAACAAGAATGATGGAATCAAGTTGTGAACTTGATCGAATCAAAACAAGAATGATGGAATCAAGTTGTGAACTTGATCGAATCAAAACAAGAATGATGGAATCAAGTTGTGAACTTGATCGAATCAAAACAAGAATGATGGAATCAAGTTGTGAACTTGATCGAATCAAAACAAGAATGATGGAATCAAGTTGTGAACTTGATCGAATCAAAACAAGAACGATTGAATCAAGTTATGAACTTGACTGAATCAAAACAAGTAAAGCATGTGTTATAAATGAGATGTTTAACAATCGATGTAAACATTTCAGTTTCAAGACATCCGGTAAGAATTAATTGCTTTAATAGAATTACTAGAATACTAAAAAAAAAAAAAAGGAAATTTGATTTGATATGCACGGGAAGTGCGTGTTTACACACTCAAACCCAGAAAAGTGCACTAAACATGAATGGTTTAAGCAAGTGGTGAGCTTGGCTAGATCAAAATAAATGACGCATATGTCATAGATGAAATGTTTAACAATTAGTGTAAACATTTCAGTTTCAAGATGACGTAAAGATGTGGGGGGGGTGTATAAATACGCTCGAACCCGGGAAAATACACTAAGTAAGAAAGGTAAGGCAAGATATACACTTGACCAAACCAAAAAAAAAAAAAAGAATAACACATTATTCATGACTGAGTGAGAATAATATAAATTTCCGTATAATAAGATGGAAACGAATGAAATAATTATCGATAAATCGTGATGGATGTTTCAGTTAAAGAAATGTCTGGAGTAACTGGAGACGAGTCGACATCTCAATTGACTGAACAAATGAAAGCTAAGATTTCCGAGACGGTCGGAAAAGCTCTAGAAAATAGTCTATCACAGTATATTGATAGATTACAAACCACAATCGTGCCGGTGGTGAACGATATGATGGTTGAATTGAAAGACAACATACTACAAGAAATAGAAGAAAAGAGGGTGTTGGATATGAATCCAAAATCCGTAAAGAAGTCCAAGTATAATAAAGCTCCCAGGAAGGGGGTTACAAAAAGTGTGTTACATCAGTGCAGAGTTTGTAGAAAAATTCACAAGGGCACATGTGGTAAGCCAAGATATAAAAAGTCTAATTGTCCAGAGAGGCTCAGAACCAAGGACACAGCTGACACAAGGTCTGATGCCCAGAAATCAAGGACAAAGTTGTTTTATATAACAGCCACGGAGGCTAAAGCTGAACCTGATGTCGTTTCAGGTATACTCTTGTAGATTAAATTTCAGTATGAATTTTTAATTATTATGAGTGCAAATAAATCGTTGTTTTACATCGATTTATTCAACATCCTACATTCGTGTTAACGAAATTACCTATGCTTTGAGAAATAAGGAATAGGTAGTAATAAAAAAAAAATCTAATTGTTTATAAGAGGTGCTGAAACTGTACATTTCAGAGGTAAAAGTAATCTCGATAGATATTGCAACGGGAAGGAGTGCATCCACACTCGAACCCGGAAATTGCAATAATAATAAATAGCGAAGGCAAGGATATAGACTTGGCCAAACTAAATAAATGTGTAAAAGCATTATTTACATCAACAAACGATGTGGATAAATTTCATGCAACAATAAGGAATAATAAAATTAAACGAATTAATTTTGTTACAATTACCGTTGGACCGAGGATAAGAATGAGAAATCAAGACTTGGGCGGAAAATATCCTCAAGGAAAATCAAATAAACGATACATATTATTCGCCACTACGAATAAGGAAGTATCGTTAAATGCATACTTAGAAACTTGGGTATGGGTAACCATCCAAGTAACATATTATTAATCAAATCCTTATGAGGAACAACGATGATCACAGTGATGGAAGTGATTATATAAAAGATTAGTAAATAAATGTTATGAAGGTATTAGAATGAGAACGGGTAAACCCCAAAAGCCGTATAACCACAGTAGTGGTTTTACCAAATAAGACTTAAGAAATGGGCCTTCGGGACATTAGTGAAAAGAAACAGACCTAAGGGTCGCTAACAAAAGGAAGGTGATGTTCGGATCAAATACGTATAATACTTGATATTCCAAGTAAGCGCAATTCGAATAATGAAAGTGCGAAATATTGCTGAATCTATGTGTTACGAAGTAAAAGAGTATAGAAAGGAAAACGCAGATCAATAAAACCGGAGCATTAAAAACATTAAGATAAAGAACCCGGTAACGAGTTGAAAGGAAATAGAGGCGTAACCCAAATAACGGCATGAGTAAAATAAACCGACGCGAAGGACACGCATAAGAAGTCATAAAGTCGGAAAGATAATTCGAAAGAAAATGAGTGCAGCCTTAGACTAAGGTCAAAAAAAAAAAAAAAAAAAACTAAACATGGCGTGATGTGATCACGGACACAACAGTAATATAGAATGTAATCACGTCATAGTGTGAATGACTAGATATGGTAGTATAAACATGCAAAAGGGGCCGATGACGGCAATATTGCATACCCGAACGACGAGGTATGAGGTAAGATGGTGATCAATTAGTTTAGGCATAAAACAAGTTGTAGCCTAAATAACACTGTGGTCTAGGTAGAGCGCTTGTTAATATAAAACTAGTGTCAAGTAAGTATGGCTTACACTAGTTTTATATTTTAAAATATTCTCTATCACGGTAAATTGGTCACGCGTCGACCACAACTATTGGCTTTAAAAGACACTTATGAAGTAAGCCTTAATAGGCCGAAAAGTGTTAAGAAAAGAATTATAAGTAAAACGACTGCACGATGTAAATCGGAGCGAGTCATATAGTCTAGATAAAAATACATGTCATCTCGCTAATAAAATCGGTCATTTAGACCAAACAAGTCAAAGGGTGAAGATACCACCTTTGATAATAGCGACTAATGACTCTTGTCAAGTTATATGATTTCAGGAATAAATGTAGAAATGATATTTGCATCGCTATTATTTAGTGAATATTATAGCAATGCATTAAAACAGGTCAATACATTGACCCGAGCCAGGTATGTGTAATAGAGTAATTACTCATTTAGAACGTAAGGTTCAATGAGTATTAAATGAAGTATTAGACAGACAATGGGTTACTTAAATGGGTAAACCGAATGTTAAAAAAAAAAAAAAAAAAAGAGGGTCGTGGCGTTTCGAAAAGCATGATGACTTTTCAAACAAGATCATAACTTGAAAGAAGAATTACGGGTCAAACATGCTTTCAAAAGACCTTGTTGTAATTGAAAGACTAAAAGGGACTAAAATGCCCTTGTTAGCTAATTCGAACAAACAACCTTTAAAGGTTGTTTGGAAACGAGTTTTATGATTAGGTAAATACTTAGAATAAGTATAGAAGCTGAAGGATGTATTATATTAGTCAAATGGCACTATGTGAGTTTTGCTGTAAAATAATGATTCGAGAGGTAAAAATTTGGTTTATATAGATCACCACATTAAACCCACAATAAAAACAGTTGTGGTGGGAGATTATAGGATAAGAAATGTGGTGATGGAATCCTAGAAGCAAATGCAAAACAAACAAATTGATCAAGTGAAGATCAAATGGGAACATAGAAAGGGTTCGGACATTACATGGGAGTCCGAAAAAGAGATGAGACGTCTCTACCCTACACTATTTGGTACGTACTTTGGTTTCGGGGACGAAACCCTTTTTAAGGGGGGTGGACTTGTAACATCCCGAAATTTCAAAACTTTATATTAGAATTATAAAGTGTATAATAAACAAGAATAAACTAACTAGGATAAATAACCCAGTTAGTTAGAAGTCTTGTAGTAACACAAGGATGAGTTAAAAAGGTCAAAGATGTAAACTAAATAAGAATGGAGGGACCAAGGTTGTCAAAATTGAAACTTGAATTACTAATAATTAGTAAAACAAAAACCCAAACACTCCATTTTGGAGTCCTGGTCGATCAAAGAAACACAGGGGGCGACACCCACTTCTTCACAACCCTAAACTCTACTAAAATCTCAAATTGAAGGCTCAAATCATGTCATAAACGAAATCTGAGCATAGAATCGTGATCTCCTCGTCAAGGAGGTCATAAGGTATGTCAAATTAGGTTGTTTTGATACAACTCAAATTCTTGCATGTGATTGAAATCAAAGATTGAGCTTGATTATGTGTTGTAAAACATGAAATAGGAAGTAATGTGAAGTCTAGGGACAAACCCTAGATGATTACTTGTCAAAATCTTGCATGTTAGTTGTAAGGATCAACTATCACTTAGTGGGTGATTAGTAAGTTAGTAGAACTTGATAAACACTAGGATTAAGATTCTTGTTCTAGTGAAAACTGAAATTTTGAGATAATCTCTGAAATTGTTGATGTTAAAATATGTGTATATTGTCTAATTGAAGTTGATTTGGGTAATAATTTCAAGTTATGAACTTGGTGTAGATCATGTAGAAATCTGACCCACAAGGTGTTTGATAAAACGCCTAAGTGAGGGTTAAAATGTTAAAGATGGCTAAAAACGCAGATTTGCATATGTTATGAATGAATGCGTTAAAGCTTATGAAAGAGAGTTCTAATCTTGTTACGAATTGAACTCTTTAGGCAAGGAATCCGGAACGTCAAGTGGACACGCCGGAAGTGATACCCGTGGAAAAGGTGTGCTTTAAAGGTACGTGACTTTAGTCTCGTTGTATTATGTAATAATGTTTAGTTTTAAAGTACAAACGATGTCGGATTGTAATGGATGCGTTTGATGTATCGTTAAAGTGGCGAAGTTCACTAGATCACCAAACGGGTCAAAATAAACATTAGAAATCTGGTTTGGTATGTTAATAAAGTGATGGTTTTCACTAGATAGCCAAACGGGTCAAAATGTTGCTTGAAAACGAATCACATGGGTAAAGACTTAAAAGTTTCATATCATGCTAGGTGATAGATGGTAATACATCAATGAATTGGTTATGATATTGATCTAAGTATAAGAACCCGAAATAAGGGTCAAACAATAAATGTTAAATGAAAAAGGGTTGTTGAAACGGAAAGCTTGAATTCCGAGGAAACAAGTATTAGCCCTTGATGAATTGCAAAGCCAGGGAATTGGCGTGAATACACCAAATATATGAACCCGGAAATTTGGGTAATTATGTCTAAAAAAGCTTTAAGAATGGAGAAGAGGTGCTATGCACTTACACTAAAGGATTGGATAATGGAAATAAGGAAATCATGAACCGATTGTCGGTATCTCGGTTTCCATGATGTAAAATTTACAATGTTGGATCCGTAATTTTATTACGGACTCATAGGAAAAAGAATCGGCTAAAACGGATAAGCGAGTGAAAAGTTATGATCTTTACAAGTTGGAAAATAGGCAAAGGGTAATATTGCAGAGTCCACCGTAAATTACGGTTCCACCGTAATTTACGGTGGAGATCAAAACCTTACGGTGAAAAGCTCCTGGTTTACGGCAGCACCAGAATCATTCCAGGTTCACCGTAATTTACGGTGACACCGTAAATTACGGTGGAACCCAGGAAATTTATATTTTGTTCGTTTCTTTGCATCGTTTAAATTCGTTTATATGTCATGTATTAATGTCAAAACTAATATCTTAGTGTTTGACCCTAGGTATGTATGAAGCCCTCTCGGATGGTGATCAAGTACAACGTCAAGAACCGAACACGTATTTTGAAGCTTCCGCAATAATCTTAATCTTGTCTAGACATAATCATGTTGTAAACTCTTTTGTTAATCATGTTTTAAAACCCCTTAAACTAGTGGTTAGTTTATTAACAAGGGTTAACTTTTAAACTTGTTATGGATGTATTTAGCACTATCTCAAGTGTGAATGGTTTAAACACGAAAAGTTTTTGTAAACTCTGATTTTTATTTAAAGTTTCATTTAATTATTAGTTATATTCCGTCAAAAAAAAAAATTTAGGGTGTTACAGGGGGGGGGGGGCATATGATGGGTATACTTACAGTTGCGGAGTGTTTAGAGCGTTTTGAGGCATTTGCTCAGTCTCAGTCCCAATCACGATCCGATCAGAGGTCTCAAAGTGGTAATTCAAATACCACTACTAGTGCACCCGCCCGAGGGGTGAACCATGTCACCATGGACCCTAGTTTAGCCTCTGCTTTGGAAAACATAACTCGAGAGCTTAAGGAGATTAGAGCTATGGTTGATAAGTGTGAGTTTTGTCGAGGGGGTCATGACACGAGTGCATGTCCTGTACTAGCTGGTGAGGAGCAATGTGATTATTTAGGAGGAGGGTTTGGTAGAGGTCAGTCTAGCGGTTTTGGTAATAATAATCTTGGCTCGGGTTGGCGTTCTAATAATAATAATAATTTTGCTTCTAATAACAATTTTCGCTCAAATGGACCTCCTGGTTTTCAAATAGCTCAAAATCCAAATAGAGGTCTAGGTTCACTCTTTGGTGGGGGTTCAAATGAACAGGTTCAGAATGGGGGGTCGCAGAACCAAGGTCAAACAGGTCAAGGTCCAAGTTTCGATTTAGGGGGTAGCATGGAAAGAATGGAGTCCATGATGAGTCAACTCATTGCTAGGGATCAAAACACCCAAAAGAAACTTAGTGAACACGATCTCATGCTTAAGAACCACCAAGCCTCATTTCAGGACCTTCAAAGGGTTGTAGGTGATATGTCGAGAAAATTAGAAGAGAGGCTACCCGGTCAATTTGCGGGTAACACCTTAAAGAACCCGAATGCCCATGTTAAAGCCATTACCACCCGTAGTGGCAAGACCGTAGGAAACCCGAGTGTAGAGGAGAGAGTAGTCGATGAGGATGGAGATATTATTGATGAAGTGATCCAAATGGAAGCACCCGGTAAAGTGCAAAATAGGTTAACCCCAACAAGTACCGCACACACCGGGGGGCTTCCAAGTGAGAAGAGTTTAGGTAAGAAACCCACTCAAGTCGTTCCATCACCCACTGTTGATCTTTCCCGTGCTCCTTTCCCATCTCGTCTTAAAAACCAAACATATTCTAAGGAGTACGGGAAGTTTCTAGAGATCTTTAAGCAGCTTAGGATTAACCTTCCTTTCATAGAAGCCCTTCAATCAATGCCCAAATATGCAAAATTTTTAAAAGATCTTCTAAAACGTAAGGAAAGGTTAGGAGAGGTTTCTAACATCCCCCTTAGTGGAGGGTGTTCTGCCGTAGTCTTGAACAAGGTCCCGGAAAAGTTGACGGATCCGGGCCTTTTCACCATCCCGTGTTTGTTTGGGAGTGATACCGAGTGTAGGGCCCTAGCCGATTTAGGAGCAAGTATAAATCTAATGCCATATTCCTTGTATGAGAGGCTAGGTCTAGGAGAGCTTTCACCTACACGCATGTCTTTGTCTCTAGCCGATAGATCAGTGAAGTATCCACGCGGTATAATAGAAAACCTCTTAGTTAAAGTGGATAAATTCGTCTTCCCCGTAGACTTTGTCGTTCTCGACATGGAAGCCGACGAAAAGGTACCGTTAATTCTAGGACGCCCGTTCTTAAACACCGCAAAAGCTTTTATAGATGTCTTTTTAGGCACCATTACACTTAGAGCGGGTGAGGAATCGGTAGTTTTTAAGGTTACGAATTCGAAAGGGCCTAGTGATATAGAGCATGAGGTATCGTTAGTGGGGGAGTGTGAGAAGGACAAGAGAGATGAGGAGAGGTTAGTGAGTGATCCGAGTCTACAGGAGGTGATAGGACTTAAGTATGGGGATCCACCGGATAGGAAATTAGAGGAATTAGAGGAAAGGGTGGTGTGTTTAGAATCTAAGATAGAGACACTGAGAAAAGCTCAGTGTGGGGATATAATTCAATATGAAGAGTATCGATTCAAACCACCAGGTGAAGCGTTACGAGGTTGTGAGAGAGATAAGAGTGCTTGGGGTGATTTGGGAAATAATAGGTATAATGGTGCTGCGGCCCGTGAGTTTGTTTTTGGAGGTGAGCTGCATCTCCATGATCCTCCGTAAGTATGTGAGAAGTTATTATTCGTTTGTAGAGTTTGTACCGTTTGTAAATTGCCTTATTTCTCGTATTTTCGTAGTTTTTCGTGTTTGTGTTTTGTGTCTTTGAGAAATTTGCAGGAAACGTACCTTGAGGAGCTGAGAATGCGAAGAAAAAAAGCGGTTTCAGGTAAGTCCATTACTTAGAAAATTTTTGGATGGTTTGGGAAGGGTTAGTAAAAGTTACAAAATTTTTCTAAGGCAAAAACTTGTTTTTTTTTGCGTGACATTCTGTTAAAAATCTGCAGTGGCGTAGCGCCACTGACAAACACATCACGCACCACCATCCTCATCATATCATCATCGATCATCAACAGCAACAGTAACGTCATCATCATCGTCACCATCGACGGTCGCCGGTAGCGAGGCCGTCGGCCGATACGCGAGAGAGAGGGAACGGTGAGGTTTGGAGTGAGAGGGAGATGGTTGTGGTGGAGTGGGTGTGCGTGGTTGGCCTGAGAGACTGAGACGCCAGAGCTCGCCGGAGTGCAGCTCCGGTCGCCGGAAATCGCGAGAGAGATGAGAGGGAGATGGGTGATGTCGGCTGCCAGGTTTGAAAGGGGATTAGGTTTAGTTTTTTTTTTCTTATACAATCAGTTAAATACGCATATAGCCCCTCAAGTTTCAAATTCAGAAAATTACTCAAATAGTCCTTGACTTTAATTAACTAAGCGATTTTATAAAACTTTTAAAATAAACTAACTTTATAAATTAACTCGACTAGGTTAGTTTGTATGAACTAACTTCAAAGCTCAGCGAGACTAACTCGATTAAAATAAATACTTTTAAATTGCAAAATTAATTAATTTAATGAATTATATTATGAATTAACAACCATATTTGTAATGAATTAAATTAAAGAAAACGGATTTTTCGACGATTAACCTTTTTCGAAAGGGACAGATTCTAAAAAAAAGATTTTCAACACTCGATTCCTAAATTAGGAAAGTTATGAAAACACGGAGCGTTACAGACTCGGCCTATAATATGCGTATTGCGACGAACCTGTCAAAAATGGAAAAATAGAGGTAAAACGTTGAACCACACATGCACGTTGCGTCGTATTAACTCGAAAATTTTAGAACTATACGTAAAACGAAAATTTACGAAAGATGAAAAGTTTAAGTGACAAAAGTTGTGAACTTAAATTGCAAATAATGAAAAGTTTAGGGTTAAAGTTAAAAAAATAAATTATGTAGGGTTAAAATTGAAAAATGTACAAACCTTTGGGTTAAAACTAAAAAATCAAGTTTTTTTTTTGGAAAACACCCAATGCACAACTTACAAGTCCTTATGCACAAAAAGTTTGCTAATTTATATAGGTTTTAATAATAACTTTCACATATGGTTCCATAATTCTCATTAACATCTCTTGATTATTCTTTATCTTCAATTAATTAGACCATTTAACTTGTTTTTGTTTAAAACTCACCAAATATATATATGAACCAAGAATGGGTATAATTTAATAAAAGCAACCCAAAAACTACTCAAAAGTGTAGTGAATATCTGTATAAAAATATGTATATTTTAGAGTATATCAAACCCCAACACTTTTTTTATTTTCAACTTTGGCCCCTATACTTTCATCTTTCGCAAGTCTTTCGTTTTACGTTTCTTTCAATTTTTACGAGTCGACACACCGCAACGTGTGTGTCTGTGTGTGGTTCAACGTTTTTTGTCTGTTTTTCCTTTTGAAAGGCTCATCGCAACGCGTCTGTTATTCTCCATTCGATGTCTGTGATATACCTGCGTCGCAACGCGCACGGGTGTTATTGCTAGTTAAGTTATTAAAAACTAAATAATGACAAACTCATTAAGTTATTAAAAAAAGAAAGATAAAAATCATCTTAATTGTCATATACCTTTAAGCGTTATAAGACCATGCGTAGTCGTTGGAGTGAATAATGCCCCACACTAGGACGTTTTGCGTCATGTGGCAGCCCAGTCAGCAATGGGGCATTATTGGGCGTTTTTACAAAATGAGTGTAGTGGGGATGTGGGACATTATGTTAAATGAGATGTAATATAATTAAATAAAACAAAAACCATTAAAAAATCTTATTGGATAAAAAATAGGAAGATGGAAGGTGATTGGACAAAGAAAATGGGGGAATGCGTGTTTTAAATCACGCTTGAGGGGCTTTTATTGCAAAATCACGCCCAAACACGCTAGGGGGGCGGTCGAGGGGCAATATTGGCCGTTATTGGGGCTAAATTTTGAAAAAAACACGCCCCACTACACATGTTCTAATAGTTTTCTTCAAACAAAAGTTGTATATACTGTTACCAATGATTAGATTAATTTATGCGTATAATATTTAGAAAAAATATTTCAATGTTTAACAGATAATCCTTGTCATTAAAATACATAATCGATCGGTATTAAATATAAAAGTATGTATTCTTTTAATTTTAATATTACTATTTAGGGTTAGGACATAATACGAAGTGTTTTTTTTTTGCTAGGAAGTAATCTTGACTAACAATTGATTTAATCAATGGCTAAGATTAAATGAGTGAAATTGAATATAAAAAAAAGCGCGTGGGTTTGTGTAAGGGCATTGTAGTCAATCCAGAACAATAGTTTCTCTCTCCTCCAATTCCCCCCTCCCCCATTTTTAAAAGTTAATAACTTTTTCATACGACATTATTTTTTTATAAAAATTGCACCAAAAAACGAGCGTTTTTTTATCTTTAAAACGAGTATACTATTTTTTCCGAAAACCCAGTTGCGTAAAATGCAATGGAAAAAAAAAACGTAAAAAATGACTTTTTTTTCTAAAACGCAATCCACAAAAAAAACACAAAGCAATGTCTTATTTCTAAAACGCAATAGCCAGAAAACACATAGAAATGTCTTATTTCTAAAACGCAAAGCCTAAAAACACAAAAGAAAGTGTACTTTCTAAAACGCAATGGACTAAAAACACATAAAAATATGTTTTACCTAAAACGCAATGCACAAAAAACACAAAGAAATGTCTTATTTCTAAAACGCAATGGCCAGAAAACACTTAAAAATGTCTTATTTCTAAAACGCAATGGCCTAAAAACACAAAAGAAAGTGTACTTTCTAAAACGCAATGGACTGAAAACACATAAAAGTGTTTTTTTTTACCTAAAACTCAATGCACAAAAAACACAAAGAAATGTCTTTTTTGTAAAACGCAATGGCCAGAAAACACTTAAAATGTATTTTTTTTCTAAAACGCAATAGACTGAAAACACATAAAAATGTGTTTTACATAAAACGCAATGGACTAAAAACACTCAAAAATGTGTTTTTCTAAAACGCAATGGCCAGAAAAACATAAAAATGTTTTATTTCTAAAACGCAATGGCCTAAAAACACAAAAGAAAGTGTTCTATCTAAAACGCAATAGACTGAAAACACATAAAAATGTGTTTTACCTAAAACCCAATGACTAAAAACACTTCAAAAACTATCTACGAAAATGAGGCAATTTCCAAAAAATTAAATTTTCTGATGCAGTTTTATTAAAGCAATTAAATTTTCTGATGCAGCTCGACCCCAGTCAGGGGCTCTGCCCCTTGGACCCTGCTCCCAGGGGCGCTGCCCCCGGACCCCTGCCAAGATCGTAAAAACACAATGACTCAATTCAAAAACCCAGATCGTAAAAATGCAATTCAAAAATTTCTTACATAGATCGAAGCCGATTTCTTCAAATTTCTTCACCGATTGACAAAATTTGAATGTTAGAAATACTTATCAGCGATCAAATCGAGTGATTCGCTTCAAAATCACAGGAAAAAATGAGATATTGTATGAAATTAAACTGGGTTTCTTCAAAAAAAATTGAAGAACACGTTGATTTGGTGTTTAAAACATTGATTGGTGATGAAAATCGCACTATAATGTAGTGATTATTGAGATAGAAAGTGAAGAAAATGTTGAAGATGATGAGTTTTGAAAATGATGGGTTTTGAAGTTACAGAGAGAAGAAGAAGAAGGGAGGAGATTGGGTAACATTGACTAAAATACCCTTCCTCTTTATTTTAAATTTTGTCACATGTCATAATCCTATTGCTTCCTATCCTTCCTAGCCAAAATAAACTTCCTATTTGATTCTCACCCTTACTATTTAATAAAAAAGATAAGCAAAAGAAAATTTATTTAAGAGTTAATTGCCAAAATCGTCCCTGAGGTTTGGGCACATTTGCCATTTTCGTCCAAAATGACAGTTTGGTATTATTTAGCCCCCCACGTTTGTCACTTTTTGCCATTTCCATCCAAATGCCTAACCTAGTTACCCAAATGCCCAACTAGGTTACTTTTTACCCACTTTAGGGTATTTTTGAAATTTGAAAATGATAAGGGGGTAAATTGTAAAGTGGCTAATGCATACATCTTCAAACATTATCATCATCTTCATCATCTATCATCTGCAAGATCATAACATCATCATCATCATTTGTAACTCTTTCTCTACATTCTCTCTGTCTTCTCCATCACCAACAACCACCTCACCACCACCGTGTGCACCGCCCCCACCCCACCCCACCACAACCTTGAACCTGCTCCATCGGACCACCTACCTTCCACCTGCCACCACCCCACCGTCACCACCATGAAAACCCCTCAAACCCACCACTGTAACCACCATGAAAACCCCTCAATCAAAGTTACCCTCTCACTAAAACACTTGAATCCCCAAAATCCCAGATGTTTTCATCCTATTTTAGTAGTTTTCTCTTTTATCCTTTTCTTTGTCTTTGTCAGTCTCCACTTATTTGTCCGTTTCTCTCACCAGTCACTACCTCAATCATCCTCTTTACAGAAAGAAGCTTTCTGAATATCATTATATTCATAAACCTATACATACATTATACATACACACACACACACACACATATATATATATATCGAGTGTTTGTTGTGTTGTTGCTATATTCCAGTGTGGATCACTACCACAGTAGTAGTGACTATACGGCGGTTACAGTGAGAACCATAACCCTCAGCAATGGCCTCAACTTTCGAAAAATCGCCACCACTTCTCCGCCGTGAAGCCACCTCCTCCCCCGCCACTGCCGATGTTGTCCAGGACTGGACCACCGATCCGTCCGTCGGAGATCAGATTCGCCTCCGCGGTACCGCTGCTTCCATCGATAACTCTACTCGTCCTGTCGTTGCTCAAACTTCCACTGCTTCCACTGCTAGTAAAGGTACAAGTTAAAACTCACTCGATTAACTGTTTAACTGATTTCTGTTACAATTTGACTTGACAAGTGAACGTAGTTATTAGGTTTTGCACTAGCGGTTGTTGATTTGTCGTTTAATCGGATCTCTGGGCCGGAGGTGGTGGCGGTGATAGTAGATGAGAGAGAAGCAGAAAGAGATGAGAGAGAGAAGCAGAAAGAGATAAGAGAGAGTAGATGAGGTGGTGGGGATCTGTGTGTATTTATATATATATATATATATATATATATATATATATATATATATATATATATATATATAGGTAGAGGATCCTGTAAAAAGTGCTCAAAGTGTGAGAAGTGTGAGAAGTGTATTATAACACTATATATAATACTATATAACACCATATAAACACCGTATAACAATATGTAACACCATATAATACCATATAACACTATGTAACACTATATATCATTATATAACAAATATAACACTATAGGTTGTCTGATAGCATGTCTATAATAGATGTATAGTGTTATATTTGTTATATAATGATATATAGTGTTATATGGAATTATATGGTGTTACATATTGTTATACGGTGTTTATATGGTGTTATATAGTATTATATATAGTGTTATAATACACTTCTCACACTTCTCACACTTTAGGCCCTTTTTACACTATCCTTACCATATATATATATATATATATATATATATATATATATAAATTTAAAAAACATAATTACAAGTTACCCCTTTTAATTGAGAAATTTAGAAAATACCCCCTCTGATGCTATAAAGTAACTGGGTTAGGCAATTTGGACGAAAATGGCAAAAATGACCAAACGTTGGGGGCTAAATGGTCGAAAAGTGTGATTTTGGACGAAAATGGCAAACGTGACCAAACCTCAAGGACTAAAATGGCAATTAACTCTTTATTTAATATTAATATTTAGAGTTAATTACACAGATGGACCTATGGTTTATAACTAGTTTCACCTTTGGGTACTAACTATTTTTTTAACAGGTTTAGGTTTTATGGTTTCAATTTTGTAACACCTTTGGATACTATCACTAAAATTAGTTAATTTTATCAATATAATGACTAAAATACCCTTTCATTTTTTTAATTTTATTAGTGTAACACCTTTGGGTAATAACACCTAATTTTATTTAAGTTTAAATCAATTTTACATAATTTATTTATTTTTTTATTTTCATCTTTTTATTATATCTCTTTATTAACATAAAATCTATTTATTTTTTATTTTCATCTTTTTATTAAATTTCTTATTTAACACAAAATCTACTAGTTACACCAGTATTTTTTTTCATTTACATTTTACTATTTTAGAACTTATACAATTTCTATATTTATTATATTGATCACTAAGATATAAAATACATAAAAATAAAACTAATTATATGCACAAGTCCGTTCTAAAAAATTAAATACACAATTGAAAAGTTTACTCTATACATGTTAGTTGAATCCAAAATTGAAAACGAGTAAGGTTTGCATTATTTAAAACTAACAACTTTAGACATGTCTATTTTTTAATTTACATGAAAGATATTTATTATTAGGTATCATATCTATCCAAAATTGAAAACGAGTAAGGTTTACATTATTTAAAACGAGTAAGATATTTAATTTACATAAAACGATATAGCTAATAGATTTGATTTAAAAAATCTATTTAAAAAAATATTGGTGTAACTAGTAGATTTTATGTTAAATAAGAAATTTAATAAAAAGATGAAAAAAATAGATTTTATATTAATTAAGAGATATAATAAAAGGATGAAAATAAAAAAATAAATAGATTTTGTAAAATTGATTTAAACTTAAATAAAATTAGGTGTTAGTACCCAAAGATGTTACATTGATAAAATAAAAAAATGAAAGGGTATTTTAGTCATTATATTGATAAAATTAACTAATTTTGGTGTTAGTACCCAAATGTGTTACAAAATTGAAACCATAAAACCTAAATCTGTTAAAAAAATAATTATTACTCCAAGGTAAAACTAGTTATAAATCATATGATCCATCTGTGTAATTAACTCCAACTTTAATGTACTCTTTGTTATATTTTTCTAGAATTATAAAATATGTTAATATATTCAATTTTGATATGAACTGGATTTACCATCCGCGACAATGCGGCAGGGGCTTAAAACCATGCCGAATAGCACCAATACCACACCACTTCCAGCGACAATCAATACTGAAGTTACGGTGTATTAATGTAAAAAATTAGACTGCAACGTAAAACATAGAAAATAATAATTAAGTCGATTTAGGACCCCGCACGTTGTAACAAACCTGTCAAACATGGAAAAGATAGACGACGTAAAAATGTTTAATCACACACGCACGTTGAGCCGTGTTAACTCGCAAAATCTAGTACGAAGCGTAAAACAAAATGTTAAAATGTTGAGCCACACACACGTTACGCCGTGTTAACTCGCAAAATTTAAAACGAAAAATCATCGAAATATGAAAAGTATGGGGGCCAGAGTTGAAAGTACACAAGTTGTAAGGTTGAATTGCAAGAGATGAAAACTTTTTGTGTTATAAGTAGAAAAACAAATAGCTTTGAGTTAAAAATGAAACATAAATTTTATTATTTTTTTTAAAACCCACCCTAAACATAAGATACACACTTATATACATATACAAATGTTGTTTATTTATAGTTTGTTAATATACAAGTTCGATTAGTTAGGCGGGTATCACATTCACATAATACAATACATATCCCACATTTTTTTTTTTTTTTTAGCTAATCCCATATTTTGAATGCCCCACCTGATTTTCGAGTATACTTTTTCACCGGGTTAGGGATATCTGATCATACTTGAAAATTACCTACTTTATTTATTTGAATTTAATAATCATAAAACAAAAGAATTTTGCAATATTTTTTAGAAGATATACAATATAAGGACGGCTAGCGGGCCAACATGTGTATAACAACGATATATACACACACTTATCTTTGTAAGACTCACCCAAACAACTTATCATTAGCCGCCCGACCAGGGATTTACTTGTGTACCATAATCCCAACACTTTAAACCAAACCTTACAAGAAAATTTACTATCTGGTTTACGGTCTGGTTTAACTGGTTTAGAAAAAATAATAGGCAAAACTACTAACTACGGTTTAAAAAAAAACAAACTGAACCACTCGTGTTGATTTTGACAGTTGTCACAATAAAGTTTTCCATGAAAGAAAAAAAGCACTTTTAGATTTATTTGTATTTTCTTAGAGAAAAAGTGTATACTAGTTTTGTTATTACTGAAAAAGTTGACTCAGAAAATCAACTTGCTGATTTGTTTACAAAAGGGTTGAGTGTTACTCAACATGAAGTGTTTTGCCAAAGCGGCCAGGTTTTCACAACTTTTTGGTTAGGTTTTGCGGTTTTAGACAAAAAAAAAATATATTCTTTTAAAAATGAGAATTGTTCATATTGTTTAATAAGATAAAAAGTATTTAATCAACCGGTTTCAAGTTTCAAACTGTAAACCGTTAACCTTTAAAACCGAACCATGAACAGGCATACATATTTCAAACCGGCTAACTTTCTTCAGTTTTGACTGTTTAGTTGGTTTCAACGGTTTATGAACACCTCTACTATCAACGATGAAAAAAACACTCGATGAAACTACAACTCCAAGAAGTAAAAGATATGTTTTTAAAATCTCCATACATAAAACTTGACATTGATGTTTTTGAACTTTAGGAACTAGGATGACAATAAAACAAACTGAATTTAGAATTCAACAAGAAACGAGAACAAGCCGGTGCATCAAGACACACTCTTTGGCTTATATATACACAACATCAAACGTAACACTCACATTATTCCAACTAACCCACTCGAACCCATGGTGATCAAGATGCCTTCATCCGACGTAGCAGCCGATATGTGCTCATCCGAGTCACTATCCTTAACCGGTCTAGTATGCACTCAAGCCCAGCCTCTCCAACCAACTTACCACCACCGTCGAAAAACCACAAAAGTGTCTGAAAACGACATAAACTTCGAGTTTAGCTACTCTTCACAATCCCCGGTTTCTGTTAACCTTCACAAGAAGTCCGAATCGAGTGATCTTTTTGAGTTGAAACTGAATCAACAGCCACAAGTGCATGGAGATGGACATGTAACTATGAAAGATGTTTTGGGACCGCGGTATAAAGGCGGGAAACAAGGTGAAAGGAGAGTGAAGAAGATGAAGGATGAGAATAATGGTGGGTTTGCTCAGAAGTTTATGCAGTCAATTACAACACCGTGTAGAAGTTGTAGTGCAGTTGAACCATCTGCTGTTGTTAATACAGCAAACACAGTGCAAGGGGTTTAAATTTTAATTGTTTAAATAAATATATATACTTTATGTTATGTTATTTGTGTTATCAGTTTAATATTGAATTGTTTTTTTTATTGTGTTATTGTTAACTTATGTTAACTTAGGTGAGATAAAATGGTTGATTATTGAGAATGTTTAGTTCTATTGAAATGTGTTAACTTGATCGATTCACATGCCTTTATAAGACACTCGAATCGGCCTAGAAAATATGATGGTGGATCGGTTTAACCCGTACGTACGAACAGACGTTAATGATTGGGTTCGGTTCGATTCAACTAAGGTAAACCAAAATATGTGATAAATGTATGGTTTGGGTAATATCATTCGGGTCAGCGGAATAGTTAAAAAGTGATTTATCTCATAAGGCCATGGGGTGTACCTTAAGGCTTTGCGGTATGGGGTTCGTCCCCTCCACGTCCTGCTCCGGCGCCGCCGTCCCCCCCATCCCCCCCCCCCAAGCCGGCGTCCTGAACGTCGAGTTGGAGACGGGCCTCTCCCTCTCTCACACACCTATACATACAATATATACATATATATTCTAGGTCCATCCCACATTTCCTTACCTCCATCCTCTTTGCCCCATCCTCACACCCATCCTACGTGGCGCTTACGTGGCGGATCATCCTCCAAGGATGGACCATCACCATACCGCATATCCTAACATCTAGGGTGTTAACGATGACATGACATGTTAAACGACATTGCAAACCACTTCCTTCTTATGTTAAGGGGTGTTAAAGGGATTATATGTTAACATGTTAATATGATGTTAGGAGATTGTCATAATTTGTTTTCCTTTTTTACACCCAAACCATTAAAAGTTTTTACACTAAAACCATTAAAAGAATAAAGTTAAAGAGATTAAACAATTTCCTTAATGTAAGGTAAAGTGAAATGGAGAAAAGTAAGTGATGTGGCACCTATGTGGTATTAAAAATAGTTGAAGTATACCCAATGTCTAAGAATCACAAATACTTCTAACAATATGGGACCACATGTGATAAATCAACAACTTGTTGATCACATAAATAATGTTGATTCCAATAAGAAACTATGGGGGCAACATCAGGCCCGACTCCGAAATTTGGGCCCTATTCGCAAATCTTCATATAATATAAATTCATCAATCAATCATTCAATCAAATATATAAATACTAAAAACCCATACTACTACGATAATTGCTATGAAATAGATAAAACAAACTAACAAAAATAGTGTAGCAAAAACGATCAAAGTATCGAACCTACTTGCTAAGCGAACAATGTGGTTCTCCTAGCGTTTTTTGAAGCAAAGCTCTTGATCAACTCCTTGTAATCCATAGTATCTAATATTTCACTTTCAATAGATATTGTCGCCAACTTGTTTAGCCTTTCTTGTGACATTGTAGAGCGTAAAAAGGTATTCCACAACTTCAACTTTGAGAAACTTTTTTTTGCCAATGCCACGGTTACCGGAATTGTCAACAACACTTTGTATGCATTTATAGCATTATGATAAGTAGTACTGCCGCTAGGATCTGAGTTTGTTTTGATTGTGTTTGTTTAACAAGTGATTAATGAAAGAAGATAAATCAGAGATGAATTGCAGCGGAAATGAAAGTAAACTTTATAACACAATCAAAGAGAGATAGTTTTCATCATACACGATTTCATTAGTCAAAAGATTGTATGAATTACAAAGATTCAACTATGCATGCATGTACACTAAACTCCCCCTCAGTCTGAGTTCACTAGTTTGTTCGTACAAGATGATAGGTGCAAAGGAGCTAATAGAACAGTACAGGGACTGTTCTATTTATAGTACAAATCTAACCACTGGGCATCTAAGCTGACGTCACCTAGACAGTGACATCTAACAGACTAACAACCTCTAAACACTGATGCTAAACAAGTAGCGTTACATTGAATACACTGATAAGTAAACACTGATACTCCTATCCGCTGTTGAGCCTAAGCACTGATGTTGCAGATCCGTGCTTTCTTCATAGGTTGATCAGGCCTTTGAATTAGTAGTGCTTTAGTCTTCATCAGGGCTTTGACAATCAACAGTTGTTAGATCTTCTCAGTCTTTATAACCAGCAGTCTTTAAAGGAACAATAATTGAGTGGATCAGTCTTTAGAATGATCAGCTCATAGAAGCACTGTCATTGGAGGGAACTTAGAACATGCATTGCTTATTGTGGATCAACTGTTTGAGAACTAGTTTTGGCTTTGAGTATCATCTGTTCTTCAAGGTTTGATCACATGGGCCAACAACTGCGTTGGAAGATATAGTCTAAAACATCAAAAGGGTTGTCAATGTGTTTCGGTAAAAATGTATTAATCAACTTCAACTCCGTATACAATTCTTTAGCATCAATATCGGACTCTCCTGTATACTTCAATGTATCTTGAAGGCGATAACAACACTCCTTAAGCTTGGCTTCATCAAGAGTCTTCAACTTTTTAGGAAACAAAAACCCGAATATTTTTTTCGAATTTTTGGTATTGTTCAAATCTTGTTTCAAGTGAAAAAAATAGCTTAATCAACAATACATAAAAAACAGTTTACTCTAAAATCCTCCTCGGGTGAAAATGTTACTTCGTCTACACTTGACGATTCATCAAATTGTTTTTTCCTATGTATCACACGTTTTTTTACGGAATTCCGCATTAACACCTATTTCATTTACAATTTCTCTATATTCATCAAACACCTTAGAGAGCCCCTATTTCATTTGCAATTTCTCTGTCACATGTCTCCCTATTTAATATAATTCTAGTGTACATGGTATTAGAAAAATGTCTTCCAAATTGATCCACGGGGCCCTTAACAACATCCATATCTCTTTTTGGACCAACTCATTAATCATGTCATTACTAAGCCCACCCCAATTTTTAGGATAAAAAATATCAATATCCGGAACCGGATTAACATCATCTTCACACATAGTAGCTTCTTCATCTATGGTAGCATTAACATTATCTTCACATACGTTCACATTGCCTTCATCTATGTTCACATCTTCTTCACCCACATTATCTTCACCCAAGTTAGAACTAGAATTTTGAGTTTATTTTGAAAAAAAAACTTGTGTATTCGGTTTTGTTTTACTTCATCCGCCTTTCTTTTCTCTTCCTCTAGCTTCCTCTTCTTACGTTTTTGATGGCCAGATAGGTGTTTGTATTTAGAAACAGGAGACATAATTTCTAAATATTAACAAAAAAACATTCATTCAATCACATAAAGTCTAATACTAATTGACGAGGTATGACCCGAATCGGACAACCTGACCCGGTCATTACCTATTATTTTATTATAAATAATTAATCAAAGACATTCTTTCTAGAACATTCCATCTTGCACGGATAAGTCACGTAACCAAATCTCCAACTTTTTGGGAAGATCATGCAAATCCCTAACTTATCGGAGACCATCCTAAGTTAAAGGAAACCCTAATGGTAAACTATAAATAGAGGTAAACATCTAAGGTATAGATCATCTTATTCTCGTACAACTCTTCTCCCTACACTTTCTCTTTTACTCCCAAAACCGAGACTTATTCTCACGCCGGAGGGTGGTTACAGGAATAACCCCATTCCTGTAACGAGTCCTAATGGTGTTCTGTTTTGCAGTTAATCGTTCGGGTCACTGAGAGTTGAAGTCCTAGTTGGATACTACCGTGAAGGTCAGTGTTTCTTCATTGGCGCCATCCGTGGGACCTTTTCGGTAACAATTAGATTGAACCCCATGGCAAGTGATCAGAGCGTAGCAGTTACCCCAAGTCAAGCGATGATAGGCAATAATCCGGTGTCAGGAGCAGGCCCAGTCACCACCGCTCTTGTCTCACCGGTGGTCACCAGGGCGCTGGACCTGGAGTTCGAGGCGGAAGGACCACCACCAGGTTTTACAGGCATCACCGCCGCCTCTTCTGGGACCACGGCGGCAGATTTGTTCCCCTACACTTCCCTGCGGTTACAGTCGGTTGAACCAAGTGTAACCGGCGTTAACATGTTCACCCCAGTGGCAACCACTAGTGCACATATATTACGTCTTAACCTTATGCCAGTTATTACGTCGGCGAGCCCAAGCACTGTCATCCCACAGGCAAGCATGCCTCAGTATTACCAACCTTCAGTCACATACGCCATTTCACCTCTGTATTCTGCAGCACTAACAGTGGCATATCAACCAGTGGTCATGCCAGCAGGGATTATGAACGCTCCAGTCACTCCGGGAAATCAAGCTTATTTCCCCGGGTACTATTACGCACCCCCATATGGGTATTTACCCCCATACAGTAACTCAATGTACACACCCTAGGGAGCGACGCAAAGCCATACACAATAATCGCTATACGCGGCCTACATGCCGCCTTGGTGGACCTTTCCAACGTCACAACCGGTGTATGCTCAAACCCCGCCAACGGCGGAACCTGTTTATGACAGGGGAAACACATCCAGACCTAGATTTTCTCCAAGCAGAGGCCCCAGTTCCATGCTAAACGTCACTTCGGCTCAACCCTCTGCCACTCAGGGTACAAGCCAGAGCGGAGCCATCCCTCTGTTACAACCCATCAGTGTAGAAGAAGACTAGCTCACCAGACCTTACAAGCCAGTGGATGCAACTTTCAAATCCAAGTTCACCAGAAGAATAGCGGAAGGTCCTATTAAAGAAAAGCCCAAGATGCCTCAAACCGTAGGCAAATATGATGGTCCTGGTGATCCTGATGACCATCTTAATCTATTCAAAAGCGCAGGGGAGGTTGCCTGTTGGCCTATGCCCCTCTGGTGCAAAATGTTTGTGCAAACGCTGGTAGGCGTGGCTCAGGTGTGGTGGGACAGTCTTCCCATTGGAGAAATTGACAATTTTGAAGATCTGGAGTCCAAATTCATCCTGCAGTTCAGCCAACAGCGCAGGCACACGAAGAATCGGAATGAGCTCCTCCATATCTGTCGGCGAGACAATGAAACAGTGGAAAATTTTATTATTAGGTTCAACAAAGAAAGCCTGGCAGTCCCGGGTGTAACAAATGATCTAGCGTGTGGAGCTTTCCTACAAGGAGTAAACGACGACGAGTTGTTGAGAACACTTCATGGAAGGGATGGCGTGCCTCCCACCATTGATGAAATACTGAGGATAGCGAAAGTGTACGTTATACAAGAAAAAGCTGTAGCCGCCAGTCATGCAGCCAATAGGAAGAAAGAGGCCCTGAAAAACCAGGAATACAGGGAGCAGCGAGGTCCTAGAGGTAAGGGTAGAGGAGACCGATACCAAAGGAATGGCAGGACAGACTCGCGGTATGACACAGGTCCAGAAACGCCTATTCAAGGAATGAGACCTCGAAACCGCGATCCGACTACCCCAACCTGAGCAAGACACCAGCAGAGATCCTAGCTTCGGAGAACCTCAAGTTAACCCTCCAAAGCCGCTGAAAGACAACCCTAACAAAGATACAAGTAAGTATTGTGAATATCACAAAGGGAGCGGCCACGATACAAACGACTGTTTTCAGCTAAAGAAGCAGATTGAATACTTTGTGAAAGTGGGTAAATTGGCACATCTAGTGAGGGATATCAAGCAGGGCCCGCCCCCTGTTAAAGAAGAAAATGACAAGGCAGTGGGTAAAAGACCGCGAGAGCTAAATATGGTACACGCAGATAAGGGAAAGGGGGCAAAACGGAGTTTCCCCACGCTTGAACCCTGGATGTTGGCAACCATGACCATTGAGCCTCGCGTGGAAGATTTGCACCTCACTACGGATGCTCTGATCATATCCGCTGCAATAGGGGATTATCACATGAGAAGGATCCTGGTAGACACCGGGAGTTCAGAAGACATTATCTACGAACACTGTTTCAACATAATGCAACCAGAAGACAAAAGGCTACTTGAATTAGTGCACGCCCCCATTAAAGGTTTCACAGGGGAAAAAGTGGACCTTATTGGTCAGATTACTTTTCCAGTCACATTCGGGCAAGAGCCCCGAGGAAGGACCATACTCCTAACTTTCCTTGTGGTGCGAGCTGAGTCATACCACAATGTGATCATTGGAAGGTTCACCCTAGGAAAACCGGATGCCATAGTCTCCATGGCGCGAGGCTTCATGAAATTTCCTACCCCGCGGGGTGTTGCGACGGTGTTTCGTGACAAGCTAGGGGAAGTATTGAACACTAAAAGATGTCGCCAAGGACCTACTGGGGCCATCGGCCCGGAAAGGTGGGTATTAAGCACACGCCATCCGGATCAAACAGTTACGATAGGAGACAACCTCTCCCCTGAAGTTAAAAACGACTTAAAACAACCGCTGAGAAGGAATGTAGACGTCTTCGCTTTCGAACATTCCGACATGACGGGGATACCCCGCGATAAGGCAGAACACAAGCTAGCAACACTTCATGGCATTAAGCCGATTGCACAAGGTAAGCGCAGTATGGCCCCGGATCAGAAGGCAGCGGTCGTCAGAGAGGTACGAAAGTTGGTGGAAGCCTGAATCCTCAGAGAGACACAATATCACACATGGGTATCAAACCCTGTGATGGTAAAGAAACCCGACAGAACATGGCGAATGTGTATTGATTTCAAAGACCTGAACAAAGAATGCCCCAAAGACGCCTACCCACTCCCTGAGATGGATTTCAAGGTTGACTCCTTGGTCCCTTGTAGGTATAAGTGTTTTCTAAACGCCTATAAAAGGGTATCATCAGATCAAGATGTCCAAAGAAGACGAAGAAAAAACAGCATTTCACACCGACGTAGGCATCTTTTGTTACACTAAGATGCCTTTTGGCTTACGAAATGCCGGAGCCACTTACCAGCGGCTCGTGGATAAAGCTTTCGAAACACAAATCAGCAGAAATTTAGAAGTATATGTTGATGATCTGGTGATCAAGAGTAGGGAAGAAAAACAAATGTTGGCAGACATTGAAGAAACTTTCCAAAGACTTAGAGAATACAATATTAAACTCAACCCCAAGAAATGTTCTTTTGGGGTAGAAGAAGGAAAGTTCTTGGGCGTGATAGTCACCCGGGACGGCTTTAAAGCCAACCCAGAAAAAATAGCCGCCATTACGCGGATGCCCTCTCCCAGGACTTTGAAAGAAGCGCAAGCGTTAAACGGGCGTTTGGTGGCTATAAACAGATTCCTAGCAAGGCATGCGGAAAGTTCTTTGCTATTCATAAAGACACTAAAAGATTGCTTCAACAAGAAGAATTTCAAATGGACCGGCGGGGCGGAAAAAGCCCTACAAGACATGAAACGCTTCATCGAAAGATTGCCCATGTTAACAACGCCATTCCCAAACGAAGTGCTTAAAATGTATTTGGCGGCAGCCCATAACGCGGTAAGCGCGGTACTCATGGTGGAAAGAGACGGGAAGCAAACACCCATATATTACATCAGCTGGGTGCTGGCGGGACCCGAAACGCGGTATCCAACCCTGGAAAAGTTGGTACTAGCCTTGGTCCACGCCACCCGGCGATTGCGAATGTATTTTCAAGCACACCGCATGCAGGTTTTGACAAATTACCCGCTGCAGCAAATCTTGCACAAACCATAAATCTCCGGAAGATTGGCCAAATGGGCAATAGAATTAGGAGCTTTGGATATCGAATATCGAAAACGAACAGCAGTCATAGGGCAGGTAATTGCCGACTTCTTGGCCGAAATCTCTGATGGAGAAACTATAGTGGATCCCGCCATCCCGGACATCCCGGAATCCAATACCGCGTAACAAACCTGGAAGCTTTACACTGATGGATCATCTAGTGGAAAAGGGTCCGGGGCAGGTCTAATGTTGATAAACCCAGATGAAATAAGACTAATGTACGCTTTACGTTTCGATTTAGAATGCTCCAACAATGAAGCAGAATACGAAGCACTACTTGCAGGTTTGAGAATGGCCCAATCTATGGGAGCCACACGAGTTGACGCATATGTTGATTCCCTACTGGTCAATAATCAAGTAAATGAGACATATGAAGCCAAAGACGAATCAATGGCAAGAAACCTGGAAAAAACAAAGGAGCTCATGGCCTCCTTCGACAATGTCACGCTCAACCACGTTCACAGAGGGAAAAACCAAATAGCGGATGCTTTGAGCAAACTCGCCACTTCGGGCATGGAAAAAGAAGTAAAGGTTGAAACATTGTAGATGCCCTCAATTGAACCACGGAACATCTCCGCCGTTACAGCGGAGGAATCCTGCTGGTACACCCCGATACTAAAATTCCTTACTAAGGGGGAAATACCCACTGCTAGGGGCGAAGCTCAGAAAATACAAACAAAGGCACTGCAATATGAAGTAAACAATAGCGTCCTGTACCGAAAATCATACTTGGGGCCACTCCTGCGGTGTGTCTCCGTGGCGGAGGCAAAATACTTGATTCAAGAGATTCACGCCGGCATATGCGGCATCCATGCCGGACCCCGGGCAGTCGTGGCCAAAATCCATAATGCCGAATACTATTGACCCGGAATGCATGAGGACGCGGTACAAGAGCTCCGAAAATGTCGTAGCTGTCAAAAATACGCCCCTCAAACCTTCAGGCCTAAGAACAACTTAATTCCGGTTATAGCGGCCTGGCCTTTTCAAAAATGGGCAGTGGATATTGTCGGGCCATTCCCGCTGGCTCCCGAAAGCTAAAATATTTAATAGTGGCGATCGATTACTTTACCAAGTGGGTGGAAGCCAAGCCTTTGACTAAAATCACAGCAGAGAATGCCAAAAAATTCCTTTGGGAACACATAGTATGTCGTTTCGGACTGCCGCTATACCTGGTAAGCGACAATGGAACACAGTTCACCGACAAAGTGTTGCAAGAATGGTGCGCGGATCTCCAGATCCAGCAAATCTTCACGTCAGTGGCACATCCTCAAGGAAATGGCCAGGTGGAGAGGGCGAATAGAAGCTTGCTGGATGGCATAAAAAGAAGGTTAGATTACGAGGGAAGCTCCTGGGTGGAAGAACTGCCAAATGTCCTCTGGGCACACCGAACAATGCCTAAGACAAGCAATAATGAAACGCCTTTTAGCCTAACCTAAAGCACAGAAGCAATGATACCCGCGGAAGCGGGAGTACCATCATTACCTCGCCTCACCATCAGCGATGACAACGATAGGCTCTTAAGGGAAGGCCTGGATCTACTCGAAGAAAGGCGCGAAGCTGCTGCCATCAACGAAGCAAAATATAAGAAGACATTAGAAAAGTACTACAACAAACGTGTGGCACAACATACTTTCAAAGAAGGCGACTACGTCATGCGTAATAACGAAGCCAGTAGAGCGGAACCCTCAGGCAAACTGGGACCCAACTGGGAGGGCCCCTACGTCATTCAAGAAGACCTGGGCAAAGGGGACTACCGTTTGTACAGGTTAGATGGTACCGCCGTACCGCGTAGCTGGAACATAGCCCAATTGAGGAAATATTATATGTAATGCCTTGCTCCTAACAGCAAGAGTAGACTTTTCTTTTCCTGGCAAAAACATGTAACCCACCCACAATGATGTCGTTTCTTTTCATTTAAGTTTAAGTTCAATAAAAGTCATTTCCTTTTGTTTTTCCTCATTACTTAAACATACAATAAGACTTACCATCGCATTTTAGCTGCACACAACGGTAAAACAACAACAGTACCCTTAAACACGAAACATTTTCATAAAGTCATGGGGTCAGTACATACAGCGCTAAGAGCGGGCATCTTGGTAATAGATACGATAACCGCTACAAAAAAGATAGGTATTTTTGTAATAAATACATACGAACTATCTTACACAAACCAAGTACTTGTCCCTATTCGTTAAAGATCAACATAGGGGAACCAAAAAAGAACATGTTCTAACACCTACTCTTGGGAACGGGTTGCCATCACCTCTGCAGGGGTATGCAACACCTCACCAATACAACCCAGCAAACAGGGGTCAACGGTCAGCCCTCCAGCCACCGGGGGAGCTACCATCCCTGGGTCATCAACAGAATCCTTCACAACACAACCACCACGACGACGTTCATACACCAAATGGCAACGTTGAACATGATCAGCCGGGATGACCTTCATCAGATCATCAGCTGATAGTGATGCCATAATTGCGTCAGCTGACAAAGGGTCCCCATAAATAACACTCTTGCACGACCGGTTCGCCCGGGGCGGAACAGCATTGGAAGGTGACCCTCTTCTCCGAATCATTGACCTCGTTACCGGAGTTTGGAGTTGGACCAGACCATCGGCGGCATCTAAACGCCGGAAAATGTCAGAAAGTCTCTGTCTATAACTTTTCCGGCTCATCCCTTTGAGTTTCCAAATTCGGAAAAAAGAACCCCAATTTATAGAAGGGCAAACAGTTCGATAGAGATGACGATAGCAACATTAATGGTAAATAATCATTACAGGTCAAGTCGCCATATTTCAGAAGAACGGCAGCGGTATACATCATGACATTAGCATTAAATGTCTGACAAACCATTTAGATATTTTCGCAAAAACCAAGTTAAACAACGTCATTACAAACAGCATGAGAAAGTAACATACATAAACAAAACAAATTACTTATTCCTCCCCTGACTCTTCCACGGGGTCCAGCATCAAACGCAAAGACTCAACGCCATCCTCATTCACTTTGTCCGTCAGGTCTGCATAACCAGGCAAGGACTCGTTGTACGCTGCCTCCAATGCATCAGCCATGTCACTTTGAAATTTGCCCCTCGCCTTATGGAAATCAGAAGCAATTTTTTCCGACTACTGGCAATCAAAGCATCCCTTGTAAACACCATCATGGTGACCAGATTGATACGCGGCGGCAGAAAGGCGATCTAGCAGCGCTGCAAAAGGCGCCGATTGGCGAAGGTACTCGAACGCCCCTACTAATCCGTTTGTTATCAACCAGTTCCTATCACCCCGCAACGCAGCCAGTTGGCTAGTTAAGCTATCTACCTCAGCGTTCGCCTGTTCCAGGGAACCTTCCACTTCTTTCAGGCGCGCGGTAGCGGACTCGGCAAGAGCATTCTTTTTCGAAAGAAGGGAATCACAATGATGCTGAAGTTCCCTAAGCTGCCCCTCCCGTTCTTCTAACTCCGATTGTTTCACCTGAGCTTTCGCGTTCGAAGCCTCCACCTCGACAGTCAAAGCTTGATAACGCTCCTGCACCTGAGACACAAAGTCAGTGTCAATTCGGAATTTTTCCACTTCAGCAGACATTTCAGACCTCACCTTTTGGGCCTCAGTAATAGCTTTACGCTCTAGCTCCTCTTGCACACTTTTAGCATGAGTAAGGACCCGGTCCTTCTCCGCTATATCGCGAGCCCATATGAGCCGCTCCTCAGCAAGATGGGCAGTCACCCTCTTCAAGTCATCCTCAGCTTTGTTTTTCTCTGAAAAATACCGACTCTCCCTCAAACCAGCGGCTTGAAGCTAACTCTCCAGGCAATACTTCTCATCTTTGAGTTCTTCAATAAGTGCACGTGCCTGGTGGAGCTCATTGTTGTCATGCATCCACCTGCGCCGGATCTCTATAAGCCTCCGGGGCTGACTAACAAAATCCACAATCGCAGAGTTCATCAAATTCTCGTTATTCAGGCCCCCAACATACGCTGCTTCGGATGGGGGGGTAAGCCCGCTCAACCCAGTGTTGAACCACTTGGGGAAAGATCAACCTAGTAGACTCTGCAATTTTCCACTAGGGTTGGTAGCGTTTATTGTAACACCTGTGTCACTTCAACCATCAAAAAAATACCAAACCAATGAAATATTGTATTTCATACTTGGGATTTATATAAATATGTGTATCGTTTGCATATATCAATTCTTGTTCGATTTCGGGCTCTAAATCACTTTCTGGAAGGTTATACGCGCACTGATGCGTAAATATAACCAGTTTAATGCAACAAACACTCCGGAATAGTGACATAGGCTTAACATACCTTAAATAACCTTTACATAACTTAGAAATAAGTTTTGGAAGGTTTGATATGCCGAAATCAAGTTTATTCGCTTGCAGGGACTAAATTTGACAAACTGCAAAAGTATGCCAATTTGAACTGTAACGAACATTCCGAAACATGATCATAAGTTAAACACACCCTAAATATCCTTTACATAGCTTAGAAATAGGCTTTGAGAGGTTCGGTTTGCTAAAATAAACTTTATGCTCATTCAGGGACTAAAAGCGTCAAAAAGTGCATAAGTTTGCATTTTCGCGCAAAACTTACGTTTTGAATACATCCGGACATCCAAAAATTTATGTAAGCATTAAAATATTTTATTTTAGTGTTTGGCATAAGAAAAATCCATTCGTCGCGCAATTTGGATCGTTTTTCGCGCTTGTGCGTGTTTCGTCGTAATTAACCGAACAACGCAACCGTACGACCAAACGAGCCGACATCCGAGATGTTTTTGAGCATGTTTTGAGTTCCCTATACTTTAACTTCATTTTAGAGCCTTTAAATGAGGTTAACGGGGTTCAAACGCATCGAAAAAGGCCTTAAACACGTGCAGGGACCAAAACTGTCATTTTTTAAACTTTGCTGTATCTGGCACATGCTAGCGCCATGCAAGCACCAAATGCCTATCCACGTGGCACTACGCGAGTGAGTGATCTGGGCAGAAACTCCATTTTTGCAACACAAGGTCCATTTTCAGCACTTCTCTTGAAGTTTAGGGGCTATTTTGTAACATTTTCAAAACCGTTTGCTGGTTTTGGGGCACCCCTAGTATCCCAAAACCATGGGCCACATGTGTACGGTCCAGATCAAAACACGTTTTACGATGAACGATCTTAACGGTTCTTGATTCTCTATAAATAGCAACACCCACTTCATTTCATCCTCACTCAAAATTTGATCTAGGATGCTCTAAGTTGAAGCCTTTGCTTCATACCTGAGCTACTTGGGTCAAGATTTTGCTTGCGGGGACCTTCTGGTGCCGTTTGATTCCGTGATCCCGCTAGCTTTGCTTGGTGGTTGTTCAAGACTTCTAAGCACCCTCAAGTGAGTACATAGTCCCCTCTTTTACTGTTTTTCAAACATTTTGGGGTAAAACACATGTGCCTATTTGTTACTTTCATGCTTTCTATGTTTTCATATCATATACTTGCTATGTTCATTAGTACACTATTAGTACATGATTTCATTATGTTTTGCTATGTATATTAACTTAACATGCTAGCACATAGTTTTACATTACATTTCTTTTGCTATGTATGTTTACTTAACATGCTAGCACATTGTTTTACATGACTTTTCTGCTTTGTATGTTAACTTAGCATACTTAGTACATTGTTTTACATTGCATCTCTGTTGCATATGTTCTCATAGCATATGGACACATTTTTTTATATCTCTACCTTATATGTTCACTTAGCATACTAGGTACATTATTTTCATAAAATATGCTTACATTTGGTATATCATTTGGTTTGTTTAACGGGACTAAATTACATTCATTAACACTGATCATGCCGCTCGGTAGTAGGTAGTGGTACCATAGGACTTGACAAATCCCGTTCCTAAAATCCTAGGTTTGTTTGGATGGATGGAATGGCCGAATCCGAAAACATTTCTTTTTGATAACTTTTACTCTAAGGTTATCCTGCTATCTCAAGGCTTGAATGTAGGCGTTTAACATTACCGCATAAATGGTTGTATCAGTAAAGCATGCATTATCTTACAAAACATAACTTTTGAGTTTATTTTATCAAATGCATTGTTTTGTACATTACTTTCTTATAGGGTTGAATAAATGCTTTTAATCAATAAATGATTTTATTCACTACTACATAACATTTGTTTACACATTACATGATTTACATATGATGGTTTTTACTTAAACATTTGACATTTGACTATACATAAACAATTTTACATTGATGTTTTGTTTTGGTAAGTGATTTAAATAACGAGGCATGTGTAATAAGATAAAAGCATGGTGGATACGCCGTTGGTACTTCCTATATATAAGTGCTTTTATAGTATTACATATCGTAGCGTTATTTAAACCATTTCAGTATTTGACTTATTACATTTTACGCAAATAACATTTTTTCACTAAACATTTGTTTTACAAAACAACTTATGTCATACAAACTCATTTTACTTGGTTATTCATTTAACCTTACATTACTCTTTTACATATCATCTACTTTATCATCTCTTTTCAAATGATTTATTAAACAAAACATTTTACAAGGATCATGACTGACTTTTGTTAAACAACCTTTTTCTAAACTTATAAGTCATGAATCCTAAATTAATAAAACCTATGTATCTGACAGACATTTTTATGCTGACGTACCTATTTTCACATGTGTTTCAGGAAATGATGCATAGGATTTATCAAGATACACTTAGGCGGACTTGTGCCTTAGTGACAATAAAAGATGCAAGACTAGTTAATTATGTTATGTTTCTTTGTTGTTAAGACATTGTAACTTCTTTGGAATCAATAAAACAAAACTTCAATTTCCATGTGTTATGAAACAATGATTCTGTTACAACACTCCCCGACGATTCCGCCACGATTTGTTGTTTTACATGGTCGGGGTGTGACATTTATCCCGGGTGTTGGGATCCCAGTTGATAGTAGGCAAGTAAAGGTCATCACCCAGACAGGCCCCATCATCAGCAATGCCACTGCTGGACCCCCCAGTATCGCCAGCAGCGTGCTCTCCAGCACTAGTCGCCTCGTGAGCAAGGGATACGGCAGGCATTTCCTTCCCGGTAGCGGAAAATATACTAACCGGGGACTCCAACAAAGAAAAAGGAGCGACACTGGAGGTCTGTGGCGTGGAGACTGGACTAGCTGTTACAGTCACAGCAGCGGTAAGCGTAGGCGGCAGCATGGCACAACTAACGGCAGCTGTAACACTCGCCTGAGGTACAAGCTCTGAAAGGCTGCTACAGCCAGCAAGGGAAAGCGATACCGCCCCAGATGATAAGGGGGTGGGCGTCTCATTCTTAACCTGAACCCCGCTAGTAGTACATGTATTGTAGACAAGTTTCAGTAACACGAAGCTCATTGATCATAATAACATTCAAAGATAACAAGTACATACCAAGCGACAACGCATAGGCAGCTTGCATAGCCTCAAACGCGGTTAGAGTAAGTGCAATAAACGTTTTTCGTTTCTTCCCTACATGGGTGGGGCTTGTCATTTCAGCAGTAGTAGAGATATCACCCTTGGTGGATGCCGCCCCACCAGCAGAAGATGTGGCCACACCAGCTGCCATATATTTCCTCCCGGTAACCTTTATCCGGGTTGGTTTTTTCTCTACGGCAGCAACGCTACTACCCCTACTGAGGGAAGGGGGATACGTAGGCAGCGGGATCCGCCGGCAGGGCGGGCAACAAAAACTGCTTAAGGTGAACTCTCAAAGCATCTGGCTCTTGTTCATCCAACATGCGGTCCGCAGACCTCAACGCAAGATGACGCGGAGGGTCCACAAAGTCAAACAAGCTCCACTCCCCTGAAATATACACACATGTTATTTTCACAAAATGGCAGCATACATGATTAGCAAAAAATATACATACCTTCATCATCCCTTCGAAACGACGGATACTGTTTGATGTCGTGCCATAGCAGGCACATCCCCGCCATTACCAGGGCCCCCTCTGGGATTACTGTACACTCGAAAGGACATCCACACAACCTTGTATACAGAGCGTTTGACGTATAAGCATTTTCAGATGGGCAATCGTCCTTAACCTTGTCTTTCGGTCCCATATCTTTCCAGTGCATCTCGCCAGGAATCACACAGGCATCGATATAGAAAAAAATATTTTTCCAATCTTTGTTTTTGGAACTAGTAGGAATATCCTCAAACAAGACACATCGGTATCCCTACGATCGAAGGTGAAAAAGGGGGATTTCCAGACAAGAATAAAGAAAGCCCTAATCACAACGAGTTCCGGAATATGCTCTAGGGCCGTACAAGCAAACTTGAACTATCGAAGTTTCACTAATCCCAGTGGATGCATTTGGGAAATGTGAATGCGGTAATGGTCAAGGACCAATTTGCAAAACTTGGTGACAGGCAGTCGAAAATTGCAAAATTTGAAAAAATCACTAAACAATGTAATTTTACCTTCCTTCACCGGAAATGTTGTGTCCATCTTTGATGGTAACACGGGATTCCACTCAGCCCTGATACCATAATCTTGCATAAGGTTATTGTAAGACACAACTCCCCATTTGCAGAACAGGGCATCAGAACTGGCTGAGGCACAGGAAGAAGAATCATCGGTTTTAGGGGCCATTTGTTCGAAATAGAGAAGTGGCAGAAAAAGCTGTGAGGAAACGGAGATGGAATTCCGATCTCACGAACATGGGTGCTATTTATAGAAGAAAGTAACTTTCAAATTTGAAAAGATGAAGGGACGGACATACGCGTCAGAGCAGGGTAAATACAGTTGTCATCCCAATGATGATTTAACTGTCATCTCCTATCCCATCGCCGCCATTTTCTCATAACAAACAATGGCATTTCCATCGACAAAATTTGCCCCACATAAAGTATACTGACTTTTCTCTCTTTTTAGTCCGATCTCATGAATTTCATTTCATAACTTCGGACTGGGGGGACATGACGAGGTATGACCCGAATCGGACAACCCGACCCGGTCATTACCTATTATTTTATTATAAATAATTAATCATAGACATTCTTTCTAGAACATTCCATCTTGCACGGATAAGTCACGTAACCAAATCTCCAACTTTTTGGGAAGATCATGCAAATCCCTAACTTATCGGAGACCATCCTAAGTTAGGGGAAACCCTAATGGTAAACTATAAATAGAGGTAAACATCTAAGGTATAGATCATCTTATTCTCGTACAACTCTTCTCCCTACACTTTCTCTTTTACTCCTAAAACCGAGACTTATTCTCACGCCGGAGGGTGGTTACAGGAATAACCCCATTCCTGTAACGAGTCCTAACGGTGTTCTGTTTTGCAGTTAATCGTTCGGGTCACTGAGAGTTGAAGTCCTAGTTGGATACTACCGTGAAGGTCAGTGTTTCTTCACTAATACATTTAAAGTATAATAATTAAACACATCAAACAAAGTTTTATACTTTACTAGAGGGTAGGCCCGTGCGATGCACGGCATGACCAACAGTTAGTGTCCTTCATTTTGTGGTGCGTTCGGGAAAAATGTTTATGCATTGATAAAAGGTAATTAGCCAAAAGACAATGTAAGAGAAGCCATACAAAACGTCATAAGAGCTTGTACCATAAGCTAACCACACAAAATTTAAGGCGTGCATAGCACAGGAAACTTTGTTTGCGGAATGTGTTTAAGAACAAACATGTATGCTAAGTCTAAAAACATACATTACAGAAAAAAAAAACTTAAAGGAGTTCATAAAGCTTCCGATTTTATTCAATAATTCACGAAATCTTCTGCCGCTAATGCATGCCCATGTAGTCGCCCTTCCCCTTAGTAGTTTCTTGTCTACAACAGGTTTAAGCAAGTAAACAAAAGCAATGGCTATGAGTTAGTCAAATCAAATATCTTAACATATGTGCACGCATGACTCTCCATACATGACTAACCCATAAAAATCATTGAAAGAACTCACTACCATATGAAAACCTTAAATCATATTACAATATGCTACAATAAATTAAATAAAACCAGACTAAATTGTAACTGCCTAAAAACTTGAAATGAATATTAAACGAACTTAAACATAGATAAATGAAGGTAAATGAACACACATAAGCAAATTTTTAAGTGAACGAACGTTTATGAACATATATAAACTAACGAAGCATGTGTTCATGTTTGTTCATTTAATTAATGAACAAAAAAAATTGTTCATGTTCATTCGTTTATTAAGAACATCCGTATCGGTTCGCTTACAGGCCTACCCACAACTCTTTTAATGAAAGTAAGACTTATTCAAATCATTATAGAACATACCTTCCATGTTTTTGAAGCAAAGATCTCCTAATAGCCTGAGTTGGATGAGCAGTGAACACTAAATCAACTGTTTGATTTTTCAATGAATCAAAAACCTCTTGAGGTGATTTTTTAAGCTTATTCACAAGTCTCTTAAGAGTTTCTTCATTGGATGAGTTAAAATATCATATCTTGCTGAAAAATGTCGGTGTTGGTTCATTCTTAAGAGATGTCGATTAATGTATTCCGATGAATATATTACCATTTGTACATTATTACCTGGCCTATAATTCAAGTCCAGATAAGCTATTAACCAAGCTTTGAAAATTGAAATTATAACTAATAAGGCTACTCAATTGGGTTCAAAGGAGGTATATATTGGTATGGGTGCATAAACTACTAAGTTGTACACATGCGTCCATAATTAGGAAATTATGAAAAAGATATGAAGTAATGTAAGGGAATTGACCATTAATTTTTTTCACGATTATAAATAAAATAATATATGTCAAACCTAATATTACTACCTACCTTATTTGAAAAAATAAATAAATATCTATATGCTTATAGGCTAAATATATACCTTTCACCTGGAGCGCTACCCACAGAACCATCTGAATAAGAACCTTCATAAGTAGGGCTGGGAAACAAAAAAAGGAAATGTTAGGCAGAACTTTAACTTGGATGATGTATATATTAGTAGTTCATATTCCATTATTTTGTACTAAAAACTTGATAGAATGTAACTTCGTTCAAGTATTGACATAGTGACAAATATTCAATTTTGAACATTTACTTAAACACAACACAAATGGATATGATGTCTAAAACGTATATGCTTATAGGCTAAATATATACCTTTCACCTGGAGCACTACCCACAGAACCATCTGAATCAGAACCTTCATAAGTAGGGCTGGGAAAGAAAGAAAGGAAATGTTAGGCATAACTTTAACTTGGATGATGTATATATTAGTAGTTCATATTCCATTATTTTGTACTAAAAACTTGATAGAATGTAACTCCGTTCAAGTATTGACATAGTGACAAATATTCAATTTTGAACATTTACTTAAACACAACACAAATGGATATGTAGTTATGTGGTTCATGGAATTTGGTAAGTCAAAAGTATATATAGAAACTTACATGTACTTTCTGATTGTTTCTTTGAGCTTAACCGGTGTTGGTAGTATCATCACCCCTTTACCCTTCCTAGTCATGGGAGTAGGAGTGGTAGATCCAACGGATTGACAATCGGTTTCGTCTGGGAGCACACGCTTGCAGTTGAAGCTCTCAAAGGCCCCATGATGGTAGTATGTGGATGTATCAACTTGGATGGTTCAGGTGGTGCCCACAAGTGAGTGTAAGCAGTTTGGGAGCGTTGAGATGCTACCGTTAGAGTTCTGTATCATGACTGGAGTGAAGCTATCCTGGATGGTTTCGGAATAAACGGTGTAGATATGCGAGAGACCCGGTTCCACATTGAGTATAGACTGAGCAGTGGTGCTTGTTAGAATCTGTGCAGTGTCATCGAAGCACACGATGACCGCATTTGCCGTGGAATCGAGCACATCAAGTTCAAGATGTAACCTGTTGAAAGTTTTTTTTTTCAGATGTGAAAGTGTATAAAGGTGTTTGCCAACGCACATAACTATATAATACCAAAACCGAACCTTGCTCGGGGAAACATAACTGGGTTTTCACTGCCAGCACACCACAGCTCTCCGTCATCACGTGATACACCTTTCATGCATTTTCCTCCTCCACACATAAGTCTGAACCACTCTTCGCTATTACGTACGCCTTTGATCACCACACGACAATTGAACTCAGCATTCTGCATGGATTAGTAGAAACACATTTAATGTATGGATAATAATAATGCCGGAAAAAACAATCGAAATTATAGAAAGTGTTGATACCATGTGTTTCTTATTTTCTCGACCATGGTGTAATATTTCTTCAAGAGTCGCCAAACTTTCTGAACAGTTAGCAACAGCAGTGGTTTTCTTCATGTTGTCAGGTGTCTTCCGATATTCAGTCACAGGTTGCATAATGAAAGGGAGGATGCTTGAATGTGGTTGTGTATTTATAGAGACATGATAAGTAGGCTCTTGGGATGACCTGTGGCAGTTTTCATTTTAATGAAAGTTTAAATACAAAAATGTTATAGGATCTGAATATGAGAAGTCATCAGGTGTAAAGTTGCTCACACATCTAATTGCATTAATGACAACAACAAATAATAATAATAATAATAATAATAATAATAATAATAATAATAATAATAAATGATGATAACTTATATTTTGATGTTATGGAATCTGAATATGAGAAGTCTATATATATATATATATATATATAAATCTATATTATTAAATAAAATGGATGAGTTAATTGGTTAAAATATTATTTGAAAACCGTTTGGTAATAATTGTAAACAATTATATTGATAATAATAATAATAATAATAATAATAAATTAAAAATCATATTGTTAAACATTATAATGGTTAATTTGGATGGATGAATGTGTGTGATTGGATCAATGTATGTATATGTACTTGCATGTGTGTTCTACGTCCGTTTAACTCGCTTAAAAAGGCTTAAAAGGTACATGCATGTATAGAGCTGATAGTTTTGATGATGTGAACATTATTTTATGTTAATGTTACTGTAAATGTAATGAAATAATTAGTTCATGTCAATTTGCTATGATTAGCTTGCAAAATTCATGTGTTTAACATTCAAGAACTTGTATGAAAATATGATCTAATTTCTGGAAAAAAAATTCTTACTGTAAATATGTATCATATATATTTCATGAATTGATGCTTCGTTATAATATATATATATATATATATATATATATATATATATATATATTATCTATTTATGTGTATTATTAGCCATAACCATTATTAACCATAATATATAATGTATTTAAGACAATCATTATTGAAGGGTTTTAAAAAAGAAGATACCACTGCCTTAAGAATATGCAATAGTTAGACAACACTCATAAGCGTCACGTTGTTCAACTCTACCACAAAACCTGCAGATTAAAAAAAAACACTTATCTTTGTTGATGAAATGAATATAAAACACTTGGAGCACTAAATTTCCAAAAGTTGAATATGAAATGAGTATCAAACAACTTAAAAGTAATACATTTATATGTATATTTGATAAAAAATAACTACAGGCTACATAAAGTTTCTAAAAACAGTTTAAAACAGGCAATGCTAAGGTTTTTTTTTCATACAATAAGACTAATTAGGATCTACAAACTGGATTAGGCTTAAGATACCATTAAACCAAAAAAAAATACAGCGGCAAGTGACATCCTAAATTTACCAAAATACACTTGTATCAAATACACATGTATTGACCTGTTTCCAAGTTACAGTGACATCAAATATTGACTATTTTAATTAACTTTGGCTGTCTTGACTTAGATTGAATGATTATTAGGATTAAACTCAACAATTTTGATCCACAAACATGATTAGAACTATCAAATAGGCTATGTTATTGCTTGTTTATTTAGTACATGTTATGTTTTGAGCTAAGCAAAAAAGCATCACCGGTCACAATTAATACATTAGCTATAAAGATCTAAATGGGTTCCTGAATAAGTAACTACTTGTGTACACGATATAAGAAAGACATCAATGCCACATTAAGGACAACTTAACGACAGGTTATCAGCTTTGAGTTGCGGTATCCTTCATTTGTTTCCAAATTAAGTTAAGCAATGCAGTAACTAAAAATGCACATCTCATAAGTGTGAAGTAAAAAATGATTAGGTATACAGCACTCAATAGTTAAGAACTCTTAACAGAAACAATTACATCAATCGGGGATAACATGATTACTGAATGAAGGTGCATTCATTTGGCCATCACTGCATTTCATAAACAAATAAACTATTGACAAATTTAGTAAATTAATGATTAAACGTATAGATGGTTAATTTGAACAAACGCATATGGTGTAGAGAATCACAATTTGTAGCCTCTTTACGAACAACTTGGGAATCCATATCAGGCTAAGCAGGCGTATTGATTCACCTTCTTTAGGCATAACTGCAAAACATTAAAAATGAGCAGCAATTGAACTTAAATATTATGACCGAATCGGTGAATACTCAACGTGGCACATATATAGTTATTGCTCTGTCGTTATTGACAGACTACGTGGATAGTTGGTCGTCGGAGGGTACACGCATAATACTCAACGTGGCACGTATATAGCTGTTGCGTTTGGGACGGAACAAACAAAAATTGGGTTTAGGGCATGCATCAGTTATTATGTTGGATTAACGGCGATAAAGGCGATAAAAGTTTCTTTGTAGTCCAAAAATATACGGTAGGGCAATTATTGTTTATTGCGTCCGATCTGATGTGGCCAAATTGTTAAACGTTTCTTTGTAAACGTTGTTTCTGGTATGGTTTTTCATGCCACCATTGCCATCCCCGACGATGACAATCTTTAAACCTTCAGGTGTCGTAACCCTTGAAAGCGTGACATAAAGCTGGCCATGGCTAAACACAGGTCGGGGAAAATAGAGACCAACAACTTTTAATGATTGGCCTTGACTTTTATTAATGGTCATTGCATAGCATGGTTTCACTAGGAACTGGCGTCTTTTCATAATAAATGGCGATTTTGATTTCGTGGATGAAAGGGTTATCCTCGGTATTAATGCAGTATCTCCACGATTTGACCCAGTAAGTATCCTAGCCTTGATAACAAATTTTCCAAGGTCTGTGATAATAAGACGGGTGCCATTACATAAGCCTTGCGAGGGGTTCACATTTCTTAAAAGCATGATAGGGAGGCCTTCTTTTAAATGCAAAGCGTGCGGTGGCATACCTGACAATGCCAAATAATTAAAGAATTTAACTGGTCACAAAATTTTTGTTTGTAACTAATATTTTAGTGTCGGGGGGGGGGGGGGTACCTGGGAATGTCAAAGAGTTCAGGAATTCAGACGGATAGAGTTGTTCCTGTTCTAATACATTCGTGGATGCGCGACATATCTCGTCAGAGCTCTTGTAGGTCTTTGTGGTCCGTTTCAATTGTGCAAACATGTAATCATTGATTTCGTCCGCGTCTATATTGCGTGGGGTTAGTATTGCTCTTTCACACAAAAAATCGTCATCGCCCTGCCTTTCTGTAAACGACGGGAAGACAGCGTTAACAATCGATTCTACAGGAAGACCACAACTATCAACGATGAACCTGGTGGGTATCTCGATCCAGGTTGACTCATCTTCACCTTCTTTGGCTTTTGACGGAACGATTCCATCGCCGATTTCTAACAACCATTTGTTGAAACGTTGCCTATCCATGTCTATCACACCTGTCGAGGTGTATTCGTTGACACGCATACTACGGTGGAGAGTGAAGAGTTCACAACTTTTCCACAGGTACGATTTATTTATGCAGAGTAGGGATCCTGCGTAAAGTGTGTTTTTCCTAGAAAGTCTAGGAAGCGATCTGGGCCATCCAATGGGTGTGTTTAATGGTTAAGATGAAGTCAATGGCAATCTTGTAATTTTTTTAGTTTATTTAATTCATTGTTTTAAAATACTAGGGACAATTTTGTCAATATATCGTGTTTTAAATCAATTAGATAACCGTCAGTCAAACCCAGTCCCTAATTTCATGCGATTTTCCTTCTCTCTCTCCAAAACCAACTTCGAAACTCCAATCCTTACCAAAAATAACTACAATCATGGAAGAAGATAACTTTAGAAAGGATGGAGAGCACCGGATTAGTTGTCGGAAGTCGTTCGAAAGACCACGTAGTCGCAGGTATTAATCATGCAGGGCACCAAGAATATGCTGTTAAAACACAGCGTCAAGAAACATCAAGAAAACACATCGTATTAATCTGATGCACTGTTAAAACACAGCGTCAAGAAACATCAAGAAAGCACATCGTATTAATCTGCTTGCAGTTAAAACACAACTGTATGAATCTGAATGCTAAAACACAACTGTATGCATCTGCTTGCTGTTAAAACACAACTGTATGAATCTGCTTACTGTTAAAACACAACTGTATGAATCTGAATGCTAAAACACAACTGTATGCATCTGTTTGCTGTTAAAACACAACTGTTTGAATCTGAATGCTAAAACACAACTGTATGAATATGATTGCTATTAAAACACAACTGTATGAATCTGAATACTAAAACACAACTGTATGAATCTGCTTGTTGTTAAAACACAACTGTATGAATCTGAATAATAAAACACAGCTGTATGAATCTGCTTGCTGTTAAAACAAATCACCAAGAACATGCTGATAGATTCCAACAAGAAAACGAAGGAATGCTTGATATTAAGTGAGATCAGAAATCGAAAACAAAAAATTCCAAAATTTATGGATAGTTAGTTATTGAAGATAATTTCCTAAAATAAAAATAGATTGTGAAAGTACATAAATGCCCTTTTAGATAAAATCCTTCAATGCCACATGTCGCGTTCTTATTGCTTCCTAGACTTTCTAGGAAAAACACACTTTCCACTCAACTCCTACTCTATTTATGCATGCCTGAACAACATCTTCTCTTTTTCCCTTTGGGATGACGGGAAGGATTTTCCTGAAATCGCCACCAAGCAAGACAGGCATGCCACCAAACACACGTTCCCTGTTTGCGTAGGTACAAAACCCCAAGATATCTCTAAGTGTTTTTTCAAGTGCTTCAAAGGCATATTTTTGCATCATTGGTGCTTCGTCCCAGATGATTAACCTTACCTCTTGTAAAAGGTGTGCCAACTTGGTATTTTGTTTGATGGCACACGTGCTACTGTGAAGTAATTCTAAAGGGATAGCGAAGCGGCTATGAGCTGTCCGACCACCGGGTAATAGAAGGGACGCGATACCTGACGCGCGGGGATAGGTAAAGTGAGTAAAAATGGAGTTTCGTACACAACCACATACATTATGTAGCATGAGAATAATTATACAACATTACAAAATTATTTTTTTACCTGAAGATGCAACTGCAAGGGCAATCAGGCCCATAGATCTTAAGCGTGACAGGATGGCTCTGTACAGGAAAGTCTTGCCTGTCCCACCCGGACCATACACGAAATAAAACCCTCCTTTTCGGGTGGTAACGGAATCAATGACTGTGTTGTATATGACCGTTTGTTCTGTGTTTAGTGATGCATATAATTGATCGTGTTCGTCTGTCAACTTTTTTTTATTGTAACTCAACTCTTCCCTGATTAGACGATTATCCATCTTATCGAGGAGCGGCGTATCCGGTTGTGGCATATCTGTGAAATCCACCAACGATTTTCCATTTTTCTCCAATAGTTCATTTAGCTTAATCAGGCAGTAGTTCTTAAGTTGGTCGTCCGATAAATGTAATCCTGGAAACATGAAGAGCCTACGTTTCATGTACAAAATATCATCAGATAGTATCTCCCAATTATGTGCCCACAGCTGTGCCGGGCGGCTCACTTCGGAAAACAACAACATGGTAACAAACAATTCCCGTAGCTGGGAACCTGACGCCCATAATTTAGCCTCTGAAAGAGCGTCACTCCACTCCTTGTCATCATTAAGCAAGCCATACGCATAGCAGGCTTCTTTGAACGTTTCATACACGACTCTGTCGACTGTTTTTATTTCTTCGAAACTTCGGGGCCCTCTCACAATTCCCAACAACATCCTTAAATAATACTTTGGCCCAGCTGCTGGATTGCAATACACAATCCGCCCAACGGCTGTCCGCTCCAACCGCCTTTTCCATACCTTGTTATCCTCTTGCCACACATACTTTGTTGGTATCTCGGCGTACGTAAACTTTCTTGCCGCTGCATCTATGTTGTTCAGCGCAAACCATTGGGTGAACATTGTGTCTCGTATCCCGTCCCGGTTTAACAGGGCTGGCAAGCTGTTCGAATCACGTAACATGAGCAGATGTTGGTTAGGTGTATGGAACGTTAGCTTCATGACGGATGGGAATGAGTAATGTATAGGAAATTCAAGCATTCTCCACACAGCTTCACACGGCGATAAGTACCGACAATCCAAATAGTTTTTAATCTCATCGACCTTAACAATCTGTTGTGCACACTTTTCATCATCATTGCTAATGTTTTCCTGAACAACCATTGTAGCCCTGTCTGGCCCCTTGTTTAAGTATTTTTATTGTTCTGGACCGGTTGCACCATTCAACGTTGATGTGCGATTCGTACTTTAAGAGGAGATAACGGTTGTATGGGACGACAAACCGGTTGTCAAGCTTCGTTTTGCCCTTCATGAAGAAAATCTTGGTATCTCGTCGTCGATAAACCGGGTAACCGTCTTCGTCAATTGTCGTTTCTCGATAAAATGGTTTCGGAAAGTGTTTCATGCATTTTCCATCTGTTGTACACGGAGCACTGCGCGCATCATTCCCACATGGACCATGCAACATGTAATCTGTTACAGCCTATAGCCGGATGGATCGTCAATTTTTTATGGGATCTCGGCTGAAATCAAATCATCTATACCAGCAGGCGTGCGAGACGCGGCAGAATGTTCAAGCCACAACAAAAGGTGCGCGTGCGGTAGGCCTCATTTTTGAAACTCAATTGTGTAAACAACTATATATAACTGATGTGCGGTAAAGTGTTACTTATTTTAGGTGTATATTTTAAGCCCTTTTTAACACTTATTTTAGCCAAGTTTTAAATTTATAAAACACGATATTTCACTAACACTAAACACACATATGGGCAAGTGCACCCATCGTTGAGTGTAGTATAGCGTTGGTAAGATACCGAGGTCGTCCAAGGACACAAGAGCTTTTAGTACCGGTTTATCCTCAACGTCTAACCAAAATAAAAGTTTAGAAAAATGTTTTAAACTAAGAAAATTAAAAACTAACTAAAATGCTGAAAATAAAAAAAAAAGAAAAAAAAGATAGACAAGATGAATCACTTGGTTCCGACTCGTATCTAGTATAACCTTTGATTATTTCCGCACTTTTGCACATAATTAAGAGATTATCTTAGTTATTGTAGTAGGCCCCTCTTTTGAAGGTGACGTTACCCTCACCCCAGTAGTTTGAGTCAGCAGGGATACAATCCTAAAAGGGTGGATTATTGGAAGATAATGAATTAAGTTATTAATGCAGTATTGTGGTAGGCCCCGCTTTTGGCGGTGACGTTACCCTCGGCTAAGTAGTCTGAGTCAGCAGGGATACAGTCCTAAATAGCCGGGTTATAGTATTAATAGTAGTTAACTTATGAGGGGATCAAAGAGTTTGGACCCCCGCCATCCAATACCGTGAAGTATTGAAGGAGGTCCTACTAAATTTGACCCAGGTCCATTGCAGGACCTCTAAACGCTGAACAATGGCAAGACCTTTACCAAACCGTTCCCTTAACCCCCGACCAGGTAGCCAACATATCTCCATATAAACCGTGGAGATATGAATGGTGAAAATCCTTTATTTTATATAGACAGTAAAATAATGCCAAGACACCACGGACAAACGATAAGGAAAGATCACCTTCAACATAAGTAACTAGTTATTAAAGTCATTAATACAAAACCAAATAAAAAGTGCAAAAGATTAGAAATAAAAAGTATTATACTAGACACTTTGTCTTCGCCAAGTGATGTAAGAGACTTAGGCAAACATGGCCTTGATTGTCAAGAACTCTTACGATCAATCTTGGATCCCGAGACGACTCACACACTCTACGATGGACAATGGATGATGGTGGTGGATGATGGTGTTGTGATGGTGGTGGGTGGTGGATGAAGTGTGAGAGAGGTGGTGTGCCAAGGGATGAGATGAAATGAATCCAAGCCCTCCTATTTATAGGCTGAACAGAGAGGTGGACACGGCCCCGTGTCCGCTGGGCACGGCCCCGTGTCTGTCTGACAATCTCTCTCCTCATTAATTGTAATTCGCAATTACAATAAATGCGCCTGCTGTACTTTCGACACGCCCCCGTGTCCGCTGAGCACGGCCCGTGGTGGGCAATAGAAGCTTCTACAGGTTTGTCTTTTCTGCTGCTTCTTGGGCACGGCCCCGTGCTGGCTGAGCACGGGGCGTGTTCAGTCTTCTGATTTCTCTATTTTGCTTTGGAAGGTGCCGTTGAGGGGTCGGGCAGTCCACTAATATTCCTTTTCTTGTATTTATGTTGGATTTAGCTGTCTTTTTGCTTCTTTTGCGTTTTTGAGCTCATTTAATCCTGAAAATACAAAAGGAAGACAAAAACACTCTTTTTCCAATATTAGTACTTAAAAAGGGTTAGTTTTATGCCTCATTTGATGTAATTTATATGTTGCATTTTACATACATCAAATACCCCCACACTTGAACTTTTGCTTGTCCTCAAGCAAAACTCTTTAATATGTGGCTTACACTCCCAAATGGAATAGGTAGAAGAGAAGGTTTTGGGCTTGTCGTAGAGTGTCGGGATATCCAAGATCTTTTTGGGTTGTATTTTTATTTATTTACAATTCTATTCGTAATGATTTATTTAGAACTTTTCATAGGAGAAATTACTTATTTGGGCATAACATGCCTTTTTAAAATTCCATTTATATACAAGTTCACATACCTCACAGGAGAAGTCACTCACACTCGGCCGAAGGTGTATTTTTAGTGAATCACTCGAGAGCGGCATGGAACTTATTCCTACCATAGGCTTGCCAAGCAATCAATCCTCCTCCTTTTTAACTTTTATACCTTTGTAAATATCAAGAGGACTTTGTGGGTTAAGGGTTAGGCTTGGGTTAAAGGTAGGTGGTTGGGATAGTGGTTAGTGGTTAGTAGAAAAGGGCGAAAAGCGTAACAAGTGTCGGTTTTCGTAAGACTTTCTATTTTTATTTTGATGAAGCATTTATTCAAACAAAGTTATTTTTGATGAACTTGTTTGTTTATTTTCTTTTTTGCTTCATCTTCAATTTTTTTTTTCATACGAAAAACCGAACTTGTTACTAAAACAAAGGGAAAAAAAATGAAAAAGGTTTTTGGTGGGTAAAAGGGTTTTTTTTTTTTTTTGGGTGATGAAATGAAAAGTTTTAGGCTCAAAGGGGTTAACTAGGGGGGTGGTAAAAGAAAAAGAAAAATAATGGTGTAGAAATGAAAAGGGTTAGTCCTAATGCCTCCATCATTTACTTACTCGGGTTTAAGTTGATAAGGACCGGGAATGTATCGTCATGGCAAGTTCTAGAGTCGTAAGAACCAAGCGGCTATTCACACAAGAAACGAAAAATGAGCATTTAGTCTAATGATATGTAATTGTGTGCTCAATAAAGGCTCAAAACTCACTTTTGTGGGAATGGGTTTTTATGTGATCAAGTATATATAATCAAATTTTAAATAAGTTTGTCATGCCTTTTCATAATTTTCTTATGTTGGTTCTTTTTATCACTACGCTATCGGTTGTAAATTTGTGAAAATATAACCTTTTTGAGAACTTGAATTTCCCGAGTTAAACCTAGACAAGTAAAAAAAAAATGAAATTTTTGAAAAAAATTGGGGTGATTAGCGGTTCCAATAGAGTTTTGTGTAAGGCTTGTATTTAGGACTTGCAAAGTTCAAGGTTTTAGCATCCCCCCCACACTTAAATTACACATTGTCCTCAATGTGTCCCAAAAATAAATTTTTAGGTTGATTAGATGTGTAAAATAGTGTTTAAAAAGCAAAAAATTGTGTTACTGGGCACTGAACACGGCCCCGTGTTGAGTGGGCACGACCCCGTGTTCAGGTGCCAGTAACGAGAACTTACAGAAGGTGGACACGGCCCCGTGTCCACTGGACACGACCACGTGTCTGACAAAAATCTGCAGGACAGAAGCCAAACAGCAGGTCTGGGAGGTGAGCACGGGGGCGTGTTGGCTGGATACGTCCCCGTGTGGATAGTCTGAAAGCCTGAAAAACAGGTTTCTTCCCCTGGTTTTTTCCATCCTGACTCTATAAGTGCTAAGGCTCAGCACCCCAAGCCTTGGTTTGTACCTGTTTCATCACTTAATACCACACCAAGCAACACAAACATCCTAATTTACCATAGTTAATCGTTCAAAGCATAAAGTAAAAGAAAAATAAAACGGAAAATAAAAGTGTTGCAAGGAAAGTAAATTGTTCAACTTCTGGCACGCAGGCCACCAATTGTTCGATAGATAAAGGAACTTAAACCTGTGGGCTCGCCATCAACCCGCTCCTGCTCCTCCAAACCTTCTACTCCATATCTTCATCGCTATCATCACCTCCATCCCCATGCCCCGCCATGTACTCCCGGATGATGCCGATATCGTCTTGTATATCGTTGATGTTGTGTTCAATAGCTCCGACCCGGTGGTAAGTATTGTTGGCGAGGTTGTAAGCGTTCCTGGTACACATGAGGTTTTCCTGCATAAGATCATGTAAGCTTTGAAAATTAGGAAAACCGCCTCCTTGTGAGGAGGATTGACCCGGATCACCATGGGGTGGATACTGGTGGTGGGGAGGTGGTGCGTGAAGAACTAGGGCCTCCTGTGGGTTCCATGCATAGCCTTGCGTTCTTTGGAAACTCACTGTTCCGTCTTCCGCCTCATAAAGTAAGTTCATGGCTCGGCAAATGTGGTAGTCAACTCGTCCCGACCATGGGCTTCTTTCAAAGGCTCTTGGAATTTGCGTGTAATGCTTAAAAAGACGGTACACCCATCCTCCGAAGAAGATAGGCGTTGGAGCTCGAGCAAGGCGGTTGAGATGCATGTTTCTTAACAGGAGATACGGAACATCGAGAGGCTTTTGGTTGTGGATACAGTGGAGGACAACCAAATCTTTCAACCCTTCAACACCGCTACTGTCGTGACGTTGGTTTAGAGAGTAGGTGAGGATCCTGTGAATGTAGCGATAGAGCGGATCCCTTAGCTTCGTACTCTTGGTGCTACGAGGGTCGTAGATTCCTTCACCGATTTGAGCCCATGCGGCTTGTCTTTCATTTCCCTCCAAGTCTCGTAATCCCCCGGTATTTTCTTCGTTTCCCGATTCCTCTTCTTGGTATAGACCTATTATGGCTCCAAACTGTGCCATGGAGATCGAGTACATTGTCCCTCCACACCGAAATACAACCCCTTCATTGTCGAATGGGTCACACCTTGAATTGAAGTTGAAGGTACTGTAGAACTCCATGGTGCATTGATGCACCGACCGAAGCCTAGTGTTTAATGCAACAGCTAGTGATCCCGTAATGATGTTGTTGAATCGGTTCAGCTGGTTTACCAAGGTTAACAGATCCGTGCAAGCTCTCCTGGGGTACTCTTCGGGTCTTGTTTGAAGAACCTCATACCTTGCCCTTGCATCAAGCTCACTTGCATTGAACCTTGTGAACTTTGCCATCTGAAAGAATACACCAAAAATTAGCACGAAACAGAAATGTTTTCGGACAAAACTGCAAACAGCGGACTGGACACGACCCCGTGTCCAGCGAACACGGCCCCGTGTCCAGAGGTCTGTTACTCAAAAACTTCATTTTTCGACCCGGTTTCGAAAACTTGAAAATTTTTGGTCCAATAGGTGTGGTTTCCCCCGAAAATGAAACCCTAAACACCGTTTTTCCCAAAATATCCCGTTGACCCTATCAATTTTATCTTTTTCGGTTCAAAAACAAAGGTTTGGGGTTTTTTGTAAGAAATCGGGTGAATCTTTGAACAATCTAAGTGTATTTACTTTCCTTAACACTAATCTAACTAAATGCAAACAGATTTAGGTAAAAAATTTAGGTTCGATCCGGATGAACTTCAAGAACCCTAGATTTTTCCCCAAATTTGTGGTGTTTTAACTACATGCAAGTAACTAATCTAACTACTAAGAGTGATAGAATCATACCTTGACATTGTTAGATCGGTAAGAGACGTCGGAATTTTGCGAAAAATCGCCTGGAACCAGAGCTTTTGTGGGGAAACGGGGCGTGTGGAATGAAGAAACTGTTTTGAAGAAGGGGTTTTATCCCGTCTGCAGCGCGAACACGGCCCCGTGTCCAGCGGACACGGCCTCGTGCCGAGCAGTTTTTTTTTTTTTTTTGTGCGCGTGTGAGTGCCCCTTTTTCCCATAAGCTATGGTTTAGAAAACTTACCGCTTTATTTTGTCGTCTCAATCGTTCGTAACTTACCAGGCATGATGTTTTTATTCTTCCACGGTTTGAAGCGAGATCTCTTCTTCCTCATCCTCAATAAATCCTTGATAGAGTTTCAGCCGTTGGCCATTGACTTTAAATGGTGGCCCATTTCGAGGTTTAATTTCTACTGCACCGTGTGGAAAAATATGGGTGACGGAAAAAGGTCCTGACCACCTAGACTTTAATTTACCAGGAAACAATCGAAGTCGTGAATTAAACAAAAGAACTAAATCTCCTATCCGAAATTCATTAGGTTTAATATGTTTGTCATGCAAATTTTTCATTCTTTCCTTATAAATCTCGGAGTTTGAGTATGCATAATTCCTAAGCTCGTCTAATTCATTTATTTGACAAAATCGATTTTTACCAGCAAATTCTAGATCTAAGTTTACATTTTTGATTGCCCAGTAGGCTTTGTGTGCAATTTCTACTGGCAAATGACAACTTTTTCCATAGACTAGCTTATAGGGGGTTGTACCTATTGTTGTTTTATAAGCAGTTCGAAAAGCCCATAAAGCATCATCTAATTTATCAGCCCATTCCTTTCTATTTAACCCTACGGTTTTTTCGAGTATTCATTTTAACCCTCTATTAGTCACTTCGGCTTGTCCGTTTATTTGAGGGTGATATGCTGTCGAAACCCGGTGATAGACCCCATATCTTGTTAAAAAAATTTCAAGTTGATGGTTGCAAAAATGGGTACCTCTATCACTTATTAAAGCTTTAGGTGTACCAAAACGAGAGAATAATTTTTTCAGAAATCTTACCACTACTCTTCCATCATTTGTTGGAAGTGCCTCGGCCCATTTAGACAAGTAATCTACTGCCACAAGTATGTATTTGTTTCCTTTTGATGGTGGGAAAGGTCCCATAAAGTCGAGTCCCCATACATCAAAAATTTCACAAACAAGAATGCCATTTTGTGGCATTTCGTTTTTGGAAGAAATATTACCTGTTCTTTGGCAAGCATCACATGTCTTTACAAGATTTTGAGCATCTTTGTAAATGGTTGGCCAATAAAATCCTGAATCGAATACCTTTCGTGCGGTACTGGCAGCACCATGATGTCCTCCGTAAGGACCTTCATGACAATGGCGGAGAATTCTTCGTGCTTCACTACCATGTACGCATCGTCTGACGAGTTGGTCGGCACACATTTTGAAAAGATATGGATCTTCCCAAAAGTAGTGTTTCACATTGGCAAAGAATTTTTTTCTTTGATGATGTGGCCATCCTTTTGCGACTATACCGCTAGCTAGGTAGTTAGCAAAGTCGGCGTACCATGGTTCTTCCTTATATTCCACCATTTCCAGGGACTCAGTTGGAAATTTTTCGTTGATTTGCTCGTCCCTGGTTGCCTCCAAAGCTGGGTCTTCTAAGCGTGAAAGATGATCTGCTGCGGTATTTTCTGCTCCTCTTTTGTCCTTGATTTCAATGTCAAATTCTTGGAGGAGTAGAATCCACCTAATCAAACGTGGTTTTGCGTCTTGCTTCTTAAAGAGATATCGAATGGCTGCATGGTCTGTATAGACTATAGTTTTAGAAAGAACAAGATAAGAACAAAATTTATCAAAAGCAAATACCACAGCTAGTAACTCTTTTTCAGTTGTTGTGTAATTTTCTTGTGCATCGTTAAGTGTTTTACTAGCATAATAGATTGGGTGGAAATGCTTTTCTTTTCTTTGTCCCAAGACAGCTCCAACTGCAAAGTCACTAGCATCACACATGATTTCGAAAGGAAATTTCCAATCAGGTGCTATCATGATAGGTGCATTGACTAGCATTTCCTTTAGGGTTAGAAATGCTTGATTGCAATCCTTGTCAAAGATGAAAGGAGCATCTTTTTCAAGTAATTTTGTTAGAGGCCTTGAGATCTTTGAAAAGTCTTTGATAAACCGCCTATAAAATCCGGCATGCCCTAGGAAACTTCTAATAGCTCTTACGGAGGATGGAGGTGGTAATCTAGAAATGGTATCTATTTTGGCTCGATCCACCTCCATTCCTTCGCTTGAGATTTTGTGACCGAGTATTATTCCCTCCGTTACCATGAAATGGCATTTTTCCCAATTAAGGGCGAGGTTAGTTTCCTCACATCGGGATAGCATTCGTTCAAGGTTATCGAGGCATTGGTCGTATGAATCCCCAAAGATAGAAAAGTCGTCCATGAAGACTTCCATGGTCTTTTCTATCATGTCATGGAAAATGGCTACCATGCAACGTTGGAATGTTGCGGGGGCATTACATAGACCAAATGGCATGCGTCGATAAGCAAAAGTTCCATAGGGACATGTGAAAGTTGTCTTTTCTTGGTCTTCGGGTGCTATCGGGATTTGAAAGTAACCTGAAAAACCATCCAAGAAACAGTAAAATTTATGACCGGATAATCTTTCTAACATTTGATCAATGAAGGGTAAAGGAAAATGATCCTTTCGTCTTGCTTCATTTAATCGTCTATAATCTATACATACTCTCCATCCTGTGACGGTTCTCGTTGGTACTAGTTCATTCTTTTCGTTAGTAATTACCGTCATACCTCCTTTCTTTGGAACTACTTGGACGGGACTTACCCAAGGACTATCGGAAATAGGATAGATAAGTCCGGCGTCAAGTAACTTGATGACTTCGTTTTTAACCACTTCTTGAACATTTGGATTTACTCGACGTTGTGGTTGTATGACTGATTTGTAGTCATCATTCATCAAAATTTTGTGTGTGCACATAGAAGGACTAATTCCTTTTATGTCAACAAGTTTCCAAGCTATTGCATTTTTGTGTTTTTTCAAAAGATTAATTAGTTTTTCTTTTTCTAAGTTATCTAATTTAGATGAAATAATTACAGGTAACTTACCATCTTTGTCTAGAAAAGCATATTCCAAACCTTTTGGAAGTTCTTTGAGCTCAAGTGGTGGGTCTTTAGGAGACTCCTTATTTGGTTGCTCGTTTCGATCAAGAACTCTAAAAGTTTGTTCTATGGCGACCTCTTCTTCAACAAAGTGGTCAATTTCTTCACTTGTATCGGGTGGTTCAAGTTCATCTTCAATTAGGGGGTCATTATTGCCGAATGGATATTTCATTGATCGCTCGAGATCGACACTTCTTTTAAATGTCCCTAATTGAAGAGGTAAATTGTTGAACTTCCAGTTTTTCAAAGCTTCGTGTGTTTTTACAAATGGTCGTCCCAACACTAGAGGAGCGTCATCGAGGATGACGAAGTCGGTTGGGATTACCATTTGATTTGTTTGAATCAAGACATCTTCAACTATACCGATTGATTTTATTACTTTCCGATTGGAAAGAAAAATGGGTATTTGAAGTGGAGAAAAATCACTAATACTTAATTTTTCGAAAATGTAGTTAGGCATTATGTTAACACAAAGATCTTTATCGATTGTGACATTACTAATAAACGAATTTTGAAAGAAACATGGAACCGGTGTAATGTTAATTTCAAATGGGTCTTCTTTTATTAGTGAGGTTTGATCATTAGTTAACTTAACACTTACCGTTTTGTCAATTTTAGTGTTAGTGTTTAACTCTTTTAAAAACTTAGCATGAGTGGGTACTAAACAATGATTTTCGAAAGAAGGTGTCAAGAGATTAATTTTTTCAAAATTAGACTCTTCTTGGATTTTAACGTTATCGGACTCACCTTTTTCGTTGTTTAACTCATGTGTCGGTTTTTCACTTATTTGTTCTTCCATTTTTACATTTTCAGTTATCTCTTCCCTTTTTAATTCTTCTCTTGCGCGGGACTCCTCTTCCCTTGCGCGAGCTTCTTTTATACATCGATCGATAACTCTAATGTGTTCTAATATCCTATCGGTCACTTCGGTTATAGAAAAAGAATCATTATTTTCTAAGCTTGAATCCGGTTGTTCGACCCTTTGTTCCTCATAATACCCATATGAAGTTGATGGTTCACACCATTGTTCTTCATTGTAAGCATATGATGGATAAGGTTCGTAATTTTGTTCTTCATAATACTCATATGAGGTGGGTTGTTCACGCCAAGGTTCCTCATAATAAGCATATGAAGGTGGTTGCTCATACCTTGGTTCCTCAAAGTATGAGTAAGAAGGCTCATACCTTGGTTCATCAAAATATGAGTATGAGGGAGTAGGTTCATACCTTTGGTCTTCATAGGATGTGTATGAAGTTGATGGCTCGTACCTGGGCTCCTCATAGTAAGCGTATGAATTGGATGGTTGATACGAGTGATTATTTTGAATCGAACGTGTATTACGACAATTAGTGCAATAATTACCCCTATAATCATCCTCATCATAGGTGTAGTTGTAACCTCCTGAGTATTGATCCATAAGAATCACTCAGCAGACCACAACTGAGTCTCGGGACCAGAAAACGAAAACAAAGACTGAAACAGAAGGCTGGACACGGCCCCGTGTCTGGTGAACACGGCCCCGTGTACAGGATCTGTATCTGGGCGTTTTAATTAAAGTTACTGGTCACGTTGAGCACGGGGGCGTGTTCAGAGAGCACGGCCCCGTGTTCAGACTCTGTATCTGGGTATCTAACTAAAAATATGCAGCATGGGGGCGTGTTCAGTGAGCACGGCCCCGTGTTCAGGCTACTGTAAATGCAAACTAAACTAAAATGCAGACAAATGTGCGCGCGTTTGAAAAGGTTTTGAAAAACTGGTTAGGCCGTTGATTTTAAGCTTTCTTAAAATCCTTGTGTCCCCGGCAACGGCGCCAAAAACTTGATGTGCGGTAAAGTGTTACTTATTTTAGGTGTATATTTTAAGCCTTTTTTAACACTTATTTTAGCCAAGTTTTAAATTTATAAAACACGATATTTCACTAACACTAAACACACATATGGGCAAGTGCACCCATCGTTGAGTGTAGTATAGCGTTGGTAAGATACCGAGGTCGTCCAAGGACACAAGAGCTTTTAGTACCGGTTTATCCTCAACGTCTAACCAAAATAAAAGTTTAGAAAAATGTTTTAAACTAAGAAAATTAAAAACTAACTAAAATGCTGAAAATAAAAATAAAAGAAAAAACAGATAGACAAGATGAATCACTTGGTTCCGACTCGTATCTAGTATAACCTTTGATTATTTCCGCACTTTTGCACATAATTAAGAGATTATCTTAGTTATTGTAGTAGGCCCCTCTTTTGAAGGTGACGTTACCCTCACCCCAGTAGTTTGAGTCAGCAGGGATCCAATCCTAAAAGGGTAGATTATTGGAAGATAATGAATTAAGTTATTAATGCAGTATTGTGGTAGGCCCCGCTTTTGGCGGTGACGTTACCCTCGGCTAAGTAGTCCGAGTCAGCAGGGATACAGTCCTAAATAGCCGGGTTATAGTATTAATAGTAGTTAACTTATGAGGGGATCAAAGAGTTTGGACCCCCGCCATCCAATACCGTGAAGTATTGAAGGAGGTCCTACTAAATTTGACCCAGGTCCATTGCAGGACCTCTAAACGCTGAACAATGGCAAGACCTTTACCAAACCGTTCCCTTAACCCCCGACCAGGTAGCCAACATATCTCCATATAGACCGTGGAGATATGAATGGTGAAAATCCTTTATTTTATATAGACAGTAAAATAATGCCAAGACACCACGGACAAATGATAAGGAAAGATCACCTTCAACATAAGTAACTAGTTATTAAAGTCATTAATACAAAACCAAATAAAAAGTGCAAAAGATTAGAAATAAAAAGTATTATACTAGACACTTTGTCTTCACCAAGTGATGTAAGAGACTTAGGCAAACATGGCCTTGATTGTCAAGAACTCTTACGATCAATCTTGGATCCCGAGACGACTCACACCCTCTACGATGGACAATGGATGATGGTGGTGGATGATGGTGTTGTGATGGTGGTGGGTGGTGGATGAAGTGTGAGAGAGGTGGTGTGCCAAGGGATGAGATGAAATGAATCCAAGCCCTCCTATTTATAGGCTGAACAGAGAGCTGGACACGGCCCCGTGTCCGCTGGGCACGGCCCCGTGTCTGTCTGACAATCTCTCTCCTCATTAATTATAATTCGCAATTACAATAAATGCGCCTGCTGTACTTTCGACACGCCCCCGTGTCCGCTGAGCACGGCCCGTGGTGGGCAATAGAAGCTTCTATAGGTTTGTCTTTTCTGCTGCTTCTTGGGCACGGCCCCGTGCTGGCTGAGCACGGGGCGTGTTCAGTCTTCTGATTTCTCTATTTTGCTTTGGAAGGTGCCGTTGAGGGGTCGGGCAGTCCACTAATATTCCTTTTCTTGTATTTATGATGGATTTAGCTGTCTTTTTGCTTCTTTTGCGTTTTTGAGCTCATTTAATCCTGAAAATACAAAAGGAAGACAAAAACACTCTTTTTCCAATATTAGTACTTAAAAAGGGTTAGTTTTATGCCTCATTTGATGTAATTTATATGTTGCATTTTACATACATCAATAACCAGGGGGACAAAGATTCAAGACAGAGAGGAAAAAAAAGGGGGAAATTAGAAAGCTAAAAAAGGTTAGTATTTGTGGGAGAATTGATAGCAAAAGAAAGAGTCGAGGCATTACAAACTTTACCTGCTCTGCAGTTGCCAAAGATTTGTTTCTCCATAATATCTTCAATCAAGAAGGTCAGCTTTAGCTTAAAAACGCGTGATACAACATCTGCACGGTCATGAGACTTCTGCCCTGATATGAGAGATACCATGTCTTCGATTTCAGGCCATTTTGGGTTAGCTGTAAATATTACAAACAGGTCGGGGTTCCCAAAAGCACGGCACAGAGCCATGGCGTCTTGGTAATTTTGGATCATATATCTTGCACTGCCCGTAAAGGTTGCCGGCAAAACTATACGTTGTCCGATAGCCTCAGCATTTGTATCCCCACGCGTCACAGCGTCACAAACATTATGATAGAGTTCAACGTGCAGCTCATTTTGGTTATTCCTCATCCAGCGCAACCTTTGTTCTTCGATGGCCGCGTATGAGTCAACCAAATATTGTTGGAATAAACGACCGCCTCTTAACAGGGTGGTGCCTTCATTGTTGCGATAATGGATTCTGTAGCAGTAGTATTCCCGCATCGTGAGACATTGTCGTTTAGTCGCCCGACATCCGGTGTTGTCATGGTAGCGTATTCGCTCGTGGAACCCGATCTCTCCGTACGGAAACAACAACGGATACTGCAAAGGCATGTAAAGCTGATGTAATTCTGATATCCGTTGAAGCGCGCCGTGCTTTGTACTGATGATAACATCACGTGGCTCGGTGTTTTCCCCAAAGTCGTTTGTGATAAGAACAGCAACTTCAGACACATTAGGGCGATTGTACTGTGGATTGTTTATTATTTGGCCTAGTAAGCATAGCTGACAATTGTTGCTTTCATTCTGAGTGCACCAGTCGCGCGCCATTCGGAAGGCGTTAGCCAAAGAACTGTGTTTGTCTAACATTCTGATGAGGGACGCAACAATTGCTTCATCACATGTGTTGTGACAATGGGCCTGGCCAAACAAAGCAGCTATACGGTTTTTGACTTCGTTTTACGTGTCGTAGAAATACAGTTGAGCATATCTGGATTGTTCACCTTCAACTGGCAACATGGCTCCTATTCGGTGGTAGTTCTGACCACTTATTCGGAAGGTGTATAGGCTTCTACCACTGTTTATAGCATAATCAATCTTTCCCCCAAATGATGTGAAACAGAACACGCTATTATACACTCTAATATGTTCTCTGAATCTAACTGTCTCTGGGTCGTTACAATCAAGTAATGATCTTAATGGTTCAGGAGCATTGATGTGTGTAAAATGCAACATATAAATTACATCAAATGAGGCATAAAACTAACCCTTTTTTAGTACTAATATTGGAAAAAGAGTGTTTTTGTCTTCCTTTTGTATTTTCAGGATTAAATGAGCTCAAAAACGCAAAAGAAGCAAAAAGACAGCTAAATCCAACATAAATACAAGAAAAGGAACATTAGTGGATTGCCCGAACCCTCAACGGCACCTTCCAAAGCAAAATAGAGAAAACAGAAGGCTGAACACGCCCCGTGCTCAGCCAGCACGGGGCCGTGCCCAAGAAGCAGCAGAAAAGACAAATCTATAGAAGCTTCTATTGCCCACCACGGGCCGTGCTCAGCGGACACGGGGGGCGTGCCGAAAGTACTGCAGGCGCATTAATTGTAATTGCGAATTACAATTAATGAAGAGAGAGAGTGTCAGACGGGCACGGGGCCGTGCCCAGCGAACACGGGGCCGTGCCCAGGCTTCTGTTCAGCCTATAAATAGGAGGGCTTGGATTCATTTCATCTCATCCCTTGGCACACCACCTCTCTCACACTTCATCCACCACCCACCACCATCACAACACCATCATCCACCACCATCATCCATTGTCCATCGTAGAGGGTGTGAGTCGTCTCGGGATCCAAGATTGATCGTAAGAGTTCTTGACAATCAAGGCCATGTTTGCCTAAGTCTCTTACATCACTTGGTGAAGACAAAGTGTCTAGTATAATACTTTTTATTTCTAATCTTTTGCACTTTTTATTTGGTTTTGTATTAATGACTTTAATAACTAGTTACTTATGTTGAAGGTGATCTTTCCTTATCATTTGTCCATGGTGTCTTGGCATTATTTTACTGTCTATATAAAATAAAGGATTTTCACCATTCATATCTCCACGGTCTATATGGAGATATGTTGGCTACCTGGTCGGGGGTTAAGGGAACGGTTTGGTAAAGGTCTTGCCATTGTTCAGCGTTTAGAGGTCCTGCAATGGACCTGGGTCAAATTTAGTAGGACCTCCTTCAATACTTCACGGTATTGGATGGCGGGGGTCCAAACTCTTTGATCCCCTCATAAGTTAACTACTATTAATACTATAACCCGGCTATTTAGGACTGTATCCCTGCTGACTCGGACTACTTAGCCGAGGGTAACGTCACCGCCAAAAGCGGGGCCTACCACAATACTGCATTAATAACTTAATTCATTATCTTCCAATAATCTACCCTTTTAGGATTGGATCCCTGCTGACTCAAACTACTGGGGTGAGGGTAACGTCACCTTCAAAAGAGGGGCCTACTACAATAACTAAGATAATCTCTTAATTATGTGCAAAAGTGCGGAAATAATCAAAGGTTATACTAGATACGAGTCGGAACCAAGTGATTCATCTTGTCTATCTGTTTTTTCTTTTATTTTTATTTTCAGCATTTTAGTTAGTTTTTAATTTTCTTAGTTTAAAACATTTTTCTAAACTTTTATTTTGGTTAGACGTTGAGGATAAACCGGTACTAAAAGCTCTTGTGTCCTTGGACGACCTCGGTATCTTACCAACGCTATACTACACTCAACGATGGGTGCACTTGCCCATATGTGTGTTTAGTGTTAGTGAAATATCGTGTTTTATAAATTTAAAACTTGGCTAAAATAAGTGTTAAAAAGGGCTTAAAATTTACACCTAAAATATACGACACTTTACCGCACATCAAGTTTTTGGCGCCGCTGCCGGGGACACAAGGATTTTAAGAAAGCTTAAAATCGACGGCCTAATCAGTTTTTTTTTTCAAAACCTTTTTAAACGCGCGCACATTTTTCTGCATTTAGTTTAGTTTTGCATTTACAGTATCCTGTACACGGGGCCGTGTTCACTGTACACGGGGCCGTGTTCACTGAACACGGGGCCGTGCTGCAGATTTTTCATAAACGCCCAGTAACAGTAGCTTGAACACGGGCCGTGCTCACTGAACACGCCCCGTGCTCAACTAGATCAGTCAATTTAATTAAAACGCCCAGATACAGATTCTGAACACGGGGCCGTGTCCACTCAACACGGGGCCGTGTCCAGCCTCTGTTTCCGTTTTTATTTTTGTTTTCTGATCTCGAGACTCGGTTGTGGTCTGCTGAGTGATTCTTATGGATCAATACTCAGGAGGTTACAACTACACCTATGATGAGGATGATTATAGGGGTAATTATTGCACAAATTGTCGTAATACACGTTCAATTCAAGATAATCACTCGTACCAACCATCCAATTCATACACTTACTATGAGGAACCCAGGTACGAACCATCAACTTCATACACATCCTATGAAGACCAAAGGTACGAACCTCCTCCCTCATACTCATATTTTGATGAACCAAGGTATGAGCCTTCTTACTCATACTTTGAGGAACCAAGGTATGAGCCACCACCTTCATATGCTTATTATGAGGAGCCTTGGAGTGAACAACCCACCTCATATGAGTATTATGAAGAACAAAATTACGAACCTTATCCATCATATGCTTACAATGAAGGGCAATGGTGTGAACCATCAACTTCATATGGGTATTATGAGGAACAAAGGGTCGAACAACCGGATTCAAGCTTAGAAAATAATGATTCTTTTTCTATAACCGAAGTGACCGATAGGATATTAGAACACATTAGAGTTATCGATCGGTGTATAAAAGAAGCTCGCGCAAGGGAAGAGGAGTCCCGCGCAAGAGAAGAATTAAAAAAGGAAGAGATAACTAAAAATAAAAAAATGGAAGAACAAATAAGTGAAAAACCGACACATGAGTTAAACAACGAAAAAGGTGAGTCCGACAACGTTAAAATCCAAGAAGAGTCTAATTTTGAAGAAATTCATCTCTTGTCACCTTCTTTCGAAAATCATTGTTTAGTACCCACTCATGCTAAGTTTCTAAAAGAGTTAAACACTAACACAAAAATTGACGAAACGGTAAGTGTTAAGTTAACTAATGATCAAACTTCACTAATAAAAGAAGACCCATTTGAAATTAACATCACACCGGTTCCATGTTTCTTTCAAAATTCGTTTATTAGTAATGTCACAATCGATAAAGATCTTTGTGTTAACATAATGCCTAACTACCTTTTCGAAAAATTAAGTATTAGTGATTTTTCTCCACTTCAAATACCCATTTTTCTATCCAATCGGAAAGTAATAAAATCAATCGGTATAGTTTGTAGGTCCCTCTCGAGGATGAGATAAAACCTTATCCTTGTTATATCAAACACACTAGCGAGTGCGGAATCCAAGCTAGCATGCAACCGAGACTTTATACGAGAACAAGCACAAACACAACACGCAAGATTCACCGATTAACACCACTTGTATTAATACGAATGAAGGGTCCGGTTACAAGCTCAATGTTTACAGAAGTATTCTATAAACTCTCAAAGTGTGTGTGTGTGTGTGCTCCTGTCTCTCTCTGTCTTCCTCTTGTGTCTCCTTCTGAAGTGAACACAACACACGGGTATTTATACCCGACACAGATCGTCTGGTCGAAGGATCAGACAGACTGATCGAAAGATCATCTGTCGACCAGAAACAGCTCGAAGGATCAACATATACCACGAAAGATGTGATCTTTCGTGGTCCATCCTTCGACTTCGAAGGATATCTTTCGAGCTCATCATCATCGAAGGATATAAGTAATCCTTCGATGACCATCCTTCGACTCAAACATCTTTCAACCATGTGCTAACTGTTTGGTCAAGTCAAACCAGGAGGATGGTTGACTTGGTCAAACTTACATCGAATGCACATAAAAACAAACCTAAGACGTAACTCAGACTAACACAAGACATCGTTTTGAATCATGACGAAATACAGACAAAGTACAGACATAAGTGCACCAACAAACTCCCCCTTGGCTGTAGCTTTGTCTCGATTTTCGTTCTTGTAGGTCTTCGTGTCTTCAAGTCTTTGACTTCTTTTCACGTCTTCAATGTCGGATGATCTTCAAAGTCTTCACGTCTTGAAAGTAGAAAGTGTATCAACAAACTCCCCGTTTCATGTAGAAAGTGTGTTGACAAACTCCCCCTTAGATTGAACTCTCCATTGAGTCATGCTCGTGAATCGTTGACTTGTCAATTCTTCAGATCCTTGTGGTGTTGATGAAGGGACAGCGGCAACTCGATCATTTTATCCTTTGAGTGCCTCCACTTCGTGTCTTCATTCCAAAGCTTTTCATCGAACATGTTCTCCTCGCCTTTAGCATCTGCACATGCAAGAAAGCTAAACGCATAATGAGAACAACCGCTTGGAATATAGTTAACATTTAAACTAACGACACATATGAGATCAAATCTCAATCAAACACCAACCGACAGCAGTTTGAAAGTTTAGAAAAATATTCATTTTAATCCTTTAACTTTCAAAACTCGTTAACTTCGACTGTTTATGAAGATGCAATTGTTTTCCAGCTTATAATCAGGATCTTGGGAAGGATAGACTCGAGTTCCAACATCAGTCAATCAAAAATAAACTAGAAGCAAAATCTTTTTGGATTTTATAAAGTTTATATTAAAACACACCTAAAATCTTTTTTGAAATTTTCATTTTTCAAATGTAAAGATGGAAAGCAATAAATAAATATATACAAAGATGCATAAACAGGAAACATTAAATAAATATTTACAGACATTCTTTTTGCGAGTTTCGAGGGTAAGAGAATCATATCAGTGTACGGTCATGCCAAAACGCTCTTGTTGTTCTTTTAGTTAACATTAAGATAAGCATCCTATAACGATTATCGGTATTGTTGTCCACTTAAGCTCAGCTTATCATTTGTAATCATGGCGAGGGGATACGTTAAGGTATAATTTATACTTACCGACCGGTGTTCATCCACATCACGACACATTCCCGTATCAAGGTATGCACGAGGATTCATCTTACCGGTGAGTATACCGATTATCATCTGTTTGACCGTATATGATGTGAGATTCTCACTTATTTGATTTGAAAACAAGCCCTATGTGATAGAATCACTTATTGATGAGGAACTTGATTTTCAGATGCATGAGGGCACAGGAGCAAGTCCGTGAACAGGTCAGTACTTTCGTACAGCAGAGAGACGAACTTGACTCCCGGATGAATGTGATATTTAATCACTTATTGGTTTGGACATGTGATTGTTGATCACTTATTGAGGTCGTATGCAGTATGTACACGTATGTATGGTATCATGGAAGATTTAGACTTGCGTCCCCGTTATTTTTCGGTAAAAGATACAACCATGATACCCAGATGATAAGCAGCATAAAGACCGAATATCTCAGAACCTCGGCAATCTCTCAAACGAAATTTCGGTACTAAGACCATATGCCAATGAATGGTTCCCACCTGGTCTTCAGTCGATTTAAGTTTATATCACCCTGCACACTTTAAAATGATTGTGAGCCTACCGATACATCTTATATAGAGCTGCTTATCGTTTTTCATTTAAGGTTTAAAGAGGTTTAGACAGACCACTGATGTACTATCATATTCTCTTTTGCTCGCCAGGAAACTCATTTTTGCTTTTCTATTGTTTTTGTGTTTTTGAAATTTTTCGATGTTTTTGGATTTTCAGATTTTGGATTACTCCCCCTAAAATCAACAAACTAAAATAAATTTAAAACACAAAGGTATTTACAAAAATGATTTTCCGATGTTGGTTAACTCATGTTTTACCTCAATGCCGTTTACCAAAATTAATTTTGAACGAATTTCGGAAAAATCAGTTGACATGTCGGTAAGCGGTGCGGACCATGACAGCATTGTCTGGCCAAAGAGTGCTGAACGAGATAATAATTCACAAAGCAGCTTAAATATCGACAAGTATAGGAGAGATTAGAAATTTAAAACCGTATCCTGCAACTGCATCGTGCATTGCAAGGAATCTGAGTGCTCTCCCAAACTGAATATCCACCCGGTGTGGATTTCAAGGTCGATTTGTAGCTACTGAAATCCCTTCACAGCAACAAGATCATAAACCTCCGGGTCCGGCTGGTCTTCCACATTGCACCAGCGAAGGTCTTTGTCTTTCTCTTTCAGAAGTAGTGTGCGGTTGTTCAATCCATGCCAAGGCATCCGCACACCTGGATGGTTTGTTCAACAAACACATTTTCTTCAATCACACCACGAAGAAATGTACACTGCACGTTCATCTTGTAGATTGTTGAACTTCAGACGTGCTGCAGGTGCGTACATTTTGATTTGAATCTATCCCGGGGACCCGATCAAAGCCTTGAACATTCACATTTTTGAAATGATTTTCATTTTGTCGAAGCTTCCAATTTCTTTCATCAGACATTTCTTTTTCCCTTTTCTCTTCCTCTCCATCAAAGGCAACAATTTCTTCTGTCGCCTATCTTGTGCAAGGACGCTCCACTATCAACAATCTTACGACTATCGAAAGTTCCTCCTGGAATATCCTACACACTCACTCAGAGATTAGTCGGAGAGGGGGACCCAAGCCTTTGTGGACTTGGGTCGTCCTTGATCATCAAGAAAGGTGATTTCAATCACTTGATGATTAGGAAAAAGAACCTGTGGTGCTCCCCCTGACTGAATTACCTGTTTTTGTTTCCAAGCTGTTTGTCCTTTACCAGTATTTGTATTAATTGTTTTAGCATTTACTGGTGTTACAGTTTTAGGTTTTGCTTGAACAGGTTTTTCTTCTTTGACCTCTGATTTTAAGGCCTTTTCAATTACCTTTTGATTCTTTTGTTTTAACTTCTTTTCCCTTTCTTTCAAGACACGTGGGTCTTGTTTCGGGGAAAGTGATCGTTTTTGGTAATTGGTTTCTTGGGGAGCACTTGTTTTTGCCTTCAACTTTTGCAGGTATGGGCAGTATCTTACAATATGCCCAATTGTGCCACACTCAAAACACATTCTCCGCTCTACAAACCTCGGAGAAACATGTTGATGATCAGACGGAGAACCAGACAATGAACTTTGTGATCTAGACGTGCTTGGACCTAAATCACATCCGTTGGTGTGTTGGGTGTAATTATTCTGATCATTTCGTTTTAAAATTCTAACTTGTTTTACAAAATCAACGTTAGATTTTTCTTGAAATGTTTCAATTTTATCTGAACCCGTGGATCCAACAAAGTTCATTTTCGGTTCTCGTTTCTTAACAGAAGCTCTTTTGTTCTGCACCTTTTGTTGTTGAACCTTTGGTTGTTCAGTCTTAGCCTGCTGAACTTTAGGTGCTTGAACCTTCTTGTTCTGAGCCTTCTTTCCCTGTACTTTACCCTTTCCTGAGTTGACTTGTTGTTTTCGCTCAATTGGTAGTTTTTGGTTTCCGTATTGTTTTCGAATTTGTTCACACGGAATTGGATCACATTGAGTGACGGTAATTTTGCCACTTTTGTTCCCCAAAAACTTATCAGTACATCCTTCAAAAATTTGCTCAATTAAATCTTGATTTACATTTTTAATTGGAAAATCTTTGTTAGAGTAGATTTTGCTATCTCCTTTGAGCGTGTACAACAAGTTATTCTCTTCACTGCTAGATACAAGGGACTCCATTGGTTTTGACATATCAGTCTTACTCGGTTTCACTGGTGGATCACACAGGATGTGATTCTCGATTGGAATATCTGTTGTAACCGAGTTAGACTGTTGTTTCACAATTACTTCAGATTCATCATCCGAAGAATCAGCATCCTCAACAGTGGGAGGACTCTGTTCCTTAACACATGATGAATCTGTCACATTCTCAGATTCAGATTCAGTTTCAGATTGACCTGAGGATGATGTACCAGTTGTGAACCCGAGGCCTGCTGCAAAATCATCTAGATTGAGTGGCACAGTAGGTTCAAAACGGGGCATATCCTCGTCATCAGGCAATTTGGAGTAATTGTGATTCATTGGGGGAGGACATGATTTGAATCCAATACATTGTTTATCCCCCTTTTTCTTTTGAACATCAATAATGTGATCCAATACATAGCGGGAATTGGAATAGCTTTCCAGTTTCTGCTTAATTGTCTCACATTCACCTCGAGCTGTTGCCAACTCTACCATTTGCTTTTCAATTGTGTCAATAAGATTATTGTTAGCATGTTGTTTTCGCAAAACAGCCTTTTGTAATTCTGAAACATCATGTCTTAATGACGCAATTGTTGCTTTAAATTCCTTTTCATTTCTGGTTAAAAACGAGTTAGCTTCAGCTGCTTTAGAAAGATCTACAATCAATTCTTGATTGTGTTTGGATATGATTTCAAACTGACTTTCCTGTTCAGCATATTTAACATTTAAACTATCACAATTTTCACAGCTAACTACAGTGGGTTCATCGACACATACCTGACCTGATGAACTGTCGACATTAGCCATAAAGGCTGAATGGAGAGAAGACGAAGAGTAAGCAGCTTGATCCATCAAATTAGATCTTCTTTCAGTTCCTGCTGCAGCTTCTTCCAAGAGCTCATCAATATCTGCATCGACTGACGCACTTGATGTCTCATCCACATGATCATTTCCTGAAGTGGAGGATTCTTCATCTGAGCTTCCACTATAACCAGAACTGTCTTCATCTTCAGAAGATGCAACACCATTGGTGGAAGATTCTCCACCACTGGCGTGCTTTAAATCCTTTACGACTTTAGCAAAACATGCTGTTCCACCATTTCCTCCTTCTCCAAGCTGAAGCGACCAATCACAACCCTCATCTATTTGAACCACCAGCCCCCGGTTGGCATTTGATGACCCTGCTTGGCCTTGGTTGTTGACAGGTATCAACGTACGAACATTGTTCCCGTTCTGGTTCTGCTGGTTGCCTTGATTTCTGAACGGATTTTGATTTCCATGCTGAGCTGGTCTTGTGCATTCCCTTTTGAAATGACCCCGTTCGCCACAGTTAAAGCACTTGACAGCTTGCTTGTCGAACCCATACTTGGTGTCTTTCTTGTTTTCCAAGTTGGATCTCCCCGTCCTTTCCATAAACTCCTTTGCTCTTCGAATTGCACTAGCAAGAGCCCATTTGATATCCATCATTTCAAACTCTTCTTTATCCACTTGCTGATAATCTTCATTGGTTAGATTGATATTCCCAATCTGACCTGCGATCAATCCACTATAAGCACTAACCAAGGTATTCAACATCTCCATATGCTCCTTGGCTATTTCGACACTGACTTTAGAAAAGTTGGAAGTGTCTAATCTGACTGTGTTTGGATTGGAAGTGGCTTGAAAGTTTGAAGAGCTTCCATAAAACCCTTGCTGTTGTGGTTGTTGCTGCTGAGCTGAAGAAGAAGAAGAATCTGGTCTTGAATACATCATCGTGTATGCTGAAGGATCAAACTGACTTGTTGTGGAAGGACCAGTGTTTGAGATGAAGGCTGTTTGAAGCTTTGCATGTTGAGAGACTGGTTTTTCTCCACTGATACCTCCTGCAATCCCAAAGTACATCTCTGGATTTTGAGGAGTCAATGTTCTTTTTGCCTTAAGCTTTTCTTCTACATCCTTGTTCTCCAATCTTTGAATCAACTCATAAACAGTGATTGTGTCTAGAACACCATTTTCTTTGAGAATTTCAAGATAACTGCTCCACTTTGCTGGTAAGCTGTCAGCGAATCTCTTCACCATTTCTTGTGGAGTGGCAGTGACTTTAAAAGCAAACATCTCACTCAACAAGTGATGGAACCTTGTAGATAAATCTGCCAAAGTCTCATTCTCCATACACGTGAATCCTTCAAACTCTTTCTTCAGTAATTCTTGCTTAATCTTTCTAGATTGAGCATTTCCTTCACATCGTAACGTGAGCATATCCCACAAGCTTTTAGTAGTCGTGCAGTAAACAAATTGGTGGTATATGTCTCTGTGAAGAGCTTGTGTGAGAATCATGAATGCTTTCTTTTCTAACTCAAATTTCTTCTTATCATCTTCAGACAAAGTGCTGTAAGTTTCTGGATTAGATCCTGCAACTTCCAAATCATGTTCAAATGCGGTGAAGAAGCACATCCATAGGTCTTGACCTTGCCCCTGAACATAAGTTCTCAGCCTTTCTTTCCACCATCCCCAATCATTGATGTGATTTAGCTTTGGCGGTTTTGTGCTTGTACCAGTTTCACTGTCGTTCTGCATCATAGATTGAATGCTGCTGTTTTGATTTGTGACCAATGCCCATTGATTTGCAGTGATCATTGCAGCTTGAGGTGGGGCAATAGCTTGCATCCATGCAGTTTTGTTGAAATCTGACGCCGATTGCGTAGCTGATGATTGTGGAGTCGAAGTTATTTGAGTCCACGCGGTTGGATCCCACTGACCGTTTGTTCCCATTTTATGAAAATTAATATATTAAGTGAAAATTGATTTAAAAATTAAAAAAAAAGTTTTCTCCTTTTAAAAATTTAATTTTCACAAACTATGTTAAAATCTCGAAGGATAACAACCAGCCGAAGGATCAAGAATCGAAAGACCTGAAAAGAACAACCTGTTAAACTTAAAAACAGACAAGGATCGAAAGATTAACACCTGTTCGAATGATCAACAGTGTTCGAAAGATCACTGTTGAGTTTCGAACAATGTTTTCGAAAGATTCTCCAATCGAAGGATCCTTATCTTTCGAAAATGAACTGTAGACCGAAAGATGTATGTTTCGAAAATATTCCTTGGAACGAAAGATAAGTCTCAGACTTCGAAGGATGCTCGAAGGATGACTATCTGTCGAACCTCCTTTGGTCGAAAGATAATCTTTCGACTTCGAAGGATATCTTTCGAACAGCTCTGACACGGTTGACAAATGTGACAGGTTGGTGAAAAGTTGACGGGTTGGTGAGAACTTTCGGCAGAAAGTATGTTCAGACCATATCTTCTGAACATGCAGGTTTCACCAAACAGGTAATGTCCAATATTTTAATCAGTTTACTCTTTTCAAAGCACAAACAAGTTTGATATTCAAATTTCAAGATCAAAGAGTGTAATATTATGAAGAACACTTGAAAAAGTCAAGAACACAGCCCAAAAATCTGAGTTTTCCGGTAAACCCACAAACTTTCGGAACACAATATTTGCTAAAATGTTTAACAAAAACCAAAGACTAACATGTAATCATGAAAAACAACAAGGTTTTTAACAAAACATCAAGCAAAAACAACAAGATTTTCCAGAAAAAAATAAACTTCAAACACCCGGAAAACACCCGAAAACACTCGGTTTTAACAAGGAGAAGAGCCAAGGCTCTGATACCACTTGTAGGTCCCTCTCGAGGATGAGATAAAACCTTATCCTTGTTATATCAAACACACTAGCGAGTGCGGAATCCAAGCTAGCATGCAACCGAGACTTTATACGAGAACAAGCACAAACACAACACGCAAGATTCACCGATTAACACCACTTGTATTAATACGAATGAAGGGTCCGGTTACAAGCTCAATGTTTACAGAAGTATTCTATAAACTCTCAAAGTGTGTGTGTGTGTGCTCCTGTCTCTCTCTGTCTTCCTCTTGTGTCTCCTTCTGAAGTGAACACAACACACGGGTATTTATACCCGACACAGATCGTCTGGTCGAAGGATCAGACAGACTGATCGAAAGATCATCTGTCGACCAGAAACAGCTCGAAGGATCAACATATACCACGAAAGATGTGATCTTTCGTGGTCCATCCTTCGACTTCGAAGGATATCTTTCGAGCTCATCATCATCGAAGGATATAAGTAATCCTTCGATGACCATCCTTCGACTCAAACATCTTTCAACCATGTGCTAACTGTTTGGTCAAGTCAAACCAGGAGGATGGTTGACTTGGTCAAACTTACATCGAATGCACAGAAAAACAAACCTAAGACGTAACTCAGACTAACACAAGACATCGTTTTGAATCATGACGAAATACAGACAAAGTACAGACATAAGTGCACCAACATAGTTGAAGATGTCTTGGTTCAAACAAATCAAATGGTAATTCCAACCGACTTTGTCATCCTCGATGACGCTCCTCTAGTGTTGGGACGACCATTTGTAAAAACTTACGAAGCTTTGAAAAACCGGAAGTTCAATAATCTACCTCTTCAATTAGGGGCATTTAAAAGAAGTGTCGATCTCGAGCGATCAATGAAATATCCATTCGGCAATAATGACCCCCTAATTGAAGATGAAGATGAGCCACCCGATACAAGTGAAGAGACTGACCACTTTGTTGAAGAAGAGGTCGCCATAGAACAAACTTTTAAAGTTCTTGATCGAAACGAGCAACCAAATAAGGAGTCTCCTAAAGACCCACCACTTGAGCTCAAAGAACTTCCAAAAGGTTTGGAATATGCTTTTCTAGACAAAGATGGTAAATTACCTGTAATTATTTCGTCTAAATTAGATAACCTAGAAAAAGAAAAACTAGTTAGTCTTTTGAAAAAACACAAAAATGCAATAGCTTGGAAACTTGTTGACATAAAAGGAATTAGTCCTTCTATGTGCACACACAAAATTTTGATGAATGATGACTACAAATCTGTCATACAACCACAACGTCGAGTAAATCCAAATGTTCAAGAAGTGGTTAAAAATGAAGTCATCAAATTACTTGATGCAGGACTTATCTATCCTATTTCCGATAGTCCTTGGGTAAGTCCCGTCCAAGTAGTTCCAAAGAAAGGAGGTATGACGGTAATTACTAACGAAAAAAATGAATTAATACCAACAAGAACCGTCACAGGATGGAGGGTATGTATAGATTATAGACGATTAAATGAAGCAACAAGAAAGGATCATTTTCCTTTACCCTTCATTGATCAGATGTTAGAAAGATTATCCGGTCATAAATTTTACTGTTTCTTGGATGGTTTTTCAGGTTACTTTCAAATCCCGATAGCACCCGAAGACCAAGAAAAGACAACGTTCACGTGTCCCTATGGAACTTTTGCCTATCGACGCATGCCGTTTGGTCTATGTAATGCCCCCGCAACATTCCAACGTTGCATGGTAGCCATTTTCCATGACATGATAGAAAAGACAATGGAAGTCTTCATGGACGACTTTTCTATCTTTGGGGATTCATACGACCAATGCCTCGATAACCTTGAACGAATGCTATCCCGATGTGAGGAAACTAACCTCGCCCTTAATTGGGAAAAATGCCATTTCATGGTAACGGAGGGAATAGTACTCGGTCACAAGATCTCAAGCGAAGGAATGGAGGTGGATCGAGCCAAAATAGATACCATTTCTAGATTACCTCCTCCATCCTCCGTAAGAGCTATTAGAAGTTTCCTAGGGCATGCCGGATTTTATAGGAGGTTTATCAAAGACTTTTCAAAAATCTCAAGACCTCTAACAAAGTTACTTGAAAAAGATGCTCCTTTCATCTTTGACAAGGATTGCAATCAAGCATTTCTAACCCTAAAAGAAATGTTAGTCAATGCACCTATCATGATAGCACCCGATTGGAAATTTCCTTTCGAAATCATGTGCGATGCTAGTGACTTTGCAGTTGGAGCTGTCTTGGGACAGAGAAGAGAAAAGCATTTCCACCCAATATATTATGCTAGTAAAACACTTAACGATGCACAAGAAAATTACACAACAACTGAAAAAGAGTTACTAGCTGTGGTATTTGCTTTTGATAAATTTCGCTCTTATCTTGTTCTTTCTAAAACTATAGTCTACACAGACCATGCAGCCATTCGATATCTCTTTAAAAAGCAAGACGCAAAACCACGTTTGATTAGGTGGATTCTACTCCTCCAAGAATTCGACATTGAAATCAAAGACAAAAGAGGAGCAGAAAATACCGCAGCAGATCATCTTTCGCGCTTAGAAGACCCAGCTTTGGAGGCAACCAGGGGCGAGCAAATCAACGAAAAATTTCCAACTGAATCCCTGGAAATGGTGGAATTTAAGGAAGAACCATGGTACGCCGACTTTGCCAACTACTTAGCTAGTGGAATAGTCGCCAAAGGATGTCCACATCATCAAAGAAAAAAATTCTTTGCCAATGTGAAACACTATTTTTGGGAAGATCCATATCTTTTCAAAATGTGTGCCGACCAGCTCGTCAGACGATGCGTACATGGTAGTGAAGCCCGAAGAATTCTTCGCCATTGTCACGAAGGTCCATACGGAGGACATCATGGTGCTGCCAGTACCGCACGAAAGGTATTTGATTCAGGATTTTATTGGCCAACCATTTACAAGGATGCCCAAAATCTTGTAAAGACATGTGATGCTTGCCAAAGAACAGGTAATATTTCTTCCAAAAACGAAATGCCACAAAATGGCATTCTTATTTGTGAAATTTTTGATGTGTGGGGACTCGACTTTATGGGACCTTTTCCACCATCAAAAGGAAACAAATACATACTTGTGGCAGTAGATTACCTGTCTAAATGGGCCGAAGCCGAAGCACTTCCAACAAATGATGGAAGAGTAGTGGTAAGATTTCTGAAAAAATTATTCTCTCGTTTTGGCACACCCAAAGCTTTAATAAGTGATAGAGGTACCCATTTTTGTAATCATCAACTTGAAAAAATTTTAACAAGATATGGGGTCTATCACCGGGTTTCGACAGCTTATCACCCTCAAACAAACGGACAAGCCGAAGTGACCAATAGAGGGCTAAAACGAATACTTGAAAAAACCGTAGGGTTAAATAGAAAGGAATGGGCTGATAAATTAGATGATGCTTTATGGGCTTTTCGAACTGCTTATAAAACAACGATAGGTACAACCCCATATAAGCTAGTCTATGGAAAAAGTTGCCACTTGCCAGTAGAAATTGCACACAAAGCCTACTGGGCAATCAAAAATGTAAACTTAGATCTAGAATTTGCTGGTAAAAATCGATTTTGTCAAATAAATGAATTAGACGAACTTAGGAATTATGCATACTCAAACTCTGAGATTTATAAGGAAAGAATGAAAGATTGGCATGACAAACATATTAAACCTAATGAATTTCGGGTAGGAGATTTAGTTCTTTTGTTTAATTCACGACTTCGATTATTTCCTGGTAAATTAAAGTCTAGGTGGTCAGGACCTTTTTCCGTCACCCATATTTTTCCACACGGTGCAGTGGAAATTAAACCTCGAAATGGGTCACCATTTAAAGTCAATGGCCAACGGCTGAAACTCTATCAAGGATTTATTGAGGATGAGGAAGAAGAGATCTCGCTTCAAACCGTGGAAGAATAAAAACATCATGCCTGGTAAGTTATGAACGATTGAGGCGGCAAAATAAAGCGGTAAGTTTTCTAAACCATAGCTTGTAGGAGAAAGGGGCACTCACACGCGCACTAAAAAAAAAAAAAAAAGGAGGCTCGGCACGAGGCCGTGTCCGCTGGACACGGGGCCGTGTTCGCGCTGCAGACGGGATAAAACCCCTTTTTCAAAACAGTTTCTTCATTCCACACGCCCCGTTTTCCCACAAAAGCTCTGGTTCCAGGCGATTTTTCGCGAGATTCCAACGTCTCTTACCAATCTAACAAAGTCAAGGTATGATTCTGTCACTCGTAGTAGTTAGATTAGTTACTTGCATGTAGTTAATACACCACAAATTTGGGGAAAAATCTAGGGTTCTTGATGTTCTTTCGGATCGAACCTAAAATTTTTGCCTAAATCTGTTTGCATTTAGTTAGATTAGTGTTAAGGGAAGTAAATACACTTGTATTGTTCATAGATTCACCCGATTTCTTACAAAAACCCAAAACCCTTGTTCTTGAACCGAAAAAGATAAAATTGATAGGGTAAACGGGTTATTTTGGGAAAAACGGCACTTAGGGTTTCATTTTCGGGGGAAACCGCACCTATTGGTTCAAAAATTTTCAAGTTTTCGAAACCGGGTCGAAAAATGGGATTTTTGAGTAACAGACCCCTGAACACGGGGTCGTGTCCGCTGGGCACGGGGTCGTGTCCAGCCCGCTGTTTGCAGTTTTGTCCGAAAATATTTCTGTTTCATGCTAACTTTTGGTGTATTCTTGCAGATGGCCAGGAAGTTTACCAGATTCAACGCCAATGAGCTAGATGCAAGAGCTCGATACGAGCTTCTTCAAACAAGGCCGGAGGAATACCCGAGGCAGGCGTGCACAGAACTACTAACCATGGTGAATCAAATTGACCGTTTCAACAACATTGTCACGGGACCACTCAGAGTCGCACTAACAACCCGACTCCGTTCTGTTCATGAATGCACCTTGGAATTCTACAGCACCTTTGCATTCAAGTCAAGGTGCGACCCGTTCGATAATGAAGGGGTGTCATTCAGGTGTGGCGGAACGAGGTATTCGATCTCCATGGCACAATTCGGGTCGATTATCGGGTTGTATGCGGAGGAGGATGCGGGAGACGAAGACAATACCGGGGGGTTGAGAGAGATCGAAGACAACGAGCGCCAAGCCATGTGGGCTCAGATTGGGGAAGGATTCTACAATCCGAGCAGCACTAAGAGTACCAAGCTGAGGGATCCGCTTTACAGATACATTCATAGGCTCCTCGGCTACTCTCTTAGCCAAAGGCATGGCAGTGGTGGCGTCGTTGGGTTAAGAGATTTGCTTGTCCTCCATTGCATTCACAACCGCAGACTGCTCGATGTTCCGTTCCTCATGCTCCGAAACATGCATCACAACCGCCTTGCTAGTGCACCAACTCCTATTTTCTTCGGGGGGTGGGTGCACCGTCTCTTCAGGCACTTCGCCCACATTCCGAGGGCATTTGAAAGGAGCCCATGGTCGGGTACGGTGGATATTCACATATGCCGCTCGATGAACCTGGTTTATGAGGCAGAAGACGGGACGGTAACCTTTCAAAGGATGCAAGGTCATGCATGGAACCCGCAAGAAGCACTTGTCCTCCCAGCACCGCAACATCATCAGTACCAATACCCACCCCACGGTGATCCGGGCCAATCATCCTCCTTGGGAGGCAGTTTTCCTAATTTTCAAAGTTTGCATGATTTGTTGCAGGAAAACCTCATGTGTACTCGGAACACCTATAACATGGCGAGCAACACCTACCACCGGGTCGGAGCTATAGAGAGAAACCTATCCGAGATACAAGAAGACGTCGGATACATACGAGACCACATTGCACGCCATGGAGGGAGTGACGATGATGATGATGATGATGATGATGATGATGCCATGGAGTAGGCGGGAGGAGCATAGGAGGAAGCGGTTGATTGATGACTCCCCAGGTTAACCCTTTGCAATCTTGAACAATTAATGGCCTGCGTGCCAAGTGTTAGACAATTTACTTTTCCTAACTATTTTTCTGCATTTTATTTTTCTTACTTTATGTGTGGAACAATTAACTTTGGTAATGTAGGATGTTTGTATTGCTTGGTGTGGTATTAAGTGTTGAAACAGGTACAAACCAAGGCTTAGGGTGTTAAGCCTCAGCACTTATAGGGCTAGAATGGAAAAACCGGAGAAGGAAACCTGTTTTTCAGGCTTCCAGACTGTCCACACGGGGACGTGTCCAGCCAACACGCCCCCGTGCTCACCTCCCTGACCTGCTGTTTGGCTTCTGTTCGGCAGAATTTTGTCAGACACGTGGCTGTGTTCAGTGGACACGGGGCCGTGTCCACCTTCTGTAAGTTCTTGTTACTGGCACCTGAACACGGGGTCGTGCCCACTCTACACGGGGCCGTGTTCAGTGCCCAGTAAACACAATTTTTTGCTTTTTAAACACTATTTTACACATCTAATCAACCTAAAAATTTATTTTTGGGACACATTGAGGACAATGTGTAATTTAAGTGTGGGGGGGATGCTAAAACCTTGAATTTTGCAAGTCCTAAATACAAGCCTTACACAAAACTCTATTGGAACCGCTAATCACCCCAAATTTTTTCAAAAATTTCAATTTTTTTTACTTGTCTAGGTTTAACTCGGGAAATTCAAGCTCTCAAAAAGGTTATATTTTTACAAATTTACAACCGATAGCGTAGTGATAAAAAGAACCAACATAAGAAAATTATGAAAAGGCATGACAAACTTATTTAAAATTTGATTATATATACTTGATCACATAAAAACTCATTTCCACAAAAGTGAGTTTTGAGCCTTTATTGAGCACACAATTTCATATCATTTGACTAAATGCTCATTTTTCGTTTCTTGTGTGAATAGCCGCTTGGTTCTTACGACTCTAGAACTTGCCATGACAATACATTCCCGGTCCTTATCAACTTAAACCCGAGTAAGTAAATGATGGAGGCATTAGGACTAACATTTTTTTCTACACCATTATTTTTCTTTTTCTTTTACCACCTACCCAAAAATCCCCCTAGTTAGCCCCTTTGAGCCTAAACCTTTTCGTTTCATCACCCAAAACAAAAACCCTTTCACCCACCAAAACCTTTTTTTATTTTTAACCCTTTATTTTAGTAACAAGTTCGGTTCTTCGAAAAAAAAAAATGAAGCAAAAAGAAAATAAACAAACAAAGTAATCAAAAATAACTTTGTTTGAATAAAAGCTTCATCAAAAATAAAAAGTTGCAAAAAGACGAGAACCGACACTTGTTACGCTTTTTAGCCCTTTTTCTACTAACCACTAACCCAACCACCTACCTTTAACCCTAGCCAACCCTTAACCCACAAAGTCCTCTTGATATCTACAAAGGTATAAAAGTTAAAAAGGAGGAGGATTGATTTCTTGGCAAGCCTATGGTAGGAATAAGTTCCAGGACCGCTCTCGAGTGATTCACTAAAAATACACCTTCGGCCGAGTGTGAGTGATTTCCCCGCGAGGTATGTGAACTTGTATATAAATAGAATTTTAAAAAAGGCATGTTATGCCCAAATAAGTAATTTCTTTTATGAACAGTTCTAAATAAATCATTACGAATAGGAGTGTAAATAAATAAAAATAAAACCCAAAAAGATCTTGGAAATCCCGACACTCTATGACAAGCCCAAAACCTTCTCTTCTACCTATTCCATTTGGGAGTGTAAGCCACATATTAAAGAGTTTTGCTTGAGGACAAGCAAAAGTTCAAGTGTGGGGGTATTTGATGTGTGTAAAATGCAACATATAAATTACATCAAATGAGGCATAAAACTAACCCTTTTTTAGTACTAATATTGGAAAAATAGTGTTTTTGTCTTCCTTTTGTATTTTCAGGATTAAATGAGCTCAAAAACGCAAAAGAAGCAAAAAGACAGCTAAATCCAACATAAATACAAGAAAAGGAACATTAGTGGATTGCCCGAACCCTCAACGGCACCTTCCAAAGCAAAATAGAGAAAACAGAAGGCTGAACACGCCCCGTGCTCAGCCAGCACGGGGCCGTGCCCAAGAAGCAGCAGAAAAGACAAATCTATAGAAGCTTTTATTGCCCACCACGGGCCGTGCTCAGCGGACACGGGGGCGTGCCGAAAGTACTGCAGGCGCATTAATTGTAATTGCGAATTACAATTAATGAAGAGAGAGAGTGTCAGACGGGCACGGGGCCGTGCCCAGCGAACACGGGGCCGTGCCCAGGCTTCTGTTCAGCCTATAAATAGGAGTGCTTGGTTTCATTGCAACTCATCCCTTGGCACACCACCTCTCTCACACTTCATCCACCACCCACCACCATCACAACACCATCATCCACCACCATCATCCATTGTCCATCATAGAGTGTGTGAGTCGTCTCGGGATCCAAGATTGATCGTAAGAGTTCTTGACAATCAAGGCCATGTTTGCCTAAGTCTCTTACATCACTTGGTGAAGACAAAGTGTCTAGTATAATACTTTTTATTTCTAATCTTTTGCACTTTTTATTTGGTTTTGTATTAATGACTTTAATAACTAGTTACTTATGTTGAAGGTGATCTTTCCTTATCATTTGTCCGTGGTGTCTTGGCATTATTTTACTGTCTATATAAAATAAAGGATTTTCACCATTCATATCTCCATGGTCTATATGGAGGTATGTTGGCTACCTGGTAGGGGGTTAAGGGAACGGTTTGGTAAAGGTCTTGCCATTGTTCAGCGTTTAGAGGTCCTGCAATGGACCTGGGTCAAATTTAGTAGGACCTCCTTCAATACTTCACGGTATTGGATGGCGGGGGTCCAAACTCTTTGATCCCCTCATAAGTTAACTACTATTAATACTATAACCCGGCTATTTAGGACTGTATCCCTGCTGACTCAGACTACTTAGTCGAGGGTAACGTCACCGCCAAAAGCGGGGCCTACCACAATACTGCATTAATAACTTAATTCATTATCTTCCAATAATCCACCCCTTTAGGATTGTATCCCTGCTGACTCAAACTACTGGGGTGAGGGTAACGTCACCTTCAAAAGAGGGGCCTACTACAATAACTAAGATAATCTCTTAATTATGTGCAAAAGTGCGGAAATAATCAAAGGTTATACTAGATACGAGTCGGAACCAAGTGATTCATCTTGTCTATCTGTTTTTATTTTATTTTTATTTTCAGCATTTTAGTTAGTTTTTATTTTTCTTAGTTTAAAACATTTTTCTAAACTTTTATTTTGGTTAGACGTTGAGGATAAACCGGTATTAAAAGCTCTTGTGTCCTTGGACGACCTCGGTATCTTACCAACGCTATACTACACTCAACGATGGGTGCACTTGCCCATATGTGTGTTTAGTGTTAGTGAAATATCGTGTTTTATAAATTTAAAACTTGGCTAAAATAAGTGTTAAAAAGGGCTTAAAATTTACACCTAAAATATACGACACTTTACCGCACATCAAGCATCAAGAAGGCGAGCAAGCAAAACCTTGCCATCCTGGCAGCACGAAGAGAAAGTTGTCCCATCAGACGACTTTGTATTTTATTCCTCTCTTCATACCACATGATCGCTATACAATTATGGCATGTGAAGGTTGGACGACCAAGGCTTTGGTACTTAACATGCGCACCTATAATATTTGTAGCAGGTAAACTTAGTACAACACACGGATTGAGAGCAGCGTATCAAACAGTAGAGTAAAGTCAGATGCAAAAGGGAACAAAACGTGCATGGTAAGAAAATAGGGTTGGACAATACCTGTTGATGCAAACACTGCCCTACGTGGGGTTCGAATACGAACACCTGGTAACATAATAAAATATGGCAATGTTATTCCTATGCTAGATGATAGATGGGTAAAAGCATAGTCGGGTACAGGGTAGTGATGGAGCTTTACCTTCTATTTTTTTAGGGCGAGAAGGACGCAGACGCGATGGGCCCGCTACGTTTTGATGAGAATTCCGTGGCGCGCAGGAAATATTGTCTGCAAAAAACGTAATAGTTACGGAAATGGTAAAAGGATAGTAGTAAACATCGTAGATAACGGTGTAGACCTTGGGCAGATACGGAGGGAGAATATGTTGTTGGTGGACATAAAACAGGCCGCATATGCACTGCATCGCTCCGCATGATGTTTTTACCTGTAACATATGTTAAGAGAACAACTATTATGTAGGGCTCGTAGTGGGATGAAGGATAATGTAAGTGTGCAACCCAAAAAGTATGAATAGGTGTACAGCGTCCCAGAGGGACGTTGATGAGGAAATATGGGGACGACCTTTTATTGATTCTCCTGTGCCCACTCTAGCGGTAGTACCAGTGGCCACTGTAACAGCTGGCGGTTGTATTTGAGTGTCACCTGAAACAGACACAGAATATGCAGATAGAATAAAGACAACATAGTAGGTAGAAAACGTATAAATAACTAACTATGAAAGTAAATTCCAATCCATTGAGCGCGGCTTGATATCAGTGGCATCAAAATTGGAGGGCTTAAACTGTTTGCAGCCTAATTAGATTTGTAATTTGTGCGTGCACGCATGTCGGTACGCGAACATTATGGCTAAATGGTTCTGTTTTCACGAACAGTATAGCTAACCTGTGTTGGGGTCAGCAGAGGAAGTAGATGCATTTATGCTAGATAGTGTAGGCCCACAGTATGTCACGGCCTTCCCACCAAGGCCCACATAATTACGACTTTGTATATGGATGGAATGTTTGCTACCCACGATGCTAGCATCGCTGCAGCTGTTCATCAATGTAAGACCGAAATATGTTTGTATCTTTCCGTCAGACAACGAATGGGAGCAAAGGCAGGCTTGTATCGAATGACTAACCACACCAGGAGCAGCGGACCATAACCTGCAAACCTCGTCTTTTATGAGGGAACAGGAAGGGGTAGAATTCAGTATTTAAAACTCCATATGCGGGGTCGGGGGTAACACTGCAATTAAAAGTTTCATACCTCTGTCTGTTCCAGCCTGGTCAAGCAGTTTTAGCCCACAAACGTATTGGATCAACCCGTTAGGCATAACACGTGAATGTGTATGAAAGGCGAAAGAGGCTTCGAGCATCACGAAGGGGCGCACAGGCAGCTGCATGTTGCATACAATGTTACATAATACATCATCCAAAATGAAGCATTCATACATGTCCCCGCGGGGGGGGGGGGGTGGTAAAACAAAGCAAGTAGATGTGAAGGAAAAGGCACAGAATATACCGTAAATAACTCTTAAAGAATGCATGTTAAAGCTGGTTTAAATATTATATTTATTGTTGGGCATGCGCCTGTTTTTTTACCCAAATAACAGATACAGGCACAGTCGGACGGAAAAGGTCATATGTTGTAAGGTATTTGTTTAGCACACGTCATAATTTGCTAATTTCATTGTTGTTTGTAATGCAGACTTCCAGGTAGGTGTTCACGAAGATTGTAGAATTACACGGTTATTGCATGTACATTTGCATTCATCTGTATGCTTTATTCAACATCTTAGATAAAAATTCATGTAGGTCTTATATGATTCCAAAACTTATTGTACGTTGTTCATTGGTATTATTCTATTGGAGTATGCATCATTCTGAACAAACATTTATAGAACCCTTTTAGGGTGATTGAAAGTTATATGTGACTTTAAAGATGTAACAAAAGGGTTGGTTAAACGTATTTGGAAATGTATGTTCGTAGGTGGCATATTAGGATCCTATTTGGACTCTACCATTGTTTTTTAGGCGGAGTATTTTCGTTCGTCGTAAATACGTGGCTGAATTGTTTTAATAAAGCCAGAGAGACTGGTAAGGCGGAAAAATAATATATATCGCGCAATAGAAAAGCATCACAGTTTTGGTGTGGGTACAACTCATAGGTGTCGCCACATTATTTGAATCCATTAAAGAGAAAGTCACAAGAACGCAAACACTTAAAGAAGATCAAAAATGACCATTTCCATATCAGCGGGAACCCTTCTTAGCATCCCCACTATCGTCTACCAAATCAGTAACATCCACACGGTCAACGGACACCCCATCATCATCGTCATCCGATTCTTCAACGCAGCTGCAAAGAAACATGGAAATGCATGTATTGGCGCAAAGTTCCAACACGTAAACATTCGAAATAGGGGACAATTGGTAGGTGTAACTTACAACTTTCTAAGTTTGCGTCCAGTTTCGGGGGTCAGGGGCGGGAGGTTCGAACCACGCTTTAGGGAGCCAGATGGTATTGCACCCAAATCCAACGCAACAACATTAACGCTCCCATCTGTATCATCCATACCAGGGCCAACAATCTTCGTGCAATTGAAGCTCTCATATTCCCCATAACGGTAGTATGTTTGGCTCTTAATCTCAAAAGTGTGTTTTGTTCCAATAAGGGCTTCGAGGGCGGAGAGTAGTATGGGAGCATCAATAGAAGTATCCTGCATACCAAACACAAACCAGAAAAGTTATCATAGCAAATTCACATATGCTTCAAAACCACCTTACAATGAGTAGTGCGCATACCTTCAACTGTTCCTCTACCAAGGATTTTGCGGTCCTCTTAACCAACTGCTCAGCAACTTCATCAAAGAGGACGACAACGGTGCTCATCGTTCCATCAGTTACATCCGCCTGAATCCGAAACCTAGCAGGGTATAGTAGATCAATAACAATGGTAGCGTGGGGCCAAAATTCTTCGGCGGTGAAGGTAGAAGGGCACCAAATCACCCCGGACAACAAAGAATCATGGCATCATATGGGAAGGGGAACAAAGTAATGAATTTACGCATGAGATGTTGAAGTATATACCTCGTCCTTGGATAGTCAACCTTGGATTTGCACGCCTTGCAAATGAAGTAACCGTCCTCTCTCGTTAGTCCCTTACGACACTGGCTACCGGAACACGCGAAAAGATACCAGCTGTTCTTGGTTCTAATAGACGTAATCTCTACAACGTTCCGAAAAAGGATGACCTACAACGAACAAAATACAAGGGCTAGTTCAGCGAGGCAAACAGGGTGTGGGAGGGGGGTATGGACGGTGTTTTCACACATGGTAGGTCCATAGGCAGGTTATGTCGGGGAGGGTAATCCCTATTTCCGCACACTTGGTAGGATAGACAGTTCTGTTTAGCATTTAACAAACAACCACGTGATGGTATAATGTATTCTATGCGGCCACACGTGTACATGATGGGATGAGACGGGCTGGCCCAGGTACAGGAGGCCCACACACACACCCTAGTTGGCCCAAACTGATTAAAGAAAGGCAAACAAACATCTTGTGTGCTTAACAATGCTGAAGATAGTACATCAGTTATCAAATTTGCTGTAAAGCAATGATTCATTTATCACTAAGGTTTCGTATTGAAGTATAAATATAACTATAGATATATATTTTATACAATAAAAGGTCTATAAAAACTTATTGGTCAGTTATATAGCCTCCCCCATCACTCGCCACGTAGAACCCTACTAACAGCAGTATGAATAATATTTTTGAATGTGTATAATATAATTTCTAAGCTTTTTCACATTATACAATCTCAGGTGTACCTAAAATTGTATAACACTGTATCACTAATCGCTTAATTAAAATGAATACGTTTAAAAGACTTCCACGAAGTATCCCGCAAAGATGGCGTACAATGTTGCCAAAAAGCAAATTACGTCTAAAAGCAGGCACGGAAGGCTATGCATTTAGGGGTGAAGGGCAAATAAAAGGTACATAAATGCAAGGCCTTTAAATATATGCTTAAAAGCGCTTTTAATCCTACGATGCAGGCGAAAATAGCGGAACATTTTCCGGTAAACATGACTATACTATACAGTTTGCTTTCAAATTTATATTATTGTGTACACCAGCATGATAAATGAGCCGGTCATACGTGGGGCAAGTCTTTTAAATGCAGATCAAATGTAACATCAGGGTCAACATTTTTTTCCCCAAAACCCAACCTTGTTCAAACTCTCGTATGTAGGTCTAAGGGGGGAGATGAATGCAAACAGCCAGTTGGGATACATACCTTCTTTTTGGATTTGTCGGCACGTACTCTGTCCACAAGCTCTTGTAGGGTACCAACACAGACCACATCCTCGGTGACTGGATCGCTAGTATCTCCAATAGCAACACAACTGGGAAGCATAGTTTCATATTCAGCCAGAGCAATAAACGTATAAAACAGATAATTAAAGTGTGTGTAACAAAGGTTGTACCAGTACTTAATAGACGACTTGAAAGTTTGCAGTGTGGGTACCTCGGAGGAATCAATGAGCATAGTTGACGATGAGCTGGACAAACCAAGGACGCCTGCATTGTGTTAAGTAAGGTAAAGAGTTTTGAAGTAGCACGCATAATAATTCACGTGTCGAAAAACAACCGTACCCAGGTAAAACTTTGCGCTCATGGAAGTCAGGATTAGAGAATAGACAGCCGGGTTTTCGTCCTTCTTCTTAATCATAGCATCACCCAGATGACCCCACAACGTCACTCTAACTCGGCGATTGCTGTGGGAATAAAAAAAAGGCTAAAAATTGAAAGACTTAACTTAGCAAAAAAAGAAAGACCAAACGGACAATAAGGATGAGGCACTTACCGTTCGTTGGTTAGGTTGAACTCAACCGCGCGAGCACCCGATGCTTTCACAGACTGCGGCCCCACCTCAGTAACATATCCGATAACATCTGCAGCGCAACGAAAATAAGTCCAGTGTACATTCACATCCAACCCTAAACATTTATAGCTATCTAAAATTAGACCTTGGATAAACGAATAAAAAGGTGAAATTCTTACATATGTTTAATTTGTATAAAGTAACTTTATTTTCCGTCACAATATTTATTTTACAATATTCAAAAGTTAGGTGAATAATTAAATAATAAAGACTGTTGAAACTATTAGATTATCAATACTTTCAAAACTAAGTTGATCAACCATTAGATTATTAATACAGCTAAAACTGATTTGATCAGGTATATAACTTATTATTTGTAGGTGACAGTAAAAAATAAAAAATCATGTTAATAAACCATATAAAAAGTTATACACTGCCATATATAATCATCTTATTATAACATTATTGTTTTCAAGGGCTTTTAAAGTATTTTAATAATAATTATAACGTAATCATTTATCCAAGACATAAGCATTCTTTTGTTTAACACCACTTTTAAATATAGATTTACACAGATTATAATATCTAACATTTATTGGACCATTTTTTTATATAAGAGAAGCAAACAACCATTACACCAGCAGGGAAAGAAACTTCAAAACCTTTGTCATTTAGATCTGCAAATTCGGGGTCTTTGGGGCCAAGTGGTTCTAAAGTTAAATGCTGAAGTAAAACCAGTAAAGAGTGACAGTAGAATTATTTCAGGATTAAAGTCAACTAATCATCCCATTAATAAAAGTGCAGAAGCCACTGTTTCTCTAGGTATGTCCTTCATTTATCGGATTAGTCGATTATTGGTTCGGATCTGTTTATTGGGATTTGCATATTTTTTGGCCCTGACCGAAAACTTAACCAGTCTGAATTAGAAATGTGTCTAATAGTCTAACCGAGCCAAATTCAACTGAATAAACTAATTTATTCGGTTCAGTTATCTGATCGAACCAATTAATATCTGGTTTATTCGATTTCATTCAGTTTGGTTATCCGAATAAGCAAGATTTGTGGAACCCGGTATCTGAATTTATATTCGGATACGGTTAGGGACCGAACTAAAAACCGAATTCACCATTCGTTCGGTTATTTCTCGTACGGATATGGTTTGGTTTTTGGGTTTTCTGTTTGCTTGTACGTTTGACCACATATTTTTATCAGTAGCTAGTTAAAACACACAATTAATTACAAGTTTAATCCTATTATTGACAAAATTAACTTAAAATTTAGTTACAATATTATAAGTTTTATCTCCATTTTGATTCTACCGGGGTAGATTTACTACGTACGATGATGATGATCTCCATTTGGATCCTAAAATTATTGTATTTTGTCATTATTATTTAATATCCATTCATTATTCTATTGTGAGAGATTCATTTCTGCTTATTTAACACTCATTTTTGTAAATGCTACTATTCAAAATTCAAATATAAATGTGCAGGGACTAATGGAATATGCAATTTACAAACATGACTGTTTAGTTAGTAACCAATAACTACTCTAACCTTTATTGGACCATTTTTTTATATAAGAAAAGCAAACAACCGTTACACCAGCATGAGGAGAGTAAACATACCTACAAAATACTTGCTCTCTGTTGGTTCGAGGTCCTCAAACGCCGTAAGTAAGAACGGGTAGCGTGCAAATGAACCACTGGCATCGTCAACCCTCTTAACAGTCGTGGAGCCATTTAACCCGATAACAAAGGGGCTGTCTTTTAGAATCCGGTATTGATCAGTGCTCTGGACTATAAAACCCTTGAGTAAATATATCCCGCCCTCTTTGAGCTTGTCAAAGAAGTAGTGTGCAATGTTATTCCGGGCGGTACAATGCATCACACCTCCCTGTGCAAACCAAACAGCAGACTTTCAATAACGATGAAACTCGTAAAAGGGAAAGGGTACGGGGGTTAAAAGGGTGAGAGTTACCTTTATATCACTGACGACATAGTCGGTGCTCATGTAGCGTCCATTGACACTTGTGACGTCCCACTTTCTGCAAACCATAACCGTGATGGGGCCGGTACTCCCTTCACGGAGGTCAGCAAGGACCATTTGGTTGCCAACACCAATTCCCTATGTATTCACACTAAGAGAGCTAGCCATGATAGTAGAGTAGCAAGTCTGAATATGGGCCTACAACAATAGGGAAGGTGGAGCTCATATAATAGAAATTCAGACCATTCACCTTCCCAGAAAGAAACCGGTCAATAATCAATGCAATTAAATCCGACCGTAAATTGTGGTGGTATGTAAACAGCCCCATTAAATGATCATGCAATTGTGGTATGTAAATAGCCTCATTAATCAATATCCATAATTAAAACCCTAAAATCTTACTTATGAAATAATATGATATAATGACACAATTTCAATATTGGAAAAAAAGAAAGATATTGAACCAACACCTAACACATTTAACTTACTAACTAAAAAAAAACTCCATAATAAAACATAAAACACCATTAACTTACTAACTAAAAAAAACTCCCTAATAAAACATATAACACCATTAACTTACTAACTTAAAAAGTATGACTGTTAAAAATAAAACTTATACCTTTCCCTTTTTTTTTATCTAACTTCACTCTTTGAACACCATTAACTTACTAACTTAAAAACTATGAGTGTTAATCACTTTTCTTGAATAAAATAAAAAAATATAGAAGACGAAGCATGATTTAACCAAATCATATAAACTCACTTTTCTTATACCTTCTCATTTGCCATGATTCATGCGTAGGAGCACAAATACTTCCTCACAAAGTCAACTGCCCCTGATTTTGTTCCATCCTTACTTCCATCATCAACGATTACTACCTGCTCTAAAACCAATCCTTTGAAACTAAGCTTTCAATATAACAAACACTGATTTGATTAAAACAGATCTATAATTAACAATTTTTGATCAAGTCATACATACTAAGTTTATTGTAACACAAACTATGATTAATCGTTAGTTAAAAAGTTAAAGATGATATACTTTGTAATTGTAATTCCTATACTTTATTTTTTATGTTAATTATGTCATCGAAATCCAACTTAATTTTCAGTCGAGCATTTTAACAAACACCTGGCGTGCGTCGTTCAATTTACAATAATGTCCAAGGAATTAAACTGTTAATATCCAAGTAATTAAGCTGTAATTAAGCCAAGTAATTAAGCTATTAATCTAACCTTTGGATTTATCGACGAAGAACAGAGAATCGCTCGGAACTTCGGTGAGCATATCTTCGGAGCTAATATTGGATCTCCATGTTTTCTTCCCTTTCAATGTATAACAGGATCGTTTCACACAAAGAACCAATCTTTTTCATTCGTTTCACACAAATTTGGATGCATACGTATGTCAATCGTACCTGCGATTGGATCTTGTTTAGAGGTTGAGAGTCGATAGCTTCTTCCACAGCTTTAGAGGTTGAGAGTCGATGACTTATGATTTTGTAATATATTATTTTAATCAATATTATTTTAAGTACTGCATTTAAAACATCATAAATGTTGATTTTAAAACAGAACATGTAACTAAATTTTAGATTATATATAGACAGTATATGAAATCAAAATCACATTATTGTAAATTGGTGATTTTTCCCGGGTGAGTTTTCCCCTCAAGGTCTCAAGTTCGAGTCTTGGTGATAGGGGTATCTCATTGAGGGGTTTAAATTGGGGATATATTGTGCGAGGGGGCTCTCTAGCGCGGACCCGGTTAAGACAACGTATGCTAGACCTCCCGACATACGCGAATAATTCACACCTTTCAAAAAAAAATCAAAATCACATTCATAATTAAAGTCGTCTGATTAAAGTTTTAATAAATATGAAATCACATTCATAATTAAAGTTTTATTCTTATGGCTTAGATTAGTTATTAACCTTTTTGGCATTAGGTTTAGACCTTTAGTGAGCCTAATACCGAATTTCGTTATGGCCTAAGGACACATTTTTTCGAACTCGAACAGGGTACACAAATTTTCAGGACCGATCCTGCTGAAACCAACTAAAATTGGTTGACCTAAAAAGAGGCGGTTCACACGCACTAAACTAATGGTGTCTGTGGTTCCCACTCCGACTAGTCTGTAAGTTTCAATTACGAAAACAATCATCGATTATAAGCAATAACAATGGATGCTTATAAGTTGTAACGAAGTGATATTGACATAGTCGGCTTTGGTCAAAGATCATTCAAGATACTTGGATGTTTCTCAAGATATTTATGTCATTAAGTATCATCAATTACTCATATGACAAACAAACACCCATTTTCAGTTTCGTGGCTCTAGGTTGTAAAAGATAAAAATTGTGTAAAGAGTAAATTACGTTTTTGGCCCCTGTGGTTATATCAGTTTTACTATATTGGCCCAAAATAAGTTTTTTTAACAGATTTGCCCCCATGGTCCCTATAACTAACCGTTTTGGCCCCTAAATCTAACCAAACCCTAACTCAGGTTAATTTATTGGTCACATGAGGGGTATAATGGTAATTTCATCCTGATTTCTTTTTAACCCCTAATTTATTATTTAAAAACAAAAGTGGGTCCCACCTTTTTCCTACCCCACCCCCACCCCTTCTCCCCTTTGGCTTTCTCTCTTTTCTTTCTTTGTCTCTGCAACTTGCAAACACCCAAAAAACAGAGATACCCAACTTTTAATTCATGATACTCTAATGTGATACTCGATTCGTAATACTCTCATATGTGGATCATGATATAATGATGACCATACTATGAACTTGATACAGATTTGAACTCGATGCACAAAACAGATCTGATGCATTCAAGAACAAACCTGAATCACCTTTCGATCGAATCAGTTCAATTCAAAACGTATAATCTCGAACCAAAACTCAATCCGAAATCAATGTAATATGACTGAAATAGAGAGAATAAAGCGATAGAGAGAGAGAAAGAAATAGAGGTTGTCGGTGAGTTGCCGGTAGCGGAGGTCTGTGAATTTTTCCGGTGGAAGACAACTCGATCGAATCAGCAACGACGCGTGCTGCAACAACGCTATGAAGGACTGAGGATAACCGCGACTCGAGTTCATCCGCCATTGGAAACAAAGCATTCTCTGTTTTCTCTGTTTTCCGGACAACCGAATGAGCTAAAACCAAAATCGAATTGGGTTTTCCAGTTAATCAAACATGGAAGTACCCCGAAGCTAGAACCAGGTTCCTTCTGTCCATCATCATCACTAATGAAAACATCATCAGTAGATCGAAACGATGGTGGTTTTTGCGGGGGTGGTGATGATGGCGGCGGTGGTGGTTGTGGCGGAGGGGGTGATAATGGCGGCGGTGGTGGTTGTCACAATGGTGGTGGTGGTCAGTGGTGATGACAGTGTAGGTGGAGGTGGTACTAGAAAGAAAGAGAGTGAAAGGGATAGCGTGTATCTATTTTTACATACAAATATATATATTATATATTTTATAAGAAATGGGTCCTACAAAGATATATTTATTTAATCCTTATTTAATTTATTTTGTTTTGTTTTTTGGGGAAGATGATGAGAGAGAAGGGGTTAAAAAGAAATCAGGATGAAATTACCATTATACCCCTCATGTGACCAATAAATTAACCTGAGTTAGTGTTTGGTTAGATTTAGGGGCCAAAACGGTTAGTTATAGGGACCATGGGGCAAATCTGTTAAAAAATCTTATTTTGGGCCAATATAGTAAAACTGATATAACCACAGGGGCCAAAAACGTAATTTACTCTTGTGTAAATATAAAAAGTAGTATTTTATTTAAAAAGGAGTAAAGTATTATACAAATTAATATACTATGTTTTTAGTAATACAAATAGAAATCTAATATATCATTAAGTTAGTTATTATAACGTAAGCTAAGTTTTTTACTTTTTTTTAACTAAATAGAAATAAAAAGATAACAATTTTCATGCTTCGATTGGTATATACAGTTTTTTTTGTTTTCTCTCTCGATTGCTATACAATTATACATATAAATAATAATACACGAACGTAAAATCTCTTTAGTTTTTTTTTTAAACTTAAAATACATAAAACTACACATACATGCACAAACACTAAACTGTTTAATTTTTTTCCTAACTAAAATGATAATAAAAAAATACAATAATTGTCTCTATATATTAATTTCCAACATTGCAATGAATTGTAACAGGTATTTTGTCCTTTGAATGTTTTGTCTTTAGTTTTTTTTTTTCAAGATAAACTTTAGTGTTTTTTCTTTAATTGTGTAATAAAATTTTGGTTTTTGATAATTTGACCATAAAAGATAAACAAGTTTAGTTTTTTGTTAGTTTTTATTTTACACTTTTTATGTGATTTTGTTGTCATTCGGTTGCTACTTAGTATAGTTCGGTGTTTGGTGGTCACGATTGTTCCCTAGAGTTCTTTTACCCCCTAAACTTTCTAATATATGTCGTTATAAATTCGACTCCGTCAACTTTTTATGTCATGTAAGTCATCTGGGGTTAAAAATTCGTTTTTTTGTTTTACGATTTTTCCTGGTTTTGATCGTCTTTCGATTGCTACTTAGCAAGATTTTACGCCTCCAACCCCGTAACACTGGTAGCGCAATTTTACGACCCCTACCCCGCAACACGGGGGACTTAAAACTAGTTACATAACAAACCGTATCGCGGACCAAAACTGACTTCCTAGAGTTTGATTTTAAAAATAGAGTTAATTATATAGTTAGTCCCTGTGGTTTGCACAAAGTAACATACTTAGATACTAATAGTTTAAAATCATCTTCTAGGGTGTTAACTTTTCATTTTTTAATGTTTAGAGGTATTAACGTTAATTATTTGTTAAACGATTAGTATATAATTATGTTATTTTGTACAAACCATAGGGACTATGTAATTAACTATTAAAAATATGAGATCATCAAACTGGATAGACTTTCAAATACATCATACGACGTCGTAGTGTTACTATTATGTCAAATGATATTTGTAATTACCGCGAATATATGTGATTTAGGGTTTACCTAATTCGTTTCAAGTTCAAGCAGAGTGCGTCAATCGAAGTGATCTGATCTGATCTGCATCATACTTCAACAAATTAGGTAAACCCCATCGACCCAAATTGTTGATTAATTCAATCATTGTTCTATTTGATCAAATTCTTAATTAATCTCTTGTTTATTTTCTTAATAGTTATCAGAAGTAAAATGAGTGATTTCAAGAACTGGTGGACTAAATCAACATTTTTTATATTATTGTTATTAATAACAATTTCTGGAACTTATGGATGGGGAAAAGAAGGGCACTATGCTACTTGTAAAATTGCTGAGGTGAATCCTTTTCATTTTTTAATTATTTTTTCATGTTTGTTTATTGTTGCTATGCTTGTGAAGTTGTGATTGTATTTGATTGGGAGTTTTTGTTGTGTTATTGGCTTGGAATTAAGTTTAAGGGGTTTAGTAATGTTAAGTTTTTTCATGAAAGTTTCAAGCTTTGACTTTTGATTTATGCATTTTGGTCAAACTTGAATTTGTGTTTTCATGTTTGTTTATTGTTGGAAAAGATAGTTTATTTCATTCATACTTGCCAAGTTACATCAATACAGAAGGTAGACGGGCAACATGCTGCGCCGCCACCCCTTTCTGAATTGTAAACCCTAATCTACCAAAGACAAAACCCCGTCCCCCTGAGGCAGGCTGAGCAATTGTTGTGGATGACCCGTTGGACCCTGGTCAGGAATTGGATAGCTTCTGGCGCTAGGGAGCCAAATGTGTCAAAGGCAAAAGAGACAAAAAGATGCTGGTTCTCTGCACAAGCTTTAGCGTGCTTATCAACTTTCTTCGATTCTGCCTTTCTTGTTGCTTGTCCAGCTACAAACCCGTTTTCCCTTAAACCAACCAGAGGGGAAACCCCGTGAGGTCCACACAAGCATGTTTCCCCCTAGTCCAACCAAAGACGAGCAGATCCGCTGGTCGCAGAGTAGATCTCCCTTCCATTGGGTCCGTAAGGAAATTCACAGGAGCCTCTTTCTTAGCCAAAATCCCAGCTCTTCTCAGGAGCCTCTTTGTTGTGATGCTTCTGATTGCATTTGAGTGGGAGTTTTATGATGTTATTAGTTATGAATCAAGTGTAGGGCTTCAGTTTTATTAAGTTCTTTCAAGAAAGTTTCGAGCTTTGACTTTTGATTTAAGCATTTTGGTCAAACTTGAGGGGTGTCATTAGTTAAGTTCTATGTTGACACTAATGGGTTCTTTTCAGCTATACTAATGAATATGGATTTTTGGAAGGATTACATAGGATTATGTAACATATGTGAAAATAAGAAAAATGTTGGATGTATGTTTATTACAGTGTTCATGTCAATTTGGCAGTCGAAAAGTACTAGGTTCGAGATCAAACTTTGAAGTAAGTTTCTATGGAACAGAGGAAGTAGTAATGTTCAGTGAATATGCTGGTCAATTTGACCGGTACGCATTAGTCAACATTGTGAGTTGATTAATCTTGTGGTGAGTTTTGAATGATATCTAAGAATGGGTAGAACATTTTGTTGCTGTTAATCTTTTTGTGAAGTTTTATAGTATTTCTTTTAATAACTAACGTGTTTCGCACATTGGCTTTTGCGATAAAATGAATCGGAGCGCCACAAGCTTTTTAAAACCAAGTACTTGAGACCTTGAGTTCGTTGTTTATGTTGGTGTTTATTATTTTTTGCATTTATGCATTTTGTGTCAGTTATATATGAAGTAGGTTCTTAATTTCTTATCCTCTATGAGACATTGGTGTAACTTTCTTTTACAATACCAGTCATTTCTTAGCGAAGAAGCTTTAAAGGCGGTAAAAGAATTGCTACCAGAAACCGCTGAAGGTGATCTAGCTTCCGTCTGTTCCTGGCCCGATGAAATCAAGTGGATGTACAAGTGGCGGTGGACCAGCGAGTTGCATTATGTTGACACCCCTGATTTCCGGTGTAATTATGATTACTGCAGTAAGTTAACAAATCTCCTGCTATTTTTATTCGGTTCCCGACTTAATAAAGCAAGTTAAACTATTTACTATTATTATTGTTATAATGTCACAGGGGACTGCCATGACTCATCTGGAGTCAAAGATAGGTGTGTTACGGGAGCCATTTACAACTACACGGAGCAACTTGTCACTGGCTATAACGCCTCGAATTCAGTTGTGAAGTGTAAGAACCAACTGTCGTTAGCTTTTTACACTAATTGAAAAAATTGGAATTTATAATTTTTTTAATTACAGACAACCTGACTGAAGCACTTATGTTCTTATCTCATTATATTGGGGATGTGCATCAGGTTAGTTTGTACTGCTTTCGCCATAAGTAAACGCATTGTGTTATTTGGGGTCTGAGAGAGTAGTAATATATTGAAAAATGCTTATTAAGAATTTATTTATTTTTTATTTGCAGCCTCTGCATGTTAGCTTTACTAGTGATGGAGGTGGAAACACAATAATAGTCAGGTGGTATAAGAGGAAGACCAATTTGCACCACGTACGTCAAAGCTTCATCAAACCCTTGCATTTTTTCTGTTTTTTTTTATTACAGTTTTATACTTTTATATATCGATAACCTAATAACAAAGGACTTCTCCGACTAAGGTATAAGAATGGGATCATGTCACAATTTCACAACTTATATTTCAGGTATGGGATAGTGATATAATTGAATCTGCCATGAAGACATTCTATGACAAGGATATCGACGTCATGATATCAGCAATTCAGAAGAATATCACAGTATGATTTCATCTGTTTTCTTTTAAACGCATTATCTAGACACCCTAAGACCTCTTTCATGTTTGTTTATCTTTTGTTATGTTCTTGGAAATAGGATAAGTGGAGCAATGACATCTCTTCTTGGGCTAATTGTACATCTGGTGAAGATGTTTGTCCCGACCCGTAAGTGTAAAACTTTTCTTGCAAGTTCTCTTCTTAGTTTACTTATGCTATTGGTTTACTTCCACAAGAATCTTTATTTTATCTTCATTAAAGGGTGTTATAATATTATCTTTGATACATGAATACACATGAATCATGATAGCTGAGTGGTGATTTATTGCAGGTGGGCTTCCGAAAGCATTAAGTGTTCGTGTAATTACGCCTATAGAAATGCTACACCAGGAAGCACTCTAGAAGGTGTGTTACATCTATTATTCGCCTCGACTAAGTGTTAACAGCATTTAAAGTCAATACAATTCTAATAAAATTTTTAGTATTTTCTATTTTCTAGGTGTGTTACATTTATTATTGTTTACTTGACATCTGCCGTGCCGCACGCATAATGCACACAAGAAACATACAAACTGTTTAGTTATATATACAACAAAACGCTTAATTATATTTTCACACTGTGTCAGACGAGTACTTCCTCTCACGTTTGCCGATTGTGGAGATGAGGCTCGCACAAGGCGGGGTCCGTCTGGCTGCAACACTTAATCGGATCTTCAATCCATACCCTTCAGTTACACAGAAATTAGCGTATTTTGGGAACATCCAACGCGCGTCTCACACGATTTGAAGCTGATTGTAAGTCAACAAACTTACTTTGTGAATTAGTTATGTGTCTTAGTAGTTGGCATGCTAATCTTTTTCGACGCATGCAGTATGCACAGTCTTCTTAATTGGTGCTCAAAACCATGTACAAGTTTAATATTTGAATTCTGTATTAGCAGTATTTGTTTGACTAATTTATATAAAATCTGATATTTCTAGAAAAAACAAATGATTTGGACCTTTAAATTGTGGCCGGTAAAGCAGAGAGCCTTATGATGACCCCTGATAAAGGAGTTCTATTTCCGCTAATGTTACAAAGTTTTGTGACTGTAAGTCACAAAATGTTGTTATATTTTATAAATCAATCAACTGACATAACCCTTTCAAATAATTCAACACATTCATGTGGTACTTCGGTATATTCACTAAGGCCATGTGTATGTGTAGTCATAAAGCCTCTTGTGGGGCGTTATGCGACAAGTGGCGAAACGCGTAAGAGAGGGGCTTTATGGGGCTTTATATCACAAGAGGGTGTAGTGGTAAGGGGGTTATATAACCCCTGCAATATACATACATATGTATGTATATATATGTGTGTGTGAGTTGGGAAGAATGGTCACGCCGTATGTATTTCGCAAGGAGAGCACAAAACCAACCCATAGCGCCGGCCGTAGTGGTGTGGCCGGGCGCTATGGGGCGCCATGGTGGATTCCGGCGGTATATACCGCCCCACTACGGAGGGGCAAAAAAGTACAAACCAATATTTCTAACTACTTTTATTTATATTCCATTATTATAAGCTACTAAATTAATCACCAATAACGTAGAAACATAATGTCATTGATTTAGTGCGTAAAAATTCACAATTTATCATTTCATTATGGTAAATATAAAACCATCAGATTCTAATAACAACATGAAATAAAAATTTTTATTATGATAAAAAGTCAATACCATGCATCATCAAATATATGCAGCAGTGCTCCTTCATTCTTAACGGCATGCGCGTAGCATAGTCCCCCCCCCCCCCCCCCCCCCCCCCCCGCGGAACTTTTCGCTCAGTAGTGGAGAGTATGTAGTTTTCGTATAATTTTTTTTTGTGTATACACGTTTTTGACCCCCGGTTTTATAGAAAATTTTGGATATATACATTTTCGACCCCCGGTCGGAAATCTCAAGCTTCGCCACTGATTAACGGGTTAGTCACAAAAAAAAAATGTGAGGAAAAATGGATATGGTTGAGGGATTCCTCAGGTGAGGGTTGTCCTTGATAATTGAATGCCCTGTGTGCGACTAGGCAAATGCGCCCCTAAAATATTAGTTGTAATCTTGAATCTTCGATGCCATGTGCTTCATATGAACTGATCTCCCTTGATCTTCATGTTTTCAAATTTTCTTTGAGCCGGCCCTGCCTCAAGTGAGTTGTCGGTATGATCAATTAGATTGAAGATTGAAACAGGAAACTACAATCCAGAAACCTTCACTCACAATTGGATTAACTAGGTGGCCTGATACTTTTTAAAAACCTTCCAAGCATTTAATTTTTTTCTTGTATTCTATACTTGAAAATTAATTATGATTTTGCTGGGGTTTGAAACCAGTTTCAGTGAATTGGTAAGGCGACCGGTTTAATGATTGGTCGAGTTTTCAAATGTTGATTTGGTGATTTTCTCTGTTTATTGTGGGATGTGTCGCCTCCCATTCGTTTATTTGACCGTGTCCTTCATCGCTTCTTTTAGTTTCAAAAAAATTAATAAAAGAGAAGAAGAAGAGCGGCGGCGTGTGCAACACCAGCGAAAACGACAGTGATAGTGATAGCAGCAACAACAACAATCTAAGCATGCAAGCTTCCCCCGCGAAGGAATTCTGCGTGTCTCTGATACCATTTAAGGCGGTATTAGCCGAAATATTTTGTCGGTTCAAAATTGATAACTCAAGTAGGTTATTATCTATAAAATTAAAGATTAAATCAAAATTATTTATGTTTATTATTAAAGTTAGCCACATATTAAATCTACTTTATATGATATAAATTTTAAGAAATACTATAAAATTAAAAAGTAACATTATTCCTTTATTTCTTATCATTCTAGATTATAAAAACAATCATAAAATAAAACTTTGTTTGAATTTGTTTATTAAAAGTTTCCTTATAAAACCTAAGAGTGTCAATTATTTAAAAATATTTCAAAATTAAAAAGAACAAGGGTCCAACATGCTTCCATACCTTTTTGCCGTTTTGACCAAAATATTGCCGGGTTACACCACGGGTCTTTTTACTAGGTTCTTTCACACCAAACTTAAGAGGTCTTAGGTAACTCCCCTTTGGATACTTCAGTAATATCTAGCACAACCTGGTTTCGTTTCCTACCTCCGGTGTAGGGTAAAAAGACGGTTTAAGATTGAAGTTTTTTTTTCTTTTTTAATAGAGAAATATCTAAAAGAGTAAAATGCACGGATAGTCCCTGTGGTTTTGCAAAGTTTCAGCTATAGTCCCCAGATTTTGGAAATTACACTCATAGTCCCTGTGGTTTGACAGTTTGTTACGCTGATAGTCCCTGGAGTGGATGTGGGTTAGTTTTCTCAGTTAAGTTGGTGTGAAATGACTATAATACCCTTAATATAAAATAAACAAATAACCCCTAAACATCTTCACCACCATAATACCCTCAGTTCTGCTCCTTCTTCAAGATTAGAGAAACCCTAAACATCTTCACCACCATAACCAATAACCCCTTCATCTCTCCCCTGGTTCTTTCACCTCTGGCGACGAACCGGAGCAACGCCGGTTGTTATCCTGGCCACACACGACCCAACCACCTCCTTCATCGCTGATACCCCCCCCCCCATCTGCTCGATTGAACGACGGCGGCAGACGAAGAGCTACGACGGCTGTGCCGTCGTCGTCTGCGGTGGCTCTGGTTCCGGCGAGGACCCCTGGTGCGAAGAAAGAGGAGAGAGAGTACTGTAGGGAGAGAGAGAGAGAGAAGGATGACAGCGGCGCCGCCGGTTGTTATCCTGGCCACACACGACCACCCACCTCCACAACCCACCTCTACCGTCCTACACCCATTAAGACACACCCCTTTTCAAATCTGAAAAATTTAGAGAGAGAGAGAGAGAGAGATACAGAGAAAAGCTTAGAGAGAGAAGGTTGAAGGTGGTGGTGGTGGTGGTGGAAACCCTATGAACAAATCAGATCCATCCACTACAACCCTTCTTCCTTGTCACCACCATTCCGCCATCAACCTACCTGTGATTTTGCTCCTGCTGGCTGCCATGATTTGAATCAGAGATATGTGAAACTTTGGGGATTTGAGGGTAAATTAGGGTTTGAAGAATTGGGGATTTGAAGGGATGTGTAGGTGGTTTCTGGTGAAGGTGGTCAGGTTGAGGTGGTGGCGTGGTCACAGGGATGTGGAGGTGGTGGCTGGTGGAAGTAATCACTAATCAGGTGGGGTGTTGGTGTTAATGGCGGTACAGAGAGAGGAATAAGAGATGTATATATATCCTTTATTTTATTTTATTTTATATTAAGGGTATTTTAGTCATTTCACACCAACTTAACTGAGAAAACTAACCCCCATCCACTCCAGGGACTATCCGCGTAACAAACTGTCAAACCACAGGGACTATGAGTGTAATTTCCAAAATCTGGGGACTATAGCTGAAACTTTGCAAAACCACAGGGACTATCCGTGCATTTTACTCTATCTAAAAATAGAAAGAACACTCAAAAAGATTTTATAAGGAAAAGAGAAAGCTTTTTATTTCATGGTGGATGATTTACAATGGATGATGTTTAGAAAAGATACAAAAGCTAAGGAAAATACAACACACTTCTTTAGTACATAGAAAACTTTTTTAAAGATTTGTTGAAGCTTGATCCCTTTCATCCCCCCTTCTTCCTCTTTTTATAGCCTCTTTTTCTAGATAAACTCCAGGTCTTTTCACTTGTTTTTTCTCTTCACATGCTCTCATTATGACACGAGCCTTCCTTGTAACTTTCATTTTGTCAGGAGGTCTTGAAAGTTGTCTCTTTGTGAAAGAAAGTCCACTCTTGGGAATTTGGACTTCTTTAATGATTACTTCCTCCTTAGACCTTGCGTAGTGGGGCGCGAAATGCCCCCATAGCGCCGAGATGGCGCCGGCCACACCAACACGGAGGGCGCTATGCCCAAAAAAAAATTAAAGGCGCTATATTTATCGCGGCGCTATTCGATGGATATTTATGAGTTTTGACCGTTGTCAAACGGTCATGTTTAAAAAAAAAAAAATTCAATTTTTTTTTATTTTCACACTATAAATACATTCCAACTCTACCATTTTTTTTACAAATCAATACATTCCAACTCTCATTCTCTCTATATTTTTTAAAAAGTGTTGAAGCTACTCTCACCTTATTCAAAAAAATGGGTTCCCCGTCGGAAGACTCGTTCACCGATATTTACCGAAGATTTTTTTCGCCCGAAGAAGACGCGGAGGAGGAAGAAGCGGTTACGAGTGTGTGTAGTTTTATGATACAAGCACTTGAGCACGTTCGGCCTACTCCCCCTCCACGACCCATCTTGCGGCGCACCTATATCTTGCGAGATCGTGAAGCCGCGAACGAGCGTTTGATGAGAGACTATTTTGATGCGACACCGGTTCACGGACCCAATGTTTTTAGACGGCGTTTTCGTATGAGCCAAAGGTTATTTTTGCGCATTTCTAATGATTTGGAAAATACGTATGATTTCTTTAAGCAAAGAATGGACGCGCGAGGATATTTAGGCTTCACCTCAATTCAAAAGGTCACATCCGCGTTACGCATATTAGCATACGGAAACACGTACGACATCAACGACGAGTACTTGAAGATGGCGGAGAAAACAACCCGAGATTGCGTGGAACATTTTTGCTATGGTATTTTTTATTGACTTTTATTTATTTATTTACTTACTTTTATATATTGATTTTTTAGTAGCTTAGTAGTAAAACTTTTATATATTAAATTATATTTTAGGTATATGCCAGTTATATGGAAAACGTTATTTGAGAAATCCCACTTGGAACGACCTTCAACAAATATATGAGGTGCATCTAGAAAAGCATGGAATACCCGGTATGATTGGTAGCTTGGATTGTCGTCAATGGCGTTGGTATAATTGTCCAACCGCATGGCGAGGTCAGCATACACGGGGTGATCAAAAAGGGCCAACTTTGGTATTACAAGCTGCTGCGTCATACGACCTTTGGGTTTGGTCGGCCTTCTTTGGTGTGGCCGGGTGTTTTAACGATATTAATACGTTAGAGGCTTCACCATTAATAGAGGGCTACATTTCTGGAACTATACCAAAGGCCGGTTTTCATGCAAACGGGAACGACTACGAGCATGGCTACTACTTGGGCGATGGTATCTACCCGGAGTATTCGATTATTGTTAAAACGTTTTCTGAAACGTTCGATGAAAAAAGAAAGTATTTTAAAAAATTACAAGAGTCTTCGAGAAAGGATATCGAGAGGTGTTTTGGGGTTCTACAGCAACGATGGCATTTTCTCAGAAATCCTTGTCGCATGTGGCATAAGGATAGAATACGAATGACCATGTATGCTTGCATCATTTTGCATAATATGATCATTGAGGATGATGGAAAAGCGATATGCCAAAACTACATTCCGGAAGATTTCGTCGAAGGAACCCAAGCAACAATGGAAGAGAGACTCGCAAATGCTCAACTATTGCGATCTAGGGACATACATAACACGTTGAAGGCAGATTTGGTTGAGCATGCTTGGGCGATTCGGCCAATTGGATACAACAATGAAGACGAAGAAGATTCCGAGGAAGAAGAGGTTGAGGAATTCGAAGACGGGAACTTTGAAGACGTAGGTTTGGATGCTGGAGAAAACGAAGAGGAAGAAGGAGACAACGAAGACGAAGAAGATTAATCTTTGAAGTGTTGTTTTTTTTATTTTTTTGGTCCAACTTTTTTTTTTGGAACCGTTTTTTTTTTTTTTAGGTTACTGTATTTTTTTTTTATGTGTAATGTTTTTTTTTTTTAATTGTAGTGTAATGTTTTTTAATTTAATGAAATGAATTTTAATTTTATAAAGTTAGAAAATAATTATAAAAAATTAGAAATTAATAATTGAGTAATGATTAGACGGGGGCTTTATGACTACGGACTTAAAATGCATAAGGCCCCATAACGCCCCACGCTGACGTGGCGCGCCACGTGTCGCATAACGCCCACAAAGGGGCGTTATGACTACACATGGCCTTAGCCACGTTCATTCTTGTCTCATGAAGTTGGTGGGCATGGGGAAGGCAAATTTTGACTCCATGTGAGTCTTAAAGGTTTGTTTCAATGCCTTATCTTCGTAAGATATAAAATCGTATTATAAGTTATTTGAAAATCTTATTGGAGTATAGAGTTGTCTAAAAAACTTGCAAATATTCTCTAATTGGATAGAGTTGTCTCTATACAATCTTAAAAGTGTTTTACATTTTATTAGTTGCAAACATATTATTGAAACAAAGAACAGAGTTTCTAGTTCACTATATCATCTTGACTATTCGGTTTGCAAGTCTAGCACCATTTGAACCTCCACTTGCTCGGTGCGGAACAAGCCAGCTAAACTCGTATTGTTATGAGCTCGAGTCCAAATTGATACCGACTCGCCTCATCTCACTCTCATCAACCCAACATACAAGCTCTTTACAAGGTTAATGGCATATGCATATACTCAGTTGCAATTCACATACTACTAGTAATTTTCTGAAGATGTCCTCAACTGGTAAGCCAACATTTGGCGTAACAATAATAAAATTTAACTACGAAAAAGACATCTATCAACAAATCTGCCAAACAGCATCCATCACTTCTGATGTGTTTTCTTCTGATTTGTACAGTTTCTAGGTGGTGGTGGTGGCTGTTTACCACCTCTGCCGCCACCTCCAACCCTCCTCGGCCGCCCTAATCCTCTTTTAACGGTTTTCGGATCAGCAGCACCAAGAGAGTCAACGTTTGACTTTTTACAACCTTCAGTTTCAGGATTCAGGGTACTAGAACTGGAATTACTGCTGAGTTTCAAATACCCATGTGGGCCCGCCATCGGGCTACTGGTCGGAAACTTAACAACGAGCTTCGGTTGTTTACATGGGGCCCGCGGCCTAACACTTCGCGGTCTTACAGGAGTGGACATTGAAGAGAAACATAGGATGGAGGATGATAAAGGTTTGCTGTTGCTGCTGTTGGAATCGGTTAATAACTCTTTGTACCGTTTGGTGACTATGCCCCGGAGGGTCAATGCGGATTGGTATTCTCGTGTTCGTTTTGAGTAGAACACGAGGGCGTTGTTGGCTAGTAAAAGCAAGTCTTTGAAGAGTTCTCGTGTTGACTTTATACAGTTGTTAGCAATTCTTGATTTGACCGTGTCAAGATCCATATGTTGTTTGATAGTATTTCTATACCGTGCTCGTTTCTGCAGAAAAAAAAGAAAGAAGTTTGACTTTCCAGGTCAACAACCAAACCGAAAAACAATAAGTTTTGACTTCTTGGGTCAACAGACTAAACTTCTTATTCAAGATTGACATAGGTTTCTTAAATCTTGGAAAACAACATTATACATGTGTGAAACTTAACGAACGAAAGTTTCCTGTTCGTGTTCGTTCATTTATTAAACGAACAAACATAAACGGACTTCCTGCCGAACAGTTCACGTACTGTTCGCTGAATGTTTGGTTCGTTTACAGCCCTACTGATAAGTAAACGGGTCAATGAAGAGAACCCAAAACTGAGGATATTACCTGACTATCGAGGCGGCGTCTAAAGACCAATGCATACTGATTCTCCGTAACAGAATTAAAAATCCCGACCAAATCATCAAACTGTGGGCCCTCTCCATCCGCGCCAGACGACCGCACACAACCGCTGCTCGTCGAAGTCTCGTCCCGCCGAATGCCGCTGCTAGAACCCGGATTCTCACTCTCTACAATCCCGTCTTTCACATCCCAATTACCGTCTTTCCTTTTTCGTTTCCCTCTTTGTTTTCTAATCATACATGATTCGCGTACTTCGGGTTTTACCTCGGGCGAATCGAGGGATGGGCTGTGAGATTTGGGTTGCTGGTTTGGTTCGAGATCTTGTGTGAAACTTCCGGCAGATGGTTCGAATTCTTCTTTTGACACATGTTTTTGAATACTTTTAATCGTGACCGTATTTGTGTTTGGTAGTGATTGAGGTGGGGATTCGGTTTGGCTTGAATCGTAATTGATTTGATCACAATGCCCCTTTTCGGCTTTGAGATTTTCAAGCTTTGATACGAGAAGCCTAAAGAAAAAGTTGTAATATCTAAGCAAAACTGTAACTGATGAAACATAACGGTTTGATTATTTGATTGGTTTGATCTACAAAATGGGAAAGATGAGACTGACCCGATTGATTCTTCTGATTTCTCAAGCGCCTGCTTCAATTCAGCAACTCGACGTTCTCGAAGCTCATCGTACCAATATCTAACGGATCAAAACCACGGCGAGCAACAAATTTAAAGCCTGTTCAAGATATGCTTCAAAAACAATCGCGCTACGTATAACAAGCTTGACAATATCAAATAGAGTGAGTGACTTTTTTTTTACCATCCTGATTGGCAAACACGACTGACATAATCTAGATTTTTTTAATTAAATTTATATTTCTGCAGTTTGTCAAAAAGCACAAATTTTGAGACCATATAACCAAACCAAGTTCAGTGGTTTCAAAAATCAATCACTGAAAAGAGTTTGATATTAGAAGTGAAAACAAGCAAATGTAGTCTGCATCAAAAGGAAATTAGACATTTAGACGTCGTCTGGTGGGAACCATGAGCGCGATTCTTGGATCACCAGAAAGTAGAGGGGTGTTAGTGACCAAGTTTGGCTAATTACAGACAAATTAAATCAATAGAATAATCAATCTGGGTTATCGTTTATCCCTAACAAGTCAAAAGGATTATGGATCAAATACAAAATCTTAGCTAAAGGGGAAACGGGTTAACGGGCTGAAAGTCATCCAAAGTGTATTCAACTTTATAGCAACCTAAATCTTTTTACTTTAAATTTTTGTAAGAGCATAGTGTTGTAATCATATTTGATAGATTAATTTTCTGATAAAAAAGGACAAAAAATGTTTACAGGTCAAGTCAAACCAATCATTTTCAACCTGTACCAAAAGCAATGAAACTAATTTAAACCGGTCACCCAACCAACCAACCAACCAACCAACCAACCCATTATATGCCTCTAGTACAAAAACATCAATATGAAAAAAATGAAGAAGAAACAGGATCCTCACTTGGAACCAGTAAAGCGTTGCTGCAGATCTTCATACCTTGCTCTACATGCCTGCAGGTTGCTTAATGTGAGTACGAAATACCAGCTTAAAAAAAAATCCTAACACGAGCTTGGTTTGATCAAGTAACTCCTAAAATAGAAGTTTCAAAACAAATAAATAAACACTACTTTCATTAAACTATTGCTCTCTTAAACCAAACACTTTCATTTTCAAGTTAACAACTAACTCTCCAATCCAAATTTACCTTTCTGCTACACACACCAGTAACTTTGATAGGGATTAACAGATAGAAACACAAACAATCTTTCATTCATTAGCCATTAGATTCCTAAAACTGAGTTGGGTTACATCTAATGAATTTTAATGGATCGGAACCCTCAATACATACATAAAACAAACCCTGAAGAAGGCTATATCAGGCTATGGGTCATTAACAATTAAAAAAAACTAAATACATTATATACAAGTAAAACTATTTAATAATTGTACTAGCTACACCCTTAAATATCAATTTGTGCTTCACAAAAGCCATCATCCTAACCTTTCTTTCATTTCACATTCTCTTTTCTTGAAAGTAAAAATACTTTCGTAAATCCATATCCGAGTCTTAACCAAACAGAGCAGGGGTGTTCATAGTCTGGTTCGACTGAAACAAACAACCTAATTCCACCATCCATTATTTACAATTCAAAATCACCGGTTTACATTAATTTTAAAAAAATCACAAACACGGGTCCACATGACAAAATATTTTTATACTAAAAACAGCACACACAATTCAAATATCAATTCCAAGATTAGAAGATACAGTGGATATGATGTAACCATAAAAGAGTGTTGTGACTGAACATAGCAGCAGGAGTGTTCACAGTCCGGTTAAGCCGAAAGAAACAACTTATTACACCATCAATTAAGGAATGAACATGTTCATGAACAGTTCACAAACACATACCGAACGAGATTTCTTGTTTGTGTTCGTTCATTAAGGAGATTTCTTGTTTGTGTTTGTACATTAAGGAAATGAACATGTTCATGAACACTTACCAAACGTAAACGAATACAAACAAATGTTCATGAACATAAATGAACACAAACGAACGTTATTTATACATTTTAAAATAAAATCTGCATTTTTTCATAAGTAAAAACGAATAATCCACCAAAAATAAGTACATAACTATCCGAACATTGTTGACATAATTATAATAAACATAATTAACACAAAAATTGAGAAGTTTGTCAGGCCGAAACTGAAACATTTAAATGAGTGATGTTGGCGGAGACGAATAGTATAACTATGGTTTCAAAATTTTAAAAACTAAAAGCAACAAAATAAAAATAAAAACCTTCAAATGTACGGACACAAACAACCATAAACAAGCGAACATAAATGAACATATCACAGAACGTTCACGAACATAAACGAGCAAACACAGCCTTTGTTCATGTTCGTTTGATTAACTAACCGGTAATAATTTCTTGTTCATGTTCGTTCATTAAGTAAACGAGCAAACGTAAACGAACTTCCCGCCAAACAGTTCATAAACTGTTCGTTGAACGTTCAGTTCGTTTACAGCACAACCCCGTCCGTTCTTTCCAATTCAAAATCCCAAGTTTATATTAAATTTTTAAAAATACCAAACATGGGCCCACATGTCAAAATATTCTTTCCCAAAAAACAAATTCAATGTCAATTCCAACATTAAAGTGGATATAATAATATAACATAACGTTGATTGGCCTTTTTTTTATTTACCACATTTACCCTCAAGAAACCAATAGTAATAATAACAGACCTCCGGGGTGAAGTAAAGCGGGTAAACGGTTCGGGTCCGGAGCTCCGACGAAATAACGTCCCAATCACCGGTACCATGCCGGAGAACCGCACCACCGAGGATAAGCTCCTCCCACGTACCCCATACCTTCTTCACAACCACGCTGACGTCATCCATAAAACAGTGCGCACGTTAGCAAAAACTGCAGAAACCCTCGTTCCGTCGCCGGAAACCACCAAACCTGATCGGAAAACCGCCGGTTACAGAAGAAATAACAAAATTGGGAATAAAATTGGAACAGAGTGATTGATTTGTGTGAGTTTTGGGGGGAATTAGGGTTTGAGTGAGGAATGAAGAATGAAGAATTGGATATTGAATTGGAGATTAGGGTTTGATATCGAGATGATTGTGTGAGAATTTTTTGAAATTGGTTTGAAGAAGAATGGTTTTCCTGCAAAATCTCCCTCCCTCTCTCTCTAGAAAGTTTCTCTCTCTAAGATGGGAATTGAAATTGAACTGCCCTATTCCAACAATCAATTTTTTGTTTTTTTTAAATTATTTTTACCCTGTTTTTTGATTTTTTTTATAATTATGTCACTTTTTTTTTATCTTCAACATTGTATATTTTTAAATGTTCTAAAACTAGTAAGTTGATGCACGCGTTGCAGTAACGTTGAAACGTAAAGTATCTTGAATTTATATTGTCTATTCAAAACGTAATGTATTTAACCTGACTTATTTCTGGGAAAAAATAATTTTTACGTTAAAACGAAGGCCAACCGAGAACGTACATAATAATAAGCATAAGAACATGTTATACTTGATCCAACGCATTCCGGGAAAATTTTACGTCGAAGCGTAAATCAACTTGAATTTATACTAACACGTACGTAAAAAAACACGTAAAACTCGATTATAAAATCTTTAGAAAGTTAAAAAGTTGTAAGTGTCAATGCTGAAAGTTGAGGGGTTAAAGTATAAAAAACAAGAAAAAAAAAAGAAAAAAGAAAAAAATAATCAAAGTGCTTTGTAGTATGGATAATAATAGTAAAATAGTTAAATAATAAATACTATCCATAATAAAATGTGTGTATGTATTGAAAGTTGAATTACATAAAATAGGAGAAAGGTTTTGATGTTTTTAATTTGAGTTAATTACTGTTTTCGTCCCTGTGGTTTGTCAAAAATCACTATTTCAGTCCATTAGTTTAAAAATTACGATTTCAGTCCCCGTGGTTTCACTTTCGTAACCATTTCAGTCCCTTGTGGTTTCACTTTCGTAACCATTTCAGTCCATTATTCTGTTAAGTACAGGGACTGAAATGGTTACGAGGTGGACTGAAACGGTTACGAAAGTGAAACCACAGGGACTGAAATCGCAATTTTTAAACTAATGGACTGAAATAGTGATTTTTAAGAAACCACAGGGATGAAAACAGTAATTAACTCTTTTAATTTTTACCACAAAGTTTTGATTTATTTATTTTTTAACATAACTTTTATAGGTTTTGATCTTGGTAACAATTCCTTATTTATATAAATACTATATTATATTAACAAGTAAAACGATATCAATATTTAATATTTTATTATTATTATTATTATTATTATTAATTTTGAGCATATTTTATTATTTTCTTATAACTTTTTAAAATACAATATTTCTGAATATTTGAGTATGCAGTTAAAGTGTTTTTATTTTTAACTACGTTTCAATATAAATTTTACTCAAAACCGAGTTGTGAATAATAAAGTACCAGTGATCGAAACAAATATATATGTCCCCAAAGTTGTATCATGGTTTAGTTTTTTATATAAATAGACGCATTTGACCTCTTTTCGAACGTCAGTACCGATATTGGCATTATCCGAATCGGCATAGTTATTTTTTTTATGATTTTCGATCGTTAAAAAACGTGTGTAGATATCATCTTGGGTGTACATTGTTCAGTTGTTATACTGAGTGTTGATATCGTACACATGTTGTAACAAACCAAAACGATACCAACTAAATGCCCGCTGCAACGCACAACGAATCCCACTAGTTTTATATAATTTAAAGTCGGCTTGACTCATTTGGTGAGGAGTGGTTTTACACGATCTAGAAGATTTCTAGTAGTGTTTCCAACAATTAACAAATTTTCCATTTTGGGTTAGTTTTGTTCAAAAACATCATTGTTTGCCAAAAATCAAAAATTTGAAATTAACCTTGAATTTCTATCCAGTTATTTCAAGTGATGATTATAATTTTTATTTATCAATTATTGATGCATATAACACAAAGTCTCATAAGAACACTAACATCTATATTTTTGGTAATGTTTGATTATCATTATCAGACCTAAACAATGTGTTCTATACACACACACACCCACCACTATTGATTTGTTTAAAGTTTAAAAGGTGAACACTCCTTATCTAGCCCCACTTTATAAATTTAATATACCACAACATAAAAAGCAGTTGCACAACCACAAAACAAACACACAAATTTAATCAACAAACTGACAAAAATCCAAGCTTAACACTAGAAGATTAGCAAAGTCCCATGAAGAAATTGTCAGCCCGACAATCTCCCGATCAAGTAGACTCAAAGAATATGTTTCTGCTGCCTTGACATTTCTACAAATTGACAATGTAAACTACCTTCAATCCTTCATCTTGGTCATATGCTCGAGATACTGCACGATTTCTGACATTGGAGATTAGGGTTTGATATCGAGATGATTGTGTGAGAATTTTTTGAAAATGGTTTGAAGAAGAATGGTTTTCCTGCAAAATCTCCCTCCCTCTCTCTCTAGAAAGTTTCTCTCTCTAAGATGGGAATTGAAATTGAACTGCCCTATTCCAACAATCATTTTTTTGGTTTTTTTTTTTTAATTATTTTTACCCTGTTTTTTTGAATTTTTTTTTTTATAATTTTGTCACTTTTTTTTATCTTCAACATTGTATATTTTTAAATGTTCTAAAACTAGTAAGTTGCTCCACGTGTTACCGTGACGTTGAAACGTAAAGTATCTTGAATTTATATTGTTTATTGAAAATGTATTGTATTTGACCCGACTTATTTCTGGGAAAAAACAATTTTTACGTTAAAACGAAGACCAACCGAAAACGTACATAATAATAAGCTTAAGAACATATTATACTTGATCCAACGCATTTTCGGGAAAAATTTACGTTGAAACGTAAATCAACTTGAATTTATATCGACACGTACGTAAAAAAAACACGTAAAACTCGATTACAAAATCTTTAGAAAGTTAAGGAGTTGTAAGTGTCAATGCTGAAAGTTGAGGGATAAAAATATAAAAAAAACAAAAAGAAAAAAATAATCAAAGTACTATTGGTAATTGTAATATGGATTTTTTTGTATAGCTGAATCTAGTTTTTGTGAAGGAAAATAAATCCTATTGTTAATGATGTGTTGGTACGAATTGGGCATGGTTTTTTTAAAGACATTTACTGGTTTGATTTATTTTAGAAATAATAATAATAATAATAATAATAATAATAATAATAATAATAATTATTATTATTATTATTATTATTATTATTATTATTATTATTATTATTATTGATTTGTATTCCCCTTTCTTTAAAGGTCTCGTATTCCCCCTATTGAATGAAATGCAAAAACAACATACCCACAAACTTGTCAATAAACAATTCTATATTCAATTTGACTACAAACAATTCTATGTTCCACTTGACTCCTACAAACTTGTCAATAAACAATTCTATGTTCCACTCCTACCCATACCGTGTTCAATTGTACAACTACCAATTCAATCTTGAGATTTGGTAAGAATAGCAGACGGTATACTAGTCAGGACTCTTCTTTTATACGAACAAATCAGTACTCGCACTATTAGGAGAACATGCGTCAAAGAAAGTCGTTTTCTTTTCCGTCCTCGCAGCTCCTTAGCTATAAGGAGGTTTTGATGTTTTTAACTTTTACCACAAAGTTTTGATTTATTTATTTTTTACCATAACTTTTATAGGTTTTGATCTTGGTAAGAGTTACTTATTTAGATTCTATTTTTTTTTAAATTCAAAACTAAAACTTAATATTTAAATAACTATATTATATTAACAAGTAAAGCGATATCAATATTTAATATTTTATTATTATTATTATTATTATTATTTTTATTATGATTATTATTATTATTATTATTATTATTATTATTATTATTATTATTATTATTATTATTATTATTGAGCATATTTATTATTTTCTTATAACTTTTTAAAATACGATTTTTCTGAATATTTGAGTATGCAGTTAAAGTGTTTTTATTTTTAACTACATTTCAATATAAATTTTACTTAAAACCGAGTTGTGAATAGTAAAATACCAGTGATCGAAACAAATATATATATATGTCCCCAAGACGCATTTGACTTCTTTTCGAACGTCAATACCGGTATTGGCATCATCCGATCCGAATCGGCATAGTTATTCGTTTTTATGATTTTCGACCGTTAAAAAACGTGTGTAGATATCATCTTGGGTGTACATTGTTCGGTTGTTATATTGAGTGTTGATATCGTACATATGTTGTAACAAACCAAAACGATACCAACTAAATGACCGCCGCAACACGCGACGAATCCCACTAGTTTTATATAATTTAAAGTTGGCTTGACTCATTTGGTGAGGAGTGGTTTTACACGATCTAGAAGATTTCTATTAGTGTTTCCAACAATTAACAAATTTTCCATTTTGGGTTAGTTTTGTTCAAAAACATCATCGTTTGCCAAAAATCAAAAAATTGAAATTAACCTTGAATTTCTATCCAGTTATTTCAAGTGATGATTATAATTTTTATTTATCAATTATTGATGCTTATAACACAAAGTCTCATAAGAACACTAACATCTATATTTTTGGTAGTGTTAGATTATCATTATCAGACCTAAATAGTAGTATCTCCACATAACAATGATGTTTTCAGTGAGCTACTAACTAAATAAGGAATTAAAATTTTTAATATACCATAACATAAAAAGCAGTTGCACAACCACAAAACAAACAAATTTAATCAACAAACTAACAAAAAATCCAAGCTTAACACTAGAAGATTAGCAAAGTCCCATGAAGAAATTGTCAGCCCGACAATCTCCCGACCAAGTAGACTCAAAGAATATGTTTCTGCTGCCTTGACATTTCTACAAATTGACAATGTAAACTACCTTCAATCCTTCATCTTGGTCATATGCTCGAGATACTGCACGATTTCTGACATTGGCGGTCTAAACTCCGGTTCGGCCTGCAGAAAGCAAACCATCCATTCTTTTACTTTTGAGGTCAGTCAAATCTACAGTTATTCTAATACATGATGCATTAAAGTTTTCATAATATGTTGATGTTGACTGACTATTAGTCTTTCTTACCTCCAAAGTAAACCATCCATATTTTGACTTTTGAGGTCTAATCTATAGTTATTCTAATGCATGGTGTGTTTAGTCATAAAATCTTGGTGTTGACTGTTAGTCTTTCTTGCACCCCAAGTCAGATTGTTTGATGTAGATATGAAATCTGGGCCAGTCTTTTTGACCCGAAAAGTCAAACAACCTTTAAACCTTATTGACTCACTATAGTATTATGTCACACTTGTCATCACATGGTAAGTTTGATGGTATTAACAATGAAAACACTTCTATTTTTAGCAGAAACTAAAGGTAAATTCAGTTATTTACTCATCAGCACTACACATTATCAATCCAAGTCCAACACATGGATTAAGTTCCATTATCTAGGAAAATATTGTAGATGTTTGAACAACGATCAAACATTTATGTTAAACCATAATACATAGTCATGATGATGCGCGTTACTGAAATTCAACTCTTTTCAGTATTTTCAATAATGGAAACCGGAAAGAATGTATGTATGCACAAAAAAAAAAGTTTACCTGAACGCAAAGAGAAATAATATCTGCGAAGCGGGATAAAGACTTGGACGAATAAGCAGAATCAAGAGACGGATCCACCATTCGTGACAACGCTTCTATATCATGAAGCCTGGGAACCGCCCATCTTACCAAATATTGCTCCCCACGAGCTCTTGATCTATAAGTATCATAGCGGATATTTTTAACTACACAATAAGTGTAACATCTTATAGGTGGTAAAATGGGCGAGTCGTGTAACGGGTCAAAAAGGGATCATGTAAAATCAACGATTACAAAAATTTAAAACTTGGGTTGAAATCATTTTCTCAGGACCTAACGTCGAACCGGTCTCCTTACCGGTCCACTAGTTGGGCCGGTCGAACTGGTCAAACCGGACATAAGAATCCGGTTCAACCCCGTTTTATCGGTCTGATCGCCGGTTCCCGATCCTACCGGCTGGTTCAACTTAAAACGCGCCTGATAGGGTGAGAACCAGACCGGCCAGACCCCCGGTTCCTGATCGAACAGCCGGTCCGGTCTGGTTTTTAAAACATGGTTGAAATAGCCACCTCTATTTATTTCTTTATAATTTTCAAAATTCGATGCAGTCTTTAGATAATAAGAATAGGAAAAATCAAGTATGCTTCATACTTGAAAGTACAAATTTGAATCTCTAAAGTCAAAAGTTGACTTATTAGATGGATAACCTGTCATGTGCTTTTCGACCGGTGAGAAGTTCTAACATAACGACTCCGAAGCTATAAACGTCACTTTGGTAAGTATAACTTCCTGACTCCAATTCAGGAGCACCATATCCTGAACCTTGCAACTGATATAATAATGACCTAACTGTCAAAATCAGTTATAAAAAATCTCGATGTGATGGTTGTTACACAAGATCTATACCTGACTAATCTGGCTCAATGGTAATAGTGGAGCCAAACCGCAATCTGAAACGCGTACATTAAGCTCTTCATCAAGCAGAATATTTGCAGACTTGAAGTTTCGGTGGACAACGAGTGGTTGACAAACCTCATGCATGTACCTAATAAGCAAAACAGTTATAAGATAAAGCACTTGTATAACTAATACTTGTGATCTAACATTTTGGTATTACGGGCCTATTTATATTGTATCATTTTTGTACTAGTGTTACTATGTATATAGACACAAAGACAAAATATTAAGAAACACTAATGGGCCTTCTGAGACACTTTGGTTGACCCGTTGAAGATAAAGTATAACCGAACACGACACATTTCAGGGTAAGCACTTACTCCAATGCTTTTGCAGCTTGAAGTGCCATATTTACACGAGCTTTCCATGAAAGTTTCTCATGAATATCTTCATCTAGATGCAGTGCTTCATGTAATGTCCCATTTTTACAGTGTTCATAGACAAAAAGCCTTTGACCATGCTCACAACAGTAACCGACGAGCCCAACTATATTTTCATTTTGAATTTTCAAGACATTTGACACCATGCTCATGAAATCTTCATCACTCCATTGCCTCGAATCTGCATGCTCCAGTTTCTTTACGGCCAGTAGCTAAAAGAACATAAAGTGGGTGAATAAGTAGCTAGTAAAGGTGGTGAATATGTCGCAACCATTTTGCACATTAGTTTTAAGAAACACTACCTTCCCGTTAGGAAGTTGGGCCCTATACACTGTGCCGAGCATGCCTCTTCCAATAAGGTTTTCTTGAGAAAAGCTATTTGTATACTGTTGAAGGGATGATATTGAGAAAGAACTTGGAGAATCTATATTTATTGAAATGTTTTGGTCCGTTGTTTGAAATGGTTCCGGTTTTACAACTGTTCTTTCTCCAGTAAGAAGTTGTGGAGGAAACGGTGGTGGCGGATTTTCGGCTTTGGACCTTGGCAATGAGTCATTTCTTTCATCATCATTCGATGGAGTTTCTGCGCAAGATCACAGATCATAGAGTTAGTTATGTTAGTTAGTTGACGTGTCATCATAGGTTGTTACAAGTGGGTTACTTTCTTTATACTAAATTGATGATGAAAGTATTTAGTTTGACCCGGAAAGTGGAGTTTGACCGATTTCGTTTAGAATAAACGGAGCAAAGCATATTGAAAAGAAAGGATTAAACTTACCATTCTCTTTACGATGAGATCTATACGAGGAAGACACGGTTAGCATAGAGTTCTTCGTATGATCGCCAACTTTGACGGTTGACTTTTCTTTGCGCCATCTTGACACAAAAATGTAAAATCCAAGTGCAAGCAACCCAAGAATCAAGAATCCAACAATGGCAACCCACACGACGGTTTTACTCAACCGAGACTTGGAAGGGTACGGAAGCTCAGAAGAAGACGGTCCAAATGCGTCAACGCTTGGCGGTTGTGACTCGAATGTTAATGGGAATGGAGACAAGGCTGGTGGTGAAGAAATAATGGTTGTATTAAATGGGTTTCCTTTGCTTCTGCATTGCACATATGAATGTGTAACTATTATCTTCATGCAATAATTTCTAATTTGTAAAATGTCTAAAACGCCCTTCCGGCTTCCAGTACGATAAAGATTTTTTACCTGAAATTTGGAATGCTCAACAATTTTGGGGGTATTGGCCCGGAGAAAAGATTATTCTCAATGTCCCTATATTACAAAAAAAAAAAATAGTTGCAAGTGATCATTAATAATACTAATCAAAGCAAAAAATAATGAAATAAAAAGCATATAGCGAAGTTTGATATGGAAAAAATATAGTACAAATCAATAAGGGGAAGATCTTGCAACACGTCTAGTACACCGGTAAGATAGTTATCATTTAAGTGCCTGCAAAAAAAAATTAAATACTCAAATAAATTTGGTCACCAAAATTAAAACCATGCTAATCTTGAAAATGGTTGAAGAAAATATGAAATAAGATATCAAATTTTAGTTTCTTGCATTGATAAACATATAACTTGTGCTATACGTTATGTTTTAAAGCGTATAAACAGCGTGTCTTACAACGTAGAAATTGATGACAAGTTCGCCATGGAAAGAGGTAAAGGACCACTTAGATTATTAGCAGACAGATCCCTGCAACAAGACAACAAATTCAAAATATATCTACATGTTATAATCATGATATACTCATTTACTATAGGTAGCAAAATGAGCGGGTTGGGTAACATGTCAACAATTTGGGCGACTTTTGACGTGTTTGACCCGTTTCTCTTTTATCTATTCTTTTTCTTTTATTTATGACTCAATTGCATGGCATACAAAACTTATCTTAATAATAAGACAAATGATACATTAGGATTAGCAAAAAAAGACGTACAAATTAGTCAAGGCCGTAAGTTGTTGAAAGGAATCCGGAATGACACCGCGTAGATGATTGTTGTTCAAAGACCTATAACAAAGAAATTAAAAAGTTATTGATGAAAGAAGATTACATAAAACCTTGATGAAGATAATATGTAAACTGAAAAACTTACAAGTCTGTCAATTGAGCTAACATAGACAATGATTCGGGTATGCTTCCCGTAAGTTGGTTCTCAGAGAGAAATCTAACAACAAATTTAAAAAAAAAAGATAATCAATCCTTGAAAGATATTTCCGAAATGAAAAGAAACATAACATACAAGGTCTTCAATGTAGGTGGCAAATATGACGGGATACTGCCTCCTATGTGGTTATTGCTCAAATCTCTGCGCATACGAAGAACGATTATAAAATACCAAAACATGAAGAAAATTATTAACTTAGTGAATTACTTTATCACCCACATTTGTATTATCGAAGCAAAAGCTCCCAAATTCTCACTGAGTTCACCTCCCAAACTAGCATTGTTAAGGACTCTGCATGTATTCAGTGGTAACTAAAGCATTGATAATAGAGATTTTCTTCAGAAGATATAAAAATTAATTTCATACATTCCGCTTATGTTGGAATTCACGCATTGGACGCCTTGCCAACCTTCTGAACACGGATCTCCACCTGCAAGTATCCATCCCAGAAGAGGAGGGAAGCCGAGGGCCGCGTATAGACTATTTATTGCTATAACTGAAGTAAAGAATTTGTACTCAAAGATTAGTAATAATAAGAATAAGAATAATCGTAATAATAAAATAAAAATTGATTTTTCGCTAGCATTTTCTCAAGAACAATAGTTTGTTTAAACAAAAACGGTAGAATTTCTTATTATTTTTGGGTAACCATGAGATCCTGTTACCGAAAACTTCACCGGACCCCACCCATACCCTGTTAACGAATGGAATCATGTAAAAAAGAAGCCTGCACCAGTCAAGCGATTTTCAACGGAGTTATGGGGCAGAAAACCAGTGAAAGCTGGATTCGAACATGAAGCCTGTGGTATTTGATGTCGGACGATTTGGGATTTGCATAAGGTGTTACAGCTACTGCTAAACTTAATGACTTATATGTCAAAGACTAAAAACTCACTTCATAAATGAACAGACAACAATGAATCACTGTGTAAAGACTTACCATCACTAGGATCAGTAAACCCGAAACAATTCGGTATGCTTGAAACCGACAGTAAACCCACAACAGCAACCATATAAATTTTGAATTCTGAATTCCCCATCGTCACACGATGCCCAAAGATTTCAACTTTAATGGTCTAAGAAACAAACCCACAAAACACAAATCAAATTTGCAAGATGAAGAACAAAGTTTTAATCTTTAAACAAAGAAGATAGTGGCTAAAGTAAACTAAAAGTTTAAACAAAAGGGTCTGCAGAAATAAGCAAAGATGGAGATAACTACAACTAAATTGAGCACATTTCTTACTGATATGATGAAATTCAGCAAAAAAGATTAAAACCCATGAAAGAATTCATGTAACAAGAACAAAGTTTTAATCTTTTAACAAAAAAAATAGTGATTAAACTAAACTAAAAGTTCAAACAAAAGGGTCTGCAAAAATAAGCAAAGATGGAGATAAATACAACTAAATTGAGCACATTTCTTACTGATATGATGAAATTCAGCAAAAAAGATTAAAACCCATAAAAGAATTCATGTAACAAGAACAAAGTTTTAATCTTTTAACAAAAAAATATAGTGATTAAACTAAACTAAAAGTTTAAACAAAAGGGTCTGCAAAAATAAGCAAAATAGAGATAAAATGCAACTAAATATAGTACATTTCTTACTGATATAATGAAATTGAGCAAAAAAGATTAAAACCCATGAAAGATTTCATGTAAAACTTACAATGTGAGCAAGATTTGTGCAGAACAGAGTGCTGGTATCTGGAAAAATAAGCAAAGATAGAGCACCTTTTTTACTGATATGATGAACTTGAACAACAAAGATTAAAACCCATGAAAGATTTCATGTGAAACTTACAATGTGAGCAAGATTTGTGCAGAACAGAGTGATGGTATCTGTGAATAATCTTGCTTTAGAACCCTAAAATAATAATGTGAAGAGAGAAGATGATGTATGGTGTGGTGTAGCGGCAAAAAGCAAGCATTTTGATTTGATTATCAGTTTTGTTTTAACTTTATTGAAGAACGTGTTACATTTGAAGAAATGTGGTTTTTGTTTGGTAACTGTAGACCGTTGGGTGGCTCGAGTGGCACCAACCGGAAGTGAGATACTTGTGTTAATAATGCGCCTTGCTTTTTGTTTTTTACCTTTTTAAGAGTTAAATGTCATTTTAGTCCTTCTGGTTTAGGCCATTTTGTAAGTTTAGTCCAAAGGTTTCATTTTTAACCTGTGGGTCTAAAAAGGTTTCACAGTTGCCATTTTAGTTCACTTGGTTAACTTCATCCATTTTTTCTGTTAACGAGAAGGCCAATTCGGTCATTTTTATGTAATTCTGTTAACTAAAAGGGCAATTCAGCCATATAAAATGACCGAATTGACCTTCTCGTTACCAGAAGAAATGGATGAAGTTAACCCAGTGGACTAAAATGGTAACTGTGAAACATTTTTGGACCCACATGTTAAAAATGAAACATTTGGACTAAACTGGCAAAATGGCCCAAACCACAAGGACTAAAATGACATTTAACTCCCCTTTTAAATTCCAAATTATTATAGTTTTTGAGAAATTAATGTAAAGGAACTTGAAACTTTTCCTTTATTTTACTAAGAGAAAAATGCACGGATAGTCTCTGTGGTTTACCCTTTTTACATTTAGTCTCTAACTTTCTAAAATTATACCTATAGTCTTCAACTTTTACAATTTCGTTCCCAAATGATCCCTGACGTGGATGAGGGTTAGTTTTTTGTGTCAGGTGGTACGAAATGACAAAATTATCACTCATTTAAAAAATAATTAAACATTTATAAGATAAATGAAGCACACAACTCTTATTTAAATATAAAAAAGTGGGACCCACATTCTCATTCTTCATCTCCTTCCCCCCTTTTTTTTCTCACATCACCTACAACATCGCCTCCAACTTTCACCACCACCTCACCCTCCCACCATCATATTCAACCTCATCCACGACCACCACAGCAATCATCACCCTTCCACCTCTACAAAATTATTATTATTTGTTTTCATATTTTTTGAATGCTATGCTGCAAATCGGAACAATCACAACTGCCATTTAACTTTTAGTTAAAAAAATCAACATAGTTATAACTGTTTTCATATTTTTTTGCTCACCGTTTCTTGCTACAGTTTTGTGACTGTATTTAACGGGCCCTAGTATTGCAATCGAATATTTTCAATATAGTTATAACTGGTTTGGCTTAACTATAGACCCAGATTTGATCATTTAGATCCTCCGTTTTGAAACAAAGTTTTTCCCTTATTTTCATAATTTGATCGATTTATTTTATATGTAAAAGTATATGAATCTTTGTTTCGATTGCTATGCTCATTTATTTAAAAAGTCAATTATGTGATTAGGAAATTAAGGGCTGGCTTGTTTTAGTAAGTCGCTAAAATAGAAATAGTCCATGGTACAAAACTGAACTTAATAATGAAACTAATAAATGGAACACACAAAAAGAATGTAAAACTATGAACAACAGATGAAGCTTAAAACAAACAGTAGAGAATCTGATGGTTATCAAAAGATTCATTTTTGAATGTTGGGTTTTGTTAGGGATGAGTACGGCGGAGCAATGGTGGTGGAAGGGGATGGCGATGGTGGAGGTGATGCAACAGGTGGGTCGTGGTGGTGAAAGGTGGATGGTGGTGGTGGTGAAAGGTGGTGAAAGTGGGGAAGATGAAGTGGATGAGTTGGGTAGTGGGTCTCACATAAATATTTAAATACCAAGTATTTTTCTTTTAACTTTTTAGTATAAATTTAACAGTAAGGGTATTTTTGTCATTTTACACCCTCATAACTGAGAAAACTAACTGATGTTAGGCACATGGACTATCTGGGAACGAAAATTAAAAAGTTGGGGACTATTGCTGTAATTTTAGAAAGTTAGGGACTAAAGGTGAAAAAGGGCAAAACCACAGGGACTATCCAGGCATTTAACTCTTTTACTAAATTATAGGGGTGACAATGTTTGATACGATTAGAATTCAAAAATACGATACAGATATGACATGAAAATAATTAGATTTTGGGTTATGTTATAATATCTGACTGATATAATTAAACAGGCCTACTTGATAACGTGTTTATGACATGTTTAACTCATTTTTACAATTTACTAACTTAACTAACACGTTTACAACTTGATTATTATATGTCAACCCGTCAACTTGTTTGACCCATTAGATAAATAGGTCATACGAGTTTAAGTGCATGCAAGTTAAGGTTGATATACACTTTTACACGAATAAAGATATGAAGAATATATAGGTCGAATAATTAAACACATTAACCCAACACCATTGACACCTCTACTAAATTTTAGTCAAACTCTAAAACCAACTAACTGTGTCTCTTTTATATTACAAAATAATTACTTATATGACAACTTTTAGTGTTTTTTTATGTTTATACTAGAGGGATTAACAACAAAAGTATTATGCATTTTAAAGGATATGAGAATTATAATATTAAGAACTAAATAATCAAAACCACTTATTTCTTATACAATTCAAGCAATTACTATTTTCAAATTTCAAAACATAAATAGGTGGGGATACACCCTTTTAAGTTATAAAGGGACAAAAGTTATAAATACATTATGTATAATGCGATGTAGAAAAATAGAATATTATAAAGGTATATAAAAACAAAATTTCCCAACTAAATATTATAAACAACATTGTTTTTAATAGTATACGTTTCATGAAAGCAACCATGTACTTGTATAACATTAAATCAAGTTTATCCAAAGAATCCTTTAATATAATTCGGTAGAAATTCTGTAGTTAATTATGATAGTTAGAGGTTGGTTACAACAAAGGTTATATTTTAGTTAGTGTCAAAATTACACTTGCCAAAAGAATGTTCTTACAATATTATACTACTATTTTAAGCCATGTAGTTTCATATATGGTTTTTATAATTGCGATGCATTAGTTCCATAAACTTACCATTTGGGCTTTGAATTTATGAATAAATAATACGCCTATGTATATGTTAATTTTTATATTAAAATTATTTTTTTCCTTTTTTTACAGTCTTTTAAGAATTTTTTTTTTATTTTAAAAGTTTTTGAGTTTTTTTATTAAAGAGGCTTCTCAATGTATTTATGGGCAAAAGCTTGGAACAAAAATTAAAAAATGATTTTTAACATGTTAGATTGAATTTTTAACATGTTAAATGCATGGTTCCCTCTTTCTTCATGTTTTAGTGTTCCCAATTAATCCACCCGTTATAACGTATATTTATAACTTCAAAATTCTCAACTTATAGATTCAATAAATTCTCCACGGATATGGATGTTATGTATAAAACAATAATTTACAATACAAATCTATAAGAATAAATAAAATAGAAGAAATTATAAGTGTACAATTAATGAGTTAAGTGTGTTTATTATCCCCTTAAGCGAAATAGTGGCGACCCAATACGTAGAAGTCCCTGGAAGAACTCAAACTATGTCGAGGAAGACTCTTCGTGAAAATATCAATTATTTGAAGCTTAGTTGGAACAAACTTAGCAAGTAGTTTGTCGGAAGAAACACGTTCCCGAATGAAGGGGTAGGCTTGATCAATATGCTTAGCTCGTTTATAAGACACCGAGTTTTGTGTAAGGAAAGGAGAAATCCAATTGTCGCACAGAAGAGTCGATCTGGATGAAGGCAAAGAATAAAGCTCACGTAGTAAGTGAGTGATCCAGATAATCTCAGCAACAGTGTTGACCATAGTACGGTATTCTGATTCACAGCTAGAATTAGATATTGTGGGTTGTTTCTTAGCACTCCAAGAAACAAGATTTCCACCAAAGAAAAACGAGTAGCCATATGTGGATCGGCGTGTCTCAATGCAGTAAGTCTAGTCAGCATCTGAATAACCCAAATGTTAGTTAGGCCTTGTAATGGTAAGTACTAGAGGGCACCAACAAGAGATTTATAATGAGTGGGATCTTTGTATTAGTCCCCACTGGCAACAAATGTTGTAGATGAAGTAAGAGGCATGGTGACTGGTTTACAATTAAGAAGAGTTGCTCGATCAAAAATTTCTTGAGCATATCTGATCTGACTAAGAAACAACACTTCATTTGTATAGAAGACGTTAATTCCAAGAAATAGTTTAGTTTACCCAGATCTTTAACAACAAACTCATTATGTAATTTAGTGATAAAGGAGCGAAGACGTGATCTTGGTTACCGATTAAGATTAAGTCATCAGCATAGACAAGGAAATACGTAATGCAAGAATCTCGTTTGAACACAAACAAAGACGTGTCAGCCTGATTGAAAACAAACCCATTGTTAAGAAAAACGGGTACTTAGTCGATGAAATCAATCCCTTAGAACTTGTCTGAGGCAGTTATTGAGACAGTAGATATGATTAGGAAAATTTGTGGATCCTCAAACCCAGGTGGGTGTTCGATGTACACAAATTCACCCAAGTTTCCATGTAGAATAACATTGACATTAAGTTGATGCAGGTTCCAATTGTTAATAACTGCTAATGATAGCACGATATGAATCGTCATGGCTTTAACCATAGGACTAAAGGTTTACGAGTAAACGATGCTGGGAACTTGACTAAAGCCTTAAGCGAGAACTCTAGCTTTGTGTCTTTCAATGGATCCACCAACATGATATTTAGTACAAAATAACCATTTGCAACCAACAACATTATGATATTTAGGGTGAGGCACCAATGTCTAAGTTTTATTTAAGCAGAGGAGAGGGCATCCATTTCTTTGTGCGTAGTTTGCATCCATTTAGGATTTATATCAGTGGTTTAAAACCCTTAAGATCGGTGGAAGCAAATAAAGGAGAAAAAAATCCATGGGAGTGAGTGTGGGCTAAATTTGCCTGATGTATGGGCATATATATTTTAGCCTTCACTTGAGTCATCATAGGATGGCCTGTTGGTTGAGGGATGGTAGTCGATGCTTGATCCAAGGGAACGGGAGGTGTGGGATGATCTGGCATGTAGGCCATATGTGTAGGTTGATCCATTTTAGAGGTTGAGGAGTGGGCCTCATCAACTAATTGGGTTGGCGAATAGGCCTCATCTGTTGAGTGGGTTGCGACAGGATGATTTGAATCAATGGGAACTTGTTAATCAGAATCACAAAGCCCACAAGGAATTTTTGAGTTGTTCAACTGATCATTTGCATACGGTACTAGGCATGTGGTAGACAACAGTTGAGAACAAGATACGTCGTCCAAAAACTCATCAGATGCAACATAGATACTTGCAATTGAGTTATATTCCCGAAAAAATGGAAAATTTTGATCATCAAATAAAGCATGTCGAGTGATGTACATGCACGATGTTTTTGGATCTAGACATTGATAACCTTTGTATTGCGCGAAGTAGCCGAGAAAATACATGGAAGACTTCGTGGAACAAGTTTGTTGTCCGCATAATTCCTTAGATAAGGATATACTCGACATCCGAAAGGATGTAAATTATTGTAGGTGGGAGCTCGATCAAATAGTAATTGAAACAATGATTTATTTTGTAAAGTCATTGTAGGCAATCTGTTTATTATATAAATTGCGGAGCTAAAAGCATGTACCCAACACATTGGTGGAACTTAACTATTTAATAACATTAGGATCCTGTTTCCATAATATGTTTATGTTTGCGTTCGGCCCAACCATTATGTGAGTGCATATGTCTATCGCTTGCGTCAATCACGTATCGTAGCTCACGAATGTACAAGACAAGGTGCTAGAAAGTGTTAAACATATCTTATGTTGGTCCGCACAAAGGCTCGCACAGATAGAGGCTTAGGCAGGTCCGCACGAACCTGTGCGCAGGATTAGGGTTTTATATTGGAGCTGGTTCGTGCGCATGGACCCATCCGTAGTTATGGTTGATCTGTACTTGAGGTTGATCAGCGCAAGGCCATCCGTGATTATAAGGTCCATCCACAAGTATGTTTAGTGCGGATCTAGGAAGCCTATATACATGTGTGTATGGTCTTGTTCATGGGGAGCTGTTGTTGATAAGAGTGGGGAAACTCTGTCCGTTTGTTTTCATGGTTGTGTAATTGTTCATCATCAATAGAAAACAACTTTTAATTAGCTTGTTATTGTCTAATCCACTCTCGTACTTGGATTCCACATAAGATACGAGATCTACGCAGTCAACACTGTATCGGAATCGATCCTAACATGATCTTGAAAAACTATGAATTCAAGTGGTATCAGAGCAGGAGATTGATTGCAAGGACTGAAAACACAAGAATTCAAGCAAATCAAAGCCAATTTCATCATTTCTTCTTCTACTCATCTTCTACACTTCTTTTTGAAACTTAAAATTCAGATTCACGTCGAATCCACGGTAAAAAACGTCTGATTTTTCAACATATTGTGCGAAAACAGTGTTTAATCAATCCTTCAAAGTTTCAGAACAACATTCAAACGAAATCATCAAGAATTTTGTGGAAAACCTTGAAAAACTATGAAGAACATAACTGAAATTGCACGCACGGATCTAGGTTGAGTTCGCACGGATCTACTTCTTTACTGATCCGCACGAACCTAGCCTTCTACGCACACACGAATTAAGAAATTAGGATTTGTGTTATAATAGTTGATCCGCACAAATCAACTGTCACACCCCCAAAATCCACACGCAGAGTATCACCGCTTGGAGGCGTGACATGACCAGGATCGAGCCACCAATCATATTGAACAACTCAATTAAGTAAATAAAACCAAACATAATACGATTGGTGACCAAAGCTAGTTAACCTTGTTTAGTTTAAACAGCGGAAGCATAAACGTGAGTTCAAAAGCATAAGTCCATAGTTTATAAGTTAAAGTTCAAACATAAGTTCCATAGGTTTATAAAGTTCAATTATTAAGTATGGGATATAACAACCCATATTCCACAACAACCTTCTCCTCGTGCAAGCTCCCAAAAGCATCTAGCGACCTGTAAGGCATGTAACAACTAGTCAACAACAAAGTTGAGTGAGTTCACGTTTGGTTGTTTAGTTTTAAGTTGTTTCTGAAAAACGTGGTTTGACTTTCGTTGGCTTATTTGCCGTGGGGGTTACCCCGTAGTTGAAAGTATGTTTAACCATTTCCCTTTTTCTTTACCCAATCCATAACCATGATCAGTGGGGGTTTTCCCCGTTTGAACTACTAGACGGTATGATATCGACTGCTACGCATATAAGTTGTGCCCTATATCAGTGTCTATCATCACTGACAATCTGCCATAGTCCATTAGTACACGCCCGTCCTACCGGCACGGTGTGAGGTTTGTTAAACCCAATAGCGCTATTAACTAATGACCCGCTCGCCATTGGCCTCGGCGATTAAGTCGATATAAATTGAGGGACTTCATGATAGAGTTTTGTCTAGCTAGTTTTAAGGTTGTTGTCCTGCACCAGGAGGACGAACGTACGTATTCTGCACCAGGAGAATTCGTAGGTTTAATAATGGCATCCACTCTATGGAGGATGGCCGTACATATCCTACCCAAGGAGGATATGTAGATTTAGTTTTAAATCCTTTAACCCATTCCCAAACCACCGGGAATCCCATGCCTTAGAAAGTGTGTGAACTCACCTCGGTTTGCTCGGTTAGATTCTCAATATAGCTAACAGTCAAGGTCGGTCAATCACGTCCTAGTATGATTTACCAGTTAGTCATTTAGTGGCTTTCAAATAGAACACAAAGTTCCTATACGTATCTATCACACAACATGCATCACTGTAACAGTTTATGCCCATCTAAGTTTCCCATCCATTCCCCACTCAAAATCAAACATACGATAATGCACATAACATATATAACATGTTAAATCATTCACAGATAGCATACTCGACATTTAGACACGCAAATCACAACTTATGTCAATTCAGCATTAATACTCAAAACCGGATGTTTTCGGACATTTAAATAAAATAGTTAGGTTATTCCAAAAATTCCCAAATTTTTATAGAATGTCATAAAAATTCCATATTTTATTGTGTAAAAATATCGGGGTCCGGTTCATTTCCAACATTTTACAAAAATTCATTTTCAGGACTGTTTTCAGATTTATCTATTTCTGACCACAGTCCACGAAACAATTTATTAAAAATTCATCGTAAGTCCGATTTACGAAATTCCAGTGGGGTAATTACTTATACTTCAGTTTCCATCTACATTTCAATTTTCATGATTTAACTCTACACAGAACTCATGTTATGACAGAAAACAAAACGCGTATTTTCAGCAGAAAAATGCAGCTCTAGCTGCTGTTACAAAATGGCGCTTTAAAAATAGTAAACGAAGTCTAAAAATTACGATTCCGGTGCCATTAGAACCGTATTTCATAATAACATATTTTAGTTTCAAAATATTGGTTTTTCGTTCAGTTTAAGACCTGTTTACAGCCAACTGAAGTTGGCTGTAAAACCGGGACAGATTCTGTTTTTCAGTGTTTAACCTTCTAAATCGCGTTCGATCGATTCCGTTAACAAGTTAATTAATCACAACAACATTAAACATCAATATTAATCAGCAAAACATTAGATAATCAACCAATAATCATAACAACACAAGATCTACATGATTTACACGCATAACTTCTCTTTATCCACACTTTAACACATTATGTTCAAGACTTGTTCATGAGCTTTAAAGTTTCTTAACTTTTTATCATTCTAACATCTATTAACCACTTAAATAACATAAATAATGAACGGATCTAAGTTCTTACCACTAGCTCAAGGCTAGGGAAGTTCGAGTGTAGAAAAGTGATGGTTAATAGCGAATGGAGAAGGTCCTTCCACTTCCGAGAGCACCAAGCTTCGTTGTACGCCTTCTAACACCTAGAAGTACACTTGGAATGGATGAAGCTTGATCAAGTAAGGTGGATGTGTGGGTGTTGATTTCTGGCCGAGAGCTCCAAGGGGGAAAGGAAGAACTTGTGTGTGTTTTTAGTGTGTGAGAAATGACATTAAGATCCATCAAGTTTACTTATAGCCCATGTTTCCATTTTACCTATTGTGTAATATGTTCCCTACTAAGGGACATGATCTAATAAAGAAACTAAATAAAATCATGGGGGTGTCTACTCCCATAACCGGATTTGGAAGGGGGGGGGGGTATAGGGTTGGGTAGTAATGGTAAGGTTACAATTTAGTTGAAATCCAAAGGTGTTTAGTTAGTGCAATAGTGTGTTGTTTAATACAAGGTGTGTTAGGGTGTTCGGGGACCCTAACTAGCTTAGAAAAATAAGAATAATGTGTTTAACAATATTTTCATGTTCCGGGTAAAGTCCGGTTGTTCGGTTCGATACTGTTTCGTTAAACTGCTTAATTAATCCGTAGAGCGTCCTATATATATATTTTTGCAACGTTTTTACTTTCTAACACTTAGGAAAATATAACGGACTATTTAGTGACCTTTCTGTACACTATTAGTATATTAACAAATACGTGTAAGCATAACACAGATATCAGGAAGCAGTTAAGTGATTCCACACAGTCGTCAAGCACATTAATTATTATTAATAAACTGTACGGTTACATGGGATTATGAGGGTTGTCACATTGTCCCCCTGTTAAGAGAATTTCGTCCCGAAATTTAGCGCGTAGTTACTGAGGAAGCTTGTTAAGTTGCGTTGTTTTCCAGATTTTCCTGGGGTGTCACATCATCCCCCCGTTGATTTGGAATTTCGTCCCGAAATTCTGCAGTAGCTTCAGCCTCAGTAGTGGTTGCGTTTTTCTTAAACAACTGGGGATACTTGAGTTTCATTTGGTCTTCTCGTTCCCAGGTATACTCTGGGCCACGACGAGCATTCCAACGAACTCGAACGAGAGGTATCCTTGTATGCTTGAGGACCTTAACATCTCGATCAGTAATCTCTACAAGTTCCTCGACGAATCGCAGCTGGTCGTCGATTGTGAGTTCCTTGAGGGGAACTATGAGGGTCTCATCTGACAGGCACTTTTTCAGATTCGACACATGGAAAACATTGTGAACTCCGCTGAGTTCTTCAGGTAGATTCAACTTGTAGGCGACTTTGCCAATTTTCTCGGTGACTTCGAATGGTCCGACATAAAGCGGATTGAGTTTGCCTCGTTTGCCAAAGCGGACTACACCTTTCCAAGGTGAGACTTTGAGTAGCACTCGATCCCCAACCTGGAGCTCGAGTGGTTTTCTTCCCTTATCAGCATAGCTTTTCTGACGGTCACGAGCTGCTGCCATTCGCTTTCGTATCTGATCAATTCTCTCGGTGGTGTCTACCACATGTTCTGGGCCAGTGATTTGACTGTCACCAACTTCTGCCCAACAGAGAGGTGATCGGCATTTGCGTCTGTACAATGCCTCAAACGGAGCGGCTTGGATGCTGGTGTGGTAGCTGTTATTGTATGAAAACTCCACTAGCGGGAGGTGCTTTTCCCAGCCATTACCAAAATCGATTACACATGCCCTAAGCATGTCTTCAAGGGTTTGGATGGTGCGTTCAGATTGCCCATCCGTCTGCGGGTGATAAGCGGTGCTCATATCTAAACGTGAGCCAAAGGACTTGTGCATTGTTTGCCACAGTTCAGAAGTAAAACGCGCGTCACGATCAGATATAATAGAGGTTGGCACTCCGTGCCTTGACACTACTTCCTTTAGATAAATGTCTGCAAGAGTAGAAAACTTATCCGTTTCTTTGATGGCCAGAAAATGTGCAGACTTGGTCAGTCGATCTACGATCACCCAAATGGTGTCGTTTCCGCATTGAGATCTGGGCAGACCAGTAACGAAATCCATGGAAATTTGCTCCCATTTCCATTTCGGGATCTCCGGTTGTTGAAGTAGGCCTGATGGTTTCTGATATTCAGACTTGACTCTCGCACAAGTCAAGCACTTGCTGACGTAGGTTGCTATGTGGGCTTTCATGCCAGGCCACCAATACCTAGTCTTGAGGTCATGGTACATTTTATCCGAACCAGGATGTACCGAATAACGAGACTTGGGCGCTTCATCCATCACAAGCTCGCGTAAGTTGCCATAAAATGGAACCCAGATGCGTCCGTTAACATAGTAGGCACCATCTTCCTTTTGTTCTAGCCGCTGCCTCGATCCTCGTAGGGACTCAGCCCTGATGTTCTCTGCTTTCAATGCTTCGACCTGGGCATCTCGAATTTGAGCAGGAAGGTTGGATTGGATGGTAAGCTGTAAAGCACGTACACGCCTAGGTATGGTATCCTTTCGACTAAGGGCGTCGGCCACAACATTGGCTTTGCCCGGGTGATACTTGATTGCGCATTCATAGTCATTCAAGAGCTCAACCCATCGGTGTTGTCGCATATTTAACTCCTTTTGCTTGAAGATATGCTCGAGACTCTTGTGATCGGTGTAAATGGTGCACTTAGTACCGTACAGGTAATGTCTCCATATTTTAAGCGCGAAAACAACTGCTCCCAGTTCCAAGTCGTGTGTAGTGTAGTTCCTTTCGTGAACTTTGAGTTGGCGTGATGCGTAGGCAATGACCTTGTCACGTTGCATCAACACGCTACCAAGTCCTTGGATGGAAGCATCGCAGTAAACCACAAAATCATCTGTGCCCTCAGGCAATGAGAGGATAGGCGCGCTACAAAGTCTATCCTTCAAGTGCTGAAATGCGGACTCCTGTGCATCACCCCAACGGTAGGTGACACCCTTCTGAGTCAGTAAAGTGAGAAGTTGCGCAATCCTGGAGAAATCCTTGATAAACCTTCTATAGTATCCTGTCAAACCCAAGAATTGGCGGATTTCTGTTGGTGTACGGGGTGCAGGCCAGTTCTTGATCGATTCAACCTTAGATGGATCCACATGAATTCCTTCCTTGTTTACCACATGGCCTAGAAAGTGGACTTCGCGAAGCCAGAAGTCACATTTTGAAAACTTGGCATACAACTGCTCTTTTCGAAGAAGTTCTAGCATAAGTCGTAAATGTTGCTCGTGTTTCCCCCTGACTCTTGGAATACATCAGGATGTCGTCGATGAACACAATAACGAACTTATCCAGGTAAGGCTTGCACACTCGGTTCATGAGATCCATGAAGACCGCTGGTGCATTCGTTAGCCCGAATGGCATAACCAGAAACTCGTAATGGCCGTAACGAGTTCTGAATGCTGTTTTGGAGACGTCCTCATCTCGGACTCTCAGCTGATGGTATCCCGATCTCAAATCAATCTTAGAGTAATAGCTCGACCCTTGCAGCTGGTCGAATAAGTCGTCAATACGTGGAAGAGGATAACGATTCTTCACAGTCACCTTGTTGAGCTCGCGATAGTCAATACACATTCTGAAAGTACCATCCTTCTTCTTTACGAACAAGACTGGAGCTCCCCAGGGTGAAGAGCTAGGACGTATAAAACCCTTTTCCAAGAGTTCTTGTAGTTGTGTGGACAGTTCTTCGAGTTTCGATGGAGCTAGACGATATGGTGCTCGAGCTACTGGCGCTGCTCCAGGAGCTAGCTCGATTTGAAACTCGACTTGGCGATGAGGCGGAAGACCAGGTAATTCCTCAGGAAATACCTCGGGAAAATCGCGCACAATAGGGATGTCTTCAATTTTCTTCTCTTCCGTTGATGTGTCAGTAACGAGTGCTAAAATGGTAGTGTGGCCCTTTCGCAAACACTTCTGGGCCTTAAGGAAAGAGATGATGCCTTCGACAGCACCACTCTTGTCGCCACGAATCATGAGAGGTTCTTCACCAGAACGAGGAATGCGGACGATTTTATCCTTGCAAACAATCTCCGCTTGATGATGAGATAGCCAATCCATCCCAATAACGACGTCGAAACTACCAAGGGTGATAGGAACAAGATCGATAGGGAAAGTCTGACCAGCTAAGACGAGGTTACAACCTTTAACTATGTGAGTGGCTTCAAGACTTTTACCGTTAGCTAGTTCTACCGTGTGTTTGGTGTTCAGGAGTGTTGGAGTGCGCTTAAGCATTTGGCTAACTTTTAAGGACACATAACTAGTATCGGCACCCGAATCGAATAAAACAGTAACAAAGAAGTCATCCAGAAGAAACTTACCCATCACAACGTTGGGATTGTTCCTCGCGTCGCTCTCATGGTTTCAGAGAGTGATCACCAAGGATCGAGAGTCGAGCCTTCCAAACTCTCTATGCTAGAGGGTGTTCGTTTCAGCGTCTTTGCATGGAGAAGCGAGGACGAAATGTCACTGTGGTAAGAGAATGACGGTTTGGTCTAAGCAAATGGTAGAAATTAGACATAACATAAATCAACAATCATGTGTAGGTACAAAAGCTAGTGTAAAGATTCCGCGTATTTAAGAAGACTGTCATGGAATAATACGATTTCTTATAGTGTAAGGTGGATCAGGTAAGCTTATAGATTATCGTGTTCGCCTATAGGTTGAGTGATCCATATCTCCGCTCTCGAACGTTCTGAAGACCATCTCATCAGTAAGGGCATCCATTCGCTAGGTTGGGTTTACGAAGGGGTAAATCAAGTAGAGTAAGCATTAACCACCCAACAAGGTAATGGGGGGGGGGGGTGAATCTTGTGATCGGTGGAAATAGTGGTGTGGTTGTTGGCGTTTCGTTAAATCAGTTGTCAATTGAAGAAACAGGGAGTTAATGAGGTTCATGCGAAGAATCGAGCGAAAACAGGGGTCCACCAATAACAGAAGAATTCAACCAAGTGATCTGTTGCTTAGAAGCAATTCTAGTAGTGAGGTGTGGCGGCACGACACACAGAAAGGGAAGTTCGTTGCATCACGATCACGGATGTATATCACTTGTCCAAAGCAGAGTTTGGTTAGTAGGGTTGCGAGTTGCAAAGCGATGAACACGCGTAACTATGGCTGCTTCGTTTCCGGTAACGACGACCAGTGGAGATGATGAGGTCCGTCAACGGGGATGCGTGGGTATAGTTCTCCAAAACCCAAGTTCGTTTGAGCCAGGTCGAGTCTTCATGAATGTTGACGTACAAGCCGAATGCACGGAGGGTCAGATGGTGACGTCATGTCGAGTTAAGCGTGTAAATAGATAGAATGCATAAACAGTTGTCGTAAAGGGGTGACGAGAAATTTAGAATAGAATTTGACCACCATTTGTCAAATTTCAAGTAAACAATTGCATATCATAAAGAATGCAGTAGGGCTAATAGACAACATGCTACTACCCTAAATAAACACACCATAAACACCATACCGGACAAAAGTAATCTAGCAAGTAAGAAATATAAACTTAAATCATACCACCTAGTGTGTTGAGTCTTGCACGTGGAGCGAAGCGTCGTTGTGGATCGTTGAGTACTGTACCGGTTATAGTCTGGTTTTATCAAAAACTTTTCCCTTTTTAAAACCAAGTTCACTATAACCAATGGCTCTGATACCAATCTGTCACACCCCCAAAATCCACACGCAGAGTATCACCGCTTGGAGGCGTGACATGACCAGGATCGAGCCACCAATCATATTGAACAACTCAATTAAGTAAATAAAACCAAACATAATACGATTGGTGACCAAAGCTAGTTAACCTTGTTTAGTTTAAACAGCGGAAGCATAAACGTGAGTTCAAAAGCATAAGTCCATAGTTTATAAGTTAAAGTTCAAACATAAGTTCCATAGGTTTATAAAGTTCAATTATTAAGTATGGGATATAACAACCCATATTCCACAACAACCTTCTCCTCGTGCAAGCTCCCAAAAGCATCTAGCGACCTGTAAGGCATGTAACAACTAGTCAACAACAAAGTTGAGTGAGTTCACGTTTGGTTGTTTAGTTTTAAGTTGTTTCTGAAAAACGTGGTTTGACTTTCGTTGGCTTATTTGCCGTGGGGGTTACCCCGTAGTTGAAAGTATGTTTAACCATTTCCCTTTTTCTTTACCCAATCCATAACCATGATCAGTGGGGGTTTTCCCCGTTTGAACTACTAGACGGTATGATATCGACTGCTACGCATATAAGTTGTGCCCTATATCAGTGTCTATCATCACTGACAATCTGCCATAGTCCATTAGTACACGCCCGTCCTACCGGCACGGTGTGAGGTTTGTTAAACCCAATAGCGCTATTAACTAATGACCCGCTCGCCATTGGCCTCGGCGATTAAGTCGATATAAATTGAGGGACTTCATGATAGAGTTTTGTCTAGCTAGTTTTAAGGTTGTTGTCCTGCACCAGGAGGACGAACGTACGTATTCTGCACCAGGAGAATTCGTAGGTTTAATAATGGCATCCACTCTATGGAGGATGGCCGTACATATCCTACCCAAGGAGGATATGTAGATTTAGTTTTAAATCCTTTAACCCATTCCCAAACCACCGGGAATCCCATGCCTTAGAAAGTGTGTGAACTCACCTCGGTTTGCTCGGTTAGATTCTCAATATAGCTAACAGTCAAGGTCGGTCAATCACGTCCTAGTATGATTTACCAGTTAGTCATTTAGTGGCTTTCAAATAGAACACAAAGTTCCTATACGTATCTATCACACAACATGCATCACTGTAACAGTTTATGCCCATCTAAGTTTCCCATCCATTCCCCACTCAAAATCAAACATACGATAATGCACATAACATATATAACATGTTAAATCATTCACAGATAGCATACTCGACATTTAGACACGCAAATCACAACTTATGTCAATTCAGCATTAATACTCAAAACCGGATGTTTTCGGACATTTAAATAAAATAGTTAGGTTATTCCAAAAATTCCCAAATTTTTATAGAATGTCATAAAAATTCCATATTTTATTGTGTAAAAATATCGGGGTCCGGTTCATTTCCAACATTTTACAAAAATTCATTTTCAGGACTGTTTTCAGATTTATCTATTTCTGACCACAGTCCACGAAACAATTTATTAAAAATTCATCGTAAGTCCGATTTACGAAATTCCAGTGGGGTAATTACTTATACTTCAGTTTCCATCTACATTTCAATTTTCATGATTTAACTCTACACAGAACTCATGTTATGACAGAAAACAAAACGCGTATTTTCAGCAGAAAAATGCAGCTCTAGCTGCTGTTACAAAATGGCGCTTTAAAAATAGTAAACGAAGTCTAAAAATTACGATTCCGGTGCCATTAGAACCGTATTTCATAATAACATATTTTAGTTTCAAAATATTGGTTTTTCGTTCAGTTTAAGACCTGTTTACAGCCAACTGAAGTTGGCTGTAAAACCGGGACAGATTCTGTTTTTCAGTGTTTAACCTTCTAAATCGCGTTCGATCGATTCCGTTAACAAGTTAATTAATCACAACAACATTAAACATCAATATTAATCAGCAAAACATTAGATAATCAACCAATAATCATAACAACACAAGATCTACATGATTTACACGCATAACTTCTCTTTATCCACACTTTAACACATTATGTTCAAGACTTGTTCATGAGCTTTAAAGTTTCTTAACTTTTTATCATTCTAACATCTATTAACCACTTAAATAACATAAATAATGAACGGATCTAAGTTCTTACCACTAGCTCAAGGCTAGGGAAGTTCGAGTGTAGAAAAGTGATGGTTAATAGCGAATGGAGAAGGTCCTTCCACTTCCGAGAGCACCAAGCTTCGTTGTACGCCTTCTAACACCTAGAAGTACACTTGGAATGGATGAAGCTTGATCAAGTAAGGTGGATGTGTGGGTGTTGATTTCTGGCCGAGAGCTCCAAGGGGGAAAGGAAGAACTTGTGTGTGTTTTTAGTGTGTGAGAAATGACATTAAGATCCATCAAGTTTACTTATAGCCCATGTTTCCATTTTACCTATTGTGTAATATGTTCCCTACTAAGGGACATGATCTAATAAAGAAACTAAATAAAATCATGGGGGTGTCTACTCCCATAACCGGATTTGGAAGGGGGGGGGGGGTATAGGGTTGGGTAGTAATGGTAAGGTTACAATTTAGTTGAAATCCAAAGGTGTTTAGTTAGTGCAATAGTGTGTTGTTTAATACAAGGTGTGTTAGGGTGTTCGGGGACCCTAACTAGCTTAGAAAAATAAGAATAATGTGTTTAACAATATTTTCATGTTCCGGGTAAAGTCCGGTTGTTCGGTTCGATACTGTTTCGTTAAACTGCTTAATTAATCCGTAGAGCGTCCTATATATATATTTTTGCAACGTTTTTTACTTTCTAACACTTAGGAAAATATAACGGACTATTTAGTGACCTTTCTGTACACTATTAGTATATTAACAAATACGTGTAAGCATAACACAGATATCAGGAAGCAGTTAAGTGATTCCACACAGTCGTCAAGCACATTAATTATTATTAATAAACTGTACGGTTACATGGGATTATGAGGGTTGTCGCATCAACCAATGTTGATCCGCACGAATCAACTATTCCACATCCACGCGTATCAAAGTGTTTTATTGTTTGGTGTTCAAAGGTTTATCTAAATGTTTGGTTAATTATTTGCAGGTGATTTCAAATGGTTTAACATCATGGAATAGGAGTTCTATAATGAGTTTTACAATGCTTTTACATCCGAAACAATAACATCCACACCGAAGAACATTTCTAAGGCTGTTTCAGAAAGTTTGAGACATGATAGTTTGTACGGAACTAATCAAAGACCACCAAAAGTTATGAATATCGAAGATTATAACTAGTGGAAGGATTAAAAACTTAGAAAAGAAAGATAGAAAAGTATTTTCTGATGAATAAAGAATGATCGCCTTGATACAACAGTCAATTAGGGATGTTATTTTTTCGTTGCTCCAACACAATGAATCATCAAAATCCATTTGGGAAGCACTGAGAGTAAAAGCTGAAGGTGGAAAAGAAATCAAAGAAAACAAAATATCATTGCTGAAGAAAGAATTCGATTTATTCAACTATCTAAAGGGTGAGATTGTCCGACGGATGATAGAACGTTTTTGTCATATGAAAATTGAACTTGAAAGATTCGGCATTACAAAGAACAGAGAAGAAATCATCGACAAACTGATCGAGGCATTACCTCATGTAGATGATTGGCAGACATTTGTCATGATACTGAAAAACGATGCAACATCGAAAAATTCTGATGTGATTCAATGCAACATCGAAAAATTCTCCAAGTATGAATGCTGATGCAGCCAAGCAACATGTGAGTTTCTTAGCATCAATTCTGGAATCGTATGAAAGTCTGGTGGCGGGTAGAATAGGAAACCCAGAAATGACCAAGGAAGACTACAACCAGATCGATCCAGAAGCAATGGAGCTTATCGACATCAGATGGTGCATGGCTAGTGTCATCAGGAGGGCACAAAGATTCATGGAAATTACCGGGAGGCAATGTCTTGAAAGTCTAAACCTGAAACTGGGATTTGACAAATCCAAGGTTACATGCTTCAGATTGTGAGAATTGTCAAAATTCCAGGTATCAGTACAATTATTAAACATTAATTATGACTTAATGACTGTGCTAGTTTACAATTAATGACATGAATTGCTTTCTGATTATTGCTATCATACATACATGTGCATCATATATTGAAAAATGTCATATAATTATTGCACACAACACTTATTGATTCAAATGATGCACGAAACAGAGATAGCACACTTATCAGACAAATCAGAAAAATGCTGACGAAGTTCAGGACATAGACAGACATGGTATTAAGACACAGAATGAGCCAGAAACCAAGAGTTACACTAGTATAGTGTGTAGGAAAGTATGGATCATAAAACTGCCTTCCTAGAGATAGTTCAAGTGCCGGAAAGTGCCTAAAACTCACATAAACTGCAGAATTCTGCAGAATTCAACAAAATTTAGCATTTAAATAAATAAATATTATGCAGAAACATGGTTAAATGGTCCAGAATGCTTTCCTAAGTATCGGGAATCAAAACTGTCACAAAAGGTAACATAAAGCACACTAAACTGCATAGTTTAGCACCTTAACGAACCGGTAACCAACCGAACAACCGGACACTACCCGAAACACCAAATTTTCACTAGAAGCATTGTTTTAACATTTCCAAGCTAGTTATGGTCCCCGAACATCATAACACACTATATAACATTCTAATAACTAATAACCTAACTATAACACTTAGATTCCAACCATTAAACCTAACTATCATTTACAAACTAACCAAGACCTCCCCCCCCCTCATGAACTCGGCTAGACAAACATGGCCCACCTTGGATTTTAGTTGATTATTAAAATTGATCTTGTCCCTAACTTTTTATAACATATAAACCATTAGACTATCAAGTGTTGAAGTGTTATAAGAATTAACCAAGAGAACATAAACCATCATTCTCATTTCAAACCAACACTTGAACTCTTCTCTCTTCCCCTCTCCCACTCTCGGCCGTAACCCACACCATACACCACCACCATCATCAATCAATTTTCATCCATCCCTATATATACAAAGGTGTAAGAAGCACTACAAGGAAGCTAGGAACCCTTGGAAGTGGAAGGACCTCTTGCAAGTGCTATTAACCACCTCATCTTCATCTTGTGATCATCCCTAGCCTTGAGCTAGTAGTAAGATCATCTACACTTCATTTTACATCTTATTTAGTTGGTTAAAGAATGATACAAGTAACTTAACATGAAGAACACTATGAATCAAGAACATCAAACTTAAACATAAGCTTAAAAATCATAAGAATACATGTTGATAAGTGTTATTATGCTTTTTGATTGTTGATTGTTTGTGTTTATGATGTTAAACATCATATGATCTTGCTAGATAGTGATTAAAGACATAATCTAGCAAGATGAAGCGATGATTATGTTTAAAATCAAAGTGATCATCCTTATGTAAAACATGAACTTGAAGTATAAATTGTTTTCTTGAAGTATGATGATCAAAGTGAATATAAAGTCTTGCAAAATATGTTTTTAAGAATGATTTTCTCAAGAAACCAAGTTAAAATGCAAGATTTACAAAAGCTTGGTTCTTAAAGAAACTAACCACATTTTTAGTGATTAATCAAGTGTAGAATCATGTGTTTAACAAGAAAAACTCAAGAAGAAATATTTTCAGAAAAATATTTTACAAGTTGTAAACATTTAAATTCTTCAAGAATGAAGTTTTTAAATAAATAACCACACTTTAAAGGGTAACTAAGCTTACTAAACACACTAGTAAGTTACTACACTTTTTTATAAACTTTCAACTTCGTGAAGTAGTGATTAATGCTTGATTTATGGCTCTTGGTAAGTATTATTTGATTTGTTGTTAATTGTGAATGGTTTATAAAAGAAAATGATATGCTTGAAAGCATGGAAACCTCCATTTTTAAGGGGAAACTATGGCAAAAATTTTCTAGAAATTAAACTACTTAGAAAAATATTTTTAAACAAATATTTACAAGTATATTTAAACCAAGATTATTCATACAAAGTTTGCCATAAATTTTGTTACAAAGATTACAAAATAATGGAGGTTGGTTTTTGATAATAAAAGTGACTAAATATGTATTTAGGAGAATATATATTTAGATATCACCATGTGTGTGATTATTTGTATATTATGTGTATTAGTTATATTATTTTAGGGCTTGAAATAATATAACACACCAAAATACCAAAAATTGCAATACAAAATATTACCAAAATCCCAAGAAATGAATATACAAATTTATACCCAAAATATTGGAGGAACCAAACAAGGAATATAACTTACAATAATATTCCGGAGTTAAATTCATAAGTATATTTTGGTAAAAGGGTATTTTGGACACCAAGAGAACAAAAATATGATTCTTACAATTATTACAACAATATATCATATTTTTGACAAGAAGAAAATAAATTATTTTTGGGTAAATAAAAAATATATATGTTTTCTTGAAATTATTAGAAGATACATTATTTTTGGGTGAAAAATAGGTTTATATATATTTTCTAAGTTAAACTTGAAAAATATATTATTTTTATGGTTTAAATGAAAATACAATTATTTTTGAAAAGGGAAAAACTATAAATAATTTTTCTATGTAGGATTTCTTAAAATATATATTCTGAGAATATATATTGGTGAATTTTTATTAGAAATATTATCCCGAAAAGTTTAATACAAAAATTAAGTATAAGAATACTTAATAACTACAAGGAAATACGTATTCTCATACGTATAAATATACACCGGAATACACCACCGATACTTGGCAAAAATACACAAGGTTAAGAATACGAGTATGAATGCACACATCCTTGGGAAGGTTATACATGTACAAATACATAAATGTGTCAAGTTAAAATATGTCATTTTAATAATTATTCCAAAATTTAATAAATATAATTTAAGTTAAAATATTTATTATTTTAACAAATAATTATATAACTTGGAATAATATTAAAGACACAAAGAAACGTAATTCAAAGACACTAACTAAGACTAAGTCAAGGCACGACATATCCGTCTAATAAACCGTAGTACGTTGTAGGTAGTCGTGCACACTAGAAGAAGCTTTGAGTTACATCGGATACGAAGAACGCAAGACTGTGAGTTCATGTACCCATTTTCTTTAACTGTTTTTGGTTTTATAAATTCGGGGGTGAAGTACATGTTACAAATGTTTACAAATGATTACATATGGTATGGTTAGCTAAGGAATGAACTGTTAGATCATGTGAATGGGTAGGCGCACACTTAAGACCATTAATCCTCGTATAAGGACCGAGGGACATGAGGGATAGATCTATTTGGGTGTAGCGAGCCCCACCCATGAGGACCGGGATTTGGCCCATGAGGTGACTATGTCTTCCAGCCGGAAGCCCGGTACAAAATCTGCTAGGTTTGAGCCTTCCTACGTCGTTGCACACATGTTAATGGCCTTGCAAACCATTAATTGATCTGTTTCCTTGTTGCTTTCATACCGGTTTACAAATACAAACATACTTACAATGATTACAAGGTTTATTCGTGCACACATACAAAACACATGAACTCGCCCAACTTTTGTTGATGTTTTCAAACTACATGTACTTCAGGAAACTAAATGTGGATCTGGCAGGCGCTGAAGTTTTCAAGTCGTGTCACTAATAAAAGATGTCATCATGTGTCAAAGGGTTTGGATTGTGTATCTTATCCTGGATAAGATACATAGTATCTTATCCTGGATAAGATACATAGTTCAAAGCCTAGCTTTTAGTAGTGTCTTTTGTCGAGTCCTTATGGAACTCTAAACAATTTGAATGACTTGTATTATGGATTTGAAGTCTGTGTTAGGATTTAAACAATGTTGTTTGTAATGTTTTAAAACTATTTATGGATGAATATCTTGGTTTTATCATATAGCTGTTTGTTATGGTTGAATGCATTGATATTAAGCAAGTCACACATAATCACGCTTCCGCAAAAGTCAGGGTGTGACACAGATGCAGGTAGAAAGGACACTTCAAGAGAGAGTGCTCAAACCGGGAGGTGAATGAAAACATCAATTCTTTCCATGACGACTACTACCGAAAAGCAATTTATCATCACACCAATGAACAACCTCCAAATATGAATAAAAAACAGATTGGTGAAGGTTCGTCAAAAGAGCGAAAACAAGCTTTGGTAGTTACTCAAGATGACGAAGGTTTCAATTGGAATAAATACATTCCAAAAGAAAAACATGCATTGGTTGCTGAAGTGAAACCTGTTCAAGTCAGAGAGAAAACTTTGAGAGAGACAAATTGCGTGTATTAAATTGGATGAAATGTCTGCAGCTTTCGAAGAAGCTAAAAGAGCAGGTAGATGGGATAAGAAGAGAGAATGTTACACAGATCCTGAAGGAAATCTGGTAGTAGACTCAAAGTGTGTGAATTTTAAAGCACTGCTTGAGGTCATTCCTACTGCTGGAGAACTTTACACGGAGAAATTTGAGGATAAAAATTATGTTCCAAACATGGAGAAGAGAATAAGAGAAGTGATGCTTGCAAGTTTGAAGAAGAAAGAGGAAGACGCCATTGAAGAAAATGTTGAGAAAATGGTTGATGAGTTGAAGAAGACAACATAAGAAGCCGGTGATGAAAGTCAACAAAAGATTGTTGAAGATCTGATACGTGGTCGAATAACGGTGCTTGCGTATGTTTAAGTTTGGGTTTTTACTCAACTTTTAATCTTGAATAGCCTACTTTTAATTAGATTTGTGTTTTGCAGGTTTAATGAAGTTTAAGGTGCTTTTTGGGAGCTCTACGAGCTACCGGAATGAAAAACGGACCGCCGGGACATCAAACGGGTCAACCGGGAGTGCAAAATGAAAAAAAAAAAAACGGAAAATGGAAGTGGAGGGGTCGTTGGCGACGCCCCTAGGGCCGTCGACGACGCCCTATAATGAAGGCCGTCGGACAGAATTTGCGTAACCAGGCAAATAACCCGTCGGACGGAAACGAAATCAGGGGAGGCCGTCGGCGACGGACCCCCAGGCGTCGGCGACGGGCCTCAGATTTGTTAAACGTGAATTTTTGTTATTTGGGTGTTGAGAACGATTTATATTGGTTTTTTGGGCATTGAAGTCGGGGGTTACAACTTAATTGAGTTTGAATATGGATCTTGGAGCCACAATTCATCTACCTCTTCATCTCTAATCCATCCATATCATCAAGCTTCATCAAGAATCACCCGAATCATCACCGATTTCACAATCATCATTGTCACACCCCGACCACGTAAAACAACAAAACGTGGCGGAAACGTCGGGGAGTGTTGTAACAGAATCATTGTTTCACAACCATGGATTAAACAGTTTCGTTTTATTGAATTAAATGTATTACATTACATTGGAATTAGAAACAAAACATGAACAAAAAGACTTTCATTGTTATTAAGTCACTAAGGCCTCGTCCATTCCTATGTGAGCATACACCAATATCATCATCAAACATCATCAACTATTGTACCTGAAACACATGTGAAAATACGCCAGCATAAAAATGCCGGCGAGTACATAGGTTTTATATGAGTGTCGGATCCATGGCTAGTTTACATGTTGCAGCACCTAATTAAAAACCTTGTTTTGAAAAGTATAGTATTGCGACATAATTAACCAACTCAAATCAAGTTGATTATACTTTATAAAAATCTCATAGTCATGATTCTTAACCCAAAACATTTGTTTAAGAAAACCAAAATTTGTAAAACATCTCGTAAAAACTGTGTTAATAAACCTCGTATGGTTTATATTGTTAGAAAAACCTTGTAATATAACTTTGTTTTGATAACCTTGCCCAAGTGATCTAGATAACGCAACGATATATAATGTGTTAAAAGCACTTATATATAGGAAGTACCAGCGGCGTATCCACCATGCTTTTAACATATTACACCCGCCCCGTTACCTAATCACTTCCCTAATCCCAATGGTTCCAACAGTCACAAATGGTTCACATAAATCAAAAGGTTACAAATGGTTCACATAAATAAACAGGTTACAAATGGTTCATATAAATCAAAAGGTTACAAATGGTTCACATAAATCAACAGGTTACAAATGGTTCACATAAATCAACAGGTTACAAATGGTTCACATAAATCAATCAGCTTCAAATGGTTTAAAAAGATATAAAACAACGTGTCCATATACTGGATAAGCATATGCAACAATTGAACATATATAGCATGAAATGTAATGTAAAACGATGTACTAAGTATGCACTAAAAGGACATACATAGAAAAAACATAATGAAATCATGTACTAATAGTGTACTAATGAACATAGCAAGTATATGATATGAAAACATGGAAAGCATGAAAGTAACAAGTAGGCACATGTGTTTCACCCCAAAACGTTTGGAAAACAATAAAAGAGGGGACTATGTACTCACTTAAGGGTGCTTAGAAGTCTTAAACAACAACCAAGCAAAGGTAGAGGGATCACGGAATCAAACGGCACCTAATATAGATAACTATGTAAATAAACGGACCTAAATCGGGGGATCGGATAAAATGAGGTTTCGCAAACCAAATGAGTGTAGGGACTCATGTAATATGGTTTAACAAAGCCTACATTCTAAGACAAAACCTAACCTAAGTGCTTACGACCCATTACGACTCGTTAAGGTAGCTTACGCCACTTTAACGCGTCATTCGCGTAAAACGCGTTCGGAATGCCAAACTAGTCCTATGACAATTATTATATGCCTTAATATGTCTAATAATGTTACCTAATCAGTTTATATGTAAAAATTTAGGTTACATATGCTTAAAAAGAATTTATGCGTAAAAGGGGTATTTTGGTCATTTACCTAAGGCATATAAACTACCTATCATACAACTACTTAAACGAAGTGACCATAAGGTATAACCTAGGAAGGTTATTCCCTATGCAACTATGGTCACCTAATGTATTTGGTCGGATCCTAATGATCGACCAAACGGGTCGGGTTCGAAAGTATAAGCGGTTGTTTAGACCGCTTACCTTACTACCCTACATAAGTACTAAACCTAAAGTGACGAGCTAAACATATTAAAGCATGCTTAACGAGGTTTGAAAATAGGTTTGGTATCAAAACAAACGGTTTTGATACCTAAAAGTAGTTTGGTTACAAAATACGCAAGAATACGCATTTTGGCCGAAACTACGACTCGCTACTATGCCTAGATAACGTGGTAATCAGTAGGTATAGTCACAAGAAACTAAAACCATCGTGATTACACTCACGTTATGAAGTTCAAACAAACTTCATGTTGACCATAAACTGGTCAAAGCAGAAAGTCAAACACAGTTTAACTTTCACGCGAAAAAGAACGAAAGAGGACTTACAAAAGGTCCAAGAACGGAGGTTTGACCAGATTATTCTCATGTATGAAGTGAAAGCACTTCAACTTAGAGAAAAATAAGATCAAGGTGTGAAGAATGCAAATGAGGAAGGTGGGTATTTATAGTTTTTGCACAACCGTTAAGATCGTTCATCGTAAAACGAGCTTCGATCTCATCCGTACACATGTGCCCATGGTTTTGTGAAACCATGGGAGCCCCTAGTTTCATTAAAACCATGTGCAAATGAGGGGAACAGCTGGAACAAGCTGGAATTTAGATTTTTCATTTTGGTCCCTTCCTAAGATAACTATGGCAGATTGTCAATTTTGGTCCCTGAATGTGCAAAACATGGTTTTTGATGCATTTTTGACACGTTTAAGCCCCGTTAATTGCATTTCAAGGCTCTAAAATGAAGTTAAAGTATTGGGAACATGAAAAATGCTCAAAAATATCTCGGATGTCGGTTCGTTTGGTCGTACGGTTGCGTTGTTCGGTTAATTACGACGAAATACGAACGAATGCGAAAAACGATCCAAATTACGCGACGAATGGAATTTTATCATTCCAATCACTAAAATAAAATATTTTAATGATTACATAAAGTTTTGGATGTCAGGATGTATTCAGAACGTAAGATATGCGCGAAAATGCAAACTTATGCACTTTTTGACGCTTTTAGTCCCTGAATGACCAAAAAGTTTATTTTAGCACACCGAACCCCTCAAAGCCTATTTCTAAGCTATTTAAAGGATATTTAGGGTATGTTTAACTTATGGTCATGTTCCAGAATGTTTCGTTACAGTACAAATCGGCATACTTTCGCAGTTTGTCGAAATTAGTCCCTGTAAGCGAATAAACTTGATTTCGCCACACCAAACCCTCCAAAACTTATTTCTAAGTTATGTAAAGGTTATTTAAGGTATGTTAATCCTAGTTCACTATTTCAGAGTGTTCGTTGCAATAAACTGGTTATATTTACGCATCAGTGCGCGTATAACCTTCCAGAAAGCGATTTAAAGCTTAAAATCGAACAAGAATTGATATGTGCAAAAGATACACATATTTATACAAATCCCAAGTATGAAATACAATATTTCATTGGTTTGGTATTTGTTTGATGGTCGCAGAGGCACAGGTGTCACAGTCTCCCCTACTTTAGGAAATTTCGTCCCGGAATTTATTTGTAGGAGTCTGTCTGTGACGCTGTGTTAAATAATTGCCTTGCATGGAATATAGGGTGTTTATCTATTTGCGTAGAATAACCCATCAAAGATTATGCAAGGCATAATCCTGTCATTTCTCTCAACGGACAATCTTTAAAAATGAAAATGAAGGAAAAATCAAGGATATTAATTTCCCTCGATGGATATTCTTCAGAAACGAAAATGAACTGCATGAGTCATTTTCCTCAATGGGTATTCTTTAGAAACAAAAATGAACGAATAATCAAGAATATTCATTTCCCTCGATGGATATTCTTCAGAAACGAAAATGAACGGAATGAGTCATTTTCCTCAATGGGTATTCTTCAGAAACGAAAATGAACGGATAATCAAGAATATTCATTTCCCTCGATGGATATTCTTCAGAAACGAAAGTGAACGGAATGAGTCATTTTCCTCAATGGGTATTCTTCAGAAACGGAAATGAACGAATAATCAAGAATATTCATTTCCCTCGATGGATATTCTTCAGAAACGAAAATGAACGGAATGAGTCATTTTCCTCAATGGGTATTCTTCAGAAACGGAAATGAAGGAAAAATCAAGAATATTCATTTCCCTCGATGGATATTCTTTAGAAACGAAAATGAACGGAATGAGTCATTTTCCTCAATGGGTATTCTTCAGAAACGAAAATGAAGGAAAAATCAAGAATATTCATTTCCCTCGATGGATATTCTTCAGAAACGAAAATGAATGGAATGAGTCATTTTCCTCAATGGGTATTCTTCAGAAACGGAAATGAAGGAAAAATCAAGAATATTCATTTCCCTCGATGGATATTCTTCAGAAACGAAAATGAACAGAATGAGTCATTTTCCTCAATGGGTATTCTTCAGAAACAAAAATGAACCGAGTCAACTCTAGACACATGAAAAAACTTGCTATGGTTTCTGTGCACTGAATTCCATAATTATGTATGCATCCATAATTACGTAATTCCTTGCACAGTCCGCACAGTTTGTTTTGTAATATGAAGGGGAAGAAAATCAAACCTGTGATGAGTGTGACTAGACTATCATAGGGTCCTTTTAATTAGATCGAAAAATGATCTCTTTAATTAGACCACCAAGGAGTCTTTTCAGCTATATCATCACATGATATTCCTAACCAGATTTTTGGATCAATCTGTAGGATCGTGTACGGACCCGAAACGAGTCGTTCAGAGGCGTTCTACTCAATATGAAAGGCGGAAACAGACATATTGAGTTGGATTCAGCTAGAATATCACTTTAACTGTCTTTCTGATTAAATTGACAAAGTTTTACAGCAAGACGAGACTTCGGCAGCACTTCGGCTCCGGAAACACAAACATTCACCAATCACTCAAACGAAATCAGATCACAACTATATATAGGGCAGGTGATTCCGCTTGAACATGCCTCAAGTGGAATTACATTCAAACTTAATTAATCATCTCAAGCGGAATCGGCTTCAAGCGAGATTAACCAATGTGATTTCGTTTGAACTTGCCATGACACCTTCAAGCGAAATTAACTATTTGTCTTGTTTTCTCGATCTTTGTGCCATGAACAATACAAGACTCGATACAAGACGAAGTCGACAGCCGTATGCACCAACAGACTCCCCCTCGGATGTTGACGAGTCTTAAGTGTCGAGTCTTCAACGTCTTCAGTCTTTATCAGTCTGATCGCTCTCTGAAGTATCTGACAGTGTAAGCATCTTCAAACTTTATCTCTTACTCCTCTTCAGCATCAACAGATAACCTTCCTTTATGTGTCTTCAGACTCTTCCTTTTCGATTTGCTGGGATCGCAGCCTGGCTCGTTAAAATCACAGAGTCCTTAGATATCGGAACCTGGCTCTCTATCAATCAGAGACCTGCACATTCTCTACCTCACAATAAATTTCTCAAATTTAACATTTGACAAATTTATATATCCAGACTCCCTCTCAAATATATCCAGAATGATTTATCAATGTTAATAACTGATGAACCACTTGTAAGTAAATATTTAAAATCTTTTCTCATTTAGAACACACACTCCCTCTCACAAAATGCTTATCATGTTTAGCATTTGGAATTTTGAAATTTAGTTCTTCAACACCAGTTGTCGAAAATCTTTTTGGATTTTTTAAAAAAAATTATGCTAAAACACCGTAAAATCTTTTTGAATTTTTGAATGAAATGAAATGCAATAAAGGAATATATACATACAATATTTTTGTGAGTTTGTGTAAGAGGATCATATCAGTTTTTAACAAGTCACAAGTACCGTTGAGCTTAGTTACACATTAAGAATTAAACAATTCACTTAGATTGCCACTATACTGATCCACTTAAATTTTCACACAAATTTCAACTGATTCAGGATATGAATTAGGTGAATTAAGAACTTAAACTCATTTATGTGTCCCACCTCTTGAATATACTCCCGTATCCAGATCCCAATATTCAGTCTTACAGGTGAGTATACCACAGATGATATCTGTAAGGGGTTAAATGCGAAGGCCGTGAGAGCTCAGGCCAGAACTTCCGTTCAGCAGAGAGATGACGGCTTCAACTTTTGGTGGGTCCCCTTTAGAGGATCTTTTTTACAACAACACATGATTTGCATTTTTCAATGTTTCATCATTTTTTATGCTGAGGGTAGGCTTTTATTTCAAGCAAGCGTAAAGTATTCTCCGGGGACTAGGCCATTGCTTCCGCAAAATTAGAAGTCCCGGGATAATACCCCAGATATCACTGAGCATAAAGACCTAGTATCTCAGAAAGTGGGACCTTTCAAACGAGATTTCAGGGGTTACCTATATATCCAAGTAGTATTTCCCATGAAATAAGCAAGTTTGAATTTAAGTTTATATCCCGAAAAAGCTTACTAAATGTGTAAAAACCTATCGGCATATCATCAGTGAGACCGTTTAAAGCTATTTAATCATTACATTTCTTTAGCATACTGTGACTGTCCACTGATGTACTATCATTTCCTCTTCTTTGACACCAAAACTCATTTTTGATTTTATCATGTTTTTGCCTTTTTCAAATTTTCTAATGTTTTTGGATTTTCTGAAATTTTTACTCCCCCTAAAATGCAAACACATTTAAAATGAAATTTGAAAACAAACTATACAAGTAAATTGACAACTGAAATCAAATCACTTCACTTCGCCATTCACTTGGCATAAACAATCAGAACTCCCCCTTACAACAAACTATTTTCTCATTATGATTTCAAAACACTTAAGTTTGTTTTAACCAAAATGATTTTTCTGGAAAATAAGTTTTGTTGATTTTACCATTTGTAGGTTAGGGGTAAGATCATCACTTTGTTACTTTTCTCTTTTCAATGAAATGAACCCCATATATTTTTTAACCAATTGTAAGAAAGATAAATCAAGTACAATTTAATGTCCCTGATTAATCTTGAAAAATAAGTACTACCTGCAAGAAAAATGCCGATACCTACTCCTCACTTACCAACCTGAGAGTTCCGGCAACGTCCACTACCTGTAAAATTTAACAATTTTTAAGACTCATTCACAAAAACAAACTTTATTGAGAATGATGCTGATTCCTGCTCCACGATTACAAACTTGGGAGCTCCGGCAAGTCAGGTTTTCAAGTAAAAAACACAGACACCCAAGCCTGACCAGCTTTGGGTGTAACCTTCTCAACTTCACTAGGGGTTGGGCTGTAAGTTGCCTTCTTAGATTCATAAAATTCTTTAACCCCTTTGGCCTTCCCATTGACCATTTTTCCAAAAATCTTCTTTACATTCCCATTAAAAGCTTTTTCAACATCAAATTCATTCTTTTCAGAATAAAACTGATTTGAGATTTCAATTTTTCCAACCTTTGATTTTAAATTCTCAGCCCGCAATGGTGGAAAATGAACATCATCCAAAGGTGGAACTGAGTTTTCATCATTTTTAACAACATGTGGCTCCTCTGATTTTGTGGAATCAGATTCATTGCCAGATTTTACATCTGATTTCTTAACAACCCAAGCTTGGTTGTCAAGATTTCCCCTCTTCTTGTAAAATCTTTTTGAACACTCACCAACTTCATATGTAGAGTTTTTAAACACTTTAAATTTTTCAGTTGGTGGTTCGGTTTTATCAACAACAATTTCTTTGAGTTTTTCCGAAACTCCCTGTTTTGTGTTGGTTGCCTTAGGACAATTCCAGGCAATGTGACCAACTTCTTGATATCTGTAACAGGTTCTAGTCTCTTTTCTCTGATGAGCTTCAGTTTTCTTCTTTTCAGTAAGAAATTCCTGATTTGACTGTCTCCAGAATTTGCCTTTTGTTTCCTCTTCACAGCTTGTCCCTGAAACAAATTTTGTATATGTTTTAGAAATTTTCTCATTTTTATAATTTTCTGGTGGAATAAATCCAAGCTCTTTCCTTTTGAAATTACCGTTATGGTTTGGTTTCTTTCGATAACCTGAACCAGAATTGTAACCCTTTTTCTTGTTTAATTTTTGTTTTATTCTTGAGGTGTAAGGTTTAGGTTTTATAAAAAAAAATCATCTTTTATTTCAGAAATATTAATTTCTGTCAATTTGAAAACCTTTTTGATCATTTCAATTTTAACACCTCTTATTGGAAATTCTTTATCAAAATATAATTTGTCAGAATCATTCAAAGTATATGCAACTTCAAATGTTTCGTCATTCAAATTAGATTTTGACAACAAAAATTCTTTACTATACACCCGTTTTCCCGACGACTTTGAACTCCTGACAGACGAACTCAAACTCCTGGACTCGGACATTGACTCGGACTCCTCATCCTTATCTAACACCTGATCAACCATCCTTTTTATTAACTCAGACTCATGATCTATGTCAGACGCTGTGAATGTGATGTCAATATTGTCTGGTAATACATCGGTTATCTCGGACTCCAACTTTATATTGACTGCCTTTTTTTACTTGTTCCTCATTCGGTTTTCTAGACGAATACCCTTCCCGAATTGGAGGCAGACACTTGTTATAACTGACACTCTGTTTCTTACCAGTATCCTTTTTCTTCGGCTTCTTGTCGTCAAACGCTTCAAAACCTGCAATAGTTGGATAAATTCTGCCAATTAAGTAATTAGAACTTGAATAACTTTTTAGTAATCGTTTGATTCTTTCATTTTCAAATTTTTTAATTTCCAACTCCTGCTTCAACTTAGCACACTCTTCAATGTAGTAATTGATCTCTTTTTGCTTGGACATCATTGTTGCATTTATCATTGTCAAAGCATCTTCTCTTTCAGAGTTTGTCTTCTGAAAACTATTCACAGTTTTGTTCAATACATCGTACGACTTTTTCACATTCTTGACATCAAACAGCAACTTCTCTTTCAACTTTTCAAGCTCACTAAACCTTTCATCTTTATCTTCACATTGTTTGCAAGGTTCCAAACATGTAATACAAGGTTTTGTGACTTCAACAATCTTTTCAATCTCCACAATCTTCTCAACTTCAACTACTTTTTCCACTTAAACTATCTTCTCAACAACCTTAACTTCTTTCATTTCTTTTGCAGCTTTTCTCTCTTTAAGTTTCTTCAATTTTTCTGCAAAATAAAATTCAAAACTGTCAGAAGATAAGTGAGTTTTTCCAATGTTTATCTGTTCAATATCTTCATCATCATCACTAGAATCTGTTGAACTGTTTTCAGAAGAAACAGATTCTTCATTTTGACTTTTCTCTTCATCAGATAACACCGCTATCCATTCTTTCATCAATTCTGGCTTTTGAACAATTTGAGCAATGAAAGCTTTAAACTCCCCATTCTCATTTACATACTTATCCCAGCTAAATCCTGGAGCCATTTTCTCATCATCTTGATCAATGATACCATAATAAGCCTTTTTATTTGCACCTTCAATCATTTTCCCATGAGCAGTTTGTGATTCTTTTTGATGATGCGGTTGATGAGCAACTTGTTGATATATGGCCTTCCGATAGTAATCTTGGCCACCAAACGGATTCTTTGCTCCATTTGCTTCTTGATTTTTACATTCTCGCTTAAAATGTCCTTTCTCCCTGCATCGAAAACAAGTAACTTTAGATTTATCAAAACCTAAAGTAGAGACATGTGCATCTAAGAAATCATTTCTTCCAGTAATCATTTTGAATTTCTCAGCTCTCCTCAGAACACTTGCTAAGCACCACTTTATATCCATAAGCTCCAATTCCTCTGCATCAATTTGGTCATAATCTTCCTTGGTTAACATATGATTACCAATCTTTCCAGCAATCAATCCTTCATAAGATTCCAAAGCAGTAACCACTAATGCCATATGACTTTTAACAACTTCTTCAAAAAAATTCTGACCATTTTGAAGATACAATGCAACATTGCACTGAATCATATTTCCATTACCAAAATTTTCACTCTGAACACTTGAAGGATTAACATTTGAAAATCTACTAGTGTTGATTGAATTTTGACTAACTGGTCCAGATGAATTTCCTGCACTAAAAGCAGTTTGAATCTTTGGACTTGCTTCAACAGTTTGAACATTTCCTTTATAGTACAATTTGATGTCTTGTTGATTGCTCGAGCTGTTCATTCTTGCAATCTTTTGCTGTTCAAGATCCTGTCCCTCAAGCTTTTCAATAAACTATCCAATTGACAATCTACTAAACTCTCCAGTATTCTTTAAAATCATGAGATATGTACCCCATTCTTTCTGAGGTAAAGCATCAGCTAACTTTTCAACCATTTCTGCTGGAGTTTTAGTAATTTTCAACTGAGACATGGTACGCACAAGATGACAATATCTCTCAATGAGAGTCTTTGTAGATTCACCTGGCATACTTGTAAACAACTCAAATTCTTTCTTCAATAATGATTTTTTGCTATTGATCATTTCCGTACTTCCTTCAAATTTCTTCTCAAGTGCCTCCCATATTGAAAAAGCACTACCATCATGCTGAAGCAACACAAATATATCCTCTTTGAGAGCTTGTTGTAGAAGACTAATCATTATTTTTTCTCCTTTGTAACTATCTTTCTCTTTGTCTGAAAATTCTGAGATAATTTTATCAACATTCAAAGCGGTCTGTGGTCTAATATATTTTGTTTCAATGCTTTCCCAAGCTCTCAGATGGTTTGCCTGAACCCAATTCTCAAAACGATTTTTCCAGCCATGATACTCTTCAATTCCCATAAGTTTCGGGGGTTTTTGCAACGTTCCAGTTTCGTTTTCAGCATTCATGTTTTGAGTAATGGAAGCTGGATTAGTCGGGGATGTAGCAAACGCGTTGTAGAACTCTTCTGCCATGATTCGGTAAAAAATTTCACAAACAGACACTTTCAAACGGAATAAGGTCCTTCAAACGAAATTACTCCTCAAGCGAAATTATCTGCACAATAAACTTCAAACGGAATTAAGACTCAAACAGTTTCAAACGGAATTCCAACTTCAAGCGAAATACCCTTTCAAGCGGAATATCTAATTTCGCTTGAAAACATTACTCTATCAAACGGAATCACAAACTTGAAATGAAATAACTAATTTCGCTTGAAACTTTCAAGCAGAATTATCAATTTGAAGCAGAATCACAAAATGGAATTATGTTTTCAAGCGGAATTACCACCCACTTTCAAACGGAATTAAGTTCTTTGTCAAATTGATCAGGTTATAGCTCGATTTTAGATCCAATTTTCTCAAGGGTTTGTTAAAACACAATTTCGCTTATGTTGTGAAAAATTCAGGCCATTTTAACCGTTAAAACTTGTTCAATTGAGAAAAGAAGGTGTAGAAGTTAGAAAACAAGATGACTTCAAGCTGAAATCGACAGAACTCCTCCTCCTGAGCTTTGATACCACATGTAGGATCGTGTACGGACCCGAAACGAGTCGTTCAGAGGCGTTCTACTCAATATGAAAGGCGGAAACAGACATATTGAGTTGGATTCAGCTAGAATATCACTTTAACTGTCTTTCTGATTAAATTGACAAAGTTTTACAGCAAGACGAGACTTCGGCAACACTTCGGCTCCGGAAACACACACATACACCAATCACTCAAATGAAATCAGATCACATCTGTATATAGGGCAGGTGATTCCGCTTGAACATGCCTTAAGCGGAATTACATTCAAACGGAATTAATCATCTCAAGCGGAATCAGCTTCAAGCGAGATTAACCAATGTGATTTCGTTTGAACTTGCCATGACACCTTCAAGCGAAATTAACTATTTGTCTTGTTTTCTCGATCTTCGTGCCATGAACAATACAAGACTCGATACAAGACGAAGTCGACATACGTATGCACCAACACAATCTGTTTAACTAGACCACTCAAGGGGTCTAATTATGGAATAGTACATTATAATCCAAGGGTCTTTACTATTACGTAGAAGCCCATTAAGGATTTAAGGTAGTACCTTTGGATATTCTACTATGAATCCCTTATACGAAGATATGGAAGATTCTACGAGGATTTGGATAACAAAAACTTGGATCACACAAAAACATAAAAGGGAACACATAAGCACATAATCACATATTTGTTTAATTTGACCTTTAATTTGTTATCTTTGGACACGGATATTTAAAGCACACCAGGAATCCAATCCGTGGATTTCATTTGACACTTTAATCATTTTCAAGAATCTATCAATGAAGATAGGATGATCTTCCGAAAATTCGATTTTGCTTTTAAAGAAACATAATATTCGAATTAAGGTACACAATAAATTAGGATTTACGGAAATACCCTTAGGTACCCTATTAAGGATTTATAGTGGTACTTTGGGTATTCGTCAAGAGTTGTAACTTGCGCCTTGTACTTCATTTCTTTGGGAGAAACGGGTACTTAGGATTTTCGTGGAAAACGCAAGAGATCATAAAATGGAAGAATTTTGGGGGTAGTCTGTTCTTCAAGAAATACGATTCCCTGATTGTCGGTATTGTAGGGGATATGTTGTTTATACATGCAACCACATAAATATATTGCAATGTAAATAAAAGATTTATTTATAAACAACGATAACAACTATTTCATGGACCTTGACAACAAAAGAAAATAATACATAAGGCGTGATTATTTCTAAACGGTGTTGTCTTCTAGTCGGTCAGATGCTCATCCCTGTGCTGGATTTGCATTAGCAAGCTTTGGGCAATTTCTTTGGAAATGACCCATCTCGCCACAGTAGTAGGAAGAACCTGGTGGAAAACGAGCTTGAGCAGGATTGTTGTCAGCTTGATTTGGTGCAACTTCAGCTCGGCAAACTCTTGCTGTGTGACCTATAAGTCCACAAATTTGGCATTTGCGGCACTTCACACTAGCATGATGATGAAGGTTACATTGGTTGCACAAGGGTGCAGTTCCGTTGTATGGCTTCCTAGCAGGGGGTTGAGCTGGTTGGTTGGGGGCAACTTGATCATTGTGAGCAACCACAGCGAAGTTCTGGGAAGCTTTTCGCTTCTTTGACTTCTTGGAGGATTCAGTCTGCTCATCTTTGCGTTTCAATTCTTCGATTGGTTTCTTATCACCTTTTCAGAAAAGTTTACCTTTCCTGATTTGAGATTCAGTCAAGGTAGCAGATAGCTCAATGGCCTGCCTAACTGTAGTGGGGTTACTACCAGTCATAATGTCTTGTACTGGGTCAGGGAGGCCATCAATGTACTTTTCGATTGCCTTATCCAAAGACGTAACCATATTCAGGCATAACAGACTTAACTCCTCATAACGATCCGTGTAGGCTCGATGCTCACCGCTATCTTGCTTAAGATCGTCGAATTCCCTTTCCAAGGCCCTGATCTCGTGCCGAGGACAGAATTCCTTCATCATCAGAGCTCGAAGCTCTTCCCACGTTTGAGCCAGTGCTACATCGGCACCCCTATCTCTCATCACACCATTCCACCATGTCAAAGCTCGTTTCTCAAAGACACTAGATGCGAATTCTACCTTTCGCTCATTTGGGCATTGAACATGCCTGAAGGTTCTCTCTAGACTCTCGAACCATTGCAGAAGTGCAGTCGCTCCTTGAGACCCAGAAAACTTTGATGGCTTAGCCGAGTTGAACGTCTTGAAGTTGCAGGGGGCATTATTGTTGTTGAGAGCTTGGTTACATTGAGCAATGATGTTCGGGACTGCAGCAGTCATTTGCTGCGTAATGACAGCTACCGGCTCTTCAATAGGTACCTGATTTTCACGTCGTGGAGGCATTCTAAAAAGGGGAAACAAGAGAGAAAACAAATGAAATGGCATTGGGTAAGAATAGGATGTTACAATTACCGACCAAAATCATGGGTGATGGTCATTTGTTTGAACCACGAAGAAAACAAACGACACGCAAAGGCTGAATCAAAGCAAATTGGTCCTCATAATGTATCGCGAAGACATGCTCGCCTATAAGTGGACACTCACCCCAAGAGTTCCCAGGTAAGAGTGACTGGTCCGATATTGTGGATTTGTACGAACACTCTAGCCTTAGACAGAAAGCTCAGGGTACAGGCACCCACCCTTCCAATTTGCACGTGTTTACATTATGTAGCCCTAAACTTTGAAGAGAATTTGAAAACTTTAAAGGTTCAAAACCTTACAATAAATCATCCTAGAATAGATGATTAGTTTTCAAAGCAGATTCGAATTTTGTGTTCTTATTGTGGTTGCTGCCTAAAGATAGGCAACGGTATTGTTTTATGACTAAACGCAAGTAAACTCGCGTTAGGGTCCTAGGAAGGTTATAGACTAGGTCAAAGCATTTCTAATAACCTAATTCCCTATAACCATGAGCTCTGATACCAACTTTTCTGTCACACCCCGACCACGTAAAACAACAAAACATGGCGGAAACGTCGGGGAGTGTTGTAACAGAATCATTGTTTCACAACCATGGATTAAACAGTTTCGTTTTATTGAATTAAATGTATTACATTACATTGGAATTAGAAACAAAACATGAACAAAAAGACTTTCATTGTTATTAAGTCACTAAGGCCTCGTTCATTCCTATGTGAGCATACACCAATATCATCATCAAACATCATCAACTATTGTACCTGAAACACATGTGAAAATACGTCAGCATAAAAATGCCGGCGAGTACATAGGTTTTATATGAGTGTCGGATCCATGGCTAGTTTACATGTTGCAACACCTAATTAAAAACCTTGTTTTGAAAAGTACAGTATTGCGACATAATTAACCAACTCAAATCAAGTTGATTATACTTTATAAAAATCTCATAGTCATGATTCTTAACCCAAAACATTTGTTTAAGAAAACCAAAATTTGTAAAACATCTCGTAAAAACTGTGTTAATAAAACTCATATGGTTTATATTGTTAGAAAAACCTTGTAATTTAACTTTGTTTTGATAACCTTGCCCAAGTGATCTAGATAACGCAACGATATATAATGTGTTAAAAGCACTTATATATAGGAAGTACCAGCGGCGTATCCACCATGCTTTTAACATATTACACCCACCCCGTTACCTATTCACTTCCCTAATCCCAATGGTTCCAACAGTCACAAATGGTTCACATAAATCAAAAGGTTACAAATGGTTCACATAAATAAACAGGTTACAAATGGTTCACATAAATCAAAAGGTTACAAATGGTTCACATAAATCAACAGGTTACAAATGGTTCACATAAATGAACAGGTTACAAATGGTTCACATAAATCAATCAGCTTCAAATGGTTTAAAAAGATATAAAACAACGTGTCCATATACTGGATAAGCATATGCAACAATTGAACATACATAGCATGAAATGTAATGTCAAACGTTGTACTAAGTATGCACTAAAAGGACATACATAGCAAAAACATAATGAAATCATGTACTAATAGTGTACTAATGAACATAGCAAGTATATGATATGAAAACATGGAAAGCATGAAAGTAACAAGTAGGCACATGTGTTTCACCCCAAAACATTTGGAAAATAGTAAAAGAGGGGACTATGTACTCACTTGAGGGTGCTTAGAAGTCTTGAACAACAACCAAGCAAAGCTAGAGGGATCACGGAATCAAACGACACCTAATATAGATAACTATGTAAATAAAGGGACCTAAATCGGGGGATTGGATAAAATGAGGTTTCGTAAACCAAATGAGTGTAGGGACTCATGTAATATGGTTTAACAAAGCCTACATTCTAAGACAAAACCTAACCTAAGTGCCTACGACCCATTACGACTCGTTAAGGTAGCTTACGCCACTTTAACGCGTCGTTCGCGTAAAACGCGTTCGGAACGCCTAACTAGTCCTATGACAAGTATTATATACCTTAATATGTCTAATAATGCTACCTAATCAGTTTATATGTAAAAAATTAGGTTACATATGCTTAAAATGAATTTATGCGTAAAAGGGATATTTTGGTCATTTACTTAAGGCATATAAACTACCTATCATACAACTACTTAAACGAAGTGACCATAAGGTATAACCTCGGAAGGTTATTCCCTATGCAACTATGGTCACCTAAAGTGTTTGGTCGGATCCTAATGATCGACCAAACGGGTCGGGTTCGAAAGTATAATCGGTTGTTTAGACCGCTTACCTTACGACCCTACATAAGTACTAAACCTAAAGTGACGAGCTAAACATGTTAAAACATGCTTAACGAGGTTTGAAAACAGGTTTGGTATCAAAACAAACGGTTTTGATACCTAAAAGTAGTTTGGTTACAAAATACGCAAGAATACGCATTTTGGTCGAAACTACGATTCGCCACTATGCCTAGATAACGTGGTAATCAGTAGGTATAGTCACAAGAGACTAAAACCATCGTGATTACGCTCACGTTATGAAGTTCAAACGAACTTCATGTTGACCATAAACTGGTCAAAGCAGAAAGTCAAACACAGTTTGACTTTCACGAGAAAAAGAACGAAAGGGGACTTTCAAAAGGTCCAAGAACGGAAGTTTGACCCGATTATTCTCAGGTATGAAGTGAAAGCACTTCAACTTAGAGAGAAATCAGATCAAGGTGTGAAGAATGCAAATGAGGAAGGTGGGTATTTATAGTTTTTGCACAACCGTTAAGATCGTTCATCGTAAAACGAGCTTCGATCTCATCCGTACACATGTGCCCATGGTTTTGTGAAACCATGGGAGCCCCTATTTTCATTAAAACCATGTGCAAATGAGGGGAACAGCTGGAACAAGCTGGAATTTAGATTTTTCATTTTTGTACCTTCCTAAGATAACTATGGCAGATTGTCAATTTTGGTCCCTGAATGTGCAAAACATGGTTTTTGATGCATTTTTGACACGTTTAAGCCTCGTTAATCCCATTTCAAGGCTCTAAAATGAATTTAAAGTATTGGGAACATGAAACATTCTCAAAAATATCTCGGATGTCGGTTCGTTTGGTCGTACGGTTGCGTTGTTCGGTTAATTACGACGAAACACGAACGAATGCGAAAAACGATCCAAATTACGCGATGAATGGAATTTTATCATGCCAATCACTAAAATAAAATATTTTAATGATTAAATAAAGTTTTGGATGTTAGGATGTATTCAGAATGTAAGATATGCGCGAAAATGCAAACTTATGCACTTTTTGACGCTTTTAGTCCCTGAATGACCAAAAAGTTTATTTTAGCACACCGAACCCCTCAAAGCGTATTTCTAAGCTATGTAAAGGATATTTAGGGTATGTTTAACTTATGGTCATGTTCCGGAATGTTCGTTACAGTACAAATCGGCATACTTTCGCAGTTTGTCGAAATTAGTCCCTGTAAGCGAATAAACTTGATTTCGCCACACCAAACCCTCCAAAACTTATTTATAAGTTATGTAAAGGTTATTTAAGGTATGTTAAGCCTAGTTCACTATTCCAGAGTGTTTGTTGCATTAAACTGGTTATATTTACGCATCAGTGCGCGTATAACCTTCCAAAAAGCGATTTAAAGCTTGAAATCGAACAGGAATTAATATGTGCAAAAGATACACATATTTATACAAATCCCAAGTATGAAATACAATATTTCATTGGTTTGATGGTCACAGAGGCACATGTGTCACAATCATCCATCCCAAAACCCTAATAATCCATTCCACCATTATATCATCATCATCATCATCATCATTCACCAACTACCCTCACCATCATTCCACAAGCTCAAAATGATTCAAGTCAAGTCTTAAGCATCTGTTGATCAAGCCTTATTCACCATGAGCGGCTAATTCCTTGGAGGTTTCACCACGGTGTAGGTTATTGTAAGTCTAGGGTTTGAATAATGTTTTTTGTTTGATTTTGTGACAACTTGAATTGTATTTGAATTGATTGATGATTGTCTTGCATTTGAACTATATTTGTGAATTGTCAAGTGAGTTATGAAATTTGACTTTGCGAAACAAGTTTGTGCAATTATGCCTTGTCATTCAAAATGTTTTACTTGTCCGAAGTAACGAAGTGCATTGTGGTCCGTGATGCGCGTTGATAGCAATTGGCACCTAAATTTCATGACAGAAATCCCTTAATAACATATTCAAGTGAATCAAATTTAAAACGTGTAAGAATCCTAGGATTGCAATTACCGAACCGGGTGTGAGCCTTGTTTTCTTTATCATTGTTTAAACAATCAATTACATTTCTTGAAATTTGTTAATCATTAGTAGTTAATCAATCCAATTATTTTAGTAGTTTAATTCACATCTTTTCAACCAAACAAAAACACAAAAATATTATAGTAAGCTTCATAAATTGTGACATTTATTTTAATTCAATCGAATCCATTCGCAAACCACATACTCTTCGTGGTTCGACCCCTTGCTACCACTAGCTATTTGTTAAGGGTAATTAGGGCTTATAAATCTTATCTTTGACCAGAGCGCGACACTCCGATCAATATTTGGCGCCGTTGCCGGGGAGTGCGTGCACTTTGTGTTTAGATTATTGTTTGAATTTGCGTGATTTTCTGTTTAATTTGTTTAGTTTCTTTTTGTACTTTGTCTTTTTCCTTGTTACACCGGTTGTGTTACTTGTGCAGATTACAGGTAGTGCATGCATACAAGGAATTCCGGGAGGACTTCACCATTAGTCTACGAACCAGAAATTGAAAGAGTCGCAAGAAGGAACCTAGCAAGCCGGTTAGAAGCAACCCTTGTTTCTAACCAAGCCACCCAAACACCACAATTTACACTATCCATTAAAACCGATTCAATGGCAAACCAAAATTCCAACCAAAACCTCAATTACCCAAACCTCAATCAAAACCAATTCCAAACTCGAGGAAACTTCAATCCCGCCTAAAATGTCCAACCTATACCTCAAGAGCAACCGGGTGGTAATAATAACTCTAGACCACCCACACCACCTTTCCGAAACCAAAACCCCAATAACACCCAAAGAACACCCCAACAACAAAACCTTCACCGACATAACTCCTTACCCAATAACCTTGATGACCGGAATGTTAATTCCGTTCGTAGAGGCAACCTAGATCGTGGCAATCCCGTGAATGAAGACCCGTTCTTTAACATAGACAATTTGAGAAACGCTATCCCCGATGATGAGCCGTTTAGTGTTCCCGGTTACCAATCCCGGAGCACGTGAGTATTCATTCGGAATACTCGGATGACGGGGGTAACTATGATGATAGGGTCGATGATGACGATTGGGGGTATGTGAACCGGGGGAATGTCTACAACGCTAGAGGGTTTGATGACGATGAATTTGGCTATCAAAATGCCAATTTTGTGGGGAATGACAATTATGGGTATGGGAATGCAAGAAACGATGGTTACGGAAACAATCGCAACCCACGAAACAACAATCAAAGGAACCGGAATGATGGGTTTTATAATAACAATAACAACAATGTGAACCCTAACCGGATTCCTCATTTTGTGGGAAGAGGTAATCAAGGAGGTAATCAAGGTGGAAATATAGGGGGTGATCAAAGGGATAATCGAAGGCCGGTTGATCAAGAAGTTAACGGTCCACGTCATCGTCAACAACCTCCAAGGGGAGTAAATGACCGTTTTAGGCTGGTGGTCACGGGCAATGACTCACCAATCATATGCGAGAGAAGAATGTACGATTGCAAGCCCCATTACATCAACATACTTCCCCACTTCAACGGGAGGTCCAATGATGAACCATACACTCATTTGGCGGAGTTTTCAACCATATGTAGCATTATCGGGGGGCATAATTTCGCATTGGAAGAGGTCAAACTTAGGTTATTTCAGTTTTCGCTAAAAGATAAGGCGAAATAATGGTTTCTTACACTTCCGGCGAATAGTATTCGGACATGGGGTGAGATGCAACAAGTCTTTCTTGACGAGTATTACTCAATGGCAAAGACCGATGATGCTAGAGATGAAATAAGGTCTTTTCGTTAACTTTCGAGTGAACCATTGCATGAAGCTTTCACAAGGTATAAGGAATTGATTCGGAAGTGCCCACATCACCAAATAGAAAAGTGGGAGTTAGTTAAATGTTTTGTGAGAGGGTTGGATGACGAGACATGGAATCACCTTGAGTCAACGAGCAATGGAACTTTATTGAGTAACCATGAAGATGATGATTGGGAATTTCTCAAGAGGATGAGCAAGCGGTCAAAGTCAAAAGAGTCAGTCGATAGAGCTAAAAAACATCCTGTTTCCCGGTCACTTCCCGATCTCGACTCTAAGGATCGGATTTCTACTCTAGAACGGGCGATAGCTCGTATGAAGAGGAAGGAGGTGAATTCGGTACAATTTGCGATTTGTGAGGATTGTGGGGAGATTGGTCATCGGACCGATCAATGTCAAACGGGACCGGGTGATTACACCGAGGAGGTAAATCAAGTGTATGGGGATCGAAAGCAATACAATATGAACTCCAACACTTACCATCCGGGTTTGAGAAATCACCCTAACTTCCGGTATGGTAACGCCTCGAATCAAATGAACCCGAATTTTTAATCGGGCAATCAAGGTTGGCAAGGTGGTTCTTTCTATAATAAACGACAAGGGGATAACCAAGGGGGTTACCAAAGGAATTACAATCAAGGGGTAACCAAGGATATTAAAACCGTGAAGGAAATTATCAACGTGGTTATAACCAAAGTGGAAATGGGGGTGGTACTTCAAACTCTTAAGGTGATGATTCATTAAATTCTAAAATTGATGCTATTATGAATGTCATCACAAATTCAAATCAAGAGATTAAAGCCGAAATGAAGAAAGAGTTTGAGGTGCTAGATAAATCCCACAAGGCATTGGAGAAGCAAGTTGGGCAACTTGCACAAGAAATGGCTCAGATTCGTGGAAGCTGAGGAGGACTTCCAAGTTACACCACGATGAACCCTAAGCATCAAGGGTCGAGCTCGAAGAATACACGTGAGGTACCAATAAATAAAATTTCTTTATGTAGTGGTCGAGTCATAGATAGTGGAGTCGAGCCACCACCACCCAAGTTTGTTGAAGGGGTGGTGGAGGATGCTAGTGATGATGAAGGTAGCAACGGTCAAACGGGTCAAAATCAAAATAAAAATGATGCAAGAGTTAATAATAATACACCCGTTGTGACCGTCCCAGTCCCAAAAGCTAAGGACAAGGATGTGGAGGTTAATACTGCCCCTTATCCCGAAGCTCTATTGGGACCATCTAAGAAAGTGGTAAATAAACAAGGCCCACAACAAGAAGAGATGTGGGAAATTTTTTAACAAGTTAAAATCAATTTACCACTCTTGGATGCAATTAAACAAGTACCTTCATATGCTAAGTATCTGAAAGAATTATGCACCCAAAAGCGGACTCACAAGTTTCCTAAGAAACTTGATTTAACCGAAAATGTGAGTTCGATCCTTTCGGGTGCACTTCCACCAAAACTTCGAGATCCAGGGGCACCCATAATTTCAATACAAGTTGGTGAATTTAAAATGACTCGGGTGCTTTTGGATCTTGGAGCAAGTGTGAGTATTCTGCCGGGTAGCTTAGATGACCAATATGATTTTGGTCCACTTCAAACGTCAAACACCACCGTGGTGTTAGCCGATTTGACCCCTAAACTACCCCGTGGGATAGTCACGCATGTAATAGTCAAGTTCGAGGACTTTTACTATCCGGTGGACTTTCTTGTACTTGATTCTGTTTCCTTAGACTGAACCAAGAAACCAACGGTTATCCTCGGTTGACCATTTTTGGCAACATCGAGTGCTCAAATAAATTGCAAATCGGGCACCGTCGACATGACTTTTGGTAACCGTCGGTTGCGATTAAATGTCTTTTCAGGATTGACGAATCCTCTAGTCGGCGATGAATGCTATATGGCAGACATTTTTTACGAGTGTATACCTCTATGTGACATTAATGTCGAAGAGGAAAGCACAATAGAGGAGTATTTCATGTTTGACAGGTTGCAAAGGGAAACAAATCGAAGCATAGATGAGGAGGTGAAAGAATTGGAGGTATTAGCGGCTAGGGAAGGAAGGCCCACTTGGACACATCAAGTGGAAAGCCTCCCGGAAAGCATTGACACCAAGTTAAAGCCGTCGTTAGAAGAACCTCCAGTTGTAGAATTGAAGGAGCTACCCAAGCATCTCAAGTATGCTTATATGGGTGAGGGTAGCACGCTTCCGGTCATTATTGCATCTAACTTGACTGGGGAGCAAGAAGATAAGTTGATGAAGGTGTTGGTCACTCATAGAGCCGCTATAGGGTGGACCATTCCAGATTTGAAAGGGATTAGTCCCTCGGTGGTGATGCATAAAATCATCACAGAAGATGGCGTTAATCCTTCTACCGACACACAACGGAGACTGAATCCGAACATGCGGGAAGTGGTTAAGAAGGAGGTATTGAAATGGCTAGATGCGGGTATTATATATCCCATTTCTGATAGCCAGTGGGTGAGCCCGACACAAACATTTCCTAAAAAGGCAGGTATTCAAGTCGTCACAAATGACGCAGGCGAAGAGGTCGCCACTCGGCCGGTAACCGGGTGGCGTATTTGTATTGATTATAGGAAGTTAAATGCCGCTACTTCTAAAGATCATTTCCCTTTACCATTCATTGACCAAATTGTCGAGAAATTAGCCGGACAAAAATTTTATTGTTTCTTGGATGGTTATTCAAGTTACAATCAAATTGCTATACATCTGGAAGACCAAGCAAAGACTACCTTTACTTGTCTGTATGGTACCTTCGCATTTAGGCGAATGCCCTTTGGACTTTGTAATGCCCCCGCCACCTTCCAAAGGTGCATGATGAGTATTTTTTCCGATATGGTGGGGGAGTATTTGGAAATCTTCATGGACGATTTCTTGATATTTGGGTCATCATTTGATACATGTCGTGACCAACTTGAAAAAGTTTTGAAAAGATGTGTTGATAAAAATTTAGTTTTGAGTTGGGAAAAGAGCCATTTTATGGTTCAAGAGGGGATTGTGTTGGGGCATGTAGTGTCAAGTCGTGGGATAGAGGTTGAACGTGCAAAAGTGCAAGTCATCTCTACTTTACCTTATCCCACGAATGTTAAGGGTATTAGATCATTTTTGGGTCACGCGGGGTTTTATAGAAGGTTTATAAAAGGTTTTAGTGATATAACCAAACCTTTATGTAAATTGTTGCTAAAAGATCAACCGTTTGAATTCAATAAAGATTGCCAAAATGCCTTTAATGTGTTGAACAAAAAGTTGGTTGAGGCCCCAATCTTGCAATCACTGAATTGGTCATTACCATTCGAAATTATGTGTGATGCAAGTGATTATGCAGTGGGGGCCGTATTGGGTCAACGGGTAGATAAAAAACAGGTTGCCATATACTAGGCAAGTAAGACTCTTTCGGATGCACAATTAAATTATACAACTACCGAAAAAGAGCTACTTGCGGTGGTATATGCATTGGATAAATTTCGTGCTTATATATGGAGTACTAAGGTCATTGTGTATTCTGACCATTCTGCAGTTAGGTATCTCATGGAGAAGAAAGATGCAAAGCCGAGATTAATCCGATGGGTGCTTTTGTTACAAGAATTTGATTTGGAAATTCGAGACAAGAAAGGGAGTGAGAATGTGGTTGCGGACCACTTGTCTCGATTGGTAGTGGAGGAGGATTCTTCTCGTGCAGAAATTAATGAGAACTTCCCAGATGAGCAAATTTTAAAGGTTTCAATATTACCATGGTATGCTAATATTGTTAATTATTTGGTTACAGGTGACATGCCAGCTCATTGGGATAGAAGGAAGAGGTTGCACTTCCTTTCTCAAATCAAGTACTACACTTTGGAAGAACCGGACTTATTCAAGATATGTCCGGATCAAGTCGTTCGAAGATGCATACCCGATGAGGAGATTCCTAGTGTCTTGATGCAATTGCATTCATTTGCTTGTTGGGGCCATTTCAGTGGTCACAAAACCGGGCACAAAGTGCTCAATAGCGGTCTTTATTGGCCGACTATTTTTAAGGATGCTTTTAATTTTGCTAAAAACTGTGTTGAGTGCCAAAAGTTAGGGGTATTTCCAAACGGGATGAGATTCCCATGCAACCGATCCTTATTGTAGATATTTTTGATGTGTGGGGGATCGATTTCATGGGCCCATTCCCTAATTCTCATGGCAACATATACATCTTGGTGGCGGTCGATTATGTATCCAAGTGGGTCGAAGCGATTGCCACCAAGAAGAATGACCATACCGTCGTTTGTAATTTTGTACAAACAAACATAATTTCTAGATTTGGGATTCCCCGAGTGATCATTAGCGATGGGGGATCTCACTTCAAGAATTTTAACTTTGGCAAACTCTTGAAACGGTAAGGTGTTGACCATCGAATCGCTACTCCCTATCACCCACAAACAAGCGGTCAAGTAGAAGTTTCCAATAGGCAAATAAAAGAAATTTTGCAAAAGACCGTTTGACCGGACCAAAAGGATTGGTTAACGAAGTTGAATGATGCTTTATGGGCTTATAGAACGGCTCATAAAACACCTATTGGAACTACACCTTATCGCTTAGTTTATGGGCGAAACTGTCATTTACCGGTTGAACTTGTGCATCGTGCTTGGTGGGCCATAAAAGAGGTTAACATGAAATATGACGATGCAGGAAAGGAGCGAAAATTAAAGCTTTACGAGTTGGAAGAGCTTCGGGAAGAAGCGTTTGAATGTGCTTCAAAATATAAGGGTGATATAAAGAGGGCACATGACGCGAAGTTGAAGCCGAAAGAGTTCGAGGTGGGTCAAAAGGTTTGGCTCTACAATTCGAGGCTTAAATATTTTCCCGGTAAGCTTAAGAGCAAATGGATGGGCCCGTACGTGATTACACTGGTCGGGAAGCTTGGAGATGTTACAATCAAGGACCCGAAGGATGGGTCGAAGCAAACGGTTAATGGGCATCATCTTAAACCGTTCCTTGACGGTAACAATGATAAAAAGGATGAGAATGTGGAGTTGGTGACCTTCGTGGTAAGTCTGCCAACTTATGAGGTCAACTGAAAGGACCGTTAATGAGTTTTATAGAGTTGTGTATAATTTATTTTGATTGTTTGAGTATTTTTGTGTTAATCGTTCTTGTTTCGTACTAACCCTCTTGATTGTGTGAAGTCCGGATATCACGAACACGTCTTGAAGATAAAAGTTATGTTTTTAGACTTACTTTTGTGTATTAGGGACAATACACGATTTTTCGGGGGGGGGGGGGGTGGTAGGTCCCTAAATGGGTTGTTTTTTTAAATTTTAACTTATAAAAATTTAAAAAAACATTTTTAATAATTTTTAGGATTTTTATTTGTATATAGTCTTTTTATAAAATATTCATAATTTTCTTTCATATTTTCATAAAAAAAATTCAAAATGGAAAAAGTAAGGCCCGTCGGCGACGGACAGACCTGCGTCGGGGACGGGGTCTAGATATGCCCGTCGGGTGCCAAACCCCGTAACCAGGAACTTAGGGCATCGGACCAAAGGTTTGCTTTTGGTAGACCGTCGGCGACGGGGCTCCCCCAGTCGGCGACGGGGTCTAGAAACGCAGCCGGACCAGAATCGTTTTTATGTGCTTTGCTCGAACCAAAATTCATTTAAACCCATTAAAACCTCATAAAACCAAACTCACAACTATCCCTAGCCACATATTCACTCTCAAACTTCTCAAAACATCAAAAGTCCCTGCCACCTCTCTCTCATCTCAAATTCTCACCTCTTCTTCTCCAACAAACCTTCAAAGAACCTTAAATCTTCATACCCTCATAACTTCCTCAATCTTTCACGAAATCGAGCGATTATTGAGTCCATTGTGTGTAGAATTTCGAGAACAACAAAACCCCTAACATGGTTTTCACCAATTCTTGCTCGTTTGCAAGATTGTTGAACTTTAATTTTCGGGTTTTTGGGAAGGGTGTTCTTCAAAGTGTTGATTTGCATCTTTTAGCTTGTTCTTGACATCCTACATCATAAAGGTATGAACTTTACTTAATTTTTAGCTTTATTCTCCTATGGTATGTTGAAATCTTCTGAAATTTTTGAACTTTTGTTTGAAGAGTAGGTTGTTTAGCATAATATAGGAAGTTATAGTTGAAAAATTACATGTAAATTCTTGATTTGCTTTAGATTGAGCATGTAATAACCATAGTGAAGTGATTACACTCGTTATTTGCATGATTGAACGTAGTGATGGTGTTGAATGTTGTTGAAATCATAAGAAATTGTGAATAAACAAGTAAAATTGATATGTAGACGAAAAAATAGGCGACTTTGGAAGTTTAAAAAGGCGATTTTGCATCTATTTATTAATTAAAAATTCAAAATCATACATTATGTTCAAAGTTTGAGAGTATGTGAAGATTGGGTTTATATTGATGGTTATTTTGTTTTGTGATTGTAGTTATGGCCGGAGGTAGGAAGAAGGCAAAAACTACGTGGCAATGATCATCATTCGGAGTTGGATCTTCCTTCGGATTGATACCGAAGAAGTGGGAGCAATTAAGCTCAATAGAAGAGGTTGATGCAAGGTTATATAGGCAGGATTGGGCATGGGAGAAATTCCGAGATAGTCGAAGCGCTAGGGTCTGGGATGAAGACAAAAACAAAGCTCTCTCGACATTCCAAGATAAGAAGTTGGAAATTAAATTGTGGAAGTGGAAAATGGTTAATAATGTGTCTACTGCGGTGCCGGATAGGGTTGTGTGTGAAAGGGCGGTTAATGTTGAGGAGTTTAGAAAAATTGGTATTGTTCAAATATTTGAGTGTCTTGGCTGGGAAAGAGTTCTGGATTGGTGCGAAGACAACACCTCCCAAGTTTATTTGTCGGGGGTGTGCGAGTAGTTGGCGTCGTTGAGGTTTAGAAACAAGGATGGTCCACCGGACCAGTGGAGATTGGTTGGTACTACGAGCCGAGGGGAGATGACAATGTCGTTTGAAACAATCAACTGCATTGCACAATTCGATTCCTTGGGGGTACAAGCGTATGATTATCCAACCATCGAACATTTCTTGGATAACCATGCAAACAACCATGATCCGGATGGTATGACTGAGGCTATATTACCATATAACGACGGGGGAGTGGCCGCAAGGAGCCACTTGACGGTTGAAGGGAAGATTCTTCAAGGAATTTCCCTAGAAAATGTTATGGTTATGATTAGTGATAGGGGGAGTGAGAGCGTGTGATTGTAGGATTCTTCATGCCTTGATGTATGGGACACCGACATTGTCATGGAGGCATATTATCATGATGAACACATGGTTCACTCGGGAGTCATTCCACAGGAGGACGATTCCATATGTGCGCCTCATCAGTGCCATGATCCTCCAACAAAACTGTCTTCCCCCAGAATCGCTTTGGGTGTCTAAGCCTGTGGAAGAGTTCAATTTAGCAACAATAAAGAAAAATTGGAAGATCCATGTGAAACTCTCAGGAAGCAAGTATTTGGTGACAGACGCATTGGGTCATAAGTATGAATTCATTGACCCAGATGCACAACAAGGGGCTGAAGAAGATGTGGAGATGGGTGATGAGGAAGATGAAACTGAGCCTGCTGGTCCACGGGGACCAAAGAAGAGGTACATGCGGCCACACTGAGAATTGAATGCAGATGTGGCGAGTTTTGTGAATTTTAGACGGGTACCCTCATACCGGGATTTTAACCGGGGTCAACAGGCGGTGTTTGATAACATTTCTGCGGGTATAGGAGAGGGTAGAGAGTATGATAAGAGAAGGCAGAACTGGGAGGAAGCACACGGGGCCCAGATGCAGGAACAGTGGGCCCTCCAAGCTGCCCATCAGGAAAGGATGGACAAGTACATGGAAGAGCAGCAAATGTTCCAATCTCTACAAAGATCGCAGATGGAACATTTGGTACAAATGCAGGAGGAAGAGACGGCCCGAAGACGGGCATGGGAGGAAAATGAGGAGAAACAACGAAACGAGCAACATACATTGGAAGGCCACCGATGGAGTGCCTTATATGTCTCTAATGAAATGGCTATTAATAACGCCAAGGTCCTCCATGATCAGGAGCGACACCGGAGAGATTGGGAAGCCGGCCTCCCCTATACAGAACACGCAGGGTGGACCGATTACTCCAACCTCCCCGTTCCCCGAGGCCTATCTGATCCATCACCGCATTGGCCCGAGGCAGTAGGGTCTAGTTTCATCCCGCTACCATACCAGCCACCACCACAAGGAGAGCCCGAGTCCCCTCGACAATTACTGGGATATGTTCGAGGCTCTCACAGGTTACTCATACAACCCAAACCCGCCAGTCGACCCGAACGAGAGATACCAGCGGTGATGGCGAGGTGTGCATTTTGTTGTTGTTGTATATGTTGGTTTTCTTTATTTTTATTTCGTTAGTATTTCTTTTTGCCTAGTTAAATGAACGTTGTGGGCTTGTTGCATAAGCTAAAGGCAACCGTGATTCCTAAGAAAGTGAGTTAGGACTGTTGTGTTGTAAATTACTTTTTCCACATCAATTAAGGTAAATTAACGCATGACTTGGTAACACTTTCAAAAAAATGGTAGAACTAAGTAGCTAACAAATTTCAATGGTTGTGAGAAGCATGCTTCTACACAAGGGTTAAGATTTGTAGGTACATCATGTTCGAGGGACGACCATTTTTTGTGAAGAGAAGAAGAAGATATGGGCATCTAGCGAGAAAAATCAGGTGCATGCGTTTCCTTTTTACCTTGATTCTTAGTTAGTAATAAATGGATTGTAATTGTATTTTATTTTACGGGGTGAAATTTTTGGGAGTTAGCCGTGTCATATCCCTTGTGCGTTTCAAAAACTCTAGTTCTTACACATTGAGGACAATGTCTACCTCAAGTGTGGGGATGGGGGAGTAGTAAAAGTTTTTCGATTTTGACTCGTTCATTTAAACACTACACATTTAGGACAATGTTTACCTCAAGTGTAGGGATGGGGGAAAATTTTCAAAATTTTTTCAAAAAAGTCTTGTTTTAAAAGCGATCGTAAAGCACAAGTAACTAAGTCAACAAGGGATGGCACAACCCATTTGGTCTTTTGTCATGGTCAAGGTCAAATTAATAGCATGACGGGTATTTAGCGGGTGGTTATTTGGGAATAATCCGCCCAAGAAACTAGCACATTATGTATGTCACATATCATACCCTTTATATATGTGAGGTTTTGAGCCACTTTTACATCATAGAATCACATATTTATGTTTCTTTGTTTGAGTGGACCATTAGTCATGTATTGTAGAACTTGCAACTTTTGATACGTTTGAGCTCATAGACCGAATACAAGCACAAGAATGATTAAGGCATTAGGTAAACCTTTTTCCTTTTACACCATTTATATATCCTTACCAAAAAATTTATCCCTTAGCAGCCAATTTTGAGCCTAATCCTTTCGTTTGACCACCCTTTAGCCCATACCCTTAAACTGTTTTCTTTTAAACCCGTGTGATGGAAATTCGATTATAGGAGTCAAGTTTGTATAGTTGTGAATTGTTTGTTTGCATAAAAAAATTCAGAAAATGTTGCGAAAAAGAATAGAAAATTGTTGAGAAAAGAACAAAATTATGTGTTTTTAGCTTGAGAAATAAAAGGCGAAAAATTGTTGTCTTCTAGTTTGATATTGGAAGTTAGTCGCGATTAGAATAGTTGTTTTGTAATAGAAATCGAATTTTCATCACCTTAGCCACTTTAATATATCATATTTCCTACCCTTAGCCTAGCCCCGTTACAACCCTTACAAAGACCTTATGACTTGTGTTTAGTATTCGTGTTCGGTGGTGGAGAATGATTGAGTTGCAAGTTGCGGGTGCATGTTCTAATCGGTTTGAGTGATTATTTCAAAAGTGCTAATGCATCAATTATTAGCCAATTTTAAACCGAGTGGAGAGAACATTGTGAGGGATATGCATGATTTGTAGGTTTCACGGGTGGGTTAATCTTGGATAACCATTTTATATGTGATTATTCACTTTACCGTTAAATATGTTGAAAATTGTAAAGAGTTTGAACTTTTGTATGACAATTGACCTTAACCTTCGTCTCGGGAATGGGGAGTGTATTCTTTGTTCGACCCACGTGAAAGTGAAAAACAGATTTGCTTGAGGGCAAGCAAAAGACAAGTGTGGGGATGTGATACGAGGTCGAATAACGGTGCTTGCGTATGTTTAAGTTTGGGGTTTTACTCGACTTTTAATCTTGAATAGCCTACTTTTAATTAGATTTGTGTTTTTTAGGTTTAATGAAGTTTAAGGTGCTTTTTGGGAGCTTTACGAGCTACCGGGATGAAAAATGGACCACTGGGACATCAAACGGGTCAACCGAGAGTGCAAAATGGAAAAAAAAAAACGGAAAATGGAAGTGCAGGGGTCGTCGGCAATGCCCCTAGGGCCGTCGACGACGCCCTGTAATGAAGGCCGTCGGCCAGAATTTGCATAACCAGGCAAATAACCCGTCGGACGGAAACGAAATCAGGGGAGGCCGTCGGCGACGGGCCCCCAGGCGTCGGCGACGGGCCTCAGTTTTGTTAAACGCGAATTTTTGTTATTTGGGTGTTGAGAACGATTTATATTGGTTTTTTGGGCATTGAAGTCGGGGGTTACAACTTAATTGAGTTTGAATATGGATCTTGGAGCCACAATTCGTCTACCTCTTCATCTCTAATCCATCCATATCATCAAGCTTCATCAAGAATCACCCGAATCATCACCGATTTCACAATCATCATCCATCCCAATACCCTAATCATCCATTCCACCATTCTATCATCATCATTATTCACTAACAACTCTCACCATCATTCTTCCATCATTCCACAAGCTCAAAATGATCCAAGTCAAGTCTCAAGCATCTGTTGATCAAGCCTTGTTCATCATGAGCGGCTAATTCCTTGGAGGTTTCACCCCGGTGTAGGTTATTGTAAGTCTAGGGTTTGAACAATGTTTTTTGTTTGATTTTGTGACAACTTGAATTGTATTTGAATTGATTGATGATTGTCTTGCATTTGAACTATATTTGTGAATTGTCAAGTGAGTTATGAAATTTGACTTTGCGAAACAAGTTTGTGCAATTATGCCTTGTCATTCAAAAGGTTTTACTTGTCCGAAGTAAAGAAGTGCATTGTGGTCCGTGATGCGCGTTGATAGCAATTGGCACCTAAACTTCGTGAAAGAAATCTGTTAATAACATATTCAAGTGAATCAAATTTAAAGCGTGTAAGAATCCTAGGATTCCAATTACCGAACCGGGTGTGAGCCTTGTTTTCTTTATCATTGTTTAAACAATTAATTACATTTCTTGCAATTTGTTAATCATTAGTAGTTAATCAATCCAATTATTTTAGTAGTTTAATTCACATCTTTTCAACCAAACAAAAACACAAAAATATTCTAGTAAGCTTCATAAATTGGGACATTTATTTTAATTCAATCGTATCCATTCGCAAACCACATACTCTTCGTGGTTCGACCCCTTGCTACCACTAGATATTTGTTAAGGGTAATTAGGGCTTATAAATCTTATCTTTGACCGGAGCACGACACTCCGATCAAGATCAGAAAAAGACAATAGAAAAAACTGTGATGTCAGATGAAACTGAGGTACGAATTCAAACTGAATTTTCCGAGTCGTCAAACAAAGATAAATTAATGGGTAATAATGATGAAATTAATAAACAATCTGATGATAAAAATGATGAACAGCGCAGGAAATGCGTGGAAACATGCAGTACCTGTACTGAAGAGGATGAAAACTTAAGATTCAGAAATGTTGAATTTACTAAAATCAAAAGAGTTTTCAAAGAAAAATGTAAAGAAATGATTGAAAATGAAAATGTTTTGAAACAAAAAGAAGAAGAGCTGACACAAAAATGTATTGTTCTTGAAAAGGAAAATGAGTGTAGGTCCCCTGGTTCGTATGGATCGTCACAGAATTGTCAATCCAATATAGAGTGCGGAATCCTCTAGACCAGAATAGCACGGAAACGAGTAGAAACACAGAATTCACAATTAATCGGTCTTCTATTGATTATCCAAACGAAACGTTTTACAATCAATTCAAGACTCGCACAACTTCACAGCCTCTCTCTGTGATCTTGCTGTCACACCCCGATTTCCACGTGTCACCAGTGGGCCCGGTGGGGAGTATCGTGACGTAGTTGATATCATCATAGTCAAACAACACAATATGTAAATGCACAGCGGAAGCAAAAGGTAAATATATTACAATCCGAATATAAAGTAATATCAAGTATTACAACGGAAAGTAAAGGATCCACAGGCGGATCTTAAAATATAAATATTGTTCAACAGACTTTAGACTCCTAGAACTTGCAAGATTCTTTATTATCGTCCTGAGCAACTTCCAGCCTATTACGTACTTGTACCTGTCACTTAGACTTTTGAAAATACGTCAGTTTTCACTGGTAAATACACTCAACTGACTCATTTAGAAAATAGTTTGAAAATTGATTTGAATGCACGTGGCACAAAATATCTTTTATAATTAGATTAAAATGCACGAGGCAAAATTTATCTTTTATAATTTGATTAAAATGCACGAGGCAAAATTTATCTTTTATACTTGGGACAATTTTATTAATAAAGATCTTGTATCCGATTTACATGTTTGTCCAACATTTAGGGCCGGTGATTCTACAATACAAGCCGGTCAAGATTAATCGACACACCATAAATATAACTCACAAGAAGACAGCCTTACGAGTGAGTATATCTTTTACATACGCAACAGGAGGTGTTATGCCTACACCTTGTGCTTAAGTTATGGCCATTCACTTTTTAAATGAGCCAAGGATATCCAGGACATGGTCATTAACCCCTAAACTTATTTGTTATCAATCAATACAGATTAAAACGGGATTATGCAATTTAATCATTTCCGATTAAAAGGTTTCTACACCCGACCAAGCGGTATTTTTATAATACCGTATCCCAAGCCCGTATAAGGGAAAATAATTTAAGAGTATTTACCTGAGCTAGCTCCTGTCTTAAATAGCAAGAATTATAATAACTCAGCCGTATTCACTTAAGTAAGCGTAGGTACAATTTACCGGAAGGCTCTAGTCTGGAATGATGGTATAAATAACCAATTAGAATGCTAACGGGTCTTTAATTAAGCCTAAGCTTACCGGTTAGTCTTAAAGAAATATACGGTTCAAACGCATGATTAAGCGAAGACCGGAATAGAATGTGTTTTAGACCCGACAAGTTTGAAGACTTGTATAATATGGGTAATCTAAACACCTTCTGGATTTTGAGATAAAACCTTTAAGGTTTGACCCGTTTAGGCTAATTTATGTAAACTAGTTACATAAATCGTACCGAACGCGTAAGAAGCGTAACGGGTATTCATGAGAGCCATATACAGGTTTCCTAAGTTAATTATGCCTCAAATATGTTGTGACATCAGTAAGATGTCTTTCATTATGCCCGAAATGTATTTAAACACAAACTATGCCCCGTAGGGGTAGTTTGGTCATTTAAAAGGTTATAAAAGAGTTTAAGTATTTACCTGAGTTACAGGTCTGATATAATTAGCAAAAATACTTATTTTACTAAGTTATAACAGTAGGGTAAAGTATATATGTGAAATTTATCAATTATAACCAAACTATGCACTGTAGGGGCATTTTGGTAATTTCACATAAGCCAAAAAGCTCAATACTGAAGTTTGAGTTTAACAACCTTTGCTTACTATTAAAATATTATAATTTTCCTCAAATATCAGTAGGTATCAACCCTTGTATGTTTAATATAGTTATAGCACATACTATGCGTTAAAAACGCTTAAAAAGGCGATTAGAAGCCTTTTCCGGGTTCGATACATAAAGCTGATTTTTTTATTATTCCAAAAGTCTTAAAATAATTTATTTATCATATGTGATCAGTAGCAAAAGGTTTGGAGTTGATTAGATATGTAAAACTCATTTTGTGGCCCGTAAGGGCAAAACCGACAATTACCGGAATAAGCCTACGACTATTAGTTATGCCCAGCCTAAAATTAATTAAAAATCTTTAAAAATCCCAAAATAATATATTACATCAGTGGGTAATGAGTTTGATATCAAATAGTAGGCTTAACTAGGCTATACGCTAATTACGCCGTTTAATTAACAGAAAGCTTTCATTTTACGCTAACGAGCATAACTCTTAATCTACACCTCAAACTGATGTCAAACTTTGGGTACAAGTCTATATATCAGTAATTAAGGTTTCTACTCTTTTACATTTTCAAAAATCACATTTTAGGGTGAAAAGGGCATAATGGTCAACATGTGAGCAATTAACGGAATCATGCGTATTAATCGGTTAACTAATGAACCATGGTGTATAATCACAGAGGGTTATACTAGCATGTAACCTGGTCCAAATGAAGCTCTAAGGTATTTCTAAAACATACCATAACGGGTCAGAACTGAAAGTCAAAGTATAAGTCAAACTATGCGACTTTCGGTTCCGAACCGGGTCTAAACAGGAAATTGTCGGGTTGAGCATGTTTAGACATGTCCTTACACTAATTACCAAGTTATATTAATGATCAAACAAGTTGTATGTGTTCTACATTGCTAATTATGCATAAATTGTAATTTACACATTCTGTTGACTTTTTCTTAACAAGTTTGACCCGACATTTGACCTAGTTAGAGTGGGAATCAGGGGGAACCCTTTTGAATCGACTAATCACTGGACCATTAGTGATTAATCTTAAAGTCAACCGTTAATTACGACGGTTTGACTTTTAAGCTATAACTAAGCTAAAACTTAATTAATAAAGGTTAAGCATACTTACCAAGGTCCTATGAACGACCAGAGATCACTTGAGAGGAGTCTTAAGCTCCAGGAATGATCAGGAAGTGCAAGAGAAGGTGTGAGAACAAGGTTGCAACTCATTGGCCTTTTATAGTGATTTCAACACCACAAAATGTTGACATCTAAGTCTATCAACTGACCACAACATTCCCACAAGTGTCCCTAGTGTTTAGGGGTTGTTTAGGGGTCTCTTGGAAGGGTTTAAGGGTAATACATGTCGTTTAGAAGGCTGTACAGGCGTTCTGTCCGAGTTGCTGCATCTGGGCGACCCTTACGGACCGTAAGGGTGGACCTTTACGGTCCGTAAGCATGTTATCAGGGCAACAATTTCTTTTTCAGTTTGCACCCTTGGCTCTTGGTCCTTCGAAAGGTCAATCCATCTTTATTCTTTGCATTTTGAGCCCTCCAATTCACCTATAAGGGCTTCAAGACTTAAACCTTCCTTGTTAAGTCCTCGGTTAACTTTATTGTTACCCGAAAAGTCCTAACTTTCAACGTTGACGCTTTAACCCCATGTAAACGAATTTGATCACAACTTGCTCATACGATAACGAAACTTTATGAAATTTATATCGTGTATTCTAGTGAGCATAATTAACCGTTACAAAGTTTCGGGTTTGTCAAAAGGTCACTCAGAGGTATAACTTAAACATGTTGACACATTTAACCCCTGTAGTTTGAAATCTCTCACTTTTAGCTTCGTATGATCCATGATTTATTCGTTTGAAGGTATGAGCATCATGTAGGGTTAATGTACCATATATTTATTCACTGTTGACATCTAGAACTCATATATTCACATACTTTTCATGTTTGTCAACTTTAGTCCCTCTAGAGTATTCTTTCACACGTTCAAGCTTATGACACGTGTCAATACATTATAGGACGTGAATTTTCGAGGTGTTACATCCTCACCCCCTTAAAAGAAATCTCGACCTCGAGATTTGTTAAGGTAAAGGAAGTATTTTCTGCCTCATATTGGGCTTAATCTTCCTCAGTACTTTTGAGCCTCTAAGGCACTCCAATTGACCTTTATAATAGGTACATGTATCTTTTTGGAGCTTCTAATCCTGTCGATCCTTAATCGACACAGGTTGCTTATCATATTATAAATCTGCATATCATTATGTGATAATGCTTCTTGACTTATTGGCGAAACACATCCTTCATTTACTGATGTGCAATGTATTGCGAGCTCCGCCAAGCTCTTTAAATCGGTTTTAGCTTAAAAGCTACTTGATCTTGATACATTCGATTTCCTTCGAATGATTCTATATATTCAGAGCTTAACTAGCCTGATAATTTAACAAATTTGGCACACAGAGAGGACAGAGATGTCCGTACACTCAGGCTTTGGTTCATCTATCGATGTCGGTGTCAGATAAATGACACCTTCTCTTTACAAATTGCAAGGATGTCCTAAGTAGAGATACTTATAAGGACATTTTATATTGGATATCTTCTTTGAATACTATTAGTCGACTTTAGCACAATATGACCATTGGGATATCTCAGGGGTTCCATGCATTAAACCTCCATACTGATCAGGCATGGAAGCAATCTATGGGACACACTAGGATACGCCAATCCACATATGGCACTCTTATCAAACATAGTTTGGCATTCGCAGGCGATATGAAATAATGAGGAAATAATAAAATAAGGTAATATATATATTGTCGTACTCTTTCTGGGGAAAAGTATTCCAGATTCTTATGAAAGGATTTATCTCCGAGGATGGGAGAGAGAGTACATTAGAATTTTATGACTGAAGATTTCTGACAAGAACAAAAGAAATGGTTCCTATTACCAAATGAATCATTTACTTAGTTTCAATCCAACAACTGCTATTCATCACCCTGATGGCCTTAACACATACTAACCATGGTTTCATTAAACTATACAGGCCAATATAGCACTAACATTCTTAATGAATGTCATTAAAATATCAATATCACTTAGCCTAGGTCACAAAAGGCCATCAATGGCATTTAAGGGTTGGACCTAGTCCATCACCCTTTTTGACAGGGGACCAAAAGTCACATCTGTCTTTATTATATTAATGAATTTGGATAGCTTGAAAGTTTGCCATAAGGATATCAGAAAGAGTGATTCTTAATAGATATAAAATATCGATCTAAGGTTTGTTGGAGTATTCTCTAAAGTATCACCGGCCAATTTCTATCTTGCGTTAAATGACCGGAGTCCTAGTCAGGCGGAGACAACAGTTCTCACCAGTTACCATTCATTATAGAATCATATGTGCCAGCATCAAATAAATTTCTGCATAAATTGCTTGATAAGGAAAAGTACCTGTTATATAATTATTCTGCATCATCTCCTGGGTGTTCCTCTTGGAGTCTCATGCATTTGTTCCCTTGGCCTCTCCAGGCTTCCTTATAAGTTTTGGGCAGTTGGTTTTGTTGTGCCCTTCCTCGTTACAATTGTAACATGTCGCGTTCTTCAACTCCTTGCAATCTAAAGTTTTGTGACCCTTGGTCTTGCAAATTCCACACAATTTAGCACTTGGGTCAATCATACATTTTCCAGAATGTTGTTTTCTGCAGTTACTGCATTTGGGCTTGTTATTGAACTAACTCGAGCTTTTCCTAAAATCGGAATCTTTCCTATGCTCAGAGCTTCCCTTCTTCTTCTTGTTAGATTGATGCGAGTTTTCCTCGTCTTCTTTCCTCTTTCCCTCGCTAGAAGTTTTAACAGACTTATTCATGATAGCATCTAAAGTGAGAGATAAGGATAAGTCCACCGCGGACCTATATGTGGTAGGCCTAAATGCTTTAACATTTCCCTTTATCTCTGGTGCTAGGCCTCCAATGAAACGCGCTATGCGTTTAGGTTCAGGGGTGACTAAATAAGGAACTAGGCGGGACATAGTGTTGAAACTTGTCACATATGCCTGGCAATCCAAATTCTTCATGACCAGAGTCAAGAAGTCTGATTCTATCCTTTCTACCTCATGCTGAGGGCAATAGTTTTCCTTGACTAATGCAATAAATTGATCCCAAGATAAGTTGTAGAATAGGACCTTTCCCATGGCTTGGAGCAATGATCTCCACCATGCCAACGCTTCTCCTTTGAATGATTGTGAAACAAATTTCACAACATCTTGCTCCGCACAACCACTGATGTCAACAACAGTGTCCATCTCATCGAGCCATGTCATGCAGTCGATGGCCCCTTCCTCTCCTGTAAAGTCTCTGGGCTTGCAGGAGACAAAATATTTATATGAACAGGTTTTAACATGTGGCTCTTCGTTAAGCACAACCTGTCTAGACGGAACACTCCTCTGATTTGACGAGTTATGAACATCGTCTTCCTTTGATTCATGTGATTTAGAAGGGGGCTTATTACGAGCCACAGATAGAGTCTTAGAGCGGGTATCATATGAATCATTATACTTTCTGTCAAGAGCTCGAGTAACAGCATCATCTATTAATGCATGCAGTTCCGCTCCAGTTATATTAATCCTGGTAGTATCATTGTTTACCTTCAAGTGGCTGATAACTTCATCTGATCCAGCCATGTAGCTTGATTGCTACATAAATATTGACAACGATTTACTCAAATGTTATTATGAAATTATCATTTTTGATGATTTATTAACCATGGTAATATAAACCATATGGGTTAATTTGTTAATTTTATTAGTATTTTCATTATAATTTATCCTAGTATATAAGACATTAAGGATATTAAAGTGGCACAACGGCCTTGTCACGAGGACAGATTTGAATTTATAAGCCATGATCGTTTGGGATCGAGGCATTTAAGGGTTGAGCATAGTCGGTTACTTTTCTTGACAGAGAGTCGAAGACTACAACTGCCTTTTGTCTTTTAGGACAATAGATATGGCCCGTGGGCATTTCCCTTCTGAGGGATGTTTATGATATGATCATCTTTTCAGATGCTATTAGTCAAGATCGTTTGGATCATACCGACTATTATGCTTGGACATCGTCCAACATTTTTAGGCAGGAGGTCAAAGACCACCACTGTCGTTGTCTTATCGGACAACAAATTTAGCCCGTAGGCACTTCATCATTAACGGATGTTTATAATATGTTCATCTTATAGAATGACATAAGCCATGATTTCTAGATCATTAGGCTAAATCAGGAAATTTGAAAAATTCCAATATAGGGATGACTATTGTGATTTTCTCAGATCACTTTTGTCAAGACTGCTAACACGTTCTTAGGTGTTAACAATATGATCATCTTTAGTTGATGATTTAAGCCATGATTTCTAAATCGCTAGGCTAGACAAGAAAATTTGGAAGAATCCAATATAAGGACGACTGTTGTGATTTTCTCGAATCACATTTGTCAGGAGTGCTAACACGTTCTTAGGTGTTAACAAGGATCTGAATCCCTTGAATAGGTTTCACCATCTTGGCCACGTCTGAAATGACATGTAGGCTAGGTTTCACCTTTTAGATTCTTTTTTTAATATTTACTGGCAGAAAAGGAATGATATTTATTTTATTCAGGATTTTTATCATAAATCCTAATTCATAAGTTAGTAATAGCACAAAAGGCCTAGTCACGTGGACAAGTTTAAATTTATAAGCCATGATTTCAGAGAATCGAGGCAAATTTAGTAATAGCACAAAAGTCCTAGTCACGTGGACAAGTTTAATTTATAAGCCATGATCGTTTGGGATCGAGGCATTTAGTAATAGCACAAAAGGCCTAGTCACGTGGACAAGTTTAATTTATAAGCCATGATCGTTTGGGATCGAGGCATTTAGGGGTGAATCAAAGTTCATTACTTTTTATTGACAGGGAGTTGTAGGCTACCACTGTCTTTAGTCTCAGAGGACATTAACCATAGCCCGTAGGCATTTCCCTTCTAAGGGATGTTTATGATATGATCATCTTATAGGATGTTATAAGCCATGATTTCTAAATCAATAGACTAGATAAGAAAATTGGAAGAATCCAATATAAGAATGATTGTTGTGATTTTCTCGAATCACATCTGTCAAGAGTGTTAACACGTTCTTAGGTGTTAACAAGGATTTGAATCTCTTGAATAGGTCCTACCATCTTGGCCTTGTCATATAGGCTAGGTTTACCTTTAAGATTCCTTTTTAATAATAAACGTAGAACAATCCTAACTTAGGATGTTAATAAGGATCTGAACCTAAATTGAGGAACTGCCATCTTGGCCGCGTCTTAATAATGACACCAGGCTAGGTCTTGTCCCTTTTTAGATTTTGCCATTTTATTATAATGGTAGATCTTATAATATAGGAATGATATTTTAAACATAATCGTTCCTTTAAAATTTAAGCAAGTATATAGTTGCCCTAAACGGGACTTCTAATAAAAATGACTTGCCCATGCAAAGGCTAATCAGAAAAATAATCAAGAAAGTAATTAAAAGACAATGAAACGAATTGGAATTTGTCCTATGTTCTTGTCTAGACTCAAGAATGTGCAACTGTGTAACTGAGATTAAACGCAAAAGGCTAGCGTTTAATTCACTCAGTGTTGGCTCTGATACCAACCTGTCACACCCCGATTTCCACGTGTCACCGGTGGGCCCGGTGGGGAGTATCGTGACGTAGTTGATATCATCATAGTCAAACAACACAATATGTAAATGCACAGCGGAAGCAAAAGGTAAATATATTACAATCCGAATATAAAGTAATATCAAGTATTACAACGGAAAGTAAAGGATCCACAGGCGGATCTTAAAATATAAATATTGTTCAACAGACTTTAGAGTCCTAGAACTTGCAAGATTCTTTATTATCGTCCTGAGCAGCTTCCAGCCTATTACGTACTAGTACCTGTCAGTTAGACTTTTGAAAATACGTCAGTTTTCACTGGTAAATACACTCAACTGACTCATTTTGAAAAGAGTTTGAAAATTGATTTGAATGCACGTGGCACAAAATATCTTTTATAATTTGATTAAAATGCACGAGGCAAAATTTATCTTTTATAATTTGATTAAAATGCACGAGGCAAAATTTATCTTTTATACTTGGGACAATTTTATTAATAAAGATCTTGTATCCGATTTACATGTTTGTCCAACATTTAGGGCCGGTGATTCTACAATACAAGCCAGTCAAGATTAATCGACACACCATAAATATAACTCACAAGAAGACAGCCTTACGAGTGAGTATATCTTTTACATACGCAACAGGAGGTGTTATGCCTACACCTTGTGCTTAAGTTATGGCCATTCACTTTTTAAACGAGCCAAGGATATCCAGGACACGGTCATTAACCCCTAAAGTTATTTGTTATCAATCAATACAGATTAAAACGGGATTATGCAATTTAATCATTTCCGATTAAAAGGTTTCTACACCCGACCAAGCGGTATTTTTATAATACCGTAACCCAAGCCCGTATAAGGGAAAATAAGTTAAGAGTATTTACCTGAGCTAGCTCCTGTCTTAAATAACAAGAATTATAATAACTCAGCCGTATTCACTTAAGTAAGCATAGGTACAATTTACCGGAAGGCTCTAGTCTGGAATGATGGTATAAATAACCAATTAGAATGCTAACGGGTCTTTAATTAAGCCTAAGCTTAGACCGGTTAGTCTTAAAGAAATATACGGTTCAAACGCATGATTAAGCGAAGACCGGAATAGAATGTGTTTTAGACCCGACAAGTTTGAAGACTTGTATAATATGGGTAATCTAAACACCTTCTGGATTTTGAGATAAAACCTTTAAGGTTTGACCCATTTAGGCTAATTTATGTAAACTAGTTACATAAATCGTACCGAACGCGTAAGAAGCGTAACGGGTATTCATGAGAGCCATATACAGGTTTCCTAAGTTAATTATGCCTCAAATATGTTGTGACATCAGTAAGATGTCTTTCATTATGCCCGAAATGTATTTAAACACAAACTATGCCCCGTAGGGGTAGTTTGGTCATTTAAAAGGTTATAAAAGAGTTTAAGTATTTACCTGAGTTACAGGTCTGATATAATCAGCAAAAATACTTATTTTACTAAGTTATAACAGTAGGGTAAAGTATATATGTGAAATTTATCAATTATAACCAAACTATGCACTGTAGGGGCATTTTGGTAATTTCACATAAGCCGAAAAGCTCAATACTGAAGTCTGAGTTTAACAACCTTTGCTTACTATTAAAATATTATAATTTTCCTCAAATATCAGTAGGTATCAACCCTTGTATGTTTAATATAGTTATAGCACATACTATGCGTTAAAAACGCTTAAAAAGGCGATTAGAAGCCTTTTCCGGGTTCGATACATAAAGCTGATTTTTTTATTATTCCAAAAGGCTTAAAATAATTTATTTATCATATGTGATCAGTAGCAAAAGGTTTGGAGTTGATTAGATATGTAAAACTCATTTTGTGGCCCATAAGGGCAAAACCGACAATTACCGGAATAAGCCTACGACTTTTAGTTATGCTCAGCCTAAAATTAATTAAAAATCTTTAAAAATCCCAAAATAATATATTACATCAGTGGGTAATGAGTTTGATATCAAATAGTAGGCTTAACTAGGCTATACGCTAATTACGCCGTTTAATTAACAGAAAGCTTTCATTTTACGCTAACGAGCATAACTCTTAATCTACACCTCAAACTGATGTCAAACTTTGGGTACAAGTCTATATATCAGTAATTAAGGTTTCTATTCTTTTACATTTTCAAAAATCACATTTTAGGGTGAAAAGGGCATAATGGTCAACATGTGAGCAATTAACGGAATCATGCGTATTAATCGGTTAACTAATGAACCATGGTGTATAATCACAGAGGGTTATACTAGCATGTAACCTGGTCCAAATGAAGCTCTAAGGTATTTCTAAAACATACCATAACGGGTCAGAACTGAAAGTCAAAGTATAAGTCAAACTATGCGACTTTCGGTTCCGAACCGGGTATAAACAGGAAATTGTCGGGTTGAGCATGTTTAGACATGTCCTTACACTAATTACCAAGTTATATTAATGATCAAACAAGTTGTATGTGTTCTACATTGCTAATTATGCATAAATTGTAATTTACACATTCTGTTGACTTTTTCTTAACAAGTTTGACCCGACATTTGACCTAGTTAGAGTGGGAATCAGGGGGAACCCTTTTGAGGGTTTATTACCCACATAATTACCAACTTATAATTACTTTTGAATCGACTAATCACTGGACCATTAGTGATTAATCTTAAAGTCAACCGTTAATTACGACGGTTTGACTTTTAAGCTATAACTAAGCTAAAACTTAATTAAGAAAGGTTAAGCATACTTACCAAGGTCCTATGAACGACCAGAGATCACTTGAGAGGAGTCTTAAGCTCCAGGAATGATCAGGAAGTGCAAGAGAAGGTGTGAGAACAAGGTTGCAACTCATTGGCCTTTTATAGTGATTTCAACACCACAAAATGTTGACATCTAAGTCTATCAACTGACCACAACATTCCCACAAGTGTCCCTAGTGTTTAGGGGTTGTTTAGGGGTCTCTTGGAAGGGTTTAAGGGTAATACATGTCGTTTAGAAGGCTGTACAGGCGTTCTGTCCGAGTTGCTGCATCTGGGCGACCCTTACGGACCGTAAGGGTGGACCTTTACGGTCCGTAAGCATGTTATCAGGGCAACAATTTCTTTTTCAGTTTGCACCCTTGGCTCTTGGTCCTTCGAAAGGTCAATCCACCTTTATTCTTTGCATTTTGAGCCCTCCAATTCACCTATAAGGGCTTCAAGACTTAAACCTTCCTTGTTAAGTCCTCGGTTAACTTTATTGTTACCCGAAAAGTCCTAACTTTCAACATTGACGCTTTAACCCCATGTAAATAAATTTGATCACAACTTGCTCATACGATAACGAAACTTTGTGAAATTTATATCGTGTATTCTAGTGAGCATAATTAACCGTTACAAAGCTTTGGGTTTGTCAAAAGGTCACTCAGAGGTATAACTTAAACATGTTGACACATTTAACCCCTGTAGTTTGAAATCTCTCACTTTTAGCTTCGTATGATCCATGATTTATACGTTTGAAGGTATGAGCATCATGTAGGGTTAATGTACCATATATTAATTCACTGTTGACATCTAGAACTCGTATATTCACATACTTTTCATGTTTGTTAACTTTAGTCCCTCTAGAGTATTCTTTCACACGTTCAAGCTTATGACACGTGTCAATACATTATAGGACGTGAATTTTCGATGTGTTACACTTGCTCAAACCCTAATTCGAATTTCTCTCTCTCTCTCTATGTTTTCTCTCTCTAGAATCTCTTAACTACTAAAACCCTACACAAAACATGTTTATATACCACATGTCTGTGAACTGGGTTTCCAACTTGGCTAGGCCATTTTCCAAGCCCATTACAACAAATAACTCACTAACCAATATGCTAAGCCCATTACAAAATATCCAAAGACTAAATAATCAAACTATTAAGTTGTTGTCAAAGAATATGCACCAACAGACCCCCCCCCCCCTTAACAATAGCTTCATAGTGTAACTTTGTCTTCAAACATCTTGTGTTCTTTTGTTCTTTGGATAGCGTCAGCTACATAGTTTCTGACATCAACAGGCTCCCCCTTAGCTGATGCTTCCAATCTCCAAAACTTTCATTCGTTGTAGATCAGTGAACTAGCAATCTTTGATTAAGTAAGTATCTCCACATTCTTCCATATCTCTCACTGCAATGTAGTAGAAGGATCCTACCATGCATCTTCACACGATCTTTACCTCACTCTCAATCTGCACTTTACTTGTATTCTGCACTTCATTTTGATAACTGCATCAATCTGTTTAGAAACACAAGCAAGTATCTCGAAAAACTATTAGTCTTTTTCACATTTAAAGATAAACCAATATTGTATCTTATCATGCAAAAACATCAATATGTCAATTCAAAATGGAAGTCTTTTGAAAGAAAATATTTTTGGTATTTTTGATATTTTTCAAAACAAACTAAACTCAAAAATATTTACAATTTCATCTTTTTGTGAGAGTCATGTGCAAGAAGATCATATCAACAAAATCAAACTATTTCACACTATTAGTTAATTATTTCATTTATTTTCATGAAAAGCAGAACAAGACGATTACCGGTATGTTTGTCCACTTAAACAAAATGCATGAACATTTCAAGTACCATTACCGTATGATACGTTAAGGTAATATTATTCTGATATATTAGTGTGTCCCACTTCAGGATGTACCCCCGCGATCAAGGTATGCACAAAGATTCATCGTAGTAGGTGAGTATACCGAATTCATCCGTTTTGTTTTACAACGATAGATAATTGGTGATCAGGTCAGTACTTTCGTACAGCAAAGAGACCAAAATATCTAACGATGGCTAAGACAAATACCATTTTTGGTACGAATTATGCATTTTGCACATTTGAATGACTCTCTAGGAGAGCTTCTTCATTTATGGGTTTTGGCATTTTTAGCTCTTTTAAGATATCATGGTTGTGCCTAGGTCAGCATGTATCTGGATGCAGCAGAACGACAACCCTGATATCCCCAGATGAAATAACAGTATAAAGACCCAAAACCTCAGATTTTGGCAATCTATCAATGCAAGATTTAAGATCATTAAACCATACACCACTGATGTGTTCCCCACTCATACACAGTTCATTTAGGTTTATATCGCATTGGTAAGTTGATTATTTCTTGCTTTTTGCCTACTAGTACATCATATGATGAAGCTGCTATCACACTTATGCAGTTTAATTCATTTTCAGTGTATAGTCTAACTTGCTGATGTACTATCATTTCTTCTTTTTCACACCATGATAACTCATTTTTGATTTTCTAATTTTTTTATGTTTTTCATTTTGTTAATGTTTTTGGATTTTTAAAATTTTTTAACTTACTAACTTACTCCCCCTAAACTCACGCACTATCTAAACTCTTTTTTGCTTAGGGTGATTTCTCCCCCTAAATTTTTGTTTTCATGGAGCAAGTTTCAAAAACAGAAATTTAAACACAAACAGACTCCCACTTTAATCTGACAATAAGTTTGTCACCAATAAATCATCAATCAATCACTAAAGTAAATAGTTAGTTACCAATTTTAACCTACTATTCACCTCAGACACTTTACAAGAATAACCACTGTTGAACATATCAACAGTCCTTCTTGGTCATCCTGCACATTCTCAACAACTCAGTTAGACTTAACAACCCAAACCTGACCGGTTTTGGGTTGACCATGTAAATCCATATACGATGCTTCTAACCAATATCCATCACACCTTTCTGGTGTCTTGGATGTTTTACCTGTTGTTGAACAAGATTGATAATTTTCACTGGGTCTTTGATTGCGAGAGTTCCAATAAACTCTCAGATTTTCCGACCTTTGAAAATTACCCTTTTCAAACCTTCTTCTCCCATTATCATACCATGAATTTTGGAAAAATTTTGGATGTTGTTGAACATTTGAGTTACTAAAACCCCTATGTTCCTTTCTTCTTTGAAAATTTCGATTACCAAAGGTCTGGTATCGATTTTGATATCCAAAATTTCTATTTTGATTTTGAAACCGATTTGATTTACCATTAAAATGACTAAATTGTGTAGAAAACTTCATGGTCTATCAAATCTTCCTGATGTTCAAGTCTTTGATTGAAATCTTGGTTGATTACTTTGACAATGTTGTTGCACATTATTATTTAAACCAACCCTATTCCCATCTTGAACCTCATCAACTTTTTGCTTATTTTTTCAAAGGACAACAACTCGCCACATGTCCTTTGTTGTGACATTTAAAACAAGATTTTTTCTTATAAATTCTCTTTTGTTAAATCTCTTTTTAAATGTTTTCTCCTTTTCCTTTTCAGTATCCTCATCCGATTTATGAGGTGTACTGTTAGACCCTACAGATTCTTTCAAAGAAACTGGACTATTTGGCAAGTCCACAGCTATCAGATCCCCTACAGCTTGTGTAGTAGGTACAAATCAGTTAACTCATTCTCATCAGGAAAAAAAAATAGTCTTGATCCTTAGAAGGTGAAGCTTTACTAAACCCTACTCATGTTCTATCATTGCTCTTTTTCAGCCCGTTTTGAATTTGAGTCCTAACTAATGAAGAATTTCTAAATTTGTCTAACTTTCCTTTAAGTTCAAAAATTTGGTCTTGTGGAATGGCCAATTCCCTGCACCTTTAAGAAAAATCATTAGTTTTATCCTTCACAGTTTCACGAGCCAAATCAATGATCTGTAACAGTTCATTGACTTTGCTTGTTAAACTACTAATTTCCTGTTCATTTGATTTGAGTTTATTTAAACAATTTGACTCTCGTTTAATCAAAAGAACATTTGACTCTTTTAACTTTTCTAATTCAGCTAACTGAATTTTGTTTTGCTCCGATAGTCTGTCAACCCTACCTTGTAGTTCAGTGCAATTATGACATGTATGACTTACAGATTCTGATGTTACCTTCACCTCTGTTGTAAGTTCACTCACATCATTCAAGCACTTTGAAACTTCTGCCTTCTTCTTCTCAACATTCTCCTTATCTGCTTTCTTTCTTCTCTTCTACCTCAGCAACTACTACTCTAATCTTCACTGCTGCAATCTCAGCTACACAATCTTGATTGCATGTACTCTGTTTTGAAGAAATCTGATAACGTTTTTTTCTAAAGCTTCCCATAGCTCTCTAGATGTCCCATACCTCTTAAAGATATGTTTGATGCCCTCAGGTAAGGACATCTTTATTGCTGCTAAAGCTTTCTTTTCAGCATCAACCACCTGTTTCTCAGATTCATCCATCTTCTCATAAGAAATCACTTTAACTCTTCCATCAATACAACGCGTAGGAGCAACATATCCATCAATCATACTGCTCCACATCCTAGAATCTTCACTTTTCACAGCTAACTCAAACTTCTCTTTCCAGTCAGCAAATTGTTTAACGTTTATCAGCTTTGGCCAAGTTTTAACTGTCTTACTAACATTGTCCATTTTGATCATCTTTAAACACGCAGCTTAAAAGTTTAAATGGATTTTGGAAACATGTGTCAAAATCCAACTCTAACTTCTTTTCTGGTCCTCGTCGAGCTTTTACCGTAACCATACTGTTAAAACCGTACAAAAAGTGTCCGAAAACTGTGATTATCAAATTATACCGTTAGAATCATCTCGGAAAAACGAATCCAATGATATATAATCTCAAACACCAAAATCGGATTTTTCCAGAGTTTTTTTTTGTCCTAAAAATCCAACGAATCCAACGGTGCAAACGGTTTAGTCAGATGAGCTACGGATCACTTTCTATTCACGAAAACGTTAAATCCTCTATATGTATCTAATTACTTCACAAAAATAAATACTCCACTTTTTTAATTCCTCTACCAAATTTACTGGCAAGCCAAGTCAATTTCGCTGGTCAGGTTGCAGTTCAATTTCGCTGATCAGGGAAGTTATTTAATTTCGCTGGTTCAACCAATTTCGCTGCCAAATACGCTGAGATTAATTACGCCGGGTAATCAATTCGCAATTACGATGGTTATTAAATTCGCCGATCACCGTAATAATGTCGCTGAGGACAATTACACGGTTACCAAAGTCGCCTTTGGATTTTAATTTCGCTGGTCAGTTAATTTCGCTGGCTAATCTGAGTATTTATCCGAAATCAGCAAATCCTCTAGAAACAAATCTTTTCAAAATTTCAGAAGATTTTATCCTTATCTCTTATCAATTTTCTGCAAAATCGAACAACCAAATCAGCACTAATTTTTCAAAATTATGAAGAATACGAAGAACAGTCTTCGAATCTTCAAATCTGTCCAGCCAAAAATTCTTCAAAAATCAACAAAAAATGTTTCGAAATCCTGCAAATCAGCAAACTAAAAACGCAGAAGATCAAAATAACCAATTCTGATTAAACAAAAATTCTGAAAATTATATCAAACCCAAAAATTTCGAAACCTTAATTATCAGGTTAAAAAATTTTCAATCTTCCACCCGAATCTGCAGTCTGCAATTCTGAATCGAGCCTCTTCAAGAGCCTAAAGCTCTGATACCAATTGTAGGTCCCCTGGTTCGTACGGATCATCACAGAATTGTCAATCCAATCTAGAGTGTGGAATCCTCTAGAGCAGAATAGCACAGAAACAAGTAGAAACACAGAATTCACAATTAATCGGTCTTCTATTGATTATCCAAACGAAACATTTTACAATCAATTCAAGACTCGCACAACCTCACAGCCTTTCTCTGTGATCTTGCTCAAACCCTAATTTGAATTTCTCTCTCTCTCTCTATGTTTTCTCTCTCTAGAATTCTCTTAACTACTAAAACCCTAATCACAAAACATGTTTATATACCACATGTCTGTGAACTGGGCTTCCAACTGGGCTAGGCCATTTTCCAAGCCCATTACAACAAATAACTCACTAACCAATATGTTAAGCCCATTACAAAATATCCAAAGACTAAATAATCAAAATATTAAGCTGTTGTCACAGAATATGCACCAACAATGAGATTTTGAAACAAAAGTGTTTAGCAGATAGTGAAAAAGGTTTACAAAAAGAAAATGTGGTTCAAGAAATGAAAAAGAATATGATGTAATTAAAATTTCATATCATATAGCAAACGAAGCATATGAAACTATGAAAAGTCAAATGAAACGTATTCAAGCTAGACTTACACAATATTCTGAAACGTCACAACTTCTTGAAAATAAATAAATAAAATAAAACAACAGGTTGCAAATAAATATATTGATGAAGTTGCAGAGCTTAAACGTAAAATGGTTGAATTAGAAAAAGAAAATAATAAACTACATAGTTATCATGCTTCTACATACATTCTTGAACATATTATCAATATTAAATCGGATGATAGCGATTCTGAAATGAACAAAAAAGGAATTGGTTCAGAATATCATCAGGTTCCACCACCGTTTGAGAAAAAGTTTACCTTCTATAATGTCGAGAAGGTGGCAAAAGCTTTCGACATGGTTGATCAATTGCCCGATAATATTGATGTAACTTACTCCTAATCTGATGATGTTGGTGATTCAGAGGTGGTAGGTAAGGTTGTTGAAAGCGTTTTGAAAGAAGATTCTACCAAAAATGATAAGTCTGAATCACAAAATGAAGATGAGGAAAGTTTTCATAAGAATTATCTAAAGAATTCAAAATCTAAGATAAATTTGAATGATGATCCAATAATCTTGGCATATTTTATGGTTGGATCGGACAAATTATTCTCAAATATTGAAGTTCCGATTCAGAATGTGATTGCGGATAAGATTGACAAAGTTTTCAAACTAGTAGAAATCGAAAAATCTGAAATGGACAAATTTGACAGAAAAGTGAGCAATAAAACTTTTTTATAACAAACCGGGGTACAAAAAGAAGAACACAAAGGCTGGGCTGGGTTATAAAAAGAAACAAAATCAAAAGAGACGTTCTGAAAAGTTAATTCTTCAGAAAAAGATGAACTTTGTTCACAAAACAAGTTCTGAAGAAGAGAAAGAAATCTGATTTAGTCGATAGACTAATGAGGAATTCTATGCTCAGAAGAAATGACAACAACAGGCTAAAGATGTTTCCAAGAAAACATGTTTTAAATGTCAACAAATTGGACATGTTGGTCGCAAATGTCCAAATCTGAAGCCAGTTGATGCTGAAAAGAACAAAAAGTCTGAAGTTGAGAAAAAGAAGTCAACCAAGTTTGAGTCAAAATAAACTTGGAAGACAAAAAGAACCAAATTTGAGCGGAGACAGATTTGGAAACCAAAGGTTGATTTATCAAAAATAAAACAAAATTAGAAACCAAAAACTTCCAAGTTTGAACCAAAATAAATCTAGAAACCAAAAATTGATTTGTCAAAACAAAATGTTCAAAATGATTCAAGGTTTTATCAAAGAAATGTTTCAAATAGACAAGTTTGGGTGATCAAGAAACAAAATACTTCTGTTAACGAGAAATGGAAAATCGATTCAACCATGAAGGTTGAAAATAAGAATGAAAAAGTTTTTGTTAAAAATGACAAAGATTTTCCGAAGTTGAACGATTCGTATTGTGTCACAATACCCAAGGTCAAGCATGCCTGGGTTGCATTGTTCAAGTAATTGAATTGAGTGAATGTGCAGGTGTTCCGGAAGCTAACTGATAGTCAACAAAAGCAGAGGAACAACCTAGCACAGGAGGAGGATCCCTGTGGTTGAGTTCAGGGAGTGTTTTTTATGTTAATAATAATACATAAAACATAATTAAAAAACAAGATAAAAATAGAAAAACATAAAAGTTAAAAAATATTTGTATTTAATTTGATTAAAATAAAAAAAATTTTAAAAATGTTGAGTGAATACGCCGAAATCATCACGGCTGAACAAACAAAACTTGTTACAACAAGTTTATTTCAAGTGGTTAAACAATGTCAAAAATTAGTTTTGTGTTGTGAATCATGAGGGTGCTTTATACTACACAGAGCATGTGTAGCAGAAATGGATGGCGAGATGAAGCTTTCTACATCAGGTTGTCAAATTTTCTTTAAATGTTTTGGATTTTAGGGGGAGTAAAATTTTTGAAAATACAAAAACATTTGAAAATTAAAAAAAGCCAAAAACATGAAAAGGCAAAAAGCGTTTTGTGTAAAAAGATGAAATGATAGTACATCAGTAGACAATCACGACATGCTAAAGAAATGGAAAGTCGAATAGTGATAAACGGTCTCACTGATGATATGTCAGTAGGTTTTTACACATTCAGTAGATTGATTTCGAGATATAAACCTAAAATCAATAATTTTCTTATCTCGTGGGAAACATCTCTCGGATATATGGACTTAGTACTCCGAAATTTCGTTTGAGAGATTGCCTGATTCTGAGATATTAGGTCTTTATAGTTATTGATATCTGGGGTATTATACTTGGTCTTCTGATTTTGCGTCAGCAATGACCTAGACCTCGTATAATGCTTTTGCGCTTAAAGCTTTCCCTCTGCATAAAAAATGAAAAATATCGAAAGATATATATCAAGTGCAGTTGTAAAGAAGATTCCTAAATGGAACACACCTTTAAGTCGAGCCTTCATCTCTTTAACTGAACATAAGTTCTAACCTAAGCTCTCAAGGTTTCGCATTAACCCAGAGACAAATATCATTTAGGTACATTCATTTACCTGTAAGACTGAATCTACGGAATCTTGATACAGGAGTATATTCTGAGGTGGGACACGCGAATAAGATAAAGTTCTTAAAACACTAATCTCGTATCTTGAATCTATTAAAGTTTGTGTGAAAATTTAAGAGGAACAGTATACTGATAATCTAAGTGAATCATTTAGAACTTAAAGTTTATATAGATCAACGTTGCTAGTGAGATGTCATAATCTGATATGATCCTCTGATGCAAACTCAAACAAAAATATGTTTGTGAATATTTCTTTATTATATTTCATTATAGAAAAATCACAAAAATATTTTGAGTGTGTTTTAGCATAAATTTTGTAAAACACAAAAAGATTTTGTTTCTACTTTATGTTTCGACAACTGATGTTGGAAAGCTGAGTTTTAAAATCTAAGTATGTTGAACATTTCTCAGAAAATAACCAAGTTCATTAATTTGAAACTTGAGGTTTGTAACGAAAAATCAAAAAACAGTTTGTGAAGTATCCAAGGTCATTAATTTGGACTTGGTAGATAATCAGATGAATCAAGGTCATTAAATTGAACTTGATTATCTGTGAGAGGGTTTGTGGTGATTGGATGATCTGAACATCAAATATATAGTTATTTGATAGGAGGAGTAGAGCTGGGTGATCCTGGAGATCTAAACTGTCAAATATTTGTGCTTAAAGCCAGCCTACAATTCTGGATGATCTAAAAAGCTTTAACTGTCAAAATATTTATGCTTAGAGCCAGGTTACTGTTATGGGTAAAATTCTGAGCCCATATCCTGGGGAATATCTTGAGTTATATCTTGATTGTATGATATCTGCTCATATCCGGGATGCTCATTCAGGATATTGGTAACATCCTTAATGGTATCCTCAGGATTACTAATGGGTTGTGTGTAGGAGTACGCGTCCAGATGGAGCAACGTTCACGAAGACCCTTTCTCTGGGAGATTCGGTCCAAGTCGTTCAAATGAAGACGTTGAAGCCGCATTACTCGGTCTACAACGTTCACGATGGAATATTCGGGGCATCCCATATTTGTAGGGATTTTTGTTTGTATTTCATTACTATAAATAGGTGGGTATATCAGATCGAATAGGACATCACAGCTACACTCACTACACTCTCACACTTGTTCTCTCGCAATTTTTACTTTAACACAAAGCATTGTAACACTTAGCGATCTGGTCGATATCCTGCACTGTATCCTGACATTTGAAGCAATAAGAAGAACTAGGCAGCTGCGATTGTCAGCTCCCGAGGTTTTATGCCGGCGATCTAGAGTGATCAAGGGCTTTCCTCGTACATCCCGTGTCATTTCCTTTACTTTTTACTCATAGTTTGATCATCGATACAACTCAATATCCTGAGCCGTATCCTGAAACCTGTTTTCACAAACAATATAACTAGCATATTTTCAACTCACTTTTTAGCACACTACCTCACTTAACTAATTTGATCACTAAATTGCTTCGGTAATTTTTGACCAAAACAATTTGGCGCCCACCGTGGGTCAAGTGGTGCTATCTTTACTAATTTTTTTTGTAAAATCGTTAATCGGTTTTCTGTTTTCAAAACTTTTTGCCACATTGTCCACAATGGCCTCGAGATCAAACATGAGCTCCTCCACTGTGTCTGCTACAACTTCTGCTACTACTGGTTCGGTGCTTCCACCACCTCCTCCAAGGATGCCGGCTTCTTCACAACCCCAGGATATTATCCCTACTCGGAGTATTCAGGGATCTGCTCCCGTTTTAGCCTCTAATGATGAAATTCTAACCTTATTTGGAAGTGTGCAGGAACAAATGAGGCAGCAACAGGAAACTAACCAAATGCTGTTAAGAGAAATACAACTCTTAAAAGCTAGCTCAAGCAGATCCGGTGAGCATATTGTTACTCCTTTACAACCCAGAACTTTGAACTTCAGTTCGGCTGTGTATACTGAGAATAATAGGGGGAATATTGTGCCTGGTCATTCCCAGAATCATACTCCTGAAATACCCTCCTTGATCAGGATGTCAACTGTGAGGAGCTCAGGATATGCTTCAGGATATGGCCAGAATCCTCAGACTGGTAACATGTTAAATAATAATAATCTTGCTACTAACAATAGTGGATCTTTGCAGGATGCAGGTATGACGTCAACATTTACTAGGGAGCTTCAGAAATTGAAGGACATGATATCCAGTGTACCTGGAGTGGTCCAGCCAATTCCGAAAGTGTCCCAAGACAGCCACAGGATATCTCGTTTCGCATATCCTATCTGTGATGCTGAAATTCCGAAAATATTTCAAACCCCCAACATGAAACTCTACGACAGGACTACGGATCCTGAAGAGCATATTGCCCAGTATAGGGAAAGAATGGAGATTAATCCTATCCCTCCAGAGCTCAAGGAAGCATGCTTGTGCAAAGGCTTTGGTTCTACTTTGACAGGATCAGCCTTGAAATGGCTCTTAAATGTTCCTCCACATTCGATTACATCTTTTGCTCACCTAGTGAATTTATTTAATAGTCAATTTTCTTGTAGTCGGAGTTTTGAAAAACTAACAAGTGATCTCTACAGGATAACTCAAGGACCTCAGGAATCCCTAAGGGATTATGTGAACAAATTCAGCAGGGAATCCTTGGATATCCCGCACCTTGATGTTGCCACAGCGGTCCAAGCATTCAAGATGGGGCTACAAAAGGATTCCCAATTTTATCATGATCTTGTGATGAATCCTTGCAGGAATTTGGACGAGGCACGAAATAGGGCCTTGAGATATATCAGGCTGGAGGATGATAAGAAGATGCAAGAAAGGATGAACTCATCCACTACCTATGAATCAATTAATAGGAAGTCAGAATCCTCATTTAAACCATATCGCCCTAAGCCATATGGTAGAAATGACAACAAGAAACTGAATGTTGTTGAAGATGAGGATCCTAAAGAATATCCTGAATTATCTGAATATTGCTTTTCTGTTAACATTCCTGAATTAATGTATGCTATACAGGGTTTAAGAGAAAAAGCTAGGTGGCCTCGAAAGAATCAAGAAAAAGCTGACTGGAAGGATAAATCCAAATGGTGTGCCTTCCACGAAGATTTTGGTCATGTGACTGAGGATTGCATTGCTCTAAGAAAAGAGATAAGTTATCTTCTGAGCAAAGGATATTTGAAGGATCTCCTAGGAAGAAAGAAGAATAAGGGCCATGATACTGAGAAGGATCCTGAACGAGCAGCATCACCTCCTGCGGATGCCAAGATAATCAACTTTATTTCAGGAGGATCCGACATTTGCGGAACTTCGTATTCTGCGGCCAAGAGGCATGCAAACGAGTCTAAGACTGAAAGGGGAGACAAACCAGCCAGGATGACCACCCTTACAACTGATAAAGTGATCACTTTTGACAGTGATGACCGGGATACTATGCAGGATCCTCACCATGATGCTCTCGTAATAACATTGTATGTTGCTAACCATTTTGTACGCAGGATATTGGTGGACAACGGTAGCTCTGTCAATATAATTCAGCTGGAAATGTTGAAAAGGATGAATGTGTCTCCGATGGACATTACTTCGAAGTCCACTGTGCACGTTGGTTTCAGTGGAGAAGCTAGGAACACAGTGGGAGAAATAAAGTTACCAGTATATGTTGAAGGGGTCAACTCGATACAACGTTTTTGTGTGATGGACTCCCTATCTTGCTATAACATCATACTGGGCAGGCCATGGATCCATGATATGAAGGTTGTTCCATTAACTTATCATCAATGCATCAAGATTCCAACCCCTTGGGGGGTCGTCAAGGTTGATAGTGATCAGTAGGAGGCGAAAGAATGTTACTCATCCTCGATGAAATCGTTGACCAAACCTAGTGCAGCATAGCAATTAAAGATGCGGGCTCAGGATATCGTGGAGGCTTCGAAGCAGGATATGAAGAAAATTATCCTGGATCAGGATAATCCAGATACCTCGGTGCTCGTAGGAACCAATATCCCTCAGGATATTGAAGATCAATTAACTAACTTTTTAAAGTGCAGGATGTCAACATTTGCATGGAAGCATGAGGATATGACAGGTATATCCAAATACATTATCACTCACAAGCTTGGAATTGATAGATCGTTCAAGCCTGTACAGCAAAAGAGAAGGAAGTTCGCTCCTGAACGAAATGCAATTATCCAAGAAGAAGTTGAGAGATTATTGAAGTCCAAGATGATCAGAGAAGTCAAATTTCCCAAGTGGCTAGCAAATGTGGTCGTGGTTCAAAAGAAGAATGGGAAATGGAGAGTTTGTGTAGATTACACAGACTTGAACAAGGCTTGTCCCAAAGACCCATTTCCTCTTCTTCATATTGATGCAATGGTAGATGCTACCGCCGGGCACGAGATGTTAACCTTCATGGATGCATCCTCAGGATTTCAGCAGATTCAAATGGAGCCTTCGGACCAAGAGGATACTGCCTTCATGACACCAACAGGTATTTATTGTTATACTGCTATGCCTTTCGGTTTGAAAAATGCAGGTGCGACATACCAGAGATTGGTGAACATGATGTTCAAAGATAAGTTGGGGGACACAATGGAGGTATACATTGATGATATGGTGGTAAAATCTAAAAAGGCTGAGGATCATCTCCAGGATATTAAGGGAGCATTTGATATCCTGGATCAGTATAACATGAAGCTAAATCCTGCTAAGTGCCATTTCGGAGTGGGGGCAGGAAAGTTTCTAGGATATATGGTGACCAAAAGAGGAATAGAGGCGAGCCCGGAGCAGATTAAAGCTATCTTGGATATCAAATCACCCTCAAATATGAGGGATGTTCAACGGTTAACAGGACGAGTTGCAGCATTGAACATATTTATCTCAAGATCCTCGGAGAAATGCAAAGAGTTTTATGATATCCTGAAGAAGAACAAGAAGTTTGAATGGGGTGAGAAGCATGGAGCGGCCCTGCAGGATTTGAAGCAATATCTTTCAACTGCACCTCTATTGATGAAGCCTGAGAATGGTGAACCACTGTCCCTATACCTCGCGGTATCAGGGAATGTTGTAAGTGCCGTCCTTATAAAGGATCATGAAGGTCAACAATATCCTGTTTATTATGTTAGTAAAAGTTTGTTAGATGCAGAAACTAGATATTCTCATTTAGAAAAGTTGATACTAGCACTAGTTATGGCATCAACAAAGCTTAGACATTACTTTGAAACACACAGAATTCATGTTAAGACCAATTATCCTATTAAGAATGTGCTTAGGAAGCCCGAGATGTCAGGAAGGATGGCCAAGTGGTCAGTAAAGTTAAGTGCTTATGACTTAGTATACAAACCTAGAAATGCCATAAAATCACAAGCTCTAGCTGACTTTGTGGCTGATTTCAGTAGTGGCATTCAGGATGAGGTAGACCTAGAAGTACAACAATTAGGAGAATCCTCAGGATCCTGGACACTGTACACTGATGGAGCATCTAATGTTAGAGGAGCAGGATTAGGGATACTACTAAAATCGCCACAGGGGGACATATTACCCCAGGCTATTAGGTGTGAATTTCCTGCTACCAATAACGAAGCAGAATATGAGGCTCTAATTGCAGGATTAGAACTAGCTAAAAATATGAATATCAAGAATTTACAAGTATATGTTGACTCCTTGTTAATTACTAATCATTTTAATGGATCCTATGCAGTTAAAGGTGAGAAGTTAATCGAATACCTCGATATTCTCAAAAAATTAGCAGGATATTTCGATGTTTTTACACTTGAACAGGTACCAAGGGAAGATAATGCTGAAGCAGATGCCCTAGCAAACCTAGGATCATCGGTCAGGATACCAGAAGGAACCCAAATACCAATATTGCATATCTTGTATCCTGCAACGAATCCTCAGGATAAAGAAGTAGTAAGTATCCAGGATCCTATTGCTGAATATCCTGAGGAGGATCCTAAATCCTGGACTGCCCCAATCGTACGATATCTCAAGGAAGGACACATCCCTAGAGACGAAAATCCTAAGGCATTTAGGATGAAGGTATCACGATTCACCATTATAAATAATATTTTGTATAAGAAATCTCTTGCAGGACCATATCTAAGGTGCTTGGAGGATCCCGAAACTAAAGAGGTACTTCAGGATATACATAATGGGGATTGTGGTAACCATACTGGGGGCAGGTCATTGTTCTCAAAGGTGTTGAGAACATGATACTATTGGCCAACAATGAGGAAAGATGCTACAGAATATGCTCAAAGATGTGATGCATGTCAAAGGCACAGTAACATACTACACCAACCAGCTGAACCACTATATCCTATAGTATCCCCTTGGCCGTTCATGAAATGGGGGATGGACATAGTAGGGAAATTACCAAAAGCTCCAGGAGAAAAGTTTTTTATGTTGGCAATGACTGATTATTTCTCTAAGTGGGTGGAGGCTGAAGCATTTGTTCAAGTCAGAGACCAAGAAGTAGTATCCTTCATAAATAGGAATATCCTGACCAGATTTGGAGTACCAGCCGAAATAATCTGTGACAATGGTTCTCAGTTTATAAGCAAGAGAACTACTGACTTTTGCAAGAGTTAGGGAATCAAGATGATCACGTCCACCCCGGTACATCCTCAAGCAAACGGACAAGCTGAGTCTTCAAACAAGATAATTGTTAACAACTTGAAGAAGAGATTAGGAGCCAAAAAAGGAAGATGGGCAGAAGATCTACCCTTTCTTTTATGGGCCGACAGAACAACGGTAAAGAATGCAACCGGCCAGACACCATTCTCTTTGGTATTCGGAGCGGAAGCAGTGATCCCAACGGAGATGGTGATACCTACTGCGAGATCTATCCTGCAGGATCCTGAACAGAATCCTGAGACTTTGTGCCAGGATTTGGACACCATAGATGAGACAAGAGACGCAACAAGACTAAGGATGGCAGCATATCAACAAAGGATATCCAGAGCATACAATAAGAATATAAGGACTAAAAGGTTCAAAGTTGGAGATTGGGTGTTAAGAAAGGCTTTTCAAAATACCACTAATCCAGCCGATGGAAAACTAGCTCCGAAATGGGAAGGACCATATCAGATTGAATCAGAATCAGGAAAAGGAGCATACCGACTCAGAAGCATGGAAGGGGAAATGCTACCAAGATCCTGGAATGCTATACACTTTATTTCAAGTAAGAATAGAATTTAATTTCTATCTCAGAATGGTATGTGTTCTATCTCTCTTAAATATATTTGAATTCGTTTATTATCTTGAACCCAATACTGACTTAGGCATCGGAGGGGTGTTACCCAAGCTAACACCCACCTTAGTTTAAGGTTGTTTTGCAGAATATGTGTCAGGATGTAACTCCAGGATATATGCTCAGGATATTTCGGAAGATTAGAGGATTGGCCCCCTCTCTCACGTTTAAGGGATCCTGATCCCTTCAAAGGTTTAAAGGTATTCACCTTTCTTCCGAGTTGGGTTTAAACACCCCGCCTGGAGCGCAAGTCATCTGGGGATAGTTCAAGGTAACGGGACCAGTTCATGTAAAAGTGGTTGACAATTTCGTTACTATTGGCTATATCCTGGATTCTAAAGGTATATGAGGATTGATCACCCTCTCTCACGAAAGGGTATTTCCATACCCTCTAAGGTTTAAAGGTTTTCACCTTTCTAAGACTTGGAGTCTATACACTCTCGCCTGTAGCGCATGGAATTCAGGGTTTATCCCCAGCATCTTAAGGGCCTATCCCCAGGATATTAAGGGTTAATGCCCATGATGTAGAGGGTTTATCCCTGGATATTCAGGATATATTTAGTAAAGCTAAAGTATGACTGTATCTATGTTAAACACAGGGGACACATATCATACAACGTAAAGGATGGATCCAGGTTTGTAAGTGTGCACTGGGGACATCCCTATGGTGGAAAATTGAAATTGATTCCTTAGGGAATTCCTGGTGTAACACCCCGTGTTTTCATGAGTGAAAGTCAAAGTCAAGGTCAAAGTCAACGACCGATTTCGCGCGACTTGACTCGTAGAAATGTTTTTATTTTATTTATATTATGTGGAGTAAATGTCGTTCATTGCAATAATCGAATCGTGTTTACCGTATTTCAATCAACCTACGACTGTGAACGATAGGAAGTAACAATGCGATAAAGTTAATCAAGCTATGCTAATCAAATCGACATCGAATCGTAACCCGAACTATGTATTTTACTTGTCATTTCTACGTGTGTGTGTGCTTTACGTGTTACCTGTGCATGTTTATCTTATGTTATGTCGTGATAAGCAAACGAACTCAATCGAACTCGAAGTAAACGTAAACGAACCCGAACCCGAATTCCGAGTCGAGCCATATAAGAAGTAGTTGGTACTGAAAGTAATTTGACTAGGAAACCCTATCGAATCGCTCGCAAATCGAAACCGAAGCAACATCACACCGAACGCACCAAGGCAGGCGGCATCCGCATGGATGGTCAATCCGCACGGATTGCCAATCCGCACGGATTGCCAATCCGCACGGATGACTTATCCGCGCGGATAGCCTATCCGGGTACGTGCCATGCGCACGGCTCACCCTTTCCCTTTTTGGCATCCTATAAATACACGGGTCACTCTCCAACTTTTCCACTTTTGGCAAGTGACGTCCGAACCGCACGCATTCTTCACTTTTTCTCAGATTTCTCTCAATCCAGGTAAGATCTTGCACTAATTCTTGTACATTCTTGATCACTACACAATTCTACACATTTCCATCTTTCAAATCTTCACTCTTAACCATGAAATCATCCGGATTTGAGGTATTCTCGGGTGACGTCATCATGAAGTTCTTATGAACTTCAAGCTTGACCTCATTCCACCAAGAATAACTCAGATCTAAACGATTTCCACAAGATTTCACAATAACTTTACCTAGATCTAAACTTTTCTAAGGATAAAAGAGTTGAAAGAAATAAACCTAAGTTCTCTCCTTCTTTTTCCCTTAGAATCGGTACGAACCTGATCGGTTCTAGTCTTCTACTCGATAATAGTGAAGCACTAGTCCTGGATCTGGATTCTACCCACAGACGCCTGATTTCGGGGTCAACCGGAATGACCGTTCTGAGTCGCCGACAGGCCGAGTTAGGGTGGTTCCTGACCGGTCTAGTCACGCGGGTGAGAATACAACTCCAAGTGGTTGCCACGTAACCAGAACGTCTCGATAAACGACAACAGAAACCCATAGTAGACGAACGGAACAATCAGACCAGAGGTTGCCCGCACGGACCAGCTATCCGCACGGACAAGCTGTCCGCACGGACAAGCTGTCCGCACGGACAAGCTGTCCGCACGGACAAGCTGTCCGCACGCACAGGTCATACGGACGGATTGTCACCCGGACGAGCTACCCTTGGGACCCACTTTCCAAACAAGGTTTGAGTATCGACGAATGAGCAATCCGGACGGACGACCTCTGAATGGATTACTCTTCGGATCATGAGATACTAAGACCTTAAAATAAAATTCAAACAATGTTCATCCGCACGGCCAAGTCGTACGCACGGACAGGCTATCCGGATGGATTGTCTCTGCCCGCGCGCACAGACTGTCCGCACGGATTACCATCTGTTTCGCTATTTAAGATACGGTATGGGACGTATTGCTTTAATTAAATGGTAATGATAGTTGTTATGGAAACTTCTGGACAATCTGTTTCGCTCAGTGCCGCGCCCCGATGATTCCGCCATCGGTTGGGGTGTGACAGATTGGTATCAGAGCCATAACTATAGGGAATTAGGCAAGACTCGACCTAGTCCGGGTCGAAGTCTTAGAGACCTAGTCTATAGTTAAGAACCAACAGACCAACTCACGCGTATGTGTAAACTCGTCACTATCACTCGCTCTTTTCTATCACTGCACTCGAATTTTCAAGTTATGAACGGATAATAAGGTCGAGAATAGGTGTGAAAACCGCAAACTCTCGACTAAAATTGCCTAATCAGTTTGCGTTTTGACTACAAACGAGGAGAAATCATACCAAATTAGGAGTGAAATCCATATTTTGATGAATAATCTCCTCAAATTTTATTAGACTAAGGACGAAGTTGCAAGATAGGGGTGAAACCCTAACCTTGACGACTTGTCCTGCTTTTATACAAAAAAAAAAAACTCCCACCAAGGTTTCGATGGACCCCAACGATCTAAAGACACAATATAACCGATGGGAATTGCGCCCTTGCCCAAGAATCGAGGCAAAGGCATAGTCCTGGAGGTAATTGCGCACACAGGATCCTTGTGAATAGTCGAACCACTTGGTTAGTCGAAGTCTAAATAGCCGTAGACGATCTATCCTCGATTTTATGTATTTCAAGTTTTAGTCGCTTTTATGTGAGATACGTGTTTTATGCTTATTTGATAATGTTTTGAGAAACTACTGGTTTAGATCTAATGCCTTTTTGCTTTCACTCCCCACACAAAACGCTACACATCGCTAACAAAACACTGAATCATGGACGACCTTATGCTACCACGAACGCTTATACCACACTACTCGATATGCTGAGACGCGATCGCTACATTCGAATACTTGCGAACTTTGAATACTAGGTTTCTGTTTTCTAAATGCCTTAGTGACTAGGAAAGTATGTGTTTCTTGCAAATGTGCTCATGTGTTTAGGAAGATTGTGACTATGTGCCCTATGTGTTTACGTGATTTTGTGCAATTCTGTGATTTTGTGACTATATGCGTTCACATGATACGTGTTACTGAGCTTTAGTAGTAGTAGACGTGTGAGGTGAGATTCGAATACATGTGTTGAGTCCCATGGCGATGTCTATTGCAGACAATGTCGTCTGGATCCCGTCATGCACTCTCTCGTCAAGAAAAGAGGGACAGACGTCTTGCTTCGATCATCGCAAAAAGTGTGGCAAAAGCCGTAAGTGATGTCTACGAGAACGCCAGCAAATCATCCGAGGAGTCGAGGACTGAAGGCCCTAAAGCTGCCACAAGACCCTTCAGTTTTAAGCAATTCAAGTCGTGTGGGCCAAAAGAATTCACTGGCGAGGGAGGTCCGACTGCATTATTTCACTGGTTTGACTCTATCGAGGTTACTCTGCGACAAAGCGGTTGCCCTGATGACCTTCGAACTCTGAACGCTACCGGCGTCTTTCAGTCCCGTGCTTTGGACTGGTGGACGGCCGAGAGGAACAAGAGAGGGAATGATGCAGCTTACGGTTTGTCGTGGGACGAGCTCAAGGAAGTCATGTTAGAGGAATTCTGCCCTCCTCACGAGCGTCAAAAGCTTGAAGATGAATTTTGGCACATACATCAGAAGGATGGAGACAATGCTGGTCTTACTGCTCGCTTCAAACAGCTCAGCATTATCTGTCCCGATCAAGTCAAGACTCCCGAGATGACCATCAAGAAGTACATCCGAGCTTTACCCGACTGCGTTGCTGATTTCGTGCACGCGGCTAAGACTACGACGATCGAAGAGACCTATCTGTTGGCCGCCGAAATCAACGACAAGAGGGTTAAAGCTGGAGTGTGGGATAAAACCTCCAAGCATCTGCATCAAGCTACCGCTACTACACCAACTGCTGAACCTACCTCATCAAACAACAAGAGAAAGAACAAGAGAAAGAGCAACTCCACCAGCAAGAACTGTGCGATCACTGCTGCACCTGTTCAGACCGTACCCGCTCAACAACGTCAAGTGGCAGCGCCTGTGGCCAATGCACCACCTGCAAAGCGTGCATATACTGGACCACACCCGCTCTGCCCTACTTGCACCTATCATCACCCGACAGCTATTCAATGCCGCTTCTGTGCTCATTGCAACGTGTACGGCCACTTCACCGCCAACTGCCGTATCCGTCAAGCTCCTGCCAATCAAGCTCTACTCGCTGCCCCACAGGGTCAACAAGCCCCTCCGGCACCCGCAGTCAAAGCCAGAGCATGCTTCACGTGTGGCGACCCGAACCATTTCGCCAACATGTGCCCGAACAGGGTAGTGAAACAAGAACCGCAGCAGCAGCACCCACAACAACAACAACAACAGCAGCAGCAACAACAGGCAGCACGCGCCAGAACATTCAATCTCAGTGTGCGCCAAGCCCAGGCCGACAACAACGTGGTCAATGGTACGTTCCTTGTGAATGGTATTTATGCTTCATGTTTGTTTGATACTGGAGCCGATAATTGCTTTGTGTCACTCGAATTTGAGAAACTCCTTAGTCGTAAACGTTCTCGACTCTCCTCTACATTCGATGTTGAAGTCGCTACTGGGACGGCCGTCACTGTAAACTCTGTTATTCGTGATTGCACTCTCGAGCTCAACAATCACATCTTCTCAATTGATCTCATTCCAATGCAACTCGGAAGCTTTGACATCATAGTAGGCATGGACTTTCTTCGCGAAAACCATGCCGAAGTTGTGTGCTTCGATAAGATGATTCGTTTTTCGCTCGCAAACGGTGATTCGTTGCGCGTTTATGGTGATACTACTTCGAAATGTCTCAAGCTTATGTCATGCCTCCAAGCTAGCAAGTATCTCCGCAAGGAATACAGGGCTTTCTTGGCTAACATTGTAGCAGCGGAGAAGGAAAAGAAAGAGAAGAAGGAAGTAAAAGACGTTCCTGTGGTTCGAGAATTTCCTCGAGTTTTTCCAGAGGATCTTCCCGGACTACCTCCTAAGCGCGATATTGATTTTCGCATTGATCTCATTCCTGGAGCTAATCCTATCGCCAGAGCTCCCTATCGACTCGCGACGTCCGAAATGCGCGAACTCTCAACCCAACTCCAGGAATTGCTTGAAAAAGGCTTTATTCGCCCGAGCACCTCTCCTTGGGGCGCACCAGTCCTTTTCGTCAAAAAGAAGGACGGGTCGTTCCGGATGTGCATCGACTACCGGGAATTGAATAAGTTGACTATCAAGAACCGCTATCCTCTACCCCGAATCGACGATTTGTTTGATCAACTACAAGGCGCTACGTGTTTCTCGAAGATCGACCTACGTTCCGGATATCATCAGCTGCGTATAAAAGAGGAGGATATACCTAAAACCGTGTTTCGTACTCGTTACGGCCATTATGAGTTCGTTGTAATGCCTTTCGGCCTAACGAACGCCCCAGCAGTTTTCATGGACCTGATGAATCGCGTGTGTAAACCATATCTCGACCGTTTCGTCATCGTGTTCATCGACGATGTCTTGATCTATTCCAAAACAAGAGCCAAACACGCACAACATCTACGTTTGGTTCTCGAGTTACTCCAAGGGAACCAACTCTATGCCAAGTTCTCCAAGTGTGAATTTTGGTTGGGGGGAGGTTCAGTTTCTGGGTCACATTGTAAATAGTCAGGGTATTCACGTCGATCCTGCGAAGATTGAAGCTGTTAAGGGCTGGGTTACGCCTAAGAACCCGTCTGAAGTCCGCTCCTTTCTGTAGGATCGTGAAACGATCTAACGAGTCAATCAGAAGAGTACTCAGACAGAATCAGAGGCGGAATTCATTGATTCTGTCTTTGTTTAGCTTGTAACACACTAGAAATACTATTTACTGTCTCTTATATTGATCTCTGAAAGATTACAGACTTGGAGACACCTCGACAGCACCCTGGCGTCGGAAACCAACAACTGAACTGAACTCATCTACTGATTACGCTTCAGGGTATATATAGAAGTTGGGGTTTCGCTTGAGCACTGTTCAAGCGAAATCATGTTATGTGGATTTCGCTTGAACTTGCTTGAAGCGAAATCTTCTATTAAAGACCCTTGAAGCGAAATCATCACTAAAACATACTAAATCATGATATTTTCTCATATTACAAGTCCTAATCAATCAGTTCTAATCTAAGACTCGAACAAAGATGAAGTCGACAGACAACTGCACCAACAGACTCCCCCTTGAATGTTGACGGAATCTTCAGTGAGAGTCTTCAAAGTAACGACTCTTCAATCTTGATCGATCTTCTTCAGGACTTTCTCCTGGAATCATGTACCTGGATCTTTTCTTTAGCTCTAACTTCATCAGACTCCCCCTTTCATCAAGCTGGGATTTTCAGTCTGGAATTAGCTATCGCCTTTGAAATTAAATCCTGGCTTTTTTTCAGATTAAGCTCTCCACAGGTTCTGATGCATCTCCTGGCTTCTCGTAGCAACAGGATCAGAAACCTTCCTTTCACCTACATACATCTCTCTACCAAAACATAAGTTTTCACTTAAACCAATAAGAAAAACTTACTAGCAATAGTTACATCAAGTTCAAATTAATGACCCTGATTAACTAATCTCAATTTCTTTTTTAATCCAAAATTTTCAATTTTAGCACACACACTCCCAAACCAGTTCATCTTGTTTAGCACTTGGAATTTTGAAAATCAGCTCTTCAACATCAGTTGTCGAAAATCTTTTTGGATTTTTCAAAATATTAAACACAAATGCAATAATAGAAATTAACTGCAGAAATAAAATATTTACAAACACTATTTTTGTGAGTTCGTGCAAGAGGATCATATCAGTTTATGAGACAAATCACCAACACCGTTAAGCTTGATTTCATTTTAAGTTTTAAACGACTCACGTTGATTGACGATATTGTTGTCCACTTAAACTCAATCTAAAAACTTTCGAAATGCTTACCGATACTTTAAGATATATTTAGATAGCACTAAATTCTTATGGACCCCACGATCTCAGCATATCCCCTCATCATGCAATACACTAACTCAAGTAATGCCTTTAAACTTTTATCAACTGTGATTTGTGCGAAAATAAAGCAGAATGTTTAAACATTAACAATCAGGTCGATACTTCCGTATACGCAGAGAAAGTCCAATGTTTAAACAAAATAAGAAAAATAAAACAAGTTGAAGTTGTTTAGGCTTTAACCACCAGGTCGATACTCCCGTATACGCAGAGGTGATCCAAAGCTTAAACGAAACACCAAAGAAAATAAAGCAGAACGTTTAGGCAACAACATCCAGGTCGATACTCACGTATACGCAGAGGATGTCCGATGCTTAAACAAAATAAAGAAATAAAACAAGTTTAAATCTTTGCAAAATGAAATGCACAATCACAGCAACTTTTCAGCAAAGTTGTGAAAGTTCACAAACTTAACCAGTTTTATATCTTTCGACAATCAGCGATTACTGAGTAGGCACACAGTCAAGAAGGACAAAACTAAGTACTATGCTTTCGACCATGTTTCCCACTAGAACTAGGCTTTTTGCTTTAGGTTTGTATCGTTATCGCAAATCTACTAGTCTAGCTGAGCCTATCGTCACATCTTTAGTGAGACCGCTTATCACATTTTACTTTCCAATTCTTTAGCATGCCGTGATCGTCCACTGGTGTACTATCATTTCCTCTTTTATACAACAAAAACTCATTTTTCATTTTTTAATGTTTTTGACATTTTCAAATTTTCTAATTTTTTTAAATTTTTTACTCCCCCTAAAATCTAAAATATGTTTCAATTTTCGATTTTCTGGGAAAAATTTGAAAACCAACTATACAAACTTGACAACATGATGAGAATCACTTCAATTCTCCATTCACTTGGCTTGAACAATCAGAGCTCCCCCTCACAACAAACTATTTTCCCATAGTGATTTCAAAACACTTAAGTTTGTTTTAATCAAAATGGTTTTTCCGGAAAATTAGTTTTGTTGATTTTACCACTTGTAGGTTAGGGGTTAAATTCATCACATTGTTTTCTTCAACCACTTGTAAAATTTTTAACATTTGTAAGATCAATCCACAAACATCACCTGTAGAAAATCAAGTACAACTTAATGTCCCTGATTTACCACTTTTAAGTCGAAATATCACCGAAGTGAATTTCTCAAGAAATGTGCCGATTCCTACTCCACACTTACCAACCTGGGAGTTCCGGCAAGTCAGGTTTTTCATTTAAACAGATTCACCCAAGCCTGACCGTTCTTGGGTGATTTTGAATTCTTGTTCAACAACGATGGAAAATTTTCATCATCCATTGTTAAACTAGAATTCTCAGTCTTTACCTCAACAACTGGCTCTTCTGGCTTTACCACACCAGATTCATTGCCTGAATGTGGCTTGTCTGACTTTGATGAGCCAGATTCATCGCCGACATGTGACTCCTTTGTTTCCGAAGAAACAGATTCATTGCCACCAACTTTCTCCTTCTTCTTTTCCTCTTTCGTCCTCAGATTTGTATCTGATGAATGCGTTTTGCTTGATTTGTCATTCTTTGGCGAGCAAGACGATTTATCAGAACTTTTATCTGTTTTACCAGTTGTATCCGAGGACAAAATCCTTTCCAGATACTCTCTGGCCTTCTTCCTCTTCTTCCTCAGTCTGTCTTTTTGCCCCTGAGAAAGCTTCACTTTCTTTTCTTGAACTTTAGGTTCTTGAACTTTACGTTCTTGAACTTTCTGTTCTTTGGGCTTGACTGAGACTGGAATCTTTACTTGCTTCTGAGATTCAACCCTCGATCTTCTCATTGATCTCATTGAGCAATCTCTAGCAATGTGGCCTCTGATTTGGCAGTTATAGCATCTCCTCGTCTCATAACTCCAACTCTGGCAGTTAACAGCAATGTGTCCTTGATAACCGCATCGGTAACACACTCTGTTATCGTACCAATCACCATTTTCAGCCCAAACATTTAGATCAAAGCACTGTTTGGCTTGGTGATAATCCTCTCTCCTCCTGTAAGCTTGATTTGGCCTTGAAGCACTGTGGTCCGACCTGCACCACTTTTCACCAACTATTTTTGAATTTTCATTTTTTACTTTTTGTGAATTTTTGAAGCAATTGGATTATTGAACTGATGGCTTTTTATCTTTTTGTTTTTGTTCCACATTCTTCTTTACAAGTTTTTGCGTTGCGCATTCACCTTTTTCAGTAGAATGTAGAACAGTTTCTTGAAACATTTCTTTTAATTTCAAAAATGTTTTCTTTTTCTCATTTTTAGCATCAGATTTCTCATCACAATCACTCATAGGAACGGAATTGATCGGTTTTGGACAGGAGAACTCAGATGAAGTTACAAAACCTTTCAATTTCTTTTCAAGTTCATCAATCTTGTTCCTTGAATTCTCAGCCTCGTTTTCAAGCTGAGATATTCTTTCAAGATGAGACTTGATTGATTTCTCATTCTCATTTTTCATGTTTTCAAGAACAGATTTTTCATTTTCCAAAACTTTTATCTGTTCTTGAAGTTTTGTTTCATTTGCTTTCAGATTTTTGTTCTCCAGCTTGATCCAGAAATCTTCATCTTCTGAAGATTTCTTTTTGCTTTCAAACTCTTTTTCTTTCTCTCTCAAAACTTTGTTTTCTGATGTCAAACTGTTCAAATTACCCAACAGTTTGTCATTTTCATTTTTCAGCTTCTCACAATTTTCCTTCAGAATAAGAATCTGCTTATCATCAGTTTGCTTCTCATTTCTCAACTTCTCGACTTCCAGTGTCAAACTTTCCGCATTCTTCAAGAGTTTGTCATTGTCAATCTTAAAGTTGTCACATTTTGAGCATACTGATGCAGAACTTGAAGATTCAAGCTTAACAGATTCTTCATTCTTTTGAACTTCCATTGTCTCAATTTTGTATGTTCCTGCACAAACAATTTTTACAAAATCAAGAGGATTTAAATTTGTATTAATATAACACCCCCTTACAAAATCATATTTCATGTTCTGTTGTGCAGCAAAACACACACATATTCTCCTATCAATTTCAGTAATTACATCCAAATTGATTTTATCTAGATTTCCCAAATTCAATCTATCTAGATTCTCTTTGATTTTATTCATCAATATTTTCTTCTTATCAGAATTTTCAAAACTATGCTTTTGAAGTTTATTGATGAAATCAGATGGATGTAATTTTGAAAATTTTGGTTCTTGTTTTAATATCTTTAAAACATCATCCCATTCGGCAGGTAAAGCATCTGCAAGCTTTGATATCTTTTCAGTATTTGTCAATTTGATCCCAAACAATTTTAGCTTGTCCATCATGTAATCAAATCTCCTTTCCATCTCTTTCACAGTCTCATTCTTTTGGCATGCAAATCTTTCAAGTCTAAGAGTCCAAATCTTCTTATCATCTTGTTCATATGTACTCATTTGATAACAACCATATCTATTTAACCTTTCAATAAAATCATTCTCTTTTTCATCAAACATGTTTGCCATATTTCCAAAACAATATTCACTTAACAACCTTCAAGCGAAATACCTGCAAACAACCTTCAAGCGAGATCAAAAGATTAACTACAATATAAGTTCAAGCGAAATACTTGATTTCGCTTGAAACAACTAAAGCAGAAAACCCTTTGAAGCGAAATAGTCTTGATAAAACAGAATGCCTCAAGCGAGACCCTTCAAGCGAAAACAATGATTTCGCTTGAAATACAACTCTACCTGGAATTCTTTGAAGCGAAATCTACAAACACACAATTTCGCTTGAACTCAGCACAATTTCAAGCGAAATCTTTCACTGAAGCGAAATCAAACAGAAACTAATCAATTCCTCAAGCGAAACCTAGATTTCAAGCGAAATCAACCTCCCAGTTTCGCTTGAATCATGCTGACATCATCAAGTCGATCTGATTTTTGCAAAATTGATCAAGTTCTAGGCCGATTTTAGGTCTGAATCTTTCAAGGATTTGTTAATTCAATATTTCGCACACTATATACGAAAATCAGTCCATTTTAACCATGAAAACTCGATTAATTTTGAAAAGAAGGTGTAGAAATCAGAAATTTCCAGTAAAAACGAGCTAAACAATAAGAACTCTTCCTCCTGAGCTCTGATACCACATGTAGGATCGTGAAACGATCTAACGAGTCAATCAGAAGAGTACTCAGACAGAATCAGAGGCGGAATTCATTGATTCTGTCTTTGTTTAGCTTGTAACACACTAGAAATACTATTTACCGTCTCTTATATTGATCTCTGAAAGATTACAGACTTGGAGACACCTCGACAGCACCCTGGCGTCGGAAACCAACAACTGAACTGAACTCATCTACTGATTACGCTTCAGGGTATATATAGAAGTTGGGGTTTCGCTTGAGCACTGTTCAAGCGAAATCATGTTATGTGGATTTCGCTTGAACTTGCTTGAAGCGAAATCTTCTATTAAAGACCCTTGAAGCGAAATCATCACTAAAACATACTAAATCATGATATTTTCTCATATTACAAGTCCTAATCAATCAGTTCTAATCTAAGACTCGAACAAAGATGAAGTCGACAGACAACTGCACCAACAGTTTCTCAGGCTAGCGGGCTATTATCGACGATTTATCGAGGGATTCTCGAAGATTGCTGTACCCCTTACCTCTCTTACTCATAAGGACCAGCCTTTTGTCTGGGGAACCAAACAAGAGACTGCCTTTCGAACCCTCAAACACATGTTTTGCAATGCTCCTGTTCTCACGCTACCCGACGGAAACGGTAATTTCATTGTCTACTGTGATGCTTCCAACCTTGGTCTCGGTTGTGTCCTAATGCAACGAGATAAGGTCATAGCTTACGCATCTCGTCAGCTCAAAATCCACGAGAAGAACTATACAACCCACGATCTCGAGCTAGGCGCAGTTGTTTTTGCATTAAAGATTTGGCGACACTACCTGTATGGTACAAAGTGTACGATCTTCACCGATCATAAGAGCCTACAACACATCTTTAATCAGAGGGAACTAAATATGCGTCAACACCGGTGGGTAGAACTTCTCAATGATTACGACTGTGAGATTCGTTATCACCCAGGCAAGGCGAATGTTGTTGCCGACGCACTTTGCAGACGGAGCTATCTGCTTAGCACTCGTAATGTTCAAGCCCAACACAACCTCGAAGCTCTCATCCGCGACGCCCAACATGCATGTTTCAACGAACGCACCTTGAAGAAAGAAAGAATCTACCACGATGGAGCCCAGCTTGTGAGCAAATCGAATGGAATATTCCACTTCTTAGACCGAATTTGGATTCCCAAACGAACCAACCTGCGACAGATTATCATGGATGAAGCCCACAAATCCCGATATTCTATCCACCCCGGTGCTGACAAAATGTATCATGATCTTCGCTATAGGTACTGGTGGCCGGGTATGAAACGGGATATCGCTCTCTACGTCGGAAAATGCCTAACCTGTGCTAGAATCAAGGCTGAACACCAAAGACCCTCTGGCTTGCTCGAACAACCACCAATTCCCATGTGGAAGTGGGAGAGCATAGCTATGGATTTCGTAACCAAGCTTCCAACCACGTCATCAGGTCACGACAGCATATGGGTTGTTATTGACCGTTTGACCAAATCAGCTCACTTTCTGCCAATACGGGAAGACTACAAGGTAGAACGATTAGCCCGAATCTACACCGACGAGATCATTTGTCGACATGGGACGCCTCGTGACATCATCTCTGATCGTGATGCCCGGTTTACTTTACGATTGTGGGAAACATTCCAAACGGCACTCAGTACAACGCTTAATCTAAGTACTGCGTTCCACCCACAAACCGACGATCAGACTGAAAGAACGATTCGTACTCTTGAAGACATGCTCCGTTCGTGTGTTCTAGACTTCGGTGGTAATTGGGATAGACACCTTCCGTTAGTCGAATTCTCGTATAATAACAGCTACCAGGCTAGCATCCAGATGGCACCTTTCGAGGCCTTATACGGAAGAAGATGTCGATCGCCTATTGTGTGGCACGAGATCGGTCACTCGCAACTAACCGGTCCGGAGCTGCTACAAGAAACGACAGACAAAATTTTCCAAATTCGAGACAACTTAGCGAAAGCTCGGGATCGACAGAAAGTTTACGCCGATAAAAAGCGCAAACCCCGTGAATATGGCGTTGGTGACTACGTACTCCTAAAGGTATCACCTTGGAAGGGTGTAGTCCGATTCGGCAAGAAGGGGAAACTCGCACCTCGATATGTGGGACCTTTTAAGATTCTGGAAAGGATCGGAAAAGTCTCCTACAGACTCGAATTACCGGAGGAACTTAGCAATGTCCATCCGACTTTCCACGTGTCAAACCTCCGAAAGTGCATCGCCGACCACGACTTACATGTTCCTCTAGATGATCTACAAGTGAACGAAACATTACACTTCGTGGAGAAGCCTGTTGAAATCATGGATCGCCAAACCAAAGAACTCAGGCGCTCACGCATTCCTATCGTGAAGGTCCGATGGGAAGGTAAACGAGGCGCGGAGTTTACTTGGGAACTCGAAAGCGACATGAAGGCAAAGTACCCACAATTGTTTAATTAAGAAATTTTGTAGGGTTATAGATCAAGTGTTTTCGCACAACATATCCAAGTCTTAACAATTTTTACCCGTAAAATCTTGTTTAATTTGTCGATTATCTGTTGAGATACCACTTGTAGGATCGGTTTTGACTCCGTTACGATTATGTTTAGTCAAGCACGTTCACGGATTCCGCACGATTTCAAGTCAACAATAGTCAACGCGGATTTGTTATCCGTACTGTGAACGTCAACAGCAACATTCAACCTCTTTTTAACAAAAATTCAAATTTCTCCCAAACGGCTTCGAATTAAGAATTGAAACTTTATAGGCTTTTAGATCAGACAATTTCGCATATCATACCCAAAAATCAGCGATTTTAATCGGTAAAAGTCGATTCATCTGACGATTTTCAGTGATCCGAACGAAGGACTCTCACATGTGATCCACGGTTAGTTACGGCTTCCAGCTTAATTTCGGGACGAAATTCCCTAAACAAAGGGAGGCTGTAACACCTCGTGTTTTCACGAGTGAAAGTCAAAATCAAGGTCAAAGTCAACGACCGATTTCGCGCGACTTGACTCGTAGAAATGTTTTTATTTTATTTATATTATGTGGAGTAAATGTCGTTCATTGCAATAATCGAATCATGTTTATCGTATTTCAATCGACCTACGCCTGTGAACGATAGGAAGTAACAATGCGATAAAGTTAATCAAGCTATGCTAATCAAATCGACATCGAACCGTAACCCGAACTATGTATTTTACTTGTCATTTCTACGTGTGTGTGTGCTTTACGTGTTACCTGTGCATGTTTATCTTATGTTATGTCGTGATAAGCAAACGAACTCAATCGAACTCGAAGTAAACGTAAACGAACCCGAACCCGAATTCCGAGTCGAGCCATATAAGAAGTAGTTGGTACTGAAAGTAATTTGACTAGGAAACCCTATCGAATCGCTCGCAAATCGAAACCGAAGCAACATCACACCGAACGCACCAAGGCAGGCGGCATCCGCACGGATTGCCAATCCGCACGGATGACCTATCCGCGCGGATAGCCTATCCGGGTACGTTCCATGCGCACGGCTCACCCTTTCCCTTTTTGGCATCCTATAAATACACGGGTCACTCTCCAACTTTTCCACTTTTGGCAAGTGACATCCGAACCGCACGCATTCTTCACTTTTTCTCAGATTTCTCTCAATCCAGGTAAGATCTTGCACTAATTCTTGTACATTCTTGATCACTACACAATTCTACACATTTCCATCTTTCAAATCTTCACTCTTAACCATGAAATCATCCGGATTTGAGGTATTCTCGGGTGACGTCATCATGAAGTTCTTATGAACTTCAAGCTTGACCTCATTCCACCAAGAATAACTCAGATCTAAACGATTTCCACAAGATTTCACAATAACTTTACCTAGATCTAAACTTTTCTAAGGATAAAAGAGTTGAAAGAAATAAACCTAAGTTCTCTCCTTCTTTTTCCCTTAGAATCGGTACGAACCTGATCGGTTCTAGTCTTCTACTCGATAATAGTGAAGCACTAGTCCTGGATCTGGATTCTACCCACAGACGCCTGATTTCTGGGTCATCCGGAATGACCGTTCTGAGTCGCCGACAGGTCGAGTTAGGGTGGTTCCTGACCGGTCTAGTCACGCGGGTGAGAATACAACTCCAAGTGGTTGCCACATAACCAGAACGTCTCGATAAACGACAACAGAAACCCATAGTAGACGAACGGAACAATCAGACCAGAGGCTGCCCGCACGGACCAGCTGTCCGCACGGACAAGCTGTCCGCACGGACAAGCTGTCCGCACGGACAAGCTGTCCGCACGGACAAGCTGTCCGCACGCACAGGCCATACGGACGGATTGTCACCCGGACGAGCTACCCTTGGGACCCACTTTCCAAACAAGGTTTGAGTATCGATGAATGAGCAATCCGAACGGACGACCTCTGAATGGATTACTCTTCGGATCATGAGATACTAAGACCTTAAAATAAAATTCAAACAATGTTCATCCGCACGGCCAAGTCGTACGCACGGACAGGCTATCCGGATGGATTGTCTCTGCCCGCGCGCACAGACGGTCCGCACGGATTACCATTGTCCGCACGGACTGCCATCCGTACGGATTGTTGTCCGCGCGACCGAATTGAAAGGTAGAAACACTTATGTGTTTTCTAAATGCTACAACGAAAACCCCAAAGCACAAGCCATCATACACAAACGCATCTCACACTTAGGAAGAAACAATCCACTTGAACGTTTATCCACACAAACAACATGTCCGTACGGATAAGCCATCCGCACGCACAACTAATCCGCACGGATTACCATCCGCACGGACAGCTCGCACGCACGGATAGCTTATCCGGAGGGATCACCATCCGCACGCATCACCATCCGCACGGATAGTTCATGCGCACGGATGACTCCCTCTCACGGATAGCTGATCCGCACGATCAGCCATCCTAACCACGCTCACCTTGTACTGTTTTGCGTGCCACTTATCATTACGTTATCAAATCTATTCAGGCTAACCGTACTCGCTGTAAAGCGCTCCCTTCAATCCATAATCGCTGTGAGTATACTCGAACCCTTTTTGCTTTAACACTTTTGGGTGTTACATACGTTACAAATATTCAAACTACAACAACCACACTACTCAAGCTATTTTAACGCTAAACCAATTATGCATGTTATACGTGGCTTATGAATGCTTGTTTGTTATGTTTACACATGGAATGTTGTCTACCTGCCTTAGCAACGATAGTACTATAGTTTGGACTCAGCACCCGTTCACACGGGGGTTGTTAAGGATCTTTTACTTGCATGGATTACGGTGGTAATCATGTATTGTGAACTGCCTCGGGCAGTCAACCCGCAGTCATTGGTATCGATGGATCTATGTCGATAACTAACGTGCTTCATTTCACTATGTGTACGTGCTGGTTATGCGTAAACGAATTCGAACTCTATATGCTATTATCAAACTTGTATGCTCACCTTTACATTTTATGTATTGACTTTATTTTAACGTATGTGACAGGTGCCTAGGTTGTTTATATGCTTCTCGGGCTGTGATGAACTTGAAGCTAGGAATTGGAGTCTAGAAACCAACGAATAAACTAGTTATGTTAAATCTGAGTTGTCGGAACAGAATATTTGTTTTGATGTTATCTGTAATAGCTTGTTTGACTATTTAAGATACGGTATGGGACGTATTGCTTTAATTAAATGGTAATGATAGTTGTTATGGAAACTTCTGGACAATCTGTTTCGCTCAGTGTCGCGCCCCGATAATTCCGCCATCGGTTGGGGTGTGACACCTGGTATGATCTCTCCTTTTTATTTGGATAACTTACAGACTGTGTGTCAGTATCCTGATCAGGATATCTTTCAGGATACCTTTACAATGTGTTCCCAAAAATGTTTAAACGAAATTATTTTTACAAGTAAAATTCATATGGTGAAAATATAACAATAGAAATAAAGCTAGAAAAGGGTTATGTTATTAACATACCAAAAGTTGTGCTCTTGGTTTCACCTCAAACCAAGGACCATACACTAAGAGCACAGTTACTTCCTTACCATATTTACCTAACAGTTGAAGGTTTTGTCCCAAACTGAGACCCATCCGCCTCCAACTGTTATATTGTTCAAAAAGCAAAACATACTAACATTGATGACCAAGGGCTTCGACCTGAAACTCAGGATCCCCACACCTTTGGCCATCATATTGTCTAGTTGCAGGAAAGTAAAGTGCAGAAAAGGTAAATTGTTTTAGGGTTACAGACCAACGATCAAATTTAAAAAAGTGGGCTCCGGCCTTGGCACGTATATCCATCATTGCCCACCTGAATGCCCTCACACAGTGGCATCTTCTCCAACCTTCTATGCCTTCTCAGCTTCAGCATCCTGAGCAGCATCCTCACCAGCATCCATCCCAGCATCCGCTCCAGCATCCTTCTTGTCTCCAGTCTTGTCAGCCACCTCTACCGACTTAGAGGATTCACCAGCTTCAGTAGGAAGGGGCACAGCTTTGCCTCCAAGCTCCTTCAACTTTGTTACCCAGGATTCGACTGGCCAGGATGGGCACTCAAGGCCTGTTCCCTTGGCCTCATAGGCCATCTTAATACGAGCTTGTAGCAGGGAGACAATAGGAGAAGCTTTGATTCCTTAACAGAAAGCAACCATGGCCTGTTCATGTTCCATTTGGACAGTGGCCAACTTGATTTCAGCATCCTGGGTCACTTTCTTCAGCTTGTCCTCATAATGCCGAGTCTTCACTTCAGCAATGGCACCTTGGTCGGCAACAGTAGTTTCAAGCTGTTTAATCCTGGCTTCATAGAGTGCAGCAGTACCACAGGCATCATTGTAAAGGTAGAGCAGATGCTGGAGGCCCTGTAAGTCAGCAATTCAGGTATAAATCAATATTCGCTAACATGGATATCCTGTCAGGATATTCTATCAGAATATATGTGCAGGATGTAGGGTCAGGATATTACCTTGTTAAGGAAGGATGTGATCGGTTCTAAGGAATCAGTGACGCTAAGCTCGTCATAAGAAAATCCTTCAGAGCCTGGAGCACTAACTTCAGAGTTCTTCCTCTTCTTTGAGGTGGAAGCACGAGTCCTTGGATTAGCTTTGGGAGCTGGGAGCGGCTTGGAGCTGGTGGCAGCAGGGGTCTCTTTCTTGACCATGACTGGAGTAGGGTAACTGTCAAGCTCATCGAGATCGAGGAGGATTGGGACTTTGCTGGAGTCTGTGTACAGGGAGTTGAATTTCTTCCTAAATATGCCAAATAAAAACATGTATGCAGGATAATGTGCAGGATCCTTACCAGACATGTTTGCACTGGAAAGAGGGCTTGGAGATGGTGGAGATGGATTAAAACATCTTTCAGCCTCTGGAAGGAGTCTGATAGCGTCAATCCTTTTCTGTGAATCAGCAAGGGGAGGTGCAAGCTTCCTAAAATCAGTTGTATACAAAACAATAAACAGAAAATTGGTCAGTTCAGGATATGGAACAAGATAAGAGGCAGGATCATCCTTAAACCCTAAGTCCTACCCTTTTTCAACCATTTCACCGGATATTCTGTTCCACCAGGGATTGAGTCTCTTTTTACAAAGAAAAACTTGGATTGCCATTTCCCTTCGTTCCTGGTGGCACGAAGTATCAACGGCTCGCCGGAGGTGGAGTAAAACAAAAATCTACAGGATCCGTGGCATCTAAGCCGGTAAGCTAGGGGGAGGTCATGAACAGAAAGCTTAGGAATGTGATTTTTCTTGATCTGGTCAAGAATGGATAAAACACGCCAAAGCATCGGCATTGTCTGGCTAAAAGAGATTTTTGTAATGTTGAAAAATTCAGTGACAAAATCTGGAAAGGGGAACCGTAACCCTAAGGTGAAGGGAAAGGCACTAAAGCACAACCATTCGTCGGAAACCATGTCCGACCGGATTTCCCGGTCAAACGGTCGGAATTCAGGGCCGACAAATGGGCGCTGTCAAAGGTACATATTTCTTTTTTGGATCCTGGAGAAGATTCTGTTGTATGAATGTGGGGGCGGAGTCTCCGGAACTCGATCTTGTTTGCCTTGTCATATTATCGCCGGAATGCTAAACCAAAAGAGAGAAGAAGATGGAAAAGAGAGAGAGCTTTTTACCTTTTTTCACTTCGGTCAAGAATAAATGGGATAAAGATGAGAAGTTATAGAGTGGTGATGAGTAAATATAGGCTGAGTAGTTGCAAACGGTCACATCATGGGTCTAATCTCTTAAATTGCCTCGGTCTCCGGAAAAAATATAACCGTTAGTGCCAGGATACTAAACGGTAACATTTTTTTGGGACAATTGTTATGGGTAAAATTATGAGCCCATGTCCTGGGGAATATCTTGAGTTATATCTTGATTGTATGATATGTGCTCATATCCGGGATGCTCATTCAGGATATTGGTAACATCCTTGTAGGATCGAATTCGGATCCGAACGAGTCGGTTAGAAGAGCTTTTCTCAGTTTGAGCGGCGGAAACAAACAAACCGAGTTCAATTCAGCGATAATACACTTTAAACTGTCGATTTATATTAATAGAATGACGTTTACAACCTGTCGACACTTCGGCAGCACTTCGTGGCTCACCGGAAGACAACACCTAGAACTATATGTTGATTCCACCCCAAATGACCTATATATAGTGTTTCTGATTCCACACCTAATGACATGGTGTCATTTGGAATGGAATCAGCATGTTACTTTCGGGTGGAATCAGGATTTAACATTTCGGGTGGAATCAGAAAATAACATTAGGAGTGGAATCAGAAAGTTAACTTTCGAGTGGAATCAGAAAATTAACTTTCGAGTGGAATCACTCCTAAATATTCTGATTCTTGGATTTCGTGCTCTATTCTGTTTATCTCTAAACAAGATTCGATACAAGACGTAGACGACAGACGGATGCACCAACAAACTCCCCCTCGGATGTTGACGGAGTCTTCAGTGTCGAGTCTTAGCATCTTCAGTCTTTATCAGCCTTTGGGCTTCTCTTTGAAATGTTTGATGCTGTAAGTATTCTCAATCTCTATCTTCTCTTTTCATCACCAACATACTCCTTTCTTTAAGTATCTTCAGACTCCCCCTTTTGATATGCTGGGATCGCAGTCTGGCTTGTTGAAATCACACAATCCTCAGGTATCGGAACCTGACTCTCTATCATTCAAATAACCTGCACATTCTCTACCCAACAATAAATTTTATGATGATAACTTGAACACAATCAGACATCACTTGAAAATATCTCAAAAATGATCTAACATTTATAGTCTCTGATGAACCACTTGTAACAAGATTTAAAATTCTTTCTCACACAACACTCCCAAACCAGTTCATCAAATTTAGCACTTGGAATTTTGAAAATCAGCTCTTCAACATCAGTTGTCGAAAATCTTTTTGTATTTTCAAAAATTTTATGCTAAAACACATAGAAAATCTTTTTGGATATTTTTTAATAGAATGAAATGCAGTAAAGAAATATTTACAAACAATATTTTTGTGAGTTTGTGTAAGAGGATCATATCAGATTCTGAGACAAATCACCAACACCGTTAAGCTTCATTTCATTTTAAGTTCTAAACGATTCACTTAGATTGTCAGTATACTGGTCCACTTAAATTCTCACACAAAGTTCAACTGCTTTGAGATATGCTGTTAATGTTTTAAGCACTTAAACTTAATCGCATGTCCCACCTCAGAATATACTCCCGTATCCAGATCCCAATATTCAGTCTTACAGGTAATTATGACACAAATGATATCTGTAGGGGTTAATAAATTATGAAGAATCATGAGAGCTCAGGTCAGAACTACCGTTCAGCAGAGAGATCATGACTCAACTTTTGGGTGTGTCCCCTTTAGAGGATCTTTTTTACAACAGCATTTCTAAGCAATTTTATTGTCTTATCATATATGCTGAGGGTGATGCTATGTTTCAAGCATTGCGGAAAGTATTATTCGAGGACTAGGTCAGAACTTCCATTCAGCAGAAGTCCTGGAATAATACCCCAGACATCATTGAGTATAAAAACCTAGTATATCAGATTATGAGACCTTTCAAATGAGATTTCGGGGGTTACCCATATATCCGAGAGATGTTTCCCCACGATATTAGCAAATTTAAAATTTAGATTTATATCTCGTCACAATCTACTAAATGTGCAAAAATCTACTGACACATCATCATTGAGACCGTTTATCACTTTTTATCTTACCAATTCTTTAGCATGCTGTGATCGTCCACTGATGTACTATCATTTCCTCTTCTATACAACAAAACTCATTTTTCATTTTTATCATGTTTTTGTCTTTTTCAAATTTTCAAATGTTTTTGGATTTTCTAAAATTTCTTACTCCCCCTAAAATGCAAACACATTTTAGGAAATTTAAAAACAAACTATACAAGAACGTGACAACTGATATCAAATCACCTCAATTCGCCATTCACTTGGCATAAACAATCAGAACTTCCCCCTCACAACAAACTATTTTCCCATTGATTTCAAAACACTCAAGTTTGTTTTAATCAAATGGTTTTTCCGGAAAATAAATTTGTTTTTACCACTTGTAAAGTTGGGGATGTGGTTCATTATTTTATCTTCAACCACTTGTAGAAAATCAAGTACAAATTAATGTCCCTGATTTACCACGTGTACGAAAAATCCAACTAAGAAAGATAGATGTCGATTCCTGCTCCACGCTTACAAACCTGGGAGCTCCGGCAAGTCCAGAGACTTACTGTTCATAGTAGGTACCATCCCAGTCACAAACCAGGGATGGTTCAACCTTATCTTTCTTCATCTTCTTCTCATAGAACTCTTTAACCCCTTTGACTTTTTGATCAATCATTTTACCAAAAATGTGTTTCACAGTGGGGTTAAAGGCCTTTTCGACATCAAATTCCTTCTTGTCATCATAAAATTCGTTTGAAATTTCAACCTTACCAATTTTCTTTTTAAAATTTTCAGCCTTCAATGGTGGAAAATGAACATCATCCATTGGAGGAACTGAAGTTTTCAACTTTAACTCAGCTTGTGGCTCCTCTGATTTTGTGAAATCAGATTCATCGCCAGAAGATAGCTCCTCTGATTTTGACCTATCAGAATCATCGCTAGAACTACCTCCAGACTTCTTAACCACCCATTTTTGTTTGTCATTTTTAGCTCTTTTCTTGTAAAACTTGTTTGAACATTCACCAATTTCAAATGTAGAATTTTTGAATAACTTTGTTCTGTCAATTGGTGGTTCAAACACAATTTCCTTGTCTTTCAAGTTTCGAGAAACTCCCTGTTTTGACTGTATTGCCTTTGAACAATCTTTGGCAATATGTCCAACATTGTTGCATTTGAAACAGGTTCTCATTTCTTTCATCTCTTCTTGCTTCTTTGCAAGGAATTCTTTGTTCGATTGTCTCCAGAATTCTTTCTTTTCATCCTCTTCTGAGCTAGTGCCTGAAACAAATATCATCTTTGCTTTAAAATCACGAACATATTTTTCATTTTTCTGTTTTTCTGTTGGAATAAATGCAAGACCTTTCTTTTTGAAATTACGGTTAGGGTTTGGTTTCTTGTGAAAACCAGAACCAGAACTGTAACTTTTTTTCTTGTTTAATCTTTGTTGTACTCTTGAGGTGTAAGGTTTAGGTTTACCATTAAGATTTAAATCTTTTATTTCAGAAATGTTAATTTCTGTAAGTTTGAAAACCTTTTTGATCAATTCAGTTTTGACACCTCTTATTGGAAATTCCTCATCAGAATATAATTTGTCGGAATCATTTAATGTATATGCAACTTTGAATGTTTCGTCACTCAAATTAGATTTTGATAACAGGAATTCTTTGTTATAAACCCTTTTAACTGAAGACTTTTGACTGTTGACTGTCGAACTCGAACTTTCTGAACCAGACTTTGACTCTGAGTTTGACTCCAACTTTGACTCCTCAGTTTCATCTTTATCCAACACCTGATCGACGACTTTCTTTATTAACTCGGACTCATGATCAGTGTCAGATGATGTAAACGTAACATCAATATTTTCTGGCAAATTGACTGATGACTCCGACTCCCACTGTAAATTTGTTGCCTTTTCGACTCTTTCCTGATTTGGATTTCTGGGCAAATATCCATTTTCTAACGGGGGTGGACATTTGTTATAACCAACATCTTGTTTCTTACCAGAATCCTTCTTATCAGTCTTTTTCTTTGTATCACTCTTCTTTTTGTTCTTCTTTTCTGGAGTCTTTTCTTCAGCCACTTTTTCAGCATTCTTTTCTTCAGTTACTTCATCCTCTTCAAATACCTTCATGCCTTCAACAGTCGGATAAATCCTGTCAATGACATAAGAAGTACATGAGTAACTTTTCAACAAACGGTTTACTCTTTCAGTCTTAATTCTTTGCAATTCCAGCTTTTGTTCTAGCACAACACACTTCTCAATATAGTTGTTCACCACTTTTTGCTTCGTCATAAAAGCTCCTTGAAGTGTTTTCATCGTTGTTGCTTGTTCTTCACTAGTTAGATTGTATTGGTTCATTGCTTTGTTCAGTACATCATAAGATTCCATCAAACTATTCATGTTATAGATCAGTGTACTGTTCTGCTTCTTCACAACTTCACAGTTTTCACACTTCACTGGAATCTTCTTTGCATCAACTTCTTCATCAACTTTGAACTTTGCAACTTCAACCTTTACTTTCCTTTTGATCACTGGAATTTCTTCGTCATCACTGCTCACTGGAGTCTTGATCTTTTTCTTCTTCTTTTTAACCTTTTCATCTTCACTATCACTTTCAGCAATCAATTTCATATCAGCATCAAATTTTCTCGCCCAATATTCACGATCATCATCACTATCTTCTTCAACTCTAGCTACAAAAGCTTTGTGAGCAGTATCTTGATCAGGAACATAATCATCCCATGTGAAATTTGCCCAACTAAATCCTTCGGGTAACTTTTCGTCGTCTTGATCTATTATCAAAGCACTACCATTAACTCTCTTTAAAGAATCTTGATTCACCGCACAAGCTCTCTTTCCAGAGTCTTCAATAATGTGTCTTCCATGTGCAGTTTGTGCCTGATGTTGTTGTTGTTGAGATGGTTGTTGAGCAACTTGATGGTAGATGGCTTTTCGGTAATAATCATTGTTATTGTTGAATGGATTTTGAGCTCCACTTGCTTCGCGGTTTTTGCACTCCCTCTTGAAGTGTCCTTTTTCCCTACAACGAAAACAAGTGACTTTAGATTTGTCAAAACCTAAAGAAGAAGTATTAGCATCACGAAGATCATCTCTCCCCGTGATCTGCTTGAATTTCTCAGCTCTCCTTAACACGCTTGCCAAACACCATTTTATGTCCATCATTTCCATCTCTTCAGCATCTATCTGGTCGTAATCTTCTTTTGTCAGCATTGGATTCCAGATTCGACCTGCAACAAAACTACCATAAGATTCAAGAACAGTTCCCAATAAAGACATATGGCTTTTTGCTAACTCTTCAGAATATTCCTGATCATTTTCAATGTTCAACACAATGTTGCATTGAAGCTTTTTGCCATTTCTTGTTGTTGAAACATTCGGATCAAAAGATGGAAATGATGAGAAACTCGTTTTGCTGTTTGATCCTGATGATGAACTTCCAGAAGAATTCTTGGCATTGTAAGCAGTTTCTATTTTTGGAGATAAATTTGTAGACTTTTCATTCACCCCTGCTTTGTAATACAACCCAATATCTTGTTCACCATCGAAGTCTTTCATTCGAATAATCTTTCGTTGCTCCATCTCTTGAGCTTCCAATTTCTCAATGAACTTGCTGAGTGTCAAACTGCTAAAACCTTTCTTGTTTCTAAGCATCATGAGATATGTTCCCCAAGTCTCGTGTGGCAATGAATCAGCAAGCTTTTCGATCAACTCTTCATTGTCTTTCTCAATACTCAATCTCTTCATGTTTGCTAGCAGATTGCAATATCTTTCAATAATCTGCCTTGTGCTTTCATTCTTCAAACCACGAAACAGATCGAACTCCTTCTTCAGAAGTGACTTCTTGTTCTTTATCATTTCTTGACTACCAACAAACTTTGATCTTACAGCTTTCCAAATTGAGTAGGAAGTTCCATTATGTTGTAATAACACCAAGATGTCTTCTTTCACAGCTTGTTGTAGAAGACTCAGCATCATTTTCTCATCTTTGTATTTCTTTCTAGCATCGGCGCTTAGATCTTTAATCGGAACGACTTCTTCATCATCATTCATTGGTCGAATGTATTTTGTCTCGACACATTCCCATGCATCAAGATAGTTAGCTTGCACCCAATTCTCGAAACGTCCTTCCCAACCTTTATACTCTTCAATGTTCATTAGTTTGGGCGGTTTTTGCATTGTTCCTGTTTCGTTTTCGAGCATTGTGTTTTGTGCAACACTGATCGGAGTAACCGGTGTAGCGAATGCGTTGTAAAAATCTTCGTCCATTTTTTCCGAATTTTCAAATGAGCTTTATCACTTCGTAAAAATTCCTGTCGAATTACCTTTTAAGAATACCTGTCGATGCAAACAACACACAATCAGATAAAACGTTTATCAATTAACTAAAAGAAACTGGTACTCGAACTGGTGACTATTTTGAACGGGTTGAAGGTTGACACACTGTACGAACTGAACGTTGACCAACTGTGCGGACTACTAGGACTCGGATCAAAATCAAACGACCTTTGAAACTTTTGAACTCCAAACCGCACGTACTGACAGTAACCACGACTCAAACCACGCGACCTGACAAGTGAACTGATGACTTTGATAAGAACTGGACCTTTTCACGCAAACTGACCTCACTATACAACCATTTCGTGTGAAGAAGAAATCACATGTGATCTGAACACAACTCAAACTCCACCTTGTGCGAACTTATAAATCTCATGTACACACTAATCAATTCCAACAATCATTTAAATTGAAGTCACATGAGTCAAAAATAGTAAACACTCCACAAATGTTGAAACACAACTTATATAGCCGGTGACTAAATTTGATCAAATACAAAGGATATAAATGTCCGACAAAACTTTTGCATTTTAAATTCCCATTGGACCTCTCAAATTAAACCAATTTTCAAAGTTTAGAACATATCAAATCACATGCAATTGACCTTATGTGACAGACAACTTCAATTTTGCATTAAATCTGATTGGACCCTTAATATTTTTGACAAACACTTAGCACATGCAAACAATCAGAAAACACTCCTCAACGATTAGACCCATTAATTCACTAACCAACAATTCTAATTGTGTATGAAACTGATTGGCCGCAACTTATGTAGTTGACTTGTACAATTCAGATTACATGCAAACTGACATGGTTCTGATCACCTAAATACTTAGGATCGGAATCTCAACAGACTTAGGAGCGGAATCACGTGACAACACTTAGGAGCGGAATCAAATTTTGAAACTTTGAGCCTTAGGAGCGGAATCAAAACTTTGAAACTTGGAGCCTTAGGAGCGGAATTAGTTCAAATCAAGGAGCGAAATCAAGCTGATGAGCGGAATCAGGACCAATTTTACGAGCGGAATCACTGTGATGTCATGTTTATCTCGAGCAATTACGAGCGAAATAGCTAAAAATATTAGTTTTACTTCGAATTTGGACATGAAACTTTCAAGGCTTGTTTAAAACCTGTTTACGCACAACATATGTGAAATTTGGCCGATTTTAACCGTGAAAAGTTTTAAATTTTGAAAAAGAATGGTGTAGAAACAGAAAACGCAGCTGAATTGGCAAGATCTCTTCTTCCTGAGCTCTGATACCACTTGTAGGATCGAATTCGGATCCGAACGAGTCGGTTAGAAGAGCTTTTCTCAGTTTGAGCGGCGAAAACAAATAAACCGAGTTCAATTCAGCGATAATACACTTTAAACTGTCGATTTATATTGATAGAATGACGTTTACAACCTGTCGACACTTCGGCAGCACTTTGTGGCTCACCGGAAGACAACACCTAGAACTATATGCTGATTCCACCCCAAATGACCTATATATAGTGTTTCTGATTCCACTCCTAATGACATGGTGTCATTTGGAATGGAATCAGCATCTTACTTTCGGGTGGAATCAGGATTTAACATTTCGGGTGGAATCAGAAAATAACATTTCGGGTGGAATCAGAAAATAACATTAGGAGTGGAATCAGAAAGTTAACTTTCGAGTGGAATCAGAAAATTAACTTTCGAGTGGAATCACTCCTAAATATTCTGATTCTTGGATTTCGTGCTCTATTCTATTTATCTCTAAACAAGACTCGATACAAGACGTAGACGACAGACGGATGCACCAACAATCCTGAATGGTATCCTCAGGATTACTAACGGGTTGTGTGCAGGAGTACTCGTCCAGATGGAGCAACGTTCACGAAGACCCTTTCTCCGGGATATTCGCTCCAAGTCGTTCAAATGAAGACGTTGAAGCCGCATTACTCGGTCTACAACGTTCACGATGGAATATTCGGGGCATCCCATATTTGTAGGGATTTTTGTTTGTATTTCGTTACTATAAATAGGTGGGTATATCAGATCGAATAGGACATCACAGCTACACTCACTACACTCTCACACTTGTTCTCTCGCAATTTTTACTTTCACACAAAGCATTGTAACACTTAGCGATCTGGTCGATATCCTGCACTGTATCCTGACATTTGAAGCAATAAGAAGAACTAGGCAGCTGCGATTGTCAGCTCCCGAGGTTTTATGCCGGCGATCTAGAGTGATCAAGGGCTTTCCTCGTACATCCCGTGTCATTTCCTTTACTTTTTACTCATAGTTTGATCATCGATACAGCTCAATATCCTGAGCCGTATCCTGAAACCTGTTTTCACAAACAATATAACTAGCATATTTTCAACTCACTTTTTAGCACTCTACCTCACTTAACTAATTTGATCACTAAATTGCTTCGGTAATTTTTGACCAAAACAGTTACCAATCCTGGAAATCTCAAAAGTTTTAATTGTCAAATGAATTTTATGAGAGCCAGGTTGTTAATTCTGAGAATGTTAGAAATTCTCTTAGGTGTTTTGAATTGTCATATATACAAAAAAGAGCTAGGTTTAGATCCGAAAAATTTAAAGCAAGGGGGAGCCTGGAGAGAGAGTTTATCGAAAGGGGGAGCTGATGAATCAAGACGCAAATCCAAGGGGAGTCTGTTAAAGCAAAGGGGATTCTTTGGTGTTGAAACTGTTAAAGCGTCATGAAGACTCATAGGAGATAAAGATGCTACGAGATTGACTGCAGCAATATCCAAGGGGGAGTCTGTGAGTACATATGTCTATCGCTTGCGTCAATCACGTATCTTAGCTAACGAATGTACAAGACAAGGTGCTAGAAAGAGTTAAACATATCTTATGTTGGTCCATACAAAGGCTTGCAGGGATTGAGGCTTAGGCAGGTCCGCATGAACCTGTGTGCAGGATTAGTGTTTTATATTGGAGCTGGTTCGTGCACAGGGACCCATCCACAATTATGGTTGATCCACGCAAGGCCATCCGTGATTATCAGGTCCATCCGCAAGTATGTTTAGTGCGGACCTAGGCAGCCTATAAATATGTGTGTATAGGGTCTTGTTCATGGGGAGTTGTTGTTGACTAGAGTGGGGAAACTCTGTCAGTTTGTTTTCACTGTTTTATAGTTGTTCATCATCAATAGAAAACAACTTTTAATTAGCTTGTTCTTGTCTAATTCACTCTCGTACTTGGATTCCGCACAAGATACAAGATCTACGCAGTCAACAGTGTATCGGGATCGATCCTAACACGAATTCACACATTCTGCTGCTAAGTGTAAGGGACGAAATACGATGAAAATTCTCATTATCATAAGTAATTTTCAAACACCCTGGTTTAATAATTCGATGCCACCATCGCTTTGAAACACTTTTATCTTACAAGAAAATTGGGTTTAGACAAATTTTATAAGTTTAGTAAAAACGACATAAAAACCCTATTTAGTTTTTAGTGGGTAATACCACGTAAACCAGAATTTATCATCCACTAATGTAACATAATACCAGTAGGCATCCATCGAGCAAATGGGTGATGGACACCATAGATCACAATGAATCATGTCTAATAGGTTTAGTGCTAGTCTTTCATTTAGTTCAAAAGGTAACTAATGCGCTTTAGTTAATTGACAAGACAAAATTTGTAAGGCCCTAAATTATTTTAAGTAATTTTCTTTATAAATTCTCTACCTTACTTGGCAACCATTTTAAATGACCCTTTTATGAGAATTACATCCTTCATTCTAGTTTATTACATCAAATGTGACATACAATTTACAAAACAACGTGACCACACTATCACACCCCCAAATTACCACATGCGGATTTAACCGCAAGGCGTGTGACGTACCAGGATCTAGCCACTAATCACATTGAACTAACAGTGAAATAATAAACGTTTTTTTTATTTTATTCAATATGAAAAGTGCATTTCGAACCATCTGATTTAAACAAGTATACCGGAAGCATTTGAAATAATTCTAGGTGTTATGGGTGAAATTCTGAGCCCGTATCCTGAGAAATATCTTGGCCTATATCTTGATTATATGATATATGTTCATATCCGGGATGCTGATTCAGGATATTGGTAACATCCTGAATGGTATCCTCAGGATCACTAATTGATTATGTGCAGGAGTACGAGCCCAGGTGCCCAACGTTCACAAAGACCCCTTCTCCGGGAGACTCGGTCCAAGTCGTTTGAATAAAGACGTTGAAGCCGCTTTACCCGGTCTACAACGTTATTAATGGAATATTCGGGAGCATCCCATATTTATAGGAATTTTAGTTTGTATTTTGTAACTATAAATAGATGGATAAATCAGATCGAATAGGACATCACAACTAGACTCACTACTCACTCACACTTGTTCTCTCGCAAACTTTCACTTTCACAGAAAGCATTGTAACACTTAGCGATCTGATCAATATCCTGCACTGTATCCTGAAGTTTGAAGCAATAAGAAGAACTAGGCAGCTGCGATTGTCAGCTCCCGAGGTTTTATGACGGCGATCTAGATTGATCAAGGGCTTTCCTCGTACATCTCGTGTCATTTCCTTTACTTTTTTCTCATAGTTTGATCGTAGATATAGCTCAATATCCTGAGCCGTATCCTGAAAACTGTTTTTTTCTAAACAACTTAACCAGCATATTTTCTAACACACTTTTTAGCACACTACCTCACTTAACTAATTTGATCACTTAATTGCTTCGGTAATTTTTGACCAAAACATTTTGGCGCCCACCGTGGGGCAAGTGGTGCTACCTTTACTAAAAATCTTCGTGAAAACGTTAATTGGTTTTCTGTTTTCGAAACTTTTTGCCACATTGTTTACAATGGCCTCAAGATCAAACATGAGCTCCTCCACTGTGTCTGCTACAACTTCTGCTACTACTGGTTCGGTGCTTCCACCACCTCCTCCAAGGATGGCAGCTTCTTCACAACCTCAGGATATTATCCCTACTCGGAGTGTTCAGGGGTCCGCTCCCGTTTTAGCCTCTAATGATGAAATTCTAACCTTATTTGGAAGTGTGCAGGAACAAATGAGGCAGCAACAGGAAAGAAACCAAATGCTGTTAAGAGAAATACAACTCTTAAAATCTAGCTCGACCAGATCTGCTGAGGACATTGTCACTCCTTTACAACCCAGAACTTTGAACTTTAGTTCGGCTGTGTATACTGAGGATAATAGGGGGAATATTGTGCCTAGCCATTCCCAGAATCATACTCCTGAAATACCCTCCTCGATCAGGATGTCAACTGTGAGGAGCTCAGGATATGCTTCAGGATATGGCCAGAATCCTTAGACTGGTAACGTGTCAAATAATAATATTCATGCTACTAACAATGGTGGGTCTTTGCAGGATGCAGGTATGACGTCAACATTTACTAGGGAACTTCAGAAATTGAAGGACATGATATCCAGTGTACCTGGAGTGGTCCAGCCAATTCCGGAAGTGTCCCAAGACAGCCACAGGATATCTCGTTTCGCATATCCTATCTGTGATGCTGAGATCCCGAAGAGATTTCAAACCCCCAACATGAAGCTCTATGATGGGACTACGGATCCTGAAGAGCATATTGCCCAGTATAGGGAAAGAATGGAAATTAATCCTATCCCTCCGGAGCTCAAGGAAGCGTGCCTATGCAAGGGCTTTGGTTCTACCTTAACAGGATCGGCCTTGAAATGGCTCTTAAATGTTCCTCCGCATTCAATTACATCATTTGCTCACTTAGTGAATTTATTTAATAGTCAATTTTCTTGTAGTCGGAGTTTTGAAAAACTAACAAGTGATCTTTACTGGATAACTCAAGGACCTCAGGAATCCCTAAGGGATTATGTGAACAAATTCAGCAGGGAATCCTTGGATATCCCACATCTTGATGTTGCTACAGCGGTCCAAGCATTCAAGATGGGACTACAAAAGGATTCCCAGTTTTATCAGGATCTTGTGATGAATCCTTGCAGGAACTTGGACGAAGCTCGAAATAGGGCCTTGAGATATATCAGGCTGGAAGATGATAAGAAAATGCAAGAGAGGATGAACTCATCCACCACCTATGAGTCAACTAATAGGAAGTCAGAATCCTCATTTAAACCATATCGCTCTAAGTCGTATGGTAGAAATGAAAACAAGAAAGTGAATGCTGTTGAAGACGAGAATCCTGAAGAATATCCTGAATTATCCGAATATTGCTTTTCTATTAACATTCCTGATTAATGTATGCTATGCAGGGTTTAGGAGACAAAGCTAGGTGGCCTCGAAAGAATCAACAAAAAGCTGATTGGAAGGATAAATCGAAATGGTGTGCCTTCCACGAAGATTTTGGACATATAACTGAGGATTGCATTGCTCAAAGGAAAGAAATAAGCTATCTTCTTAGCAAGGGATATCTGAAGGATCTCTTAGGAAGAAAGAAGAATAAGGGTCAGGATACTGAGAAGGATCTTGAACGAGCAGCATCACCTCCTGCGGATGCCAAGATAATCAACTTTATTTCTAGAGGATCCGACATTTGTGGGACTTCGTATTCCGTGGCCAAGAGGCATGCAAAAGAGGCCAAGACCGAAAGGGGAGACAAACCGGCCAGGATGACTACCCTTACAACTGATAAAGTGATCACTTTCGATAGTGATGATAGGGATATTGTCTAGGATCCTCACCATGATGCTCTTGTAATAACATTATATGTGGCTAACCATTTTGTACGCAGGATATTGGTGGATAATGGCAGCTCCGTCAACATAATCCAACTAGAGACTTTGAAAAGAATGAATGTATCTCCAATGGATATCACTTCGAAATCCACCGTGCTTGTCGGATTCAGTGGAGAGGCTAGGAACACAGTGGGAGAAATAAAGTTACCAGTATATGTTGAAGGGGTTAACTCAATACAACGTTTCTGTGTAATGGACTCCCTATCCTGCTATAACATCATATTGGGCTGGCCATGGATCCATGATATGAAGGTTGTGCCATCAACTTATCATCAATGCGTCAAGATCCCTACCCCTTGGGGGGTTGTCAAGGTTGATAGTGATCAGCAGGAAGTGAAAGAATGTTACTCATCCTCAATGAAATCCTCAACCAAGCCTAGCACAGCATAGCAATTAAAGATGCGGGCCCAGGATATCGCGGAGGCTTCAGAGCAGGATATGAAGAAAGTTATCTTGGATCAGGATAATCCTGATATCTCGGTGCTCGTAGGAACCAATATACCTCAGGATATTGAAGAACAATTAACTAACTTTTTGAAATGCAGGATGTCAACATTTGCATGGAAGCATCAGGATATGACAGGTATATCCAAAGACATTATCACTCACAAGCTTGGAATTGACAGGTCGTTCAAGCCTGTACAGCAAAAGCGAAGGAAGTTCGCCCCTGAACGAAATACAATTATCCAAGAGGAAGTCGAAAGATTGTTGAAGTCCAAAATGATTAGAGAAGTCAAGTTTCCAAAGTGGCTAGCAAATGTAGTCGTGGTACGGAAGAAAAATGGAAAATTGAGAGTCTGTGTAGATTACACAGACTTGAACAAGGCTTGTCCCAAAGACCCATTTCCTCTTCCTCATATTGACGCAATGGTGGATGCTACTGTCGGGCATGAGATGTTAACCTTCATGGATGCATCCTCAGGATTTCAGCAGATTCAAATGGAGCCTTCAGACCAGGAGGATACTGCCTTCATGACACCAACAGGTATTTATTGTTATACTGTTATGCCTTTTGGTTTGAAAAATGCTGGTGCAACATACCAGAGATTGGTGAACATGATGTTCAAAGACAAGCTGGGGGACACCATGGAGGTATACATTGACAATATGGTGGTAAAATCTAAAAAGGCTGAGGATCACCTCCAGGATATTAAGGGAGCATTTGATATCCTGGATCAATATAACATGAAGCTAAATCCTGCTAAGTGCCATTTCGGAGTGGGGGCATGAAAGTTTCAAGGATATATGGTGACCAAAAGAGGAATAGAGGCAAGCCCGGAGCAGATTAAAGCCATCTTGGATATCAAATCACCTTCAAATATGAAGGATGTTCAACGGTTAACAGGGCGAGTTGCAGCATTGAACAGATTTATCTCAAGATCCTCAGAGAAATGCAAAGAATTTTATGATATCCTGAAGAAAAACAAGAAGTTCGAATGGGGAGAGAAGCATGAAGCAGCCCTGCAAGATTTGAAGCAGTATCTTTCAACTGCACCTCTATTGATGAAGCCTGAGAATGATGAACCACTGTCCCTATACCTCGCAGTATCAGGGAATGCTGTAAGTGCCGTCCTTATAAAGGATCATGAAGGTCAGCAATATCCTGTTTATTATGTTAGTAAACGTTTGTTAGATGCTGAAACTAGATATTCTCATTTAGAAAAGTTGATACTAGCACTAGTTATGGCATCAACGAAGCTTAGACATTACTTCGAGACACATAGAATTCATGTTAAGACCAATTATCCTATAAAAAATGTGCTTAGGAAACCCGAGATGTCAGGTAGGATGGCCAAGTGGTCAGTAAAGTTGAGTGCTTATGACTTAGTGTACGAACCTAGAAATGCCATAAAATCGCAGGCTCTAGCTGACTTTGTGGCTGATTTCAGTAGTGACATTCAGGATGAGGTAGATCTAGAAGTCCAACAATTAGGAGAATCCTCAGGATCCTGGACACTGTACACTGATGGAGCATCTAATGTTAGAGGAGCAGGATTAGGGATACTACTAAAATCGCCACAGGGGGACATATTACCCCAGGCTATTAGGTGTGAATTCCCTGCTACCAATAACGAAGCAGAGTATGAGGCTTTAATTGCAGGATTAGAACTGGCTAAAAATATGAATATCAAGAATTTGCAAGTATATGTTGACTCCTTGTTAATCACTAATCATTTTAATGGATCCTATGCAGTTAAAGGTGAGAAGTTAATCGAATACCTCGATATTCTCAAAAAATTAGCAGGATATTTCGATGTTTTTACACTTGAACAGATACCAAGGGAAGATAATGCTGAAGTAGATGCCTTAGCAAATCTGGGATCATCGGTCAGGATACCAGAAGGAACCCAAATACCAATATTGCATATCTTGTATCCTGCAACGAATCCTCAGGATAAAGAAGTAGTGAGTATCCAGGATCCTGTTGCTGAATATCCTGAGGAGGACCCTAAATCCTGGACGGCTCCAATCATAAGATATCTCAAGGAAGGACACATCCCTAGAGACAAAAATCCTAAGGCATTTAGGATGAAGGTATCACGATTTACCATTATCAATAATGTTTTGTATAAGAAATCTCTTGCAGGACCATATCTAAGGTGCTTGGAGGATCCTGAAACTAAAGAAGTGCTTCAGGATATACATGAAGGGGATTGTGGTAACCATACTGGGGGCAGGTCATTATTCTCAAAAATATTAAGAACATGATACTTTTGGCCAATGATGAGGAAAGATGCTACAGAATATGCTCGAAGATGTGATGCATGTCAAAGGCACAGTAACATACTACATCAACCAACTAAACCACTATATCCTATAGCTTCCCCTTGGCCATTCATGAAATGGGGGATGGACATAGTGGGGAAATTACCAAAAGCTCCAGGAGGAAAAGTCTTTATGCTGGCAATGACTGATTATTTCTCTAAGTGGGTGGAGGCTGAAGCATTTGTTCAAGTCAGAGACCAAGAAGTAGTATCCTTCATAAAGAGGAATATCCTGACCAGGTTTGGAGTACCAGCTGAAATCATTTGTGACAATGGATCTCAGTTTATAAGCAAGAGGACTACTGACTTTTGCAAAAGTTGGGGAATCAAAATGATCACATCTACCCCGGTACATCCTCAAGCAAATGGACAAGCTGAATCCTCAAACAAGATAATTGTCAACAACTTGAAGAAGAGATTAGGAGACAAGAAAGGAAGATGGGCATAAGAACTACCCTTTGTTTTGTGGGCTGATAGAACGATGGTAAAGAATGCAACAGGCCAGACTCCGTTTTCCTTGGTATTTGGAGCAGAAGCAATAATCCCAATAGAGATGGTGATACCTACTGCGAGATCTATCCTCCGGGATCCTGAGCAGAATCCTGAAGCTTTGTGCCAGGATTTGGACACCATAGACAAGACAAGAGATGCAGCAAGGCTAAGGATGGCAGCATATCAACAAAGGATATCCAGAGCATATAACAAGAATATAAGGACTATAAGGTTTCAAGTTGGAGATTGGGTGTTAAGAAAGGCTTTTCAAAATACCACTAATCCTGCCGATGAAAAACTGGCTCCAAAATGGGAAGGACCATATGAGGTTGAATCAGAATCACGAAAAGGAGCATACCGACTCAGGAGTATGGAGGGAGATATGCTACCAAGATCCTGGAATGCTATACACTTAAAGCTCTATTTCAAGTAAGAATAGAATTTAATTTCTATCTCAGAATGGTATGTATTCTATCTCTCATAAATATATTTGAATTCGTTTATTATCTTGAACCCAATACTGACTTAAGCATCGGAGGGGTGTTAGCCAAGCTAACACCTGTTAGGGGTCATTTTCTTAACATGCGTATCCTGACCAATATCCTGCCTTTGTTTGTTTATTTGTGACCAGGATGCTGGAAGAGGATATTGCTAACATCTTGGGCGATATCCTGAGGCTTATTGAATTAACCACGTGCAGGTTAAAGGCTGAGACTTGCTAACGGTCAAGAGGACTTCTTCTCCTCAAGACTCGGACGAGTTTGTTGAAGGAGAGACGTTGAGCCCGAAAGACCAGGTCTACAACGTTCGAAGAAGGAATATTCGGTGGATCCCGCAAGTTTAGGATAGTTTGTTATCTTATCTTTACTATAAATAGATGGGGGCGGATCAGCTTAGAACACACAATTTTCACTAACACTCTCGTACACTTTCACTCTCTAGCTCATTGCAAACACCACACTTGTATTCAAGTTTCGTTGTAACACTTAGTCGATCCGTACCACATCCTGCACTGTATCCTGATTTTTGAAGCAATAGAAGAACAAGGCAGCTGCGATTGTCAGCTCCCGAGGTTTTATGCCGGCGATCAAGATTGATCAAGGGCTTTCCTCGTACATCTGGTGTCGTTTACTTTACTTTTGCTCATTGTTTGATCATAGATACAGCTCAATATCCTGAGCCGTATCCTGAATACTGATTTTCTAAATAACCTAACAAGCATATTTTTAACACACTTTCTAGCACACTACCTCACTTTACTAATTTGATCACTAAGTTACTTCGGTAATTTTTGACCAAAACAATTTGGCGCCCACCGTGGGGCAAGTGGTGCTCTCTTTACTAAAAAATTTTGTCAAATCGCTAATCGGTTTTCTATTTTCAAAACTTTTTGCCACATTGTCCATAATGGCCTCAAGATCAAACATGAGTTCCTCTACTGTGTCTGCTATGACTTCTGCTACTACCGGTTCGGTGCTTCCACCACCTCCTCCAAGGATGCCAGCCTCTACACAATCTCAAGATGTTATCCCTACTCGGAGTGTCCAGGGATCTGCTCCCGTTTTAGCTTCTAATGATGAAATTTTAACCTTATTTGGAAGTGTGCAGGAACAAATGAGGCAGCAACAGGAAACAAACCAGATGCTTTTAAGGGAAATACAACTCCTGAAGTCTGGCTCGAGCAGATCTGCTGAGGATATTGTCACTCCATTACATCCCAGAACGTTGAACTTCAGTTCAGCTGTGTATACTGAGGATAACAGGGGGAATATTGTGCAAAGTCTTCCTCAGAATCATACTCCTGAAATACCCTCCTCGGTCAGGATGTCAACCATGAGGAGCTCAGGATATGCTTCAGGATATGGGCAAAATCCTCCAACGGGTAACGTGTCGAATAATAATAATACTCATGCTACTAACAGTGGTGGACCTTTGCAGGATACAGGTGTAACATCAGCACTTACCAGGGAACTTCAGAAGTTGAAGGACATGATATCTAGTGTACCTGGGGTGGTCCAGCCGATCCCGGAAGTGTCCCAAGACAGCCACAAGATATCTCGTTTTGCATATCCTATCTGTGATGCTGAGATCCCAAAGAGATTCCAAACCCCCAACATGAAGCTTTATGATGGGACTACGGATCCTGAGGAGCATATTGCTCAGTATAGGGAAAGAATGGAGATTAACCCTATCCCTCTGAAGCTCAAGGAAGCGTGCTTGTGCAAGGGATTTGGTTCTACCCTAACAGGATCAGCCTTAAAATGGCTGTTAAACGTTCCTCCTCACTCAATTACTTCATTTGCTCATTTGGTTAATTTATTTAACAGTCAATTTTCTTGTAGTCGGAGTTTTGAGAAACTAACCAGTGATCTTTACAGGATAACTCAAGGGCCTCAGGAATCCTTGAGGGATTATGTGAACAAATTCAGTCGAGAATCCTTGGATATCCAACATCTTGATGTTGCAACAGCTGTGCAAGCTTTTAAGATGGGATTACAAAAGGATTCTCAGTTTTATCAGGATCTTGTAATGAATCCCTGCAGGAATCTCGACGAAGCTCGTAACAGGGCTTTGAGATATATCCGTCTGGAAGATGACAGGAAGATGCAAGAAAGGATGAACTCATCCAACACTTATGAGTCAACTAATAGGAAGTCAGAATCCTCGTTCAAGTCATATCGGCCTAAGCCGTATAGAAGAAATGAAAACAAAAGAGTGAATGCTATCGAAGATGAGGATCCTGAAGAGTATCCTGAGTTGTCGAATATTGCTTTTCTGTTAATATTCCTGAATTGATGTATGCTATGCAGGGTCTAGGAGACAAGGCTAGGTGGCCTCGAAAGAATCAACAAAAGGCTGACTGGAAAGATAACTCAAAATGGTGTGCTTTCCACGAAGATTTCGGACATGTGACTGAGGATTGCATTGCTCTAAGGAAAGAAATAAGCTATCTTCTAAGCAAGGGATATCTGAAAGATCTCTTAGGAAGAAAGAAGAATAAGGGTCAGGATACTGAGAAGAATCCTGAGCGAGCAGCATCACCTCCCGCGGATGCCAAGATAATCAACTTCATTTCGGGAGGATCCGACATTTGTGGAACTTCGTATTCGGCAGCAAAGAGACATGCAAAAGAAGCTAAAGCCGAAAGGGGAGACAAACCTGTCAGGATGACTACCCTCACAAATGACAAAGTGATTACTTTTGATGCTGATGATTGGGATACTGTCCAGGATCCTCACCATGATGCTCTGGTAATAACGTTATATGTGGCTAACCATTTTGTACGCAGGATATTAGTTGATAATGGCAGCTCCGTCAACATAATCCAACTAGAAACTCTGAAGAGAATGAATGTATCTCCAATGGATATCACTTCAAAGTCTACCGTGCTTGTTGGATTCAGTGGAGAGGCTAGAAATACAGTGGGAGAGATAAAGTTGCCAGTATACGTTGAAGGAGTCAACTCGATACAACGTTTCTGTGTGATGGATTCTCTATCCTGCTATATCCCGATATTTCGGTGCTCGTAGGGACCAATATCCCTCAGGATATTGAAGAACAATTAATTAACTTTTTGAAATGCAGGATGTCAACGTTTGCATGGAAGCATGAGGATATGACAGGCATATCCAAAGATATTATCACTCACAAGCTTGGAATTGATAAATCATTCAAGCCTGTGCAACAAAAAAGAAGGAAGTTTGCTCCCGAGCGGAACACTATTATCCAGGAGGAAGTTGAAAGACTATTAAAGTCCAGAATGACCAGAGAGGTTAAGTTCCCAAAATGGCTAGCAAACATGGTTGTAGTACAAAAGAAAAATGGGAAATGGAGAGTTTGTGTAGACTACACAGACTTGAACAAAGCCTGTCCTAAAGACCCATTTCCTCTTCCCCACATTGATGCAATGGTAGATGCCACTGCCGGGCATGAAATGCTGACCTTCATGGACGCATCTTCAGGATTTCAACAGATCCAAATGGAGCCTTCTGACCAGGAGGATACTGCCTTCATGACACCAACAGGTATTTATTGTTATACAGCTATGCCTTTTGGTTTGAAAAATGCAGGTGCAACGTACCAAAGATTAGTAAACATGATGTTCAAAGACAAACTAGGGGACACCATGGAGGTATATATCGATGATATGGTGGTGAAATCTAAAAAGGCTGAGGATCACCTCCAGGATATTAAGGGAGCATTTGATATCCTGGATCAATACAACATGAAGCTGAATCCTGCTAAATGCCATTTCGGAGTGGGGGGCAGGAAAGTTTCTTGGATATATGGTGACAAAAAGGGGGATAGAAGCAAGCCCAGAGCAGATCAAAGCTATCCTGGATATAAAATCACCCTCAAATATGAAGGACGTACAAAGATTGACAGGCCGAGTAGCAGCTTTAAACAGGTTTATCTCGAGATCCTTAGAGAAATGCAAAGACTTTTATGATATCCTAAAGTAGAACAAAAAATTCGAATGGGGAGAGAAGCATGAAGCAGCATTGCAGGATTTGAAACGATGTCTCTCAACCGCACCTCTACTGATGAAGCCTGAAAATGGTGAACCACTATCCCTATACCTTGCTGTATCAGGGAATGCTGTAAGTGCCGTTCTTATAAAAGACCATGAAGGTCAGCAATATCCTGTTTATTATGTTAGTAAAAGTTTATTAGATGCTGAAACTAGGTACTCTCACTTAGAAAAAATTAATACTAGCATTAGTCATGGCATCAACGAAGCTTAGACATTATTTCGAGACACATAGGATACATGTTAAGACAAATTATCCTGTCAAAAATGTGCTTAGGAAACCAGAGATGTCAGGCAGGATGGCCAAGTGGTCAGTAAAGTTGAGTGCTTATGATTTAGCATATGAACCTAGAAATGCCATAAAATCTCAGGCTTTAGCTGACTTTGTGGCTGACTTTAGTAGTGACATTCAGGATGAGGTAGACCTAGAAGTTCAACAGTTAGGAGAATCCTCAGGATCCTGGACATTATATACTGACGGTGCATCTAATGTAAGAGGAGTAGGATTAGGAATACTACTAAAATCGCCACAGGGGGACATATTACCCCAGGCTATTAGGTGTGAATTTCCTGCTACTAATAATGAAGCAGAGTACGAGGCTTTAATTGCAGGATTAGAATTGGCTAAGAGCATGAGTATCAAAAAATTGCAAGTATATGTTGACTCTTTGTTAATTACTAACCATTTTAATGGATCCTATGCAGTTAAGGGTGAGAAACTAATCGAATATCTCGATATTCTCAAAAAATTAGCAGGATATTTCGATGTTTTTATACTTGAACAGGTACCAAGGGAGGATAATGCTGAAGCGGATGCCTTAGCAAATTTGGGATCATCGATCAGGATACCTGAAGGGACGCAAATACCAATATTACATATCTTATATCCTGCAACGAATCCTCAAGATAAAGAAGTAGCTGGTATTCAGGATCCTGGAGCAGAACATCCTGAAGAAGATCCTAAATCCTGGACGGCTCCAATCATGAGATATCTCAAAGAAGGACACATCCCTGGAAATGAAAATCCTAAGGCATTTAGGATGAAGGTATCACGATTCACTATTATAAATAATATTTTATACAAGAAATCTCTTGCAGGACCGTATTTGAGATGCTTGGAGGATCCCGAAGCCAAAGAAGTACTTCAGGATATACATGAAGGGGATTGTGGTAACCATGCTGGGGGCAGGTCATTATTCTCAAAAGTATTAAGGACAGGATATTATTGGCCAACGATGAGAAAAGATGCCGCAGAATATGTTCGAAGATGTGACGCATGCCAAAGACATAGTAACATACTGCATCAGCCGGCTGAACCGTTATATCCTATTGTTTCCCCTTGGCCATTTATGAAGTGGGGTATGGATATAGTGGGAAAGCTACCAAAAGCTCCGGGAGGAAAAGTCCTTATGCTAGCAATGACGGATTATTTCTCTAAGTGGGTTGAAGCAGAAGCATTTGTTCAAGTTAGAGACCAAGAAGTAGTATCCTTCATCAAGAGAAATATCCTGACCAGATTCGGAGTACCAGCCGAGATAATATGTGATAATGGTTCTCAGTTCATAAGTAAGAGGACTACTGACTTTTGCAAGAGTTAGGGAATCAAAATGATTACATCTACTCCGGTACATCCTCAAGCAAATGGACAAGCAGAATCCTCAAACAAGATAATTGTCAATAACTTAAAGAAAAGGCTTGGAGCCAAAAAAGGAAGATGGGCAGAAGAACTACCCTTTGTTTTATGGGCTGATAGGACAATGGTAAAAAATGCAACAGGCCAAACCCCATTTTCCTTGGTGTTTGGAGCAGAAGCAATGATTCCAACAGAAATAACAATACCTACTGCAAGATCTACCTTAAGTGATCCTGAGTAGAATCCTGAAGCCTTGAGTCAGGATTTAGACACTATAGATGAAAAGAGAGATGCGGCAAGGCTAAGGATGGCAGCATATCAACAAAGAATATCCAGGGCATATAACAAGAATATTAGAACCAGAAGATTTAAGGTTGGAGATTGGGTGTTAAGAAAGGCTTTTCAGAATACTACTAATCCTGCCGATGGCAAGTTAGCTCCAAAATGGGAAGGACCATATGAAGTTGAATCAGAAGCAGGGAAAGGAGCATACAGACTCAAGAATATGGAGGGGGATATGCTACCGAGGTCTTGGAATGCTATACACCTTAAGCTCTATTTCAAGTGAGTGTAGAATTTAATTTCTAGCTCAGGATGGTATGAATTCTACCTTTTTTAAATATGTTTGGTTTAATTTGTTATCCAATACTGAGTTAAGCATCGGAGGGGTGTTAGCCAAGCTAACACCCATCTTAGTTTACAATTGTTTTGCAAGATATGTTTCAGGATATAGCTCCAGGATATGTACTCAGGATAACTCGGAAGATTAGAGGATTGCCCCCCTCTCTCACGTTTAAGGGATACTGATCCCTTCACAGGTTTAAAGGTATTCACCTTTCTTCCGAATTGGGTTTAAACACCCCGCCTGGAGCGCAAGTTATTCGGGGATAGTTCAAGGTGGCCGGACCAGTCCATGTAAAAGTGGCTGACAATTTCGTTACTGTTGGCTATATCCTGAATCCTAAAGGTATATGAGGATTGATCACCCTCTCTCACGAAAGGGTATTTTCATACTCTCTAAGGTTTAAAGGTTTTTACCTTTCTAAGTCTTGGAGTTTATACACTCCCGCCTGTAGCGCATGAAAATTTGGGATTTTCCCCAGGATACAAGGGATTTATCTCCAGTACATCCTTGGGTTTTACCCTTGGGATCTAAAAAATTGTCTATACGATGGAAATTGCCATTCAGAAGATTTCTAAGTGTTTGGAGACATTGTACACAGGGGACATTCCTATCGAGGCAATGATGTAAAGCAAAAAGGATAAGGCTCGGAACTGATGCACTAAATGTCTCAGACAGGGGACATCTTCATTGAAAAAGTTGCAAAAGGATTGAGGTTTGGTAATGGGGTTGTACCCTATCCCTGGTATGATCTTTCCTTTGTAAAACATAGTTTAACTCTTGGGCAATACTATGCTTGGTAAGAGGTTAAATATCCTGATATATTCTCAAAGTATATTTTCAGTATGCTCTTCAGAATATTTGATTAAAATATTCGAAACTAATACTAGTGTGTTACTTTAATCATTTAAGTATTATCAAAACGGGTTTTGGAAAAATAGATTGTTTTTCAAAAACTATCTACAAATTTGAAGGAATGTTTAGAAGTTCTATCTAATAAAAAAGTTTTTGTAACATATTGTTGAGCATATTGATCAGGATATTTTCATAAGATAACAACACAAAATTTTTGCAAAGCTAAGATTTATACTTAGACAAATAAAAAGATGAAATTATTCTTGAAGCAATCAATGCTGGTTGATAACCGAGGGTTTCGTCCTGAAACCCAGGACCCATCCACCTTCGGCTATCAAATTGTTTCAACACGGAAATAAATTGTTCATAAAAACATAAAATTGTTCGAATGATTTAAAGGAAATAAGCTCTAGGGGGTAGTGCCTTCTTGGTCCATAGTGGTTTCAGCAACATCCGCCTTGGGATCCGCCTCAGCATCCTTCTCAACATCGGCTGCTTTTTCAACTGCTTTGGAAGGTTCTTCGACAGTTGATTTGGAAGAGGTGCCGCCGAGGTTCTTCAGCTTGGTCTCCCAAGCACCAACATCCCAAGAAGGGCATTCGAAACCCAATGTTTTGGCTTCGTGAGCCATCTTCAACCTAGCTTGAAGGAGAGAAATGACGACGGAACTTTTGAGGCTTTCCCGGTAGCTGACCATATCCCGTTCGTACTGCACATGGGCGGCTTCCAGATCGGCCTGGGCTTGAAGAGTAACTTTGTTGAGAGCGGCTTGATGTTCTTGAGTCATGGCTTTAAATTTCTGCTCATAGTGACGAGATTTGGCGGCTGCAATCATGCCTTGATCAGAGATTGTGATTTCAGCTTCCTTTAGCTTGGTTTCAAGCGTCTTGTTGAGCTTGCAGGATTCTTGATATAAGTTAACCAAGCGCTCAAGACCCTACAAAGGTAAGACGACAGGTATTAATATTGATAAATCTTTGATAATAATGTGAATTGTAGGATATGATATGAGAATATTAATCTGGTTGAGAAAAGAAGTCATAAACCCGCTAGCTTCAATGAACCCGTGCTTCTCATAAGGAAATGTGTCAGAGGAATCAGGTTCTTTCCTTTTGCGGGAACTTGCACTCCGGGGCTTGGTGGCCGACGAAGGTTTAGGAATGATGATGGCTTTGGAGCTGCTGGGTTTAGATGTAGCCGTGGTCTTGGAGCTAGGTTCTTTCTTGACCTGGATCTGGTCAGAATAGCTGTCCAATTCGTCAAGATCAAAGACTTCAGGGATCTTAGCTGGTGCTGCATAAAGGGAAAAGTTTTACTCTTTATCTTATCATTATGCTATTGTGACTAATTATTTTGAAAGAAATTCTTACCAGACATCTCGGATGATGAGTATTGACTGGAACTCGGGACGTGTGTGGTGAAAGTCCTGTCTATTGTAGGTAATCGGTAAACAGTATTGATTCTCTCTTCTGACTCAGAGGTAGGGGGAGCAACTTCCTTGAAGTTCACTGCATAAAGATCAAAAAGAAGAGTATTAATAGAAGATAACATTCAAATGGTCTATGAGGATATTTATGATCCTACCGGTGGTTAACCACTCCACCGGAAGGTTGGCACCCTCAGCAATGGAATCTCGTTTGACAAAGAAGAATTTGCGTTGCCATCCGTCTTCGTTTTTGGTGGCTTTGAGAATCAGGGGTTTGCTGGAGGTCGAGAAGAGCAAGAACCGGCTAGAGCCATGGGATCGGAGGCGATAAGGTAAATCCTCGATGCAGAGGTCGGAGCAATGGAGGTTTTTGATTTGGTTGAGTACAATTAGTACTCTCCAAACCATGGGCATGGTTTGAGCAAAAGAGATGCCGGTAATACGAAAGAATTGCATCATGAATTCAGGAAAAGGGTATCGAAGACCTAATGAAAAAGGATATGCTGGAAAACAGATCCATTCGGTGGAAGAAACATCCGATCGGATTGACCGATCGAATGGCCTAAAGACCGTGCTGTCAGGGAAAGCGCCGGAGGCTCTTAAAGCTGCAATGTCTGCGTTGTCAAAAGTGCAGATCTCCTTTTCGGGATTTTTAAGAAGATTTTGCTGGGTGAAGGTCTCGGCGTCCATTGCAAGTAAGATGAAGTAAATTGACAGGAAGAAAATCGGAAATGGAGAATTACCTGAAGGTTCTGTTGAAGATATCTGCTTTTCAAACAAGAAAAGAGAAGATATAGGGGCATCGTGGATCTCCATTGAGTAAAAAACGCGTTGGAAGTTACGATGTGATCTTGACCGTCACTTCGTTTTAAATGCCTTGAGTTATGGGATAAGATTTTTGAAATATATCCGTTGGATTGGTATACCAACTGATATATTTGGGGACAATTGTTAGGGGTCATTTTCTTAACATACGTATCCTGACCAATATCCTGCCTTTGTTTGTTTATTTGTGACCAGGATGCTGGAAGAGGATATTGCTAACATCTTGGGCGATATCCTGAGGCTTATTGAATTAACCACGTGCAGGTTAAAGGCTGAGACTTGCTAACGGTCAAGAGGACTTCTTCTCCTCAAGACTCGGACGAGTTTGTTGAAGGAGAGACGTTGAGCCCGAAAGACCAGGTCTACAACGTTCGAAGAAGGAATATTCGGTGGATCCCCCAAGTTTAGGATAGTTTGTTATTTTATCTTTACTATAAATAGATGGGGGCGGATCAGCTTAGAACACACAATTTTCACTAACACTCTCGTACACTTTCACTCTCTAGCTCATTGCAAACACCACACTTGTATTCAAGTTTCGTTGTAACACTTAGTCGATCCGTACCACATCCTACACTGTATCCTGATTTTTGAAGCAATAGAAGAACAAGGCAGCTGCGATTGTCAGCTCCCGAGGTTTTATGCCGGCGATCTAGATTGATCAAGGGCTTTCCTCGTACATTTGGTGTCGTTTACTTTACTTTTGCTCATTGTTTGATCATAGATACAGCTCAATATCCTGAGCCGTATCCTGAATACTGATTTTCTAAATAACCTAACAAGCATATTTTTAACACACTTTCTAGCACACTACCTCACTTTACTAATTTGATCACTAAGTTACTTCGGTAATTTTTGACCAAAACAACACGCATCTTAGTTTAAGGTTGTTTTGTAGAGTACGTATCAGGATATAGCTCCAGGATATACACACAGGATACTTCGGAAGATTAGAGGATTGGCCCCCTCTCTCACGTTTAAGGGATCCTGATCCCTTTAAAGGTTTAATGGTATTCACCTTTCTCTCGAATTGGGTTTGAACACCCCGCCTGGTGCGCAAGTCATCTGGGGATGGTTCAAGGTAACGGGACCAGTTCATGTAAAAGTGGCTGACAATTTCGTTACTATTGGCTATATCCTAGATCCTAAAGATATATGAGGATTGATCACCCTCTCTCACGAAAGGGTATTTTCATACCCTCTAAGGTTTAAAGGTTTTCACCTTTCTAAGACTTGGAGTTTATACACTCTCGCCTGTAGCGCATGAAAATCAGGGTTTATCCCCAGCATATTAAGGGTTTATCCCCAGGATATGAGGGTTTATCCCCAGCATATTAAGGGTTTACCCCCAGGATATTAAGGGATTATTCCAGGATATCAAGGGTTGATCCCTAGATATTCAGGATCTATTCAGTAAAGCTAAAGTATGACTACATTCCTATGTTGAACACAGGGGACATGTATCACACAATTTAAAGGATGGGTTCGAATTTATAAGTGTGCACTGGGGACATTCCTATGGTGGAAAATTGGAATTGACTCTTTGGGAATCTCTGGTATGATCCTTCCTTTTTATTTGGATAACTTGAATTTTACAGATTATGTGCCAGTATTCTGAGCAGGATATCTTTCAGGATACATTTACAATGTGTTCCCAAGAATGTTCAAACAAAACTGTTTTCATAAGTAAAATTCATGTAGTAAAAGTATAACAACGGAAATAAAGCCAAAAGAGGGTTATATTATTAACGTACCAAAAGTTGTGCTCTTGGTTTCACCTCAAACCAAGGACCATCCACCAAGAGCACAAATAGTTCCCTACCATACTTACTTAACAGTTGAAGGTTCTGTCTCAAACCGAGACCCATCCACCTCCAACTGTTATATTGTTCAAAAGCAAAACATACTAACATCGATGACCAAGGGCTTCGACCTGAAACTCAGGATCCCCCCACCTTTGGCCATCATATTGTTCAAATGCAGGAAAAGTAAAGTGCAGAAAAAGTAAATTGTTTTGGGGTTACAAGCCAACGATTAAATTAAAAAAAGGTGGGCTCCGGCCTTGGCACGTATATCCATCATTGCCCACCTGAATGCCCTCACACAGCGGCATCTTCTCCAACCTTCTCCGTCTTCTCAGCTTCAGCATCCTGAGCAGCATCCTCACCAGCATCCGTTCCAGCATATGTCCCAACATCCTTCTTGTCTCCAGCCTTGTCCACCACCTCTGCTGACTTAGAGGAATCGCCAGCTTCAGCAGGATATGGCACAGCCTTGCCTCCGAGCTCCTTTAGCTTTACCACCTAAGAGTCAACCGGCTAGGATGGGCACACAAGGCCTGTCTCCTTGGCCTCATAAGCCATCTTGATGCGAGCTTGTAGCAGAGAAACAATGGCAGAGGCTTTGATTCCTTCCCGGAAAGAAACCATTTCCTGTTCATGCTCTATTTGGATGGTGGCAAGTTTGAGCTCAGCATCCTGGGTGACCTTCTTCAGCTTGTCCTCATAATGTCGGGCCTTCACCTCGGCAATGGCCCCTTGGTCAGCAACGGTGGTCTCGAGCTGTTTAATCCTGGCTTCTTGGAACACGTTCGTGCTGCAAGCATCAGTGTAAAGGTGGAGCAGATGCTGGAGGCCCTGCACGTCAAAATTCAGGTATAAGTCAAAATATATTAACCAGGATATCCTATCAGGATATATGTGCAGGATATATGTGCAGGATATTACCTTGTTAAGGAAGGATGTCATTGGCTCTAAGGAGTCAGAAAAGCTGAGTTCTTCATAGGAGAACCCTTCAGAGCCTGGGGCACTAACTTCGGAACCTTTCCTCTTTTTTGCGGTGGAAGCACGAGTCCTTGGATTAGCTTTAGGAGCCGGGAGCGGCTTGGAGCTGGTGGCAGCAGGGGTCTCTTTCTTGACCATGACTGGAGTGGGGTAACTGTCAAGCTCGTCAAGATCAAGGAGGATTGAGACTTTGCTGGAGTCTACATACAGGGAGTAGAATTCTTTCCTAAATATGCCAAATAAAAACATGTATGCAGGATATTGTGCAGGATCCTTACCAGAAATGTTCGCACTGGAAAGAGGGCTTGGAGATGGTGGAGACGGATTAAAACTTCTTTCAGCCTCTAAGAGGAGTCTGATAGCGTCAATTCTCTTCTGTGAGTCGGCTAGAGGAGGTGCAAGCTTCCTAAAATCAGCTGTGTACAAAACAATAAAAAGAAATTGATCAGCTCAGGATACGAAATAGGATATAAGGCAGGATCATCTTTAAACCCTAAATCCTACCCTTTCTCAACCACTTCACCGGATACTCCGTTCCACCAGGGATTGAGTCTCTTTTTACAAAGAAGAACTTGGATTGCCATTTCTCCTCGTTCCTGGTGGCACGAAGTATCAGCGGATCGCCGGAGGTGGAATAAAACAAAAATCTATAGGATCCGTGGCATCTTAGCCGGTATGCTAGGGGGAGATCGTGAACAGAAAAATCAGGAATGTGATTCTTTTTTATCTGGTCAAGAACGGACAAGACTCGCCAAAGCATCGGCATTGTTTGGCTAAAAGAGATTTTTGTAATATTGAAAAACTCAGTGATAAAATCTGGAAAGGGGAACCGTAATCCTAAGGTGAAAGGAAAGGCACTAAAACACAACCACTCATCGGAAACCATGTCCGACCGGATTTCCCGGTCGAACGGCCGGAATACCGTTCCTTCCGGGAAGATACCAGAGGATTTGAGAGTCGACAAGTGGGCACTATCAAAGGAGCATATCTCTTTCTCCGGTTCTTGGAAAAGATTCTGCTGGATAAATGAGGGGGCGGAGTCACCGGAGCTTGATCTTGTTTGCCTTGTCATATTCTTACCGGAATGCTGAACAGAATGAGAGATAAAGATGAAGATCAGAGAGAAAGTATTTACCTTTTTCTTTATCAGTTATGGTTAAAAAAGGATGAGGATGAGAAGTTATAGGGAGGTGATGAGTAAATATAGGCTGTGCAGTTGCAAAAGGTCACATCATGGGTCTAATCTCTTAAATTGCCTCGTTCTTCGTAAAAAATATAACCGTTAGTGCCAGGATACTAAGCGGTAACATTTTTTGGGGACAATTGTTTTGGGTGAAATTCTGAGCCCATATCCTGAGAAATATCTTGGGATATATCTTGATTATATGATATCTGTTCATATCCGAGATGCTGATTCAGGATATTGGTAACATCCTGAATGGTAACCTCAGGATTACTAACGGATTATGTGCAGGAGTACGAGCCCAGGTGCCCAACGTTCACGAATACCCGTTCTCCGGGAGACTCGGTCCAAGTCGTTCGAATAAAGACGTTGAAGCCGCTTTACCCGGTCTACAACATTATTAATGGAATATTCGGGAGCATCCCATATTTATAGGAATTTTAGTTTGTATTTTGTAACTATAAATAGATGGATAAATCAGATCGAAGAGGACATCACAACTACACTCACTACTCACTCACACTTGTTCTCTCGCAAACTTTCACTTTCACAGAAAGCATTGTAACACTTAGCGATCTGATCAATATCCTGCACTGTATCCTGAAGTTTGAAGCAATAAGAAGAACTAGGCAGCTGCGATTGTCAGCTCCCGAGGTTTTATGCCAGCGATCTAGATTGATCAAGGGCTTTCCTCGTACACCTCATGTCATTTCCTTTACTTTTTGCTCATAGTTTGATCGTAGATATAGCTCAATATCCTGAGCCGTATCCTGAAAACTGTTTTTTTTTCTAAACAACTTAACCAGCATATTTCTAACACACTTTTTAGCACACTACCTCACTTAACTAATTTGATCACTTAATTGCTTCGGTAATTTTTGACCAAAACACTAGGTATTTGCAATCAAGTTGTTTACAAAGCATAGCATACCATTAACGTTTTACTAAACAGTACAACCCATGACATCCCTAGCTCCTCCGATTGCAGGTTCCATTCCATGAAAACACCTAACGACCTGCAAGCATGCAAAAAAGTGTGTCAACATAAAGTTGGCGAGTTCACAATTTTGTTTAACGAAAATCTTGTAAATGTAGTTTAAAGACATGTTACGAATAATAAACTCTGTATCAATTAACTGTTCGTTTTTGGTGCCCTCATCAATGTCTATCATCATTGATCAAAGTGTTTAAGGTCATTAGTTCACGCCCCTCCTCCCAGGTACGGTGTGAGGTTTGTCAGGCCTAATAGCGCTATCAACTAATACCCATTTTTCCTCCCAGGCAACTAGCTCGGTATGTAAGTAAGGACTTTCGTGATAGAGTTGAGTTTATTAACTAACATCGAAATTAAACCAAAGTATTTAAAAGTATTCCTCCCAGGAATATTAGTTTCATGGTTGTGAAAGACTAGTGAACTCACCTTAGTTTGCTCGGTATGATAACGTGTCTTTACGCGTTAAGTAAGTGTTAGGCCCGTTACACACGACCTAATGTACATTAAACGTAAGTATGTATGCGAGTAGAGTGTTTGCAATACCCTAATGTCGCAACCCCCGACCCCTGCCTCTGGAGGCGGGCGGCCGCGGCCTACTCAGATATGGTGGTATCAGTGTTTAACATTATTTGCCAGCGGAAATTTGATCAGGACCGTAGTGAGGAAATATTTTATCAGAGTAAAACACCACACTTTCATATTAATAAACACATGGATAAAACCCAAGTTTCTGTTACAACATGTTTATAGGGATAAACCCTATTTTTATTGAATAAAACATATTTATTTATTAGGTAACTTTTATAGCCACATTTTTCCAAGCCTTCAGTGCTCTCCAGCTGGCTTCTATTTTGGCTTTCACATTTTGTTACCTGAAACGCGTTTAAAAACATTTTGTCAGTGGGAAATACTGGTGAATGAATCCCAATTTAATCAAGACAGGTTTTATCCTTGTACAATATTGAGGGCAATCAGCAATTACATTTGTTTATTTTCTACCTTAATTACCACCCACGGTACTGTCAACCCGACTTGTGGTCATGTTACTACTCACAGTGCAGTAACAAAATTTGTATACAAAACCCCAACATACCGACGATAATTGTAGAATACAAATACTCAATCACTGTTTAATATAATGTAAAACATTTGAGGTTTTGTAAAAACAGTTTACAAAAAGGAGATTACTCACATTGCTAGTTTAGACTTTTCCTGGTGTTTTTCCAGGTTATAATCTATTAATTACACAATGCACACGCGTTAGTATAATAACCCCATATTTACATTAGTTATACCCTCCCCGAGACAGAACTCCAACGACTACGTCGGGCAGAACCTCGACAGCCGTTACGGAGCACTAGATTAATCAGGCAACGTATCTAATACATAACCGGGGGTTATAATACTTACAACAAGGCAGAACTTCGTTAATTAGGGGGGTATAATACCCGGGTATAGTGCCTACTATAAATAAATTTGAGAGAGAAAAATGAATTCTGAACGACGTAAACTGAAGACCGATCGTCTCAATTTATAGGGCCTGGTTTTGAGTTTGTCGCGCCCCGCGTAGGCTTCAGCCAAGGGCTTCGCGGCCCGCGAGGCCAGCTAGGGTATGCCCTAGCTTGGCTGATTCGACCCATAGCTTCCACACGCATCGCGACACGTGGCACCACCAGGAGTGGCCTGGTGGTTGACATGTCGCGCGCCGCGTAGCCCGAAGACAAGGTCTTCACGGCCCGTGAGCGACCTTCTGATTTTGTTTTTATTTTTATTTTAATTATATAAAGGTATTTAGGGCTAAATATCTTATATGGGGCGTATTTTAAGGCATATAGGGATGTTATAAATATATTAGGGGTGTCGGAAAAATTTAGGAGGGTTGTTATATCCTCCCCACCTTAATTTAGAACTCGTCCTCGAGGTCTACTGGAACAGGTGTGGATATTTTCTTTGCATCTCTGATTCAAGCTCCCATGTGTACTATGGTCCTGTCTTGGAATCCCACTTCACTTTAACTAGAACTAATCTCTTGTGCTTGAGATTCTTGACTTTCCTGTCTTCAATTTGTAGAGGTTTTTCTATAAACTTAAGCTTCTCGTTTACCTCTATATCCTTAAGAGACACTACTAGTGATTCATCAGCTAAGCACTTTTTGAGATTGCATACATGAAATACATCATGTATTCATGCCATTTCCTCTGGCAGTTGTAGTTGATAAGCTATTGGTCCTAATCTTCTGATAATTTCAAAAGGTCCAACATACCTGGGGCTTAGCTTTCCCTTTTTGATGAATCTTACAACTCCTTTCCAAGGAGAGACTTTTAACAATACCTTGTCTCCTACCTAAAATTCCAACGGCTTTCGTCTGTTTCAGCATAACTTTTCTGTCGATCGTGTGCTGCTTTTAGTCTTTCCTTGACTTGAATGATTTTGTCCCGTTGTTTCTTGTACTATTCCGGGTCCTGATAATTGCTTTTCTCCAATCTCTGCCCAACAGACCGGAGTTCGGCACTTTCGTCCATAAAGTGCTTTAAATGGTGCAGCATTGATACTGGTATGATAGCTATTATTGTAAGAAAATTCTATTAATGGTAAATGATCGTCCCAATTTCCTCCGAAATCAATTACACAAGCTCTAAGCATATCTTCCATCGTTTGAATCATCCTTTTGCTTTGTCCATCCGTTTGAGGATGATAAGCTGTGCTTAGATTTAGCTTGGTTCCCATTGCTTTTTGGAAACTTGTCCAAAAATGAGAAGTAAAACGGCTATCTCTTTCAGAAATAATTGATAAAGGAATATCGTTTAATGAAACTATTTCATCTACATACAATTTAGCTAACTGTTCCATACCGAATTTCCTTCATTGGTAGGAAATGAGCAGATTTGGTTAACCTATCTACAATCACCCAGATTGTATCATTACCTTTTCGTGTCTTGGGTAATTTGGTAACAAAGTCCATTGTTATCAACTCCCATTTCCATACATGCATTTCCAATTGTTGCAATAAACCAGAGGGTTTTTGATGTTCAGCTTTGACCTGTGAACAGGTTAGACACTTGGTAACATAAGCTTCTATATCCTTTTTTCATTCCTATCCACCAGAAATTCTTTCTTAAATCTTGATACATCTTATCACTTCCAGGATGTATCATATATTTAGACTTATGGGCTTCGTCTAATATTCGGTGGCGTAGGTTTCCTAATTTAGGTATCCACATCCTGTTCTTATGGAATCTCCAAATTCTATCTGTTCCTTGTTCTAATTCTTTAATCATTCCTTTCAGTTTCTCAGTATCATCCTTGATTACTGATTCCTGTGCTTCTCTAATCTGGTCATTTAAATCTACTTGTAGATTTAATTTAAGAGAACGTACTCTTTTTGGCTTTTCATGATACTTTCTACTTAAAGCATCAGCAACTACGTTGGTTTTTCCTTCATGATACTGGATATTACAATCATAATCACTAAGAAATTCCATCCAGCGTCTCTGTCTCATGTTCAGTTCTTTTTGCCCAAAAATGTACCTTAAACTCTTATGATCAGTGAAGACAACAAATTTATTTCCATACAGATAGTGTCTCCAAATCTTAAGGGCAAAAATTATTGCTCCTAACTCTAAATCATGTGTTGTTTAATTTTCTTCATGATTCTTAAGTTGTCTAGAAACATATGTTATCACTTTTTGATGTTGCATCAACACACATCCATAACCTAACTTAGAAGCATCACAATAGACTTCGAAGTCTTCCGTTCCTTCTGATAAAGCTAGTATGGGTGCGTCGGTTAATCTTTACTTAAGAATTCTAAAGGCTTCTTCTTGTTTTGATCCCCATTTAAACTTAACAGACTTACAAGTTAACTTAGTTAAGGGAATGACTATTCTAGAAAAATCTCGAATAAACCTTCTATAATAACTGGCTAGTCCTAGAAAACTTCTAACCTCTGTTGGTGATTCAGGGACTTTCCATTTAGTAATCGCCTCTATCTTTGTGGAATCCACATGAATTCCTTCATGATTTACTAAGTGTCCAATAAATTGCACTTCTTCTAACCAAAATTCACATTTCGAGAATTCAGCATAAAGCTTTTCTTTTCTCAGTAAATTTAAAAGTGTATGCAGATGCGCTGCATGTTCCTTTTGACTCTTAGAGTAAATTAGAATATCATCTATATAGACAATTATGAATTTATCCAAATATGGCTTACATATTCGGTTCATCATGTCCATAAATGCGGTTGGGGCATTGGTTAAACCAAATGGCATGACAGTAAATTCATAATGGCCATACCTTGTTCTGAAAGCGATCTTAGGAATGTCCTCTTCTTGTACCTTTAATTGATGATATCCTGAGCGTAAATCGATTTTTGAAAAGAATCGAGCTCCTTGCAATTGATCAAACAGATCATCGATTCTCGGTAATAGGTACCGATTTTTTAATCGTGACCTTATTCAATTCGCGGTCATCAATGCACATACGCATTGACCTGTCTTTCTTTTTGACGAACAAGATCGGTGCTCCCCACGGTGATGAGCTTAGCTGTATGAATCCTTTCTCTAACAATTTGTCTAACTTTTTCTTTAACTCTTGCATTTCTGCAGGTGCCAAATGGTAGGGTGCTTTGGCAATTGGTGTTGTTCCTGGTAGCAGATGGATTCTGAATTTGAATTCCCTGTCTGGTGGTAATCCTGGTAATTCTTCTGGAAAAACATCTGAAAATTGAGATGCTACAGGGATATCTTTTAATTCCTTTCCTTTAGTGTCATTGATTATGGAAATCATATACACTATTGACCCTTTTCTTGCACTACTTGCAGTTTTCATCACATAGATGAATTTTGTGGATCTAGTTGGCTTATTTCCTTTAATTGTGATCTTTTCACCCTTGGGTGAATTTACTTTTATTGACTTTTGATCACATAGAATGCTGGCTTTATTGGCTATTAACCAATCCATTCCTAATACAATGTCAAATCCCGCCAGATTCCTTGGGTAAAGGTTTGCAATAAACTTTTGATTTAATATCTCTATTCTTGCTCCCTGCAAGATTTCAGAAATTTGAATGGTTTCTACATTTGCTGTTTCTACCAAACATTCTTGTTGGAGTTTAGTTAATGGTTGGTTGAGAATTTTGCAAATGAAGTATTAATAAAACTTTGGTTCGCACCAGAGTCAAATAAGACTTTGGCAAAAACATCATTAACTAAAAACGTATCGGCAATCACGTCCGGGATCATCTTTGCTTCTTCTACAGTCAAAACAACTGCTCTAGCATTCTTAGTAGTTTTGTTGTTCATGGCTGGAGCTAGTTTTGGACAATTCGGTTTGATATGCCCTTTTTCTCCACAGTTGAAGCACACTACGTTACTAGGTTTCTTCCTACAATCTTCCCCCTTGTGTCCTGGTATCCTACAGTAGTTGCAGTTGGTGGAGCATCTTCCTGAATGCTTTTTCTTACAGGATTTGTAGTAAGGTGTAGAGGTAGAACCTATATTTTTCCCAGGGTTGGAATTACCATAGCGAAATTCCTGGATAAGCCTTTGAGCTAGGTTCCTCCTCTGGTTTTCTTCTTGGGTACGTACCAATTCATCAGTCAAGGTGTTTGCTAGTTCTACAGCTTCTTCTATATTTGGTGGTCTAGCTGCCTTGACTACATGTCTAATTTCACCAATTAATCCCCAGATGTAACGGGATATTAACACTGGTTCTGGTGATGCTAGGGTTGGCACTATTCTAGAATATTCAAAGAATGTAGTAGTGTAACCCTTGCTGTCTACTCCAGTCATTCTAAGGTTTAAGAATTTATTAGCTATCTGCTCCTTTTCATTAGGAGGACAGAATTTCCTTTCCACCATATTCTTAAACTCAATCCATTCCATATTATAAACCCTGTCACTTCCCCTAGACTGGAGAATCGTGTTCCACCATTCTAGAGCTGAGTTCTTAAACATATTGGAAGCAAACATTATCTTATCCTCTTCTGCACACTTGCTTATTTTTAAGACTGCTTCAGTCTTTTCTAACCAGCGTAGGGCTGCAATGGCTTCTTCATTGCCAGAGAATTCTATTGGTTTACAGGACCACAATTCTTTGTAAGAAAAACCATAAGATATGGTTCTTCTTCTTTTTGGAATTGGCATTTGAATTAACGGTCCATTGTTCACGCTGTGACTGGGTTCAGTATGTGTTCGCTTACTTCCACTATTACTGTTATTATTATTTTCTGCTTCCCTAACATTTTGAATGATAGCTGGCATAGCATCTCTAATTTCTTGGGTTACAATGTGTCGAATAGCACTGTTATTTATCTGATTTTCATTATTCTGGTTTTCCGGATTTGCTGTGTCGGCCATCTGGATTTTAAACAATTACCAAATATTAATATCATAATACAATATTCAATGCAAACAATCACGCAACAAGCATATTGATCCAAAATCGTCGAACATTCTGACTTACTCTATTTTATATTATGTATCTATATTTATTACAAATACAACTGAGACTAAAGTATAATACTAGTATGCATCACTAACCACAAGATGGTCTATACTACAATATATATATATAAATTTTTTTTCAAACATACACGCATATATATATATATATATATATATATATATATATATATTATTACTACTACTATTACTGATAGGGATTCATCCAAAACTCCATATTACGCTCATCATATTTCCAGACGAGTCGTTCCCTTCTCTGTCTCATCCTCTCACTTCCTTCTAATATCTCCTCACCAAAGGTGCGAAGTTCCCATAGGTTCTCAGTATTCATGGGTGGTGCGGGTGCTGATATTGGCTCATGGTATTGAGGCATTGGTTCTTCCTGAGGGTATGAATTCTCTAGAATTTCCCTGACATATTGATCATTATCATAATATGGGTCTAGAGGGTCCAGGTCTGGGTAGGGTCCTACTAGGTTCTGCATGGGTTCCTCTATTGGGTAAAGTGGCTGGTAATCCCTGAGGTCATCAAACCATGGGTCGTAGTCTGGGGGATGGTGTAACAACTCTCACCAAAACTATTGTTTCTTATTAATATTTTGTCCAATAGGAAACCCTAATTGAGACCCCCAAGTAATCCTGCACAAACCCTAAAAATTTCAGAACAGTTGGAATCAGGATCAGGGCCCCTAAAACTCAGGGGGGTATTTCCTAGTTGATATTATCTAAACAGTTTTCGATAGAATTCGAATTTTAACGAACGGTCAACTCACCCAAGCTACTGAGACACGTGGCTACCCTATGCTAAAAGTGACCTCTCGCGCCACGCGAGAGCCTCTCGTGACACGCGACAGCGCCGTTTTTCCAGTATAAATAGAGGAGTTTGGCACTTGAATTTGGGCGTTGGTTCGACGTTAAAATTCGATTCGTACACCGAGATATCGTCTGATTACTATAAAAACACACACAATCATGAAATTTTGCCGCGATAACAGGGTAATAACTCGATCACTACTATGATTTAATGTCCGATCGATAGAAACCAATCCGATGGATGTTTAAGTGCTGCCCAAACTCGGGTTATGCTTTGTCATTCGTCGTAAATTCGATGGATGTTTAAGTATCGCACTTTGTCATTCATTGTGAAGGTTTTGATCTCGTGAGTTGTCGTAAAAGTTGGATTAAAGTTACTAACCTAGTTTTCGTGTGCATTGTTATTTAAATTAGGTTACAAGACTAATCATTAGGCTAAGCGCTGCCCGTTTAAATTTGCAATATGAGTCATTCTCTTTTTATCAAATTACTTTCCAAACTCTATTTGTTTCAAAGTTATAATTACAGGGATTAAGTCTTTGTAATCTTCAATTACTACCGGTATATGGGGTTTTGTATACATTACTTATTCCCGTCACCATTGGACAACGAGTTAGCCAATGGGTGATCTGAACATAGTCACAGAAACGAGTCGAGTGACAAATACCGATTTGGGGTAATTGGTTGATAGAAACAATGTAATCACCCTTAATACTGTAAGTTATAACATAGTTGTAATTGCAGTGATTAAGTCTTTGCCAATCTTTAAGAAGCAAATGTAAAAACTCTTAATGCTGTGAATTATAACAAATGTGTTTTGTGCAAAAATGAATGAACTCACCAGTATTTCTTGCTGACCAAATCTTTTTAAAACGCGTTTCAGGTAATTACAGTAGATCGGAATAGGAGTTGGATACGGCACCAACAAGGCTTACTGAAGTGGCTTATTTTATCAAATAAATTAAATTAAATTGAATGTAGTTTTATGTATTCGGGTTTATCCCAAATACTAAAGCTACCTTTGTAAAACATGAGTTTATTCCCATCTGTTTAATGAATAAAATCCGGTGTTGCAAAACTCTGATATTTTTCCTAACTCACGGTCCTGATGAACATTTCCGCTACACTACTTTTCAAAATAACCACCGGTACCACTGAACTGGTTCGCGGCTCTCGATTCCTTCCATGGTGGGGTCGGGGGTCGTGACAGAAGGTGGTATCAGACCACTGAGTTAAGCTAATAGGTGTTGTGATAATAATAGCTAAGATTAACCAAAAGAGTTAGGAAATTGCTATTAACTGATGACACACTTGATAGTATTTAGACTTGAACCTAAGAAAAATTACCTTAGCATAAGCTTCGAGATAAGCTAAGTACTTGCATGGTTAAAGCATGATGGGTGATTGGTATGCCATGAGGATGATAACTTAAACATTGCAAGTATGGTAAATAAGTGATAACACTTGGCCACTGTTATTTCTTGTTTATTGGTACTACTTGGTTCTGGAATATGATCCGTCATGTGAATACTAATTTCCTTATTATTTGAAGAAAACTCTAATAAAAGGTTCATTGTAAGTCATGAATTGAGAAAGATCTATTTACGGGAAATACAAATTACTTTTCCGGCAAGACTGGGTATGATGTAGTAGACTCTCCAGCTTGTCCGGATATAATGAGAATACCTCTCCAGCGAGAACCGGGTAAGACGGGGTATATGATATGTCAAACGAGTAACAAGAATTCCCCTAAATAGTATCATGACATGATATCTGACTTGTTGTTTTTTTTTAAATATAAATCTGTTAAATACATTAACCTTATGAATGGTATGTATATTACAGTATGTGAAATGTGTGATTATATAGATATGTATATCTATAAGGAAATTCAAAAACCATAAGGATTGACAATTTAGCACAAGCATATGTGTCACTAATAATTATAGATTTCTTTATCAGGAATCTCTCGTATACATCTATAATTCTGATATCAAACATTATTTCGTTTGATCATCTATCTCGTAACTCGTGTGACAATATAAACAATGGGAACCCTTTTAGTTGGGACGCCATCGAAAGTATAAGAATTCCTATTTGTTTCCTTAAATTGTTTAAAACAGTAGGAAATCTGTAACTAAAAGTCATGCTATGCACAAGACGTCTAAAAACCCACGCTAATGAAGGGTACTTCTACTCTTGTGAAAATAAGAGTAACCACGACTAGGTGCACCTACCAAGACTCTCTTCACCTATAATCCTACTAAGACTACCTGTTATGGGCGAAATTCTGAGTCCATATCCTGGGGGATATCTTGGATTATATCTTGGTTATATGATATATGTTCACATCCGGGATGCTGATTCAGGATATTGGTAATATCCTGAATGGTATCCTCAGGATTACTAACGGATTATGTGCAGGTACGTGTGGTTGGAAGCTAGCAACGTTCATAAGGAATCATTTCGCGGGAGACTCGGTCCAAGTCGTTCAAATAGAGACGTTGAAGCCGCATTACTCGGTCCACAACGTTAACTATGGAATATTCGGAGTATCCCATATTTATAGGAATTATCGTTTGTAGTTTGTTACTATAAATAGGTGGGTATACCAGATCGAATAGGACATCACATGAACACTCGCTACACTCTTACACTTGTTCTCTAGCAATTTTCACTTTCGCACAAAAGCATTGTAACACTTAGCAATCTGGTCTATATCCTGCACTGTATCCTGAAGTTTAAAGCAATAAGAAGAACAAGGCAGCTGCGATTGTCAGCTCCCGAGGTTTTATACCGGCGATCTAGATCGATCAAGGGCTTTCCTCGTACATCTCGTGTCACCTCCTTTTACTTTTTGCTCATTGTTTGATCGTAGATACAGCTCAATATCCTGAGCCGTATCCTGAATACTGTTTTTCCAAACCACTTAACCAACATATTTTCAAACACACTTTTTAGCACACTACCTCACTTGACTAATTTGATCACTTAATTGCTTCGGTAATTTTTGACCAAAACAATTTGGCGCCCACCGTGGGGCAAGTGGTGCTCTCTTTACTAAAAATCTTTGTGAAATCGTTAATCGGTTTTCTGTTTTCAAAGCTTTTTGCCACATTGTTTACAATGGCCTCAAGATCAAACATGAGCTCCTCCACTGTGTCTGCTACAACTTCTGCTACTACCGATTCGGTGCTTCCACCACCTCCTCCAAGGATGCCAACCTCTTCACAACCTCAGGATATTATCCCTACTCGGGGTGTTCAGTGATCTGCTCCCATTTTAGCTTCTAATGATGAAATTCTAACCTTGTTTGGAAGTGTGCAGGAACAAATGAGGCAGCCACAGGAAACAAACCAAATGCTGTTAAGGGAAATACAACTCCTGAAGTCTGGCTCGAGCAGATCTGCTGAGGATATCGTCACTCCACTACAACCCAGAACTCTAAACTTCAGTTCGGCCATGTACACTGAGGATAATAGGGGGAATATCGTGCCTAGCCTTCCTCAGAACCATACTCCTGAAATACCCTCCTCGATCAAGATGTCAACCATGAGGAGTTCAGGATATGCTTCAGGATATGTGCAAAATCCTCCGACGGGTAACGTGTCGAATAATAATAATATTAATGCTACTAACAATAGTGGATCTTTGCAGGATACAGGTGTAACATCAGCATTTACTAGGGAGCTTCAGAAGTTGAAGGACATGATATCCAGCGTACCTGGAGTGGTCCAGCCGATCCCGGAAGTGTCCCAAGACAGCCACAGGATATCTCGCTTTGCATATCCTATCTGTGATGCTGAAATTCCAAAGAGATTTCAAACCCCCAACATGAAGCTCTATGATGGAACTACAAATCCTGAGGAGCATATTGCCCAGTATAGGGAGAGGATGGAGATTAACCCTATCCCTCCGGAGCTCAAGGAAGCATGCTTGTGCAAGGGTTTTGGCTCTACCTTAACAGGATCAGCCTTGAAATGGCTCCTAAACGTTCCTCCTCATTCGATTACATCATTTGCTCACCTAGTGAATTTATTTAACAGTCAGTTTTCTTGTAGTAGAAGCTTTGAAAAACTAACAAGTGACCTCTACAGGATAACGCAGGGGCCTCAAGAATCCCTAAGGGATTATGTGAACAAGTTCAGCCGGGAATCCTTAGACATACCGCATCTTGATGTTGCAACAGCTGTGCAAGCTTTCAAGATGGGGCTGCAAAAAGATTCTCAATTTTACCAAGACCTTGTAATGAACCCATGCAGGAACTTGGATGAAGCTCGAAACAGGGCCCTAAGATATATTCGATTGGAGGATGACAGAAAGATGCAAGAGAGGATGAACTCATCCAACACCTATGAAACAACTAACAGGAAGTCAGAATCCTCATTTAAGCCATATCACCCTAAGCCATATGGTAGAAATGAAAATAAGAAAGTGAATGCTGTCGAAGATGAGGATCCTAAAGAGTATCCTGAATTATCTGAATATTGCTTTTCTGTTAACATTCCTGAATTGATGTATGCCATGCAGGGTTTAGGAGACAAGGCTAGGTGGCCTCGAAAGAATCAACAAAAAGCTGATTGGAAAGATAAGTCAAAATGGTGTGCCTTCCACGAAGATTTCAGACATGTGACTGAGGATTGCATTGCCCTAAGGAAAGAAATAAGTTATCTTCTGAGCAAGGGGTATTTGAAAGATCTCATAGGAAGAAAGAAGAACAAGGGTCAGGATACTGAAAAGGATCCTGAACGAGCAGCCTCACCTCCAGCGGATTCTAAGATAATCAACTTCATTTCGGGAGGATCCGATATTTGTGGGACTTCATATTCGGTAGCGAAGAGACATGCAAAGGAAGCTAAAGCTGAAAGGGGAGACAAACCTGTCAGGATGACTACCCTCACAACTGACAAAGTGATCACATTTGATGCTGATGACAGGGATACTGTTCAGGATCCTCATCATGATGCTCTGGTAATAACGTTATATGTGGCTAACCATTTTGTACACAGGATATTGGTTGATAATGGCAGCTCCGTCAATATAATCCAACTAGAGACTCTGAAGAGAATGAATGTATCTCCAATGGATATCACTTCAAAGTCCACCGTGCTTGTTGGGTTCAGTGGAGAGGCTGGGAACACAGTGGGAGAGATAAAATTACCAGTATATGTTGAAGGAGTCAACTTGATACAACGATTCTATGTGATGGATTCTCTATCCTGCTATAATATCATACTGGGAAGACCATGGATTCATGATATGAAGGCTGTGCCATCAACATATCACCAATGCATCAAGATCCCTACCCCTTGGGGAGTCGTCAAGGTTGAAAGTGATCCGCAGGAGGCGAAAGAATGCTACTCATCCTCGATGAAATCCTCAACCAAGCCTAGTGCAGTATAGCAATTAAAGATGCGGGCCCAGGATATCATGGAGGATCCTGAGCAGGATGTGAAGAAAATTATCCTGGACCAGGATAATCCTGATATCTTAGTGCTCGTAGGAACCAATATCCCTCAGGATATTGAAGAACAGTTAATTAACTTTTTGAAATGCAGGATGTCAACGTTTGCGTGGAAGCATGAGGATATGACAGGCATATCCAAAGATATTATCACTCACAAGCTTGGAATTGATAAATCATTCAAGCCTGTTCAGCAAAAAAGAAGGAAATTTGCTCCTAAGCGGAATACGATTATCCAAGAGGAAGTTGAGAGATTGTTGAAGTCCAGGATGATCAGAGAAGTTAAGTTTCCAAGATGGTTAGCAAACGTGGTCGTGGTACAGAAGAAAAATGGGAAATGGAGAGTCTGCGTAGACTACACAAATTTGAACAAGGCTTGTCCTAAAGACCCATTTCCTCTTCCTCACATTGATGCAATGGTGGATGCTACTGCCGGGCATGAAATGTTGACCTTCATGGATGCATCCTCAGGATTTCAACAGATTCAAATAGAACCCTCTGACCAGGAGGATACTACCTTCATGACACCAACAGGTATTTATTGTTATACGGCTATGCCTTTTGGTTTGAAAAATGCAGGTGCAACATATCAGAGATTGGTAAATATGATGTTCAAAGACAAGCTGGGGGACACCATGGAGGTATACATTGACGATATGGTGGTAAAATCGAAAAAAGCCCAGGATCACCTCCCGGATATTAAAGGAGCATTTGATATCCTGGACCAATATAACATGAAGCTAAATCCTGCTAAGTGTCATTTCGGAGTGGGGGCAGGAAAATTTCTAGGATATATGGTGACCAAAAGAGGAATAGAGGCGAGCCCGGAACAGATTAAAGCCATCTTGGATATTAAGTCACCCTCGAATATGAAAGATGTTCAACGATTAACAGGGAGAGTGGCAGCGTTAAACAGATTTATTTCAAGATCTTCAGAGAAATGCAAAGAGTTTTATGATATCCTGAAGAAGAATAAGAAATTTGAATGGGGTGAGAAACATGAAGCAGCCCTGCAGGATTTGAAGCAATATCTTACAATTGCACCTCTGCTAATGAAGCCTGAGAATGGTGAACCACTATCCCTATACCTCGCAGTATCAGGAAATGCTGTAAGTGCCGTCCTTGTAAAGGATCATGAAGGTCAGCAATATCCTGTTTATTATGTTAGTAAAAGTTTGTTAAATGCTGAAACTAGGTATTCTCATTTAGAAAAATTGATACTAGCATTAGTTATGGCATCAACGAAGCTTAGACATTACTTTGAGACACATAGGATTCATGTTAAAACAAATTATCCTGTCAAAAATGTGCTTAGGAAACCAGAGATGTCAGGCAGGATGGCCAAGTGGTCAGTAAAATTGAGTGCCTATGATTTAGTATATGAACCTAGAAATGCCATAAAGTCTCAGGCTTTAGCTGACTTTGTGGCTGATTTCAGTAGTGACATTCAGGATGAGGTAGACCTAGAAGTCCAACAGTTAGGAGAATCCTCAGGATCCTGGACATTATATACTGATGGTGCATCTAATGTACGAGGAGTAGGATTGGGAATACTACTAAAATCGCCACAGGGGGACATATTACCCCAGGCTATTAGATGTGAATTTCCTGCTACTAACAATGAAGCAGAGTATGAGGCTTTAATTGCAGGATTGGAGCTAGCTAAGAATATGAGTATCAAGAATTTGCGAGTATATGTTGACTCCTTGTTAATTACTAACCATTTTAATGGATCCTATGCAGTTAAGGGTGAGAAATTAATCGAATACCTCGATATTCTCAAAAAATTAGCAGGATATTTCGATGTTTTTACACTTGAACAGGTACCAAGAGAGGATAATGTTGAAGCAGTTGCCTTAGCAAATCTGGGATCATCGATCAGGATACCAGAAGGGACCCAAATACCAATATTACATATCTTGTATCCTGCAACGAATCCTCAGGATAAAGAAGTAGCGGGTATTCAGGATCCTGGAGCAGAGTATCCTGAACCGGATCCTATATCTTGGACGGCTCCAATCATGAGATATCTCAAGGAAGGACACATCCCCAAAAATGAAAATCCTAAGGCATTTAGGATGAAGGTATCACGATTCACTATTATAAATAATGTTTTATACAAGAAATCTCTTGCAGGACCGTATTTGAGGTGCTTAGAGGATCCTGAAGCAAAAGAAGTACTTCAGGATATACATGAAGGGGATTGTGGTAACCACACTGGGGGCAGGTCATTGTTCTCGAAAGTATTGAGAACAGGATATTATTGGCCAACGATGAGGAAAGATGCTACGGAATATGCTCGAAGGTGTGATGCATGTTAAAGGCTTAGTAACATACTACATCAACCAGCTGAACCACTATATCCTGTAGTTTCCCCTTGGCCATTCATGAAATGGGGGATGGATATAGTAGGGAAGTTACCGAAAGCTCCGGGAGGAAAAGTCTTTATGCTAGCGATGACGGATTATTTCTCTAAATGGGTTGAAGCTGAAGCATTTGTTCAAGTTAGAGACCAAGAAGTAGTATCCTTCATAAAGAGGAATATCCTGACCAGGTTTGGGGTACCGGCGGAAATTATTTGTGATAATGGGTCCCAGTTCATAAGCAAGCGGACTACTGACTTTTGCAAGAGTTGGGGAATCAAAATGATTACGTCGACTCTGGTACATCCTCAAGCGAATGGACAAGCTGAATCCTCGAACAAGATAATTGTCAATAACTTAAAAAGAGACTTGGAGCCAAAAAAGGAAGATGGGCAGAAGAATTATCCTTTGCTTTGTGGGCTGATAGGACAACGGTAAAGAATGCAACAGGCCAAACCCCATTTTCCTTGGAGCAGAAGCAGTGATCCCAACGAAAATGGCAATACCTACTGCAAGATCTATCCTACAGGATCCTGAATAGAATCCTGAGGCCTTATGTCAAGATTTAGATACTATAGATGAAAGAAGAGATGCAGCAAGGCTAAGGATGGCAGCATATCAACATAGAGTATCCAAAGCATATAACAAGAATATAAGAACTAGGAGATTTCGAGTTGGTGATTGGGTGCTAAGAAAGGCTTTTCAAAATACCACTAATCCTGCCGATGGCAAGTTAGCTCCAAAATGGTAAGGACCATATGAAGTTGAGTCAGAGGCAGGAAAAGGAGCTTATCGACTTAAGAGTATGGAAGGGGATATGCTACCAAGATCCTGGAATGCAATACACTTAAAGCTCTATTTCAAGTAAGAATAGAATTTAATTTCTATCTCAGAATGGTATGTATTCTATCTATTTAAATATATTTGTTTATTATCTTGTACCCAATACTGACTTAAGCATCGGAGGGGTGTTAGCCAGGCTAACACCCGCCTTAGTTTACAGTTGTTTTGCAGTGTATGCTTCAGGATATAGCTCCCGGATATACACTCAGGATAACTCGAAAGATTAGAGGATTGGCCCCCTCTCTCACGTATAAGGGATCCTGATCCCTTCAAAGGTTTAAAGGTATTCACCTTTCTTTCGAATTGGGTTTAAACACCTCGCCTGGAGCGCAAGTTATCTAGGTATAGTTCAAGGTAGCGGGACCAGTTCATGTAAAAGTGGCTGATAATTTCATTACTGTTGGCTATATCCTGGATCCTGAAGGTATATGAGGATTGATCACCCTCTCTCACGAAAGAGTATTTTCATACTCTCTAAGGTTTAAAGGTTTTCACCTTTCTAAGATTTGGAGTTTATACACTCTCGCCTGTAGCGCATGAAAATCAGGGTTTATCCCCAGGATATCAGGGTTTATCCCCAGGATATTAAGGGTTTATCCCCAGTATGCTAAGGATTCATTTCAGGATATCAAAAGTTTTGCCTCGGGGTGTTCGAAATTTATTCAAGCCAAAGTGTGAATACATTTGCGTTTCTATGTTGTACATAGGGGACATATATTATACTATTCGAAGGATGGATCCAAGTTTATAAGTCTGCACTGGGGACATTCCCAAGATGGAAGATTGGAATTGACTCTCTAAGAGTCTTTGGTATGGTCTCTCCTTTTTTCAAATGATTTAAGTCTTCTAAGTTATATGACGATATCCTGACCAGGATATCTGTAAGAATACTTTTCAGGATATTTTCAGAATGCGTTCCCATAATATTCTTAAAAATATTCAAACATAACGATTTTCATAAGTAAAATTTGTACACCAATAACAACAATAATAAAGTCAAAAGAGAAGTTATATTATTAACATACCAAAAGATGTGCTCTTAGTTTCACCTCAAAACAAGGCCAATCCACTAAGAGCACTAGTAGTTACTTACCATATTTACCCAACAGTTGAAGGTTTCGTCTCAAACCGAGACCCATCCACCTTCAACTATTGTATTGTTCAAAAAGAATGCAGGAAATGTAAATTGTTCAAGTGCAGAAAAGTAAAGTGCAGAAAAGTAAATTGTTTAAGGGATTACAGACCAACATTCAAATGTAAAAAGGTGGGCTCTGGCCTTGGCACATATATCCGTCATCGCCCACCTGAATGCCCTCACACAGCGGCATCTTCTCCAACCTTCTCCGACTTCTCAGCACCAGCATCCTGAGCAGCATCCTCACTAGCATCCATCCCAGCATCTGCTCCAGCGTCCTTCTTGTCTCCAGCCTGGTTCACCACCTCTGCTGACTTGGAAGATTCACCGACTTCAGTAGGAAGTGGCACAGCTTTGCCCCCAAGCTCCTTTAGCTTGGCCACCCAAGATTCAACCGGCCAGGATGGGCATTGTTAGGGGAGGATTTTCTAACAATTAGTGATCCTTATTCGTTATCCTAACTAGTGATCCTTACTTCTGTGACAGGTGGTGATCCTCAGAAGAGCTTCAGGATCAGGATCATGGATCACTTTAAGGATCCTCGTACTGACGATTGTTTACTTATGTTTTGTAGCATTTCGCAGATATATTGAGCTTGACCAAGTCTAAGCGACATTCCTGGAGAATATTCCTGAACTATTCTGCACGTGCCTGACCGAAAGTAGACGTTATGGAGAACGTGGAGGCTTGGTACGAAAGTCGGATAGTTAGTTTAGGTGGTTTTTTCTATTTTAAAAATGGAGTAACGAGCTAGTAGAACACACTTAGCCATTTTTCAGTTACACACACTCGTACAAACGCTCATACAAGCTCTCGTTCAATCACTTAGCAATTTCATACACTTTTTACACATTTCACCGTAGTGATCCTTGTACCTAGCTCGTTACTATCCGAAGTTGTAAACATTTAACCATTTATTTTAGCTTGGTGATCGGTAGTTTCCATCACCCGGGGTTTTTTGTGCCGGAGATCAACTCTTGATCAAGGGCTTTTTCCCCGTATAAATCCTTGTGTTGTTTGTGCATTTTACATTGAAGTGATCCTCATCGCTGTTACATATTTAAAGCATCATTCCCCTAAACAAAGAGTTTGGTTGCAATATCCTCATCAGATTTTCTGACCAAAACAGTTTGGCGCCCACCGTGGGGCAATTGGTGCTTCGTCCTTAAGAAAATACGCATTTCTGTGCTTAATTCGGTTCACTACAACCAAGCAGATGGCTTCCTCATCGAAGAATGCTTCAAACTTGATGCCCTCATTCACTTCTTCACAAGGCGTTCCTCCTTTGCCTCCACCACCTTCTGGATCCCAGAAGAATACTGAGAATGCTGCGAAGAAACCGACTGCCATTTTCTCAAAACCACCTACTTCCTCTGTTTCAACTAATCCTACTACTAATGATCTCTATGCTTTGATTTTGCAGATGAGGAATCATGCACAAGAGCAGGATAAAACCAACGAAAGGATCCTCCGGGAGATTGACGAAATTAAGAAACAGAAGAAAACGGCAGAGAATCACTCCCCACTGATGCCCAGATCTTTGAATTTTGATACTCCGGTGATTACTTCTCAGCCATCAGTGGTTCCAGACATTCAATATGTGGGAGGACCAAAAGGAGTGCACTACGGAACAACAACCATGACCCAGGCATCAGGTTCACTTTTCCAGCCAGCAGGATCCTATCCTCAGCATATGGGATCCCTCACAAGTTCAGGAGTGCAGCAGTTTCAAGGATCCTCCTTCATTCCAGGATCATCCCAGGTTCAAGGATCCTCCTTCATTCCAGGATCATCCCAGGTTCAGGGATCCTCCTTCGTCCCAGGATCATCCCAGGTTCAAGGATCCTCCTTCGTCCCAGGATCATCCCAGGTTCAAGGATCCTCCTTCATTCCAGGATCATCCCAGGTTCAAGGATCCTTCTTCATTCCAGGATCGTCCCAGTTTCAGGGATCCTTCCAGATGCCAGGATCCTTGAGGAGTTTACAAACAGGAAGTTCGGATGTCCATCAGGGAGATTTTATTCCAATGCAGACCAATGCCTCAACTGGTCCCTCGATCATTCCAGAGCCCCAACAATATGGATTAGCATCCATTCTCCCTAACTTGAATCCAATGGGAGGTAACACTTTTAACAATTCTTATACTACTAACCAAGGTCTCATGCAGGATCCAGGTATCAATCATGCCATGGCCAGAGAATTGCAAAAGCTAAAGGATATGATATCAAGTGTCCCGGGAGTAGTCAAACCTATCCCAGAGATTGCAGATGGGAGCCATAAGATATCTCGTTTTGCACCACCAATCTGTGATGCTGAGATACCCAAGAGGTTCCACGTGCCTACAATGAAGCTGTATGATGGCTCAACAGATCCTGAAGAACACATAGCACAATACAGGGAGAGGATGGAGATCAATCCAATCCCAGAAAGGTTAAAGGAAGCATGCCTGTGCAAAGGATTCGGATCCACTCTTACTGGATCAGCTCTCAAATGGCTGCTAAGTCTTCCTCCCTATTCTATTACCTCATTTGCTAACCTAGTTAACTTGTTTAATAATCAGTTTTCTTGTAGTAGAAATTTTGAACGATTAACTAGTGATTTATATAGGATAACCTAGGGTCATAATGAATCATTAAGGGATTACATTACCAAATTCAGTAAAGAATCCTTAGACATTCCTAACTTAGATATAGCCACGGCTGTTGAGGCCTTCAAAATGGGATTGCTTAGGGATTCGTTATTTTATGATGATCTTGTTATGACACCATGCAGGAACTTAGATGAGGTAAGAACCCGAGCACTTAGGTACATACGGCTAGAGGATGACAAGAGGATCCAGGAGAGGATAACAGGATCCTCAAAGCAGGATAAGCAAGGATCCTCATTCAGGAACAACAAGTTCAGATCCTACAACAGATCTGATAACCAGAACATGCACTCTATTGATCAAGAAGAGGATGACGAAGATTATCCTCCACTTTCTGAATATTGCTTTAGTGTTGATAACAATGAGTTAATCCTTGCTATGCAGAACCTAGGTGATAAAGCTAGATGGCCGAGAAAGAATGATAGGCCGGCTGCAACTAAGGATAAATCAAAGTGGTGTGCGTATCATGAAGATTTTGGGCACCTTACAGAAGAATGCATTGCATTAAGAAAGGAAATTGGATACTTGTTGAGCAAAGGGCATCTAAAAGAGTTGTTGGGAAGAAAAAAGTCAAGGACTCAGGATCCTGAAAGGATCCCTGAGAAGGCTCCAGCTCCTCCACAGATGCACAAGTGATAAACTTTATTTCTGGAGGATCCGACATTTGTGGCACATCCTTCTCAGCAGCTAAAAGGCACGCGAAGGAAGCTAAGATGGATAATGGAGAAAGACCAGTCCGAACATCAAGTGTCTCCGAAGGAAAAGTCATAACCTTTGATGAAGAGGATCGTGTTGATATCCAGGATCCTCATCACGATGGTTTAGTTATTACTCTTTTCATATCTAACCATTTTGTCCGCAGGATCCTAATAGACGGAGGAAGTTCAGTGAACATTATCCAGCTCGATGTTCTAAAGAAGATGGGTATCCCTGAATCAGAGATCATACCAAGATCCTCCGTGCTCGTGGGATTTAGTGGCGAAACTGTTAGGGGTCATTTTCTTAACATATGTATCCTGACCAATATCCTGCCTTTGTTTGGTTATTTGTAATCAGGATGCTGGAAGAGGATATTGCTGACATCTTGGGCGATATCCTGAAGCTTATTGAATTAACCACGTGCAGGTTAAGGGCAGAGGCTTGCTAACGGTCACAAGGACTTCTTCTCCTCAAGACTCGGACGAATTTGTTGAGAAAGAGACGTTGAGCCCGAAAGACTAGGTCTGCAACGTTCCAAGAAGGAATATTCGGTGAATCCCGCGAGTTTAGGGTAGTTAGTTATCTTATCTTTACTATAAATAGATGAGGTCGGATCAACTTAGAACACATCATTTCACACTTACACTCTCGAACACAATCACATTCTAGCTAGTTGCAAACACCACACTTGTATTTCATTTTCGTTGTAACACTTAGTCGATCCGTACCACATCCTGCACTGTATCCTGATTTTTGAAGCAATTGAAGAACAAGGCAGCTGCGATTGTCAGCTCCCGAGGTTTTATGCCGGCGATCTAGATTGATCAAGGGCTTTCCTCGTACATCTCGTGTCACTTCCTTTACTTTTTGCTCGTTAATTGCTCATTGTTTGATCATCGATACAGCTCAGTATCCCGAGCCGTATCCTTAAACTGTTTTTGCAAGTAATTTAATTGACACATTTTTGACATTTACTTCAAGCACACTACCTCACTTAACTAATTTGATAACTTAATTACTTCGGTAATTTTTGACCAAAACAATTTGGCGCCCACCGTGGGGCAAGTGGTGCTCTTTTTACTAAAACTTTTTGTCAAATCGCTAATCGGTTTTCTATTTTCAAAACTTTTTGCCACATTATCTATAATGGCCTCAAGATCAAACATGAGTTCCTCTACTGTGTCTGCTATGACTTCTGCCACTACCGGTTCGGTGCTTCCACCACCTCCTCCAAGGATGCCAGCCTCTACACAATCTCATGATGTTATTCCAACTCGGAGTGTCCAGGGATCTGCTCCCGTTTTAGCTTCTAATGATGAAATTTTAACCTTATTTGGAAGTGTGCAGGAACAAATGAGGCAGCAACAGGAAACAAACCAAATGCTTTTGAGGGAGATACAACTCCTGGAGGCTGGCTCGAGCAGATCTGCGGAGGACAATGTCACCCCGTTACACCCCAGAGCGTTGAACTTTAGCTCAGCTGTGTACACCGAGGATAATAGGGGGAGTATCGTGCCCAGTCTTCCTCAGAATCATACTCCTGAAATACCCTCCTTGGCCCGGATGTCAACCATAAGGAGCTCAGGATATGCTTCAGGATATGGGCAGAATCCTCCAACTGGTAACGTGTCTAATAATAATAATACTCATGCTATTAACAGTGGTGGATCCTTGCAGGATACAGGTGTAACATCAGCACTTACCAGGGAACTTCAGAAGTTGAAAGACATGATATCTAGTGTACCTGGGGTGGTCCAGCCGATCCCGGAAGTATCTCAAGATAGCCACAAGATATCTCGTTTTGCATACCCTATATGTGATGCTGAGATCCCAAAGAGATTCCAAACTCCCAACATGAAGCTTTATGACGGGACTACGGATCCTGAGGAGCATATTGCCCAGTATAGGGAAAGAATGGAGATTAACCCTATCCCTCCGGAGCTCAAGGAAGCGTGCTTGTGCAAGGGATTTGGTTCTACTCTAACAGGATCAGCCTTGAAATGGCTGTTGAACGTTCCTCCTCACTCAATTACTTCATTTGCTCATTTGGTTAATTTATTTAACAGTCAATTTTCTTGTAGTCGGAGTTTTGAGAAACTAACCAGTGATCTTTACAGGATAACTCAAGGGCCTCAAGAATCCTTGAGGGATTATGTGAACAAATTTAGTCGAGAATCCTTGGATATCCCACATCTTGATGTTGCAACAGCTGTGCAAGCTTTTAAGATGGGATTACAAAAGGATTCTCAGTTTTATCAGGATCTTGTAATGAATCCCTGCAGGAATCTCGATGAAGCTCGTAACAGGGCCTTGAGATATATCCGTCTGGAAGATGACAAGAAGATGCAAGAAAGGATGAACTCATCCAACACTTACGAATCGACTAACAGGAAGTCAGAATCCTCATTTAAGTCATATCGGCCTAAGCCATATGGTAGAAATGAAAACAAGAGAGTGAATGCTGTCGAAGATGAGGATCCTGAAGAGTATCCTGAGTTGTCTGAATATTGCTTTTCTGTTAATATTCCTGAATTGATGTATGCTATGCAGGGTCTAGGAGACAAGGCTAGATGGCCTCGAAAGAATCAACAAAAGGCTGACTGGAAAGATAAGTCGAAATGGTGTGCTTTCCACGAAGATTTCGGACATATGACTGAGGATTGCATTGCTTTAAGGAAGGAAATAAGCTATCTTCTAAGCAAGGGATATCTGAAAGATCTCTTAGGAAAGAAGAAGAATAAGGGTCAGGATACTGAGAAGGATCCTGAGCGAGCTGCATCACCTCCCGCGGATGCCAAGATAATCAACTTCATTTCGGGGGGATCCGACATTTGTGGAACTTCGTATTCGGCAGCAAAGAGACACGCAAAGGAAGCCAAAGCCGAAAGGGGAGACAAACCTGTCAGGATGGCTACACTCACAACTGACAAAGTGATCACATTTGATGCTGATGACAGGGATACTGTCCAGGATCCTCACCATGATGCTCTGGTAATAACGTTATATGTGGCTAACCATTTTGTACGCAGGATATTGGTTGATAATGGCAGCTCCGTCAACATAATCCAGCTAGAGACACTTAAAAGAATGAATGTGTCTCCAATGGATATAACTTCGAAGTCCACTGTGCTTGTTGGATTCAGCGGAGAAGCCAGAAACACAGTGGGAGAGATAAAGTTGCCGGTGTACGTTGAAGGAGTCAACTCGATACAACGTTTCTGTGTGATGGACTCTCTATCCTGCTATAACATCATACTAGGAAGACCATGGATTCACGATATGAAGGCCGTGCCATCAACATATCACCAATGCATCAAGATACCTACCCCTTGGGGAGTTGTTAAAGCTGATAGCGATCAGCAGGAGGCGAAAGAATGCTACTCCTCCTCGATGAAATCCTCAGCCAGAACTAGTGCAGCATAGCAATTAAAGACGCGGGCCCAGGATATCGTGGAGGATCCGGAGCAGGATGTGAAGAAAGTTATCCTGGACCAGGATAACCCCGATATTTCGGTGCTCGTAGGGACCAATATCCCTCAGGATATTGAGGAACAATTAATTAACTTTTTGAAATGCAGGATGTCTACGTTTGCATGGAAACATGAGGATATGACTGGCATATCCAAAGATATCATCACTCACAAGCTTGGAATTGATAAGTCGTTCAAGCCTGTGCAACAAAAAAGAAGGAAGTTTGCTCCTGAGTGGAACACGATTATCCAAGAGGAAGTTGAGAGATTATTAAAGTCAAGAATGATCAGAGAGGTTAAGTTCCCAAGGTGGCTAGCAAACGTGGTTGTAGTACAGAAGAAGAATGGGAAATGGAGAGTTTGTGTAGACTACACAGACTTGAACAAAGCTTGTCCTAAAGACCCATTTCCTCTCCCCTATATTGATGCAATGGTAGATGCCACTGCTGGGCATGAAATGCTGACTTTCATGGACGCATCCTCCGGATTTCAACAGATACAAATGGAGCCTTCTGACCAGGAGGATACCGCCTTCATGACGCCAACAGGTATTTATTGTTATACAGCTATGCCTTTTGGTTTGAAAAATGCAGGTGCAACATACCAAAGATTGGTAAACATGATGTTCAAAGACAAACTGGGGGACACCATGGAAGTATACATTGACGATATGGTAGTAAAGTCAAAGAAAGCTCAGGATCACCTCCAGGATATTAAAGGAGCATTTGATATCCTGGATCAGTATAATATGAAGCTGAATCCTGCTAAGTGCCATTTCGGAGTGGGGGCAGGAAAGTTTCTTGGGTATATGGTGACGAAAAGGGGGATAGAGGCAAGCCCGGAGCAGATTAAAGCTATCCTGGATATAAAATCACCCTCGAATATGAAGGATGTACAAAGATTAACAGGCCGAGTAGCAGCTCTAAACAGATTTATCTCAAGATCCTCGGAGAAAAAAGACTTCTATGATATCCTAAAGAAGAACAAAAGATTCGAATGGGGGGAAAAGCATGAAGCAGCCCTACAGGATTTGAAATGGTATCTCTCAACCGCACCTCTATTGATGAAGCCGGAAAATGGTGAACCACTATCCCTGTACCTTGCTGTATCAGGGAATGCTGTAAGTGCCGTTCTTATAAAAGACCATGAAGGTCAGCAGTACCCTGTTTATTATGTTAGTAAAAGTTTGTTAGATGCTGAAACTAGGTATTCTCATTTAGAAAAATTGATACTAGCATTAATTATGGCATCAACGAAACTTAGGCATTATTTCGAGACACATAGGATTCATGTTAAAACAAACTATCCTATTAAAAATGTGCTTAGGAAACCAGAGATGTCAGGCAGGATGGCCAAGTGGTCAGTAAAGTTGAGTGCTTATGATTTAGTATATGAACCTAGGAATGCCATAAAGTCTCAGGCATTAGCTGACTTTGTGGCTGACTTTAGTAGTGACATTCAGGATGAGGTAGATCTAGAAGTTCAACAACTAGGAGAATCCTCAGGATCCTGGACATTATATACTGATGGTGCATCTAATGTAAGAGGAGTAGGATTAGGAATACTACTAAAATCGCCACAGGGGGACATATTACCCCAGGCTATTAGGTGTGAATTTCCTGCTACTAATAATGAAGCAGAGTATGAGGCTTTAATTGCAGGATTAGAGTTGGCTAAGAGCATGAGTATCAAAAATTTGCAAGTATATGTTGACTCTCTGTTAATTACTAACCATTTTAATGGATCATATGCAGTTAAGGGAGAGAAATTAATCGAATATCTAGATATTCTCAAAAAATTAGCAGGATATTTCGATGTTTTTATACTTGAACAGGTACCAAGGGAAGATAATGCTGAAGCAGACGCCTTAGCAAATCTGGGATCGTCGGTCAGGATACCTGAAGGGACACAAATACCAATAGTACATGTCTTATATCCTGCAACGAATCCTCGGGATAAAGAAGTAGCTGGTATTCAGGATCCTGGGGCGGAATATCCTGAAGAGGATCCTAGAACCTGGACGGCTCCAATCATGAAATATCTCAAAGAAGGACACATTCCTGGAGATGAAAATCCTAAGGCATTTAGGATGAAGGTATCACGATTCACTATTATAGATAATATTTTGTACAAGAAATCTCTTGCAGGACCGTATTTGAGATGCTTGGAGGATCTTGAAGCCAAAGAAGTCCTTCAGGATATACATGAAGGGGATTGTGGTAACCATGCTGGGGGCAGATCGTTATTCTCAAAAATATTAAGAACAGGATATTATTGGCCAACAATGAGAAAAGATGCCGCAGAATATGCTCGAAGATGTGACTCGTGTCAAAGACATAGTAACATACTGCATCAACCGGCTGAACCATTATATCCTATTGTTTCCCCTTGGCCATTTATGAAGTGGGGTATGGATATAGTGGGAAAGTTACCGAAAGCTCCGGGAGGAAAAGTCTTTATGCTAGCAATGACGGATTACTTCTCTAAGTGGGTTGAAGCTGAAGCATTTGTTCAAGTAAGAGACCAAGAAGTAGTATCCTTCATCAAGAGGAATATCCTGACCAGATTCGGAGTACCAGCTGAGATAATCTGTGACAATGGCTCTCAGTTCATAAGTAAGAGGACTACTGACTTTTGCAAGAGTTGGGGAATCAAAATGATCACATCAACTCCGGTACATCCTCAAGCAAATGGACAAGCAGAATCCTCTAACAAGATAATTGTCAACAACTTAAAGAAAAGGCTTGGAGCCAAAAAAGGAAGATGGGCAGAAGAATTACCCTTTGTTTTATGGGCTGACAGGACAACGATAAAGAATGCAACAGGTCAAACCCCATTTTCGTTGGTGTTTGGAGCAGAAGCAGTGATTCCAACGGAGATGACAATACCTACTGCAAGATCTATCTTAAGTGATCCTGAGAAGAATCCTGAAGCCTTGAGTCAGGATTTAGACACTATAGATGAAAAGAGAGATGCGGCAAGGCTAAGGATGGCAGCATATCAACAGAGAATATCCAGGGCATATAACAAGAATATTAGAACCAGAAGATTTAAGGTTGGAGATTGGGTATTAAGAAAGACCTTCCAAAATACTACTAATCCTGCCGATGGCAAGTTAGCTCCAAAATGGGAAGGACCATATGAAGTTGAATCAGAAGCAGGGAAAGGAGCGTATAGACTCAAGAATATGGAGGGAGATATGCTACCAAGATCTTGGAATGCTATACACCTTAAGCTCTATTTCAAGTGAGTCTAGAATTTAATTTCTAACTCGAGATGGTATGAATTCTTACTTCTTTTAAATGTGTTTGGTGTAATTTGTTCTTTATAACTTGATACTGACTTAAGCATCGGAGGGGTGTTAGCCAAGCTAACACCCACCTTAGTTTACATTTGTTTTGCAAGATATGTTTCAGGATATAGCTCCAGAATATGCACTCGGGATAACTCAGAAGATTAGAGGATTGGCCCCCTCTCTCACGTTTAAGGGATACTGATCCCTTCACAGGTTTAAAGGTATTCACCTTTCTTTCGAATTGGGTTTAAACACCCCGCCTGGAGCGCAAGCTATTCAGGGATAGTTCAAGGTGGCGGGACCAGTCCATGTAAAAGTGGCTGACAATTTCGTTACCATTGGCTATATCCTGAATCCTAACGGTATATGAGGATTGATCACCCTCTCTCACGAAAGGGTATTTTCATACTCTCTAAGGTTTAAAGGTTTTCACCTTTCTAAGTCTTGGAGTTTATACACTCCCGCCTGTAGCGCATGAAAAATTGGGATTTTCCCCAGGATACAAAGGATTTATCTCCAGTACATCCTTGGGTTATACCCTCGGAACGAGAAAAATTGCTTATGCTATGGAAACTGACATTAAATAGATTTCTAAGACACTTGAAGACATTGTACGCAGGGGACATCCCTGCAAAGATGGTGGTGTAAAGTTAAAAGAATGAAGTTTGCGACTAATGCATTAAGTACCTTGCACTTGGGACATCTTCATTGGAAGAGTTGCAAAGGGATTGAAGTTTGGTAATAGGTTTATATCCTATGTTTGGTATGATCTTTCCTTTGCAAGCCTCATTTAAATCTTTAATAACATCATGTTAAGTATCTTGACACATATCCTCAAAGTCCTTTTAAGGATATTTGACTGGGATGTTCGAAACTAGCATTGGCTTGAAACTCTGATCATCATCAAAACTTGGTTTTAAAAGAAAGATAAACTATTTTTTACTTTCTAAAGAAATTTTTACAAAATTAAAAGAACGTATGGGAGATCCATTTAAAAGACTTCTGCAGTATGTTTCTAAGCATACTGGTCAAGATATTTTTTAAAATAACAGTATGAAATTTTTACAAAGCTAAAACTTACACTAAACAATGCAAAGTAACAAAAAATAAGTCAAAAGATAGTTATATTATTAACAAGTCAAAAGTTGTGCTTTTGGTAAGGCCCACCCGCCAAAAGCACAATTAGTTGTTACCATAATTTTGTAACGGTTGCAGGATTTGTCTCAAAACAGGACCCGTTCACCTACAACCGTTACTATGTTCAAAACAAGTTATACTAACTGATGACCAAGGGCTTCGTCCTAAAACCTAGGACCCATCCACCTTTGGTCATCACATTGTTCTAGGACATGAAAAGTAAATTGTTCAAGGACAGGAAAAGTAAATTGTTTATGCAACCACAACCATGAAATTAAAAAGTGGGCTCCGGCCTCGGCACGTATATCCATCATCGCCCACTCTGCTGCCTAAGGGGCAGCACCTTCTTGAACAGCAACCTCCTTGCCAGCATTCGCCCCAGCATCACCCTCAGGATTCTTCTCAGCACCATCATCAGCATTGGCCACCTCCTTTGCTGCCTTAGAAGGCTCTTCATCAGTGTGTTTTGCAGGATGAGCAACGGGATGACCTCCGAGGCCCTGTAGTTTCTCCTCCCAAGCCTTTACATTCCAGGAAGGGCATTCAAAACCCATATCCATGGCTTCATAAGCCATCCTTATCCTGGCTTGGAGAAGAGAGACGACCACCGAAGTTTTTAGGCTATCCCGGTATGAGCTCATATTCTGCTGATATTGGAGAAGGGCGGCATCCAGCTTGGCTTGAGCATCCTCATTAGCTTTGTGGAGAGCGGCTTGATGTTCCTGAGTCATTGCCTTGTATTTGTCCTCATAATGCTGGGATTTGGCAGCTGCAATGGTTCCTTGATCAGCTATGGTGGCTTGAGCTTTCTCCAGCTGAATCTGCAACATCTTGTTAAGACCGCTAGCATCTTCGTATAAATGCATGAGGCGATCCAGACCCTATAGATAAAAACACAGGTATTAATGTGAATAATAAGCAGGATAAAGACTAACATACTTGTACAGGATATCGGAAAGAAAATTCTACCTGTTTGAGAAATGAGATGGCGTCATTGAACCCATGATTCTCAAGAGAGAATGTTTCAGAAACAGCTGGGGAGTCAGTCTTCTTTCTCTTCCGAGAACTGGATGCCCTGGTCCTGGATGCCGGAGGGCCTTTGGGAGCAGAAACAGCTTTCGAGGAGGTAGGCTTTGGTGTAGCAGACGACTTTGGCTTGGATTCTTGTTTGGCGGGTTCAAGGCTGGAATAGCAATCCAGTTCATCGAGTTCGAAAGCATCAAGGTTGACGACTGGTGCTACATAAGGGGAGATACTCTCAAAACTCATCATATTTTTGAAAATAATTAACATATGAAAATGTGCTTACCAGACATTTCTGAGTTTGATTTTTGATGAGGATCTGTGAGAGACAGGGAAAAACTTCTTTCGCTGGCAGGAAGACGATAGATTTCCTTGATCTTGGATTCGGATTCCGCGCTAGGAGGCACTAAATCTCTGAAATTCGCTGCATAAAAACATCAGAATATAAGTCCGGGATACAGTTTGAAAATATGATTGGGGATATTCCTAAAACCCTAAATCCTACCCTTGGTTAACCATTTAACCGGTAGATCGAAACCCTTATCAATGGAGTCTCTTTTGACGAAAAAGAATTTTCCTCGCCATCGATCCTCGTTCTTGGTGGCTTTAAGGACCAAAGGACTCTTGATGGAGAATAGAAGATAACGGTGGTTTCCATGGGATCTTAATCGGTATGCTACGGGAAGGTCCTCAACAAGAAGGTTGGGGTAATGACGAGATTTGATTTGATCCAACACTATCAAGATTCGCCAGACCATTGGCATAACTTGGGCATAACTAAGGCCGGTGAGGTCGAAAAAACTGGAGATAAAGGGTGAAAATGGATACCGGAGTCCAAGGGAGAAAGGATAAGCGAAAAAACAAACCCACTCGTCGGATGATGCATCCGATCGGGCTTCCTTGTCAAACGGGCGAAAGACCGTTCCGGTGGGAAAGGCACCGGAGTCTTTGAGAGCAGCAATATCAGCATTATTGAAACAGCAAATCTCCTTTGCTGGATCAGTGATAAGGTTTTGACTTATCAGGGTTGAGGCGGACCGGACTGAGCGGGATTTCGTTCGTGGTGCCATTGAGCAAATTATGAAAAATTAAAGAGAGGAAATTAGAAGAGAAGTTACCTGATGCTTGCTTGAAGATAAGGATGACCGAGACAAGGAGTCCCTTGGTTAATATAGGATGAATATAAGGGGGTAAAAAGTAAATAATGTCTTGGAAATAGCACTGCTGTCATTTCAAGAGTCTACTCATATTAATTGCCTTAAATTATGAAGTAAAGTTTTGAAATATATCCGTTGGATTGGTATCCCAACTGATATATTTGGGGACAATTGTTAGGGGTCATTTTCTTAACATATGTATCCTGACCAATATCCTGCCTTTGTTTGGTTATTTGTAATCAGGATGCTGGAAGAGGATATTGCTGACATCTTGGGCGATATCCTGAAGCTTATTGAATTAACCACGTGCAGGTTAAGGGCAGAGGCTTGCTAACGGTCACAAGGACTTCTTCTCCTCAAGACTCGGACGAATTTGTTGAGAAAGAGACGTTGAGCCCGAAAGACTAGGTCTGCAACGTTCCAAGAAGGAATATTCGGTGAATCCCGCGAGTTTAGGGTAGTTAGTTATCTTATCTTTACTATAAATAGATGAGGTCGGATCAACTTAGAACACATCATTTCACACTTACACTCTCGAACACAATCACATTCTAGCTAGTTGCAAACACCACACTTGTATTTCATTTTCGTTGTAACACTTAGTCGATCCGTACCACATCCTGCACTGTATCCTGATTTTTGAAGCAATTGAAGAACAAGGCAGCTGCGATTGTCAGCTCCCGAGGTTTTATGCCGGCGATCTAGATTGATCAAGGGCTTTCCTCGTACATCTCGTGTCACTTCCTTTACTTTTTGCTCGTTAATTGCTCATTGTTTGATCGTCGATACAGCTCAGTATCCCGAGCCGTATCCTTAAATTGTTTTTGCAAGTAATTTAATTGACACATTTTTGACATTTACTTCAAGCACACTACCTCACTTAACTAATTTGATCACTTAATTACTTCGGTAATTTTTGACCAAAACAGAAACTAAGAACACCCTGGGGGACATCAAACTCCCAATATATATTGAAGGCTTACACTCTTATCAAAAATTTTGTGTTATTGACTGTTTATCTTGTTGTAATGTTATCCTTGGCAGGCCCTGGATACACGATATGAAAGCAGTCCCGTCTACTTACCATCAATGTGTGAAGCTTCCTAGTCCTTGGGGAATAGTAAAGATTGATAGTGATCAGCAGGAGGCTAAGAATTGCTACACTTCATCGATGAAACCAGCCTCGAAGTCAAGGGAACAATAGCAATCAAGGTATCCTCCAAGGAATGTCTTGGAGGCCAGAGAGCAGGATGTGGTAGAAATCCTCATGGATCCTGATGATCCTGAATCCAAAATCTATATCGGATCAGGGATCCTTGGCGAAATGAAAGAAGACCTCATATCCTTCCTCAAAAGGAGAAAGACTACCTTTGCATGGAAACACGAAGATATGACTGGCATATCTAAAGATGTTATCACTCACAAGCTCGGCATCGACAGATCCTTCAAACCAATCCATCAAAGGAGAAGGAAGTTTGCACCAGAAAGGAATGCCATTATCCAGGAAGAGGTAGAGAAATTGCTCCGGGCAGGTATGATTAGAGAGGTCAAGTATCCAAAATGGCTGGCCAATGTGGTTGTTGTTCAAAAGAAAAACGGAAAGTGGAGGGTATGTGTCGATTTTACAGACTTAAATAAGGCATGTCCCAAGGATCCTTTCCCTTTACCCCACATTGACTCCATGGTGGATGCAACTGCGGGTCATGAACTGTTAACTTTTATGGATGCTTCATCTGGATTTCAACAAATCCAAATGGAACCATCCGACCAAGAGGATACAGCCTTCATGACTCCAACTGGTATATATTGCTATATTGCTATGCCGTTCGGATTGAGAAATGCAGGTGCAACGTACCAAAGGCTGGTGAATATGATGTTCAAGGATCAGATCGGACAAACTATGGAGGTTTATATAGATGATATGGTGGTAAAATCCATAAGAGCTGAGGATCACCAAAAGGATTTGGAGGAAGCATTTGATATCCTTGACAAATATAATATGAAGCTTAATCCTTCAAAATGTCATTTTGGTGTTAAAGCAGGTAAATTCTTAGGATACATGGTGACTAAGAGAGGCATTGAAGCTAGCCCGGAACAAATCAAAGCAATAGTAAACATCAAATCTCCGGCCAATGCTAAGGATGTTCAAAGGCTAACAGGCAGGATAGCAGCTTTGAACAGATTTATATCCAAATCCTCGGAGAAGTGCAAAGAATTCTATGATATCCTAAGGAAGAACAAGAAATTTGAGTGGACCGAGAAGCATGAAAATGCTTTGAGAGCTCTCAAAGATTACTTATCCTCAGCCCCATCCTTGATGAAACCAGAGAAAGGCGATGTGTTATCCTTGTATCTTGCAGTATCCTCAAAAGCAGTAAGTGCGGTCCTTGTTAAGGATCATGAAGGTACACAACATCCTGTCTATTATGTAAGTAAAAGTTTACTTGATGCCGAATCCAGGTATTCACACCTTGAAAAACTTATTCTTGCATTAATTATGGCATCTACAAAGTTAAGACATTATTTTGAAACTCATATTATCATTGTTAAAACTAATTTCCCAATTAAGAATGTCCTCAGGAAACCAGAGATGTCAGGAAGGATGGCTAAGTGGGCAGTGAAGCTGAGTGCATATGATATAAGATATGAGCCTAGGACAGCCATCAAATCCCAAGCATTAGCTGACTTTGTGGCTGATTTCAGTAGTGATTTACAAGAAGAAGCTGAGTTAGAAGTCCAGCAGCTAGAAGAGACCAAGGATCCTTGGATACTTCATACTGATGGATCCTCAAATGTCAAAGGCACAGGGCTTGGAATACTACTAAAATCGCCACAGGGGGACATAATACCCCATTCTATAGCTTGTGAGTTCCAAACCACTAACAATGAGGCTGAATATGAAGCCCTAATTGCTGGTTTGCAAATCGCTAAGCATATGGGAATCAGGTATCTTGAGGTACATGTAGATTCTTTGTTAATTACAAACCACTTTAATGGATCCTATGCTGTCAAAGGTGAAAAGCTAACCAAATATTTGGAGATAGTCAAAAGTTTGGCACTCTCTTTTGTTTCCTTTAGTTTGTCACAGGTACCAAGGGAAGAAAATACTGAAGCTGATGCATTGGCTAACTTAGGATCATCTTTGAAGATCCCAGAGGATATTAGGATTCCTATTATCCATATCCTGACCCCGGCTATCGAGGATCACCAGACTATGGAGATAGGAAATGATTCTGCAGTTATCCCCAGTGAGGATACTCAATCCTACTCAGAATCAGGATCATGGATTTCACCAATTATGAGATACTTACAACATGGAGAGATTCCTACAGGAGAAAACCCTAGGGCTTTCAAATCTAAGGTATCTCAATTCACAATTATGAATAATATGTTGTATAAACGATCTCTTGCAGGACCATACTTGAGATGCATTGAGGATCCTGAAGTTCAAGAAGTTTTAAAAGACTTCCATGAAGGAGATTGTGGAAACCACACTGGGGGCAGGGCTTTATTTTCAAGGATCCTGAGGACAGGATACTACTGGCCAACCATGAAGAAAGATGCTATGGAGTTTGCCAGAAGATGTGATCCTTGCCAGAGACACAGCAATATCCTTCATCAACCAGCTGAATTATTGCATCCTATATCCTCCTCTTGGCCATTTATGAGATGGGGTATGGATATAGTTGGAAAGCTCCCTAAGGCACCTGGTGGGAAAGTATTCATGTTAGCTATGACTGATTACTTCTCCAAGTGGATAGAGGCTGAAGCTTTTGCCCAAGTCAGAGAAAAGGAAGTTATATCCTTCATTAAAAGAAATATTATAACTAGATTTGGAATTCCTTCCGAGATTATATGTGATAATGGTTCCCAATTTATTGGGGGCAGAACCACTAACTTTTGTGACAGCTGGGGGATTAAGATGATAACTTCAACACCAGTCCACCCACAAGCTAATGGCCAGGCAGAATCATCCAATAAGATCATCATCAACAATTTGAAGAAAAAGCTTGGATCCAAGAAAGGGAAATGGGCAGAAGAACTACCCTATGTGCTCTGGGCTGACAGGACAACCCCTAAGAATGCTACTGGTCAAACACCATTCTCTTTGGTGTTTGGGGCAGAATCGGTGATCCCAACAGAAATGGTGGTTCCTACTGCTAGAACAAGTACCCGTGATCCTGAGGAAAATGATGAAAACTTGGCTCAAGACCTGGATACTATTGAAGAAATCAGGGATATGGCTAGGATAAGGATGGCCAGTTATCAACAAAGAATGGCTGGTGCTTACAACAAAAACGTCAGGATCAGGAGGTTTCAAGTTGGAGATATGGTGTTAAGGAAAGTATTTCAGAATACCACCAATCCTGCTGATGGAAAATTGGCTCCAAAATGGGAAGGCCCTTATTTGATTGAAGCGGAAGCAGGAAAGGGGGCATATAGATTGCTAACCATGGAAGGTGAATTGCTACCAAGAGCTTGGAATGCTGTCCACTTGAAGAAATATTTCATGTAAGCAGGATCCTTATGGCATAGGTGATCCTCACGATAGGGACATCCTTAAAGGATCCTCAGAGGATCGGTGATCCTTACTTAGGTAATATCCTAAACTTAAGCTATTTCATTTTTATTATTTTCTCTTATAAGGATAAGGATCATGTATCCTTTATCCATCTCTCACGTGAGCTCAAGTTTTGAAAGTTCAGGTATCTTTAGCACAACGTTGGTTATCCACAGAAGCAATCCGTCTTTTGGAATGGAAATGCTGGGACTGCTGGTGGATCTCTTCCTTCTGGGTCGTACGACATCAAGGTCAGCAGTGTTGAATTGGGATACAGGCTTGGCAGATTTTCCAGCACCTACACAATTAAAGCAAGATAAGTATCTTTTCCTAGTTCATATTTCACTATATATTTAAATCTTAAACAAGGATACTTACTTGACATTGTGACAGAGCCTGAGGAGACCTCCTGTGAATCTTGGGTTATTGTCTTGAAAGTTCTTGTCTCAGGATCAAGTCTCTTGAAAGCGAGGAGTCTTTCCCTAGCAGCAGGGGACAGTTTGAGGTGTGAAACGGTGATAGCTGCATAAGAAGAAAGCAAAAATATCAGTTATCCTTACATCAAAAGGAAGTTCCTGGTGATCCTTCTCAGGATCCTCCATCCTACCATGGGTAGCCCATTTTTTAGGAAGATCCTTTCCATCCTGGATGGAATCTCTCTTGATAAAAAAGAAGCGCCGTTTCCAATTAGCATCATTCTTGGTGGCTTTGAAGATCGGGTGTTCTTCACCAGGTTTACGTTTGAACAAATAACGGTGAGAGCCAAAGGTGGTAAGATCATACAGTTCTCCCAGCTCTGCCATTCCTAGATCTATTCCCTCTTGATCGATGATCCTTTCAAGGGTGTGCAAAACCCTCCAAATCATCGGCATGGCTTGGATGTAAGAGATGCCGGTTAGGGAAAAGAAAGATTGGGTGAAGGCTGGAAAAGGATATGTATAGCCTATGGTGAAAGGAGTGACGGGGAAAGCAACCCACTTATCGGAGATATGATCGCTCAAGGCATTGGGGTCAAAAGGCCTGAATTCGGTGTTCGCCGGAAAACAATAGCGAATCCTATCTATCTGAGCATCATTGAAGCAGCAGCGTTCTTTAATGGAATCTTCAATGATCCCCTGGCTTTTCGGAGGACTGTTCTTTGGGTGATCCTTGCCCGGTGAACTTCGAAGCAACATTTTCGTACTGACGAAGATAAAGGTAGAGAAACAGAGTAAGAAGGGAGAAAGAGGAGAAAGAATTACCTGGTAGCTCGTCGACTGAGAATTTAAAGGGAGTCTCTTTCGAATTTGAATGCATGATGATCCTATCTATATCTCTATTTATAATTATGATTCTGCAGGATTGTCACTTCCGTGACATCATCATCGCAACGGCTAGTTCTATTTTAACGGCTATATATCCGTTAGTTTGTTACGGATAAGATCAAGAAAACATAACTCGCTAATTTTACAATTTCACTCCTTATATTTTGGGGGCAATTGTTAGGGGAGGATTTTCTAACAATTAGTGATCCTTATTCGTTATCCTAACTAGTGATCCTTACTTCTGTGACAGGTGGTGATCCTCAGAAGAGCTTCAGGATCAGGATCATGGATCACTTTAAGGATCCTCGTACTGACGATTGTTTACTTATGTTTTGTAGCATTTCGCAGATATATTGAGCTTGACCAAGTCTAAGCGACATTCCTAGAGAATATTCCTGAACTATTCTGCACGTGCCTGACCGAAAGTAGACGTTATGGAGAACGTGGAGGCTTGGAACGAAAGTCGGATAGTTAGTTTAGGTGGTTTTTTCTATTTTAAAAATGGAGTAACGAGCTAGTAGAACACACTTAGCCATTTTTCAGTTACACACACTCGTACAAACGCTCATACAAGCTCTCGTTCAATCACTTAGCAATTTCATACACTTTTTACACATTTCACCGTAGTGATCCTTGTACCTAGCTCGTTACTATCCGAAGTTGTAAACATTTAACCATTTATTTTAGCTTGGTGATCGGTAGTTTCCATCACCCGGGGTTTTTTGTGCCGGAGATCAACTCTTGATCAAGGGCTTTTTCCCCGTATAAATCCTTGTGTTGTTTGTGCATTTTACATTGAAGTGATCCTCATCGCTGTTACATATTTAAAGCATCATTCCCCTAAACAAAGAGTTTGGTTGCAATATCCTCATCAGATTTTCTGACCAAAACAGGCATACAAGGCCTGTCTCTTTGGCCTCGTAGGCCATCTTGATGCGAGCCTGTAGCAAGGAGACGATAGCGGAGGCTTTGATTCCTTCCCGGAAAGAAACCATGGCCTGCTCGTGATCCATTTGGACAGTGGCAAGTTCTGGGTGACCTTCTTCAGCATGCCCTCGTAGTGCCGGGTCTTCGCTTCAGCAATGGCACCTTGGTCAGCAACGGTGCTTTCAAGCTGTTTGATCCTGGCCTCATGGAGTGCAGCAGTACCACAAGCATCATTGTATAGGTGGAGCAAATGCTGGAGGCCCTGCACATCAATTTCAGGTATGAGCCAAAATATATTAACCAGGATATCCTGTCAGGATATATGTGCAGGATATATGAACAGGATATATGTGAGGATATTACCTTGTTGAGGAAGGATGTCATTGGCTCTAAGGAGTCAGAGAAGCTGAGTTCATCATAGGAGAACCCTTCTGAACCTGGAGCACTGACTTCAAGACCTTTCCTTTGTTTTGCTGTGGAAGCACGAGTTCTTGGATTAGCCTTGGGAGCCGGGAGCGGTTTGGAGCTGGTGGCAGCAGGGGTCTCTTTCTTGACTGTGGCTGGAGTTGGGTAGCTGTCAAGTTCGTCGAGGTCTAGATAGACTGGAACCTTGCTGGAGTCTGCACACAGTGAGTAAAATTCTAAATTTCTCCTAAGAATATCAAATGAAAACATGTATGTACAGGATATTTTGCAGGATCCTTACCAGACATGTTTGCACTTGAAAGAGGACTTGGAATTGGTGGAGATGGGTTGAAACTTCTTTCAGCCTCTGGAAGGAGTCTGATGGCGCCTATCCTTTTTTGAGAATCAGCAAGAGGAGGTGCAATCTTCCTGAAATCAGCTGCATGCACAACATGAAAAAGAAAAACAATTAGTTCAGGATATGAAACAGGATAAGATACAGGATCGTTCTTAAACCCTAAATCCTACCCTTTTTCAACCATTGTATCGGATATTCCGTTCCACCAGGGATTGAGTCTCTTTTTACAAAGAAAAACTTGGATTGCCAGTTATCCTCGTTCCTGGTGGCACGAAGTATCAATGGGTCACCGGAAGTGGAATAAAACAGAAATCTACATGATCCATGGCATCTAAGCTTGTAAGCTAGGGGGAGATCATGGACAGAAAGATCAGGGATGTGGTTTTTCTTGATCTGGTCAAGAACAGACAGAACACGCCAAAGCATTGGCATTGTTTGACTAAAGGAGATTTTGGTAATGTTAAAGAATTCCGCGATGAAATCCGGAAAGGGGAATTGTAACCCTAAGGTGAAGGGAAAGGCGCTGAAGCATATCCACTCATTGGAGACCATATCTGACCGAATTTCTCGGTCAAACGGTAGAAATACAGTTCCTTCCGGGAAGATACCGGAGGATTTCAAGGCCGACAAGTGGGCACTATCAAAGGTGCATATTTCCTTCTCCGGTTCTTGGAGAAGGTTCTGTTGGATGAACGTGGGGGTCGAGTCACCTGAACTGGATCTTGTTTGTCTTGGCATTTGGTCACCTGAATTTTTCACCGGAAAAAGAGAATGAAGATGAATATGAAGATTAGAGAGAGAATGTTACCTTTTCCTTATCGATTGTGATTAAAAAAGAGATGAGGATGAGAAGATATAGGGTATAATGAGTAAATATAGGCTGAGTAGTTGCAAACGGTCACATCATTGGTCTTATCTCTTAATTACCTCGGTCTTCGTGAAAAATGTAACCGTTAGTGATGAGGATACTAAACGGTAACATTTTTGGGGACAATTGTTATGGGCAAAATTCTGAGTCCATATCCTGGGGGATATCTTGGATTATATCTTGGTTATATGATATCTGTTCACATCCGGAATGCTGATTCAGGATATTGGTAACATCCTGAATGGTATCCTCAGGATTACTAACGGATTATGTGCAGGTACGTGGGTTGGAAGCTAGCAACGTTCATAAGGAATCATTTCGCGGGAGACTCGGTCCAAGTCGTTCAAATAGAGACGTTGAAGCCGCATTACTCGGTCCACAACGTTAACTATGGAATATTCGGAGTATCCCATATTTATAGGAATTATCGTTTGTAGTTTGTTACTATAAATAGGTGGGTATACCAGATCGAATAGGACATCACATGAACACTCGCTACACTCTTACACTTGTTCTCTAGCAATTTTCACTTTCGCACAAAAGCATTGTAACACTTAGCGATCTGGTCTATATCCTGCACTGTATCCTGAAGTTTAAAGCAATAAGAAGAACAAGGCAGCTGCGATTGTCAGCTCCCGAGGTTTTATGCCGGCGATCTAGATCGATCAAGGGCTTTCCTCGTACATCTCGTGTCACCTCCTTTTACTTTTTGCTCATTGTTTGATCGTAGATACAGCTCAATATCCTGAGCCGTATCCTGAATACTGTTTTTCCAAACCACTTAAGCAGCATATTTTCAAACACACTTTTTAGCACACTACCTCACTTAACTAATTTGATCACTTAATTGCTTCGGTAATTTTTTACCAAAACACTACCAGTAACAAAGAAGCTGTTACGACAATACACGGGCTGCAAGGGACTAAAGTTGTCCAAACCATTAGTATAGATATTAAGAAAAATGAAGTAATATATGCTTCAAAATTTAGACATTTAGATAGTGAGACCCGAGCTTCGAAACACATGATCAAGACATATGCCATGAAATGGAAAGAATGAAAAGAACTGACAGAAAGGAAATTCGGTCTGCTTCATAAAAAGGAATGAATGGAAATGATGATTCCTGAGAGGATTGCTTAATTAGGTAGAGAGTTGCAAAGCCAACCGGAGAAGTGACCACAAGGAGACAAGACAGACCAACCGACCAAGTTCATCTCTGTGAGGAAAGCCACAAGTTACAGTCATGCTCTTTGGGTTAACAAATGCTCTTGCAGCATTTATGGACATGATGAATAGGATCTGTAAACCGTATTTGGATAAATTTGTAATTGTCTTCATAAACCATATACTCATTTATTTCAAAAATCAGGACGAATATTGTGAGCACCTACGAGCACTCTTAACAGAGAAACTTTATGCCAAATTCTCGAAGTGTGAATTTTGGCTACAAGAGGTACAATTTTAGGACACATGGTGAATCACGAAGGTATTCACATAGATCCCTCCAAAATAGAAGCAATCACCAAATGGAAGGTCCCACAATCAGCTATGGAAGTTAGAAGTTTTCTAGGATTAGCCGGATACTATAGACGGTTTATTAAAGATTTTTCTAAGATAGTTGTACCATTAACTAAGCTAACCTGTAAATCAGTTAAGTTTGAATGGGGACCTAGGCAAGAAGAAGCTTTTAAGATTTTAAAGCAAAGATTAACAAACACCCCAATTCTTGCCTTACCAGAAAGAACGGAAGATTTTGAAGTTTACTGTGATGCTTCTAAGCTAGGATTAGGATGTGTGCTGATGCAACACAAAAAGGTAATTGCGTATGCCTCAAGGCAATTGAAAAAGCACGAGGAAAATTATACGACGCATGACTTAGAATTAGGGTCGATAATTTTTCCCCTTAAGATTTGGAGACACTATCTGTATGGAAGTAAGTTTACAGTCTATACAGATCATAAGAGTTTAAAATATATATTTGGGCAAAAAGAATTAAATATGAGGCAAAGAAGATGGATGAAAATTCTAAGTGACTACGACTGTGATATTCAATATCACGAAGGAAAAGCAAACGTAGTTGCAGATGCCTTAAGTCGTAAGTATCACGAAAAGCAAAAGCGAGTTCGTGCTCTTAGATTAAGTTTACAATTAGACTTAATGGAACAATTGAAAAATGTTCAAGCCACAGCAATCAAGGATGATGCTGAAGGAATGAAAGGACGAATAAAGGAATTAGAGCAAGGAGCTGATGGAATTTGGAGATTCCATAAAAGAAGAATTTGGGTACCTAAGCAAGGAGAATTAAAAAATAAGATTTTAGAAGAAGCTCATAAATCTAGGTATACCATGCACCCGGGAACAATAAGATGTACCAAGATTTAAGGAATAACTTCTGGTGGATAGGAATGAAAAAAGATATAGCTAGATATGTTTCTAAGTGTCTTACTTGTTCACAAGTTAAGGCAGAACACCAGAAACCTTCAGGTTTACTTCAACAATTAGAAATGCCTGTTTGGAAATGGGAACAAATAACCATGGATTTTGTTACTAAGTTGCCCAAAACCAGAAAAGGTAATGATGCTATTTGGGTAATTGTGGATCGATTAACCAAATCAGCTCATTTTCTACCCATGAAGGAAACCTTTAACATGGAAAGGTTAGCAAATTGTACGTAGACGAAGTAGTATCCTTACATGGAGTCCCGCTCTCCATTGTATCGGATAGGAATAGTCGTTTCACTTCACGTTTCTGGACAAGTTTCCAAGATGCCATGGGAACGCGATTAAAATTAAGTACAGCTTACCATCCTCAAATAGATGGACAAGTTTCCAAACCTTGGAAGACATGCTCAGGGCATGTATAATAGATTTTGGTGGAAACTGGGACGACCACCTACCCTTAATTGAATTCTCCTATAACAATAGTTTCCATGCAAGCATTGAAGCTGCCCCATTCGAAGCACTGTATGGATGAAAGTGCAGCACTCTAGTTATTGGGCAGAAATAGGAGAAAGCCAATTATCAGGTCCCGAAATTATACAAGAAACTACCGACAAGATCACTCAAAACAAGGAAAGACTGAAAACGGTTCGAGATCGCCAGAAAAGTTATGAAGGCAATAGATGTAAGCCGCTAGAATTTCAAGTTGGAAACAAGGTACTCTTAAAAGTTTGGAAAGAAGTAGTGTGGTTCGGAAAGAAGGGAAAGCTAAGTCCAAGGTACGTAGGACCATTCCCAATAATCCAGCAAATAGGACCAGTTACCTATCGCCTACAACTACCAGAAGAGCTAGCCGGGGTACATGACGTATTTCATGTATCCAATCTCAAGAAATGTCTATCTAACGAATCCCTGGTAGTACCTCTTCAAGATATAGAGGTCAATGAAAAATTAAGATTTGTTGAGAAGCCACTGTAAATAGAAGATAGAAAGGTCAAGTTTCTCAAGCACAAACGACTAGTGCTGGTCAAATTCAAGTGGGATTCAAAGAGAGGACCTGAGTATACTTGGGAGCTGGAATCAGAGATGAAGCGAAAATATCCCTACTTGTTCCAGTAAATCTCGAGGACGAGATTTTTATTAAGGTGGGGAGGATGTAACAACTCTCACCAAAACTATTATTTCTTATTAATGTTTTGTCCAATAGGAAACCCTAATTGAGACCCCCAAGTAATCCTGCACAAACCCTAAAAATTTCAGAATAGTTGGAATCAGGATCAGGGCCCCTAAAACTCAGGGTGGGTATTTCCTAGTTGATATTATCTAAATAGTTTTCGATAGAATTCGAATTTTAACGAACGGTCGACTCACCCAAGCTACTGAAACACGTGGCTACCCTATGCTAAAAGTGACCTCTCGCGCCACGCGAGAGCCTCTCGTGACACGCGACAGCGCCGTTTTTCCAGTATAAATAGAGGAGTTTGGCATTTGAATTTGGGCGTTGGTTCGACGTTAAAATTCGATTCGTACACCAAGATATCGTCTGATTACTATAAAAACACACACAATCACGAAATTCTGCCGCGATAACAGGGTAATAACTCGATCACTGCTATGATTTAATGTCCGATCGATAGAAACCAATCCGATGGATGTTTAAGTGCTGCCCAAACTCGGGTTATGCTTTGTCATTCGTCGTAAATTCGATGGACGTTTAAGTATTGCACTTTGTCATTCATTATGAAGGTTTTGATCTCGTGAGTTTTCGTAAAAGTTGGATTAAAGTTACTAACCTAGTTTTCGTGTGCATTGTTATTTAAATTAGGTTACAAGACTAGTCATTAGGCTAAGCGCTGCCCGTTTAAATTTGCAATGTGAGTCATTCTCTTTTTTATCAAATTACTTTCCAAACTCTATTTGTTTCAAAGTTATAATTACAGGGATTAAGTCTTTGTAATCTTCAATTACTGTCGGTATGTGGGGTTTTGTATACATTACTTATTCCCGTCACCATTGGACAACGAGTTAGCCAATGGGTGATCTGACCATAGTCACAGAAACGAGTCGAGTGACAAATACCGATTTGGGGTAATTGGTTGATAGAAACAATGTAATCACCCTTAATACTGTAAGTTATAACATAGTTGTAATTGCAGTGATTAAGTCTTTGCCAATCTTTAAGAAGCAAATGTAAAAACTCTTAATGCTGTGAATTATAACAAATGTGTTATTATAACAAATGTGTTTTGTGCAAAAATGAATGAACTCACCAGTATTTCTTGCTGACCAAATCTTTTTAAAACGCGTTTCAGGTAATTACAGTAGATCGGAATAGGAGTTGGATACGGCACCAACAAGGCTTACTGAAGTGGCTTATTTTATCAAATAAATTAAATTAAATTGAATGTAGTTTTATGTATTCGGGTTTATCCCAAATACTAAAGCTACCTTTGTAAAACATGAGTTTATTCCCATCTGTTTAATGAATAAAATCCGGTGTTGCAAAACTCTGATATTTTTCCTAACTCACGGTCCTGATGAACATTTCCGCTACACTACTTTTCAAAATAACCACCGGTACCACTGAACTGGTTCGCGGCTCTCGATTCCGTCCAGGGTGGGGTCGGGGGTGGTGACAGATGGGGTGCTGAGACTCTAGGGATTTCAGGTAGGTCAAAGGTAGGTGCTGGGGTTTGGTTTAGTTCAATTTCCATGGGTTGTGTGGGAAATAGTGGTAACGGCTAGGGTGCGATAAGTTGTTCTAGATTAGGGTCTGCCACTGTAGTAGCTAATATGTGAAAATTAGCTAATCTCCTAATAAGTATATCCTGGGTTTGAATATTCATCTCTCTATTGGTCACTGCTAAGGCCCTTTGCTGCTGTAACTTTTTCATCATTTTTCTACGTTCATGAGCTCCTCTGCTGAACCATCATCTTTTCTTGGGAGGGAATGGTTCTTTAGATTGTGATTTAAACACAAAAATCTCTTCTTCAGTATCAGACGAATACCCCAAAGGGGTAGACTGTGAAGAGGTTCCTTCATTCCTAGGAGAGTTGGACAGTTGACGGTAAGCGTCCGAAGGTCCTTGATCACTGATACTGTAAACTAACAAATTGTCAAATAACACAAAATAATAATCTACATGTATGCACATAGTTACATTTATTATTTCCTAACAGAATTGACAATTTTAGTGTCAGCAGAACACTTCTTTGGCTGGGATCAGTGGCATAGCTCTAATACCACCTTCTGTCGCAACCCCCGACCCCTGCCTCGGGAGGCGGGCGGCCGCGGCCTACTCAGAGATGGTGGTATCGGTGTTTAACCTTATTTGGCGGTGGAAATTTCATCAGGACCATAGTTAGGAAATATTTTATCAGAGTAAAACACCACACTTTTATATTAATAAACACATGGGTAAAACCCAAGTTTCTGTTACAACATGTTTATAGGGATAAACCCTATTTTTATTGAATAAAACATATTTCTTTATTAGGTAACTTTTATAGCCACATTTTTCCAAGCCTTTAGTGCTTTCCAGCTGGCTTCTATTTTGGCTTTCACATTTTGTTACCTGAAACGCGTTTAAAAACATTTTGTTAGTGGGAAATACTGGTGAGTGAATCCCAATTTAATCAAGACAGGTTTTATCCTTGTAGAGTATTGTGGGCAATCAGCAATTACATTTGTTTATTTTTTACCTTAATTACCACCCACGGTACTGTCAACCCGACTTGTGGTCATGTTACTACTCACAGTGTAGTAACAAATTTTGTATACAAAACCCCAACATACCGACGATAATTGTAGAATACAAATACTCAATCACTGTTTAGTATAATGTAAAACATTTGAGGTTTTGTAAAAACAGTTTACAAAAAGGTTTACAAAATGGAGATTACTCACATTGCTAGTTTAGACTTTTCCTGGTTATAATCTATTAATTACACAATGCACACGCGTTAGTATAATAGCCCAATATTTACATTAGTTATACCCTCCCCGAGACAGAACTCCAACGACTACGTCGGGCAGAACCTCGACAGCCGTTACGGAGCATTAGATCAATCGGGCAACGTATCTAATACGTAACCGGGGGTTATAATACTTACAACGAGGCAGAACTTCGTTAATTAAGGGGGTATAATTCTCGGGTATAGTGCCTACTATAAAGAAATTTGAGAGAGAAAAATGAATTCTGAACGACGTAAACTGAAGGCCGATCGTCTCAATTTATAGGGCCTGATTTTGAGTTTGTCGCGCCCCGCGTAGGCTTCAGCCAAGGGCGTCGCAGCCCGCGAGGCCAGCTAGGGTAGGCCCTAGCTTGGCTGATTCGACCCATAGCTTCCACACGCGTCGTGACAAGTGGCACCACCGGGAGTGGCCTGGTGGTTGACCTGTCGCGGCCCGCGAGCGACCTTCTGATTTTGTTTTTATTTTTATTTTAATTATATAAAGGTATTTAGGGCTAAATATCGTATACGGGGCGTATGTTAAGCCTTATAGGGATGTTATAAATATATTAGGGGTGTCGGAAAAATTTAAGAGGGTTTTTATATCTAAGTGTTCAAACAACTCAGTGTTTATTTGATCAGGTTATGTAGTTTATCACACAATAACATTCAGGAACATGGATGTAAGTTTACAAGTTCTGAACATGCATTAAGTGCGGATGTCTTTGTATGTGTATGAACATGTATTAGGTGCGGACCTATTTAAATTAACATAGGTGCGGACAACTTTAAGCACACAAGTGCGGATAGATCACAAGTGCGGATAGATCACAAGTGCGGACAATCTACTAGATCACAAGTGCGGACATTATATACATCACATATGCGGACATACATCACATGTGCAGATGTTGTATACACATAGGTAAGTGCGGACATTGTGAAAATTATAAATGCGGACAACTTAAGGTCATAAGTGCGGACCATATTAATCCCTAACAAATGCGGACACCCTTAATGTTTAACAAATGCGGAAAACAGAAGGTTCAATAAATGCGGACCTCATAAGGTTTAACAAGTGCGGACATTATAAGGTTTAACAAGTGCGAACACTTTAAATGTTCATAAGTGTGGACCTTTTATGAACTTAACAAATGCGGACATATGAACAACAACAAATGCAGACACCCCTTGATTTTTAACAACTGCGGACCTTGTGACTTCACAAGGTCTAACAGTTACCTACGGACTAACATTTCTTCCCAAATCAGTAACACGGAGAATATCACAGTTTTCAATAAAGAACCTAAGACAAAAACCCCAAATCGCAGTAATCAATCATACTATGAACCTAGGCAAAAGTTTAGCATTCATGTCACATCAAATATCATCTAAAATGACCAGTAGCAACCCTACAATTCAACCAATCTAGAAATTATCACACATTCATTAATCATGAAGCAAAAAACACAAATTGTTTGGATGCCTAGGGTTTTGCATAGAAGAAAAAAAACAAGATTGACAACATAAATCATGAACACTTACCTAAGATTGATATAGAGATTGTTCTAGGAGAATTAGAAAGATCAAGATTGAGGATGTAGAGTTGTGTTGCAAAGCCAAGATGATTGGAGAGTGATCTAAGAGAAATGAATCGTCGTATAGTGATTTTGAGAGGTTTTAGGGTTTTAAAGTAGTCTATGTAAGTTTTAACAATTATACTAAACACCCCCTAATTATATAACTTTCATACCATGGCACATAAATCATGCAATTTCACATTTAAAACACATAATTCACGTAAATCATGTATATCGTTCGTTTATAATTAGTCATGTTAGTCACCAACGTTCAAGAATCAACTTGTGCGTTTCCCCGAATTACCGACGTAGACTCATTTAACTAACCCTAGTTAAATGCTGATGCGTGTGAAGTGTGTTATGGTTTTAATGTTTATTTTAAGCCCTTTTACACTTTTTTTAGCCAAGTTTTAAATTTATAAAACACGATATTTACTAACACTAAACACACATATGGGAAAGTGCACCCATCGTGAGCGTAGTATAGTGTTGGTAAGATACCGAGGTCGTCCAAGGACACAAGAGCTTTTAATACCGGTTTATCCTCAACGTCTAATCAAAACAAAACGTTGGAAAAAAAAAGTTTTTTAAACTAGAAAAATAAAAACTAACTAAAATGCTGAAAATAAAATAAAAATAAAAACAGATAGACAAGATGAATCACTTGGCTCCGACTCGTGTATAGTGTAACCTTTGATTATTTCCGCACTTTTGCACTTTTTAAGAGATTATCTTAGTTATTGTAGTAGGCCCCTCTTTTGAAGGTGACGTTACCCTCAACCCAGTAGTTTGAGTCAGCAAGGATACAATCCTAAAGGGTCGGATTATTGAAAGATAATTAATTAAGTTATTAATGCATATTATGGTAGGCCCCTCTTTTGAAGGTGACGTTACCCTCGGCTAAGTAGTCTGAGTCAGCAAGGATACAGTCCTAAGTAGCCGGGTTAAAGTATTAATAGTAGCTTACATATGAGGGGATCAAAGAGTTTGGACCCCCGCCATCCAATACCGTTAAGTATTGAAGGAGGTCCTACTAAATTTGACCCAGGTCCTTGCAGGATCTATACACTGAACAAGGCAAGACATTTACCAAACCGTTCCCTTAACCCCCGACCAGGTAGCCAACATACCTCCATATAGACCGTGGAGATATGAATGGTGAAAATCTTTTATTTTATATAGACAGTAAAATAATGCCAAGACACCACGGACAAACGATAAGGAAAAATCACCTTCAACATAAGAAACTAGTTATTAAAGTCATTAATACATAACCAAGTAAAAAGTGCGAAAAGATTAAAAATAAAAAGTATTACACTAGACACTTTGTCTTCACCAAGTGATGTAAGAGACTTAGGCAAACATGGCCTTGATTGTCAAGAACTCTTACGATCAATCTTTGATCCCGAGACGACTCACACACTCTATGATGGACAATGGATGATGGTGGTGGATGATGGTGTTATGGTGGTGGTGGGTGGTGGGTGAAGTGTGAGAGAGGTGGTGTGCCAAGGGATGGTTTGCACTTGAGCCAAGCACTCCTATTTATAGGCTGAACAGAAACTCGGGCACGGCCCCGTGTCCAGTGGGTATGGCCCCGTGTCCATCCTCTTCTCTGTCTTCATTAATTGCAGTTTGTCTGCATTAGTTGACCACGCCCCGTGTCCGCTGGGCACGCCCCCGTGTGCAGAAGCATATCTGTACTATCAAGATTTTCCTGGATTCTGTGAATCTTATAGTTGACCACGGCCCCGTGTCCGCTGAGCACGGCCCCGTGGTGGGCGATAGGAGCTTCTATAGCTTTGTCTTTTATGCTGGCACTTGGGCACGCCCCCGTGTTCACTGAGCACGGTGCGTGTTCAGCCTTCTATTTTCTTGATTTTGCTTGGGAAGATGCTGTCATGGGGTCGGGCATGTCACGTTTGCTCATTTTCTTGTATTTATGTTAGCTTTAGCTGCCTTTTTGCTTCTTTTGTTAATTTGAGCTCATTTAATCCTGAAAATACAAAAGGAAGACAAAAGCACACTTTTTCCAACATTAGTACTAAAAAAGGGTTAGTTTTATGCCACAATTGATGTAATTTATATGTTGCATTTTGCACACACCAATACAGTGCTATGAATGTATGCCCAAATTAACTGTGGCTAAGTTAACGTAGTAACCTGAAGTTGCGGGTTGTCACATCATCCCCAACTTGAAAGAAATTTCGTCCCGAAATTTGATAAGCAGTCTCGGAGAAATGAAACAGTAAGTTAAGATGACTGTGGGTTTTCCTCGGGTACCAATCTGTGTTATGACTCGATTTTCAACCGCTTACACTCGATGATGATGATGATTCCGTGCAACCTGTAGTCACCACATACATCCCATCATTAGTACTTGGTGACGTCATACATAATCTAAACATACACAATTAAACGACCACATTGCATTCTTTCTACATATACTGATCCATTCAGTTATATATCTGAATTTAATCATTGCATCCCTGTGTCGAATCTTCATAGAGCCAACGTTAACATACCTGCACTTTCATTCCATCCTCAAAGGCAATATAGTTAGGATTGTTAATACCTATACATATTACAAATCATGTATACACATATACAAGTCCCATTCATTCATATATATTAAATTCCAATTCATGCACACATACATTTCTATCCTTACCCATACATACTATTTACATCCTACACATTCATACATGCAAGTCCTAGCCACATACGTCCATGCATATGAATCCCGTACATACAAACCAATTCGTACCCGAAGTTGTAACATGACATTGTGTATGAAACGATTTGGCTAATTCAGAATCCGATCTGGGAGCATGAGTAGCATAGGTCGTTAGGTGAGGACAATCATTAGCATAATGGTCATCCTTATGGCATAACTGGCAATGAGAGGGATGACAACCTAGCCTTTCTACCACCACTAAAAAGATGACCACCGAAGCCACACCGTATAAGTGAGATTCAGAACTTCTTTCCTTCAAAGATTGCTTCATAGCCGGTGCTTGAGAAGTACCATCCACAAGTGATAACAACATCTGGTAAAGGAAGCAATTGATTCTTCCAAGTCATGTAACTGTTGGAGGATAGCCTAGTCGTAATCATGTGCACAACAATATTTATGGATAAGAGTGAATCAATAGAAGAAAATGAGGTTTCCATTGTAGAGTTGAGGAAGAGACAACATAATAAGATCGGTTGAGGGAGAGGGAATGATCAACACAAGCTAATCGGAAGAGATGAGGGGAATGAAGCGATAGAAGGGGAAGAAATAAGGGCCAAGAACTGTAGACGATTGATACCATAATAAAATCTATAAATTCTACACACCAAATAGAGTGGAGATGGATGTTATATATGAAACAATAATTTACAATAAAGCTCAACACTCTGTTCCCGAGACTCATTTAATAGGGGAGGGGAGAGAAAATAGATGAAAATATTAAAACCATGTTCCTGAGTTTCATTTAACAGGGGGAGGGGAGGGAAAAGGGAAGAAAATATGACCAAATATGACCATATATTCATCCTCCCAAATTGGAGAGATTAAAAGAGAAAATTTTCCTTCCCCTCCCCTCCCCTCCCCCTGTTAAATGACTCGGGAAGATAGTGCAAAAGAATGGATAAGTTATACAAGAAGGTATAATGTACGATTAATGAGTTAGTGAGTTTCAAACCAACTATAATTGTGGTATACATAGATATATTGGTGATGTGCAAAATTATGTTTTGTAATGCATAACTAGAATGCACAAATTTCTAAATGTGATAGACAAATTTATAACTCATAAACATGTTCTTTTCTTCTAATAAAATCAACAAAAAGGTAATTAAGTTTCAAAAAATATTTCATACAATGGTTCCAATTACTTTGAACGAGAACAATATGGTTGCCTTAGGGAAACACCAGTCGACATGGTTGGTGATGTGATTCTCACAATCCATCTCGACAATGTTGAGTCTAGCTAATGACTCATTAAAAGTGCTTGGTGGCGCAAGCATATTGATAGATATAAATAAGATTTGATTGAACAAATAATTCGTTGGATTAACCAATATACTAGTCCTGAGAATTTGGTTCGGTGGTAAGAGGCCTACCCTCCCCTAATGGAGACGAAAGTTCGATTCCCGCTTGGGCCATTTTTGACGAACGTCTGGGTGAAAGGACGAATCTAGGCTTTAATCCCGGGTTCGAACTTGATGAGGGGTGAGGGTTTACGGATTCCATCCGGTTCCTGCGTGTCAGGAGGTACGATCTCACGCCTGTCGATGAGTCGACATTGGACATAGCCCCGAGCAGGGTAAGTTTACACGTGAATTTCTTTGCCGTTCAGAAAAAAAAAAAAAACCAATATACTATCTTTACCTCATTTCTATAAGTTGGTTTAGAATTTTAAGTTATCATTAATATTATCTCTAATTGTCGTATTACATGACACACCAACCTTATTCGGGTTAGGGTGTTACATGCATTCTTCAAGAACTACGCTTCAGTTTGGTTCTTCTAGCCGCTTAGTCAATATTTCGCTATTGAACTGGAATCCCAAATATCAATTTACATGAATACGATTAGAGCCTAGCGTTCCTTGGCTGTAAAAAAACACAAGTACAATGAGCATCCTTGGAGATAAATGGTTCTTATGTGCAAACGTGTATTATGCAACATATGGCACAATTGGTGCCATATGGATTTCCGTAAAGTCTTTGAATTGGTTATAAGAGGATATATTTTATAGCAATGGATGCAACAACCCACCCTATTAGTCTAGTAATACAAGAGAGATATGATGCGTGTCTAATGCATACTATGACAATCTACCTAATATGACTTACTTTATATCAAAGTTTAGATGCAACTCCCTAAAGGATTGAAATAAAAGAGTTGGGAACGACAAAATTTTGTATTGTGTTACAAATTGAATTCGCAAAGACGGAATACTCGTGCACAAAAAGAACTATATATAAAAGATGGATTAGGATCAAATACAAAGGATCTTAATTGTAAGAAGTGTAAGAAGGATTTATAGAGTGACAAATGTCCAATAACCTAAAAAAACCCACTACACAAAAAAAACCCACTAAAAAAAAAAGAAACCTCAAACATCCACCATCACCAAAAACCTAAACCCCCACCCCCCCACATCACCCATCAAAAAAAAAATGCCGAGGGGGTGGGGGTTTAGGTTTTTGGGTGGTGGTGGGGGTGGGGGTTTAGTTTTTTTTAGATTTTTTTTTAGGTTTTTTTTTTTTTTTGGGGGGGGGGGGGGGGGTTAGGGTTTTTTTAGGTTTTTGGGGGTGGGGGAGGGTTAGGTTTTTTTAGGGTTTTTTTGGTGAGGTATAGTTTTTTGTTTTTTTTTTGTTTTTTTTGTTTTTTTTTTTTTTTTTGCAGGGGGTGGGGGGGTTAGGTTTTTGGGTGGTGGTGGGGTGGGGTGAGGGTGGGTGTTTAAGTTTTTGGTGGTGATGTAGTGGGTTTAAGTTTTATGTTATTGGACACTTATCACTCTATAAATCATTCTTACAATTAGAAGCCTTTGTAGAATAACTTGACCAAAAAAAGATTCCTATGGCAACTTAGTACTTCAATTAAGATCATGTGATGTTATAAACGAGCTATTTTATACTTCAAGAGACGGAGAATAAATAATTGGCCTAAAAGTACATTAATGAAGTGTATTTGGTGCATTCATGTTTCTTGATATATATTAAACATGTAATAAACATCACCGCGTTGTGGCGGGGGCGTAAAACCATGCCAAATTCTTGATATATATTAAACATGTAATAAGCATCACCGCGTTGTGGCGGGGGCGTAAAACCATGCCAAATAGTATCAATGTCATATCACCGCGAGCGACCATCAACACTGAATTTGCGTCGTGTTAATACGAAACAATTAGACCGAAACGTAAAACATAGAAAATAATAACTAAGTCGATTGAGCACCCGCACGTTATAACAAAATTGTCAAACGGGAAAAAATATACGACGTAAAAACGTTGAACCACACACGCACGTTGCGTCGTGTTAACTCGGAAAACTTAGAACGAAACGTAAAAACGTTGAACCACACACGCACTTTACCCCGTGTTGACTGACGAAATTTAGAATGAAGCATAAAACGAAAAAATTGCGAAAGATGAAAAATATAGGGGACCAAAGTTGAATGTAAAAAGGTTTTAAGGTTAAATTGTAAAAGATGAAAAGTTTTGTGTTAAAAGTAAAAATTCAATTAGTTTTTGGTTAAAAGTAATTAATCAAAAACTTTAGGACTAAATGTAAACTACTCAAATAATTTTGAAAAACTCCCAAAACTCTAGATACAACCCTTGGGCTGGAGGGTGTGGGGGCGCCACCCTCGCCAGCTGGACACCTATAGCGACCCAAGGCGCTATCGAACCACACCCCAGGCGCTACGGCGGGGCGCCATTGAAGGCTCGCCACCATGGTAACGAGCTGGAATGGCTTTATCAGGTGGGGCCCATGTAAATTCACCCAATCAATTTTTTTTTTTATTTTGTTTAATAGGGGGCTCCATCCACACCCTACAAATTAAAGGGGGGCTTCATGGCTGACGTGGATCCTACGTGGACTTGATAAAGCCCCATTGGGCTCCAACCACACCCTATAGCCTTATATGCACATACATGTTAATATTTGATAAGGTATAACTTGTGTCTAGTAAGGACTATCAAAATTAGATAAAACAAGTATTTCGATACCTTAAGATACAAAATATACGAGTTTATATTTTTTCTTAATTATTAAAAAATAAGTGTTGTTAGTTTTGCAGATACACAATATACATGTCATATCATCATATAGGTGAGTCTCAAATTGGATATGTATTGACAAATCACAAGTGGAGCTAAAAAAATTGTGTTTGGTTGAAGAATCATTATCATCATACTCGGTAAATTCTACCAATAGCAAAGCTAAGGTAGGGTCTGAGGAGGAGGGTAAGATGTAGACAACCTTACCTCTACCCCGTAGGAATAGAGAGGTTGTTTCCAGTGAGACCCCCGGCTCGATTGTAGTTTCGTATCAAGCCTTGGACCTAAGACACATAACACTCAGCAATCGGGACAAAGGCCGATTTTTGCATGTACCCCCTTGTCTTTCGGCTATCAACGTCACCACATGACATGATGCATGATTAACTATCCGCCGCTTTTAACGTTATTTTCACGAAATTAGTAAAATAACGTTAAAGTTAGTAACATTTAACTTTTGCCCCCCAAACGTCCACACATGTATCATTATATGTGCACACCGCGAGCGGGACATCGTTTGGTTGAAGAATATAACATGAAATTGTCATAACTTATGGTATTTGTCTAGTGGATGAGATATCTCCAATCTTACATGTTGATAGCTATCACTAATCCACATAAAAGAAGGTTGCATCAAAGGTGACATAATCACATAAACGTTTATTAAATTAGATTAAACAAATAGTTGGCATGCTTATCACCATTCCTACAAAAATTTGAAATCTGCTTCCGACATTAAAATGGTATATATTAAAGTGTTGGAGGGTATTATATATATTGCACTGTTTTTACTAACTTTTATTGATTAAGTAACATAACTCTATCAATTGATTTTAAATATGGTCCTGAAGTATTTGATTAATATTTGTCATAGAGTACAATATTGATATTTCACATCTTAATTATTTCATACACTTCAAAAATAAAAATTACCTTTTACAATATCACACACTACATATACAGAAATACATATTTAACCTTAGGATCAAGATCATTTCAGAACTAAAAAAAATTACAGAACCCGTAGAACCCTTTACAGCCACTCATTTTATTTCATGTTATTTTTTCATTATTTTAATTATGAGGGGCATTAAAGTAAATTTACACCTAGAAAATTATCACATTTTTAATTTAACCTGATTTATCTCAATTTCAAAATATTTCTTTTGAATGAATTCCACCATTTTCTCACATTCAAATCTAAACAAAATTATACACGTATATTCAATCATATTACACATCCTCAATATTTATATATTCTGGTTTATCTCCATTTAAGTTTGAATCAGTTCCTTTTTTTCTCACGTTTAAAAACACTTTTAGATCTACAAAATTCACGTTAAAACAACCGAAACTTACAGGATCCAATTTTTCTTTGTATTATCAATTTGAGTGTATTATGTTTAAAATTAATGGTAATACATTAAATGTTTCCATGTTGGTGATTTTTTTTAAAGTTTATCGGATTTTTCCATTGATGATCAACACCTATAAAATTAAAAGGATTTTATGAGTTCTTCATATAAAGCAAGTCTGGTAAAGAACTTTATGATATTTCTTTTAGAGTTGATATCGTTTTTATTCATTATTTACTTTCAAATGAACAGATAATTTAAAATTTTGATTTTGAAGATTTACACAAATGTAACTAAAGGGTTGGCTTGAAGAAATTGATAACCAGTTTGAATATATGTGTAAATATTATACTTATACGTATGTGTATGTGAAACATTTACATAAATGTAATTTGACATTCACCTTGACAAAATTGGTGATGAATATGAGTATTTACATATATGTAACGATTATAATTTGTATATGTTAAACATTTACATAAATTGATCATCAGCATTGATATTTATATATGTGTAAATATTATACTTATACATATACACAGGGGCGGACATACTAAGGAGTGCGGGGTAGCCTCCGCTACCGCTAGGTCGGAAAATTTTTGACGTTTTTAGTGTAAATTTTGGAAAAATTTGACGTTTTTTCGATTTCGTTACCGCTTATTTATAAAACGTTACCGCTTGGTCGGAATCCTAGATCCGCCACTGCATATACATACATGTAAATTAACATTCACTTTGAAGAAATTGGTGATGGACACCAATCTATACTATATAATAAAAGAAACCTGTTTTGGGACACATGTCATTCTCTCATTTAATTGATTAAAATTATTAATAATACTAAAAATAATAATATTTAATCTAAATTAATACAAATTGTTATTATTAATAATATTTAATCAAATCTAAAATCTAATCTAATACAAATTTTTATTATCAATAATTTAAATTTTGATAACAATACAATTTAATAGTGATATTTTTTACTTAGGTGAAAATATTTTATTTTCTTAAAACCATTACCGATTGATCAAAATTCAAAACATATTTAAATAACGTTTTTGTATTTTTCTTTGTTGCACAACTAAATCCTTAAAATTCGAATAGAATGGGTAAACAACACGTGAACAAATATATATTTACTAGGTTACAGTCTCGTGTGTTACACAGGTTGAATAAATTAATTTTATATACTAAATAATAAAATAATATATCTCCAAAAACCTCTTTTATTGCATGGTTAAACAAATGTAATTTTATATATTAAATAATAAAAAGTTATATCTGTAACAACCGTATTGTACGAGTTGAATAAATGTAATTTTATACCAAATAATAAAAAAAAGTTATATCTTGAAAACCACGTGTATTACACGGGTTTAATAAATGTAATATTGTTACCAAATAATAAAAAAAAGTTATATCTTAAAAAACTCTCGTGTATTACACGGCTTGAATAAATATGATTTTATATACCAAATAATAAGAAAATTATATTAAAAAAACTAATAGATATACTTGGTACACGATAGATATGGTGAAAGTGAATGACTATATAGTATAAAAAAGTTGTTTTTGATGAAAATGACAAACATACCTAAATGGACGATTTTGGCAATTTACTCTTTAATTTAATCTCTTCTAATTGATTATAGGTAACTCTTCTACTAAATATTATTTTGTTTAATCTTTTCTACTTAACTATATATAATTATTATTTAGTTTAAGTTTAATGTATACTTCTCATTCATAATATTAATATTACTTTATATATAAAATTAGATTTATTACGGGTTTTTTAACTATAATTTATATTTTATCACTCAAATGGTTGTTTATTTACTTCTTGAATAACATATTTGACCACTGTATTTTCTTTTTGCCATCTTCATTCACACATCTAATTTGCTTTATTTTTTCTATCAAACATTTGGATGAAAATGGCAAAAATCATAATACAACCTCCCACCTATTCAATCATATGATTTTTTCAATCTTATATTAACTAAATAAATAAAGATTAATATTCAATCTTATCCTACTTTAAATATAATCAGATTAATATTCAATCTTATCCTACTTTAAATATAAAAAAAATCTGTTAGTTTTTTAAATATATTTTTTATTATTTGGTATATAAAATCATATTTATTCAACCCATGTAATACACGGGGGTTTTTAAAAATACAACTTTTTTTTATTATTTGATAAACAATGTTACATTTATTCAACCCGTGTAATACAATGGTTTTAAAGATATATATTTTTTATTATTTGGTATATAATATTACATTTATTCAACCCGTACAATACATATGGTTCTTATAGATATGACTTATTTTATTATTTAATATATAAAATTACATTTCTTCAACCTGTGCAATAAATGAGACTTTTAAAAAGATAATGTTTTATTATTTGGTATATAAAATTCATTTATTCAACCCGTGTAATACACTGGGTTATAACCTAGTATTTACATATACATAACTGTTATACCTCCATGTATGCTAAACATTTTACATAAATTGATGATCAGCTCAGATATTTACATATATGTAAATGTTTTATTTACATATATGTTAACATCTATACTATATAATAAAAGAAACCACTTTATGGACACTTGTCATCATATTAGGGGCATCTCTTATAGATAATTATTATTTTAATTTAATATTTTCTAATTAATTATAGATAACCCTTCTATTAAATATTATTTAGTTTAATATCTTATGGATAATTATTATTTAGTTTAATCTTCTTCTCATTTATAATATTATTTAGAGAAAAATACTATTTTGGCCCCTGCGGTTATCTCACTTTTACCCTTTTAGCTCAAAAAAGAATCTTTTAACATCTGAGCCCCTAACTTCTTCTTTTCTAACCCTTTTGGCCCCTAACACTAACCTCATCCATTAAATGTTAGGGGTCAAAAGGGTTAAAAAAAGACGTTAAGGGCCAAAAATGTTAGAAAAAAAAGACGTTGGGGGCTTATATGTTTAAAAAATTATTTTTGGGCTAAAAGGGTAAAAGTGATATAATCACGGGGGACAAAATTATTATTTGATGTATAAAATTAGATTTATTCAATTCGTACAATACACGAGGTTTTTTAACGATATATATTTTTTTATTATTTAGTACAGAAATTACATTTATTCAAACCGTGTAATACGCATATTTTTAAAGATGTAATTTTTTTATTATTTAGTATATAAAATTACATTTATTCAACCCGTGTAATAAATGAGGTTTTTTAAAGATGCATTATTTTATTATTTGGTAAACAATATTACACTTAGTCAACTCGTATAATACACGTGGTTTTAAAGACTCGTAGAATAAAGAAGGTTTTAAAGATATATTGTTTTATTATTTAGTATTTAAAATTTATTTATTCAACCCGTGTAATACACGGGGTTATAACCTAGTTAAGATATATAAATAAACTATTAGTTTGATGAATATATATAAATAAAATATCATTTCTTTTTAATCAAAGCAATAAAAAGCCTAAATAAATGGTCGCATGGAGTAATATTTGAAATTAGTTTGATGAATATATATAAATAAAATATCATTTCTTTTTAATCAAAGCAATAAAAAGCCTAAATAAATGGTCGCATGGAGTAATATTTGAAAAATAATCGTGATGTTGGAGAAAAAAGTGGAACAAATTCTGGTTATTTCCATTTTAAAATAGTGTATGTTTACATTTATACCCTTATTACCCTATTATAAATTACCAACATGTTAGTGTTTAATAGACTTATACTTTAAGCTTTGGGGGTTTCCCAAAAAAAAAGTTTGTTGGTACTTTTATTGTTTAATTAGAAAAAAAATAGATTTATTAATATGAAATGTTAAGGACATGTCTGGTTTCGTAAAAGAAATTGTATTTAGCCTCTGACTATGTTTAATTATTTATGGCTTTTAAAATTTAAAAGATAAGATATAAGGCTTATGGCTTTTAATTATTTATGGCTTTTAAAAAACATTACCCTGTTATAAATTACTAACATGTTGGTGTTTAGTAGACTATACCTTAAGTTTTGAGGGTTTCCTAAAAAAATGTTAATGTTTAGTAGAGTTGTACCTTAATTTATATATACTACTAGGTTATAACCCCGTGTATTACACGGGTTGAATAAATAAATTTTATATACTAAATAATAAAGCATTATATTTTAAAAAATGCCTTTATTGCACGCGTTGAAGAAATGTAATTTTATATATTAAATAATAAAAAAGTCATATCTATAAGAACCATATGTATTGTACGGGTTGAATAAATGTAATATTATATACCAAATAATAAAAAATTATATCTTTAAAACCATGTGTATTACACGGGTTGAATAAATAATTTTTATGTACTAAATAATAAAACAATATATCTTTAAAAACCTCATTTATTACACGGGTTGAATAAATATAATTTACATACCAAATAAAAAAGTTATATCTTTAAAACCACGTGTATTACACGGGTTGAATAAATGTAATATTGTTTAACAAATAATAAAATAATACATCTTTAAAACACCTCATTTATTACACGGGTTGAATAAATGTAATTTTAAATACCAAATAATAAAATGTTACATCTTTAAAAATATGTGTATTACACGGGTGGAATAAATGTAATTTTCTATACTAAATAATAAAAAATATATATCCTTAAAAAATCATGTGTATTGTACGAATTGAATAAATCTAATTTTATATATCAAATAATAAAAATTTATATTTTAAAAAACCTCATGTATTACACGGGTCGAATAAATGTAATTTATGTAATAAAATTGATATAATATTTTTTTAGTAATGAAAATAAAAATATTTCATATATTAATACAAAGTTTGGTTTTCGTGATAAATAATTTGTTTAATTTAAAAATATCTTAAATTAACAATTTTAATTTTAATATAATATTTTATTAGAAAAATAGAAGAATGGTATTCGAAATTTAAAGTTGGATGAAATTTAATATTAGATCGTTATTCATTTATTTATTTAATTAATATAAGATAAGTTTGGAAGTGATGCGAGAAAATCATAAAATAAATGCTTAAAATGAATGATAGATGTCACACATTAATGTTTTATTATATAGTATAGTATAGATATATATTTAGATTGATATGAATAGATTATTCTATTGTAGTAAAATTTGTTAACGAAGTCTCAATAAATTTAACCCTTTATTTAAAACCTGTAAATGTAACGAAGTCTTAATAAATTTAGCCCTTTATTTAAAACTTGTAAATGTAGAAATGATAAATAATAGGAAAAATTATAAGTTTTGTCCTTTATCTTTATACCACTTTTCAGGCAGTGTCCTTTTTAACAAATGTTGACAGGCGGTGTCCTTTACTAGGTATTTTGTTGCAAGTTTAGTCCTTTACACCCAACCCAGTTAAAAAACCCTGTTAATTGTTGGGTGTAAAGGACTAAACTTGCAACAAAATACATAGGTAGAGGACTAAACTTGCAACAAAATACCTAGTAAAGGACATCGCCTGTCAACAATTAACAGGATTTTTTAACTGGGTTGGGTGTAAAGGACTAAACTTGCAACAAAATACCTAGTAAAGGACACTGCCTGTCAACATTCATTAAAAAAGACACTGCCTGAAAAGTGGTATAAAGATAAAGGACAAAACTTGTAATTTTTCCTAAATAATATTAGTTAATTTTATTTTCAGTTTCGTAAAATCTATTTGATACCAAACTAAACAAAACGTTCAAATATATAGTTAATATCAAGAGTAAATTACGATTTTGGCCTCTGTGGTTATATCACTTTTACCCTTTTGGCCAACAAATGAATCTTTTAACATCTGAGCCCCCAATGTCTTTTTTTTCTAACCCTTTTGACCCCTAACACTAACCCCATCAATTTGCTTTTGAGGGCCAAAAGGGTTAGAAAAAAAACGTTGGGGTCCAAAAGGGTTAGAAAAAAGACGTTGGGGTCCAAAATGGTTTGAAAAAAGACGTTGAGGGCTAAATGTTAAAAAAAATCCTTTTTGAGCTAAAATGGTAAAAGTGATATAACCACATAATAAAAAAAGTTATATTATTAAAAACCCCCATGTATTACATGGGTTGAATAAATATGATTTTATATACCAAATAATAAAAAAAAATTTAAAAAACAAACGGATTTTTTATATTTAAAGTAGGATAAGATTGAATATTAATCTTTATTTATTTAGTTAATATAAGATTGAAAAATCATATGATTGAATAGGTGGGAGGTTGTATGATGATAAATCGGTTAACCGTATTATAATGTCATATGTTTTTAGTCATATATAATTTGAATTATTTAAAAAAAATAAGACTTTGTTATTGTTAGTAATCAATGATTTTATATTTGTAATTTTGTTGGGTATTATTTCATTAAAAAGTGCATATTATACATATAATTATATTATGTCTTAAATTTTTGTAAACGTCGAGTTTTTTTAAAAATACTGAATGATAAAGATAATCAATCGAATTGAACAAAAACATTTGTGATTAAATATCAACTTTAGAATCCGTATGAATTCTTATTAGATTTGATTAAATATTATTAATAGTAAGAATTTGTATTAGATTAGATTTTATATTTGATTAAATATTATTAATAACAAGGCGTTATAGGCGGAAGCGCTAGGCGGGTTACAGGTGTGAGAAAAGGGTGAAGATATGTGGGGTCATATTTTAACCAATGAGAAACAAACACATAAACTTTATTATCTTTTATCAATTTTTCTTTATTTAACTTGGTTAGTAAAACCTAATGGGCTAATTCTTGTTAAAGCCCAAAAGAAGTTTATTGGGTCAAAGCCGCAATCGGAAGAGTTGTTGATTCAGAATGCCACATCGACTTTGTGGTGATAAGTATTAATTATATTTTGAATAAGAATTTGTATTAGATTATATTAAATATTATTATTATTATTATTAATAATTTTAATCAATTGAATGAGAGAATGACAAGTGTTCTCCTAATGGTTTCTTTTATTATATAGTATAGATTAATTTTTAACATTATGGTGCATTAGAAGTGATACTCTAAGCATATATTCTTAGACAATGGTTTTTTTTACAAAACATACTATTAATTTTTAACATTATGGTGCATTAAAAGTGGTACTCTAAGCATATATTCTTGGACAATGGTTTTTTTTTTTTTACAAAACAACTAGCTTGTGTGGGTTATTGTTTTGGGCCAACTCTCTTTAATTGTACCGGTACCTACTTTCTCCGTTTTTCGGTACCGGTATCGGAACGGTACCGGTATTTACAGGTAAACCACCGGTACTGATACCGAACTCGTATATTCAGTACCGGTACCCATTTTTTCTGTTTTTCGGTACTGGTACTATGGGTACCGGTACCGATTTAATACCGAACGGGTACCCTGCTCATCCCTAATCGACATCAAGTATTTGTATTTCCCTCCACAAGACATTTGGAAACACAATGTGATCGTTTGGATATCTAACTTGATACAAAGATGTAATAGTTAATCATTAGGTTTGTGGTTTTAAAACGTAACGAGCGGGTCGATAGAGAAGTATAAAATAGATTCACTGTGCCGTAATTGTAAAGCCCTAGCAGTATAAAATAGATTTATTGTGTCGTAATTTGTAAGGCTCTAGCCGCAACGCGGCGGATCTTACATCTAGTTCCATTTAAATATAACTCTTTTATTATCCTTATAATTACAAATATACCATCACTTATTTCAACCATTGATTAATAGATCAATGGCTATAAATGGTTCTTAAGAGTTCTGTATGAAAAACAAGTTCTGTAAAGAACCCAACCCTTTAACCTTATTCACTAACTAATAAATTTAGGTCATCTGCAATGCGGTTTTTTCCACCTCCAAGAACATGACTTAGGCGCTAAGCAGGTGGAGAAGAGCGACAAAGTTCGCTGAACTCCAAGGCAAAAGTATGTCTACGCCGTCCTTTAAGGAGAGGATTGTATTTAAGAGGGAGAGCAAGTGAAGTCTCTATAGATTTTGTGATCGGCAAACGTCAGGATGGGTTACGTAAGCCCGACTTTGATGCACTTATTTCTTTATCCTTATTCATAATCGACATTTTTTTTATTATAGTGCATATGTATAATTTCTGTTTTAATTCTAAATCATTTTACCAAATCTCTTGTTAGCTAAATGTTTTGACATAAAACATGTTATAAAAATATTGCATTATAAATATTACCACTCTTTTATATTTTATACAGGTTTAACAAATTTAAAATAACAACATTTTACACAACTTATACTTCTCAACAGAAAAACATAATTTATTACTTTTAAGCGATAACATAATAATTTATTAAAAGATTAAGATATTTCAGGGTGAGTCCCTTCTCATACATGACTCCATTTTTTTCTTTTAAACTTAAATTTGCCAATTAAAAAAACTTTAATTTGCCAATTAAAAATATTAATCTATTAATCAATCATTCAAAAAAATGAAGAAAAAGACAAGAGGTTAATCTTAACTTTCCAAAAGAGTAATCAAATCTTGACAAACAAAACAACAAATTCTCCTCATCCTCCTTCCAAAAAAAACAATCTTTACCCCCTGTAAAAAACCAAACCATCATCACAATTCACAAACCAAATTTATCAAGTTTATCCAATTCTTTATTTTTTTCTTCATTCCATAATAAATTAATTGAAAACTTCAACATCTTCCTCTCTCTCTCTCTCTCTACCCTCATGGATTCCGACTTCTGGACCGCTCGCCTCGCCGCCGCAAAGCGCCAATTCACGATGCAACACCATCATCATCAAACATCTCATCTGGGTTCGGTTTGTTTTTGCTTATTGTTATGATATTGTTGTCAAAGTTTGGATTTTTTTTTTTATGGGTATTAAAGATTACACGATCTTGGGTGTTATTTAGTCATCTTTTTTGCTTATTGTTATGAAACTATTGTTAAAGTTTAGATTTTTTTTATGGGTATTAAAGATTACACGATCTTGGGTGTTATTTAATCATCTTTTTTGCTTATTGTTATGAAATTGTTGTTAAAGTTTTGATTTTTTTGATGGGTGTTAGCGGTTTGACGATCTTGGGTGTTGTTTAGTCATGGGTTTGGTCTGATTTGTTGTTGGTTTTTCAGATCGGTTTAATGTTGAGGATGTTGAGGTTGAAGAAGAGATCCGACCCGATTTTCCATGCCCGTATTGCTATGAGGATTTTGATATTGGGTCTTTATGCTCTCATCTTGAAGATGAACATTCTTGTGAATCTAAAGCCGCAGTAATCTTTCTTTCTTCCCTCTCTCTCTCTCTCTATATATATATATATATGTATCTATATATGTGTGTTTGTATGCATATCTTTTTGGTTGTTAAAGATTGCTGTAAAAAGGGTTTGACTTTTTCTGTGCATATATCTGAAAGACTGAAATGGTTGATTCAAAGTCTGATTTTGGTTGAATATGAAGTTTCCATTTTGTGGGTACAAGGGGGATGACTGGGGAAAAGTTACTATTTATGGTAATTTTGATGTTTATAACTTTATATTGCTGAGAAGTCCAAACATGTTTGGTGTTTATTTGGTTGGTGAGTTAAAATGACAATAATAAGTAGCTAAAGAACCATTTTTAGTTTTTGGTAATAGAATAGGCCAAAGGAGTTACTTAACGGTACATAAAAGAAAGAGATCTCAACCGTCCATTGTAATATGATCTAAGAGCGAAAAGTGGTTCGATTCGTCTAGTCCTTGATCATAAATTTGATTTATTTTCTTAGGATTTTGGATTTATATCCTATCCTTCTTGAATTCAAATGCTAGATTTTCTTTTGTGATTGTAGGTTAGCGTTTTTGCAGTCTTGTAGGGTGTAGTAAGATATAATCTTTTGTGCTAACAGTTGTAAATAAACACTAATATGAAATAAGTATATATAATCCATAATGGTGTATAAAATTCTGTATTATGCGTTGTATCTTGCTAGTTTGATGAAGATGTATCTGTAAAAAAAATAAACTTTTCCATGTTTTTGGAAAATTTTTAGCTAAAGTTACCTATTTGCATGTTATCATGATTGCAAATTGTTGATTTAGTTCGTGATGGGGCTGCTCTAAATTTTATTATTGAGGTGTAATTTAGACATGTAATTAGAAGTTAAAATGCATAGTTGAGTATAAACGCTTTGACTGTTGATTGAATATTGTTGAATAACGACAAAGTATCGAGGAAACACAATCAATAGTTTGTAGAGAAGATGACGGTAGGCGAAAAAGTGAAGTTCATGAGAAAACAGAATCCGTTTGTCTGGGAATAGTTTCATGGTTTATTAGACCACATAGTTCCACAAAAGCGTTGACTTTGACTTGTTGGTCAAATGTCTGTAATACCTCTTCGTTAATGACAAAACATGGCGAAAAGTGGGCAAACAAGTAATTTCAGCTAATCATGTCGCGATAAACTTACAAATTTTTTTCTTTTCGCAGATTTGTCCGGTTTGCTCGGTTAAAGTGACGAGAGATATGTTAAGCCATATAACTCTGCAGCATGGACACTTATTTAAAATATCCTTTCACTATGTATAACTGTGGATTAGGATCAAATACAAAGGATCCTAATTGTAAGAAGTGTAAGAAGGATTTATAGAGTGACAAGTGTCCAATAACCTAAAAAAACCCACTACACAAAAAACCCACTAAAAAAAAAAACCTTAAACATCCACCACCACCAAAACACCCCCCCCCCCCCCCCCAACCCCCCAATTGGGTGGTGGTGGGGGTGGGTGTTTAGTTTTTTTTTATATTTTTTTTAGGTTTTTGGGGGGTGGGGGGGGGGGGGGGGGGGGTGTGGGTGTGGGTGGGGGGTTTAGGTTTTTGGGTGGTGGTGGGGTGGGTGTTTAGGTTTTTGGTGGTGATGTAGTGGGTTTAGTTTTAGGTTATTGGACACTTGTCACTCTATAAATCCTTCTTACAATTAGAAGCCTTTGTAGAATAACTTGACCCGTATAACTGTATATATGTATTCAACTATGTATGTATTAAAGTTGTTGGTGTCTTTAACCGAAAGAATACTCGCAGAGACGTCGTCGCCTACGTAGGGTAGCTGTTCCCAACAGTCAGGCGCTTTCCCTTTTAGGAAGGGATCTTAGAGAGGCTCATCTGCAGGTGCTTCTTAGTGGTGGTTACAGGTCATCAAATACCGCCACATCATCATCATCTGCTGCTGCTGCTGCCGCTGATCCGTTTCTTTCTTCTTTGGTTCTCAACTTTCCGGGCTCGGAAACCGAAGAAATCTCCAAGTCCAATCCTCATGTCAAGAACTCCACCCCACAACACATATGGAAAGCGAGGTACACTTACACATCTCTATTATTCGTTTGTGTGTGTTTAATTACGTTCTTTCTCATATTAACGCAATATGCACCGCTTGTACGCGGGGCAATTTGGGTTGCGTTTTATCTCAAACGGCTTCTTTTATTTGAGCTACAAGCGAACGGGTCAAACATATTGAAACTGCTAAATCACTTTACTCAAAGATTTAGGTTATTAATGTAATAATATTGCTTTTGTAATCGTAATCAACACAATAGCTGTGTATGAATATTATTTTGAGTTAAAGTACATGGTCCCTCTGGTTTACCAAAATTTTGGATTTGGTTCCTAGCTTTTCAAAAGTATACGGATGGTCCTTGTGGTTGCACTCTGTAACGCATTTAGTCTCCAACCAACAAATCTAAAGGTTCAGGCAGGTCCAAGTTAGGGACTAAATGCGCTACAAAGTGCAAACCACAGGGACCATCCATGAACTTGTGGAAAAAAGTTGGGAACTAAATGCGTTACAAACTGTAAACTACATAGACCGTCCATGTACTTTTGGTAAACCTAGGGACGAAATCCAAAATTTTGGTAAACCACAGGGACCATCTGTGTACTTCACTCTTTTATTTTATTTTTAAATGGACAAAACGTGTACGCAGTTTCAGATGAGCTTGTTTTGAGGTCCCATTTTTGCCTGCGTGTCGGTTATTTTTTTTTTAATCATAGTATACTTAACTGCATGTTTTTGTATTGCAGTTTTGATCCTTCCTTGAGTTGTGAAGAACGGGAAAAGAGAATGAGACAGGCGAGAGGACGAGCTGTTTTTCTGCAAGATCTGCTGGTTTCAACACTCTTAGGTGATTAAACCTGACAATGAGAGCAAGAGCCGACTGCTGAATATGTAGTTTGCAGACACATTGTCAAGTCATGTGTTCTGAAAAGCTAATTCATTGGCTTTCGCCGCTCGCTCAACCAGTGTTGTATCTTTCCATGTTAATGAAATCAATTTCCGATTCGCTTTTGCTTTGTTTATGTTTACATCAACAGTCTAGAGTGTGATTTTACAAGTCATTTGTTGGTTTTGGTTTGGCTTGTTTGTGATGTGGTTCTTGTTATAATAACTACTAGGGGTGTGAACGAGCCAAGTTGATCATGAGCTACTCGATATCGACTAACTGGAAGTTCAAATTAAGCTTTAGCTTAAACGAGCTCGAGCCTAAAAAATAAACTTGTTTAACAAATGAGCCTGGACCTAAGCTACACTTATTGTGGTGCTTGAAAAGGCTTGCAAGCTTAAATAAGTCTAATATTTATAAAAAAATATATATATACACTATTTATATTTACATAATAATTATTATTATATATAAAAATTTGATAGAAGTGGTAAAAAAAATATATTATGTTAAATATAAATAAAAGTTATAATTTTAAAGTATTAAAAATAGTTATAAAAATACATAAAAGATATAATAAAGGAATTAGGTTATAGCCAGTGGCGGACCCAGGATTTTTTCCTGGGGGTGCGGAAATTTTTTAAAGATTTTAGACCCCTATCTATATAAAAAAATCGGTTCATAGCGGGTCGGATCGGGTCGGGTCGGGTCATGTAAAACAAGTAAACACAAACAAACAAAGTTTCATAGCGGGTCGAATCAGATCGGGTAGGGTCCATTTCATATTTCAAACAATCAAACCCTAGTTCCTAACTTCCTATCACATTAACAAACAAAAAAGCATCAACATTCAAATCATCTCTACTTCTATTTCTCTTAATCATTAAATAAAAGAACAAAAAAACTTATCTAAAACATACATTGGTCTTTAATTAGAAGAATCCGACGAAAAAAAGTGGCTCAACCCATTTCCTCTTGAGAAATCGCGACATAACTTCCCTACTCATTGATCTTTCCTAATCCCATCACATACAAAATAAACAAGGATCTTCAAGTGTTCAACCATAGTACATTTTCCTTAATTTTCAATTTAAAAATTTGAATTTCAAGCCCTAGTATTGTTATTTACCAACCAACAATCATATAATCAACAAAACCACCAACGATTTGGGTTTTTTTTTATTACGTGGACTGATTTTGTTTAACGAAACTAGTAGTTGGAATGGGGCTTGAATGGGTATTAAGTTATTGGGCTTGATAGATTGAATTTAACTTTTATTAAATAGGTTAGTGGGCTAACTTGTTTACATAATTTGATCGGGTTTCAATCTGTGTTCACAATTTTTTTATATAAATTCCTAACATTTTTTTCTAAGGGGTGCGGACGAAAATTTACAAGGGGTGCGGTCGTGATTTTTCACGAAAAATACCACTAAATTTTTTTTTTCAAGGGGTGCGGCCGCCCACCCACCCCATAAAGTAGGTCCGCCCATGGTTATAGCTTTAGAAAGCCTCAGAACGAGCCGTCATAAATTAAACAAGTTCGAGCTTGGGCTTACTCTACATGATCAGACGAGTAACATGTTTGGAACAAGTGACCTAAACTATTGATAGCCAGAATAATAACCCCATGATCTGAATCATACGATGAAAAATCATTCTCTGTTTTATTATTTTTCATCGATGCACTTTCACGTTTAAATATTAATTAAGGAATAAAACAATCAATAAATCAGAGTGGCGCAGCGGAAGCGTGGTGGGCCCATAACCCACAGGTCCCAGGATCGAAACCTGGCTCTGATATTCGGAGTGGCTTCTGCATATATTTTTTTTCTACAAGAACCAAACTTGGGCAAAATAACAGTTTTTACCAAACTATTATTCAACTTTCTGAAGTATAACTTTAAAGCTCATTGTTATGTTACAAATTTGAACGAATAACTATTTCATGTAGGAAGCTTTTTGTTATACTTTCAAGTCGTTAAATTTTTACTTCGATGATCGGTTTTACCTTTTTAAGTTGTATAAAAATATACTTTGACAAAGTTGCATACGTTCTTGTTATGACTTATCGACATGTAAGCTCATGTGTTAGTCACCGGTGTCTCGCAATTTAAGCTTGCCAGAGAAAACAACCACCCAACCCCACTGATCAACACCTAAAATCGTCTTTAGTTTGCTTTCACACCTGCCTTTCTTAACCAAAACTTAATTGGCTTATAATGTTCCAATCGAACCGCTCACTTTGCTTCACAATTTAGACAAAAAAAAAAAAAAAAAACAACCGCCAAAACCCACAAACAAAAGATTCACTTACAGAATATCAAAACAAGTCTTGGTGCTTTCATATTTCAATTTAACGCATAAAATCTAATACAAAATAATATGATTTCGAAAAACAAATAATCTAAGCCCCATATTCCCCTTGGAAATATTTATCCTCCGGATAGTAGACCGCGGTCACCACGTTACCCCCAAACTTCCGCCCACCCAAAGAATCCTTTGCCTTGGCACAATCGGAGGGGTCACCATACTCCAAGAATACCTGATGACAGATCAAATGGAATATCATATCGCTAATTCTCTTTAAAACTAATTATTAGTTAGGGAAAAAAAACAAATAAAGTGTTTTGGGTTGGCTAGACCCGCTTAAACATGTACTAAAACTTGACCCATTTTGACACATTACCCAACCAGCACGGCCCGTATATAGAGGGCGTATATATGGTAACTTTATACATACCTTCCCAAGACCATCAACTTGTTCTCCGTTCGGGTCAGGCCGAGGGATAACAACATTTGTCAAATCGCCTATCAATTTCAACAGATGCATCAATATCAAGCATGAAAAACAGGTTCAACAAATGTAATTCCAACATTAACAAGTTTATGAACCATTAATGAGATAGAAGAATGTTCTCTTACCAAATTTTCGTCCTTCTTCCCTCATATCCTCTAATATTTCTTCGTATTCTCCATCATCCATCAATTCATCCGCGCTTATCACCTTCATTGCAACCAAATGCCAGAATTAATGTACTAAATAAGCTTTAAAGAACTGCTTTTAAGGATATGTGGTTCATTACCTCGGTTAAGCACAAAATTTTAGTTGGAACCTCATCAGGTCCTCTAGGCATTCCGGGAAGATTAAATCCACCAACCTGTAGCGCCATTTTCTACAACCCAAAAGCAGTTATTATTAGTATTAGTATTATCATTATCATTACTACATATTATGAGTAATAGCATGTTGTTACTATTTATATTATTGTCGTTATGCAAGTAAAAGATGTAGAGTTTGCGTTACCTGCATAGCTATATGTTGTTGTGCCTGTGCTAACATAGTCTCCTGTTCCGATTTCATCTGTCCACTGCTGTAAAATTTAAGAGTATGCCCATGTAAGTTTTGAACCATTTACAGAACTATATTCATGTTTTGACGAGAACAAATGTAGATGTTATCAAATATTATCGTCAAGCTACTTTCACACACAAACCTGATGGTTGCACGCCTGACCGTCAATGTCTTATCACCCATTTTCAGTCCATTCAATGCAGCACAAGCAACGTCTGTAGCTGCTTGATCCTGAAGACAAGCCATTAACTATATTATTTATTAAATTGATAGAAGGGAATTATAATAACAGTAACTCTTATACCTGCAAACGAATTGAGAGTTCATGAACTTGTTTGGTGGGAAGTTCGTTTATTTAATAAACTAACGAACGTGGAAAAAAAATTGGTTCGTGTTCGGTTAAAGTTAAATGAACGAACACGAACATGCCTATGTTCATGTTCGTTTACAGGCCTAGTAACTCTTACCTCATAGACACAGAACCCGTATCCTTTAGAGTTTCCAGTATCTCTATCCTTAACAAGGTCAAACCCGCGCAACGGTCTGAATCATTAAAGATTTGCATTATTGAATCATAAGTACATTCTAATACATATTTGTTTGGCAAAAATATTAAAAAGCATCACTTATAAAGTACATACCCAAAGGACTCTAGCAACTCCCTTATCTGTACTTCAGTGAAGTAATATGGTAATCCGCCAACAAATATACGGTCGGGTCCTTCAGCTCCACCAATGCCACTAATTATACCAAATATAGCGTCAGGGTAATGGTCATCTATAATAAAATAGCCAGAAGCAAAAATTGCTCATCTATAGAAGCTTCAAACCGCAATAATCCATCCCAAAACACAAATCTATGAATAATATGCAATAATGTCCCTGAGGTTTGGTCAGTTTTGCGACTTTCGTAAAAAGATTTGTTTTTCTGCATTTGGATCCAAAAGGTTTGAAATCTTGCCATTATCATCTGGCCTGTTAACTTCATCCATTTCTCTCAGTTAAGTCAAGGGTATTTCCGTCTTTTTTGTTAACTTAAAGGGGCAATTTAGTCTTATTCAGGGGTATTCGGTCTTCTTACATAAAGTGAAAAGGACCGAATTGCCCTTTAAGTTAGCAAAAATGACGGAAATTCCCTTGACTTAACGGAGAAAAATGGATGTAGTTAACGAGCCGGATGATAATGGCAAGATTTCAAACTTTTGGATCCAGATGCGGAAAAACAAACCTTTGGACGGAAGTCGCAAAACTGGCCAAACCTCAGGGACGAAAATGGCATTTTACTCTAAAAACAATGACTATTAGACACGGTTGCATAAGAAAACATATAAGAAAAAGACAAACTTACCCTGGGGTAAGCCCGGCAGCGGCTAAATTAAGGTTCGGATTTGGTTGACTTGGACCGAGTGTTGCGGCTAGTGAAGGATTGTAGTCTGTAGGTCTTCTGACTCTAACAGAGACTCCCTGGTAAAAAAGAAAATATATCAAATGAGGAAATACTATCACATGCATGGTCGCATAGATACACACAAACGTGTGCATGTGTGTACGTAAGCAAATGATTAAAAAAACGGGTTATGGTAACTATGTGTGCCTCAAAGATGATGCCGTCCAACGCCATGGCATTACTTGCTTCTTCAACTGTTCTCATCTCTACAAACGCAAACTTCTTTTCATGATTAATGTAGACGTTAACCACTGCATCACCTGCTATTAGCATATTGAATTAAGTTGTGAATATCGACAATAGCCAACATAACGTAAGGAAGGAAATGTATGTATGTTGATATAACAAAATATATTTCAAATTAACGGAGCTTAACTAACCTGGCCCAGCAGAATTTCCTCCTATGGCTGTCATAATATGGCTAAAAAAGGTTGCTATTGTCTGCTCCAAATATATACAAAAAAGATGAATGTCAAAAAAAAAAAAAACTTGGTCTTAAATCTTAAATTGCCCCCGTGTTTGAATATAGATGTCTAACCTGCTCATTAGCCAATGGGGGCAAGCCACCAACATACACTCGACGTGCATGCCTTGTGGCCTGTAAGAAAAAAAAAATATCATCCAACAAACTGTGAGATCTAATGTCTACTGTGAACAAACAAGTAACTGAGCAATGTATACATACCTGCTGAGTCATCGCTTGAGCGGGCATCAAGGGAAGACCTCCCAACTAATTTAAAGATAGTCAAGGTCAAAACATAAGAAAAGAAGAAGAAGAGAGAGACAGAGAGATGAGAAGCAGAATAACCTGTGCCGACCCGAAAGGAAACATGTTCTGGAACATTCCAGGCATCGGTTGAGGAGCATCTGCCACCTGTCCTGCTTAATTTAAAACATAAAGGAAAAAGTAAAAACTCATTAACCAAGTCAGAAAATAAACGGTAATTTTTGAAAAACACAACTAGACGTTTATTTTGATATGCATCGATTATACAAGAGTACAAGGACAAAAAGATAATAGACCTAGTCCTTACCTAGAGTTATACATGATTCAGTACTAATATTAGAAATTAATTTCGTCACTGCAGATGCTGAGAAACAATTGAAAGTGTACCAAATCATAGACAATAGTTGCCGTCTGGAGATCCAGCTAATCGGAGGAGCATTGAATCATTGATTGAATTCCTCGTTCAACAAAACATTGCCTTCTTTTACCCAAATCATACCCAAAAACACAAACAAAACCACACACAACAGCCAACAACACAACAATTGTCCTCAGTTTTCGTAATAAACAAAACAAATCAACAATTTAATATTGCAATATGTCACTAATAAAACAGCACGAAAGCAGCACAAATGTATATAAAACTATGTGATATGTATACATGAAAAGCTACTATAATAAATTAACAATAGTGTAAAATAAAGGTACTAACCGACTGCACCGGGCAAAGTTGCGGCAGTAGGAGGTGCCATGTCGAAACCACTTGTCCGCTTGCTGTAGAGAAAGATAGTGTGTAACAGAAAACAAACTGAAACTAGAACTTGTTTTTCACATAATACGAGTGCAAAAGCACAGAAGCACTAAAAGGGAGTCTTGCTAGTTATGAACCATTCCGTCTGTTATGACTACGTGATGTATTCATTGCAATATGTGAAAAGGAATTAATGTCTAGTATAGAATCAACATACATTATAGGCTTTAAAAGAGTGCATGCAGCACACAGCCAAACATACATCATTTAGATTTCAGATAATAGCATATGTTTGAGTGAAACTATTAAAAACCTTTTAGAGCGAGATCTAGACGACTCTCTGGATCGATCAGGTGATGGAGAACGTGATCTGTGTCTGTGATGCCTCTCTCGATCTCGATCATAATCATGGCGCCTGCATAAGTAAACCTTGTGTTCATATGTCCATGGTTGAGAATGATCACTCACAAAATGCAACGTGTAAGATTGGATAACTCCTTTCTTTTGTCAATGGTAAAGTAAATGATGATGTGTCCATATGTGATATGTCAAGGCCAAATTACTTTAAACAAGAAAAAAATGATGGTCAGAAAATTCCCATATTGACCTGTTATAGTCACGATTCCTGGAACGCCCATCATCATCATTTCTATCCCTGCCACTTCTTTCAGGGTAATCCCTGTGTCGTCTGTCTCTGTCCTTTCCCCTATCTCTATCCCGCTCCCGATCCTTATCCCTATCTCTCTCCCTATCCCTATCCCTAGTCTTTGACCTCTCACTGTCTTCACGGACTTTGTGCTGCAAAAATTCACATAAAGAAAAACATAAGAGCATATCCATTTAAAGAGAAAGTGAAACATGGAAATTAAGAAAAAAATAAGGATCACAAAAAGAGAACATTACCTAATCACATAGATGATTATATAAAGGTAAGAGGATTACATAATCTTACATTGGTATCTAGGGGCGGCCCGGAGGGGGTGCGGGGTGGGCGACGGCTCAGGGCCCAAACCCTACGGGGGCCCAAAAATTTATTTTTTTTAATAAAGTTACGCTGTAGAACTTAGAATATATAAGTACTGAATTGGAAAATGACAAGATAAGGCCCATGGTCTGGTGGTTCCCATGTCACTTTATTAGCAACTAGGTCTTTGGTTCTAATCCTGATAGCTTCATTTTTAGTTGATTTTTTTTTCTTTATGTTTATTACGCATTAAATGTAAATGACATTAATTGACTAATTTTGTGTTACATTAAATCAAAATGGGAATCGTAGTTATTTCTCAAATCTAGTTTAAAAATGCTTATTTATGTTAATTTCTTAAAATATTATTCAATCTACAATTAGTTTTGTGTGTTCCATTTTTTATGAAAAAAGTCTTATTTTGGTTTTTTTTCCTCTTTCAACTCTGTGTATTTTCTAAATAAATTTGGATAGGTTACGATGGTTTTACATGATCGCAAATAACGATTTTTAAAGTTACGACGTAACCATTCCAGATTTTCTTAATTTACCCTTACAACGTGTTTTCTTTCTATGTTTCGTTGTCCAAATGCGCATGTGAGGTGCTTTTTATCTACGTTTCCACGTAAAAAGCAGCTCGCCGCAACATGCAGATGATTCCTCAAATTTTTAATTCATTTTCATATATTTAAAACTTTTTTGTATATTCTTTTTAAGAAGTTTATATTTTAGGGGCCCGTATTTTATCTTCGCACAGGGCCTATATATTTTCAAAGATTTTCGGAGACGGCCCTATTGGTATCTAACTCCACTCTTGGTTTAAAAAAGCGCACCTTAAGCGCGATTAAGCGCAAAGTGCATCTAGGCGCAGGTCCTTGCGCCTTATGTAACACAAGGCGACGTCTGTACAAAAAGCGCAACTGAGGCGCGCTTTTTAGGGTAAAAATCGACCTGAGGCACACGCTTTTTGTACATGGCTTGTTTTTGTGCAGTTAAGTGTTGTACAACAGGCTTTTTATGTTGTACATTTATGTTTTTTTTCATTTTAAAACATATATAAAGCTTCATTATAGCTAAATCATAGGTATTGAACACTTATGGGATATATAAAATAAATTTTATAATCACTTTGTGCCTTGCGTACGAAAAGCTCACCGCTTTTGCGCTTTACGCTTCGGTTTTAGACCTCATCGCTTTTGTGCGCTTCCCGCTTTTTTAAACCAACAACTCCAGAGATATTTAGTTGTTAGAAAGAAATAAAACGTTAACAAAAAGCAAATATACAAAAGGCATGGTTAGAATTTGGATAGGTTTTGTATGTCGATATAAACTAGCCATTCTATCAACTTAGTTTATTTGATATGATCTTAACTCGTTAAGTACAACGAAGGCTGCAAGCTATCCTAGCCTGTTGTAGAGGTTACACTGGCCATCTGTGAAACTGATTTGTATCTAATGTGTTATACCATGCGATGAGCTGAAAGTATTAACGTTAAGAACCAAGAGTTAAGCTCAACAGTAGAGAAGCTATCATTTAGAGAATGGTCAACTGGCTAAGCAACAATGAGTCACACTGACAAGCACTCATTAGCTCTTAGTGACCACACATTGACGAGCCCGCCTCTCATATTTCACCCCTTTGTATTTTATTTCTTAATTTAAAAAAGTTATTTAAAAAAAGTCAATCATATCTTATCTCAAAATATCGTTTTATAATTCCCAAATCTTCAATTCTAACCGCTCAACATTTTTTCTTTACTCATCATGTGTAATACACGGATTTCTAACCTAGTTCAGAAGTTACAAACAAAAATCTTATGCCACTACAGAAACGGAAAAACAACTCACTCTCTTCTATCAACATATCTGAATTCTGAAATGAGATAAATTATATATTTATATAATATATATGCATTTACGCTAGTGAGAGGGTATCAATTTTGAAGCTAAACCTGCTGTATGTGAAGTAGTTTTGCTTATCGGGCCTGGAAAAGGCTTAAAAGACTTTAAGCTTATTTTAATCCATAATTGTTTTCTTAGGGCCTAAGTTACAAACCCTGATTATATCTCTATACATACCTACGCCATAGACTGAAATCTTTGTACCAAGCATAAAAAATATCTAGTTGCCGCCCGTGGATGTAGCCATGTAGGATTCACATCGAATCCAAACCACATAAAATTGTCATGTTCTTCTTGGTTTTCTATTTATGTTTCTGCATTATTATTGATTTGTGCGTTGTGTGTCGGTTCAGTTGCACTGTTGCATCACTCGATACCTAACAACTAACAAAAACGGAAAACCACCAAGTTCAACCTACTAAGTTCAACCTACTAGCCTAAAATTCCAGCCAATCTGCACCTCTTAATCAGAACATATAACCTACAGGATCTAGAAGTCTAAAACAGCATAATCAAAGCATTAAACAACCATTATATCTTAACACAATTATGCACACCAAAACTACTAGTGCAAATTGACAAATTCCTCTAGAAAACTAGTAATACTTTGATACACACATAACATCCAACTGACATCATATCAATTCTGCAATGAATCATGAACAAATTACGAAAGTATAAAAAGGAACCTTGTGAATTTGTGAATCACGATCTTCAAATACATCGTAAGGTGAAGAACCTCCGCCTCCGTCGCCATCGGCGTGTCGAGAAGACATCGTTAGCTCGAATTCGAAGCAACAACTTGCATACACTGACAGATTTGGTTCAGTTTTGTGCCCTAGAATAGAACAGGAAATGTTAGTTGAGATTGCGTTGGTTTGTGAATCTTTTCTTATGGGCTCCATGGGCCGGTGATTCTAGGCCCAGCTAGTTGGACTAAAAACCAAAACCCAATGAATCGAACCTTTTTTTGTGAATCGTTTGTCGAGAAATTCATTCATTTATTTAACGAATGAATGAACATGAATATAATTTTTCCGTTTCTTTACATTCGTGATGTCCGTTTATGTTCGTTCATTTATGTTTGTTTTTTTACTTTCGTTTAAATATTTATACAATAGTTCAATTTATATTTGTTCATTTATGTTCGTTTTTGTTTGTTCATTTGTGTTCGTTTATGTTCATAAACTGTTTGTGTAGAATATTAACGAACGGATATAAGCGAACACGAACATGTTTATTGTTATCTTAAAGAATGAACATCAAGTAGAAAATCCGTTAGTTTAGGTGTTCGTGTTTGGTTAAAGTTAAATAAACGAACACAAACATGCCCTGGTGCATATTCGTTAGGTTCATTTACATATCTACAACCAAATTATATACGCAAAATCTTTAATTTATATAAAATTCAACTATTATGTGAATATAAATAATTTTAAAAATGTAAAGGTATTAGTTAATAAAAAATCTCAAACTTTTGTAACAGATATATCTTTACATAATTAGTGATGTTCCGAAAAACAAAATTTTCAACTAGAACTACAGTAACAAAACATATCACATTTTATTAAACATACCACTGTAATACTAGATCTAAAACCCGTGTGTATATTTGGTTTTCAACTTTTGTCTTGGCATTTTGAATTGCTTGGCTAGCATTGATTCTATGGTTAAAATTTTACTTGTAGAGAAAATTATTATTATTATTATTATTATTATTATTATTATTATTATTATTATTATTCCATATATAAATTTGCAACTTACTTATGCATTATCACTTGTACCCCATGCTTGGGGCTTTTTTCAAAAAAAAAAAAAAATTGATTTTCCACTTTCTACCTTAAAGTTTTATCTTTTAAATTTTAACCCTTCAACCTTAAAGTTTTATCTTTTACATTTTAACCCACTTGAATTTTTTACTTTTAACTCAAACTTTTTCATCTTTTGTAATTTAACACAACACTTTATTATTTACAACTTTGGTCCCCCCATACTTTTTATCTTTCGCAAGTGCGTTCTAAATTTTGCGAGTTAACATGTCGTGGCGTGCATGTGAGTTTCAATGTTTTTGCTCTATTTTCCCATATTTGACAAACCCGTCGCAACGCGTCCATTTTTTCCCTTTTGAAAACTTCGCCGCAATGGGTGGGTCCTAGATCGACTAAGTTATTATTTTCTACGTTTTACGTTTCTGGTTAATTTCTTCGCATTAACACACTGTAACGGGTGTGTGTGGTTCAACGATTTTAGTCTCCTTTTCGTTCAGTGTATTTTTTACTATTTTATCTATTTTATTTTTACGATGTTGAGAGTTGATGTCGTTGTGGCATTGGTGCTACTTGGCACGGTTTTACGAACGGTTTTAACCTATTAAATTTTTTACTAATATTTTGTTTCGGTTTACCCCTATACTTCCTTTACTTAAAAACTTTTTTTACGTGCATATTTTATGTACGGGTATGTATAAATATGATTTCTTCTACATTCCGATGTAAACTTTTTTTATAGACGAGTCAGGTCAAATATAATACGTTTTCGTTTAAAGAAACTATTTTTACGTGCATATTTTTATGCACGTTTTCGTTTAAAGAAACCATTTTTACGTGCATATTTTATGTACGTTTTCGTATAAATTCAAGTTATTGTTCAATATGAATTTCATTTACTTTACGTTTGATCCAATGATAATGCTTATAAATGTTACACTGAGTTCAACTGGATACGTCGAAATGTGTGTTTTCATATGGTTAATGCATCATATAACGTTTGGACTAATCCATTCAATGTTTATGATGTACCTGCGCCGCAACGCGGGCGGGTCTTTAACCCTAGTTATATATAATTGAAGAATTTTTAGTTTAAGTAAAAATTAAAGTGACTTCTAGGTGACTCACAAACACAAGCACATCCATCCATATGAGATACAAGAATATATGATACTTTTTTATGTATGAATGACATGTATAAGATATATTAAATATTATACAACCTTCACATATTTTATTCCTTTATTTGTCAATTATCCCTATTATATAAAAGAAAATAGGAATACATTATTCCTTATATTTCCTATACATACATTTATCAAATGGGGAAATAGTGTCAGGCAGCTGCCTGGCACTCCCCCATTGGACCAACCAGTTTATTCTATTATATCCATTTTAAATTACGCTTTTGCCCCTGTTAAAATTTCCGTTTTGCCCCCAGCTCAAAATAAAATTACGCTTTCGTCCCCATCTCAAAATTACGATTTTGCCCTTAATTCAAAATTACGATTTTTCCTGGCACTCCCCTATTGGACCAACCAGTTTATTATTTTATATCCATTTTAAAATTACGTTTTTGCCCCTCTTTAAAATTACGGTTATACCCCCAGCTCAAAATAATATTACGCCTTTGTCCCCAGCTCAAAATAATATTACGCCTTTGTCCCCAGCTTAAAATTACGATTTTCCCCTCGATTCAAAATAAAATTTTGGTTTTGCCCTCAGCTCAGAATTATCTTTTCGCCCCCAGTTCAAAATAAAATTTTGTTTTTGCCCCCAGCTAAAAATTACGATTTTGCCCTCTGTTCAAAAATGTGATTTTTCTCCGTTTAAAAAATTATGATTTCGCACTTAGTTTAAAATTACGTTTTTCCCCAGTTCAAAATAAAATTATGCTTTCGCCCCCAACTCAAAATTACAATTCTGTCCTCGGTTCAAAATAAAATTGTGATTTTGCCTCCAGCTTACGATTGTGCCCTTAGTTCAAATTTATATTACGCTGTTACCCCCAAGTTCAAAATTACGAAATTGCCCCTGTGAAAATTTACAATTTTGTCCATGGTTCAAATTTACAGTACTACCATCACTTTAGCTTTTGGCAAATTGCGATTTCACTCAATAAAAAAAAATACAACTTTCCTTCGGTTAAAAGTTACAATATTGCCATTGTTTTAGTTTTTTTTATCAAAACTATAAAAGTGTTTTGTTTTAATTGGTTGACTCGATTTAATTGTTTTTTGTGTCAATGAGCTGCCTAACACTCGCTCATTATTCGGCCATCGCCCCGCAACGCGGGCGGGGTATTAACTAGTTAATTTACAATATAGCTTCTTCTCGCATGTGGAGCGTTAGGATATTTTTTATGCGAGCGTTTTCCACGTTTAGAGCCCTCAGCTTCGCGCTCCGGTTGTGTCTCCGACACCATGTGATCTCGGGCCCGACTTCTTCTTGAGAACCATGCTTACCGCCCATGCTTATGTTCACATTCAATGCAAAATCATGTGGACCTTGAAAGTATTGGGGAGGGGGGATGTATAGTAGTTGCGTGTACCCCATCATATTTGGGTCAATATCTTGGTAATTGTAGGTTGGTAGCGGTTGGGTGGTGTTCGAGCGATATGCATTTGGGTTGATAGGCCGAAACGGAACACCAAAAGAGGGGGGGAATGGATGCATGATATATATATATATATATATATTTTTTTTTTATAAAAAGTAAGGAAAAGGTTTATAAGAATGAGAGAAAAATATATAAAAATGGGGTTGAGGTGGGGTTTATATGGGTAAAAAATGGATTTAAAAAATTTGATTTTTTTTTATTACCGTTGCATAACGGACAATTCTCAAAACCTTCGATTTATTCGGCGTTTTCATTGCTATGCCCACGCAAAAAAACATAAAAAAAACTCCCCAGTGGGCGGGTGGTCCGGCGTTTTGGATGAAAAAAAAAACGCCCAAACAACCCACTATGGGTGGTCTAATAGATTTTTTTATCTCCGCATAATTATTGTAGGAACACTTAATTTGTCCCACCATATTCATAGATAACCCTATGTCCCTATTCATTAGGCCTTTTAACACATTATATTATATACTCTGTTAAAGGACAAAGTCGGTCGTTTCCCACCGGCTTTGCCTTCCCCTTCCCCTTCTTCTTCCTCCTGCACGAATATAACAAACTAAACCATCATCTTCAAATTTCCACAACAATCTCTACAAAAACAAAACAAAACCAAACTCTGCAATCCACCTTCAAACAAAACTACAAAAACATAAACAGCCTCCTTCTCTCCGCAACCAGATCAAGAAACGGCATACAACTCCATGCTCAAATAATAAACTAGGGCTCCAAACAATTAGTCCAACTACTATGAGAAATTACCAAGTGTCTTAGTATATAAAAAAATCAATTGCAATTTTTATTCGGATGTCGTTGAACTTGATGTTCTTGCGTTTGTGTAATCCGGCCGCGATTGTTAATCTCTGGTGTCGATGACCGGCGAGGGCCGCATCTGCGGCTGCGATTGTTTACTCTGGTGACCCAAGACGACTTCCAACTACGGTCCGGCAGACCTATCTCCTTCTGCATGTCACATATCCGATGGATCAAAGGGTTACAAGTGCTTCTTTCAAGGTGATCTACCGACGATTACCAGAATTGACTTCCCGAAGACGGCAGACTACGCGTGGCGACGGCTAATACAACAAGATCTAGCGGCGGTTAGGATTTAGACTGAGCTTCATGAAAACAAAAGTCCAGGGAGGTTTTTGCTTGCGTTTTGCAGTACCTTATAGGGCTTAATGAATGAATCAATGATACAGAGCTCCGAGCGTCGGTGATGTTATGACGATGGTTCACCTCTGACGACTACCACCCACCGATTTACCTGATTCATCCGCCATACCATACCGGAGATATTGCAGAGAAAAATAGAGAGAGAAAGTGACTGTTGAATAGTGAATTGAAGACCTTTTAGAGATAAGCATATTTACTTTAGCTTTTATTGTCGGTATATTTTGTCTCAAGAAGAGCTTTGGAAAAAGGTATATTTACTTTGATAGTGTTTAAGTTTATTATAATAAATTGTATTATCTGTTTGTATATTACAAAAATAAGGATACCATGTTTGTAAAATGAAATACTTACCAATAAAATCCGGTTTGAGTATAGGATACCATTTTGTAAATAATTTGCATAATTTATTGATATATTTTATTATGAATTTAATATATTATTATAATTGATACTACTATTTGTAAAAGAGATAAAAACTTAATGTAACACCACATTGTTCGTTCGTTATTTTTTTATTTACACAAAATAAATACGTGAATTCTATAGGTTACATTGAGGTCAATTGGATACATCGAAATACGACACAATGTTTGGACTAATCAATTCGACGCTTGCGATTTACCCGTGCCACAAAGCGTGCGGGCCTTTTTTACTAGTACTAACTTAAAACACAAAGTCGGTGGCAACAGCCACCGATATCACCTCTCAAAATGATATGATATACTAAATTCAATACCACATAATATCAAGTATATCAGCCATCTCTTTTTGTTCCACGTAGCAAGCCACATGCAAATATATTATAAACTCTATATATCATCCATTGTATACTAACTTAAAACACAAAGACACCCACCGACATCACACCTCAAATTACAATTTTGTCCTTTAATATAACTTTCATTTTGGCTCCCTCAGTATTTTTCATTTTGACTTCCTCATTTTTTTTAACTAATTTGTTTTCCTTCTAAAACTTACACAATAACAAATCTATCATCAAAATTTCTAACTTTTCACTTTCACTTCCTTGGTTTTTAATTTTTTTTTTCTTTTTTTCCCTTTGTGTTTTTAGTTTATATCACGTTTAGATGTTGCTATAAATTCGAAACGGGTAGTTGGTTCGTGACAATTTAATACATTTCGTTAATCGTACCGTATCTTTATACGTTTCTTTCGTGTGCTTAAACACGTTAATGTCATGTGCTTAAACACGTTAATGTCACTGTGCCAACGCGCTTAACGAACGATAATGTGCCCTTAAATGTCACGCCACAACGCGCGAGCACCTTATTTTCATTCTTTAACTTAAAAAAAATATTTCCCTACGTGTAAGGACTCTCAAAATTATCCTAAAAATACCCGTAAGTATAAACCCGGACCCCTGAAACCTTACCCTACATCAAAAATCAAGAAAAAACAAAATATTGGGTCTCAGGCGGGCCGCGTAAGAGACAAGGCATGTCTTACGCGGGTCGCGTCAACTCATGTTTGACCGGATAAGTGTTCCGGGTCCAAGTGTCGCCTCCGTGTCACACCTACTGGTGACTGGTCAAAGCTACTCGTAGACTGGGCGGCCACGCGGGCCGCGTAAAGGTTATGTTGTGGTTTACGCGGGCCGCGACAGACCCTAATTTTACCTATAAATAGCCCGTCACTTGCACAATCCACTGGTGTCGAAATTAAAACTCAAAAACGAAGTCAGGCTACTCTAAAGTCGAAAATACAACTTTAATTAGTCGGGTGCTGCTCCGATACCGGGTATTAACTCGATCGCTGCTACGATTCAATGTCCGATCGATTAAACTATCTAATGGATGTTTAAGTGCTGCCCACATTAAGGTTTATGCTTTGTCATTCGTCATTAATTCGATGGATGTTTAAGTATCGCACTTTGTCATTCGTAGTGGAGGTTTAATCTCGTGAGTTATCGTAAATGTTGTATTAGTTACTAACCGAGTTCGTGTGCATGTTATTAAATTTAGGTCAAAAGGCTAATCAGTAGACTAGGCTCTGCTCAATTAAATCTGCAATGTGAGTCATTCTCTTTTTATCAAATTTAATTTCAAAAGCATGTTTATTTTCAAGGTTATAATTACAGGGATTAAGTCTTTGTAATCACCAAATTACAGCCGGTATGTGGGGTTTTGTATACATTACTTGATAATCTTCACCATTGGGGCAGCCAAGGGGTGATATGACCATAGTCACAGACACCATTGGACAATGAGAGGGCCAATGGGTCGAGTGACAAAATACCGTGGGTAATTGGTTTGATATCAGGAAACATTGTAATCACTCTTAATGCTGTAAATTATAACAAATGTGTCATTTTAGTAAAAAGAATGATTCACCAGTATTTCCCGCTGACAAAACCTTTTTCAAACATGTTTCAGGTGATCTGTTGTGATCAAGGAAAAGTGCCGTGAAGCACTACAAGCTTAAGGAAGTGGCTCAATATAAAATAAAGAAACATGTTTTGTAAAATAAAGATTTCTCCGTGAAATCATATGATTGTAAATTACCGGGGTTTTATCCCGAGTTGTGAAATAAAATAATCGGGAAATTTCAGTTTTAAAAAGATCCTGAGGAAAACTTCCGCTGTCAATTTAATTAAATAAATACCACGGGATTTTCTGTCCCGCGGCTCCTGAAACGGGTCAAACCGGGTCGGGGGCCGTGACACTACGTGCTTATTTTTATGGACATTTCGGTACATATTCATGTATCGGCATTGGACGTAAACAATACACATTTACGTTTCGACCTAAAGTTTTCCTAAAAATGAGTCGGGTCTAATATAATACGTTTTCATGCCTATTTTTATGTATGTTTTAAGTTGTTATAGGTTTTGATGTAAATACTTTATTTTCTCACATGCTCATTTTTATATGTACATGCCAATATAAATTCATGTTAATGAACATGGTCAAATATAATACGTTTTCGTGGTTATTTTATGTACGTTTTTAGTTGGTTTATGATTTGACATACGAGTCACTATGCGTATTGATGCCACTAAGTCTTAATGAAAATGTAAGGGTTATGTAGTAATTAGGTGAAACCCCGCTAAATGAACCAAACCGGTTTGGATTTTGTTATTTGATTTAAATGCTTATGTAAGTTACATTGATTTATATCGGATACGTCAAAACACACGTTTTTATATGGTTGACACATTACATAACGCTTACGCTAATCTATTTGATGTTTGCGATGTACCCGAGCCGCAACGCGCGTGGCCTTATTACTAGTTCTTTTCCGAATTCTCACCATATTATGGCCCAACTTCTTTGATATTGTAGCAGAAGTCTCACCATATTCATGAACAATGTACAACTTGTCGGCTATGCTAGTCTTATAGTTTACTTTTTTTTTAACGGCAAACTATCCTACTCCTAAATATTTTTGTGCATGAACTTTTCAGGAATTGAACTCACCACCTCTTAGATAGAGGGGAGCAGGGGCGGAGACATCATAGAACCAGCCGTAGCACGGGCTACGGCTCAAAGTCGTGTTCGCAGTGTTAATTTTTTGTTTTTTTTTTTCGATTTTATATAAAGGATACCCCTAAAAAAATACGAGGATACCCCTATAAAGGATTTTATATGAATACACCGTAATTTTTTTTTTTTGGGATACCCATGGTGTTAAAGTCTAGCTCCGCCACTGGAGGGGAGACACCTTACCACCACACCATATCTTTGGGACTCTTCACATACCTTGTGATCACAATGCATTCGACCTAGCACAATCTTTAATGTCATGTTATTAATAAGTTTGATTACATAAACTACCACATTAACAAGAAACACAGCAAATTCATAATTTGTGTGCAATTGTCTTGAAAAATATCAAATCAGGAACACTTGCATAGTTTAAAAAAAAAAAGCTATAATGGATATCGCCTTTTGAAAATTCCATGTGCATAATTTGCCCAATTATACTTTGCAATGTCACTATCCTTACCACAAACGTTTTGCACACATTTTTTACATAATATTTATAACTATACTTTACTAGAATTAAAGGAACTTAAAAACCCACAAACGTTTTGCACACATTTTTTACATAATATTTATAACTTTTACTTTACTAGAATTAAAGGAACTATGAAATCTAATTATATAAGTTTTGTTTTTAATCAAAATAGTAAATGAGAATAAAAGTACATTAGATAGTAGTTGTATTTTCGAAACTTAATTGTATATTAATTTTTATATATTTTTGACTTTTTTTTTAATTTGTTAGTATATGTAATTCATTTTTCCATCTATAAAATGATACTTAAACATTTTATAAACGAAGAATTTCTTGTATTAGGCTACCGCACTCTTCAAATTGGAGAGTCCCGATGCCCCGTTCCGGCCAGACTATGTTGTCTTAATCGGGCCCACGCTAGCTTCAGAGTTTGGCTTGGGCATTCCCCAGGAAACCATACCGTCGGCTGCCACTTGACAGTCGTGCCACCACAAGAGTAGAACTATCTGACGTAACACACGGTGGGACGAAAACCTGGGTGGGCTCAGGATAGAGCCTGACACATCTGCATGGAGGCTAGACTCTGTCCATCGTTGCCTAATCCACCAAAGTGACGTAAGTGAGGATTTAACTTGGGTCTCAATTGAAGAACCCAAGTCTCCCTATCACTATCATTATCACTAGGCCACAAATGTTGGATTCAAACCTAGTTTACTTAATAATTCACTCCCACTTTAAACTAATAATTTAAAGTACTCATTAAAATACATAAAGGAGTCAAGTTAAAAAGCTTATAATCATCTAAATTATAATGATCACTTTTCAAACACCCCCACATTACATCTTATCTTTTCATGTCATGCGGGCTTTTAAACATTGTACCAACTCAGTTTCCGACAATCATTTCGACAAATTAACAAACACCCATGATGCATGTTCACTTCAACATGCATGTTTCCATCATCACACACACATACTATGTGAAACCAAACCCATTTAACAACCACTTCAAACCATACCACACATGCAATGTTCCAACAAAAACATGCATTTGCCTATGAGAATGAGGAAGAATGCCAGCAAAGAACATCCAGTTGACCTCACAGGGCGTCGGGTCCTTCGATCACTAGGCGGAAAAGACAAGCACAGCAAGATCTGCACGTCGAAAGGGTCAAGAGACCGACGCATTCGGCTATCAGCCAACACTGCGATTCAGTTCTACGACGTGCAGGACCGGTTGGGCTTTGATCGACCCAGTAACGCCATTGATTGGCTCATGAAGGAAGCGAAAGCCGCCATTGATGTGTTGAATGGTGATCAGTATCATCATTTTCATGACTTGCTCATTCCGGATGCAACGAATTCTATTTTCAACGTCTCAACGGCATTTCATCGAACACCTGGTGTCCCGGTCCAGCAGAACTTGAACCAGGATCAAGCTTATGGGTTTAATAAGTCACAATTTGTGGGTAATCCGATTCATTGGAACCCTGATTATAATGAATCAGAAGGGTTTGAATTTGTTAACAGGGAACCCCTTCAGTCCAGTTTTCACACTCAAGTTGCTGATGATGTTAACAATAATGAAAGTTATGGGTTATTGGGTGTTTCTTTTGACCCAGAAATTCAAGTTCAAGAAGCGGTAATGATTAATTAATTGTTTGATACATTGTTATGAACTTGTTTATAAAGATTAATGTGGTTTTTTTTATTTTTTTATTTCAGGAGGTTGAATTGAAAGAAGAAGACCGGAGATATGATCAAGGTTATATGTTTTAAGGATTAGTAGGTTTGTAAAACTAATTGTTGTTGATGGTGTTGATGGAAGAAGTTATTTAGATGCTAATAAATTAATATTATATATTTGAGTATGTTTACATATTAGTTTGTATCAATTTTGGTATTTTTGTGTTTACAATGGTTTGGGTTTTGCCTCTTTGGTGTATGTAGTATGTACGGATGTACGAATACCAAAGGGCTAGGTTTGTAGCGTAGGAATGTAGTAAGGTGTTGTATGTCCTTACCCCACACTATTTAGTGGTGACGGTTTTAGTTCGTGATGGACATTGGTGTAAGATTTAGGAGTAAATTTAGTGAGTGTGTGAGTTTGTTGTTATAAAAAATGTATGTACGGTTGACGTTGGTTTGGGGTTCGAAATTGTTTGTGTCGATCGTTTGGGTTCGAAATCTAATTTTGTTTCAATTGATGGTTAGATGGTTCGTAACTAGATTCTCTAAATGGTCTAAATACTCTCCTCACTACCTGATACATGCATCTTGCAAGATTTGAACATTCCACTACTTGATTAGAAAATAGACACCTTACAACCAAACCATTAAGTCATGAGTTATAAACAAGGTACATAATTAGCTACCTATGTACGAGGTTTGAGATGTTGTGTAGTGAATGAAACAAATTAATCTATGGGTAGTCCATAAAGTACAAAATAGAGACGTTGTCTAATCACACTGCCTCGAATGATTTCACCATATATGCTTAATGACGCACTTCTTGAACCACACATATGAGGCTTGCTTAGATATGAAAAATAAGTGAAGTCACATACAATTACTTTATATCACAATCATAGGTCTCATATAATTTTAATTCTATCACACAAAAAGAACATGCAATAATAATGAGTGTAATTATGATAAGGACTATTGCTAACAAAATAATTGGAAAGACAAGTCTAAGTGATCAACATAATCATTAAAAATGTTAACATTACATTTATTTTAATACTCGTTGCAAGTTTTCTCAAAATACTAATCCAAACTTAAAGATATAATGTATATTTAGTAGTATAATGATTCGTGACATTCCTTGGATTCTAAAATCTTGTTATGTAATGTAAATTTTAGAATAACATGTTTACTACCTAGGTATGTAAGTTATTAATAAATACTATAAACCTTTTACGACGTCACATATATTTATGTAGAGTAAAATGCACGGATAGTCCCTGTGGTTTTGTAAAATAACACCTATAGCCCCTAACTTTTGAAAATTACAACGATGGTCCCTGTGGTTTGACAATTTGTTACTCGGATAGTCCCTGGAGTTGATGTCCGTTAGTTTTCTCAGTTAAGTAGGTGTGAAATGGCCTTAATGCCCTTATTGTATTAAAAAAATATTAAAATATTAACAGATAAAAAACTGTTCCCATAAGCCCTGCAGGGTTTCAATCTTCCAGCTACTCAATGGAACATTGGAACCTCACTTGCGCCAGATAAAAAGTATACAACACTTAAAATCGCTACAATACGTTGATTGAAACACGAATCAAGCATGAATATAATAGAACTAGATTTAAACATAAATCGATCCAAAAAAAGACTATAGCGCAAAAATAATAAAGAAGTTCTTATAGACTGATTTCACTAAAAAGTAGCATTCTACTATTTCCCAAGAAAACAATTCCATCTCACAAAATCTCCCAAAGCATTTGCACAACCAAACCAAAAACATAATGTTCTGTCTTCCAAGTAGTTGATCATAGATTTCACCTCAGTTGATCTTAGCCCTTAAAAAGTCCATCCCCGGATGCTGCACATATTTAAAGTCAAATTAGAAGTCAACCCACCACAAAAACCTAATAACTTTGTGTGTATAAGAGCAAAATTTACCTCATCCATGAATTTTTTCAGAATGTCTTGTTTCTGCAAATTCAGAGGGTTTGTGCAGCGGAAACCTGGGTCTTGTGCGGTTGATTGGGGGGAGAAGATGGGGGTGTATTAATGGCGAATGAGTGGCTATGGTGATGGTGGGTGGCGGTGGAGGTGGGTGGCTGATGTATTACGAATTCAAACTGATTGAGCACAAATCAAATCCAAATTTTCTCCAAATTTCCTCCGATTGTTCAATGTTGAAGCCATGGCTGCCAGAGAAGACAACTTCTCGGTTTAGGAGAGTGACCGGAGATTGGCTTTGGCGTGGTGGTGGATGGCTCTGGTTGTTGAACTCATCTTTTTTGTAATCTAAGTGGGTTGTGATGTTCTTGTTTTGTAATCAAAGTGAAGTGATTGATGTTTATGTTCCAGCCACATAAGCCCAGGTTTGAGGAACAAGACAGTGGGAATTATTTTTTTTAGTACTAAGGGCATATTGGTCACTGAGAAAACTAACGGATATCCACTCCAGGGACTATCCGAGTAACAAACTGTCAAACCACAGGGACCACTGGTGTAATTTCCAAAAGTTTGGGACTATAGGTGTTATTTTACAAAACCACAGGGACTATCTGTGCATTTTACTCATTAATAAAACTAGTAATGTTAAACCACAAAAAGTAAACGTGTAAAAACGTTGAACCACGGACGTGCGTTACGACGTGTTAACTCATAAAAATTAGATCAACATGTAAAACATAGAAAAAAATAACTAAATCGGCTTTGTGACAACTCGACATTTCAAGGCCTTTCTTTTACGCATTACTTGTTCCACAATTCATTTGATGCTGTATCTTGTGCATGTTATTTGATTGGTTTATGTATCCTTCATCACTCTCACTCCTCGACGAATAATAGAACTTCGCCGCATTCCACCTTCGTCGAAGGTGGATTGTTCGTCACCCTCACATACGGCGAAGAATGATTCTTCGCCGGCCCAAGTCATTTCGAAGCCCAGTAAGGGCCCAGTTCACCTATTTGATCATATGCACGCTCATAATTCACGAAACCTATCATATTGCAAACCCTAGCTCTCCTTCTCTCTCAAAAGATTGTCGGCAGACTTCATCTATCATTCTGAAGCTTTCTAATCGTAATATATCACTGGTTAATCTTATCTCAAGGTTAGTGCACCGTTTTCGTTCATTGGATTATTACTCAATACGTGACTTCGTGTAAGGATAATTTGGTGTGAGTATCTATAGTTAACCTAGTTGTATGCTTGATAATTATCGATGGTCCAGAACTGATGCACATAAAGCTATATGAAAATAAAACCATGCAGATCATCCATTGAGAAAACGTGGGTTTATTTGGTGTGACTTCTTAATACCATAGCTTAATCACAACAAAGCTATATGAAAATAAAACCATGCAGATCATCCATTGATTTAAGTTTGAAAAGTAAAATACCACAACATTGTCTTAAGGCGTTGACACGTGCAACGGAAATTACAACCTAATAACATAAAAACATTGTTTGAAAGACACAACCACAAACTTAAGATAGACGTAGTTTAAGAACTGTGACTCGTCCAGGTAAAAGCCACAACCCCTAAACTTGGATGATCCCATAACTTTAACGCAGCGTGAAAACGTAGCATACCGTGCCAGATCCTTAGTTCCCTGAAATACATGTAAGTTGAAAAATCAACATAAAGTTGAGCGAGTTCATGTGAAAGTGAGTATGTAAAACCTTTAAAGTACGTCCCAATGTAAAAAGGTTTAAGTACGTCCCGATGTAAAAATGTCCCTGGTATGTAGCAATAAGGAAAAAGAGATCACCATTGGGTTGCAAAGCCAATGATATGTGTGAAGTGATGCAGGAAGACTCAACCCTAGCGGATTTGTGCGTTGGGTACTTAGTCACCACCTGGTCCATTAAGCGGGCTCAGGAGTGGGGCTCGCTACACCCAAATAGATCTATCACTAATGTCCCTCGGTCCTACACGAGGATTAATGGCCTCAAGTTGCGCCTACTCACTCACATGATCTGTACGTCCTAACCCTCCTTAAGCTAACCATACCATGTAAAAAGTATTCGTAATCATAGTAACATGTATTTCACCCCCGCAGTTTAAAAACTGAAAACAGTTAAGAGAAAAGGGGGACATGAACTCACAGAAGTGCGTCTCTAACAAGAAATCTCCTGGTCAACCTGCTGTGCGACGACCTACACGTACTAACTTTTATTAGACGGACAGCCGTGCCTTAGCTTAAGGTTTAATGTCTTTGGGAAATAGTTAGGCAACTATTTCGTAATTACACTTCGTAATTATTTTGTAAATATATTCCTTCCCAAGGATGTGGGTTTTAATACATGTGCGTTCGTATAACTTCGAAATATATTATTAAGTCTCACTTAATGTAATATATTTTATTTCATTTGCCCAAAATACTTTATTCCCAAAATATAAATATTTTTCCCAAAAATATTATATTTTATTCCGTATAATTTTCCAAAATAATATCCTTGTCAAAATACACACTTATGAGTATTTTCTGAAAATACGTAAGTTACGTTGTAAGGTTCGGGTGGTATAAATATTACCGGTGTAACTTAAATATTTATTGTGAAGGCGTTCGTATTATTTCGGAGTCGTTAATATTTGGTAATATTATTTTTACCCTAAAAATAATATTTACGTAGTTCACAAAATAATCACAAAAATTTACACAAGTGTTGTTATGAAAATATATATTCTAAATATATATTTTAGCAAGTTTTATTTGTGAAAATCCCACCTCCGACACTTAGAAATTTTGTAATAAAATCATGGCGAAATTTATTTGGGAAAAAAAATAAGTTACAAACATAGTTATAACACTTGTTGTAAAAAAAAATATTTTCCAAGTGTTTATATTCCTGTAAAAATTTCACCAGAGTTTCCTCTATAACTGGAGGTGGCCACGCTTTCAAGCGTATCATTTTCTTTTATAATTTCAATCAACCAATTTTCTCAACATCAACAAACAATATTTCAACATCAAACTAGTCAAAAATATACATAGACCGCAAACTCATGAACTTGCAGTTTGTGTAAAAGTAGGTAGTAACCTTCCATTATCTTCACTAGACCTTTTTATTCTAATAAATGAATTCGGTTTCTTAAAAATCTCATTTTTAAAGAAAGTGTAAATTTACAACTTCTTGTCAAATATCTCAAAAATAATTATTTGTTAAAACCTTTCGTTACACAGGTGTCTACACACTTGTGTGTTCCCAAAATCACCTTTAGTTTATGAATGTAGGATCGGATTGCACCCGAACGAGTCGATCAGAAGAGATTTAATCAGTTTCAGAGGCGGAAACTAAGAAACGGACGTTGAAACAGCTTGCGTATCACTTTTAAACACTGATTATATTGATTTACTATCTATTACAATCAGTCTTCACACCGGTAGCACCTCGGTATGGAATCTAGTCTCTCTACCTTGCTCCCTTCAAATGACAAATGACAATCCTATATATAGTGCTAGCTTGATAGCTTGAAATGACACATACACATTCAAGCTACCAGACACGTTCAAGCTATCAGACACGTTCAAGCTAACAGACATCTTCAAGCTACCAGACATGTTCAAGCTATCAGACATCTCAAGCTAACATGACTTTCAAGCTAACATGTCCGAAATGCAACCAAGACTCGACATAAGACGAAGACGACAGATGAATGCACCAACAGACTCCCCCTCAGATGTTGACGAGTCTTAAGTGTCGAGTCTTCGCATCTTCAGTCTTTATCAGTCTCTTTTCTTTCTTGGCATATACCAGGATCTTCTCTTTGGCTCTAACCTCGTCAGACTCCCCCTCTCATCATGATGGGATCGCTGTCTGGAATTAGCTATCACCTAGAGATCACATCCTGGCTTTAATTCTGTTCAGCTCAACTCCTGCACACATTTTCTCATCAAAACACATAAGTTTTTACTTAAATCAATAAGAAAAACTTACTAGAAATAGTTACTACAAGTTCAAATTAATGATCTCGATTAACTAATCTTAACTTCTTTCTCAAATCAAAATATTTCAATTCAGTACACACTCCCAAACTTGTTCATCATGTTCAGCACTTGAAATTTTGAATATCAGCTTTCTAACATCAGTTGTCGAAAATCTTTTTGGACTTTTCAAAATAATGAAACATGAATGCAATAACAGAAATTAACTGCAGAAATAAAATATGTACAAACAATGTTTTTGTGAGTTCGTGCAAGAGGATCATATTATTTTTTGACTAATCACTAGCACCGTTAAGCTTTAAACAGTTTCCGTTCTAAACGATTCACATTGATTGACGATATTGTTGTCCACTTAAACTCAATCTAAAAACTTTCGAAATGCTTACCGATACGTTAAGATATATTTTGATAGCACTAAATTCTTATGGACCCCACGATCTCAGCATATCCCCTCATCATGCAATACACTAGCTCAAGTAATGCCTTTAAACTTTATCAACTGTGATTTGTGCGAAAACAAAGCAGAATGTTTAAACATTAACAATCAGGTCGATACTTCCGTATACGCAGAGAAAGTCCAATGTTTAAACAAAATAATAAAAATAAAACAAGATGAAGTTGTTTAGGCTTTAACCACCAGGTCGATACTCCCGTATACGCAGAGGTGATCCAAAGCTTAAACGAAACACCAAAGAAAATAAAGCAGAACGTTTAGGCAACAACATCCAGGTCGATACTCACGTATACGCAGAGGATGTCCGATGCTTAAACAAAATAAAGAAATCAAACAAGTTTAAATCTTTGCAAAATAAAATGCACAATCACAGCGACATTTTAGCAAAGTTGTGAAAGTTCACAAACTTAACCAGTTTTATGTCTTTCGACAATCAGCGATTACTGAGTAGGCACACAGTCAAGAAGGACAAAACTAAGTACTATGCTTTCAATCATGTTTCCCACTAGAACTAGGCTTTTTCATTTAAGTTTGTATCGTTATCGCAAATCTACTAGTCTAGCTGAGCCTACCGTCACATCTTTAGTGAGACCGTTTATCACATTTAGACTTTACATTTCTTTAGCATGCTGTGATAGTCCACTGATTTTTTATCATTTCCTCTTGTTTCAGCAAAACTCATTTTTTTGAATTTTTCAATGTTTTTGACATTTTCAAATTTTCTAATTTTTTTAAAATTTTTACTCCCCCTAAAATCAAAATATGTCTCAATTTTGATTTTCTGGGAAAATTTGAAAACAAGCTGTACAAAAAACGTGACAACATGATGAGAATCACTTCAATTCTCCATCCATCTGGCATAAACAATCAGAACTCCCCCTCACAACAAAACATTTTCCCATAGTGATTTCAAAACACTTAAGTTTGTTTTAATCAAAATGGTTTTTTCGGAAAATAAGTTTTGTGTGTCTTTTCACAAATTCGGGGATCTTTCATCACTTTGTTTTCTTCAATCACTTGTAAAAACTAACATTTTTAAGATCAATTCACAAACATCACTTGTAGAAAATCAAGTACAACTTAATGTCCCTGATTTACCACTTGTAAGACGAAATATCACTTTCGTGAATTTCTCAAGAAATGTGCCGATTCATGTTCCACGCTTACCAACCTGGGAACTCCGGCAAGTCAGGTTTTTCTATTTAAAGAGTTTTACCCAAGCCTGACAATCCTTGGGTGATTTTGAATTCTTGTTCAACAATGGTGGAAAATTTTCATCATCCATTGTTAAACCTGAATTCTCAGATTTTACCTCAACAACAGGCTCTTCTGGCTTTGACGAACCAGAATCATTGCCTACACATGGCTTGTCTGATTTTGATCTGTCAGATTCATTGCCTGATGGTGGCTTGTCTGACTTTGACACATCAGATTCATCGCCGACCATTTTCTTCTTCTTCTTATCCTCTTTCGTCCTCAGATTTGTATCCGATGAATTCGTCTTGCTTGACTTTGTAGTTGAGAGAGTTGATTCATCAGAACTCTTATTCGATCTATCCGGTGAACCCGAGGACAATATCTTCTCCAGATACTCTCTTGCCTTCTTCCTCTTTTTTCGCAGTCTGTCTTTCTGTCCCTGTGAAAGCTTTACTTTCGGTTCTTGAACTTTTTGTTCTTGAACTTTACGTTCTTGAACTTTCTGTTCTTTGGGTTTGACAGAGACTGGTATCTTTTCCATCTTCTGAGAATTAACCCTCAATCTTTCATTTGATCTCCTTGGGCAATCTCTGGCAATGTGACCTCTGATATTGCAGTTAAAGCATCTCCTCGTCTCATAACTCCAACCTTGGCAGTTAACAGCAATGTGTCCTTGATAACCACATCGGTAACACACTCTGTTATCATACCAATCACCATTTTCAGCCCAAATGCTCAAATCAAAGCACTGTTTGGCTTGGTGATATTCCTTTTTCTTTTGATTGCTGGATTTGACTTTTGAGCACTGTGGTCCGACCTGCACCACTTATTACCAACAATTTTTGAGTTTTCATTTTTCAATTTTTGTGGATTTTTGTTGCGATTGGATGATTGATCTGATGAACTTTTATTTTCTTTTTGAACATTTTTCAAAATTTTCTCTTTTTGTTTTTGTTCCACTTTCTTCTTCAAAGGTTTTTGCTTAGAGCATTCTCCCTTTTCAGTTGATTGTAAAACAGTTTCTTGAAACTTTTCTTTTAACTTTAAAAATAAATTCTTTTTGTCAATTTTTTCTTTTTCATCATCAGATTTTTCATCACAATCTTCAACTTTGACATTGTCAAAGTTTGTGACATTGTCACTTATTGGAATTGAATTGATCGGTTTTGGACAGGGGAACTCAGATGAAGTCACAAAACCTTTCAATTTCTTTTCAAGTTCATCAATCTTGTTTCTTGAATTCTCAGCTTCATTTTCAAGCTGAGATATTTTTTCAAGATGAGACTTGATTAATTTTTCATTCTCATTCTTTATGTTTTCAAGAACAGACTTTTCATTTTCCAAAACTTTTATCTGTTCTTGAAATTTTGTTTCATTTGCTTTCAAGTTCTTGTTCTCAAGCTTTATCCAGAAATCTTCATTTTCTGAAGATTTCTTTTTGCTTTCATCCTTTTCTTCTAACTCCTTGATTTTCTTTCGAGCACATTCACATTCTTTTTCAAGTTTGATAATTTTCTGAAGATGGGAATTTATCATTTTTTGCTTTTCGATGTTATTTTGACTAAAAACATTTCTCCCATCTTCAAGAATTTTTATTTGATTTTGAAATTCCTTTTCAATTCTTGATTTTTCATTTTCAAAACTTTTCTCTTTCTCTTTCAACATCTTGTTTTCAAATGTCAAACTGTTCAAATCACTTAACAGTTTGTCATTTTCTGATTTCACCCTCTCACAATTTTCCTGCAACACAAGAATCTGCTTATCATCAGCTTGCTTTTCATCATTCAGCTTTCTGACTTCCAAAGTCAAACTTTCCGCATCTTTCACGAGTTTGTCATTTTCCGTCTTAAAGCTATCACATGTAAAACACATTGATGCAGAACTTGAAAGCTCATTCTTCACAAATTCTTCATTCTTTGAAGCTTGCTCTTCCTTTGCCCTAAATGTTCCTGCACAAAAGATTTTAACGAAATCAAGAGGATTTACATACTCATCAATATAACAACCTCTTTTAATATCGTATTTCATCACATATTTTGCCCTAACACATTCAACAATCCTTTTGTTCATCTCATCAATCACATCTAAGCCCATATCCATCAAATGCTTTTCTAAGACATTTATCATTTCTTTCCTTTTCTTTCCATTTTCAAATTCATAGTTTTAAGTATGCTGATGAATCTTTTTAGATGTAATTTTGAAAAATTTGAATCCTTTTTAAAAATTTTCAAAAATTCACTCCATTCAATAGGTAATGCATCTGCAAACTTTTCTATTTTTTCAGCATCTGATGGAAATATCTCATGATTTTTTAAGTAACCAAGTAAGACTCCATATCGGTTCTCTAAATTTTCCAATGTTTCATTTTTCAAACATGCAAAATATTTAAACCTTTTGACCCAAACATCCTTTTTCACATTTCTATAACTATCGTCCAAATACCCCATATACCAATCATTTAATCTTTCAAGATCATGATTTTCCATCTCATCAAACATCATTTCCATTTTTCAAATAATCCCGACAAATTTCACTCAAAACACACTTTCAAACAAAAACCAGTTTCAAGCGTTCAGACAATTTCAAGCGATCAGACTCTTTCAAGCTGTCAGACGATTTCAAGCTATCAGGCTGTTTGAAGCTATCAGACGATTTCAAGCTACCAGGCTGTTTGAAGCTGTCAGACGATTTCAAGCTACCAGGCCGTTTAAAGCTATCAGACGATTTCAAGCTACCAGGCAATTTCAAGCTAGAAACCAGTTTCAAGCTATCACACACTGTTATGTTAGCTTGAAAAGTTGATGATGTCAGCAATTTCAAACCAATTTCAAGCTAGCAGACCGATTTGAACCAGATTTAAGTCGATTTAAGGGCTGAAACTTTCCAGGATTGATTAATACAAGATTACGCACAATATGTGAAAGTTTGAGCCGTTTTTATCCGTGAAAAATTTGTTCGATTTTGAAAGAAGATGTAGAAAATCAGAAAAAGTGACAAAAACAAGCTGTTTTTGCGAAATCTCTTCCTCCTGAGCTCTGATACCACTTGTAGGATCGGATTGCGACCCGAACGAGTCGATCAGAAGAGATTTAATCAGTTTCAGAGGCAGAAACTAAGAAACGGACGTTGAAACAACTTGCGTATCACTTTTAAACACTGATTATATTGATTTACTATCTATTACAATCAGTCTTCACACCGGCAGCACCTCGGTATGGAATCTAGTCTCTCTACCTTGCTCCCTTCAAATGACAAATGACAATCCTATATATAGTGCTAGCTTGATAGCTTGAAATGACACATACACATTCAAGCTACCAGACACGTTCAAGCTATCAGACACGTTCAAGCTAACAGACATCTTCAAGCTACCAGACATGTTCAAGCTATCAGACATCTCAAGCTAACATGACTTTCAAGCTAACATGACTTTCAAGCTAACATGTCCGAAATGCAACCAAGACTCGACATAAGACGAAGACGACAGATGAATGCATCAACAATGAAAGATCCGGCTTTTAAAACATGATTTCATTTTACACTTGGATCTTCGAAAATACCACTTGTAGATCTTTAGATCTACTAGTTTAGAACTCCATTTCATAAGAAAAATTATTTTTACACAAGTTCATGTTTATGTTTGAAAGGGTTCGTCATCTAATAACTTTACGACTTAACATAAGGCTAGTTCATGTCCCATGAACATGATCTAGCGTGGTTTGATGACGATCCATTCCAACACTAGCAATCAACAACAATAAATAATCATAACAAAACTAGTTTCAAAAGTTTTACACCAACATTCATTCCTTAACCAACATGTTTATTATTTTTAGTAGACTTTAAATTTTGTTCGCTAGTGTTTATGATTTTTATCCGACAAATTTCTTATTAACCACTTTAGATAAGAACAATAGGGTGTTTAGAGTCACTTACTACTAGCTCGTGGCTAGGGAAGAAACTTGACGAAAAACGGGTGGTTAATAGCGTCGTAGAGAGGTCCTCGCGATTCCGTAGGCACCGGGTCTCCTCGTATGAGCTCTAACACTCTTGTATGTATGTGATTTAGCAAAAACCAAATTTGAAAGTGAGGGTAGGTGTGTGTGAGCTCTCGGCCGTGAGTCTCCAAAGGAGGGAGAGAAGTGCAATTTTTGTTAAATGTAGAGAATGAATTGTTGGTAATCTTAAGGTTATATTTAAAGTCCACTTTAGAGTATTATCCATTGAACAATATGTCATGAAGATGTTAAGCAATATGGAATATAATAATCAATAATTTGATGTGTGTGTTCCCTAGGGGGAACCGTCATTTTGAGGGGGTTAGGGGTTTGGTTGGGATTTAACTAGAGAGTTAAGGCATTAGTTAGTTAATTAGAAGGTTAAACTAATTGGTAGTGTGTTATGCATTATAGCGGGTGTTAGGGTATTCGGGGACCCTAACTGGCACAGAAAAGAAAACAATGTCAATGACAATATTTTTATGTCCCGGGTTAAGTCCGGTTGTACGGTTGGATATTACTCCGTTAAAGTGTTAAATAAGTATTTAAAGTGTCGTTAATATTATTTTTAGTGACACAATTTATTCCCGACACTTTGGAAAGTGTCTAGTAATATTTTTCCATGTTGTTGCACTTTACTAGTTAGCTTAAAAGCTGAATTTTTGTTTAAAGTGCAGAATTTTGTACTTAAAGTACGTTTTAGGCACATCCGGTCACTATAGCTATTACCTAGTGACACAGTTCTACAATCCTCACCTCCCTACACTTCCTACTAGTGTAGTAATCTATTCCCGGCTCATCCTGGCCTTAGAGACAGTGACTGTCTGATGCTGGTTATGTCAGCATGTTTACTGGGTTATCCGTATAGTGTGCTCACTGTGCTTTTGTGCATCAAGGTTGTCACTGACGTTTGTGTATAAATAATAGAGTGACAGTATAAAATGTGATGCATGAGTATGTATGTATCAGAAATCAGTAAGCAGTTTAATCAAAGTTGTAAGCAAGCACAGTAATTAAGCAGTAATTAAATATTAATTTATTCGTACGGATACCTGGTTTGGTGAGGGTTGTCACAGTTTCGTTCATAGGATTTGTAACAACTGTCTAATTTCTAATCGAATTTTAATGAAAATACGCATGATTTTATATAAAATGGTACTTTACTTCAACACAAGTACAAAATTTAAGTTTAAAAGTGATCACATACTAGTTGACTACTAAAACTAGTTCCAACATTCAAAACATGATTAGTAAATTGTTTACATTATAGACATTGTCTAAAACCAAGTTAATCTAATGCGGAAGCTTCAAAAGTGCGTGTTTGGTTCTTCAAAACATGCTTGATCGCCATCTGAAAAGTCCCCATCATCACCTAAAGTCAAAACAACTTAAAATGTTAGTTTTGACATTGATATAGTGCGTATAAATGAGTTCCAGCATCGAATCATTAAAAATAAAATAAAAATTCAGAATTGGATTTGTCGCGTGTCGCGCCAGACATCATTCATTCTGTCGCGTGTCGCGACGGCTCTCGTGTGTCACGCCAGATCTAGGTGATCCTGTCGCGTGGCGCGGGGATACCATTTTCCAGCAGGTGTAGGTTTTTGACCTGCATTTCCTGCCAGCTTTGAAATTCACCAATTTTAACTTCAAATGCCCATAACTTTTGATCCGTAGGTCCGTTTTAGGTGATTCTTTTTCCTATACGCCTATAATTTCATTACCGACGTGCCTATTGTCACACCCCCAAAATACCACATGCGAAAACACCACGGGACGTGTGACGTACCAGGATCCAAGCCACCAATCACATTGAACTATAGTATATATTTAAATAAAAACTTTCATTCATTATCATAAAGTGATACAAAACATTAAATGTAATTCATTGTATACAGCAGAAGCATAAATCGTTTGTTAAGTGGTTCAATAACCACATGTTCAAAAACCATTAGACTTGTCCTGCGATCCCATGTATCTCGACCCATGACCACTCCAGCCTTCCAGGCAGCAAGTACCAAATGATATAACCCTATGGACCTGCAAGCGTGCAGACAAGTGTGTCAGACGACGCTGGTGAGTTCAAAGTTTGTTAACGTGTTTAGATACCAGTTACCAAATTAAAACGTTTCACAGATTTGATGTTGTTAATCACACGCTTACCGCCGATGGCTTCAGATTATTTGCCCTAAACCCCAATGCCACTATCAAAGCAATGGTCAAGATGGGGGTCATTAGTTCACTCCCGACCTCCTCGGTGCGGTGTGAGGGTGCCAAACCTAAATAGCGCTATTAACTAATACCCCGTTGCCTCTCCGGCAACAATCGGTAGGAGGGACTTGAGTGATAGATATACGTGTATTAACCAACAACCCAGGTTTAACATTCCAGTCAAACCCATTACCCGTCATTCCTCCCCGGAACGTTTACCAGGTGTCCCTCCCCGGGACGCATGCTTGGAAAAAGAGCAGTGAACTCACCTTTGATTGCTCGGTATGTAATATTACTTGTTCCATATTAATCAACCAAATCCTAATGTGGTTCCCAATGATAAATCAGTTTCGTATACACATGAATTACGTATTCCACATTCACATTACACAAGTAACACCACATAATGTCATGCAAGTTGTAACATTTGTTCATGCAACTCAACAAACCATAACACGCATCATAGTGTCATAAAATAGGTGTTTGAATCCCATACTCTTTGTTTACACAGCCAAGTCCATATACAGGTTGACAATTCTTTAACATTCATCATACATTCTTGGGCCTCATATAATCTATCAGTTAATTATGCAACATAGAAACACATAATCAATTTAACACATAAATCATATAGTTGTGCTATCGGTGTCCAATTGTGCGACCCAATACAAATTGTGCGATTACATGAGCTTGTGCGACTGATTTCTAGTTTATGGGTCAGTGTGCGGCCCAATGTAAATCCAAGGAACTGTGTAACCCAATTCGTAAGTGAGGCCTAGGTAATGTGCGACCTAAAGGCATGCTTGGCCCAACAACTTGCACAACCCATCTTAGGAACTGTGCGGCCCAAACTAGTTGTGCAACTACCATTGTACAATATGCACATGGGACTGTGCTACACAGGTGTGCGGTTGACCCCTTTATATCCAACTTGAAATTCCAAAGGTTTCCGTTTTGGATCCTCGTAGACTTTCTGTCTTTCGCGAGCCGCTTCGATGCGTTTTCGAATTTGCGCAGTCTTGTCCGTTGTTTCTTGGACTATTTCGGGACCAACGAGTTGTCTATCACCTGCATCAGCCCAGCATAGTGGTGATCGACACTTGCGTCCGTAAAGAGCTTCAAATGGCGCGGCTCCAATGCTGGTGTGGTAGCTGTTGTTGTACGAAAATTTGACCAATGGTAAATGATTATCCCAGCTACCACCCAAATCCATTACACATGCTCTCAGCATGTCCTCTAAAGTCTGTATAGTTCTTTCACTTTGCCCATCAGTTTGCGGATGAAACGCAGTGCTCAGATTCAATTGTGAGCCAAAAGCTTCTTGGAAGGATTGCCAAATCCTTGATACAAATCTCCCATCTCTATCAGAGATAATCGAGGGAGGCACTCCATGACGTGCAACAATTTCTCGCATGTATATTTCCGCAAGTTTACTAGTGTTGTCTTTCTCTTTGATTGGCAAGAAATGTGCGGACTTTGTTAGGTGGTCAACTATTACCCAAATAGTGTCATGGCCTCTGGGCGTCTTTGGCAACTTAGTTATGAAGTCCATTGAAATCTGTTCCTATTTCCACTTGGGAATCTCAGGTTGTTGCAGAAGTCCTGAGGGCTTCTGGTATTCAGCTTTAACCTTGGCGCACGTTAAGCACTTGCCAACATAAACAGCAACATCGCCTTTCATCCTAGGCCACCAATAATAATCCTTAAGATCCTGGTACATCTTATCCGCACTGGGATGAATAGAGTACCGTGATTTGTGTGCCTCCTAAAAAATAACTTTTCTCAAACCACCAAACAGAGGAACCCAAATCCTTTTCATAAGACATAACGTTCCTTCCTCGTTTGGCACTAATTGCTTCTCCATCCCACGGAGATATTCTTCTTCAAGGTTTCTTTCTTTAAGAGCTTCTTTCTGAGCGGCACGAATACGTGAAGCGAGGTCTGTCTGGAAAATCATCTCCAAAGCCCTATCCCTTATGGGTTTGATCCTTTCTTTTCGACTTAGGGAATCGGTGACCACATTCGCCTTCCCTGGATGATACTTGATCTCGCAGTCGTAGTTGTTCAACAATTCGACCCAACGTCTTTGTCTCATATTCAGCTCTTTCTGGTCGAATATGTGTTGTAGGCTCTTATGATCTGTAAAGATTGTACACTTTGTACCATATAGGTAGTGTCTCCATATCTTTAATGCAAATATCACTGCGCCTAGTTCCAAATCATGCGTGGTATAGTTCTTTTCATGTACCTTCAGCTGGCGCGATGTGTAAGCTATAACTTTCCGGTGTTGCATCAACACGCAACCCACTCCTTGACGTGAGGTGTCACAGTATACCACGAAATCATCTGTACCTTCGGGTAGCGATAAAATCGGCGCATTGCAAAGCTTGTTCTTCAACAATTGAAACGCTTCTTCCTGTTTGATTCCCCAATCAAACTTCTTATCCTTTTGCGTGAGTGCGGTAAGGGGTTGAGCGATTTTAGAAAAATCCTCAATGAATCTTCGATAATAGCCAGCCAAACCTAAGAAACTGGACTTCGCGTAGCCAGAACTCGCACTTAGAGCATTTGGCATACAACTGTTCCTTTTTCAGCAACTCCAGAATGGCTCTTAAATGTTGTTCGTGTTCAGCCTTTGTCTTTGAATAAATCAAAATATCGTCGGTGAATACAATCACGAACTTATCGGGATACGGCTTGCAGACTCGGTTCATTAGGTCCATAAAAACAGCAGGCGCGTTTGTCAACCCAAACGGCATAACTAGGAACTCGTAGTGTCCATAACGAGTTCTGAAGGCTGTCTTCGGGATGCTCTCCTCTTGTATCCTTAGCTGATGGTATCCAGATCGAAGATCGATCTTAGAGTAAAAGCTTGAACCTTGGAGCTGATCGAATAAGTCATCGATCCTTGGCAGGGGATATCTATTCTTGATAGTCAACTTGTTTAACTCCCGGTAGTCAATGCACATACGAAAACTACCGTCTTTCTTCTTAACAAACAGGACCGGAGCTCCCCAAGGTGAGAAGCTTGGTCTGATGAATCCCTTGTCTAGCAACTCTTGGAGTTGTGTCGACAATTCCTGCATCTCTGACGGTGCAAGTCTATAAGGTGCCCTAGCTACAGGCGCGGCGCCTGGAACTAAGTCTATACGGAACTCCACTTGCCTCTGGGGTGGCAATCCTGGCAAGTCCTCAGGGAAGACTTCAGGATACTCCCTTACGACAGGGTTATCTTTGATTTTCAACTCAGCAGCTTTCTTATCCACGATGTGTGCCAGGAAGGCCGCACATCCCTTCTGTAAACACTTTCGCGCTTTCAGGCAGCTGATGATTCTTAAAGGCGTATCACGCTTTTCACCATGAACCACAATCGTTTCACCATCTTCGGTTGGGATGCGAATGATCTTCTCGTGGCAGACAATTTCTGCCTTGTTACTTGATAACCAATCCATTCCTACTACCACGTCGAAGCTTCCCAACTTGACTGGTAGTAGATCCAAAGCAAACTCACGCTCTCCCAATTCGATTACACAACCTCTGACCACTTCATTAGCCTCTACTAACTTTCCATTCGCCAATTCGATGGAGTACGGAACGTCTAACTTACTAGGCGTCAAACCAAGAATATTCTTAAATTCTAATGACACGAAGCTATAGTCAAACCAAGAATATTCTTAAATTCTAACTTACTAGGCGTCAAACCAAGAATATTCTTACTAGGCGTCAAACCAAGAATATTCTTATATTCGCCAATGCATCTATCAAAGTAATGGTCAAGATGGGGGTCATTAGTTCACTCCCGACCTCCTCGGTGTGGTGTGAGGGTGCCAAACCTAAATAGCGCTATTAACTAATACCCCGTTGCCTCTCCGACAATAATCGGTAGGAGGGACTTGAGTGATAGATATACGTGTATTAACCAACAACTCAGGTTTAACATTCTAATCAAACCCATTACCCTACATTCCTCCCGGAAACGTTTACCAGGTGTCCCTCCCCGGGACGCATGCTTGGAAAAAGAGCAGTGAACTCACCTTTGATTGCTCGGTATGTAATATTACTTGTTCCATATTAATCAACCAAATCCTAATGTGGTTACCAATGATAAATCAGTTTCGTATACACATGAATTACATATTCCACATTCACATTACACAAGTAACACCACATAATGTCATGCAAGTTGTAAAATTTGTTCATGCAACTCAGCAAATCATAACACGCATCATAGTGTTATAAAATAGGTGTTTGAATCCCATAATGTTTGTTTACACAGCCAAGTCCATATACAGGTTGACAATTCTATAACATTCATCATACATTCTTGGGCCTCATATAATCTATCAGTTAATTATGCAACATAGAAACACATAATCAATTTAACACATAAATCATATAGTTGTGCTATCGGTGTCCAATTGTGCGACCCAATACAAATTGTGCGATTACATGAGCTTGTGCGACAGATTTCTAGTTTATGGGCCAGTGTGCGGCCCAATGTAAATCTAAGGAACTGTGTAACCCAATTCGTAAGTGAGGCCTAGGTAATGTGCGACCCAAAGGCATGCTTGGCCCAACAACTTGCACAGCCCATCTTAGGAACTGTGCGGCCCAAACTAGTTGTGCAACTACCATTGTACAATATGCACATGGGACTGTGCTACACAGGTGTGCGGTTGACCCCTTTATAACCTTCCCATAGCTATTCCCAATTACCCACTAATTCCGGTCACCTCATTACGAAATTTCACAGTAAGCATTACAAGTTTTCACATAATGAAAGCAATTTCCATTCCTATTATAATCATACATATCATAATTACACATATCATCTATCATCTCAATTATAAGGAACACGTCATTCCATTCAGTCGTTGATATAACCATGCATTCATCAAGGACTCCACTATTAAGCAGTCTTAAACCATAAGTCAGATCATCATGTTACTCCTACGGCGAAAGACATGTTTCGTCAGAATGAAGGGCGACGAAACCCTCATAAACACATGCTTTGACGAAATACTATGTTTCGTTGGGTTGAAGTGTGTGATGAAATACAATGTGTTTCGTCGAGCATCAGTCACCAGAACTTAATCCTTCGTCGCTGCATTACCCAGTTGATCATGTATCCGTAAACCCTAGCGTTTAACCCAGATAATCTACTGTTGAACATACTCTCGTTGATTATGTGTTTATTATGTGAACCAAGTCATCAGTATCATCAATCAGTTTGCAAAGCTATTATTAAACTTTCATATGAGTCGCATAAAACCCTAGAATCATATTCATGCTAATACATTGTTAACAAAATCACATCACCGAATATGTTTTTAATCATTCATCAATTTCGTCATGCACTATCACGTATCATAATCAAGCATCTCACATAATTCTAATATCAATATTACACCACATATAACCAAGAACAATCATAACAATCAAGACAAATGTATAGATACTAACCAAGCATCGTAGTGGTATGTGAAGATGAAGAAAAGGAATCAGAGAAGAAGGCTTGTCGGACACAAGGAGTTGCCGTCGACCAATGTGTGCTTGGAAGAGAGTTTAGGGTTTCCCAAAGATCACAAAATACTAGCACCTACCCTCTTGTATGCGCATAGCATGAGGATTGGGCTTTGGGCCGGTTGGGTTTGTTTATGAGGTGTGCGTTCGGGCCGAGTAGAATGGCACAAGATGTCCAATCGTGGGTCAGGGTCGGGTGTGCGATCCAGGAGTTTGTGTGGCCCACACCAACATAGTGCGTACAATTTACACAATCACAACTTACACAAATAAATTAGTACAACCAATTTACACCTTTTATAATCAAGTTCATGGCTTGTTACTTAGCCAAAATTAACATCAATTGGACAATCACATATGAATTTCAACATCAATATTTCAGAAATTACTTTCTATGAACCAGATTACACTAGAATAACACTCAAAACCCTAGTGCTTATCAAGTTCTCACAAAACCCATTAATCACCTTCAATGGTGTTCAGAAATTCTCATAAATTAAACATGATTTCACATATTATTGTCTAGGGTTTACTCCTAGACACTATATTGTTCCTATTCCATCCATATAACAATCATGCATCAACAAATTTCGAATTCCCTAAGTTCATGAGAATTTCAAGTAGAGATTTGCTATCAAATTTCACATACCTTATGACCCCATTACAATGGAGATCACTAATCCAAGCTCGGATTTCATTTTGGAATTGATCTTGACCTTCAATTTATGAGATTTGTGAGGATTTAGGGTTTGATGGGGAGCTTTGTGTCGCCCCCTGTGTTTTGATCGAACTCAGCACATACACAAGTGTGTGTTTTGAGTTTTAATTATGTTTTATTATAACTAGTTTCACTTTAAACACTTTTGGTCCCTGAACTATCGTTTAGTTCTTATTTTTAGTGTTTTAACCCACTTATAAGTCACTACAAGACTTTTATCTAACTAGGTTATTTTTAATCCTAGTTAGTTCTCTTGTTTATTTACCGACATTATATTTAAAATAAACGATTTACATTTTCGGGGTGTTACAAGTCTACCCCCCTTAAAAAGGGTTTCGTCCTCGAAACCAGAAATACGTACCAAACAATGTCGGGTAGAGACGCCGCATCTCTTCTTCGGACTCCCATGTTGTGTCCGAGCCTTTTCTATGCTCCCACTTGATCTTAACTTGATTAATCTTCTTATTTCTTAAATCTTTAATCTTCCGGTCTAGAATCTCAATTGGTCTTACCACATAATTAAGGCTATTGTCCACTTCAATATCATTGTAGTGGATATAAGTCGTTTCCTCAGCTAAACACTTACAGAGTCGTGACACATGAAACGTGCCATGAATTCCGCTCAATTCTTCCGGTAACTCAAGGCGATATGCCACCTTGCTAACCCGGTCGATGATTTTAAAGGGCCCAATAAACCTTGGGCTTAGTTTCCCTCTTTTTCTGAATCGGATAACGCCCTTCCATGGGAAAACCTTTAACATAACCATGTCGCCTACCTGAAATTCAATCGGTTTTCGTCTTTTGTCGGCATAAGACTTTTGTCTGTCTTGGGCCGCTTTCAAGTGCGCTCTAACCACGTCAATTTTCTCATTAGTGGCTTGGACAACATCCTTATGGGCCAGTTCACTCGGACCCACTTCACCCCAACACACCGGGGTTCTACATTTTCTACCATATAGCATCTCATACGGGGCCATGCCGATACTGGCATGATAGTTGTTGTTATAAGATAATTCTGCTAACGGCAAATACACATCCCAACGGCCCCCGAAATCAATAATGCACGCTCTCAGCATGTCTTCTAGTGATTGTATCGTTCTTTCACTCTATCCATCCGTCTGAGGATGGTATGCAGTGCTGATAAAAAGTTTTGTTCCCATTTGTTTCTGGAAATCTCGCCAGAAGTGTGAAGTAAACCGGGTATCCCTGTCTGACACAATAGATATCGGTACCCCATGACGTACCACTATCTCATTTGTATATACCTCCGACATCTTTTCTGAAGTATATGTCTCATGTATAGGAATAAAGTGAGTACTCGTCGTCAATCTATCCACAACCACCCATATAGCATCGAATCCTCAGCTCGTCCTAGGCAGTTTGGTCAACAGGTCCATGGTGATATGTTCCCATTTCCAAACTGGAATTTCCAATGGTTGCAGTTTACCATAGGGTTTTTGGTGTTCTGCCTTGACTTGTAAACAAGTCAAGCACTTCTCCACATACTTAACTACATCTCTCTTTATTCCGGGCTACTAATAATTTTGCTTCAGATCGTTGTACATCTTGGTTGCACCCAGATGAATAGAATAACGGGATTTATGAGCTTCATCGAGTAGAAGCGTCTTGACACCACATGAATTTGGGACCCATATTCTTCCAAATCGAGTCTTCAACCCGTTGTTACCATCCGCCAAATCCTTCAGCTGACCGACTATCCTTTCCTTTTTCAAGTTTTCCTCTTTTGTCGCCTCAGCTTGTGCTTCTCGAATGCGTTCGAGTAAACCCGAGGTTACAACAAGCTGCATTGACCGCACTCATATTGGGACATAGTCCGTTTTCCTGCTCAAGGCATCCGCCACAACATTTGCCCTTCCGGGGTGGTAATGTATTTCACAGTCGTAGTCTTTCACCGTTTCTAACCATCGCCTTTGTCGCATATTTAGCTCCTTCTGATCGAAGAAGTATTTTAAACTCTTGTGGTCAGTAAATATGGTGCACTTTACCCCATATAAATAGTGCCTCCATATTTTTAACGCAAACACCACCGCCGCCAGTTCGAGATCGTGCGTGGGATATTTCTTTTCATGCACCTTTAATTGTCTTGAGGCATAAGCTATCACCTTGCCTCGTTGCATTAAAACACATCCGAGCCCCGAAAGTGAGGCATCCGAATAGACTACCAAGTCTTCGACTCCAACCGGCAACGTTAATACCGGAGCTTGTGTTAACTTTTCCTTTAGCGTTTGGAATGCTCTTTCTTGTTCAACACCCCAAATGAATCTCTCCTCTTTCCGAGTTAATTTAGTTAATGGCGAAGCAATCTTGGAGAAATCTTGAATGAATCTCCTGTAATATCCCGCAAGCCCAAAAAAACTTCTAATTTCCGAAGGGTTCTTCGGAGGGCTCCATTTCGACACGGCCTCTATCTTTGACGGATAAACCAATATTCCGTCGGCACTTATGATGTGGCCGAGGAATTGCACCTCTCGTAACCAAAAGGCACACTTTGAAAATTTCGCATACAACCTTTCTCGTCTGAGTGTCTCTAACACTTCTTGTAGATGATGCGCATGATCCGCCTCACTTTTCGAGTACATCAGAATGTCGTCTATAAATACGATTACCGACTTGTCCAACATTGGCTTACAAACCCGGTTCATGAGGTCTATGAAAGCTGCGGGTGCATTCGTCAGCCCGAATGACATCACGAGGAACTCATAATGTCCGTATCGCGTGCGGAAAGCCGTCTTCGGTACATCCTCTTCCTTTACCTTTAATTGGTGATACCCCGATCTAAGGTCGATTTTTGAAAACCAGTTCGCACCTTGTAATTGGTCGAATAGATCGTCTATTCTCGGAAGCGGGTATCAATTCTTTACCGTGAGTTTGTTTAACTCCCGGTAATCGATACACATTCGCATGCTTCCGTCTTTCTTTTTCACGAATAGTACCGGTGCGCCCCAAAGAGACACACTCGAACTTATAAATCCCTTATCGAGCAAGTCTTGAGTCTGTGACATTAGTTCTTGTAATTCTGATGGCGCGAGTTGGTATGGCGCTTTAGCTACGGGTTTCGCGCCCGGAACCAATTCGATTCCGAACTCTACCTCCCGTTCAGGCGGTATCCCCGGTAGATCTTCCGAAAACACATCTTCGAAGTCACGTACTACTGGCACGTCTCCAATCTTCGGTGATTCTTTCTCGGGCTCATTCGCGTATATCATAAACGCTCTACATCCCTGCTTCATGAGCTTGTGAGCTTTCAACATCAAACATATTATAGGATTGCCTCCTTTCTCGCCATAGATTGTAACGTGTTTTCCGCTCGGAGATGTTAGTTTTATCTCTTTACGGAAACATACGACTTTCGCGTGGTGTCGGGATAACCAATCCATCCCAACAACCACTTGAAATTCTCCCATTGACATCGGGATTAGATCTATCGAGTATTCTTCGTCATCGATACTCAATTTACAACCTTGACAGACGTCACACACTATGAAACTCTTGTTATCCCCTATTTCAACTTCTAAGGGCACATATAATTTCGTCAATACAAATGAAGGATGTCGAATAAATCCATGTGAAATAAAGGATTTATTCACACCCGTATCAAATAATACACGTGCAGGAATCGAGTTTATAGTGAATATACCTGAGACCACATCGGGTTCTGACTTTGCTTCAGCTGCAATTAATTGGAAGGATCTAGCCTTCGCCTTTTGGGTCTCCACTTGAACGTCTTTCTCGTTCTTTTTCCTAACTAGCTCCGGGCATTCGGACTTTTTGTGACCGCGTTGATAGCATTTGTAACAAACTGAGACTTTACCCGGACATAGAGATGCCGTGTGCCCCGTCTTCCCGCATATAGGACACGGTTTATCTTTGAAACGGCACTCGCCCTTGTGCCCTTTTCCACAAACTTTACAACTTGGCGACCCGCCTTTCACATCCGTCTTTCGCGTCGATTCTGATGTTTTCGCCTTCTTTGTAGGGCTTGGATTCACATCCTGCGCCCTTCGTTCGCCCCTCTCAATCTGTTTCTTCAACTCGATCTCCCGCTCCCGGGCGGTGTTAATGATTTCCGTGAGGGTTTCATACTTTGAGGGAGTCATAAACTCCCGGTATTCAGCACTTAACATATTATAATAATAATAATATATCTTCTGCTCCTCCATAGTCACTAACTCGTCACAGAACCTCAGCTTATCCATGAATATACCCGTGATTTTATCAATCGTTTCACCCCTTTGTCTTAACTAGATGAACTCCTCCTTGATCCTGTTGATGACTGCCTTGGGACTATGATGTTTAAGGAATGGCACCTTAAAATCGTCCCATATCATAACCCTTGCCGCTTCGGCTCCTATCTCTTTCTTTTTGTTGTCCCACCAGTCCTTGGCTTGACCCCTCAACTGACCCATTCCGTAAGCCACAAAATCGTTCACGTCATAGTGGGTCCTTTCAAATACCCCTTCGACATCACTTAGCCATCTTTGGCATATTATTGGGTCAACCTCCACGTTATAAATCGGCGGTTTACGCGCCATAAACTCCTTATACAAACATCCCTTACGTTCCCCGGATTTCTCTCTCATAAGGTTGACATTGTCTTCCAACCTTTTAACTCGTTCTTCGACTAACGATAACACTGTGTTTTGAATTTTGTCTATAAAACCGGATTGACTACCCTCAATTGCCTTTCCCACTTCTTCGGCAATTATCTCTTTCATTTGTTCGGTGCTTGTCGGCACCGGATCATTGTCATTCCTTTCTGTCATCTTGAAAATGAAATGTTTACATCAATTATTAAACATTTCATTTATAACATAGCTTTATTTGCTTCGGTTTAGCCAAGTTCATAACTTGGTTTAACCGTTCTTATTTAGTGCACTTTCCGGGTTTGAGTGTGTTAACACGCTCTTCCCATGCACATTAATTCACATCTCTTTTTCTTACATAAGATAAGATCTACTAAAATAAATAATTAATTCTTACCGGACGATTGATCAAGCTTGAACCGAACACTTGTTGACAACCTTGAGCTCTAATTACCAACTTCTAACAACCGTCTAATTTCTAATCGAATTTAATGAAAATACGCATGATTTTATATAAAATAGTACTTTACTTCAACACAAGTACAAAATTTAAGTTTAAAAGTGATCACATACTAGTTGACTACTGAAACTAGTTCCAACATTCAAAACATGATTAGTAAATTGGTTACATTATAGACATTGTCTAAAACCAAGTTAATCTAATGCGGAAGCTTCAAAATTGCGTGTTCGGTTCTTCAAAACATGCTTGATCGCCATCCGAAAAGTCCCCATCATCACCTAAATTCAAAACCACTTAAAATGTTAGTTTTGACATTGATATAGTGTGTATAAACGAGTTCCAGCATCGAGTCATTAAAAATAAAATAAAAATTCAGAATTGGATCTGTCGCGTGTCGCGCCAGACATCATTCATTCTGTCGCGTGTCATGACGGTTCTCGTGTGTCGCGCCGGATCTACGTGATTCTGTCACGTGGTGTGGGGGATACCATTTTCCAGCAGGTGCAGGTTTTTGACCTGCATTTCCTGCCAGCTCCGAAATTCACCAATTTTAACTTCAAATGCCCATAACTTTTGATCCGTAGGTCCGTTTTAGGTGATTCTTTTTCCTATTCGTCTGTAATTTCATTACAGACGTGCCAATGACATTCATTATTCCAAGAATTCTAGTTACAGACCGAATGACTGAAATCACTTTGTAATTATTCAACCCACCAACTTTATACCAATTTTTGTACAAATGAGATAGCAACCTTAAGGCGCTTTTACCCAACATTCGGGGCTTAATATCACCAACATTTCATTACCAATCTTATGGCTTCATGCTCTTGTGATTGTCGACACCAAAAGCTAACTATCAAACACTAACATTACTAACTACCCAATTATTCAACCCGTTTTGCTCAATTATGGAATCCTCCATTTATATTGACTACCAAACACTTCCTAGTCGAATCCTAACCTATTAATTCAAGTGGTGAACATTGTCACCTTAATCAACACAAGATTTTGTTCTAAAACATAACTATACAAGTTCAAATATCAAAATTTACTTAATGTAACGAATCAAGTTACATACCTTCAAAGCACACCCTTCAATCGTGCGTCAACACCGGCTTGTCCGCTCGATGCTCCGGCTTCCTTTCCTATAGAGTTCAATCACATTACATTTAGAACTCTTTGTTTCACATATAAGGCAAAATTTACCATTTAGTGAATTATGTGTTTTTGTTCATATTTCAACATTTAGCCTTCTATTAGGCATTTTCACAAACACTTTAAGGGCAGAATTTTACACCTTTTATAATCAAGTTCATGGCTTGTTACTTAGCCAAAATTAACATCAATCGGACAATCACATATAAATTTCAATATCAATATTTCAGAAATTACTTTCTATGAACCAGATTACACTAGAATAACACTCAAAACCCTTGTGCTTATAAAGTTCTCACAAAACCCATTAATCACCTTCAATGGTGTTCATGAAATTCTCAGAAATTAAACATGATTTCACATATTATTGTCTAGGGTTTATTCTTAGACACTATATTGTTCCTATTCCATCCATATAACAATCATGCATCAACAAATTTCAAATTCCCTAAGTTCATGAGAATTTCAAGTAGAGATTTCCTATCAAATTTCACATACCTTATGACCCCCTTACAATGGAGATCACTAATCCAAGCACGGATTTCATTTTGGAATTGATCTTGACCTTCAATTTGTGAGATTTGTGAGGATTTAGGGTTTGATGGGGAGCTCTGTGTCACCCCCTGTGTTTTGATCGAACTCAGCACACACACAAGTGTTGTACTCGAGTTATTATCAACATTATAATCAATGAACTGAATTAAACACTTGGTAACTGTTATGGGTAGTTTTCTGGACATATATCCTGACTAATATTCTGACTTTGTTTGTTTATTTGTGACCACGATACTGAATCAGGATATTGGTAACATCCTGATACGATATCCTGGTAGTAACTAATTAACCACGTGCAGATTAAGGAGTGCAAGTCTCTAACATTCAGCTGGACTTCTTCTCCTCAAGACTCGGGCAAATCAGTTAGATTATGAACGTTGAAGCCGGAAGACGTGGACTATAACGTCCACATATGGAATATTCGCCGAATCCCGGAATAGTAGGATAGTTAGTTCGTTTCTTTTTACTATAAAAAGGATTGATCGGATCAGATTAAGGCACACAATCTCACATACACTCTTTCTCTCTAGTTGCAAACAATCACTACGCACTTACACTTGTATTCAAATCGCATTGTAACACTTAGTCGATCCGCATCATATCCTGCACTGTATCCTGATATTTGAAGCAATAAGAAGAACAAGGCAGCTGTGATTATCAGCTCCCGAGGTTTTATGCAGGCGATCTAGATTGATCAAGGGCTTTCCTCGTACATCTCGTGTCACCCTTTACATTTTTGCTCATTGTTTGATCATAGATACAGCTCGATATCCTGAGCCGTATCCTGAAAACTATTTTTACAAACAACTTAATTAGCATATTTTCAACACACATTTTTAGCACACTACCTTACTTAACTAATTTGATCACTTAATTGCTTCGGTAATTTTTGACCAAAACAATTTGGCGCCCACCGTGGGGCAAGTGGTGCTACTTCTACTAAAAGTTTTTGCAAAATCATTACTTGGTTTTCTATTTTCAAAACTTTTTGCTACACTATTTTCAATGGCCTCGAGATCAAGCATGAGCTCTTCCACCGTGTCTGCTACAACCTCTGCAACAATTGGTTTGGTGCTTCCACCACCTCCTCCGAGAATGCAAGCCTCTTCACAAGGAACTGAAATTCATGCGGCTCGGGATGTTATCCCCGCTCGCAATATCCAGGGATCTGCTCCTGTTTTGGCTTCTAATGAAGAAATTCTAAATTTGTTTGGTAGTGTACAGGTCCAGATGAGGTAGCAACAGGAAACTAATCAGATGCTGATGAGAGAGATACAACTCTTGAAATCCAGCTCAAGCAGGCCTGCTAAAGATACTGTCACTCCCTTGCAACCCAGGGCTTTGAACTTCAGTTCTGTAGTTTATACTAAGGATAACCGGGGGAATATTGTGCCTAGCCATTCCCAGAATAATACTCCTGAGATACCCTCTTCAGTCAGAGTGTCAACTGTGAGAAGCTCAGGATATGCTTCAGGATATGGCCAGAATCCTCAGACTGGTAATGTATCTAATGATAATAATACTCTTGCTACTAATGGAGTTGGATCTTTGCAGGATGCAGGTATGACATCAACATTTTCTAGGGAGCTTCAGAAATTGAAAGACATGATATCCAGTGTACCTGGGGTGGTCCAGCCAATTCCAGAAGTGTCCCAGTATAGCCACAAGATATCCCAGTTTACATATCCTATTTGTGATGCCAAAATCCCAAAAAGATTTCAAACCCCCAACATGAAGCTCTATGACGGAACTACAGATCCTGAAGAGCATATTGCTCAGTATAGGGAAAGGATGGAAATTAACCCTATCCCTCCGGATCTCAAGGGAGCATGCCTCTGCAAGGGTTTTGGTTCTACCTTAACAGGATCAGCCTTAAAATGGCTCTTAAACGTTCCTCCTCACTCGATTACTTCATTTGATCATTTGGTTAATTTATTTAATAGTCAATTTTCTTGCAGCCGAAGTTTTGAGATACTAACCAGTGATCTTTACAGGATAACTCAAGGACCTTAGGAATCCTTCAGGGATTATGTGAACAAATTTAGCTGGGAATCCTTAGATATCCCGCATCTTGATGTTGCAACAGCTGTGCATGCTTTCAAGATGGGGTTGCAAAAGGATTCTCATTTTTACCAGGATCTTGTAATGAATCCCTGCAGGAATCTGGATGAAGCTCGTAACAGGGCTTTAAGATATATTCGGTTGGAAGATGACAAAAAGATGCAAGAGAGGATGAATTCGTCAACAACCTATGAGTCGACAAACAGGAAATCAGAATCCTCGTATAAACCATATCGCTCTACACCATATGGCAGAAATGACGGCAAAAAAGTGAATGCTGTTGAAGACGAGGATCCTAAGGAGTATCCTGAGTTGTCTAAATATTGTTTCTCCGTTAATATACCTGAACTGATGTATGCTATGCAGGGTTTAGGAGATAAAGCAAGATGGCCCCGGAAGAATCAACAAAAAGCTGATTGGAAGGATAAGTCCAAATGGTGTGCCTTCCACGAGGATTTCGGACATGTTACTGAGGATTGTATTGCTCTAAGGAAAGAAATAAGCTATCTTTTGAGCAAGGGATATCTGAAGGATCTCCTGGGAAGAAAGAAGAATAAAGGTCAGGATCCTGAGAAGGATCTTGAACGAGCGGCATCACCTCCTAGGGATGCCAAAATAATTAACTTTATTTCAGGAGGATCCGACATCTGCGGCACATCATATTCTGCGGCGAAAAGGCATGCGAAGGAAGCCAAGGCAGAAAGGGGAGATAAACCAACCAGGATGTTAACCCTCACAACTGACAAAGTGATCACGTTCGATAACGATGACAGGAATACTGTCCAGGATCCTCATCATGATGCTTTAGTAATAACGTTATATGTTGCTAACCATTTTGTGCGCAGGATATTAGTGGATAATGGCAGCTCCGTCAACATAATTCAGCTGGAAACATTGAAGAGGATGAATGTATCCCTGATGCATATTACTTCGAAGTCCACTGTGCTCGTTGGTTAAGTGGAGAAGCCAGGAATACCGTAGGAGAGATAAAGTTGCCCGTGTATGTTGAGGGGGTCAACTCAATGCAACGCTTTTGTGTCATGGACTCCTTATCCTGCTATAATATTATATTGGGTAGGCCTTGGATCCATGATATGAAAGCTGTGCCGTCAACTTATCATCAATGTTTCAAGATCCCTACCCCTTGGGGAGTAGTCAAGGTGGAAAGTGATCAACAGGAAGTGAAGGAGTGTTATTCTTCTTCGATGAAATCCTCAACAAAGCCTAGTGCAGCATAGCAATCAAAGATACGAGGCCATGATATCACGGAGGCTTCAGAACAGGATGTGAAGAAAGTTATCCTGGATGAGGATAATCCGGATATCTCGGTGCTCGTAGGAAGCAATATCCCTCAGGATATTGAAAACCAATTGACTAATTTTTTGAAATGCAGGATGTCAACATTCGCGTGGAAACACGAGGACATGACAGGAATTTCCAACGATATTATAACTCACCAGCTCGGAATTGATAGGTCTTTCAAGCCTGTCCAGCAGAAACGAAGGAAATTTGCTCCAGAACGGAACACAATCATTCAGGAGGAAGTTGAAAGATTATTAAAGAGCAAGATGATTAGGGAAGTGAAATTTCCCAAATGGCTGGAAAATGTAGTTGTGGTGCAAAAGAAAAACGGGAAATGGAGAGTCTGTGTAGATTACACAGACTTGAACAAAGCTTGTCCCAAAGACCCGTTTCCTCTACCTCATATTGATTCAATGGTGGATGCAACTACTGGCCACGAGATGTTGACCTTCATGGATGCCTCCTCAGGATTCCAACAGATCCAGATGGAACCCTCGGATCAGGAGGATACTGCCTTCATGACACCAAGAGGTATTTATTGTTATACTGCTATGCCCTTTGGTTTGAAAAATGCAGGTGCAACATATCAAAGATTGGTGAACATGATGTTCAAAGACAAACTGGGGGACACTATGGAGGTGTACATCGATGACATGGTAGTAAAATCTAGGAAAGCTGAGGATCACCTTCAGGATATTAAGGGAGCATTTGATATCCTGGATCAGTATAACATGAAGCTGAATCCTGCTAAGTGCCATTTCAGAGTGGGGCCAGGAAAGTTTTTAGGATATATGGTGACCAAAAGAGGGATAGAAGCGAGCCCAGAACAGATCAAAGCCATTTTGGATATCAAATCACCTTCTAACATGAAAGATGTACAAAGACTAACGGGGCGAGTTGCGGCATTAAACAGATTTATCTCAAGATCCTCGGAAAAATGCAAGGAATTTTATGATATTCTGAAGAAGAATAAGAAATTCGAATGAGGAGAGAAGCATGAAGTAGCCTTGCAGGATTTGAAGCAGTATCTTTCAACCGCACCTCTATTGATGAAGCTTGAGGATGGTGAACCATTATCCCTGTATCTTGCAGTATCAGGGAATGCAGTAAGTGCTGTCCTTGTAAAGGATCATGAAGGTCAACAGTATCCTGTCTATTATGTTAGTAAAAGTTTATTAGATGCTAAAACTAGATATTCTCATTTAGAAAAATTGATATTAGCCCTAGTTATGGCATTAACGAAACTTAGACATTATTTTGAAACACATAGGATTCATGTTAAAACCAACTATCCTGTTAAAAATGTGCTTAGGAAACCTGAGATGTCAGGTAGGATGGCTAAGTGGTCAGTGAAATTAAGTGCATATGATCTAGTATATGAACCTAGAAATGCCATAAAGTCCCAGGCTTTAGCTGACTTTGTGGCTGATTTCAGTAGTGATATTCAAAATGAAGTAGACCTAGAAGTGCAACAACTAGGAGAAAATATAGATTCTTGGACACTATATAATGATGGTGCATCTAATGTAAGAGGTGTAGGTTTGGGTATACTACTAAAATCGCCACAGGGGGACATATTACCCCAGGGCATTAGATGTGAGTTTCCTGCCACTAATAATGAAGCAGAATATGAAGCTTTAATTGCGGGATTAGAATTGGCTAAGAGCATGAATGTAAGTCCCGAAAATACGGATCGAACAACGATATCAAACAATCACCAAGGATGGGCGGAATCCAAACTTGATGATCTTCAAGAAATAATCAAGAACAATATGAAGATTTGAATATTCAAATGCTTAAACTTGCATACAATGGGAATTGTCTAATACAAGTTTCTAAAACCAATGAACCAACCATAACCCCTAATTTCCATCAACTATTTATAGGGAGGGGTTTCCCCCAAAACCCTAGGCCCATAATTCCCTAAACAAGCCCACTCTAATATCCACTAATCTATAAGCCCTCTTAATCATTAAGCTACTAATCCATAAACCTTCAAGGGCCTAACAATCTCCCCTAGGTTTACTGGATTAGTTGTTGCATCGAACTCAAGGACCTGCTCAGAACTGGATTAGGATCAGCAAACAAGCAATTCCCGACGACCTCTGCAACAACACTCGTCCAGGGCTTCGCACATTCTTCAGTTTGTCATTGTGGCGAATTTTGATGATGATTCAGAACCAAGATATCCTCCTCATGAAAACTCATTTGATCCAACATATCTGGTATGCAAAACGACTGGTTTTCAGAAACAACCGCAACTTCAGCCATCTTCGTATCATGCTTCCAGAAGTTGGAAATCATGAAAATTTTATTCGCAAGCTTTCGAAAGATGGGAATTTCCTCTTCTTTGGCGGTTGGAGGCCAGATGTCAGATTTTAACTATCTTCTTGGTGAGAAAGGATCACGAACATCAGGTTTTTCTTCTGATCTTTGATTCAGTAGTCTTCATGGAAGGGAAACTGTTATTGACTTCCTTCTCATGGAACATCCATCCTCTTCCTCTCTTGTTTGATCAGAATCAACCACACATTCTTGTCATGGTCGTATCTCCAGCTAGCGACCACATGCTTGTTTTCCTCTTTATTGAAGTGGCTAGACCCTAACTTCATCACAAATCTATCTGGCCTCTCTGTAGGATCTTTGAGCTGGAATTTTTCATCTGGAGGATTAAAATCCTGATTCTTCATCATAATCATTTGCTTGTCACACTATCTCCTTTCATGCTTCTTGCTACTCTTCTTCTTTTGGATTAGCAGCTAGATAGGCATTCAAGGTGGCTCCACGTTCTGTGTCTGCTACTACATTTGCTGCTGCTCTCTCTTCAGAAATTTACTCGTATAGTTGATCTATTGTTCGACCTCTGCTCAGAGACTTGTGACTGAAGACAGGAAAGCACAGTCCTGTTGTAGTGATGAAAACTGAGCTTCAATCATTTCAGCATCATGTTCGAATACAACCACTCGTCGTCGCAAACTAGCTACTTTTGCATCTCTATCATTAGTACTATCACTTCATCCAACGACGAGTCCTTTCTCGATTGCATAACAGCATGCCGCTTCATCATATTTTGTGAACTTCAAAGACAAACTTTGACATCAATGTCAGGTTCCTGTATTCAGTTTTCCATGTGTTGCAGCAGCAGGCTCTGGATCAAAAGACATAGTAGGCTCTGGATCAGGAATAGGGCAAATAGGATCAGTATCAGGATCAGTGTTGGTTTGTTGGCTCATTATTGGAGTGGCTTCAATCTTAGTTTGAACTCGGTCACCAGCGGTAGGAACGAATGGAGGGTTTCCGTCACTACCCTGCAAACTTAGGAGTAGAGCTGCTAAGATCTCAGATGTAGTCTGAACTGGTACTCTAACGGCTTCCTCAACCTTTTCAGATGCAATCACTTCCACTTTGCTTTCAGAGTCAGGTTCTTCTTCACTAGAGTCCGAATCAAGTGTCTCAGCTTTCTTGTCAACACGTGTATGTTGCATGTCACGTTCTTTTAGCAACTTTGGCGTTCAGAGGGCTTTGGTTCGAAAAGTAAAGAAACCTGCAAACTTTGAAATTCGAACAAGTGGTCCAAAGATAATGAGAGAATCCGTGATGATCAGGAGATGAGATTAGTACGAAACGTGACTCGAAGGAGAAAATGTTTGCCAGTTAATAGTGCTTCGGATTGGGCCTGAGATCAAACGGCCATGCCCCAACTCGGAACAATGGTCCGAATTATATTTGAGAGCAATGGGCTGGATTTGATTCGTGTTTTCACGACAGTGGTCCCCAATCCGAAACAGTGGGCCAGACTATTACTTTAGTGATTTGCTTTTTCATAACAGAAAACATCTTTCTCAAAATCAATGATCCAACCAATCGAGTAACCTTTTGAGCATGGAAATATCAGTAACAGAACAAAATAAATCGGTAATAGAATAATCATGGAGGGGTAACATAGGGAGAACCTGCCATGGGATCAAAATCGTTTTCAAACCGATTAAGGAACACTTTTCAGCTCTTCGCTTACTTGGACTGGTCCACGCGATTGTTAATATGCTTGTCCTCTAAAATCTAACACTCAATCTTCAACTTTTAGCTTTGTGATACACTTTAGGTAGAATTATACTGTAACATTCGTGTGTCCCATTCCAAGGCATACCCCCGCGATCAAGGTAAGCACAACAGTTCATCGTAGCAGGTGAGTGTACTGAGATCATCCTTTTTTATTTTTCAACGCCAGACTTCCGGGTGAACAGGTTAGTACTTCCGTACAGCAGAGAGACCAGAGAAGTTCTGACGAGGGCGAGACAGATACCTTTAACGATACGGATTTGGCTTTAATAGCACACAGGAATTCTCTTTTTAGTGAGATTTTCTTCCGTTTTCAGGTTTTGGCCCTTTTGTGGCTCTTTTTGCAGGATATCCTGACTGTGCCCAGGTCTGCATATAGTCTGGATGCAACAGAGGGACAACCCTGATATCCCGGATGATTCATCAGCATAAAGACCTGAAACCGCAGACGTTGGCTATCTATCAACGCAGGATTTAAGACCATGAAATCATACACCGTTGGTCTGTCACCCACGAGATGTCCAGTCCATTATGTTTATATCACTTTGCCTCTTTATGCTTTTCGAGCGTTAGACCTATCAACATATCGCAGTGGATCCTAGCCTGTTCATCTTCAAACCTTACATGTGTTAATCAAGTTCTTTAACACGAAAATTCATTTCATTCCCAACAACCTTTTCTCCCCCTCAAACGATGCGTATGTACATATATGTTTTATTTTTTGCTTTTCTCCCCATCAAACTATGCATATGTACATATATGTCCCTCTCCCCCTCTAAATTTGTGCATCACACTTTATGCGCAAATTTACTTATTTATTTACATTAGTATAGAAACCCTAGTTTTTTTTTTTTTTTTTTTTTTTTTTTTTTTTTTTTTTTGAGATCGCTCTGTCGGTGATACGCATCATTTTCAAAAGATCCACAAGCACATTGAATCTCGAGATGCTGACAGGTTTTGTAAAAAGATCTGCTGAATTAGCATCAGTGTGGATCTGTTTAAGTTTAAACAATCCTCTGTCATAGTAATCTCAAATAGAGTGCACCTTGATGTCAATGTGCTTGGTTTTATACTGAAAGACAGGGTTTTTGATAATCTAGATAACAGCATCATTATCAAAATAAGTAGTGGAGTTTAGATAAGTCAAACCGTAATCCTTGAGCTGGTGTTGTATTCAAAGAACCAAGAACCTGAAAGCAGCAGTCAGAAGATGCTGCAACATACTTTGCTTCCGCTGCAAAAGTGAGCTGTTGCTTCTTGCACTGCCATGAGATGAGACTGTCCCCCAAGAATTGGCATCCAGCTGATGTACGCTTCATATCCCTGTTTTGACGAACTTGTAAGCCCAGAAACATTTTCACTTCTCCCAACGAGCGCATTTCGAATTTCTTTCTCATCATACGAAAATACGAATGGCCTTTAGATGTGCCATCAATGCGTGTATCTCTCCAAGATTCGGACCTTTAACTTGTTCAAACCTTGAACTGCCAATCGTGCCTTGTTTCTCACTATCACGTCGGGGTTGTCTTGTTTGTTTCTGAATAGTCATGAGTTGATGCCCCCTGATTTGCTGTGGAATCGCACACCAGCAGCTTGAGATTGAGAAACTTCTAGATATTATAACAGATTGCTCCCCCTAATTTGATGCAGTAACGATGTTGATCACTGGTGGATCTACAATGCAAATTAAGGGAATTGCTTCCAGAAACAGAGAAGTTCCTTGAGCATTTGAGGTTCCTGAGGAGACTTCAGTGTTTCGGACTGCACCATCAGGGATAGCTATCACAGGTTCAGAAACCGACTTCTGAATTGGTCGAAGAACAAGATAGTGAGTCACTCTGGGTGAAGAGAATCTCCATTACTGTGTCGAGCATCTATGATGCATTCAACCAGCTGTCCTTCAGCACCGGGAATTAACTAACGTCTGAAAAAGGGAGAACTACATTATAGATCGTGCTCTTCCTGGTGAAATTTCTGGATTCTCCTTTGCGAAGTCGACACATCCTTCGTTGAATATTTTTATGCCATTTAACTGGGACATGTCTCCTGTCATGTGCCTGTAACAACCACTATCAATAAACCAAAGTCTAACGATAGCCATCCATAGCTGTTCCTGCACAATCAGTGGAATCAGTTAGACACTGGAACCCAGACCATAATGGACCTGAGTTTACCATCACTATCTGTGTATGAGACTTCGTGAAAGATCATCTGGCTCATAACATCGCTTATGGTTTTTGGCGATGAAGTGGATGTTGATGGTTGCGAACACGGAGACTGGGATCCAACAGGAGTTTTAGGTTTCCAATTCCTAGTGTCTGAAACACTTTCATTTGATGAAAAGGATTTTGTCTTTTCTTGAAACCTGTTTGTTTTTAAAAACTTTTGGTTTTCCTGTTTAGCAAGATTCCAGTCTTTGTCAGAAGGCCTTGCTTTGGGATGTCTATTTTTGATAAAATTTGAGTGCATGGCCTTCTGATGGTACATGTTCCTAGAGTAGTAGGGACGATGAACACAATTTCTTGCGATGTGTCCCAGAATTCCACAGTTAAAACATGTATGCCTTTTAGAGAAAAAGACATCTAGTTCGGCTTGCGTTATTCTCGAGAACTGATCACGTCTTTTCCATTCATTTGACACTGAGTGCTTTGGAGTGTGCTTGTTCTTGGAGGAACCCGGCTCACAGCTATCAGCACAAGAGTAAGTATCCGCGACCTTACCCTTGAGCTTGGGTTCTATTTGCTTGAGATTTAAGTTTTCCCTTTTTGCATTCTTTCTTTTCGGCCTTCTGTTTCTACGTGACCGCTTTCTTTTAGAGGGAACAAATTCAGTTGACTCTGTTTTGTTAAGGTTACTTTTGGGATCGATAGATGAACTGTCTGTGGAAGTGACTTTCACAGATCCCTTTTCCTCAGAGACCATGTTTTCAGGAGATTCTGCAGAGAAGGTTTCCATAATAATTTCTTCTATAGTTTCATCGTCTGATTCAACTGTGGAATTTATTTCTATGAATTCCTTCTCCATAGGTTTCATGTTTCCAGGGGTTTCTGCAGAATTGGATTCTATGGATGTCTCTTCTTCAGCCAGATCAACCTCTGAGTTCTCGACATTAGATGATTCCGGTAAGTCAGATGATGAGTAGTCTGTGTCTAAGATAGTTTGACTATCTTCTTTTGCAACGTTGCTAGATTCTGATTGTTCATCACAACCGAAATCCGTGGAAGATTTGAGCTCATTATTTGAGATTCCCGAATTCTCTGTTTGACTACCAAGATCGTCAGATGATCCCTGTTCAACAACAATTTCTTCATTATCATAAACAAAATCATCAAATTTTTTATCATTGCAGGGAGCTTCTGATGTATTATTCGATGTTTCAGGCATACAATCACAATTTCCTGAATCATCAGAATTGATTTCTGAGTTAAGTTAAACAGATGTCTCAGGTTCCTCAGTTAACACATCAGGCTCTCCTGTCAAAACATCTTCAACATTTTCAACATGGTCATTTTTATCACAAGCATAATCTAAAATAATAGCACCAGATTCATCAGTCTTAGTGGGAACACCCCAAGTCTCAGTAAACCAAGAAGAAACACAATTCCAAGCATAAAGGCCATCTTTATCAGAAATAACATTATCAGCAACACGTTGATGTGATTCATCATCCTCTATAGACTTCTCTTCTGTTCTTACTGACTCTGCATATGAACTAGAACAATTAGTATTTTCAACAGAATCAGAATTTTGTGAACTTTCCTTCATCTCTTCTGCGGATGTGTTAACTGGTTCCGTTTTTGTTTCAGTTTCTGCTTCTATATTTTTTACTGTTTCATTTTCGTGATCGGACTTATCTGCTGATTTGTTTTGAACATTATCAGTTTTCACAAAATTCATTAGTTTTTTGAAATCAGCATGTGGATTCCTTTTAAACTTAGATGGATCATATTCAACATAATCACTAGGTTTGCCATACATCATAGTGTCATAATTTTCCATTTCCTGCTCAGTGATTGGCAATCTGGAATAATTATGATTGTACAGTGGCGGAACCTGTTTATACCCCAAACCCTTTCCCTTGTTTTCTTGATAAGCAAGTTGCACATTACACAGATTTTGAACTGTGGCACTGGAAGTGTCAAACTTTTTGATGTTTAACTCGTTCTGTCTATACTTTCCAGTGAGGAGCTCTAGCTCACCCTTCACAGAGTCACATTCAAGAGTTTTGACTGTGAGTCTATGTTTATAGTCGTGAACCCAACATTGCTGTTGATTCACGTCTCTGTGAAGTTGAGCTATGTCCTTTTTAAGTACTTCAATCTTTTCATAGAGAATTTTATTATTCTCTTGAAGACTGATGTACTTTCCCATCACAGTGTTGTAATCGGCGATTAATGCTGAATTTTGAGATCTCAGCAAAGCAACTTTCTTTCTACAGTGCTCGGAACATAAAAGAGAATTTAGCATTTCAGAAAGTGATTTTGGTTCTTCAATTTGGGCCACTTCATGGGGATGAGATCCTGTCGATTGTGGGGCCTTCTTATCAGATGATGTAGCAGCCACGGGTGAAGATGAGGGAATCTGAGCGGCGTTGGGATGAGTAACAAATGGTGAAGTAGCAATGGCCTTCTGACAGTTGGACATAGATGACGATGTGCTTGCGAGATTCTGACTCCTCTGCTTGTCCTCCTGGACATATTCATTGACTAAGGAGATCACATCTTTTGTCTTCGTTGTAGAATGTTTGTATGTTCCCATGATAACTGCAACACGATAGTCCCATGTCTTGCTACGTGGCAAACCGTACAGAAAAGCCATGTTAATCCTACCAAGTGTCACATTCAATCCGCTTGTCTCGATTTCAGAAAGCAGCTGCGTAAACCTTCTGATCACGTCTTCTACGCTTTCACCCTCAATGAAACCGAAATTATCGAGTTGTTCCCAGAGCAACTGACGTTTAGAATCGATACTTGAGGGATTCATTATTGAACCAAGTTATCGAAGAACTAGGTTATGTAAATCACGAGCCACGACAAGAAACAATGTACACACTAATTCGAGCACGTCGCAAATATACGGACTAGTTTCCTTTACAGCTCCTTAAAAACCTGTCAAAACTTTATCAAACCGAACAAACACCTTTTTTTTAATTTTATAACCCTTTTTAAATTTTTTTAAATTTTTCTAAATAAGTTTCAACCTTTTAAAATATAATAATTAATAATTTTTAATATATTATATAAAACCTAATTTTTAAATTTAATTTTAAAATAAACTAATATTATAATTATATATTTTTTAATAAAACTTTTTAATTAATATATATCAATGATTAGGTAATGATTACCCAATAATTATTATTAAATATTATTATTAATAAACCGTAAACGACAAATTGAAAGGTCGTTTCGTCTGTCTTCTACGTTAACCCAACCCTAAACCCTAAAATGAAATCCGCTGCCTACCAAAAGCAATGAACGATGAGATGATGGATCAAGGCTGTAATGAACGGAGGTGGTGATGGAGACCGGAATAATGGTGGTGATGGAGACTGGAATATTTCGGATTTGTAATGATGACAATGAAAGATAAACGACGGAGATAAAGAACGATGATGTTGCAGGTGAAGTGGTGATGGTTATTTGTTGATGATGGTGTGTTATGAAGATGTGATTTCGGATTGTTACGGACGAAGAAAGATGAAGATGAACTATGATGATGAGTGTTTCGGATGATTTCGGAATAGATGATATGATTCCGGATGAAAAAGGTTATTTTGGATGGAATTGAAGATGCATTACGGATGAACTTGTTGATCCGAAATGATGAAGTCGGATGTGAATGAAATGATTTCGGATTGGAAGCTTTGATTGCCGATAATGAAGATTCGAATGAAACAAAACAGATGAATACGAAAGAGAATGATGATGTCTGATGATGTACGATGATGAATGTTGAGTGATGATGACTTTGTCTACTGTTGATGATGACTATTGATTATGTCAGATGATGATAATTTTCTTGATGTTGTTAATCTCGGATGATGATATTATGAATATTTTAACACTTTTCAAGAAGATCAACAACCAAAATATAGTGATTTTTTTAAGAACACGATGAAGAACGTGAAGAACCCGATGAAGATCTTCAACAAAAATGCAGAATTTCTTGATGTTTGATATCAAATTGGCTCTGATAACAATTGTAAGTCCTGAAAATACAGATCAAACAACGATATTAAATAATCACCAAGGATGGGCGGAATCCAAACTTGATGATCTTCAAGAAATAATCAAGAACAATATGAAGATTTGAATATTCAAATGCTTAAACTTGCATACAATGGGAATTGTCTAATACAAGTTTCTAAACCAATGAACCAACCTTAACCCCTAATTTCCATCAACTATTTATAGGGAGGGGTTTCCCCCAAAACCCTAGGCTCATAATTCCCTAAACAAGCCCACTCTAATATCCACTAATCCATAAGCCCTCTTAATCATTAAGCTACTAATCCATAAACCTTCAAGGGCCTAACAATGAATATCAAGGGTTTATAAGTATTTGTTGATTCCTTGTTAATTACTAATCATTTTAATGGGACATATGCAGTTAAAGGTGAGAAGTTGATCGAGTATCTCGAAATTCTCAAAAAATTAGCAGGATATTTCGATATTTTTACACTTGAACAGTTACCAAGAGAGGATAATGTTGAAGCTGATGCCTTGGCAAATCTAGGATCATCAGTCAGGATACCGGAGGGGACCCAAATACCAATAATACATATCCTGTATCCTGCGACGGATCCTCAGGATAAGAAAGTAGTAAGTGTTCAGGATCCTGATGATGAGTATCCCGAGGAGGATCCTAAGTCCTGCACGGCTCCAATCATGAGATATCTCAAGGAAGGATACATCCCAAAGGATGAAAATCCTAAGGCCTTTAGAATGAAGGTATCACGATTCACTATTATAAATAATGTTTTGTATAAGAAATCTCTTGCAGGACCATATCTGAGGTGCTTGGAGGATCTCGAAACTAAAGAAGTGCTTCAGGATATACACGAAGGGGATTGTGGTAACCATACTGGGGGCATGTCGTTATTCTCGAAGGTATTAAGAACAGGATACTATTGGTCGACGATGAGAAAAGATGCTGCAGAATATGCTCGAAGATGTGATGCGTGTTAAAGACACAGTAATATATTACATCAACCTGCTGAGCCACTTTATCCTATCGCTTCCCCTTGGCCATTCATGAAGTGGGGAATGGATATAGTAGGAAAATTTCCAAAGGCTCCAAGAGGAAAAGTCTTCATGCTGGCAATGACCGATTATTTCTCTAAGTGGGTTGAAGCAGAAGCCTTTGTCCAAGTTAGAGATCAAGAAGTGGTATCCTTCATAAAGAGGAATATCCTGACAAGATTTGGGGTACCAGCTGAGATAATTTGTGATAATGGCTCTCAGTTCATCAGCAAAAGAACTACTGATTTTTGCAAAAGTTGGGGAATTAAGATGATCATGTCAACACCAGTGCATCCTCAAGCAAATGGACAAACAGAATCCTCGAACAAGATAATCGTCAACAACTTAAAGAAGAGGTTAGGTGCCAAAAAAGGAAAATGGGCAGAGGAACTACCATTTGTCCTGTGGGCTGATAGAACAACTGTGAAGAATGCTACTGGGCAAACCCCATTTTCTTTGGTATTTGGAGCAGAAGCGGTGATCTCGACAGAAATGGTGATACCTACGGCAAGATCCATTCTCCGGGATCCTGAGCAGAATTCTGAAGCCCTTTGCCAGGAATTGGATACTATTGATGAAACAAGAGATGCAGCAAAGCTAAGGATGACAGCATATCAACACAGAATATCCAGAGCGTATAACAAGAATATAAGGACTAGAAGATTTCAAGTGGGAGATTGGGTATTAGGAAAGGCTTTTCAGAATACTACTAATCCCGCTGATGGAAAGCTAGATCCAAAGTGGGAAGGACCTTATGAGATTGAATCAGAATCAGGAAAAGGAGCATACCGACTCAAGAATATGGAGGGGGATACGCTACCAAGATCCTGGAATGCTATACACCTAAAGTTTTATTTCAAGTGAGTTTAGAATTTAATTTCTAACTCAGGATGGTATGAATTCTATCTCTTTTAATATGTTTGATATTGTTTATTCTTTTGAACCTAATACTGACTTAAGCATCGGAGGGGTGTTAGCTAGGTTAACACCCACCTTAGTTTACGATTGTTTTGTAGTATATGCTTCGGGATATAGCTTCAGGATACACATTCAGGATACTTTGAAAGATTAGAGGATTGGCCCCCTCTCTCACGTTTAAGGGATCCTGATCCCTTCACAGGTTTAAAGGTATTCACCTTTCTCTCGAATTGGGGTTAAACACCCCGCCTGGAGCGCAAGTTATCCAGGGATAGTTCAAGATAGCGGGACCAGTCCATGTAAAAGTGGCTGAAAATTTCGTTATTGCTGGCTATATCCTGGTTCCTAAAGGTATATGTGGATTGATCACCCTCTCTCACGGAAGGGTATTTTCATACTCTCTAAGGTTTAAAGGTTATCACCTTTCTAAGTCTTGGAGTTTATACACTCCCGCCTGTAGCGCATGAAAATTTGGGATTTTCCCCAGAATACTTATGGGTTTATCCCCAGGATACTAAGGATTTATCTCCAGTACATTTTAGGGTTTACCCCCTGTAATACAAGAACTGTTCAAACAGTTGGAACTGATGTTCGGAAAATTTCTAAGTGTTCAAAGACATTATGCACAGGGGACATTCCTTCTGAGGCAATTGTGTAAAGCTAAAAGGATCAAACTTGGACCTAGTGCACTAAGTATCTCAGACTGGGGACATCTTAGTGGAAAAAATTGCAAAAGGATTGAAGCTCAAAAATAGGGTTACACTCTATTCCTGGTATGATCTTTCCTTTATAAACCTTATATAAATCATTTGAACTTTTGAAACTATCTTTGAAAAATGCTTAAATATCCTGATTAGGATACATTCTCAGGATATATTCTCAAAATGTATTTTCGGAATATGTTTCAGGATATTTGGTTGGAATATTTGGGATATAGTACTTGGGTTAGAAATTAAAACTATATTCTAGTCAAACAAGTATTATCAAAACGAACTTTGTAAAATAAACTGTCCTTTTTTCTTTAAAAACTTTATCTGAATTGTTTGAATTTTGAAAAACCCTATTAGACGAAAGTCTTTGTAGGATATCGCCGAGTATACTGATCAGGATATTTTCATAATATTTGGATAAGACATTGGAAATAATTGCACTAATTTTGGAACATTGAAATTTAAACTAAGCAATGCATAACAAAAAATTAAAAGACAACAACAAATAAGTCAAAAGGAGGTTATATTATTAACATGTCAAAAGTTGTGCTTTTGGTTTCACCTCAAACCGAGGCCCATCCACCAAAAGCACGATTAGTTTCTTACCATATTTAATTAACAGTTGAAGGCTTCATCTCAAACCGAGACCCATCCACCTCCAACTGTTATATTGTTTAAAACAGGTTATACTAATTGATGACCAAGGGCTTCATCCTGAAACCCAGGACCCATCCACCTTTAGTCATCATATTGTCTTAATGCAGAAAAGTAAATTGTTCAGACAACCACAATCATCAAATTTAAAAAAGTGGGCTCCGGCCTTGGTACGTATATCCATCATCGCCCACTTCGCTGCTTAAGGAGCAACACCTTCTTGACCAGCAACATCTTCCCCAGCGCCTGCACCAGCATCACCCTCGGGATTCTTCTCAGCATCACCACCAGCATCGGCCACCTCCTCTGCCACCTTAGAAGGCTCCTCACCAGCATGCTTTGCAGGATTTTCCACAGGATTGCCTCTAAGATCCTTTAATTTCGCTTCCCAAGCCTTGACGTTCTAGGAGGGGCATTCGAAGCCCAAGGCTTTGGCCTCATAGGCCATCCTTAACCTGGCTTGGAGAAGGGAAATTACAACAGATCCTTTGAGGTCGTCCCGATAGGAACTCATATCCTGCTGATACTGGAGATAAGCAGCATCAAGGCTGGCTTGAGCATCCTCATTGGCTTTGTGAATGGCAGCTTGGTGCTCTTGGGTCATCGCCTTGAATTTATCTTCATAGTGCTGAGACTTGGCAACAGTGATCACCCCTTGGTCAGCGATGGTGGTTTCGGCTTTCTTGAGCTTGACCTCCAACATCTTGTTAAGCCCACAGGCTTCTTCATACAAGTGCATGAGACGTTCCAGGCCCTGCGATCAAACGCACGTGTATCAATATGTATGAGATGTCCAGGATAATAGTTAACATACATGTACAGGATATCAGATGAGAGTTTTTACCTGGTTAAGGAATGAAGTCATAAACCCACTGGCTTCATTGAATCCATGGTTCTCATAAGGGAAAGTCTCGGAGGTAGCCGGAGAATCCGTTTCCTTCCTCTTCCGAGCGCTGGAAGCATGAGTCCTGGTGGCTGGAGGAGGCTTGGGAGTGGTAACAACTTTCGAACTGCTGGGCTTGGAAGACGTGGTGGCTTTAGGGCTTGGTTCCTTCTTCACCGAAATGGGAGCAGGATAGCTGTCCAATTCATCGAGATCAAAGACCTCTGGAGCTTTAACTGGTGCTACATAAAAGGGAAAAACATTTAATACTTGAGTATTTATAAGTTATTATATTTGTTCCATGTATATTAATGTACTTACCAGACATGTCGGAGCTGGATCTTTGGCTTGAACTTGCAAATGACAGAGAAAAAGTTCTTTCACTCTCCGGGAGTTGGTAAATGCATTTGATTCTCGGATCTGATTCAGCGCTTGGAGGGGCTAGTTCTTTGAAATTTGCTGCACAGAAAATAAAGATGTCAATTCAAGATGTAACTTCAGGATACGATTGGGGATACTCCTAAAACCCTAAATCCTACCAAAAGTTAACCACTTCACTGGAAGCTCAAAACCTCCAATAATAGAATCTCTTTTTACAAAAAAGAACTTTCGTTGCCATTTCTCCTCATTTTTTGTGGCTTTAAGAATGAGAGGGGTTTTGGAGGTTGAGAAAAGGAGAAAACGACTATTGCCATGAGAACGAAGGCGGTAGGCTATCGGGAGATCTTCAATGCAAAGCTCGGGAATAAAACGAGATCTAATTTGGTCTAAGGTCACTAGCACGCGCCAAACCATGGGCATGGTTTGGGCATAACTAAGACCGGTGAGTTCAAAGAAACGGGATATAAAAGCCGGAAAGGGGTATCGGAGTCCGATAGAGAAAGGGTAAGCCAAGAAGCACACCTATTCGTTGGAAGAAAAATCCGATCGGACTTCTCTGTCGAATGGGCGGATGATCGTACCGACAGGGAAAGCGCCGGAGGCTTGCAGGGCAGCAATGTCAGCATTGTCGAATGAACAGACCTCTTTCTCGGGTTCTTTAAGAAGGTTTTGAGCTTCGAAGGTCGGGGTTGAATCGTCTGTGTGAGATCTCGTTCTACTAGCCATGAAGGATTTCTGTGAAGAAAAAACAGAGAAGGAAGAAAGAGAGAGAATTTACCTGAGAATTCTGATGAAGATGGTGGTTTATCAAACAAAAAGAGAGAAGATATAGGGGCTAAATGGATAGCCATCGAGTAAAAAACGCGTGGGAAGTTGCACACTGTCACTTCAAGAGTCCAATCATATTAATTGCCTCGATTCGCGAGATAAGCTTTAAAATATATCCGTTGGGATTGGTATGCCAACCGATATATTTTGGGGACAATTGTTATGGGTAGTTTCCTAGACATATATCCTGACTAATATTCTGACTTTGTTTGTTTATTTGTGACCAGGATACTGAATCAGGATATTGGTAACATCCTGATACGATATCCTGGTAGTAACTAATTAACCACGTGCAGATTAAGGAGTGCAAGTCTCTAACGTTCAGCTGGAATTCTTCTCCTCAAGACTCGGGCAAATCAGTTAGATTATGAACGTTGAAGCCGGAAGACGTGGACTATAACGTCCACATATGGAATATTCACCGAATCCCAGAATAGTAGGATAGTTAGTTGGTTTCTTTTTACTATAAAAAGGATTGATCGGATCAGATGAAGGCACACAATCTCACATACACTCTTTCTCTCTAGTTGCAAACAATCACTACGCACTTACACTTGTATTCAAATCGCATTGTAACACTTAATCGATCCGCATCATATCCTGCACTGTATCCTGGTATTTGAAGCAATAAGAAGAACAAGGCAGCTGCGATTGTCAGCTCCCGAGGTTTTATGCCGGCAATCTAGATTGATCAAGGGCTTTCCTCGTACATCTCGTGTCACCCTTTACATTTTTGCTCATTGTTTGATCATAGATACAGCTCGATATCCTGAGCCGTATCCCGAAAACTGTTTTTACAAACAACTTAATTAGCATATTTTCAACACACATTTTTAGCACACTACCTCACTTAACTAATTTGATCACATAATTGCTTCGGTAATTTTTGACCAAAACAGTAACCAACGTTTTTCGTAAAACTATGAACTCACCAGCGTTTTCTGATACACTTGTTGCATGCTCGCAGGTCGTTAGGAACTATGGACAAGGAACTTGCATATCTGGATGGCTGGAGTGGACATGGGTCGCACTGCTTGGATATACAAGACTTGTTTACTGATTTCACGTACATTGGTTTTTGAAACATTGAACAGTGTTTTTACTATTTGCTTCAGCTGAACATGTTAAACGTGAATTATGTTATGAATGCTTTATCTTAGTAAATGGAAACTTTATTTCAATCTTGATATTTGTTCAATGTAATTGGTGGCTAGTTTCTGGTACGTCACACGCCTAGCGAGGTTCTCGAATGTGGTATTTTGGGGGTGTGACAGTTTGGTATCAGAGCTACTGGTTATAGTGAACTAGGTTTTAAAACATTTTTATAAAACCAGACTATAACCAAACAGTTCAGAAAGCGACCATGACACTCAGCTCCAGATTGCAAGGTTCGTCTCTCGTTTACTTATTACATAGCATAATTAGCGTACACTTATGTATGACAATGCACGTGAATGCACACTCAGCACTACAACATGAATTCCTATGTTAATAGCTTACATTATGTGAATGATAGTGTGACGCTCCTCTAAACTTTCATGATCTATGTTATGGTGTCAATTGCTTTGCTACTCGAAATTGAGGAACCTTTTTAGCACAAGTTGAGAGGAGCTGAGATAAACATGCAAATCGCAATGTTTTTATGGGTGCACACATAATAATAATGTGGGGTGCATGTGAGTCCCAGTAAGGCCCAACGAGTGTGAAAGGGGGGTTCCGCCCTATTGTCTGATGCAAACCTAGTAGTCTGTAGAAGTCATCGTGAGGTTTGACTCCTACCTTATCTTGACTCTTAACCTTTTCCATTTTTCTCATATAGAATCATGAGCGGACGAGGTCATGGACGTGGTCACATTGCGATGACTCAGGCTAAGTTGACAAATTTGATTAACACACGTGTGGCTGACGCTTTGGCAGCCTATCAAGCTGGTACGAAATGTGCCAGATACTCTTTACTCTTGTGTCGCGTACCCAACTCTTACCCGTGTGCTGTATTTTCTTTCGTCCTTAGGTCAGCAAGCGAATCAGAATCAAAACAATCCGCCTGCTTGTACGTTTAAGACGTTCATGGATTGTAAGCCATAGACATTCAGTGGGACTGAAGGAGTTGTGGGACTACTACGTTGGTTTGAGAAGGCAGAATCGGTGTTCGCTATGTGTAACTGTCCTGCTGGGGACAGAGTGAAGTATGCTACAGGCACACTCAAGGATGGTTCTTTGACATGGTGGAATGCCCAGGTCCAGATGTTGGGTATTGAAATGGCGAATGCAACTACTTGGGACGATTTTAAGGAGTTGATGAGAGAGGAGTACTGTCCTCGTGATGAAGTACAGAAACTAGAGAATGAGTATTATGATCTGAAAATGGTAGGGTCCGAGATTGAGGCATACACGAAACGGTCTCATGAACTAGCTAATTTGTGCCCGAACTTATCACGACCTCAACACCGAAGAATTGAGCTGTACATCAAGGGATTAGTCCCGCAGGTTAAGGGCTTGGTTACTGCATCGAACCTCAACAACTTACCTCAGATCATCCGATTAGCTCACAAGATCACAGATCAGGAGGTGGAGCGTGGCTCGCTACCACCGTGTGTTTCTACTACTGCCACTACTGCTGCAGCTACTACTCCTGCCACTGACTACAAACGTAAATGGAATGATGTGGATAAGGTGTCCAATTCGAATCAGTCCCAGAAGAAGCCAGACACCGGCAGCAATCGCAGTTTTAGCCAGTCATCCTCAGTTAATCAGAATCAGAGCAACAACTCAAACCAGGGCTCATACGCTGGGAAGCAGCCTAAGTGTAACAAGTGCAACTTCCACCATCGTGGGTCGTGCACCCAGGTATGTCACAGGTGCAACAAGGTGGGCCACATGGCTAGAGACTGCAGGGTCTCACTCCCAAGGCAGCAGCAGCAACCCCCACAACAACAGCACTCACAGCAACAGGAGAGGCAGCAGCCTCAACAGAATCAGGGATATCGCAAGGGGTGTTTTCAGTGTGGTGACGAGGGTCATTTCAGGCGGGATTGCCCTCAACTGAATCAAAATGCTGGTAATAACAACAATAACAACACTGGGAACAACAACAATGGGAAGAATGGTGGGAACGGTACGCGTGGGAGAGTGTTTACTATTGGTGCTGGGGAAGCTCGCAATGATGGCAACGTTGTGACCGGTACGTTTTCTGTGAATGATCTTTTTGCTTATGTTTTATTCGACTCTGGTGCCGATTGGAGTTATGTATCTTTGGGGTTCAGTCGTCAGTTAGGGTTGACTCCTACACCTCTTGTAAATAAGCACGTAGTAGAATTAGCTGATGGTAAATCGATTGAAGCTTCACATGTTCTTTTTGGCTGTAAACTTGATCTTATGGGCCAAGTGTTCGACATTGACCTACTCCCCGTTACTCTTGGAAGTTTCGATGTGGTCGTTGGCATGGATTGGTTGTCTAAGCATCAAGCGGAAATTCTCTGTAAAGAGAAAATCGTGCGTATCCATCTCCCCAGTGGAGAATCTTTATCGGTTCAGGTCATCAGAGTGGTGCAATGGTTGGCATCATCTCAGCCATGAATGTCACACCCTGGCTTTGCGGAAGCGTGGGTTTATTTGGTGTGACTTCTTAATACCATAGCAACAATCACAACAATGCTATATGATAAAAATACGAGATGTTCATCCATTAAAATAGTGAGAAAATACCACAATATCATTGTTTAGAAACATCGACATTTGAAATAAGTTACAAACCACAAATTATTTAAAACATTTTCATAGGACACCAAAAGACTTTAAATAAGACGAGGTTTAGAGATATGTAACCCGTCCAGGAATAGGTTACACTTCTCAAACTTCACAGCTTTGGATGACATCTATTTATCCAACGCAGCTAGACACATGCATACCCTGCCAGATCCTGCTAGTTCCCTGAAATACATGTAGTTTGAAAAATCAACAAAAGGTTGAGCGAGTTCATGTGTAAGTCTGTGTGTATAAGCCTTTAAAATATGTCTTGTGTGTATAAATGTCCCTTTGTAACGATGTATGTATAATCCTTTGTAAACAGTGTATGAAAGTCCCTGGTATGTAGCAATAAGGAAATAAAGAGATCACCAATGGTTTGCAAGGCCATTGATATGTGTGAAATGCAGTAGGAAGACTCAAACCTAGCAGATTTTTGCGTCGGGCACCAAGTCACCCCGAGGTCCGTACTGTTAGGCCTGGGGCTGGGCTCGCTACACCCAGATAGATCTACCGCTAATGTCCCTCGGTCCTACAATGAGGATTGATGGCCTTCAGTTCCCGCCTACCCACTCACATGATCTGTACGTCCTAACCCTCCTTAAGCTAACCATACCGTATATAAAAATGTCTGTAATAGTTGTAACATACTTGGTACTCGTTCTCACCAAGAGTGCTTTTTGTATTTTTGTATTCTCAAATTTCATCATACTTGGTACTCGTTCTCACCAAGAGTGTTTCTTGTTATTATATCATTTGTAAACATTGTAACATTTGTAACATGTATTCCACCCCCGAAGTATAAAACTGAAAACAGTTAAGAGAAAAGGGGACATGAACTCACACCATGTATAAAAATGTCTGTAATAATTGTAACATGTATTCCACCCCCGAAGTATAAAACTGAAAACAGTTAAGAGAAAATGGGGAACATGAACTCACCTTGATTTTGAGTAAGTCCAAATAAATATGCTAATGTGAGAGTTCTTGGGAATAATATTCCACGTCACTCTAATTGATTGAACATGCAATAATATGGAATATGTATCAACAATAATGTTTAATCGAATGAGCGAAAATCCTAAATCTATAGGATTCGGTAGTGTTTTGTCTAAAAGAAATAATGTGATAATTATATAACTAATTATCAAAAATAATTAATTTAAATCAGAATAATTAAAATCACATTTTTAATTATTTGAACTTGAATATTACTGATTTAAAATAATTATTATGGCCTTTGAATCATTTTAAATAAATAAAATGAATTAAAATGATTACGATAACAATAAATAAGTTTATATAAGTTTAATTATCTAAATAATTAAACATAATAAAAATTCAGATTCTAAATTTATATAAATTCAGAATAATGCATATTTTATCATAAGAATAATTTTGGATCAAAATCATATAGTTATATAATTTAATTACATTAAATTAAACTATATAAATAAGTATAAATACTGATTTATTTATATAAATATCAAATTTATATAAAATGTGAGTAACAATATTATTTTTGTAAAGATCAGTATTTAAAATGTTTAATCTGAAAATTTCAGATTTTAATTCCTAAAACTCGATTTATTAGGAATTATTTAGTAATAAACTGTCTTAATATCAATTGCTGAGTGTTATGTGCCTTATGTCCAAGGCTTGATGCAAAACCACAATCGAGCCGGGGGTCTCATTGGAAGCAGCCTCTCTATTCCTACGGGGTAAAGGTAAGGCTGTCTACATCCCACCCTCCTCAGACCCTACCTTAGCTTTTGCTATTGGTGGGATATACTGAGTACGATGATGATGATGATGATGATATTTTTCATAAAACTAACAGTGGTCGATAATGTTATAAAAATTGTTGGAATAATAAAAACATCAAAAATAAAAAGTTTAAAAAATATTTGAAGACCTCTGGGTTCGAACCCGGGTCTTTGTTTTGCAATAAACACACACAACCACTGGGCTAGGCCTGGTGGTTGTTTAATAGTTTAGTTTGTTCAATATATATACAGAAATCAATTGTGTCATCTTCCCCAAATCAGAGTCAAACAAAAAGTCAAACGTCGCAATTCATGATCAAAACTGGTTTATAATTTAATTAACTTTGGGGAAACATTGTATAAGCATAAATGAACTAATTGAAACAATAAAAACGAACCGGTATCGGCTGGAACGGCGTATCGACAAGATTCCGGCGAGTTTGAACTCCGGCGAATGTTTCCGATCGGGTTTCGTCAAAAACAGTATGTTTAAGTGTTCTAATGGGTGTGGAAGATTTGTGAGAGTTCATGGAGCCTTTTATACACGAAAAATTTGATCAAACCGACACAAAATTAGTAGATTAATTCCACTTATCTAACCTTTTTTTTTATATAATAAATCCCGGTTAGTGGTGGTTTAATGCGTTCTTAGTGAGAAATATTTAATGAAAAGGAGTATAATCATAGTGGGTTAGGTTAAAAGTGATGAAGGAAGTGGAAAAATTCAATTTTGGGCGAATTTGGTGTGTTTTGGTAGAAAATCGCGACCTGCAGTTTAGTATTTATATATTAAGATCGATTTTAAGGTGTGTATATATATAATACAATCTAATATCAAACATATGGGGTCTGGTAGTCCAGCTGGTTGATGCGCGCTGATGGGTGCGAAGGGGCGCCGGTTCGAGTCTTGTTGTTGGCCTGTTTGATGGGTTTTAAACCCTTTTTATTTCAGAATATTATTAATGATAATATTTACTTCCAAATAGTGTATAAAACAATTAAAACCTGAGTTCTATCAGCTCCTGCCTGGAGGAAAAACTGGCTAAGACACTTCGGTTTCAAACGCATGGTCACGAGTTCGATCCTCACACCCAACCGGTTCAACCCCATTTTTTCCGAATTTTTGAGAATTTACACTTTGGTCCCTGTAGTTTCATTTGTACAAAATTTGGTTAAAATAGTTTTAAAAGTGACCATAATGGTCCCTGAACTACTAGTTTGAGAAAATGACCCAATGGTCCTTGTACTTTTAAACCAAAAATATATATATATTTAGTTTATTTAAAATATAAGTTTTAAAAATGACAATTTAGTCCCTAAACTTTGTACTTTCAAATAATGAAGGTTTTAGTCCTCGAAATTAAAAAGTAATAATTTCAAGCAAGTTTTAAAGAATGTCGAATAGGTCCCTCAACCTATTGTTTGTCTATGTGTTAGCATTGTCAGCATGTTTCTGAGTTATCCGTTCACTGTGCTAACTGTGTTTTGTGCATCAAATTTATCACTAAAGCTTGTGTGTAATAAATGGAGTGACTGTATAAAATATGATGCATGTGTATGTACGATATAAAAATCATAGAGCAGTTTAAATTGTCAGTTGTAATCAAGCACAGTCATTAAGTACGTAATTAAAATTAATTACAGTACCTGTAATTTTGAGGGTTGTCACAATGAAAGCCCAGAAGTGTCTACGAAAGGGATACCCTGCTATCTTAGCTCTTGTTGCTGACACTCAACCTGAAGAAAGAAAGATTGAAGACCTCCCAATTGTTCGCGAGTTTTCTGATGTGTTCCCTGAAGAGTTTCCTGGTTTGCCTCTGCACCGTCAGGTGGAATTTCAGATCGATCTTACACCAGGAGCGGCCCTGATTGCTCGTGCTCCTTATCGACTTGCACCAGGGGAGTTGCAAGAGCTGTCAAATCAACTCCAAGAACTGTTGGATAAAGGTTTTATCCGACCCAGTTCTTCACCTTGGGGAGCCCCAGTTTTGTTTGTGAAGAAGGACGAGACCTTTCGTATTTGTATAGATTATCGAGAACTCAACAAGGTAAGAGTCAAGAACCGCTATCCTTTACCGCGTATCGACGACTTGTTTGCCCAGTTGCAAGGGTCAAGTTTTTACTCGAAGATCGATTTAAGATCGGGCTATCATCAGCTGAGAGTCCGAGTGGAGGATGTCCCTAAAACAGCTTTTCGAACACGGTATGGTCATTATGAGTTTTTGGTTATGCCATTTGGGTTGACAAACGCACCGGCGGTTTTCATGGACCTCATGAACCGTGTGTGCAAACCGTATCTCGACGATTTCGTTATTGTGTTTATTGATGACATCTTGATTTACTCTAAGAGCAAGGAGGACAACGAGCGACACTTGCGTCTTATTTTGGAGCTTCTGAGGAAGGAGCAACTCTTCGCGTTCTGGATACGAGAAGTGCGCTTCCTTGGACACATTGTTAATGAATCGGGGATACATGTGGATCTTGCTAAGATTGATGCTATCAGAAATTGGGCGGCACCAAAGAATCCTTCGGAGGTGCGACAATTTCTCGGTCTCGCTGGGTACTATCGAAGATTTATTAAAGACTTCTCGAAGATCGCTCAACCTCTTACCTCATTGACACAGAAAGGCGTGGTATACTCTTGGGGAACGAAGCAGGAAGATGCTTTCCAGCTCTTGAAACAAAAACTATGCAGTGCACCGGTCTTGTCTCTACCTGAAGGTACCGAGGATTTTGTGGTAAATTGTGATGCTTCTATTCAGGGTCTCGATTGCGTGCTGATGCAACGCGAGAAGGTGATAGCTTACGCTTCTCGGCAGTTGAAGGTTCATGAGAAGAATTACACGATTCACGACTTAGAGTTGGGGGCAGTGGTCTTTGCATTAAAAATCTGGAGGCATTACCTGTACGGTAGTAAATGCACCATTTATACCGACCACAAGAGCCTTCAGCACATCTTTGACCAGAAGGAATTGAATATGCGACAGCGTCGCTGGGTAGAACTTTTGAACGACTACGATTGCGCCATCAAGTATCACCCAGGTAAAGCTAACGTTATAGCTGATGTCTTGAGTCGAAAGGAAACGAAACCCAAGCGTGTACGAGCCTTACAGCTCACTATTCACTCAAATCTTCCTGATTAGATTCGTTCTGTAACGCTCCGCGTTTTCATAACTTTCCATATTTAGAAACCGTTGTTCATGTTCCTATTTTTGGAAACTTGGTATCCTTGTGTTCGTCATTTCAATATAATCGTCGAAAAATCATTAACTTTAAATTAATTTGTTATAAACATGGTTACCTACCTATCCAATTTTATTCAATAAATTAAATTAAATAATGCATTTTAAAAAGTTTAGTTTTTTACAACAAACCTAGTTGGTCTCGTTAAAATTTTAAAGTTATTAAGTACAAACTAACCTAGTTAGTTTAAGTATAAAAGTCTTTGAGATTATAACATAAGCATGGATTAATTATAAACCATAAGGACTGTTTGTGCAGATTTTGAAACTACTAAATCAGTTAAAACTAAATAAATAGGATTGCCCCAAAACCCTAGCAGCCACAAACACAAACACAGCGGCCCCTCTCTCTCTCCCGTTCAGACACCCGTGGCCGGTTTCTGTTCCGGCGTCGATCTCCGGCCAGCTACACCCACACACAACCCCCTTGCTCCTTGTACCACCTTTCACCACACCCTCCTGATCGATGAGAGAGAGAGAGAGAGAGAGACGTGAAGAGAGAGAACCAAGAGAGAGAGAACTGAAGAAGGAGAGAGAAATCAGATGTTGAAGATGACGGTGATGATGTTGGTTTTCCGGCGACGAAGGCGGCTTCGGTTCAGGCAGTTTAGGTCTCGAGTTTGGTCTCCTGTTTGGGTGTTTGGCTTCGGCTCTATTTCGGATTTCGCGACACAATCAATTCAGGTCCCGTGTATGACGACTGAGCGATGGTGGTGCTCGACTAAACCGTCGGCGACGGTGTCGCGGTGATGACAGACGGTGGTTGTTGGGTGACCGACAGCGACAGTGGTACCAGCTACTCTGGTTCCGGCTTGGCTCGGGTCTTGACTCGTGTTCCGATCAACATCAGTTCGGGTCCGGCGAGTTCACGGTTACAGCAAAGATGTTCAAGTTTCGAATCCTGGTCCAGTCTCGGTTCGGCTCAGATTCAGTTTTAGCGCGGATTCGGGTTCGGTCAACGCAAGTCAACAGCAGTCAAGGTTCGTGTTCAGATTCGGGTTCGGGTCAAACCCGGTCAATTCTGGTCAAACTCAGTCAACACACGACTCGGTATAATGACGCGTTATTTAACTATTTTGTTCCGCATTTATTTATTGTTTTAAGCACGTAACCGAACTTGATATATTTGTAAGCATACTTACAATAGGTAAATATATATATTATTGTTACTAGTTGAATCTTGACAAATATATCGACAACTTATAATGTCGGGATCGTCCAAAAACAGAGGAAACTCTGCTCGTTTTTCGTAAAAATTCCATAAAACGAAACGTGTAAACTCTATAAAACAGAACCTATCAACTTTGACTAATTTTTATAAAATAGATACATATGTATAATTATTTTTATTTTTGGACAACATTTCAATAATATTTTTGGAAGAATTGATTTAGAAATATTACTTAAACTATATATATATATATATATATATATATATATATATATATATGCATATTTATTTCAACTAGATATACTTTAAATTCCACTTCAAATCCTCCGTCTTGATTTCGTTTGCTCATGCACCATCGTTTGCCCATATAGGGTGATCTCGGTGTTCCACCCTCCTAACCTCTTACACTCGTCAACACTTGGATAATCGGAAGACTTAGCAATTATGTGAGTATACTCGATCCCTTTTTCCCTTTTATACTTTGGGATGCAACGTGTATAACTATGCAAACAACTTTTAAGCTAAATTAAACATATTCAATCCTTGATAAAGCATGAAACTAATGTGAATTACTTGTTATTCTTGTATGCTCTATGAACGATTTGGAACGTTATATGCTCATTAACTTTGCTCGCCCACCTTAACAATTATAGCGCTATAGAATTAACGCCCCGCCCGCTATTCTATTGGGTATTGTTAAGTTACCACCCCGCTAAACTATTGGGATTAGGCTATTTTATGCGTTGTATTCTAGGGTTTGATCATATTGTACGCCAAAATTGCATACTAGTAATCACATATTATGAATCATGTTGGATTTGAGTTTTATTCTATTATGCTATGTAAACAAACTTGTATACTCGCCATTGCTTTTGCATTGAAACTCTATTTGAATACATGTTGCAGGTTGATTATTGAAGTATGGATGAATGATGAAACAAGTTTAGGGTGGACTAGATACACACCTTTAATCTATTAATATTTTAATGTTATGTTGAATTTGAACAATGTTGTTATTTCTATTTTAAATGTTGTATGACAATTTAGTACTTGCAATGAAATTTGAATTTAATTAAATATTGTCACATAGTGTTATGAAGTCTCTAGCAATCTATACACACTTCGTCTCATCCCGATGTTTCCGCCATCGGTTGGGGTGTGACAGATTGGTATCAGAGCCATAACTATAGGGAATTAGAAAAAGTAGGAATGCTTTTACCTAGTCTATAGTTTTAGAGCTTTATTCTTATGTTTTACTTGAAACTACTTGCATGTGAGTTTATTTGCTTCTTATTTACCCGCTTTTGATCTTTTAGACATATACATCACTTATGTGTTAATACATGACATGTTATTCTTATTGTTAATACTTGTTTTATTATGTGTTAATGCTTGTTTCATTGTTCAATTCTTTATGTGTTACTCTTGACATGTTTCTCTGTGTTAATACTCGTTTTATTATTTCATTCTTTATCTACCATTCTTGATATGCTTCCTTATGTGTTTATACTTGTTTGTGTACTCCCTTGACATACATTTTTCCCCATGCATTTTACTCGATTATTCTAAATCCGACAACACTCATGTTGTACAAACAAGACGAGTTTACCAAAATAGGCGTGAAACCCACAATTTGGTGAACGACTCTCAATCTACTTATTCGTTTTACACGAAATTACACCATTAAGTTAGGAGTGAAATCCACATCTTAATGGTAATTTCAATCTCAAATTCTAGTGGACCCTCGTCAACGTGTCGAAATAAAATTTTGACCCGACGAGTACCAACCACACTTAGGGTACGAAACAGTCAAGTTAGGGGTGAGACCCGCACCTTGCCGACTAGTTCCGCTCCTTGATTTTACAAATCCCACCAAGTATCGAATTTTCGATGGAATTGGAACGTGTAGTAACCGGAAGGGTAAATACCGTTAACCGACATGTCGGCGAGAGTATTTCACCTATTAGGCCAAAGCATGTTCTCAATTTTAAAAGACCTTTCGACCACTTTGGTTAGTCAAAGTTCCGTTTTGGAACCATCCAAGTTTAATTGAACTTACGCTTTATTATTTTCGATCTTTTATGATGAAACTCTTCCTTTTCAATTTTGAACCATTTTCGAGATTTCATTCTTGCGCATACATCCTTTTATTATATTTCATACGATTATACATTATTAGCATGCATAATTTCACGTAATCTTATTTACACTTTTGTAACAACGGATGGAGACATATCATCGAGATAGGAGTGATTTCCTTACCTTAACGAGTAACTCCGCTTCTTTTCTCATATTACAACGACCTCACCAACGAATTTGGGGTGATTCCTTTACCTTGGTGGTCGTTACCAATGCCTTCTTTTAATAGACTATATTATGTAAACACGATCTCATTTATATCTAAACCGTTATCATCAGTCTAAATTAATTCAAAAGGCATTGTTTATATAAACTAATTTCCTACCATACCATCTATTTTCATATAGCTCACGTACATGAAATTTTTAACTTTTCCGTAGACGCTTGTTCCTCAATATTCAAAATTTCACGAAATGCTACTCGTCAACTTAGTCGGTCTAACAAATCCATTGCCCACGAAATTTTGTATTCAACGTAACTATTGAAACAAGCTCATTACATATCATTAAACTAGATATTTTCTATTTTCAATTGGAAATCAAACCAACTTTTTCGCACACGCCTATAAAATATTACAAATATCATTCAACATTAACTAAACCTTCTTTCAAGAGCAATAAAACATTCTATCAAAAGACGTTTTTTTTAGCAAAACACTAAGTTCATATACCAAGATCCTTTTTCCTAAGGATCAACCTTTTCACAAGAATCTATAAACTTCAAAACTTTCTAATACAAAGTTTACTTAAAACGATGCAAACTTGTTAATCCCAAGAGCTTTTCAAAACCTAGCTCGATACGCCAATCAAATTCAAAACACGTGGGCAAGGAAACTCCATAAGAACCGACAAATTTTCAACTATGTAAATTCTTTTAAAACCATAGTAGCATTCCCATACTTTTACAAAGTACTATTTGCATAAATAGTGGATGATTTATACCCTCTTTACATTCATAAACTAGATTCTACATTTCATAACAACTCAACCTGTTTTGATTCAATAAACTCCACGTTTCGCTCACAACAATGCATTATGTTACACTTATGTTCCAATTATTATTCTTATTCATACAATTATACGTCTACACTTATATTCGTATTTATGCATTTACGTTACGCTTAGCATATTCATACGATACACGTTCATACTTATATTTGTCAAATAGGCATGAACGTATACACTTATATTCATACACCTACATCTTATTCATACTTATACAAATATGTTTTTACACATAAATTTATGCTCCCACATTTCAATCATGCTCATACACTTGTGTTTACTCTTATACTCATATTCATGTTTATACTTGTACAGCCTACACTTTCATTTATAGCTATACTCATACACGTATATTTACCCGTATACATTCACCCTCACCTTTATACTCACGCAATTTACGTGATACTTACATTCATATTCATACACCTACGTTTTACTTATAATCATATACACATTCATACGTATGCAATTTGCGTATACACTTATACAGCTATGTTTATACTCGTATTTATATTCAGACACATTCTCATGTCCTTTATGATCCTTGTATTTATATACTCATAATTACCACGACACGTTTCGTGTCTATACTTTGACTCATATTTACACACGTACTCCCCACAATACGTTCGTATGCTTACACTTGTACTCATATTTATACTCATACTCGCAACAACGTACTTGTACTTATACAATGAAAATCACGTTTACACTCATATATATATATATATATACTCATACATTCCATTCGTACTTAAACATTCATGTTTTACACTTAATTTTCACATTACATCCATACTCATGCATCTTATGTTTATACTCATATTTATACTCGTATTCACACTCGTACTCGCATTTATACTCACGTTTATACGATTTATGTTATACTCGTACTCGCATTTATACTCACGTTTATACGATTTATGTTATATTCGTACTCCCATTTATACTCACGTTTATACGATTTATGTTATATTCGTACTCGCATTTATACTCACGTTTATACGATTTATCTTATATTCGTACTCGCATTTATACTCACGTTTATACGATTTATGTTATACTCGTACTCGCATTTATACTCACGTTTATACAATTTATGTTATATTCGTACTCGCATTTATACTCACGTTTATACGATTTCTGTTATACTCGTACTTTTGTTTGTACTCTCATTTATACGAAATGTGTCTATACTCGCGTCATTCGTTTGTGCTCAAATTGTGCTCACATTTATGCTCATTTTTAATACATGTTATGCTTATACTTTTACTCATACTCCTGGCATGCGTTTTGTGTTTATGCTCACGTGCGTGTTCATATTTAAACTTATACTATGCTCATGCTTTATTCATACTCAAAATTTATACTTTCGCTCGTATATGTGGGCGAAACCCGAGGGATTCGCTTACGTTGGTCTTATACTATTTGGAACGCAAACATGCTTAAATGCTACATTTCTATACACGCGCAATCTTATTTTCAAAATTTATGTATACTTTGATTCGTACGCAACTGGTACAAGCTATGTGGATCATGCGACGATCAATATAATCGCGGGTGCACACGGGATTATAGTGATGGGCGTATGAGAACCATAGAGTGTACTACTGTGTATGGTAAGACACGGAACGTATCATGACACCGAACACGAAATGGATGTAACCTGGTCAAAACATGGTGGATACGCCATTGGTACTTCCTATACATAAGCGTTTTCACCATGTTACCAAACTTTCGTGAAACGTGCCATGAGAAATTCAGTGCTTTGTAGACCTATGGACCTAATTCAAACTTTAAACAACTCACAAACGCCTTATATCCGATTATCCACGACGAGACTCAATTCTTAACGCACTACTTTTGTCTATCCGATACGTATGCCATTCTTATACTTGTAATCGCCTATTAGATCAATCATTCACCCTTACATCTCAGTTATTCTCCGTTCTTCATACAAGCCTCAATTTTAAACGAACCTCTTCTCTTTGCCAAAATCCTTTCAAGTCTTGCTCTTGAATAAATTTCGGGACGAAATTTCCTAAAGGAGGGGAGACTGTAACGCTCCGCGTTTTCATAACTTTCCATATTTAGAAACCGTTGTTCATGTTCCTATTTTTGGAAACTTGGTATCCTTGTGTTCGTCATTTCAATATAATCGTCGAAAAATCATTAACTTTAAATTAATTTGTTATAAACATGGTTACCTACCTATCCAATTTTATTTAATAAATTAAATTAAATAATACATTTTAAAAAGTTTATTTTTTTTACAACAAACCTAGTTGGTCTCATTAAATTTTTAAAGTTATTAAGTACAAACTAACCTAGTTAGTTTAAGTATAAAAGTCTTTGAGATTATAACATAAGCATGGATTAATTATAAACCATAGGGACTGTTTGTGCAGATTTTGAAACTACTAAATCAGTTAAAACTAAATAAATAGGATTGCCCCAAAACCCTAGCAGCCACAAACACAAACACAGCGGCCCCTCTCTCTCTCCCGTTCAGACACCCGTGGCCGGTTTCTGTTCCGGCGTCGATCTCCGGCCATCTACACCCACACACAACCCCCTTGCTCCTTGTACCACCTTTCACCACACCCTCCTGATCGATGAGAGAGAGAGAGAGAGACGTGAAGAGAGAGAACCAAGAGAGAGAGAACTGAAGAAGGAGAGAGAAATTAGATGTTGAAGAGATGTTGGTTTTCCGGCGACGAAGGCGGCTTCAGTTCAGGCAGTTTAGGTCTCGAGTTTGGTCTCCTGTTTGGGTGTTTGGCTTCGGCTCTATTTCGGATTTCGCGACACAATCAATTCAGGTCCCGTGTATGACGACTGAGCGATGGTGGTGCTCGACTGAACCGTCGGCGACGGTGTCGCGGTGATGACAGACGGTGGTTGTTGGGTGACCGACAGCGATAGTGGTACCAGCTACTCTGGTTCCGGCTTGGCTCGGGTCTTGACTCGTGTTCCGATCAACATCAGTTCGGGTCCGGCGAGTTCACGGTTACAGCAAAGATGTTCAAGTTTCGAATCCTGGTCCAGTCTCGGTTCGGCTCAGATTCAGTTTTAGCGCGGATTCGGGTTCGGTCAACGCAAGTCAACAGCAGTCAAGGTTCGTGTTCAGATTCGGGTTCGGGTCAAACCCGGTCAATTCTGGTCAAACTCAGTCAACACACGACTCGGTATAATGACGCGTTATTTAACTATTTTGTTCCGCATTTATTTATTGTTTTAAGCACGTAACCGAACTTGATATATTTGTAAGCATACTTACAATAGGTAAATATATATATTATTGTTACTAGTTGAATCTTGACAAATATATCGACAACTTATAATGTCGGGATCGTCCAAAAACAGAGGAAACTCTGCTCGTTTTTCGTAAAAATTCCATAAAACGAAACGTGTAAACTCTATAAAACAGAACCTATCAACTTCGACTAATTTTTATAAAATAGATACATATGTATAATTATTTTTATTTTTGGACAACATTTCAACAATATTTTTGGAAGAATTGATTTAGAAATATTACTTAAACTATATATATATATATATATATATATATATATATATATATATATATATATATATATATATATATATATATATGCATATTTATTTCAACTAGATATACTTTAAATTCCACTTCAAATCCTCCGTCTTGATTTCGTTTGCTCATGCACCATCGTTTGCCCATATAGGGTGATCTCGGTGTTCCATCCTCCTAACCTCTTACACTCGTCAACACTTGGATAATCGGAAGACTTAGCAATTATGTGAGTATACTCGATCCCTTTTTCCCTTTTATACTTTGGGATGCAACGTGTATAACTATGCAAACAACTTTTAAGCTAAATTAAACATACTTGTATACTCGCCATTGCTTTTGCATTGAAACTCTATTTTAATACATGTTGCAGGTTGATTATTGAAGTATGGATGAATGATGAAACAAGTTTAGGGTGGACTAGATACACACCTTTAATCTATTTATATTTTGATGTTATGTTGAATTTGAACAATGTTGTTATTTCTATTTTAAATGTTGTATGACAATTTAGTACTTGCAATGAAATTTGAATTTAATTAAATATTGTCACATAGTGTTATGAAGTCTCTAGCAATCTATACACACTTCGTCTCATCCCGATGTTTCCGCCATCGGTTGGGGTGTGACACGTTCGGCTCAGGCTAAAGCATTGAAGGAAGAAAACCATTAAGTTAGGAGTGAAATCCACATCTTAATGGTAATTTCAATCTCAAATTCTAGTGGACCCTCGTCAACGTGTCGAAATCAAATTTTGACCCGACGAGTACCAACCACACTTAGGGTACGAAATCGTCAAGTTAGGGGTGAGACCCGCACCTTGCCGACTAGTTCCGCTCCTTGATTTTACAAATCCCACCAAGTATCGAATTTTCGATGGAATTGGAACGTGTAGTAACCGGAAGGGTAAATACCGTTAACCGACATATCGGCGAGAGTATTTCACCTATTAGGCCAAAGCATGTTCTCAATTTTAAAAGACCTTTCGACCACTTTGGTTAGTCAAAGTTCCGTTTTGGAACCATCCAAGTTTAATTGAACTTACGCTTTATTATTTTCGATCTTTTATGATGAAACTCTTCCTTTTCAATTTTGAACCATTTTCGAGATTTCATTCTTGCGCATACATCCTTTTATTATATTTCATACGATTATGCATTATTAGCATGCATAATTTCACGTAATCTTATTTACACTTTTGTAACAACGGATGGAGACATATCATCGAGATAGGAGTGATTTCCTTACCTTAACGAGTAACTCCGCTTCTTTTCTCATATTACAACGACCTCACCAACGAATTTGGGGTGATTCCTTTACCTTGGTGGTCGTTACCAATGCCTTCTTTTAATAGACTATATTATGTAAACACGATCTCATTTATATCTAAACCGTTATCATCAGTCTAAATTAATTCAAAAGGCATTGTTTATATAAACTAATTTCCTACCATACCATCTATTTTCATATAGCTCACGTACATGAAATTTTTAACTTTTCCGTAGACGCTTGTTCCTCAATATTCAAAATTTCACGAAATGCTACTCGTCAACTTAGTCGGTCTAACAAATCCATTGCCCACGAAATTTTGTATTCAACGTAACTATTGAAACAAGCTCATTACATATCATTAAACTAGATATTTTCTATTTTCAATTGGAAATCAAACCAACTTTTTCGCACACGCCTATAAAATATTACAAATATCATTCAACATTAACTAAACCTTCTTTCAAGAGCAATAAAACATTCTATCAAAAGACGTTTTTTTTAGCAAAACACTAAGTTCATATACCAAGATCCTTTTTCCTAAGGATCAACCTTTTCACAAGAATCTATAAACTTCAAAACTTTCTAATACAAAGTTTACTTAAAACGATGCAAACTTGTTAATCCCAAGAGCTTTTCAAAACCTAGCTCGATACGCCAATCAAATTCAAAACACGTGGGCAAGGAAACTCCATAAGAACCGACAAATTTTCAACTATGTAAATTCTTTTAAAACCATAGTAGCATTCCCATACTTTTACAAAGTACTATTTGCATAAATAGTGGATGATTTATACCCTCTTTACATTCATAAACTAGATTCTACATTTCATAACAACTCAACCTGTTTTGATTCAATAAACTCCACGTTTCGCTCACAACAATGCATTATGTTACACTTATGTTCCAATTATTATTCTTATTCATACAATTATACGTCTACACTTATATTCGTATTTATGCATTTACGTTACGCTTAGCATATTCATACGATACACGTTCATACTTATATTTGTCAAATAGGCATGAACGTATACACTTATATTCATACACCTACATCTTATTCATACTTATACAAATATGTTTTTACACATAAATTTATGCTCCCACATTTCAATCATGCTCATACACTTGTGTTTACTCTTATACTCATATTCATGTTTATACTTGTACAGCCTACACTTTCATTTATAGCTATACTCATACACGTATATTTACCCGTATACATTCACCCTCACCTTTATACTCACGCAATTTACGTGATACTTACATTCATATTCATACACCTACGTTTTACTTATAATCATATACACATTCATACGTATGCAATTTGCGTATACACTTATACAGCTATGTTTATACTCGTATTTATATTCAGACACATTCTCATGTCCTTTATGATCCTTGTATTTATATACTCATAATTACCACGACACGTTTCGTGTCTATACTTTGACTCATATTTACACACGTACTCCCCACAATACGTTCGTATGCTTACACTTGTACTCATATTTATACTCATACTCGCAACAACGTACTTGTACTTATACAATGAAAATCACGTTTACACTCATATATATATATATATATACTCATACATTCCATTCGTACTTAAACATTCATGTTTTACACTTAATTTTCACATTACATCCATACTCATGCATCTTATGTTTATACTCATATTTATACTCGTATTCACACTCGTACTCGCATTTATACTCACGTTTATACGATTTATGTTATACTCGTACTCGCATTTATACTCACGTTTATACGATTTATGTTATATTCGTACTCCCATTTATACTCACGTTTATACGATTTATGTTATATTCGTACTCGCATTTATACTCACGTTTATACGATTTATCTTATATTCGTACTCGCATTTATACTCACGTTTATACGATTTATGTTATACTCGTACTCGCATTTATACTCACGTTTATACAATTTATGTTATATTCGTACTCGCATTTATACTCACGTTTATACGATTTCTGTTATACTCGTACTTTTGTTTGTACTCTCATTTATACGAAATGTGTCTATACTCGCGTCATTCGTTTGTGCTCAAATTGTGCTCACATTTATGCTCATTTTTAATACACGTTATGCTTATACTTTTACTCATACTCCTGGCATGCGTTTTGTGTTTATGCTCACGTGCGTGTTCATATTTAAACTTATACTATGCTCATGCTTTATTCATACTCAAAATTTATACTTTCGCTCGTATATGTGGGCGAAACCCGAGGGATTCGCTTACGTTGGTCTTATACTATTTGGAACGCAAACATGCTTAAATGCTACATTTCTATACACGCGCAATCTTATTTTCAAAATTTATGTATACTTTGATTCGTACGCAACTGGTACAAGCTATGTGGATCATGCGACGATCAATATAATCGCGGGTGCACACGGGATTATAGTGATGGGCGTATGAGAACCATAGAGTGTACTACTGTGTATGGTAAGACACGGAACGTATCATGACACCGAACACGAAATGGATGTAACCTGGTCAAAACATGGTGGATACGCCATTGGTACTTCCTATACATAAGCGTTTTCACCATGTTACCAAACTTTCGTGAAACGTGCCATGAGAAATTCAGTGCTTTGTAGACCTATGGACCTAATTCAAACTTTAAACAACTCACAAACGCCTTATATCCGATTATCCACGACGAGACTCAATTCTTAACGCACTACTTTTGTCTATCCGATACGTATGCCATTCTTATACTTGTAATCGCCTATTAGATCAATCATTCACCCTTACATCTCAGTTATTCTCCGTTCTTCATACAAGCCTCAATTTTAAACGAACCTCTTCTCTTTGCCAAAATCCTTTCAAGTCTTGCTCTTGAATAAATTTCGGGACGAAATTTCCTAAAGGAGGGGAGACTGTAACGCTCCGCGTTTTCATAACTTTCCATATTTAGAAACCGTTGTTCATGTTCCTATTTTTGGAAACTTGGTATCCTTGTGTTCGTCATTTCAATATAATCGTCGAAAAATCATTAACTTTAAATTAATTTGTTATAAACATGGTTACCTACCTATCCAATTTTATTTAATAAATTAAATTAAATAATACATTTTAAAAAGTTTATTTTTTTTACAACAAACCTAGTTGGTCTCGTTAAATTTTTAAAGTTATTAAGTACAAACTAACCTAGTTAGTTTAAGTATAAAAGTCTTTGAGATTATAACATAAGCATGGATTAATTATAAACCATAGGGACTGTTTGTGCAGATTTTGAAACTACTAAATCAGTTAAAACTAAATAAATAGGATTGCCCCAAAACCCTAGCAGCCACAAACACAAACACAGCGGCCCCTCTCTCTCTCCCGTTCAGACACCCGTGGCCGGTTTCTGTTCCGGCGTCGATCTCCGGCCATCTACACCCACACACAACCCCCTTGCTCCTTGTACCACCTTTCACCACACCCTCCTGATCGATGAGAGAGAGAGAGAGAGACGTGAAGAGAGAGAACCAAGAGAGAGAGAACTGAAGAAGGAGAGAGAAATTAGATGTTGAAGAGATGTTGGTTTTCCGGCGACGAAGGCGGCTTCGGTTCAGGCAGTTTAGGTCTCGAGTTTGGTCTCCTGTTTGGGTGTTTGGCTTCGGCTCTATTTCGGATTTCGCGACACAATCAATTCAGGTCCCGTGTATGACGACTGAGCGATGGTGGTGCTCGACTGAACCGTCGGCGACGGTGTCGCGGTGATGACAGACGGTGGTTGTTGGGTGACCGACAGCGATAGTGGTACCAGCTACTCTGGTTCCGGCTTGGCTCGGGTCTTGACTCGTGTTCCGATCAACATCAGTTCGGGTCCGGCGAGTTCACGGTTACAGCAAAGATGTTCAAGTTTCGAATCCTGGTCCAGTCTCGGTTCGGCTCAGATTCAGTTTTAGCGCGGATTCGGGTTCGGTCAACGCAAGTCAACAGCAGTCAAGGTTCGTGTTCAGATTCGGGTTCGGGTCAAACCCGGTCAATTCTGGTCAAACTCAGTCAACACACGACTCGGTATAATGACGCGTTATTTAACTATTTTGTTCCGCATTTATTTATTGTTTTAAGCACATAACCGAACTTGATATATTTGTAAGCATACTTACAATAGGTAAATATATATATTATTGTTACTAGTTGAATCTTGACAAATATATCGACAACTTATAATGTCGGGATCGTCCAAAAACAGAGGAAACTCTGCTCGTTTTTCGTAAAAATTCCATAAAACGAAACGTGTAAACTCTATAAAACAGAACCTATCAACTTCGACTAATTTTTATAAAATAGATACATATGTATAATTATTTTTATTTTTGGACAACATTTCAACAATATTTTTGGAAGAATTGATTTAGAAATATTACTTAAACTATATATATATATATATATATATATATATATATATATGCATATTTATTTCAACTAGATATACTTTAAATTCCACTTCAAATCCTCCGTCTTGATTTCGTTTGCTCATGCACCATCGTTTGCCCATATAGGGTGATCTCGGTGTTCCATCCTCCTAACCTCTTACACTCGTCAACACTTGGATAATCGGAAGACTTAGCAATTATGTGAGTATACTCGATCCCTTTTTCCCTTTTATACTTTGGGATGCAACGTGTATAACTATGCAAACAACTTTTAAGCTAAATTAAACATACTTGTATACTCGCCATTGCTTTTGCATTGAAACTCTATTTTAATACATGTTGCAGGTTGATTATTGAAGTATGGATGAATGATGAAACAAGTTTAGGGTGGACTAGATACACACCTTTAATCTATTTATATTTTGATGTTATGTTGAATTTGAACAATGTTGTTATTTCTATTTTAAATGTTGTATGACAATTTAGTACTTGCAATGAAATTTGAATTTAATTAAATATTGTCACATAGTGTTATGAAGTCTCTAGCAATCTATACACACTTCGTCTCATCCCGATGTTTCCGCCATCGGTTGGGGTGTGACACGTTCGGCTCAGGCTAAAGCATTGAAGGAAGAAAACCTGGAAGCTGAGTATTTACGGGGCATGGAAAAACGACTCATGGAGAGATCAGACGGCATTTATTACTTTATGGAATGAATATGGGTTCCTTTGTTTGGGAATCTTAGGGAGCTTGTCATGGACGAAGCGCACAAATCTCGATACTCTGTTCACCCATGTTCTGATAAGATGTATCAGGATCTAAAAGTTTTGTATTGGTGGCCGAAGATGAAAGCTAGCATCGCGACGTATGTGAGTAAGTGTTTAACTTGTGCGAAAGTCAAAGTAGAGTATCAGAAACCCTCAGGCCTGCTTCAACAACCAGAAATACCCATGTGGAAATGGGAGCAAATTGCTATGGATTTCGTCACTGGGCTGCCAAGAATGGCGGAAACATCGGGATGAGACGAAGTGTGAAGATTGCTAGAGACATCATAACGCTATTTGTGACATTATTTAAATAATTCCCATTTCATTTCATAACTTCAAATTGTCAACATTACATAATCTCAAATAACAACAAGTTCAAAAGAGAAACGAACAACATAATCAAAATTGATACAACATATTAATCTAAACGTCTATATGTGTATCTAGGCATCAATGCTACTTCTTTTCATATCATCATCATCATCAACCTGTAACATGTTTAAAATACAATTCAATGCAAAAGCAATGGCGAGTATACAAGTTTAAGCATATGTATAAGTATAAATGTTTTAAACGAATCCACATGGCAACTTTGTTAATACAAGATCTAACATGGCATGCAATATTTCTAGCCAAACCAATGTTTACGCAAGATGTTTAATACATTCAACATGACCCGAGTATAAAGGGGGCGGTGCGTTACTCCTATAGCGCTATACATGTCAAATGGAGGCTTGTGAAGCTAATGACTAAAACATATTACATAAGTATCACCCACGTAAGCATCAAGTATTATAGCATAGTATTCATGTATAAGGATTGTTTTGTGTATTGCAAAAGTATAAGTGTAAGTGTGTTTGAATAAGGTAACATGTTACACCCCAAAAGTGATAAAAGTAAAAGGGGGAAAATACGAGTATACTCACAAAGTTTGCATATGCTTTCCAATTATCCAATTATTGACGAGTTGATGAGGTTAAAAGATTGAATGCGTAAGGGTTAAGGTTCAAGTAGGTTTAGGGTCGAGATTCGGTATTTAAAACATCATAAAAATAAGATATGAGTCCAACATGTGAAAATAATTATCTTCAACACTTAACACTTGTATGACACTTGGTAACCACAAGGGTTATGATAATGTTTTCATGAGTTGAACACCCATAAGAATCACAACAAGGTTTAGGTCTTAGATGATGTTCTACTACTTTAACATATAAACACAAGTTCGCATTAAAGGTTCGAATGGATGTATATATATATCTAGGTTAAGTATTTCATATCATTTAGCCCAATAATTCAAGTAGGAGGTAGGAGATTAAATCTCCATTTAGGCACCTCGAGTATTCATGGATGTCAAGTATGGGGTAGGAAGAACTAGCTTCCGTTTAGGGACCCCTTGTATGTTCACCACTACACTTGATGTAAAAACAACCAAGGAGGGTCATGAACTAAGGTAAATACAATAATATAACAAGCTATACTAAGAGAAATCATCAAACCATGTGAGGATTTTATGTTGGAACAACCCAAGTTGTTCCATAATCACTCTTCATCAAAGCATAAGTTTGAACATGATTTGTGGGTCAAAAACCCTTATCAAAACAGAATTATTTGAGGTTTTAACCTCTGATTTATAGTGTCTCAACCATGTTTTTAAGCTTAACCAACCATAAAAGAGGTTGTAAGCATTAGGACATTGGTGTGAGATGTGTTAGACACAAGTTGGATGAAGTTTAAACAAGTTTGTAAGAACATAAATCAAAACAGAAAGTTTTGGATCATTCCAGGGGATTTCCAGGTCTGATTTCTCCAAGGAGAAGTCAAGGAATCATACCCTATGATTATCCAAGCAATTAGGAAGAAGAATCAAGTGATTTCATTAAGAAATGAGCAAGTTATGCTCACTTTTGTGCAAGGTTATGAATCTGCCCGAAAATGCAACTTTGCTACTGATTTGAGAGAGTATTTGGAGTGATTTGAGAGTGTTGAAAGTGTAGAAAGGTGAGGAGAAGGGTTGTATTTATAGTGGAAGAGGTTGGTGGTGATTGGAGGTGCTTAGAGGTGGATTAGAGGTGATTGGGTGAGTTTAAGTGTTGGGATTTTGTGCCAATTCGCGTAGATAATCAGCTGCTGTGTTTCTTTTGCGAAACTGAAGGCCATGCGGCCCGCATGAGGTTTCATGCAAGTCAAAGCGGGCCGCCCGGGGTTGGGTTATTGGTTATAAGTTTCAAAAATTACACTTTAGCCCCCAGACTTGTTTATTTTGATGTTTTTGGGACTTTAAGGACCATTCTTGCCATAAGAGCATGTTTTAAGGTAAGTTCAAGTACGAGAAGTATAAACCAAGTATGATTGAGTGTAAAGTATCATAATCAAGCGTCGTTTACGTTCAAAACACGTTTTGGGCATAAGTTTAGTTTAATTACAAGTTTAGCACATAGTTTCCAAGAATAACGTTTAAACATCAATTGATTCACCGTTTCGAACATACGAGCCTATATAAAGTGTGTTTAACATATTTGTAACAAAATACGAGTTTTATTCATGATTCAAGTCTCGGATTTTGCATTGTTTTTTTAATGAAAGAACGATTACAAGACTTCGAAGTTTCCAAAAATAGTTTTACAAACGATGGTTTCTAAATATAGAAGGTATGAAAACGCGGGGCGTTACAGTCTCCCCTCCTTTAGGAAATTTCGTCCCGAAATTTATTCCAGAGGTAGACTTGAAGAGTTTTAGCAAAAATTTGAGACTTGAAAATTTTGAAAGGCACAAAACTTTGGAGAACGACAAGGTAGATTTGTGAGTGAGTTTATTGTCTAAAATAATTTGAGGTGTTTGACATAGTTGAAAACATGTAGGTGCGTATACAGGCGAAGTGAGTCTAACAACCTTGAGTAACTTAAATTGGCGACGTATTTAAAAGATGACGCATTTTTTTTAAAAAAGATGTATTTAATAAGGTGACGTATTAAGAAGGAAGGTGTTGACAAACGGTTTGCATTTTGATGGAACGTGGTAAAGAAATCACATTTGTAGAAGATTGTTTATTAAGTGAAACGAGAAGGTTTGGCACTTTAAATAAAGCATTAAAGGTATACTAAGTACAGTTACACAAGAATCCAGAATAGGAAGACCGTTTTATAGGTAACGAGGTAAGTTAGGGCTCGAACGTTTAAACAAGCTTAGTTGCGAACGAGGTTTGTATGAGCCAAAAGGATAAAGAGGGTAATGCGAGTATAGAATGAGCGAATGACTCTTAAAGAATACAAGTATGAGGGTAGCATAAGTGTTGGATAGATGTACATAGTGTGTTAGGGATGAAGTCTCGTCATTGGATAATCGGATATAATGCGTTTGTGAGTTGTATAAAGTTTGTATAAGGTCCAAAATAGGTCTGTAAAACACTGAATTTCTCGTGACACGTTTTACGAAAGTTTGGTAACATGGTGAAAACACTTATATATAGGAAGTACCAGCGGCGTATCCACCATGTTTTGACCACAATACATCCGTTTCGTATTCGGTGTCATGTTACGTTTCGTGTCTTACCATACACAGTAGTACACTCTATGGTTCTCATACGCCTATCACTATAATCCCGTGTGCACCCGTGATTATATTGATTGTCGCCTGATCCGCATAGCTTGTACTAGTTGTGTATGAATTTGGGTATCCAAAATTTAAAATTTAAGAATGTGCACGTGTAAGAATGTAGTATGTAAGCAAGTCCATGCTTAAGTATGTATGGGACCCACGCAAGCGAATCACTCGGATTACGTTCGCGTATGGGTACGAATGTATGAATCATGTGTATGACTGAAAGTATCAGCATAAGTTTAAGTATGAATACGCGTATATGTATGAGCATAAACATAAACGCATAAGTAGTATGAAACGTATGAGTATAAGTAAAAGCGTGAAAGTACGAAACGTACGAGTATAAATATGAGTACGAGTAAAGTATAAACATGAAATGTATTGTTGTGAATATGAGTGCGAGTACAAATACCAATGATTGCGTATATAGTATTAATTTAAACGTAACAAGGTTAAGCAAGTAAAAGTGCTCAAGAGGTGGAGTATGTATATACGAATGATATAAATGAAATTGTCGCGATGCCACGACTAAAACGTGTATGATGGTATGCATGTATAGTTGTTTAAACAAAACGTTGAGTTCATTGAGTCAAAATTAAGTTGAGCTTGGTTTGAAAGGTAGAATATAGTTTGCATATGTAAAAGGAGATAAAGCACTCATTGGTTAATCATAATGTATTTGTAATGAATGGAAATGCTACTTTTGTTTTAAAAGAGTTTACGAAATCCAAAGATGGTCGGTCTCCAAGGAGTCTTCTTGCCCACGTGTTTTGTAAATTGGTGTAAGGAGGTTTTCAATCAAAAGTAATTTTATTTCATTAGACAAGGATGTTATGAATTTAGGAGGTTCTCGTGAAAACGAGGATCCTTTAGAAAAGAATTTAGCAAAAGGACTTTGTGATTGTTAAAAGTTCTAACAAATGATTTGTTGATGTGAAAAGAATCTTTGGTAAAACGATCATATAACATCCATAAGATCTTTTAGGTGTAAGAGAAAGGTTGGTTTGATCCTCCGATTGAGAATGGAAATCTTTAGTTTGATGATATATGTCATGTGTGCGTTTTAGTGATTAGGTTGAATAAGGAGTTCATAGGCAAGAGATTCCTTGGACCGATTAAATTGATAGGTAGCATTTCGTAAGGTTTGGAAATTTGTGTAGCAAAACGTTTAAGATAAGATTAAGAATCTCGTGTATATGAGTTAAGTGAAAATAGGTTGTAGGATAGAAAGTACGCTTGGTAAAACAATATATTTCGAAATCGTGTACGTATATGTTTTGAATAATGATAAATAATTTAGGTACCAAAACATGATCGAGTTTGAATAATAAAATATTTTGAAGAGACGTTTTGGTAACGATCACCTAGGTAAGGGAATCACCCCTAACTTGTTGGTGATGTCGTTTTAAGAAAAAGGGAAGTGGAGTAAATCGTCAAGATAAGGAAATCACTCCTACCTCGATGATACGTCTCCACCTTTCGTTACACGAAATATGAATATAAATTATGTGAAATCATGCATATGTATAAGTGTATGAAAAAAAGATTTAATATGATGCGTGTGTGAGAAGAAAATATCAAAAGCAAATTCGAATTTGAAAGATTGCATCTAATAAAGTAAATAATATAACGTATGTTTGGTTAAATTTGAGATGGTTCCAAAACGGAACGTTGACTAACCAAAGTGGTCGAAAAAGTCTTTCGAATTTGAGGAGCATGCTTTGGCCTAATAGGTGAAATACTCTTGCCGACAAGTCGGTTAACGGTATTTACCCTTCCGGTTACTACATGTCCCCAATTCAATTGAAATTTCGAGACTTGGCGGGATTAATGAAAATCAAAGAATGGAACTAGTCGACAAGGTGCGGGTTTCACCCCTAACTTGGCGATTTAGTATCCTAAGTGTGGTTGGTACTCGTCGGGTCAAAATTTGATTTCAACCCTTTGACGAGGGTCCACTAGAGTCCAAAATTTGAATTTCTCCATCAAGGTGAGGATTTCACTCCTAACTTGGTGGTGAATTTCGTGTAAGAAAGAAAAGTATAAGGATTGAGAGTCATTCACCAAATTGTGGGTTTCACGCCTATTTTAGTGAAGTCGTCTCATTTTTTGTAATATGAGTGTTGTCGGATTTAGAATAATCGAGTAAAATGCACGAGGGAAGTGTGTGCAAAAGGAATACGCAACAAGTATAAATGCGTAAGAAGGCATATCAAGAATGGTACATGAACATTGAAATGATAAAACAAGTATAAAACATAGAGAAGTATGTCAAGAATAACACATAAAGGTTCGAACAATGAAACAAGTATTAACATGTGATAAAACAAGCATTAATGCATAAGAATAACATGTCAAATATTATACATGAGTAACATACATGTTTAAAAGAGCATAAATAAGAAGACAAATAAAGTATCATGTAGTAGTTCGAGTAAAACGTACGAATAAGGCTCTAAAACTATAGACTAGGTAAAAGCGTTCCTACTTTTCCTAATTCCCTATAGTTATGGCTCTGATACCAATCTGTCACACCCCAACCAATGGCGGAAACATCGGGATGAGACGAATTGTGAAGATTGCTAGAGACATCATAACGCTATTTGTGACATTATTTAAATAATTCCCATTTCATTTCATAACTTCAAATTGTCAACATTACATAATCTCAAATAACAACAAGTTCAAAAGAGAAACGAACAACATAATCAAAATTGATACAACATATTAATCTAAACGTCTATATGTGTATCTAGGCATCAATGCTACTTCTTTTCATATCATCATCATCATCAACCTGTAACATGTTTAAAATACAATTCAATGCAAAAGCAATGGCGAGTATACAAGTTTAAGCATATGTATAAGTATAAATGTTTTAAACGAATCCACATGGCAACTTTGTTAATACAAGATCTAACATGGCATGCAATATTTCTAGCCAAACCAATGTTTACGCAAGATGTTTAATACATTCAACATGACCCGAGTATAAAGGGGGCGGTGCGTTACTCCTATAGCGCTATACATGTCAAATGGAGGCTTGTGAAGCTAATGACTAAAACATATTACATAAGTATCACCCACGTAAGCATCAAGTATTATAGCATAGTATTCATGTATAAGGATTGTTTTGTGTATTGCAAAAGTATAAGTGTAAGTGTGTTTGAATAAGGTAACATGTTACACCCCAAAAGTGATAAAAGTAAAAGGGGGAAAATACGAGTATACTCACAAAGTTTGCATATGCTTTCCAATTATCCAATTATTGACGAGTTGATGAGGTTAAAAGATTGAATGCGTAAGGGTTAAGGTTCAAGTAGGTTTAGGGTCGAGATTCGGTATTTAAAACATCATAAAAATAAGATATGAGTCCAACATGTGAAAATAATTATCTTCAACACTTAACACTTGTATGACACTTGGTAACCACAAGGGTTATGATAATGTTTTCATGAGTTGAACACCCATAAGAATCACAACAAGGTTTAGGTCTTAGATGATGTTCTACTACTTTAACATATAAACACAAGTTCGCATTAAAGGTTCGAATGGATGTATATATATATCTAGGTTAAGTATTTCATATCATTTAGCCCAATAATTCAAGTAGGAGGTAGGAGATTAAATCTCCATTTAGGCACCTCGAGTATTCATGGATGTCAAGTATGGGGTAGGAAGAACTAGCTTCCGTTTAGGGACCCCTTGTATGTTCACCACTACACTTGATGTAAAAACAACCAAGGAGGGTCATGAACTAAGGTAAATACAATAATATAACAAGCTATACTAAGAGAAATCATCAAACCATGTGAGGATTTTATGTTGGAACAACCCAAGTTGTTCCATAATCACTCTTCATCAAAGCATAAGTTTGAACATGATTTGTGGGTCAAAAACCCTTATCAAAACAGAATTATTTGAGGTTTTAACCTCTGATTTATAGTGTCTCAACCATGTTTTTAAGCTTAACCAACCATAAAAGAGGTTGTAAGCATTAGGACATTGGTGTGAGATGTGTTAGACACAAGTTGGATGAAGTTTAAACAAGTTTGTAAGAACATAAATCAAAACAGAAAGTTTTGGATCATTCCAGGGGATTTCCAGGTCTGATTTCTCCAAGGAGAAGTCAAGGAATCATACCCTATGATTATCCAAGCAATTAGGAAGAAGAATCAAGTGATTTCATTAAGAAATGAGCAAGTTATGCTCACTTTTGTGCAAGGTTATGAATCTGCCCGAAAATGCAACTTTGCTACTGATTTGAGAGAGTATTTGGAGTGATTTGAGAGTGTTGAAAGTGTAGAAAGGTGAGGATAAGGGTTGTATTTATAGTGGAAGAGGTTGGTGGTGATTGGAGGTGCTTAGAGGTGGATTAGAGGTGATTGGGTGAGTTTAAGTGTTGGGATTTTGTGCCAATTCGCGTAGATAATCAGCTGCTGTGTTTCTTTTGCGAAACTGAAGGCCATGCGGCCCGCATGAGGTTTCATGCAAGTCAAAGCGGGCCGCCCGGGGTTGGGTTATTGGTTATAAGTTTCAAAAATTACACTTTAGCCCCCAGACTTGTTTATTTTGATGTTTTTGGGACTTTAAGGACCATTCTTGCCATAAGAGCATGTTTTAAGGTAAGTTCAAGTACGAGAAGTATAAACCAAGTATGATTGAGTGTAAAGTATCATAATCAAGCGTCGTTTACGTTCAAAACACGTTTTGGGCATAAGTTTAGTTTAATTACAAGTTTAGCACATAGTTTCCAAGAATAACGTTTAAACATCAATTGATTCACCGTTTCGAACATACGAGCCTATATAAAGTGTGTTTAACATATTTGTAACAAAATACGAGTTTTATTCATGATTCAAGTCTCGGATTTTGCATTGTTTTTTTAATGAAAGAACGATTACAAGACTTCGAAGTTTCCAAAAATAGTTTTACAAACGATGGTTTCTAAATATAGAAGGTATGAAAACGCGGGGCGTTACACATAAACTATTGATGATTAGAGAGTGAACATTGATTATTATTGATTGAATGTAACATGGAAACTAGGGTTTCGTTCATAGGATTGTACGTCTAGAATATGCAATTGATCATGACGTGAAATTATGGTTGAATTGTTGATGTTGTTTATGATTAGGGTTGTATGAACATGAATAACTGTTGTTTGATCCACTGTTTATGTCGAAAAGGTGTTAACTGTTGATATGTGAAATAAGTTGTAACTGTTGAGGAGGGGCGACGAAGATCATCCATGACGAACATGATGGTCCGACGAAGGATGGATCCTTCGTCGATTGACCCTGGACGAACCTCCTGGGTTCTTCGCCGTGCCCATCCCTGACGAACTCCTCAGATCCTTCGTCACACTTGTCTCCAGTGAAGAATGATTCTTCGCCATAGGGGTACTTCGCCTAGAAGACACTGGGTGTAACAGTAGTCAGTTGTGATGCATGTGTTGATGAATACTAGCTAATGCATGATACAATTCAATCTAGGGATAAGAAACCTGACTTGTCTTGTGTGGTTAAGACATTCATCTGTTATGTGTTATGTGGTCACGTGGGATGTGGACTCGTATGTGAATTGGGTATTTGATACATGTCATACAATGATCTTAATGATGAATGCAAACTGTATTAACTATGTGACTTATTTGATTGTGAAACTGATTCGATTGGTAACCACAGTAGGGTTTGGGTTGACCAACTTGGACGGGTAACTTAGCATACCTAGCAAATCAAAGGTGGGTTCATTCCTCTTGAGCATGCGTCCCGGTGGGTGGGACAATCATTGGGTATACCTGAGAGGAATAAGTCATTTGGGTAAAACTGGGATGTTGGATAATATACTCAATTCCTATCACCATTAAGTCCCATCTTGTTTGTTACCTGAGAGGTAACGGAGTATTAGTTGATAGCGCTATTTAGGTTTGGCACCCTCACCCTGTACCTGAGAGGACGGGTGTGAACTAATGACCCAGTCATGACCAATGCTTAGATAGGGGCATTGGGGAAGGACAGAAATAATCTGGAGCCGTCTTGTGTTGTACTCGAGTTATTATCAACATTATAATCATTGAACTGAATTAAACACTTGGTAACCAACGTTTTTTCGTAAAACTATGAACTCACCAGCGTTGTCTGATACACTTGTTGCATGCTCGTAGGTTATTAGGAACTATGGACAAGGAACTTGCATATCTGGATGGCTGGAGTGGTCATGGGTCGCACTGCTTGGATATACAAGACTTATTTACTGATTTCACGTACATTGGTTTTTGAAACATTGAACAGTGTTTTTACTATTTGCTTCTGCTGAACATGTTAAACGTGAATTATGTTATGAATGCTTTATCTTAGTAAATGGAAACTTTATTTCAATCTTGATATTTGTTCAATGTAATTGGTGGCTAGTTTCTGGTACGTCACACGCCTAGCGAGGTTCTCGCATGTGGTATTTTGGGGGTGTGACAGGCTTAAAACCCGTGAGTTGTAATGAGGCCGTTAAACCAACAAAAATAGACATAAAAACGTTGAACCACATATGCACGTTGTAACATGTTTTACTCACAAGATTTAGACCGAAACGTAAAACGACAAATATATAAAAGATGAAAATTAAAGAGGTTAAAAAGGAAAAACTAAAAGGGTTTGTGTGTATAGATAATGATGGTTGAGACGTCAAACATGTAAGAAAAATAAATGTAAAAATGACTAGCAAACCATTTTTGAAGGATGGATAATAATAATTAGTATCTTATAATGTACATAACTTACAAATTACCCTCATGACCACCATGACCCTCTACGTTAGTGCCATGTAACCCACCTCTAATCCACCATATAAAACCACTACCCTAAGGGTGTGTTCATGACCCAAACCACTAGCCCCTTATTTATTTTAATTTATCTTTGTCTAAATGAAAAAGGAAATGATTTGTTAAAAAAATGGAAAGGAGGACCATGGTTTAATCCATGCAAACCATAGTGGATTAATCAAGGGGGTGGTATAGCCTTCCATTCATGTTCCTAGGTGGCAAATCATGTCCCAACCATGACCCTTACACCGTGTAGCCTAAAAAGACATTTGTCACATACGAAATGGCTAGAATGGATTTAAGGAAAACCAATAATAAAAAAATCTAAAGATTTTTAACCAAAACCAAAAGTCCAAATAACACACTAATTTCAATAATTGAATCGGATCAAGCAAATCCCGAATGCGATATTCCCAATGTAAAACAGAATCAGTTAGCTCATCAGCTCCGCCTCTACAATCCGCACATGAACCACACATGCTCTTCCTGCTGCGTAAACTCTCAATTCCACTATCATCATCACCATCATTAACCTCTGTTTCTCTCTCTAGAACCACCACCATCATGACCACCAATCCGATCTCATCGAGACTAGCAATACTAGCTCAGCAGCTCCGCCTCTACAAACCGCCGGATTCCGACACCGACAAAGTCGATCAACCACCGGAAAAGTTACAAAAGCCTAACCCTAACAACAGAGCTGCTGTTTTAATCTGCCTTTTTCATGGAGACAATGATGGCGATGATAGTCTCCGCGTGATTCTTACTAAAAGGTCTTCTGACCTTTCTGCTCATTCAGGTATTGTTTTTTTATTGTGTCAAATCAAATACAAATAGATTTTATGTAGAGTAATTTTTATATGAGCCGTAGTAGGGTGTCAATCGTGTGTCGGGTTGAATGAGTTGTTGGGTTTTAAGCGGGTTATCGAGAACATTTTTAATGACGAGTATAAATGTGACAAATAAATAATATAATGTATCAAAATTAACATTATTATAACTAACCATATTTTTTATACGGCTCAACCCGAACCCCGACCCGTTTTTAATACGGGTTAACCCGACTTGTTTTTTTAAACGGGTCGTGTTAGTCGACTCAAACGTGTTTTTTCGTGTCGAGTTCGGGTTGGGTTGACGGGTCGTGTCAAGAATTGCCGCCCCTAGTTTTATTACTATAATTGTAGCGTTTTGAACTATAGTAGTTATTAAGCTAAGAGTAATTTTATTACTCTAATTGTAGTGTTTTGAACCAGAGTGATTATTATTCCGCTAGTGTAATTTTATACTCTAATCGTAGCGTTTTGAACATAGTAATTGTTATTACGCTAGACTAATTATTAAACTAGAGTAATTAGTAATTATTAAAATAGAGTAGTTTTATTACTCTAATTGTAGCATTTTGAACCAGAGTAATTATTACTCCAGTTCAAATGAAAGTTCAGAGGCGTCTCTGAGAATTCCCGTACCCTGTTCGAGCTCGAAAAAATGTGTCCTTCCGTAATGTTTTATTATTATTTTAATAAAAATCAAATTAATATTGGGTTCACTAAACCTAATGCCAAGTGGGGTAAATTCTAAACCATAAAAATTATTTGTAAATGGGCCTATATTGGAATTGGTATGTGTTTACTATTTAAAAAAATAACATATGTATATCGATTTTTTTTTAAAATCGCGTGCCCCTCGAAATCTCAGGCCTTGTGCGGAGGTCCTCCCCGCACACCATAAGGCCAGAGGGTGTGGAGGGCGCCACCCCTGCCACCTCACCTCCAATAGCGCCTGGAGGGCCACACCACCCACACCGGCGACTTTAAGGAGGGGCGCCATTGAAGGGGCTTCGGCATGGTAACGAGACAAATTTGGCAGGATCGAGGGGTGATTGGTTGCAGGTGGGGGCGCTATAGTTTGAAGGGGGACTTTATCCCACACCTTGCAAGTTAAGGGAAGGCGTGATAAAGCCCCCTGGCTGACATGGCGCTGACGTGCCGTAATAAAGCCCCTAGGGGCTTTATCCCACACCCCATAGCCTCATAGCCACCACTGTGAAAGTTAATCTAGTTATTGGTATGTTTAGCATTTAAATCTATTTGTACAGGATCCCACCCCTATATAAAGGCTTTTGCAGATTTATTTTTTTTAATTTTGACTTGCTTTTGCCTTTTGACTCTGGACATTTGTTTTATTTTTGTAGCATGTTTTTTGCTTTGTGGTTTTGCAGAGTTAGGTGCCTTTTAACATGTGTCTGTTACTTTGTGTGTGATTTTAGCATGTTGGAAAAGTTGTATTCTGTGTATGTGTGCATTGAGTGTGTGTTTTGCAGTTTTGAACATTTTTTTTATAATATTATTGACTGTTTATTTATTGCAGAATCTTACATTTAGGACCAGCTTTTTGATGTTATTTTGTTGTTTAAGGTTATTCAGGTATTTGTTTGCTTGTTTGTTTATTAGGGCTTTTTGCAGATTTAATTTTTTTTTTAATTTTGACTTGCTTTTGCCTTTTGACTCTGTACAATAGTTTAGTTTTGTAGCATGTGCAGAGTTAGGTTGCCTTTTTAACATGTGTTCTGCAGGAATTAGCATGTTGAAAAAGTTGTATTCTGTGTATGTGTTAATTGAGTGTGTGTGTGTTTTGAAGTTATGAATATTCTTTTTTATACTTTTGACTGTGTTTTTTTATTGCAGAATTTCACATTTTGAATTGTCTTTCTGATTTAATTGTGTTAGATTCAAACAACTTGTTTTGTGTTTTATGTTTCTGGTTTACCAATTCATTAACTAAGAATTGGTAAAGCAGAAACGCAGAACATACAAACAAGAAAGCAGGTTTTTAGATCATAAATCGATCTTGGAAACTTTCATTAACTCGAAAGAAAAACCGCATTACAATGATAACTATCGGAATTTAAACATTAAAGATTCCTAACCAACTTGTTTGAATCTTTATCCTAATCCTTCCAACTTGTGGATTAATCTAATTCAACTGACTTGTGAATAAAGTCGGCCCAACCAAAACCACTTTGTTTGAGTCGGTAATTAAGGCCAACAATTTATAGTCAGTCATGTTGGAGTTACGAGTGATCTTTCTTAGTTGGGTTCATAGGTTGAAATAATCAGTTTTCTTATGACTCCTAGTTGCTTAACCAACTCGATTATTTTGAGTTTTTGACCATAAATAGTGATATGAAAACATTGAGCAGCTGACTTGTATGTTAATAGGAGAACGAAAAACGAGCTAAAAAGAAACTTTACGGAAAACCTTGGTTTTAAAAGATGTGACTGAGACGAGCTGAAGACGCCCGCACGTCATGTAGTTTTGGGTCAAAATTGGTCAAATTAGCTTCTGTAAGGGGCTGATATGTTAAAACAACTAATAAGATGAAATCATGAAACATTGAATTGATAAAAAGGGTTATACGTAAAACAGATGGGAGAGACGCAACTTGTGGTTGTACATAGAGCAACGCTTTGTGCCTTGCTTTTGGGACTTAAAGCCTCACGCTTTCTTAAACCAAGATTAGAACGGTCATAACATTTCATGTGTAGATGGAAAGCCAGAAACACGAATACATGATATATGTGTGGCAAGCAGCATACAGTTCCCCTAAATGCAGTTGTAGCTCTAGTCTTAGGCCCATCTGTTGTACTTTGTTCTTTTTTTGGGCTAGTGTTGGCCTTGGGTCGATGTCCCGGGTTCACTAGTGCCATTTTTTTTGTATTTCTTCATTCTTTTTCAATAAAAGTTTACCAGGGATTTTTCCCTTTCCAAAAAAATATATATATATATATATATATATATATATATATATATATATAATATATTAGTTGTAGCAGTTTGGACTCATGGTAGCAACTCATAAAACAACAATGAACATTCTATATCAGTAATGCAGTACGAGCGATCTAAATGTGTAATTTTTTAAGAAGGAAATTAGGCTTGATGTTCAAATAATGTTTTTTTTTTCTGTAACTAATGGGAATGACAAATGGTGTATTTAAACGGACCTTGATATATAGGTGAAGTTTCATTGCCTGGAGGAAAAGCAGAGGAAGATGACGTGGATGATGCTGACACAGCAACAAGGGAAGCAAAGGAAGAGATAGGGCTCGAGCCTTCACTTGTAAATGTTGTGGCCGTTCTTGAACCATTCTTGTCTAAGGTACATCCGATGTCTCTTTTATAATGCATATCTTAACCTTTGCTAAATAAATATAAATTTAACCGCAAACGGTAATATGATAGATTAACGGTCACTTTCACAGTTTCACTACCCTTAAATGAGGACGAAAAAATAAAATCATGGCTCAATATATAGTTTATCTATCTCGTGCATTACCATGCGGGTTTGACTTACATTTATGATGTTTTGCAGCACCTTCTCAGAGTAGTGCTAGTTATCGGCATACTTTCTGATAGAAATGCATTCAATCCAACTCCCAACGCCGGTGAAGTGGATGAAATCTTTGATGCTCCATTAGAAATGTTTCTCAAGGTATTTGCCTAGCTCACACTCGAGGAGTTGACTTTTCTGGTCAACCATATATTAAAATTGGTTCAAATAACATTTACTGGTTCAGGATGAAAATCATAAATCAGAAGAAATAGACTGGTTGGGAAATAGGATTCTTCATCATTACTTCGACTACGAAACAGGTGGTAAAAAGTATATGATCTGGGGTCTTACTGCTGGAATTTTGATTCGAGCTGCATCAATTGTGTACCAAAGACCACCCACTTTTCTTGAACAGACTCCCAAGGTGAAGCTTCCTGGAGTCGTAAGCACGGACACTAAATTGCCGTAGAACTTCAACCGCAACCTTCAACTTTTATAGATATAAATATCTGATTACATTTTCTCGATATGGCCATAATGGCATTCCATCTGGCAGCATACTCCGGTCAGTTTTTTTTGCATGGTTTTCTGTTACTGTTTTTTTGTTTATGCTTTGACACCATGTACTTTCACATAATCTGCAGAACTTTCGGTTGCTGCAAGACAATGCTCATTTTTACATGTTGGGATCTCTAGTAACGCTTTCGATGATTGTTATTAAGTAATGTGTTGTGACCATAGATCTTTAGACAGATTCATGTTTCTAGTAAACTACATATGTTACCAATGGAATTCATATGTTTCTTGTTTATAATATATATATTTAGTTTAATTCACAAGATTATCTTTGCTATAATCAATCATGTTTCTTCCTCCCTTCTATTTCTCTCTCAGATTAAACGTGTATTTAACCGGAAAACTTCATGATTTTTCATGAAAACCAAAAATTTAACCGGAAAACTTCATGATTTTTCATGAAAACCAAAAAAAATGGCCACAAATGTGTATTGATCACACGAATATGCAAAAGATAGATCGATTTAAGTTGTTTATTAAATGTTTCTTTGTATGGTCCGGTTATACACATTTAGTGTTGTTAGTGTGTTGAATATCTAACGCCCCTCTTGCGGTATGCGCATATAATGTATATATGTGTGGGCCATCGGGGGGCAAAAGTGAAAGTGCACTAATTTTAACGTTATTTTACTAATTTCGTGAAAATAACGTTAAAAGCTGAGGACGGTTAATCATGCATTATTGTGACAACCGTCAAAAATACAGGTATCCGTACAATTAATTAATCTTGATTAGTGCTTAATGACTGTGCTGAATTACAGATTTACAGTTAACTGCTTTCTGATTACTACAGTGCATTTACTCCAGCGGGTCGCTTGTCACAACAGGCGGTCGGCTCGTGTGGATGGTGCAACTCCTGTCAAGTGGCAGGGGGCTGGAAATTTTCTCGGGGAGAGCCAAGCTCCCATTGCTACCGAAGCGTGGGCCCGGTTAAGACAACATAGTCTTCGGGACAGTAGTGGGGCGGGCCTGCGACTAGTAGGTGTGATATTACCGTCTGTTGTGAAAGTCACCTCTAAAAAAAAAACTGCTTTCTGATTACTGCATCATACATACATGTGCATCACATATTGCATGATGTCACTTTATTATTACATACAAACCATATTGACATACATGATGCACAAAGCACAATTAGCACAGTTAACGGATAAAACAGGCATATGATGACGGGGTTCAGTACATAGACAGACGTTGTTTTGAGACCCAGTATGAGCCAGAAACCAAGTACTACACTAGTATAGTGTGTAGGGAAGTAAGGATCACAAAACTGCTTTTCTAGGTAATAGTTAAAGTGCCGGAAAGTGCCTAAGACCCACATAAAGTGCAGAATTCTGCATAATTCAGCAAAGATCAGCTTTTTAACAAGCTAGTTTCATGCAAAAATATGACTAAATGGTCCTGAATGCTTTCCTAAGTGTCGGGAATTAAAAGTGTCACAAAAGGGTACTTAAAGATCACTAAACGGAATAGTTTGACACTTTAACGAACCGGTATCTAACCGAACAACCGGACACTACCCGAAACACTAAAATTATACTAGAAGCATTGTTTTAATGTTTCTGAGCTAGTTATGATCCCCGAACACCCTAACACACTATATAACACCTAATACACATAAACACTAACCATTATACTTAGAATTCTAATTAATCACTTAACTTACCATTGAAAACCAACCAAGACCCCCCCCCCCCCCTTGTGTGTGGACGGTCACTAGGTGGCCCCACCACCTAGATTTTACTTAATCTCCCAAGATTTTTGAAGATGTGATTAGAGATTTGTATGTACTATTACAAACACATTACACATTGGATAAAAGGTTAATATGGATTATAAGTATATCATCATCTTCATTATCTTTCACATACTTACACACACCAAATACTCTCCCTCTCTTGCTCTCCTCTCGGCCGAAACCCACCCAAACACCACCATCATTTCCAACTCATTCCCATCCATTCCAAGACCATCCTAAGGTGTAAGAAGGTGTTTAAGGAAGTGTGGAGCTTGTGGATCTTGAAGGACCTCTCTCATTTGCTATTATCCTCCACATTTGTCATCTTCAACCTCTTATGTTCATCCCTAGCCATAGAGCTAGTAGTAAGGCCCTTATGATCTCTTGTTACTTCATATTTTGTTGGTTAAAAGATGATGTACATTTATAATCTTGTAGAACACTAAAGAACATAATCTTGAAACATGAACATAAGCTTGTCATATGATGAAATCATGATGAAACTATGTTGTTTAGTGTATGTATGATACTTGATTGTTATTTTCTTGAGATTATGATGTTGATCATCATAAGGAGCTTGCTAGATTGTGTTTGAACACATGATCTAGCAAGTAAGATGATGATTATGTGATGAAACAAGATGATCATCCTTATGTGTAAGCATGACCTTGAAGAATAAAGTGATTTCTTGAAAAATAAGAACCAAAAGAGTTAATAATCTTATGGATCTAAGATTTATAAATGGTTTTCCAAAAGAACCAAGTTCAAAATATGATTTTTAGTAGATCTTGGTTCTTACTTAAACATACACTATTTTTGGTGATAAAACAAATGTAGAAACACTAGAGAAACAAGAAGATTTCATAAAGAAACGTTTTTTTGTAAAATATGTTTACAAGTTGTAAACACCTAAATCCTTCAAGAATGAAGCTTTCAAAGAAGTGAACACATTTTAAAGGGTAACTAAACCTACTAAACATACTACCAAGTTCCTACAAGTTTTTATAAAGATTCAAGTTCATGTTGTAGTGTAAATAGCATTGTTTTGGCACTTGGTAATTGTAAGTTGTTTAGGGTTGATTGTTGATTGTTTGTGATGATTTTGAAAAGAAAATGATATGCTTTGATAGCATGGACACCTCCATTTTTAGGGGAAACTATGGCAAAATTTTCTAAAAATATAAACACTTAGAAAAATATTTTCAAATCAACATTTACAAGTGTATTTTGATCCTGAGTTTTCAATACAAACTTTGCCATAGATTTTGTTACAAAAATACAAGCATTGGAGGTTGGTTTTTGTAAATAAAAATAACTAAATATATATTTAGAAGACATGTGTGTGAATATTTGTATACTTGGTGTAATAGTTATGTTATTTTAGGGTTTGAAATAATGTGACTTAACAAAATACCAAGATATTACAATCCAAAATATTATCAAAAATCACAAGGAATAAATATATATGAGTTACACACATAATATTGCGAAACCGAACGATAGAATGTAACTTACAAATATTCCGGAAAATACATTTATGAACATATTTTGGTAAATATTATTTTGGATACAAAAGAAATGAAAATATGATTTTTGTAAATATTACCAAGTTATATCATATTTTCGACAAGGAGAAAATATATTATTTTTGGGAAGTTAAAATATATTTTCTTGGAATATTTAGAAGATATATGATTTTTGAGAAAAATATATATTTTCATGAAATACGTTATTTTTGGACAAAATAAGTTTATATATATATATATTTTCTAAGTTAGACTTAAAAATATATTATTTTGGAACTACAAATACAAAAAAAAATACATGTATGAGATACCCCCATCATTGGGAAGGAAATATAAGTATAAATACTTAAGAAGTATTATTACACAAAAATACTGTTTAAACAATTATTCCAAAATTAAATATAATTTAAGTTGAAATATTTATTATTTTAACAAGTAATTATAACTTGGAATAATATTGAAGACTTAAAAGAAACGTAACTCAAAAACATTAATACTAAGATAAGGCACGAACCGTTCGTCTAATAGACGTTAGTACATTGTAGGAAGTCGTGTTTGCTGAGGAGATTTGAGTTACGATTCTGAAGACACAAAACTGTGAGTTCATGTCCCCCTTTTCTTTAAACTGTTTTGTTTGTTAACTTCGGGGGTGAAATACATGTTACAAAAGGATTACATACAAATACAATTGGTATGGTTAGCCTAGGAAAGTACCATAGATCATGTGAATGGGTAGGCAGATACTTGAGACCATTAATCCTCGTATAAGGACCGAGGGGCATGAGTGATAGATCTATTTGGGTGTAGCGAGCCCACACCCATGAGGACCAGGGTGGCCCATAGGGTGACTATGTCTTCCAGCCGGAAGCCCGGTACAAATTTGCTAGGGTTGAGTCTTCCTACACCGTCACACATATCAGTGGCCTTGCAAACCATTGGTGATCTTTTCCTTGTTTGCTTTCATACCGGGATTACATACACTGTTTACAAAGGTTTATACATACATATACAAAACACATGAACTCGCTCAACTTTTGTTGATGTTTTTAAATTACATGTATTTCAGGGAACTAAGTGGATCTGGCAGGTGTTGCATGTTTTCAAGCTGCGTCATGAATAAAAGATGTCATCCAGGGTCATTAGGGTTTAGGGGATGTATCTTAATCTTGGACGAGATACATGGTTCTAAACTCGGTTTTAATTACGGTCTTTTGTTGAGTCTTCGTGAACTCATTAAAACTTGTTGTGGTTTGTAACTTGAATGTAACACCTCGAAAATTCACGTCCTATAATGTATTGACACGTGTCATAGGTTTGAACGTGTGAAAGAATGTTCTTGAAGGACTAAAGTTGACAAGCATGGAAAGTGTGTGAATCTAAGGGTTCAAAATGTCAACAGTGAATAAATATACTTTACAATAACCCTACATGATGCTAATACCTTTAAACGAATAAATCATGGATCATACGGAGCTAAAAATGAAAGAAAGTGAGAGATTACAAACTACAGGGGTTAAATGTGTCAACATGTTTAAGTTATACCTCTGAGTGACCTTTTAGCAAACCCGAAGCTTTGTAACGGTTAATTATGCTAACTAGAATGCACGATATAAATTTCATAAAGTTTCGTTATCGTATGAGAAAGTTATGATCAAATTCGTATACAAGGGGTTAAAGCGTCAACGTTGAAAATTATGACTTTTCGGGTAATAACAAAGTGGCCAAGGACTTAACAAAGGGGGTATAAGTATTGAAGCCCTTGTATGTCAATTTGGAGGGCTCAAATTGCAAGATATAAGTTGGTTGACCCTTCGAAAGGCCAAGAGACAAATATGCAACAACTTGAAAATGTAAAATCTGATTACAAGGCTCAGGCGGGCCGCGTAAGACATCTTAAGATTTTACGCGGGCCGCGTACGACGCCCAGTATCAGAAAAGTGGACAGCAGCCTGATTTCACGCTATAACCGACCCAAAACAGATATTTTCACTACATGGGCGACCCCTAAACAGTCCTAGGCACTTAGGGACATCTGTTGATGATCCATGGCCATTGCTAGCACTTGTTGTTAATGATCTAAGTGAGTTTGAGCACTATATAAAGGGCCAAAGTTGCAACCATTTGATCCCACCTCATTTCTGCATTTTTGATCATTTCTGGAGCTCCAAAGCAGACTCAAGTGATCACTAATCGTGCATAGGACTTCAGTAAGTATGCTTAACCTTTCTTAGTTGAGTTTTTACTTAGTTTTAGCTTAAAAGTCAAACCGTCATAATTAACGGTTAACTTAGTGATTAATCACTAATGGTCCAGTGATTAGTCGAATTGAAAGTAGTTATAAGTTGGTAATTATGTGGGCAATAAACCCTTAAAAGGGCACCCTCTGATTCCCACTCTAACTAGGTCAAATGTCGGGTCAAACTTGTTATTAAAAAGTCAACAGAATGCTTAATTTCCAATTTATGCATAATTAGCAATGTAGAACCAATACAACCTGTTTGATCATTAATATAACTTGGTAATTAATATAAGAACATGTCTAAACATGTTCAACCCGACAATTTTCAGTAGAGACCCGGTTCGGAACCGAAAGTCGCATAATTTGACTTTTGCTTTGACTTTCAGTTCTGACCCGTTTAAGCATGTTCTAGAAATGCCTTAGAGCTTCCTTAGGACCAGGTTACATGCTAGTATAACCCTCTGTGATTATACACCTTGGATCATTAGCTATCCAATTAATAAGCATGATGCCGTTAATTGCCTATATGTTGACCGTTATGCCCTTTTCACCATAAAACGTGATTTTTAAAGATGTAAAAGAGTAGAAACCTTAATTACTAATTTATAAACTTGCACCCAAAATTTGACATCAGTTTGAGGTGTAGATTGAGAGTTATGCTCATTAGCGTAATTAGAAAGCTTCTTTAGCGATTAAACGGCATAATTAGCATATAGCCTATTTAAACCCACTTTTTGATATCAAACTCTTTACCCACTGATGTAATATATTGTTGGACCGTTCTTTGACCCTAAAAGTCAGTCAGAGTAGCTCATCTTCATGTATGAAGGCGGAATCAACATATATGAAGGTACAACAGCATATCCTTTCAATTCCTATCTTTTTATTGCTTTCTGATAAAATTTTGACAGAGTTTCGGCTCCCAAGCACACACATACATATGTTACACACTAATGAACCTTCAGCCTATTTATAGAGTTTCTGGTCCGCTCATAAGACATGCCAAATGAGCGGTCCAGAACACTTGACATATAAGCGATCCACATAATGACATATGAGCGATCCAGACTAAGACACATGAGCGGTCCAGACCAATACAATGACACATAAGCGATCCTAACTCTATTTCACACAATATTTACACTTTGACCCCCTGTTGACCAATCTTGACTTCAGACTTTTTGTAGACGCAGTCAACAGACATTCCATGCATCAACAGACTCCCCCTTGGATGTTGACGTAGTCTTTACGTATCTTCAGATCCGTAGTCTTCAGTCTTAGTCTTTTTCTTAACTCTGTCTATTCTCACAAGCATTCTTCACAGGTTTCAGCATCACCTTGCTCTAACTTCAACTTCCCAATAACTGTTGATCCAGACTCCCCCTTTCACAGACTCCCCCTCTCAGTATGCTAGAATCTGAGGTATCTGGTTCAAGCTTTGACAAAATAGCTTCCTTTGGAAATAATGAAGTTCAAACCTGTTACTCAACCAACAAACATTACAAACTATCTTTTCAACATTAAATCACAAAATCAATCAGTTATAGCAATCCACTCAAGTATTCAGGTCCAAGTTAATGACCCTGATTACTCAATTAATCTACCAAGTCCAATTTAATGACCCTGGTTGATCTGTTTGACGAAACAAACTGATTTAAAACAACAATTTCTGAAAATAACAAGTATCAAGTTAATGAACTTGTTTTTGACTATTCAATAAATCAAACTCTATCAAGATAAGCTCTCCTCATTCTTCAGTCCAGAATCTCCTGCATCTGCTTCAAACATCTAGGAATCCAACAATCAACTCTCCACTTTGGTTTGTCGGAAAATAAAGCAGAAATAAAATCTTTTTGGATTTTAACAAAGTGTTCTAAACTAAGAAATGAAATACAGAAAACTTAAATTGAAGAAAGTAAACAAAGTAAACTATTTACAAACATATTTTTGGCGAGCGTGTCAGGGAATCATATCAGCTTTTCAGACAAATTACAAGTACCGTTAAGCTACATTACATACTTAGATTTAAACAATTCACCTCGATTGTCGATATACTGATCCATCTTAAATTCTCACACAAATTTCAACTTATTCAGGATACGATTTAGATGAATTATGAACTTAGATCATTCATGTGTCCCACCTCTTGAATATACTCCCGTATCCAGAATCCCAATAATCAGTCTTACAGGTGAGTATACTACAATGATAGCTGTATATAATTTAGGTATGCGAGGGCCGAGGGATCTCAGGTCGATACTTCCGTATACGCAGAGAGATATCAGCTTCGACTTTTCGGTGTGTCCCCTTTAGAGGATCTTTTTGCTTACAACAGCAGCATTTATCAATTTTATTGTTTCAGCATGCTGAGGGTTTAATGCTGTGTTTCAAGCATTACAGCAAGTATTAACCAGGGACTAGGTCAGAACCACCGTTCAGCAGAAGTCCCGGAATAATACCCCAGGCATCATTGAGTATAAAGACCTAGTATATCAGATTAAGAGACCTTTCAAACGAGATTTCAGGGGTTACCTATATATCCAAGTAGTGTTCCCCACGAATTCACAAGTTTGAATTTTAGGTTTATATCCCGAATAAATCTACTAAATGTGCGAAAACCTATCGACACATCATCGGTAAGACTGTTTAACTCTTTTATACTTTTCAAATCTTTAGCATACTGTAATCATCTAGCTGATGTACTATCATTTTCCCTATATACACAAGCTCTTTTTCAGATTTTATCATGTTTTTGTATTTTTGCATTTTTTACTGTTTTTGTATTTTCTAAAAACATAACTATGTACAAACATCTACTCCCCTTAAATACCAAAACAAGTAAAAATTCGACAAACCATTGCAGATTGTTTCTCATCTTCATCCGCAACAGTACTCTCATCAACGCCAATTATGCCGTCCGACACCGACAGAAGCTTCATACCATTCAGTTTTAACAAATATTTAAACCGATTTTTATCAAAAGCTTTGGTATGGAAATCAGCTTTCTGTTCGTCTGTGTGGATTTTCTCAATTCGTATCAACTTTTTCTCAAAGCAATCACGAATAAAGTGATGACGAATTTCTATGTGTTTAGTTTTAGCGTGATGTACTGGATTCTTTGTTATATTTATAGCGGCCTCATTATCAACAAAAAGAGGTGTGTGAAGAAACTGCAAACCGTAGTCGCGCATCTGTTGCTGTATCCACAAGATCTGAGAGCAGCAACTGCTAGCAGAAACATACTCCGCTTCACATGTAGATAACGCCACAGACGTTTGTTTCTTACACTGCCAGGTAACCAATCTAGGACCAAAGAACTGGCATCCTGCAGTTGTTGATTTTGAATTGACTTTGCAGCATCCGAAATCCGAATCGGAATACCCTTCGAGCGTAAAATCACCTTTCCTAGGATACCACAACCCCAATGAAGGAGTTCCTTTCAGGTAGCGCAATATCCTCTTCACAATAATCATATGCGATGCTCTCGGGTTAGACTGAAATCTTGCTGCGAGGCACGTTGGGTACATTATATCAGGACGTGAAGCAGTTAGGTACATTAAAGAACCTATCATGGATCGATAAAAAGTTTCATCAGCCCTGTCTCCGGTGAGATCTGGGTGAATCCCATGATTTGTTGCAAGTGGGGTAGCAGCTGGAGTAGAACTTGACATCCCAAATTTCTCTAGAATATCATGAACGTACTTTGACTGATGAATGAAAATTCCCTCAGGAAGTTGTTCAACTTGTAATCCCAGAAAGAATTTCATCTCCCCCATTGATGACATTTCAAACTTCTGCTTCATCACTGATTCAAAATCTTTGCATAGATTTTCATTTATCGACCCAAAGATTATATCGTCCACATAAATCTGAACTATCAGAAGATGACCATCGACCTCTTTAGTGAAGAGAGTGGCATCCACTTTTCCACGAATGAACTTGTTGGCTAGTATGTGTTGAGACAAAGTCTCGTACCAAGCTCTTGGTGCCTGGTGTAAACCATACAGCGCTTTGTCCAATAAGTAGACCTTGTTTTTGTGGATTGGATCGGTAAAGCCCGGCGGCTGACCGACATAAACCTCCTCTTTAACCTTCCCGTAAAGAAACGCCGATTTAACATCCAACTGATAAACTTTGAAGTTCTTCCAAGACGCAAATGCTAGGAAAATTCTGATTGCCTCTAGTCGAGCTACAGGAGCATAGACTTCGGTAAAATCAATTCCCTCCTGTTGACTAAATCCCTGAACAACGAGTCAAGCTTTGTTCCTTACAACAACTCCTCTATCGTCCCTCTTGCATTTGAACACCCACTTGGTGTTAATCTTTCGCTGACCATCCGGCAAATCAACTAACTTCCACACTCCCAATTTCTCGAATTGACTAAGTTCTTCCTGCATAGCATTGACCCAAGATTCTTCAGTAAGCGCCTCTTTGTAAGTTCTTGGTTCAACCTGCGAGATAAAACAACTTAATGAGAATTCAGTTTGCAAAGGAGCAACTTTTGTATAAAAACATGTAAGCCCTTTATCAATCTGATTTCGAGTGCGAACGCCTTTCTGCAATTCTCCTATGATCAACTCCTCTGGATGATATGAAAAAGTTCGCGGCATCACTTCGCTTGGAACATCTACATTTCCCTCCAGATTAGTAACATTCTGCTCTGCATCTTGTTCACCAACTTGGTTTGTTTGACTTGAAATCTGAATTTGCTCCCCCTCAGAATCTGAATCTGAATCACCATGATCAAATACTGGTCTGTCTTCAGCTTCTAGATTATCATTTTGAGCCGACTGATTATCCTGAGCAACTTCATTTTGTTGGACATCATCATGTTCACCAGCATTACTTGGACCTGCTTCATCATCATTTGAAGTTTCCCATGGTCTCCGTGAATACTCAGCTGGGAACCTTAACTGCGACTCATATTCACGCAAAATATCCAACTCATCAAAGAAATCTTCATCATCCTCTGATTCTTCTCTCATGTCAAACGAATCCCAAAGTTTGTCATAATGATAACACCATGAATCTCCAGGATTCTGTGGCGGCATAGTATAACCTTGACATTCAACATTTGCAGCTTCAATAATCCGCTTTTCACTTGGAACGAAGACACGTCGCAACGGATTTGCATAACCAACAAATATTCCCTCAATGCACTTCGGACCAAACTTCCCAAAAGGTTCTATAACCGTACAAGGTGACCCGAACGGTTCTAAATACTTCAAATTCGGTTTGCGATTATTGATTAGCTCAAAGCATGTTTTGTTGAACTTCTTGACAGTGAGAACCCTGTTGAGCGTATAGCATGCGGCGGAAACAGCTTCAGCCCAAAAATTTATCGGTAACTTTGAATCTGCGAGCATAGTTCTAGCCGTCTCGATTAGCGTCCGGTTTTTGCGTTCTGCGACTCCATTCTGCTGCGGAGTATACGGAGCACTAAACTCATGCAAAATACCTCTTTCATCACAAAATTCTTCCATCTTGCTGTTCTTGAATTCAGTACCATTATCACTTCGAATTCTCTTGATACGCCTTTGGTACAAATTCTCAATCTTTCTGAACAGCCCCATCAAACTGTCAAATGTTTCATCTTTCGTCTTCAAGAAAGAAACCCACGAAAATCTGGAATAATCATCAGTAACGACCAAACAATAGTAATCTCCTGTAATACTTTTGACATTCACAGGACCAAACAAATCCATGTGAAGTCTTTCCAGAGGTCTCGAAACTGAATTGACTTGCTTTGTAGGGTGTGATTTTTTTTTCTGCTTGCCTTTGATGCAGCTAATGCACTCCCCTTCCAGATGAAAACCTTTGATATTAACTCCCAATACCAAATCATTGTGCACCAAGTGATTCATTTTCCTTAGATGAATATGCCCCATCTTGCGGTGCCACAATCTTGATTCTTTCTCACTTGCTCTAGACACAAAACAATGTGCTTGACCAGTAGTTGTAGTTGCTACACTCATATCTAACACATATAAATCATTCACTCTAGGTGCCCTCATGATAATCCATTCTTCAGGAACAACAAAACCAGGTTTCAGAATCAAACATTCTTTATCAGTGAAGTGAGTAGTATACATGTTGTCACAAATCTGCGAGATACTAAGCAGATTGTTTTCCAGCTCAGTGATGTAGTTAACTCTCTCAAACGTCACAATCCCATTGGATAACGTTCCTTCACCAACAATTCTACCACCTTCATGACCTGCAAATCCCACATAACCACCATTGATATTCTTCACATCATACAGTAATGCAGTTTTTCCTGTCATATGTCGAGATGCGCCACTATCCATGATCCATCTTGAAATGTCTCTTGGAAGATCCTGCACATACCACAAGTTGATTTTAAAACATTTCAATAAAGATGCCGATTCATGCTTCGCGATCCAGGAAGCTCCGGCCATTCTAACTGCTTATTCGAACATGGTGTCCACCCAGGCCTCATCAGCCTTAGGTGTAACCTTGACTCTCGCAATTTGAATTTTGAAATTTTCAGCCTTCAAAGGTGGAAAATTTGCATCATAATCAACCGAAATTGATTCTTCAGTTTTTTTCACTTCAGAAGTTGAAATTTTCATTTCAGTTTTTGGTTTCCAAACTTGTTGAGATAATGCAACCCTCTTGTAAAACTTGTCATTTTTAGTTACCACTTTCTTTACAGGTTCATTTTTCACTTTGATGTTGTCATTTTTCATATGCTTTTTCTCAACAATGATTGGTGCTTTACCCTTCACATCAACTTTCTTCTGTTGAATATTCACAGTTTCAGTCTTAGGCTTCACATTGGTACACTTTCGTGCAATGTGACCAACTTGATTACATCTGAAACATGTCCGAATATCAACAACTCGACTTGTGCCTTCAGACTGATACTGTGAAGCTCTTTTCTCAAAGAACTCTTCATTCGATTTTGAAAAAATCTTTTTCTCTTCATCAGCAAGTGAACTTGAACTGTTTACAAACACCTCCTTTTCAGCAAACCTCTTGTTTTGAAAACTCTTTTTCTGATAACTCCTACCACCCTGATAATCACCCAACCAATTGTTTCGATTGTTATTGTAAAAACGTGGTGAATTAACAGATTTCTTGTAATATGATTTATTTTTCTCAAAACTCATTTTTATCTTTGTTTGATTCAGATTGTTCACTTCTGACAACTCAACTTCAACCAATTTGAAAACATTTGTCAATTTGTTCACATTAACATTCTCAATCGGAAACTCAGAATCCGAATAAAACTTATCAGATCCAGCCATCTTATACATCACAAGACCCGGTTCATCACTTAAGTTGTTTTTGGATTTTGATTTCTGAATGTACTTGTCCAAGAAACACCCATCTTCCTCAGTAGTGTCACTATCTATTTTTAGTACATTTTCAACAACACCTTTTACAATATCATTTTGGACACTCTCGTCATTGGAAGACGTAAACATGACATCAATGTTCTCTGGAAGTTTAACTTCACTTTCTTCCTCAATTTCCATCAAACTAGACTGCTTTTTCGTGTAGTTGTCTAAAATTGGCGGTGGAACTTTGTGAAAACCTACACCCGTTCCATCAGAAAACACATCCTCGCCATCTTTGTTTTTCCCTATAGGTTTAGGAACAATATGCTGCAAAACAAAGCTTGCTGATTTATAGCTGTTAAGCTTCAACTGGATTCGTTCATTCTCAATTTCAGCTTCTTGAACTTTAAGTTTCAGTTTAGCAATTTGATCCAGTTGTTCATTAATCGATTCTTCTTTTAATCTCAAAACAGCTCTTAGATGTTCATTTTCTTTAAATGTTTTACCATTACGATCATCACTATCTTTGACAATGTTTTTCAATTTCTCAAACTTTTCAGAAATCTGACGGTTTTCAAGAATTAACTTTTCATTTTCAGATTTTATTTTCTCACGTTCAATTTTATCATTTTCAATTTGAGCCGTTAATTCTTTGATCCGTTCAGTTGAAGCTTTTACAGTTTTGTCACGATCGAGAATCTGATCTTCAACATTTCTAACCTTTGTTGTCAGATTCTGAATTTTCTCATTGTTAAGATACGTGACAGTGCTACAAAAATTGCATTGTTTGGTGCAATTTTTGCAGTCAGCATTCCCGTCAATCTTGTTACCTGATGCATTTGTTGACACACTTTGACTGACCGACCCTTTTGACTCAGTAACAAAATTAGGATCTACCTCAAGTGCTTTTGCAGCTAGCACTTTGTCAGCCATCTTTCCCAGGTTCTCAGCTGTCAACTCTTGCGTAGTATCAATTAAGCCTGTATCAACCTGCTTTTCTTTCTTCTCTTTCTCCTCTTTCTCCTTTCTCTCTTTCTCTTTTGCTTCTTCAATCATCTTCTCAGTTGGTGTTCCCCCACCACTTGTGCTGCCAGTATTCATCTTCTTCTTTGTACTCCTTGATGATGGCTTCGATATCTAGCGTTTTGTCATCAATCGCAATGTTGCCATACCTATCAAGATAGCACTCTCTATCTGGATCCCATCTGTTTGCTCTTCTAGCTTCAAGAAAGATACCAGAAAGTCTAATAATCTTGTTTTCAGCAATCATCTTCCGGTATTTATACTTCTGTTCCTCAGTACGATCATCTTTCCACTTAATGGGTTCATCATTGCTTGCCATGAATGCGTAACCCACCGCATCTTCTTCCGGTAGAACTTCCTTACTCCAATCATACCCCTTATCATCATAAATCACATCAAGAGCCCTTGATTTGTCTCTGTTATCTTCAGACTGCTTCAATCTAGGCGGCTCGGATTTATTCTGATGGTAGATTGCCTTTTTGTAATAATCATCTCGAAACGGATTCTCTTACTCATCAGCATACGCATTCCTGCATTCCCGTTTGAAATGACCCTTCTGCTTACACTTAAAACATGTCACTTTTGACTTGTCGAACCCCAGTTTTGTAGACGGACCACCGATCGTTTTTCTCCCTGTAATCTCCATGAAGCGTTGTGCACGTCGAACTGTACTTGCCATTGCCCAACGAATGTCGATCAGCTCCATTTCTTCAGGGTCTATCTGATCATAGTCTTCTTTCGTCAGATTTGTATTCCCGATATTTCCAGCCACCAACCCTTCGTAGGATTCCAAAACAGACGCCAGAAAGACCATTTGTTGCTTGGCCGACTCCTCATCAAAATTCTGTGCGTTCTTCAGATCTATCGCAATATTGCAAGAAAACTTCGCATCAGAACGATTTGCAGAAGACGTAGATCCACTGTGATAACCACTATGGCTTCCGCTGCTTGAATTGCTTTGACTTTCTTTGCTTGCTGGAGACACATTCTCAGCAGAAAATGCAGTTTTTGGAGAAGTAGCTTTCGGGATCAAACTTTTTGGATAGTACAGATCCAGATTTTGCTGATAAGATGAATTATTAACTTTAAACGTTTTCTTCAGCTCTAGCTCATGACTTTCTAGTCTTTCAATCAACACATCTGGAGTCATATCTTCTGGAGCAATAGTGTTTTTCAACATCAGCGCGTAATATCTCTAATCCACTTCGTCTGGTAATGAATCAAACAGTTTATCAACAAGTTCTTCATCAGTATACGTGATCTTGTGTCGAGCAAGCTCCAATTTCAGATGACCGAACCTTTCAATCATTTTACACACCGATTCATTTTTAAGACAACCAAACATATCAAACTCTTTCCTAAGAAGTTTCTTTTTATTTTTTACAATCTCTTTGCTTCCAAGGCACTTCTTTTCGAGTTTTTCCCATAAGTCTTTAGCATTGGAGTAATCTATCAGCGAAATGATGTCTTCACGCACCGATTGAAACAATAATGCCACACATTTTTGCTCGGCCACAAAACTCTCAATCTCTTCAGCTGATCTTAATGCTTCACCATTCTTCTTTCCTTCGGCATAACCATTCTTCATACTCTTCCAGCTAGGAAAAGCAAATGCCATCAACCAATCTTCGAACTTTGTTGCCCACCTGCTGTAATCTTCTATAGCCATCAGCTTAGGAGGTTTGTTAAATGTTCCAAATGCGCTTTCGGACTCCCAAGCTTCCTTCTTTCTTTCTTTCGGTGGACTTTTGTTTGCATTGCTTGAAGAAGTATCGTTGTTTCCTGAACTACCCGTGAAAGCATACATATCGCTGAAAGGATTCATGAAAATATCATCCATTTTGATCGTACCTGCAAAATCAATCAACACTTAGAAAAATTTTCGAGAATTTTGAAAAACAGAACCACAAAAGCGAACCAATCTGTGCATGTGACAGATAAGCGGACCAAACAGGTTCAGATAAGCGAACCAATAAGCAAAAATCAGTTCGAGCGAACCAGAAAATGTACTAATGAGCGAACCCAACTATGTTCGTTCAAGCGAACCAATAAATGATCGTTCGAGCGGACCAGATAGTACGTAACAGCGGACCAGAAAGTGTATTAAAAGTGAACCAGACAATGTCTGTTCGAGCGGACCAGACTTGTTCGTTTGAGCGAACCAAGTAATGCCCTAAAAGCGAACCAAAAACTCGCGATGACCGAAAAAGCGGACCACAGTTTTTAACCGATTTTGACCATTTTTAGTCCAAATTTCACTCTAAAACTTTCAAGGGTAGTACTACTCTTAAATCCGATCACAATGATATGATTATTATTCAATTTTGACCGCAAGTTCGTTCCAGATCTGAAGATGAAGTTTCTGTTCGAAAACCGATTGAGATTTTGATAAAATTGATTGATTTTTACTAAGTTTTAAGGTCTGATATTGTTAAGGATTGATTAACAACTAGTTTCGCTCAATATACTTGAACTTCAGATCATTCTGTCCGTAGGAACTTGTATAATCCGAAAAATAAAAGAGAAATTGAGTAGAAATGTGAGAATAGTGTCGAATCAGCTGATGTAGTATGAACTCCTCGTCCTGAAGCTCTGATACCACTTGTTGGACCGTTCTTTGACCCTAAAAGTCAGTCAGAGTAGCTCATCTTCATGTATGAAGGCGGAATCAACATATATGAAGTTACAACAGCATATCCTTTCAATTCCTATCTTTTTATTGCTTTCTGATAAAATTTTGATAGAGTTTCGGCTCCCAAGCACACACATACATATGTTACACACTAATGAACCTTCAGCCTATTTATAGAGTTTCTGGTCCGCTCATAAGACATGCCAAATGAGCGGTCCAGAACACTTGACATATAAGCGATCCACATAATGACATATGAGCGATCCAGACTAAGACACATGAGCGGTCCAGACCAATACAATGACACATAAGCGATCCTAACTCTATTTCACACAATATTTACACTTTGACCCCCTGTTGACCAATCTTGACTTCAGACTTTTTGTAGACGCAGTCAACAGACATTCCATGCATCAACATATATTATTTTGTGATTTTTGAAGATTTTTAATTAATTTTAGGCTGAGCATAACTTAGAGTTATAAGCTTAATTCGGTAATTGTCGGTTTTGCCCTTTTGGGCTATAAAATGAGTTTTACATATCTTTTTGACCCCAAACCTTTTGCTACTGATTTTATATGATAAATAAATTATTTTAAGCCTTCTGGAATAATAAAAATATCAGCTTTCTTTATAGAACCCGGAAACGGCTTCTAATCGCCTTTTTAAGCGTTTTTAACGCATAGTATTTACTAAAATTATTTTAAACATACAAGGGTTGATACCTACTGATATTTTAGGTAAATTATAATATTTTAACAGTAAGCAAAAGTTGTTTAACTCAGACTTCAGTTTTGAGCTTTTCGGCTTATGTGAAATTACCAAAATGCCCTACGGTGCATAGTTTGGTTATAATTGATAAATTTCACATATATGCAATACCTTACTGATATAACTTAGTAAATTAAGTATTTTTGCTGATGACATCAGACCTGTAACTCAGGTTAATACTTAAACTCTTTTATAACCTTGAAAATGACCAAAATGCCCCTACGGGGCATAGTTTGTGTTTAAATTCGTTTCGGGCATAATAAAAGATATCTTACTGATGTCACAACATATTTGAGGCATATTAACTTAGTATACCTATATATGGCTCTTACGGTTACCCGTTACGCTTCTTGCGCGTTCGGTACGGTTTATGTAACTAGTTTGCATAAATTAGCCGAAACGGGTCAAACCTTATCGATTTTATCTCAAAATCCAGAATGTGTATAATATACCCATATTAAGCAAGTCTTCAAACTTGTCTAGTCTAAATCACATTCTATTCCGGTCTTCGCTTAATCATGCGTACGAACCGTATCTTCAAAACTAACCGGTCTAAGTTTAGGCTTAATTAAAGACCCGTTAGGATTCTAATAGGTTATTATAAACCTTCGTTCCAGAATAGGAGGACCAGTAAAAGCTACTTGCATTTGCTGTTTGTGAATTATACTTGCAAAGATAAATACTTTTAACTTATTTTCCCTTATACGAGCTTGGGGTACGGTATATAAAATACCGCTTGGTCGGGCATTCGACCTTAATCGATTAGTGGTTAAGTATTATCGAGATGACCCGTTTAAATATGTTTTGTTTTCTTAAAGCCTTTGGGGGGTTAATGACCATGTCCCGGATATCCTTGGCATCATTTTACGAAATGGCCACGACCTAAGCGCGGGGTGTAGGCGTACACCTGTCATTGCATAAATAAGAAATGTGGTGTGTCTATTGATCTTTAACCCGGCACGATCCGGGCTACTGAACGCATAAGGAACATGTAATTCTTTTACAAGATAATATATTTAAATAATTATCCCAAGTTATAAAAGATATGTATGCCACGTGCATCCAAATCAATTTTTAATCATTTTTAAAATGAGTCAGTTGATTGTATTTACCAGTGTAAACTGACGTATTTTCCCAAAAAAGATTAAGTGCAGGTACTAATCGAAATAGGCTGGATTTCTCCTTAGCATCAATAGAAGTCTCGCAAGCTTAAGATGCCTAAAGTCTGTTGAACTACTGTTTCCATTTTTCTTTGATCCACCTGTGGATAAACTTTCGACTGTTATGATACTTGATATTACACATTATTCGGTTGAAATATATTTATATCTTTCATTTGCTTCCGCTGTGCATTTAAATATTGTGTTGTTTGACTATAAGTTTGCCAACCACGTCACGACACTCCCCACCGGGCCCACCGGTGACACGTGGAATTAGGGTTGTGACAGGTTGGTATCAGAGCCAACATTGAGTGAATTAAACACTAGCCTTTTGTGTTTAATCTCAATGACACAATTGCACATTCCTAAACTTTCGAGTCTAGACAAATAACATAGGACAAATTCTACTTTGTTTTGTTTTGTCCTTTATTTTATATATTCTTGTCGTTATCTTATGTTATATTGACAGGACTAAATATGCCGCCAAGATTTTTCAGACGAAGAGGACGAGGAAAGGGGCCGATCACCGCCCCCAATGATCACGAGGCTGGGCCTTCGCACATGCGAGCTCCTACTACCACTGTGAGTGCTGATCCTCGAGAGAACAGGAGGAACCTTTTTGAGCCTGCGAGACGGTCTGTCTCGCACAGTTCGACACCTCCCTTTCATAACTCTTATGGGTCACAGTCGGAAAATGAGCCCGATAACCCTCAACCTTCTTACATACCTTTACAGCGATCCCTATCGCACCATTCCTTTGGAGACCCCACACCTGTTTTTCGGGGCCGGTTTAACCCGGCAAACTACATACAAGAACCAGTGGGTTTTAACCCATTGGGGCCAGAGGATCATTTCTCCGGCGATCATGCAGAGGACATGGACGAGGACACGGATCCCGTCGAACCTGCAAGCGGTACCCCCAACCATCCTATCGAGGTCTCCGATGGTTCGTCTTTTCATGGATCACCCTACCATGGTCCAGACAGTTACCAGGCACGGTTTAACCAGTTCGAGTGGTATTTTACACCCTCGCATCATTCGTCGCCTCACCAGCAGCAGCAGCAGCAGGATCCCTCTGAGGATTCACGTTTCGTGGCTGTCACGCCACCGCCTCCATCGCTACCAGTTCATCAGGCACCTCCGGAACCGCCGAGGCGTAGGAGGACAGGCGCGCGAATGTCCGCGCGTGGAGGGGATTTTCATTTTAGTTCTCCTCGACACTCAAGTGGCAGTCGTTATCCGCCACTACATGAAGACCCGCAAATGGGTGGGCCTTCAAACCCAGTTGCACCACAGCCACCACCGATGGGTTTTGATAACCCGATTCCAGCATACACTGGTTCGATGGCGTACAACCCGTTTGAGCAGCCGGCTCACACCAACTATAATTACGCTGAAGCCGACCCATACTTGGTAGCGGCCAACTATAACGCCCTTCATCCGGAAGGACAGTATGGAGCTCCTTGGGGAGTAGGGTACACAACTCATGGGTACCAAATACCTGCTAGACCTATAATCCGGCAACAATCGCAGCCGCCACGGTTTTCCCCACCCGAACGGGAAGAAATTCTTCAAAGATTGGACCAAGTCGAGCGAGATTTTCACAGAGATCGTAGGGAGCGACAAAGTTTCTTCCAAGGATTGACAAGCCTAATAAAAGGGAAGAGCAAGAAGGACCATTGAATCCTTCCACTGTTGTTGTAATTTCCTTGTATCAGTTGAGCCCCTGCGTGGGCCTGTCTTGCTGTATTGACCCCTGCGTGGGTATGTTTGTTTGTTTTGACCCCTGCGTGGGCCTATCTTTCTGTTAACCCCTACGAGGGTATGTTGTTTGTTTAAGTCCCTACGTGGACTAGTATTTTAGTTCTGACCCCTGCGTGGGTATGTTTGTTGTTAAGCCCCTGCGAGGGTAAGTCTTTGTTTAAACCCCTGCGTGGGTGATTTGTCTATTAAAAAGTCCCGTTTAGGGCGATATGTAATCTTTTAATAAATTAATGGAATGTAAGTTTATAAATTTCATTTTTGCCATTATATGCATAAATAAATTATATATGAAATAAATGAATCAAAATCATTCCTTTTAAAAATATATCTGCCTACTTTAAATGTAATTAAGAATCTTAAAGGTATAACCTAGCCTGCATGTCATTATAAGACCTGGCCGAGATGGTAAGACCTGTTTAAAAAGATTCAAATTCCTGTTAACATCTGAAAACATGTTAACGCTCCTGGCAGAAGTGATTCGTTAAAAATCACACACGTCATTCTTAATAGGATTCTTCAAAAGATTCCTAACTTAAACTTAATGATCTATGAATCATGGGTTCAAATCATCAATTAAGATGATCATATTTTGACCATATATTGGTAATATAGTGCCTACGGGCCCTGCTTATTTTCATATGAGACAAAAGACAGTAATAGTCTACGACCCTGTCTGAAAAAGGTAATGAACTATGTTCAAACCTTCATGCCTTGATTCTCTGAAATCATGGCTTATAATTTAAAATGTCCCTGTGACTAGGCCTTGTGTGCTAATAATATTGTTATTGTTTATAATTAGGATAAATTATAATAGAAATCCTAAATAAATGTGAGTAACAAATTAACCAAATATGGTTTATATTTACCATGGTTAATGAATTACCCTAAGGGGCAATTCCATAATAAACTCCCAAATAAACTATTGTCATTGTCTTATGTAACAGTTCAAATTAAAATGGCTGACTCGGACGAAATTAATAGTCACCCAAGGGAGAATAATGATAACGCCCGAATTAATATAACGGGTGCTGAACTGAAAGCGTTAGTAGACGACGCTGTTACGAAGGCCTTGGAGCGGCAGTATGAAGAATATAGTGGGACTCGAAGTAGGACCCTATCTACACCGCATTCAAAGCCACCCTCCAAGAAGGAAGAACCAAAGAAAGATGATGATAGACTCTCCTCAAACCACCACAGTGCTCCATCTCAACAGATTGTACTAAATCAAGAACCCCGTAATAAGGGTTGCTCCTACAAATACTTTGTCACTGGGGAAAAAGGAGCCATTGACTGCATGACGTGGTTAGATGAGATGGACACAGTTGTTGATATCAGCGGATGCGCTGAGAAAGATGTGGTGAAGTTTGTGTCGCAACCGTTTAAAGGCGAGGCCTTAGCCTGGTGGAGATCACTGATTCAAGCCACTGGGAAGATCCCATTGTACAACATGACATGGGAGCAATTTGTTGCCCTCATCAGGGAAAACTACTGCCCTCAGCATGAGGTTGAGAAGATTGAGTCTGATTTCCTATCGTTGGTTATGCAGAACCTTGACTGCCAAGCTTACCTCACGAGCTTCAACACAATGTCTAGATTGGTTCCGTATCTGGTGACTCCGGAACCCAAAAGAATAGCTCATTTCATCGGGGGTTTAGCCCCAAAAATCAAGGCAAGCGTGAAGGCCTCTCGGCCAGCTACTTTCAGATCTGTAGCTGACATATCCTTGTCCCTCACACTGGACGCGGTCAGAAGAAGATCGCTGAGGAATAAGGATGCTGAGAAAAGGAAACGTGAAGATGACAATTCACGAAGGTCAAACAAGAAGCACCGAGGAAGCAATGACCACAAGAAAGGGTCTGAGTCAAGGTAGGATGGGCATCAATCGGGTGATAAGCCCAAGTGCAAAGTCTGCAAGAAACAACACTTCGGGAAGTGCAGGTTGGAATCAAACTCGCAGACACAGTCGAGAACGTTTGCATGTGGGATATGCAAGTCCAAGGAACACAAGACCTTGGATTGCAAAAAGTTGAAGGATGCAACCTGCTACAGCTGTAACGAGAAGGGGCATATCAAGACTAACTGCCCAAAACTCGCAAAGAAAGCTGATGAAGGAAAGAAGACCAATGCTAGGGTCTTCAGAATGGACGCAAAGGAAGCAGTACAGGATGACAATGTGATAACAGGTACATTCCTCATAAATGATGTCTATGCAAGAGTGCTTTTTGATTCAGGAGCTGATAAATCATTTGTAGATAATAAGTTTTACAAATTGCTGAATTTACCTGTTAAAACCTTAAGTGTGAAATATGAGGTGGAGTTAGCAGATGGCACCATAGAAACCGCCTCAACCATATTAGATGGATGTTTCATATCCATTAAGAACCACTCTTTTCCTTTGTCCCTACTTCCTTTGAAGTTAGCCGGTTTTGACATCGTTTTAGGCATGGACTGGTTATCTCATAACCAGGCCCATATTGTCTGCAATAAGAAGCAAGTGGTGATCAAGACTCCGTCTGGTGAATCACTTACCATTCAGGGAGATACCCGGTATGGACTGCCTGAGCAAGTGACTATGCTCAAGGCCTCTAGGTGTTTGAAGAAGGGTTGTGTCATCTACATGGCACAAGTCACTATCGATGAGCCAAAACCTAAGATAGAAGACATCCCCAACATTTCTGAATACCCTGAAGTTTTTCCTGAAGAACCACCTGGTTTACCACCAGATAGACAAGTGGAATTCAGAATTGACATCATCCCTGGAGCAGCACCTGTTGCTAGAGCACCTTACAGGTTGGCACCAACAGAGATGAAGGAATTGAGAGCACAACTAGATTAATTGCTAGCTAAAGGTTTCATTAGACCTAGTTCGTCTCCATGGGGAGCGCCAGTCCTGTTTGTCAAAAAGAAGGATGGATCGATGCGCCTGTGCATCGATTACCGTAAGCTTAATAAAGTCACTATCAAGAATAGGTATCCTTTGCCAAGGATCGACGATCTGTTCGATCAATTACAAGGGGCAAGTTATTTCTCGAAGATTGACTTAAGGTCAGGCTACCACCAACTGAAGGTTAGAGATGAAGACGTACACAAAACTGTATTTAGGACTCGTTATGGTCATTACGAGTTCCTAGTGATGCCTTTTGGGCTCACTAATGCACCTACCGCATTCATGGATCTCATGAATCGCGTTGCAAGCCTTACTTAGATAAATTCGTCATCGTTTTCATCGACGACATTCTCATCTACTCGAAGAACCAAGCTGACCATGAGAAACACCTTTGCTGTATTCTTAAACTTCTACATCATGAGGAACTCTACGCCAAATTTTCCAAGTGTGAATTTTGGCTTCGAGAAGTCCAATTCCTTGGACATGTAGTTAGTGAACGTGGTATCCAAGTGGATCCCTCTAAGGTGGAAGCAGTTATGAACTGGCAGGAGCCGAAGACGCCCACATAAATTCGTAGTTTCTTGGGATTGGCAGGATACTACAGGCGTTTTATCAAAAAATTTTCAAGGATTGCTGCACCCCTAACTTCCTAAACTAGGAAGAAGATCAAGTTCGACTGGGGACCTAAGCAGCAAGAATCTTTTGATATTCTGAAGCAAAAATTGAGCAACGCGCCGGTACTGACATTGCCTAAAGGTACCGAAGAATTCGTAGTTTACTGCGATGCATCACACACTGGTATGGGGTGTGTGCTTATGCAGAAAGGCAAGGTTATTGCCTATGCTTCAAGACAGTTAAAGGTGCATGAAAAGAATTACACCACCCATGACTTGGAGTTGGGTGCCGTTGTATTTGCACTGAAGCTATGGAGGCACTATTTATATGGTATCAAGTGTGTGATCTATTCTGATTACAAGAGCCTCCAGCACCTGTTTAACCAAAAGGATTTAAACATGAGGCAGCGCCGATGGATGGAGACATTGAATGATTATGATTGTGAAATCAGATACCATCCAGGCAAGGCGAATGTAGTCGCCGATGCCTTGAGTCGAAAGGAAAGGGTGAAACCCATCCGAATCAATGCCAAGAGCATTGAAATAAAGAATGGTTTAAATGAAAGGTTGTTAGCTCCACAGAAGGAAGCTGTGTTGGAAGCTAACTACCCAAATGAAAAGCTAGAGGTAACTGAGGAACAATTATCTCTTGGCAAGGACGGAATCCTAAGGTTAAATGGACGAATATGGGTTCCAGTTTATGGAGGACTTCGAGATGTCATCCTCCAGGAAGCCCATAGTTCTAAATATTCCGTTCATCCTGGAGCTGATAAGATGTACCAGGATCTGAAGGCAAATTTTTGGTGGATAGGCTTGAAGAAGTCTATACCCACCTATGTAGCTAAATGCTTGACATGTGCGCAAGTAAAAGCTGAACATCAAAAGCCGTCAGGATTGCTATAACAACCTTAACTTCCCACTTGGAAGTGGGAAATGGTGACGATGGATTTCATCACCAAGTTGCCCAAGACAAGGAAGGGAAATGATACGATATGGGTGATAGTTGATAGACTGACTAAGTCAGCACATTTCCTACCCATCAAGGAGACCTATAGCTCCGACATGTTAGCCCAACTGTACGTCTATAAGATTGTAGCTCTACATGGCGTACCAGTGTCTATTATTTCCAACAATCTTTGGGCACGCGTTTGAATTTTAGTACGGCTTACCATCCTCAGACAGACGGACAGAGTGAGCGTACAATCCAAACGTTGGAAGACATGCTTCGTGCATGTGTGATCGATTTAGGTGGTAGTTGGGATAACCACCTGCCATTAATCGAGTTCTCATATAACAATAGCTACCATACCAGCATTAAGGCTGCGCCTTTCGAGGCCTTATACGGTAGAAAGTGTAGAACGCCCGTTTGTTGGGCGGAAGTTGGAGATGTCCAATTGTCAGGACCAGAGATAGTCTTTGAAATGACGGACAAGATTGTCCAGATTCGTGACCGTCTGAAAGCTGCCCGAGATAGGCAGAAAAGCTACGCAGATTTAATGCGTAAACCTTTTAACTTCGAGGTAGGCGACAAGGTGTTTCTTAAAGTATCACCCTGGAAGGGAGTGATGCGATTTGGTAAGAAAGGCAAGTTAAGCCCGAGATACATAGGACCTTTCGAGGTCATCGAACGTGTCGGATCAGTTGCCTATAAGTTAAACTTACCTGAAGAGCTCAGTGGTATTCACAATGTATTCCACATCTGCAATCTGAAGAAGTGTTTCGCTGATGAATCACTAGTTATACCACATACAGATGTGCACATAGAAGAGAGCTTAAAGTTTGCTGAAAAACCTGTGTCGATCGAGGATCAACAGGTTAAGAAGCTTCGAAGGAAGCATGTGCCTATTGTAAAGGTAAAATGGGATGCCCGTAGAGGTCCCGAATACACGTGGGAGGTTGAGTCCACAATGAAAGAAAAGTACCCTCATTTGTTTCAGTAAATCTCGAGGTCGAGATTTCTTTTAAGGGGGTGAGGATGTAACACCTCGAAAATTCACGTCCTATAATGTATTGACACGTGTCATAGGTTTGAACGTGTGAAAGAATGTTCTTGAAGGACTAAAGTTGACAAGCATGGAAAGTGTGTGAATCTAAGGGTTCAAAATATCAACAGTGAATATATATACTTTACAATAACCCTACATGATGCTAATACCTTTAAACGAATAAATCATGGATCATACGGAGCTAAAAATGAAAGAAAGTGAGAGATTACAAACTACAGGGGTTAAATGTGTCAACATGTTTAAGTTATACCTCTGAGTGACCTTTTAGGAAACCCGAAGCTTTGTAACGGTCAATTATGCTCACTAGAATGCACGATATAAATTTCATAAAGTTTCGTTATCGTATGAGAAAGTTATGATCAAATTCGTATACAAGGGGTTAAAGCGTCAACGTTGAAAATTATGACTTTTCGGGTAATAACAAAGTGGCCAAGGACTTAACAAAGGGGGTATAAGTATTGAAGCCCTTGTATGTCAATTTGGAGGGCTCAAATTGCAAGATATAAGTTGGTTGACCCTTCGAAAGGCCAAGAGACAAATATGCAACAACTTGAAAATGTAAAATCTGATTACAAGGCTCAGGCGGGCCGCGTAAGACATCTTAAGATCTTACGCGGGCCGCGTACGACGCCCAGTATCAGAAAAGTGGACAGCAGCCTGATTTCACGCTATAACCGACCCAAAACAGATATTTTCACTACATGGGCGACCCCTAAACAGTCCTAGGCACTTAGGGACATCTGTTGATGATCCATGGCCATTGCTAGCACTTGTTGTCAATGATCTAAGTGAGTTTGAGCACTATATAAAGGGCCAAAGTTGCAACCATTTGATCTCACCTCATTTCTGCATTTCTGATCATTTCTGGAGCTCCAAAGCAGACTCAAGTGATCACTAATCGTGCATAGGACTTCAGTAAGTATGCTTAACCTTTCTTAGTTGAGTTTTTACTTAGTTTTAGCTTAAAAGTCAAACCGTCGTAATTAACGGTTGACTTAGTGATTAATCACTAATGGTCCAGTGATTAGTCGAATTGAAAGTAGTTATAAGTTGGTAATTATGTGGGCAATAAACCCTTAAAAGGGCACCCTCTGATTCCCACTCTAACCAGGTCAAATGTCGGGTCAAACTTGTTATTAAAAAGTCAACAGAATGCTTAATTTCCAATTTATGCATAATTGGCAATGTAGAACCCATACAACCTGTTTGATCATTAATATAACTTGATAATTAATATATGAACATGTCTAAACATGTTCAACCCGACAATTTTCAGTAGAGACCCGGTTCGGAACCGAAAGTCGCATAATTTGACTTTTGCTTTGACTTTTAGTTCTGACCCGTTTAAGCATGTTTTAGAAATGCCTTAGAGCTTCCTTAGGACCAGGTTACATGCTAGTATAACCCTCTGTGATTATACACCTTGGATCATTAGCTATCCAATTAATAAGCATGATGTCGTTAATTGCCTATACGTTGACCATTATGCCCTTTTCACCATAAAACGTGATTTTTAAAGATGTAAAAGAGTAGAAACCTTAATTACTAATTTATAAACTTGCACCCAAAATTTGACATCAGTTTGAGGTGTAGATCGAGAGTTATGCTCATTAGCGTAATTAGAAAGCTTCTTTAGCGATTAAACGGCATAATTAGCATATAGCCTATTTAAACCCACTTTTTGATATCAAAATCTTTACCCACTGATGTAATATATTATTTTGGGATTTTTTAAGATTTTTAATTAATTTTAGGCTGAGCATAACTTAGAGTTATAAGCTTAATTCGGTAATTGTCGGTTTTGCCCTTTTGGGCTATAAAATGAGTTTTACATATCTTTTTGACCCCAAACCTTTTGCTACTGATTTTATATGATAAATAAATTATTTTAAGCCTTCTGGAATAATAAAAATATCAGCTTTCTTTATAGAACCCGGAAACGGCTTCTAATCGCCTTTTTAAGCGTTTTTAACGCATAGTATGTACTAAAATTATTTTAAACATACAAGGGTTGATACCTACTGATATTTTAGGTAAATTATAATATTTTAACAGTAAGCAAAAGTTGTTTAACTCAGACTTCAGTTTTGAGCTTTTCGGCTTATGTGAAATTACCAAAATGCCCTACGGTGCATAGTTTGGTTATAATTGATAAATTTCACATATATGCAATACCTTACTGATATAACTTAGTAAATTAAGTATTTTTGCTGATGACATCAGACCTGCAACTCAGGTTAATACTTAAACTCTTTTATAACCTTGAAAATGACCAAAATGCCCCTACGGGGCATAGTTTGTGTTTAAATTCGTTTCGGGCATAATAAAAGATATCTTACTGATGTCACAACATATTTGAGGCATATTAACTTAGGAAACCTGTATATGGCTCTTACGGTTACCCGTTACGCTTCTTGCTCGTTCGGTACGGTTTATGTAACTAGTTTGCATAAATTAGCCGAAACGGGTCAAACCTTATCGATTTTATCTCAAAATCCAGAATGTGTATAATATACCCATATTAAGCAAGTCTTCAAACTTGTCGAGTGTAAATCACATTCTATTCCGCTCTTCGCTTAATCGTGCGTATGAACCGTATCTTCAAAACTAACCGGTCTAAGTTTAGGCTTAATTAAAGACCCGTTAGGATTCTAATAGGTTATTATAAACCTTCGTTCCAGAATAGGAGGACCAGTAAAAGCTACTTGCATTTGCTGTTTGTGAATTATACTTGCAAAGGTAAATACTTTTAACTTATTTTCCCTTATACGGGCTTGGGGTACGGTATATAAAATACCGCTTGGTCGGGCATTCGACCTTAATCGATTAGTGGTTAAGTATTATCGATATGACCCGTTTAAATATGTTTTGTTTGCTTAAAGCCTTTGGGGGGTTAATGACCATGTCCCGGATATCCTTGGCATCATTTTACGAAATGGCCACGACCTAAGCGCGGGGTGTAGGCGTACACCTGTCAGTGCATAAATAAGAAATGTGGTGTGTCTATTGATCTTTAACCCGGCACGATTCGAGCTACTGAACGCATAAGGAATATGTAATTCTTTTACAAGTTTATATATTTAAATAATTATCCCAAGTTATAAAAGATATGTATGCCACGTGCATCCAAATCAATTTTTAATCATTTTTAAAATGAGTCAGTTGATTGTATTTACCAGTGTAAACTGACGTATTTTCCCCAAAAAGATTAAGTGCAGGTACTACTTGAAATAGGCTGGATTTCTCCTTAGCATCAATAGAAGTCTCGCAAGCTTAAGATGCCTAAAGTCTGTTGAACTACTGTTTCCATTTTTCTTTGATCCACCTGTGGATAAACTTTCGACTGTTGTGATACTTGATATTACACATTATTCGGTTGAAATATATTTATATCTTTCATTTGCTTCCGCTGTGCATTTAAATATTGTGTTGTTTGACTGTAACGTTGCCAACCACGTCACGACACTCCCCACCGGTGACACGTGGAATTAGGGTTGTGACATTGAATTTGGTGTCAACGTTTCAGACAAGTATGTTATGTTATTTTCAAACTTAATTAATGGATGAACATCTTATGGTTTTATCATACATCGTTGTTGTGATTGAATGCTATGGTATTAAGAAAGTCACACCAATAATCACGCTTCCGCTAAAGTCAGGGTGTGACAGCTTGGTATCAGAGTTTCGATCGTAGCGAACTAGGATTCTTTCTCGAGTCTAGACTACGATCATTAGGGCTCTCACGAAAATGTTTTCATAACATATTTTCATTGCCTACACGAAATGTCCAGATCCAGGAAACAAACATTTTTATAAATAAAAGACACAAAGTACATTTCAAAGAATTCGTTTATAGTTCAGTCTGAGAGACTGGAGAGTTAGTCTGAGAGACTAGCTGGGGCAGTCTGAGAGACTGGGTAGTTCAGTCTGAGAGGCTGGGTAGTCTGAGAGACTAGTTGGGATAGTTTGAGAGACTAGTTGGGATAGTTTGAGAAACTGGGAGGTTTAGTCTGAGAGACCAGGTAGTTCAGTCTGAGAGGCTGGGTGGGATAGTCTGGGAAGACTAGGATGAATACATGCTTACTTTGTTACTGCTTACATGCTTATTTGATGATGGTTGATATATGTGCATATGTTGTGATTGTTTTGATTACAGACACCATGTCCTCATATGAGAGTGAGCTATCAGATACCGTAGACCCTATGGCCATAGTTTCAGACGATGATAGTGTCCCAGACCCTGAGATTCTTACATCTGACACTGAGAGTAGCGATGATGATGATTTCCAGCCGTTTGCTTTACCAGATTTTGGCGATGATATACCGCTAGCTGATGGTTTCCCTGTCGAGGATCTATTTCTTGTTCCGATCCCTGATCCTTTGCCTCTTGCTGCATTTCCTCTCGAGGATTTGCCTTTGGATGCTTTGTCTGACGATGACGTCGATCTTTTTATCGAGGGTCCCCCTGAGGAGGCCTAGGATGATGGAGCTCCAGTCGACGATGTCATTGTTGATCCGCTTATTGAGATTCTAATCATTGAGATTTCATTTGACCATTCCGGTCCTGATTCATTCGAGTCTGTGTCATCTACTACTTTACACGCACTGGGATTGCAACGTTATCCCACCGATTCTGATTCCGACACAGCTATGTCTGTCGCACCTGTTCCTCCACAGGACTTCGAGTTTGGTGATGAGTTTGATCTGACATTGATCCCGAGTGTGAGATTGACTTCGTTCCTGACGATCAGCTTTTTGATGTACCCGCTGATCTCGAGCCGATACCCGCTGAACTTGAGCTGGCACCAACTGACCCTGAGCCTCTGCTTGCACCCGAGCCTATACCAGTTCACGATCCTCTGCCTGAGCATGACCCTGCACCTGTTAACATACCAGTTGTTGCACCACTATTACCTGACCCTTAACCTGCACCTGCTGACCATGCTTCTTTTGCTGACCATATATATCCCCGTTACGCATTCACCCGGAATGGGTGGATAGAGGACGATGATGACTTGCCTCCTTTCGTTAGGCCCGTTACTCCCCCACCTGCACCTACTCATGCACCTGTTGACGTCGCCCCGTTTCACCCACATGTGTCTGACATACACCGCACCGATCTACCGGTCACGTTCTTACAGGATATCCCTCCGCCCCGTCCAGGGGAAGGACCGTCTAGCCAACCATCTGGTCATGTCTCACCTGTGTCAGCAGCTTTTCCCTTCATGCCTCAGTTTTCACATACTACACCTTTTGCTTCTGCACCATCGAGCGGGCCACTTATTTGGTTTCTGCCCAACACGATGCATGTTTCTGATCCATACCATCCCTTCCACTACATTGGTTACACGAGGGATGATCTGCTTTTGTCGTTATAGCTCCAGCAGGAGATGTTGTGTCGCAGAGTCATGGATCTTGAGAGGATTCCACATCCTCCACCTTGCACTTGTCCGTCACCATTCGCGACTCCACCCGCTCCTCTTCTGCCATACCCAGATTTTGATGTTCGTTTTCTTACTATGGAGCAGCAGATTAGCTATCTGTTGCATCGTGTTCATGATCTCGAGGAGGAGTTAGCGCATGTGCGCAGTTTGCTATTCGTTCCTCCACCTCCTCCTCCTCCACCATTAGCATAGCAGGTTTTTGGTTTTATGCAGGTAGCATGCTTTTAGTGAGAGTGTCTCTATTGGGCCCAGTTTGCACAGCCTTTTGAAGACCACTTTTCTTTTGATTTTATGACTATTGTAGTTGGATAGACGATTTGGACAAGGGTGATGTGACCCTGTAGTCCCTTTTGATGTATGATACATTTGATAAACTTGTAAAACTGTATTTGTGGTCATTGACATATGAAAGCTCAATCGCAACATTCTCATTGCATACATTGTTGAATTACTTGTTTACTTTATGATTGGGATGTTATTGTTGGGTTTTTTAACAAGTTTATCAAAGTATTTTATCCGTATAAAATAAAAACGCAGCAGAAATAATTATTTAAAACATGTTTACTTTCAAGATATAAAACCCATTTTATATGTAAAACCCAAACCCGGATCCATATACGAACATGCATGCTATCAAAATAAAACACAACCATAGGGTGTTTAGAATACTACCTTCCATGGAGTAATGGATATGAAGAAGATGATGATTCTTGAACGGTTGCCTTCAAGTGTAGAAGACCTCAAGCTTGTATACCCCAAGCCTTCCAACAAACACCTTTTGTTTAGCTAGGATTTCTACACTTATGAACTCACAATTGAAGCCCTCTTGAAACCATCATATGGCCGAAAATAGAGAGGAGGTTGTTGAGTTCTTGCACTTTATTTATGAACTTGAAAAAGCCTACTAGATCAACCATACATGACCCGATTTTTAGAGAGTCTTACACTTGATTTCTCAACTTGAAAAACTCTCTTGGATGGGCATGTTATGGCCGAAAATATTCAGCCATTTTTCTCCTACTTCTTCAAGTTCATCCATTGCTTTCTTCATACAAAATGAATTATAAAAGACATGAGAGATTTGCCACCCACATTGCCCAATATGAGATCATCTAACACATGAATTTGCATGCAATGTGATTGGCCAAAGAACTTAGGGAAGACCACCCAATGAAATCTCATGCAAGTGCATGAAACCTTATTGGACCAACATTTCTTGGTAAGAGCATGGGGGGGGGGGGGTGGCGGCCTAGCTTTTAAAAAAAACAATTTTTTTTTCTTTTAATTATTATAAGTCTTACATGTATATATTTTATAACTTTTATAAAATATAACATCATATGTTACAAGACTTATGCTATTTTTATTATGTTATTTAACCAATTAAATAACAAAATAAAATACTCTCTCAAAATAAATTATCCATATAATTTATTAGTTTGTCAAGTGCAATTATTTAGAAAACCAATTTCTAAATATTGTAAGTGTTAATATTTATTTGTTTGATCATATCAAAATAAATAATATAAGTGTTTGTCTAGCTTGTTATTGGGTATGACTCGACTTGGATCATAACGTACTAGCCACATCAATTTAATATGTGTCTTGGGCATACAGAGTCCAACAATCTCCCACTTGCACAAGATACATAGAAGATTGATGCAAGCAGTAAATGACGCCTAACTACGGTTTACTACCCCTAATACGTATGACTATATGTGCCATTCAATAACATCATCCCCTTCACGTCCCTTACTTGAACATGATTTAGGTGAATCTATCATTTATCCTTTCGTTACAGATGTCATGTCAAACCCAGAGACACAGAGTGATCACTCTCTGTTGATTTAACTTTAGCAGGCCTTAGACATCTTACTCTCAACGAATAAGAGGAACAAATCCCATCTTGACTACATACGTCTCTCACAATCACCTTGTACCACACCTGAGCTTAGCCTTATGTACTGTCATATTACTGACAGCGAAGAAAAAGTCAAGGTATAATATTTGGTGAATATCAAGACCCAATATGTATCTCAGGTCTGAGGATACTATGATATTCTCCTTTACTCAAATTTACTTATGATCAATCACAAATGATTCCATGCAGTAATATTTGAGAGCGAGTCAGTCCAATATTTGTATCCCACAAATATCTATGAATTTTGGCAGCAACACTTTGCTCTATATTCATATCTAATGAATATCCACCAATCCAAATTCATAATAGTCTTACATTCATATTTGTTCCCACAATTATGATCGACTACGGACATTTAGAATAAGTAACTTATTCACGGATTTAAACATGCTAATATGGAACATAACTCAACATACCATAAAGAGTTATAATAACAATTGTTCCAATATCCAAATACAAAATAGATCAAATCCAATCACTAGAATATCGAAGTCCTAAGGCACAAGTATGACCCTTTCATGCTTTGCCCATTCAAGGAGCTTCGTGAGTGGATCCGCAATATTTTGATCAGTGTGAACTTTGCGAATACATATCTTTCTCTTTTTCAACTTCATCCCTTATGTAGTTGAAACTCCGCTCAATGTGCCTAGTCTTTTGATGTACACGAGGTTCCGTGATTTAAGCAATCACACCATCGTTATCACAAAGATCACTAGGGTCCTGAATGGTAGGGACTACCCCTAGATTGGTAATAATTCAAGTGGCAGATCCATATGAATTATCTCGATCAATGAAGCGGCGATGTATTCTGATTCTGTAGTGGACAATGCTACCCTGATTGTGATCGAGAACCATCTCGATTAGTTTGGAAACTCGTATCCATGTAACCATTTACAACGAATTCCTAAACTCGCATCCTTGTAACCCTTTACAACGAGTTCTTCTTTACCAGATCCATATATTAGAAATATATCCTTAGTCCTTCTAAGGTATTTCAATATACTTTCTAACAGTCATCCAATGACCGTTATTTGGATTTTACTGGTATCTTCTCGTCATGCTTAAAGCACATAACTTGTCCGGTCTAGTGCATATCATTACGTACATAATGAATCCTATAGCTGACGCATATGGGATTCCTTTCATTCTTTCCCTGCTCATCCTTTGAGCTTGGACATTGAGACGCACTCAATATTGTCCCCTCTTTGAATAGGTACCAAACCTTTCATAGAGTTCTCAATCTTGAACCTTTTCAAGACTTTGTCAATGTATGCACTTTGGTTTAAACCTATCAAGCGCCTTGATCTATCCCTATAGATCTTTATTCCAAAATTATAGGCGACTTCACCGTGATCCTTAATGGAAAAACAACTTTCAAGCCTGTCTTTTACACCCTCCAATGTTGGAATGTTATTTCCAAATAGTGATCGACATATCATACTAAGAAAGTAATGATGCTCCCACTAGCCATCTTATACACACAAGCTTCATCGACGTTCTTGATGAATCCATATTCCCTAATCTCTTCATCAAAACGGTGATTCCAACTTCTAGATGCTTGTTTTAATCTATAGATTGATTTCTTTAACTTGCATACTTTGTCAGGATGTTTTGGATCGACAAAACCTTCAGGCTTAACTATATAGACATCTTCCTCAAGATATCTATTAAGGAAAGTCGTTTTGAGATCCATTTGCCAAATCTCATAATCATATTGTGCAAGCATGGCAAATGATATCCTAGTTGACTTTAGCATCGCCACAGGCGATAAGGTCTCATCACAATCAACCTTTGAGTTTGATTGAAACCTTTTGCTACAAGTCTCGCTGTACAAGTATCCAAGTTTCCATGCATATATGTTTTCTTCATGAAAACCCACTTACTTCCAACCATTTTGGAGTTAAGAGGTTGCATAACCAATTCCTATACTTGGTTGTTATACATGGATCGCATCTCTACGTTCATGGCTTCAATCCATTTGTCACAATCAGATTTTGACATTGCATCATGGTATGTGGTAGGTTCACCCGAATCTACCACGTAGCATCCATCTATGAAAAATCCATATCTTTCAGGTGGACTACTAATTCTACCAGATTTGCAAACGCTTTGTGTGTGTTGATCAACCACTTGATCGTTTTTTCAACAACCTTTTGTTGAGTGCTAGTTTTAACCAAACATGTATCGGCTTGTGGTTCTTGGTCCTTATCAAGTTCCACTTGTTCTAATAATTCCTTCCACAAGGAACTTAGCTTCCAAGAACTCAGCCTTTCGAGCAACAAATACCTTTTGCTCTGTTGGATCGTAGAAATAATATCCTATACCATCTTTAGGATATCCTACAAAGATACACTTAGTGGATTGTACTTTTATTTGGGGTGTATTGCTTCACAGAAGCTTCACAATCCATACCTTTAAATAGGATAATGATGGAACCCTTCCATGCCATATTTCAAAAGGTATGTTATCCACTTTCTTGGTTGGACCATACGGGCCACGGAGAGCAAAGCGTAACCCCAAAGTGATAGAGATAAGGTGCTCCTAGCCATCATAGATCGAACCATATCTCATAGAGTTCGACTCCTCCTCTATCGAAACGAAGAACTTTAAAAGAGTTGATTTTGTACTTCACCTTTTGAAGATTCTGAACGTTTCAAAACTTCTTCTTTGTGTCAAGTACACATAACCATAACTACTATAGTTGTTGGTAAACTTAATGAAGTATCTTTCACCATTCCTAGTCATTGGCTTAAAAGGATCATATACATCGGAATGTATGATACCTAATAAATCTTTTACCCTTTCCCACTAAGGGATTACTTGGTCATTTTAAGTAAGATTCGCATGTATCAAATGAACCAATTTCATTTGTTTCAAAAAAAACAATTCTTTCGAAATGTTTACATGCGACATTTGTTTATATGACCAAGGCGATAATGCCAAAGATAAGTCTCACTCAAATCCATTTTGAGTTTGTTGGTGATTGCTTGGTACATTGAACTATCAAATGATGTATTATTATGAACCAATTCATAACTACCATTTGAAGGCATAGTTTTAAAGTAAAACATGTCATTCATCGAAATATAAATGTCAATGTTTGTAAACTTTAAGTCAAAACCATATTGTCTTATAAGGGAAACTTGAATAATGTTCCTAGTCTAACTAGGAGCATTCAAGACATTTTAAAACATTTTCCAGACCATTTGGAAGTTTCAAAACATAGTCTCCTTTCTTGTAATGTTTATTTCTTTTGAACCTTTTGCAACGAATTGCAAACATGAGTTCCACATCTGGTATCTAATACCCATGTGTTAGAAGAAATAACATTAAGGTCAATATGTATCATTAAGATTGTACCTGAGGTTTGCCTAGCATCCCTCTTGTTTTTTCAACTCTTTGAGATAGGTTGGACAATTCCTATTTAAATGCCCTATCTCACCACACTCAAAGCATGGATCGTTCATGGCAACCTTTGCCTTCTTCTCTTTTGGTTTCGGTGGTTTCGCTTTAGTCTTTCTAATCATTTCCCTTTGAATTACCCGTTTCCTTTTCAACATTTGCTTTGGTGTCGGGGTGATGCCCTTTCTAGTTGCCACCCTCATTGATCGTTAGAATGGATAAAACCCTTTTATCCATATTGAGCCTTTCGAGGTGATCATTGTGGCTTTTCATCTTAAAGACATAAGATGAGTCCGATTGGGTTTCCTCCATTCGACACGCATGAAGCGCTCGAACCGTTTCGAAGCGTTCTACCCTTAGGAACATTTCCTACAATTGGGTAATCATGTCGTATGCTCATGATGTTCAAAAATTCTTTTGAATCTCGGGAATCATAATTCCTAACATGAGACAAGAGGTTTGCGTAGTATCCTTGATATACTTAATCCAATTGTTATAGGCACCCTTATCTTCCATAAGATGTTCATCGGGATTAGGATCGTTCAACACATAGGATATCTTTTCTTACTTGAGAACAATTCTTAAGTTTCGATATTAATCCATAAAGTGTTTTGATTGAAACGAACCTTTTAAGGATTGTTTTTAGTGATAGGTTACGGACGGTTTGGGTAATATTGTTAGCGGCCATCTACAAAATTTAACAAGGTTCAATTTTAGTATTTTCGATATTATTATATTTTAATCATTAATACCCTTTTGTGTCTTATAGACAATTAAAATCTATAATCCAACGTTACATTTAAATATTGGTTAGGTGACCTTTATCCCTCTATTTAAATTAACAAGGTAGTCAACGTTTGACAATTGCAACTCTTTGCAAGTTCTAGCCATATGGGATCGGTTAAACATCTTTATGTTTAGTTGGCATGTTTAGTCCCATCAACACCTTTTGTTCCCCATGCTTTGGTGACCCTAAGTTCATGGTTTCCAAATCAAGTCGTCCAACTTACACACACATGTGAGTTTATACACATAAGTGGTTAGGTGACCTTTATCCCACAAACATGGTAAACCCACCTCGAATATACAAGTTCCTTCAAATGTGGTTAGGTGACCTTTATCCCACAAAAGAGTTCCCAAGTGATTCGAGTGTTGTATAAAAGGATGGTGTTTGACTTGTTTTATTAAAAGGGATTTTGAGTTTTCAAAATTCTAGTTTAGAAAACTTTATGTACCATACATTTGCATGCATTCAAATCCTTGGTACTTTTGTGAAAATCAATTTTCAAGGTTCTTTTGATAAAACCCATTTTATTATAAAATCATTAATTTTTAATAACCTTTTATTAACCACTTTTAATGATTTTTCAACGAACCATTTTTAAGCTTGTTGTTGATTATTAGTTTGTTAAGCATGCATATCCAAATATCATCCAAACAATAAAATAAGCAACCACACAAGCATACCACATATATCAATAGGTGCATAACCATAGCCTACTATTTTGACAACACTTGTTAGCCGAAACAAGTGTGCCAAAAGGTCCTTCCTAAAGGGTGAAAAATGACACAAGTATTGTGTCGTTGAACTCCCACTTGATCCCGCATCCAAATGCTTCAAGTCTTCCTTTTGTGTTGTGATTTCTTCACATTCTTTGGTCTTCCAAATGTCTTTTATATACAGCTCCAAACTCCTTTGGACTTCAAAAATGTGTTTTGGTTAACGGGCTAAAATCCCGTTAAGAACCGTGAAGTCCCTTAGGTCCGAAAATAGCCAAAACCAAAAACGCATTTTTGTGTGCATCTTCTTTTACAAAATATTTCCTAATACATTTTTTCTATTAAAATAAAATGCACCTAATCTATTTATTTTACATACCAAATGAAAATAAATAAATTACATAACTTTACAAATGGAAGAACAAAATAATAATTATTCCAACCCATTGAAATAATAAATACAAATCACAAACACAAATATTCAACATATTCACACAAGGTCATGGCTAGGTCAGATGCACCAAAATATATATCCAAATATATATAAAATTCAAGAAGCAAAATGGTTTCCTTTTACAACCTACTTTTCGGTCAAGAATGAAAAAAACCGAAAAAGTGGGTTTTTGTCCAAACAAACAAATCATCCAAATGACATAATTTTTCAAGATACTTTTATGCATGTATTAAAATAATCTTGAAAAACAAAAGGATAACCATATATAAAATTTCGGCCATAGGGTTTTACCCGAACCCAAAACCCGAAAATTCATATCCTATGAAGCATGCACTCATATAAGCGGCTCTGATGCCACTGTTGGGTTTTTAACAAGTTTATCAAAGTATTTTATCCGTATAAAATAAAAACGCAGCGGAAATAATTATTTAAAACATGTTTACTTTCAAGATATAACCCCATTTTATATGTAAAACCCAAACCCGGATCCATATACGAACATGCATGCTATCAAAATAAAACACAACCATAGGGTGTTTAGAATACTACCTTCCATGGAGTAATGGATATGAAGAAGATGATGATTCTTGAACGGTTGCCTTCAAGTGTAGAAGACCTCAAGCTTGTATACCTCAAGCCTTCCAACAAACACCTTTTGTTTAGCTAGGATTTCTACACTTATGAACTCACAATTGAAGCCCTCTTGAAACCATCATATGGCCGAAAATAGAGAGGAGGTTGTTGAGTTCTTGCACTTTATTTATGAACTTGAAAAAGCCTACTAGATCAACCATACATGACCCGATTTTTAGAGAGTCTTACACTTGATTTCTCAACTTGAAAAACTCTCTTGGATGGGCATGTTATGGCCGAAAATATTCAGCCATTTTTCTCCTACTTCTTCAAGTTCATCCATTGCTTTCTTCATACAAAATGAATTTTAAAAGACATGAGAGATTTGCCACCCACATTGCCCAATAGGAGATCATCTAACACATGCATTTGCATGCAATGTGATTGGCCAAAGAACTTAGGGAAGACCACCCAATGAAATCTCATGCAAGTGCATGAAACCTTATTGGACCAACATTTCTTGGTAAGAGCATGGGGGGGGGGGGGGTGGCGGCCTAGCTTTTTAAAAAAAAACAATTTTTTTCTTTTAATTATTATAAGTCTTACATGTATATATTTTATAACCTTTATAAAATATAACATCATATGTTACAAGACTTATGCTATTTTTATTATGTTATTTAACCAATTAAATAACAAAATAAAATACTCTCTCAAAATAAATTATCCATATAATTTATTAGTTTGTCAAGTGCAATTATTTAGAAAACCAATTTCTAAATATTGTAAGTGTTAATATTTATTTGTTTGATCATATCAAAATAAATAATATAAGTGTTTGTCTAGCTTGTTATTAGGTATGACTCGACTTGGATCATAACGTACTAGCCACATCAATTTAATATGTGTCTTGGGCATACAGAGTCCAACAGTTATGTGTTTACTTGCATTGATAAATGTTATTACATACATGTACTACATACTTATGTGCATAAGCCCTGACTTATACAATCTTCTTTAGAAGATACCTCCTCGAAGAGATAACACACTGTCTACAACTGAGGCCGAGTTACAAGAACGGATTTCACGAGCGATAGCACAACACGAGGCCTTACGCTCCGAACATAGCGGAGGTACCTCGGGAAGCAACCCACCTCTTGGTAATGTTTAAGTCATTAAGGACACATTATGTTACATTTGGATATTCCATGTGCGATCGCTAATGCTTTATGTGAATGATGTTGCTTGTACAGGCTATACCTATAAGCAGTTCTTAGACTGTAAGCCTCTGAATTTCGACAGCACCGGGGGTGCTGTAGCTTTTGTCAGATGGACGGAGAAAACTGATTCTGTGATAAGAATGAGCAAGTGTGCGCCGGAGCACCAGGTCACCTACATCTCTGGATTGTTCTTAGACGGAGCGTTATCATGGTGGAATCTCCAAGTCCAGACCTTGGGAGAAGAGTCTGCATATGCCATGACATGGGATGAAATGAAGGAACTCATACGCAAGAAATGCTGTTCCAGAGCTGAAATCCAAAAGTTAGAAACCGAATTCTGGAATCTCAAGATGGATGGTCCGAAGATTGCAGAGTATGTGCAGAGATTTCACGACCTATCTCGCGTGGTACCATACATGGTTGATCCGGAATTCAAACGCATCAAGCGTTTTATTTGGGGGGTTGGCACCTCAGATTATGAGTATGGTGACGACGTCAAAGCCTGCTACGATCACCGAGGCTATTGATCTAAGTGTGGCACTAACTGAAGAGGCAATCAGGTTAAACAAGTTTTCGATCTCTGACCAGAAGAAGAAAGAGACTCACGTTGAGTCATCGGGTGAGAACAAAAGTAAGTTCTCAAATTTTAAGAAGGGTACCAGCAGTGCTAACAAGAAGGAAGAGGCAAACGCCACTAGCCAAGGTCAAAACTGGTGCGAAAACAAAGGAAAAGGGTATATGGGCACCTTGCCCAAATGCGATGCATGTCAGTTGCATCACAATGGACGATGCCGAGCTGGAAAATGCGAGTATTGTGGAAGGGCTAGTCATTCGAAGGAGACGTGCTGGGTTAGTACTGGTCGTGGTGGCCAGAGAGGTTATGGTAATGGAAACAATAACCGTGGTGGAAATGGACATGGAAACCGCCCTCAAGGGGGAAATGGCGGTAATGGTAATCGTGGTAATTTTGGGAATCAAGCTGGTAGTGGAAACCGTGGAGCAAACAACAATCAAGGGGGTAATGGGAATGGAAATGGCCGGGGACCAGGTTGCTTTAATTGTGGAGATGTGGGGCATTTCAAGAGAGAGTGCCCAAAGCTCAATCAAGCTCAGGGAAGGGTGTTCAACATAGGAGCGAGGGAAGCTCGCCAAGATTCAAATGTGGTCACGGGTACCTTCCCTATCAACCAACGCTTTGCGTCTATACTGTTTGATACTGGTGCCGATTATAGCTTTGTATCACTAGAGTTTAAGAATATCCTTGGGTTGGTAGCTAGTAAGCTAGATATTCCGTACTCGATAGAACTAGCCAATGGAAAGCTAGTGGAAGCAAATGAAGTCATTAGAGGTTGCGTGATAGAACTGGGAGAGCATGAGTTTACGCTTGATCTTCTGCCAGTCGAGTTGGGAAGCTTTGACGTGGTAGTCGGAATGGATTGGTTATCAAGCAACCGAGCCGAGATCGTATGTCACGAGAAGATCATTCGCATCCCGATGGCGAATGGAGAAACAATTGTGGTATATGGAGAGAAGCACGATACACCCCTAAGGATCATCAGTTGTTGAAAGCCCGAAGATGTTTGCAGAAAGGATGTGTTGCCTTCTTGGCACACATTATGGACAAGGAAGCCGCTAAGCCAAAGCTAGAAGAGATTCTAGTTGTGAAGGAATATCCTGAAGTCTTTCCCGAAGACTTGCCAGGATTGCCACCGCAAAAAATTCGAGTTTCACATTGACCTAGTTTTAGGCACCGCGCCTGTAGCCAAGGCACCTTACCGACTTGCGCCTTCAGAAATGCAGGAGTTGTCGACACAACTTCAGGAGCTTTTGGACAAGGGATTTATCAGACCAAGCTTCTCGCCTTGGGGAGCTCCAGTGCTGTTTGTTAAGAAGAAGGATGGTAGTTTCCGCATGTGTATCGACTACCGCGAGCTGAACAAGTTGACCATTAAGAATCGGTATCCTTTACCAAGGATTGATGACCTTTTCGACAACTACAAGGTTCGAGTTTTTACTCCAAGATCGATCTTCGAATAGGTTATCACCAGTTGAGAATTCAAAAGGAGAGTATTCCAAAGACTGCCTTCAGAACTCGATATGGACATTACGAGTTCCTGGTTATGCCGTTTGGGTTGACAAACGCGCCAGCACTATTTATGGATTTGATGAATAGGGTCTGTAAGCCATATCTCGATAAATTTTTGATTGTGTTTATCGACGATATTTTGATTTATTCGAAGACGAAGGAAGAACATGAGCAACATCTAAGAGCTATCTTAGAGCTGCTCAAGGAAGAGAAATTGTACGCTAAATTCTCTAAGTGCGAGTTCTGGTTACGTGAGGTTCAGTTCCTTGGTCACATGGTAAACGAAAATGGAATTCATGTGGATCCCACAAAGATCGAGGCGATCAAGAATTGGGAGACTCCGAAGATGCCAACCGAGATTCGTCAGTTTCTAGGTTTGGCAGGTTATTACCGCAGATTTATTGAGGATTTTTCAAAAATCCCTCAACCTTTGACCTCCCTCACTCAAAAGGACAAGAAGTACGAATGGGGAGAAAAGCAAGAAGAATCATTTCAGTTGTTGAAGAACAAGCTTTGCGATGCACCAATTTTGTCCCTACCCGAAGGCACCGACGACTTCGTGCTATATTGCGACGCCTCGCGTCAAGGTTTAGGCTGCATGCTGATGCAGCGACAGAAGGTTATAGCTTACGCTTCACGCCAATTGAAGATCCATGAGAAGAACTACACCACACATGATTTGGAACTAGGCGCTGTGGTGTTTTCTTTGAAGACCTGGCGACATTATTTGTATGGCACCCGCTGTACGATCTTTACTGATCACAAGAGCCTGCAGCATATATTCGATCAGAAAGAGCTTAACATGAGACAGAGACGATGGGTTGAGTTGTTAAACGACTATGATTGTGAAATCAAGTATCACCCAGGGAAGGCGAATGTGGTCGCAGACGCCTTGAGTCGGAAAGAGAGAATCAAGCCCATCAGGGTGAGGGCTTTGGAAATGATTATTCAAACGGACCTCTCGTTGCGCATTCGTGCCGCGCAGAGAGAAGCTCTTAAGGAAAAGAATCTTGAAGATGAATATCTCCATGGGATGGAGAAACAGTTGGTACCAAATGAGGAAGGAACGTTGTGTTTCATGGGAAGAATTTGGGTTCCCCTCTTCGGTGGTCTTAGAGAAGTAATTTTCGATGAAGCTCACAAGTCACGGTACTCGATCCATCCAGGATCGGATAAAATGTACCAAGATTTAAAGGATTTCTATTGGTGTCCGAGATTAAAAGGTGATGTTGCAACGTATGTTGGCAAATGTTTGGCTTGTGCCAAGGTAAAGGCTGAATATCAGAAGCCTTCAGGTCTCCTGCAACAACCCGAAATACCCATGTGGAAATGGGAGCAAATTTGGATGGATTTTATAACGAAGTTACCAAGGACACCCAGAGGTCATGATACGATTTGGGTAATCGTAGACCGTCTGACAAAATCTGCACACTTTTTGCCAATCAAGGAAAAAGACAACACTAGCAAGCTTGCTGAGCTGTACCTCAGAGAGATAGTTCACGACATGGAGTGCCTCTCTCGATTATCTCTGATAGGGACGGGAGATTTGTATCAAGAATTTGGCAATCCTTCCAAGAAGCCTTTGGTTCTCAGTTGAATTTGAGTACTGCTTTCCATCCGCAGACAGATGGCCAGAGCGAACGAACGATTCAAACGTTGGAAGACATGCTGCGAGCTTACGTGATGGACTTGGGTGGTAGTTGGGACACTCACTTACCATTGGGAGAATTCTCGTATAACAACAGCTACCATGCAAGCATTCAAGCTGCACCATTTGAAGCTCTCTATGGACGCAAGTGTCGATCACCGTTATGCTGGGCAGACGCGGGTGATAGACAGCTTGTTGGTCCCGAATTGGTTCAAGAGACGACAAACAAGATTATACAGATCCGAGAGCGCATCAAGGCGCTCGTGATCGACAAAAGAGTTATGCAGACCAAAGGAGGAAACCTTTGGAATTTCAAGTGGGAGATATGGTTTTATTAAAAGTTTCACCCTGGAAGGGTGTAGCACGCTTTGGGAAGCGTGGGAAGTTGAACCCGTGATACATTGGACCGTTCAAAATCCTGGAGAGGATTGGTTTTGTAGCTTACAAGTTGGATCTACCCACAGAACTGAATGGCGTTCATGATACATTTCATGTATCTAATCTGAAAAAGAGTCCAACTCAAGAAACAGTTGTCATTCCTGCCGATGAAGTCCACATTGACGACACACTCCACTTTACTGAAGAACCTGTTGAGGTTACTGATTGGAAGGTTAACAAGACACGCAGGAGTAGTGTTAAACTCTTCAAGGTTCGTTGGAACACACGTCACGGCCCAGAGTTCACTTGGGAGCGTGAGGATCGCATGAAAGCGAAATACCCACATTTGTTCCCCAACATCCCTGCAGCTAGTAGCAGAACTAAAATTTTGGGACGAAATTTTCTTAACAGGGGGGGAATGTGACAACTGTAAAAAATACAGGTATCCATACAATTAATTAATCTTGATTAGTGCTTAATGACTGTGCTGAATTACAGTTAACTGCTTTCTGATTACTGCATCATACATATATGTGCATCACATATTGCATGATGTCAATTTATTATTACATACAAACCATATTGACATACATGATGCACAAAGCACAGTTAGCACAGTTAACGGATAAAACAGGAATATGCTGACGGGGTTCAGTACATAGACAGACGTTGTTTTGAGACCCAGTTTGAGCCAGAAACCAAGTACTACACTAGTATAGTGTGTAGGGAAGTAAGGACCACAAAACTGCTTTTCTAGGTAATAGTTAAAGTGCCGGAAAGTGCCTAAGACCCACATAAAGTGCAGAATTCTGCATAATTCAGCAAAGATCGGCTTTTTAACAAGCTAGTTTCATGCAAAAATATGACTAAGTGGTCCTGAATGCTTTCCTAAGTGTCAGGAATTAAAAGTGTAACAAAAGAGTACTTAAAGATCACTAAACGGAATAGTTTGACGCTTTAACGAACCGGTATCTAACCGAACAACCGGACACTACCTGAAACACCAAAATTATACTAGAAGCATTGTTTTAATGTTTCTGAGCTAGTTATGATCCCCGAACACCCTAACACATTATATAACACCTAATACACATAAACACTAACCATTATACTTAGAATTCTAACTAATCACTTAACTTACCATTGAAAACCAACCAAGACCCCCCTCCCTTGTGTGTGGACGGTCACTAGGTGGCCCCACCACCTAGATTTTACTTGATCTCCCAAGATTTTTGAAGATGTGATTAGAGATTTGTATGTACTATTACAAACACATTACACATTGGATAAAAGGTTAATATGGATTATAAGTAGATCATCATCTTCATTATCTTTCACATACTTACACACACCAAACACTCTCTCCCTCTCTTGCTCTCCTCTCGGCCGAAACCCACCCAAACACCACCATCATTTCCAACTCATTCCCATCCATTCCAAGACCATCCTAAGGTGTAAGAAGGTGTTTAAGGAAGTGTGGAGCTTATGGATCTTGAAGGACCTCTCTCATTTGCTATTATCCTCCACATTTGTCATCTTCAACCTCTTATGTTCATCCCTAGCCATAGAGCTAGTAGTAAGGCCCTTATGATCTCTTGTTACTTCATATTTTGTTGGTTAAAAGATGATGTACATTTATAATCTTGTAGAACACTAAAGAACATAATCTTGATGAAACTATGTTGTTTAGTGTATGTATGATACTTGATTGTTATTTTCTTGAGATTATGATGTTGATCATCTTAAGGAGCTTGCTAGATTGTGTTTGAACACATGATCTAGCAAGTAAGAGGATGATTATATGATGAAACAAGATGAGCATCCTTATGTGTAAGCATGAGCTTGAAGAATAAAGTGATTTCTTGAAAAATAAGAACCAAAGCGAGTTAATAATCTTATGGATCTAAGATTTATAAATGGTTTTCCAAAAGAACCAAGTTCAAAATATGATTTTTAGTAGATCTTGGTTCTTACTTAAACATACACTATTTTTGGTGATAAAACAAGTGTAGAAACACTAGAGAAACAAGAAGATTTCATAAAGAAACGTTTTTGTAAAATATGTTTACAAGTTGTAAACACCTAAATCCTTCAAGAATGAAGCTTTCAAAGAAGTGAACACATTTTAAAGGGTAACTAAACCTACTAAACATACTACCAAGTTCCTACAAGTTTTTATAAAGATTCAAGTTCATGTTGTAGTGTAAATAGCATTGTTTTGGCACTTGGTAAGTGTAAGTTGTTTAGGGTTGATTGTTGATTGTTTGTGATGATTTTGAAAAGAAAATGATATGCTTTGATAGCATGGACACCTCCATTTTTAGGGGAAACTATGACAAAATTTTCTAAAAATGTAAACACTTAGAAAAATATTTTCAAATCAACATTTACAAGTGTATTTTGATCATGAGTTTTCAATACAAACTTTGCCATAGATTTTGTTACAAAAATACACGCATTGGAGGTTGGTTTTTGTAAATAAAAATAACTAAATATATATTTGAAAGGTATATATTTAGAAGACATGTGTGTGAATATTTGTATACTTGGTGTAATAGTTATGTTATTTTAGGGTTTGAAATAATGTGACTTAACAAAATACCAAGATACTACAATCCAAAATATTACCAAAAATCACAAGGAATAAATATATATGAGTTACACACATAATATTGCGAAACGGAACGATAGAATGTAACTTACAAATATTCCGGAAAATACATTTATGAACATATTTTGGATACAAAAGAAATGAAAATATGATTTTTGTAAATATTACCAAGTTATATCATATTTTCGACAAGGAGAAAATATATTATTTTTGGGAAGTTAAAATATATTTTCTTGGAATATTTAGAAGATATATGATTTTTGAGAAAAAATATATATTTTCATGAAATACATTATTTTTGGACAAAATAAGTTTATATATATTTTCTAAGTTAGACTTAAAAATATATTATTTTGGAACTACAAATACAAAAAAAAAAAAAAATACATGTATGAGATACACCCATCATTGGGAAGGAAATATAAGTATAAATACTTAAGAAGTATTATTACACAAAAATATTGTTTAAACAATTATTCCAAAATTAAATATAATTTAAGTTGAAATATTTATTATTTTAACAAGTAATTATAATTTGGAATAATATTGAAGACTTAAAAGAAATGTAACTCGAAAACATTAATACTAAGACAAGGCACGAATCGTTCGTCTAATAGACGTTAGTACATTGTAGGAAGTCGTGTTTGCTGAGGAGATTTGAGTTACGATTCTGAAGACGCAAGACTGTGAGTTCATGTCCCCCTTTTCTTTAAACTGTTTTGTTTGTTAACTTCGGGGGTGAAATACATGTTACAAAAGGATTACATACAAATACAATTGGTATGGTTAGCCTAGGAAAGTACCATAGATCATGTGAATGGGTAGGCGGATACTTGAGACCATTAATCCTCGTATAAGGACCGAGGGGCATGAGTGATAGATCTATTTGGGTGTAGCGAGCCCACACCCATGAATAGGGTGACTATGTCTTCTAGCCGGAAGCCCGGTACAAATTTGCTAGGTTTGAGTCTTCCTACACCGTCACACATATCAGTGGCCTTGCAAACCATTGGTGATCTTTTCCTTGTTTGCTTTCATACCGGGATTACATACACTGTTTACAAAGGTTTATACATACATATACGAAACACATGAACTCGCTCAACTTTTGTTGATGTTTTTAAACTACATGTATTTCAGGGAACTAAGTGGATCTGGCAGGTGTTGCATGTTTTCAAGCTGCGTCATGAATAAAAGATGTCATCCAGGGTCATTAGGGTTTAGGGGATGTATCTTAATCCTGGAAGAGATACATGGTTCTAAACTCAGTTTTAATTAAGGTCTTTTGTCGAGTCTTCGTGAACTCATTAAAACTTGTTGTGGTTTGTAACTTGAATTTGGTGTCAACGTTTCAGATAAGTATGTTATGTTATTTTCAAACTTAATTAATGGATGAACATCTTATGGTTTTATCATACAACGTTGTTATGATTGAATGCTATGGTATTAAGAAAGTCACACCAATAATCACGCTTCCGCAAAAGTCAAGGTGTGACAATTATGTGGTGGCGTTGATAGCTGAAAGACAAAAGAGTACATGCACTAATCGGTCTTTATCCCGATTGCTGAGTGTTATGTGCCTTATGTTCAAGGCTTGATCCAAAACTACTATCGAGACGGGGGTCTCACTGAAAGCAACATCTCTATTCCTTTGGGGTAGAGGTAAGACTGTCTACATCTTACCCTCCTCAGACCCTACCTTTGCTTTGCTATTGGTGGGATTTACTAAGTATGATGGTAATGATGATGAGTGTGTTGAGTATCTAGCTTCTAAAGAAATTAAGTTTCAACATTTACTGTTGTGATGTTCTTTGTTAGTCAGCACAACCATCGAGTGCGTAAAAGATATTTCACAAGACAAAGCCAGATGTTACTGTTAACATTCCAAAAAAAGGTCGTTCGAAAGAAAGTTCATAACAAAAATCTACTTCTCAAGCACAACCATCTTAGTCTTCGAATTGTATGTTAACAGAGATTTAGAACCTCACAAAAGATCAAAACACTTCTAACCAAAAAAGAAGATCAACATAGTACATGAGGAGCACATAAACATTATCTACTATATATGGCTTTATAGCCTAGTGGCATCTTAGGGGTAAGATAAGGCTTTAGGACCAATAGGTCCTGGGTTCGATTTCCACAAGGGGGGTTTTCTCATATTTATTGAGTTTCCTCCTGAATTGGTGGATAGGCATTATGCCTAGTGGAGATGGATATGATCGGGTGGTTCCGCTGGTGACACGACGATACTCCAGTGGTCCGTCAGTGATCCAAATTTGTCATTAAAAAAAAAACCTTTGCAAATAAGGAAACAAAGGATATAAGGATGTTATTTTCGTTATCCAGTATCCAATGAGACACTATCTAAAATACAAATCTCATATGTAAAGATTTAATATCATGAGGCCGGTTAACGTACAAGAGTTGCTTATCGTATGTTGCGTATGCGAGTATCTCAGCCACAAGATTGATACGATCTGCTCCTAAATTCGACACGATCGTAAATATCAAACAATTCACTTAGAAATTAAAGAGCGAAGGACATAATTGTCATTTGCGATCCAAACATCCATAAACCGAATCCCATTTAAGCCTAAATCTCGATTGATTGCTTTGGATTCAAAACACTAGTGAAGAAGTTGAAATTGCAAAAAAAAAAATGTTAAGAAGCACCAACTAGTCAACAAACAACAAACACACGCCAATAAACAAAAGCCAATTAGGAAGGAGCCTAGACCTTTTATTGAATATCACCACATAGCACTAAAGCTCAGGTCCACATGACCTTCACTCTCCATGGCAACACTTTATAAGATATCAATACATTTAGGTTATTGGCTTTTAGTAAATTATGATGAGGAGCTAAATGTGTTGAACATAGGAAATCACACAATCAAAATAACAACAGATAGAGTGCATGAAGTTTTTGGAATTCCAAAAGGTCCTAATCCAGTAGCTGAAAGAATAAGTCGAGGAAAGGAAATCAATCTGAAATAGAATAGCATGGAAGTTTAAACATACCAAGTATTGATATGTTTGATCCAGATAAATATGCAAACTTTGAAATGCCTGCCTGATCAGTCACCACTCAATCTTGATATGGGCGTTCGAACACAAACACAGGAACTCCTTGGCTACTACAACACTCCAGCTCAACTTACCGGAGTATCTGCTTATGTTGACCCTGCTGAACATGAGCGTCAAAAAAGGCTAAGAAGGTATGTAATTTTGGCTAAAGTTATAATCATGCATGTTAATATGTAATAATTACACACGTTATATAAAATATGGGATGTTGTATATCAGTAATCATGCATGCTAATATGTGTTAATCACGCATGTTATATAAAATATGGAATGTTGTATATCAATATTCACGCATGTTGAATGTGTTAATCACGCACGTTATACAAAATATTGAATGTTGTATATCAGTAATCACATATGTTAGATGTGTTAATCACGCACGTTATTTTAATTGTTAGTAACAAGCATGTTTAACATACATGTTTTGATACATTTACAGGGCTGGTTAAAATCAATGGACAATAACATTAAAAAATACAATATGATTGTTTCCGAAATGAACGAGATGGTCCAAGAAGCCCGATCAAAATATTACTGATCCAGAAATTATGCCGATGAAAATGTTTGCCAGGATACTCAAATGGTTGATGCAGTAAATCTGGGATTAACAACAGAAAGCGATATCCACGACTCTTTATTGTGTAAAATACAAACCATTGAAGATGGTATGTATAATGAGGCTGGTTCGAAAGAACATCTAGTAGAACACCTATGTATGCCAACCCAAAATGAGGTGAACCAAGATCAAGAAACACAACCACAATAAACAAATCAAATAATCGACACAATGTTGCGTGCGTTACAAACAATAAACCATGGGGTCTATGCTACAAGGGTAACATAGAATGATGAGATTAACAATGAACTAAAAGTAATAGCTGAAGAAATGCAATTTGTTGAATGGTTTTTGAACCTTGCTCCAATTCTACAATGCTGCACCAGAATCCACTGTCCCGGTGGTACAAGAGAAGGAAAAAAAGAAACCACCTACTAAAACCAAACCAAAAGTTCTGGTGGTAAAGGACAATGAAAAAAATAAACCACTTGCTAAAACCAAACCAAAAGTCCTAGTTGTAAAGGACAATGAAAAAAAGAAACCCAACGCTTAAACCAAGCCAACAGTCCTGGATGAAAAAGCAATTCAAGTTGCAAAAACAAACCAACAGAGAGCGGGTGCTTAGGGACAGAGGCAAAGCAAAATTAGTTCAACCAGACCCCAATTAGCCTCAAGTAAAGGACAAGAGGCATGCAAAATTAGGTGATGCATTCAGATCACCTTACTGCAACAAAGTGGTGGATATGCTTGAACCGCTTAACGATAGTGAAAACTTGATTTTTGCATACCCGTTTGCTCCGGTCAAAGAAACGGCGTAAGTATATCCTCTTTGACTAATATACCACTGTAATCATACTAAAAAAATAATCTGAAATGCACTCTGATAAATAACATGAAAACAATGTACAACTCAAGCAGTGGATTGGATTGTATCAAAGCTGTCTTTGAAAGCTTCCATCCAAATCAATATATAGCATCAAATGGCATAGATGTGTTTGTAGATATCCTGAGCTTTCAAGAAAAGAAGAGAGACAAGAAATCATCGCCATACAGGCTCTTCTGTACCAGTATAATGCAATCATGCATGTTATTTGACTTACAACCAGAAAAGCACATTATGGGCCTACATTTACTGATGCGGAATGGCTCATAATTTTTGGTTCAAATCTTAGAGATATCATGAAAAAGAATGCAGTCAAGAAACTGGAACTAATTGACCTTATGTTGGTGCATGTTTGTGACAACAGCTTAGATTTTGTCTTTGGATATCTTGTAATTAGTTAAACGATAAACAATTAGCGGGTTTAGCTTTGTATTAGTGAGTTGTAATGTTTGGGCTAACCAAACCCACACATATTGGGTGTATGGGGGCGAATTGGGCTTAATCCAATTCGCAGTCCATGAGGTTTATCCTAGCCCAAGTTGCAAACCTTGTGTTATATAAACAAGGTTAGGCTTTAGGGTTGAGGTTAATCAGCCAAAACAGTTGCTAGAGAGAATTCGTGAGAGCTTATACAGCTTGGACGAAATTGAGTGTAGTTAGGGTTTGATTGATTGCAATTCGTGAGATTGATAATCAATAGAAACCCAGTTTGATTGTGAAATCTGTTTCCTACACGTTTTCTACTATATTCTGATCAAGAGGGTTCCGCACTCTTGATTAGATTGACAATTCTGTGAAAGATCCATACATCAAGGGGACCTACAATTGGTATCATATTTTTATCAAAATTTGACTGATTTTGGTGTTTTGATTTTGCACGAAATTGTTAGAAGAATATGGAAAATCTGCAGAAAATTCGATCAGATTGAGTTTCCAAAAATTTTCTAGCATAATTAACAATTTCGCAGCAAATTTAACATCTACACTGACTGACCAGCGAATTTGTGACTTAATATCTCGGTGACTGGCGAAATTAAAAAAATCCAAAGGCGACTTTGGTAACCGTGTAATTGTCCTCAGCGACATTATTACGGTGATCGGCGAAATTAAACTCGTCGTAATAGCGACCTGATTAGCCAGCGAAATTAACTTGGTTTGCCAGCAAAATTAAAAGGTGGAGTATTTATTTTTGTAGAGGAATTAGATACGTATAGATGATTTAACGTTTTTGAAAATAGAAAGTGATCCGTAGCTCATCTCGACAAACCGTTTGCACGGTTGGACTCGGTTGATTTTTAGGACAAAAAAAAATAAAAATAAAAAAAATATTGTATATCATTGGATTCGTTTTTTCGAGACGATTCTAACGGTATAATTTGGTAAAAACAGTTTTCGGAAAAATATTGTACGGTTTTTTCCGTACGATTAAGGTAAAAACGTGTTTAAAGATGGTTAAAATGGACAAGGTCAGTGAGACTGTTAAGAGCTGGCCAAATCTGAAAAACGTCAAAGAATATACTATCTGGAAAGAGGAGTTTGAGGCATTTGTGAAAAGTGAAGATACGAGAATGTGGAATTGTATGATCGATGGGTACATTGCTGCCACACGACGAGTTGACGAAAGAGTTAAAGTGATTTCTTATGAGATGATGGATGAATCTGAGAAACTCATGGTAAATGCTGAGAAGAAACCTTTTGCAGTGATCAAGATGTCCTTGCCTGATGGAATTAAACATACCATCAAGCACTATGGGACTTCTTATGAGCTGTGGGAAGCTTTAGAAAAACGTTACCAGAGTTCCTCTCGACAAAGTGTAGAAGAGAAGAAGAAAGCAGATGAGGAGAATGTTGAGAAGAAGGAGACAGAAGTTTCAAAGGGCATGAATGATGTGAATGGACTTACAGCAGAGGTAAAGGTAACATCAGAACCTGTAAGTCATACGTGTCATAATTGCACTGAACTACATGGTAAAGTTGACAGACTATCGGAGCAAAACAAAATTCAGTTACCTGAATTGCAAAAATTAAAAGAGTCAAATGTTCTTTTGATTAAAAGAGAGTCAAATTGTTTAGATAAACTCAAATCAAATGAACAGGAATCAGCAGTTTAACAAGCAAAGTCAATGAACTGTTACAGGTCATTGATTTGGCTCGTGAAACTCTAAAGGATAAAACTAATGAGTTTTCTGAAAAGTGCAGGGAATTGGCCATTGCACAAGACCAAATTGTTGAACTAAAAGAAAAGTTAGACAAATTTGGAAATTCTTCATTAGTTAGGACTCAAATTCAAAAAGGGCTGAAAAGGAGTAATGATAGAATGGGAGTGGGGTTAAGTAAAGCTTCATCTTCTAAGGATCAAGACTACTCTTTTCTGCCTGATGAGAATGAGCTAATTGATTTTGTGCCTACTACACCAGCTGAAGTCGATCCGATAGCTGTGGACTTGCCAAATAGTCCAGTTTCTTTGAAAGAATCTGTAGGATCTAAGAGTACACCTCATAAATCGGATGAGGATACTGAAGAGGAAAAGAAGAAAATATTTAAAAAGAGATTTCAGAAAAAGAAAATCAATAAGACAAAATCTTGTTTTAAATATCACAACAAAGGACATGTGGGGAGTTGTTGTCCTTTGAAGAAAAATAAGCAAAAAGTTGACGAAGTTAAGGAAGGGAATATGGTTGGTTTGAATAATAATGTTCAACAACATTGTCAATATAATTGACGAGGTATGACCCTAATCGGATAGTCCGACCCGGTCATTACCTATTATTTTATTGTAAATAAGCTGTTATAAATATTCGTTCTAGAATATTCCATTCTGTACGGATAAGATACATAACTAAATCTCCAACTTTTTGGGAAGATCATGCAAATCCCTAACTTATAGGAGTTCATCTAAGTTAAGGAAAACCCTAATCATAAACTATAAATAGAGGAAAACGTGCAAGGTACAGGATATCGAATTCTCAATACAACTTCTTCTTCTCTTTACACTTTTATACTCCCAAACCCGAGACTTATTCTCACGCCGGAGGGTGGTTACAGGAATAACCCCATTCCTGTAACGAGTCCTAACGGTGTTTCTGTTTTGCAGTTTGCCGGTTCGGATCATTGATACTTGAAGTCTTCATCGGATACTACCGTAAGGTCAGTGTTTCTTCATTGGCGCCATCCGTGGGACCTTCTCGGTAACAATCAGTTCGAACCCCATGGCCAGTGATCTGAACGCAGCAGCAACCCCAAGCCAAGCAGCCACGAATAACAACCTGGGGATAGGGACAGGCCCCATCACCATTACTCCGGTTTCGCCGGTCATCACCATTACTCCGGTTTCGCCGGTCGTCACCAGATCGCTTGATTTGGAATTCGAGGCAGAAGGACCACCTCCTGGTTTTTCGGGGAATGTAGTCACTGCCCCTGGAACAACTGGAGTAAATGTACTTCCATACACCTCCCTACGGTTACAGTCCATGGAACCAGGAGTAACGGGTGTCAACATGTCCACCCCTGTGGCAACCACTGGGGCACAGACATCACGTTTTAGTTTTTTGCCAGTTATTACGTCGGCAAGTCCGAATACCATCATGCCGCAGGCGAGCATGCCTCAGTATTATCAACCATCTGCCACTTACGCCATGCCACCCTTGTACACAGCAGCACTTACAGCTGCACTGTCTACTCCACCTCACCAGCCGGTGGTCATGCCGGCAGGAATAATGAACGCCCCCGTCACACCAGGAAATCAACCTTATTTCCCTGGATACTATTATGCACCCCCATATGGATACTTACCTCCATATGGTAACTCGGCATACACACCCCAGGGAACCACACAGAGTCATGTTCAACAATCGCCATAGGCAGCTTATATGCCGCCATGGTGGAGCTTTCCTACTTCACAACCGGTCTACACCCCAGTTCAGCCAACAGTGGAACCCGCCTATGACAGAGGGAACGCATCCAGACCCAGACTTTCCCCGGGAAGAGGCCCTAGCTCTATGCTAAACAACACTTCAGCACTACCTACCTCTACTCAGGGTATAAGCCAGGGCGGAGTTATTCCTTCAGTACAACCTATCAATGTGGAAGAAGACGAGCTCACTAGACCGTACAAGCCAGTAGATGCAACTTTCAAATCCAAATTTACTAGAAGAATAGCGGAAGCTCCTATCAAGGAGAAACCTAAAATGCCTGAAACAGTAGGTATATACGATGGCCTAGGGGACCCCGATGACCACCTTAACCTATTTAAAAGCGCGGGGGAAGTAGCGTGTTGGCCTATGCCCCTATGGTGCAAAATGTTTGTGCAAACACTGATGGGTGCGGCTAGGGTTTGGTGGGATAGTTTACCCACAGGAGAAATAGACAGTTTTGAGGATTTGGAAACCAAGTTCATCTTACAGTTCAGCCAGCAGCGCAGGCACACTAAAGATAGAAACAAGCTTCTCCATATTCGCCGGCGGGACAACGAAATGGTGGAAAACTTCATCGTTAGATTCAACAAGGAAAGTTTGGTAATCCCGGGCGTGACAAATGATCTAGCCTGTGGAGCTTTCCTACAAGGAGTGAATGATGACGAGTTGTTAAGAACCCTCCATGGGTGAGATGGCGTGCCACCCACCATTGATGAAATACTTCGGATAGCCAAAGTATATGTCATACAAGAAAAGGCCGTAGCTGCCAGTCATGCAGCTAATAGGAAGAAAGAGGCTCTGAAAAATCAAGAAGATAGAGAACAGCGGAATGCCAAAGGCAGGGGCAGAGGAGATCGATACCAGAGGAATGACAAGACGGATTCACGGTACGACCGACCAAGAAACACCTACTCAAGGAACGAGTCCTCAAAACCTCGATCTGACTACCCTAACCTGAGCAAGACTCCGGCGGAAATCCTAGCCTCAGAAAACCTCAAGTTTAATCCTCCGAAGCCATTAAAAGACAACCCAAACAAAGACACAAGTAAATACTGTGAATACCACAAAGGGAGCGGTCATGACACAAACGACTGTTTTCAGTTGAAAAAGCAGATCGAATATTTTGTGAAAGCAGGTAAGTTGGCACACTTGGTAAGGGACATCAAACAGGGTCCACCAGTCGTAAAGGAAGAAAACGATAAAGCGGCGGGTAAAAGACCGCGAGAGTTGAATATGGTGCACGCTGACAAAGGAAAAGGGGCAAAACGGAGTTTCTCCACGCTCGAACCCTGGATGCTAGCCACTATGACCATCGAACCACGCGTAGAAGACCTGCACCTCACTACAGACGCCTTAATCATATCTGCCGTAGTGGGGGATTACCGCATGAGGCGAATCTTGGTTGACACTGGAAGTTCAGAAGACATCATCTACGAACACTGTTTCAATAGAATGCAAATGGAAGACCAAAGGTTGCTAGAATCTGTACACGCCCCCATTAAAGGCTTCACAGGGGAAAAGGTTGACCCTATTGGTCAAATTACTTTCCCAGTCACATTTGGACAGGAGCCCCGGGAAAGAACCATACTCCTAACATTCCTGGTGGTACGTGCTGAGTCGTACCACAATGTGATTATTGGAAGGTTCACTCTGGGTAAATTGGACGCTATAGTCTCAACGGCGCAAGGTTTCATGAAGTTCCCCACTCCGCGGGGCATTGCAACAGTGTATCGAGACAAGATAGGGGAGGTACTAAGCACCAAGAAATGTCGCCAAGGCCCCACCGGAGCAATCGGTCCAGAAAGGTGGGTGTTGAGCACACGCCACCCAGACCAAACAGTTACCATTGGAGACAGCCTCTCCCCAGAAGTTAAGAATGACTTGAAAGCACTATTGAGAAGAAATGCTGACGTCTTTGCCTTCGAACATTCCGACATGACAGGAGTTCCCTGCGATAAGGCGGAACATAAGTTAGCAACACTCCCAGGCGTTAAGCCGGTCGCGCAAGGTAAACGCAGTATGGCCCCGGATCGAAAAGCAGCAGTCGTTAAAGAAGTACGAAAGTTGGTAGAAGCCGGAATCCTCAGAGAAACACAGTACCACACATGGGTGTCAAACCCGGTAATGGTAAAAAATCCAGATGGTACATGGCGAATGTGCATTGATTTCAAGGACCTGAATAAGGCATGCCCCAAGGACGCGTACCCATTACCGGAGATGGACTTCAAAGTTGATTCCCTGGTCCCCTATAGGTATAAATGTTTCCTGGACGCCTATAAGGGATATCACCAAATCAAAATGTCTAAGGAAGACGAAGAAAAGACAGCGTTTCATACCGATGTGGGCATTTTTTGTTACACAAAGATGCCTTTTGGTCTACGGAACGCTGGGGCAACATATCAGCGTCTCATGGACAAAGCTTTTGAAACCCAGATCGGCAGAAATCTGGAAGTGTATGTAGACGATCTTGTAATCAAGAGTAGAGAGGAGAAGCAAATGTTGGAAGACATTGAGGAAACCTTCCAAAAGCTTAGAGAATACAACATAAAGCTCAACCCCAAGAAGTGCTCGTTTGGGGTAGAAGAAGGAAAGTTCTTGGGCGTGATAGTCACCCGGGAAGGCTTCAAAGCTAATCCGGATAAGGTAGCCGCTATAAAGCGAATGCCCTCCCCTAGAACGTTGAAGGAAGCACAAGCGCTAAATGGGCGCTTAGTGGCGATTAACCGATTCTTAGCAAGACACGCAGAAAGATCTTTACCGTTCATTAAAACATTAAAAGATTGCCTCAACAAAAAGAATTTCAAATGGACTGGTGAAGCTGAAGAAGCCCTGCAAGATATGAAGCGTTTTATCGAAAAGTTACCTATGCTTACAGCGCCATCTCCCAATGAGGTACTAAAAATGTATTTGGCAGCGGCTCATACTGCAGTAAGCGCGGTGCTCATGGTGGAAAGGGATGGGAAGCAAACTCCCATATATTACATAAGTCAAGTACTGGCGGGACCAGAAACGAGGTACCCAACCTTAGAAAAATTGGTCCTGGCCCTGGTACACGCCACTAGGCGATTGAGAAGATATTTTCAAGCACACCGCGTGCAAGTTTTGACGAATTACCCGCTACAGCAAATCCTGCACAAACCGGAAATCTCGGGAAGACTGGCCAAATGGGCAATTGAGATAGGTGCTTTAGATATTGAATACAGAAAACGAACAGCGGTCAAAGGGCAGGTTATCGCCGACTTCTTAGCAGAAATCCCTGAAGGAGAAGCTATATTGGATCCCGCCATCCAGGACATCCCGGAATCTAGCACCGCCAGACAGACCTGGAAGCTTTACACTGATGGGTCGTCAAGTGAGAAAGGATCTGGAGCGGGTTTAATGCTGATAAGCCCTGACGAGATTAGACTAATGTACGCCCTACGTTTTGACTTCGAATGCTCCAACAATGAGGCAGAGTACGAGGCACTGCTTGCCGGTTTAAGAATGGCTCAATCTATGGGAGCTTCACGGGTCGAGGCGTATGTTGACTCCTTGCTGGTTAATAACCAGGTTAATGAAACGTATGAAGCTAAGGATGAATCGATGGCAAGATATCTAGCAAAAACAAAGGAGCTCATGGCTTCTTTCGAAAATGTCACGCTCAACCACGTTCATCGGGGAAGAAACCAGATAGTAGATGCTTTAAGCAAGCTTGCCACTTCAGGCATGGAAAAAGAAGTGAAAATAGAGACGTTACTAATTCCTTCAATCGAACCACGGAACATCTCTGCAGTAACCGCGGAGGAACCCTGTTGGTATACTCCAATGATAAAATTCCTTACTAAGGGGGAGTTGGCCCCCCGGTAAGGGCGAGGCTCAGAAAATACAAACAAAGGCGTTGCAATATGAAGTTAATGATGGCATTCTATACCGGAAGTCATATTTGGGCCCACTTCTACGGTGTGTTTCCCCGAGAGAAGCCAAATATCTGATTCAAGAAATTCACGCGGGCATATGCGGCATCCACGCCGGACCCAGGGCAGTCGTAGCTAAAATCCATAACGCCGGGTACTACTGGCCCGGGATGCACGAAGACGCGGTACAGGAACTCAGAAAATGTCGTAGCTGTCAGAAATTCGCTCCCCAAACATTCAGGCCCAAAAATAACCTGATCCCAGTCACAGCGGCTTGGCCTTTTCAGAAATGGGCGGTGGATATCGTGGGACCATTCCCATTGGCACCCGGAAGATTAAAATACTTAATTGTGGCAATCGACTACTTTACTAAGTGGGTAGAGGCCAAACCTTTGGCTAAGATCACGGCGGATAATGCCAAAAAGTTCCTTTGGGAACGCATAGTATGCCGGTTTGGATTGCCACTATATTTGGTAAGCGACAACGGTACACAGTTCACTGACAGAGTTTTGCAAGAATGGTGCGCTGAACTCCAGATACAGCAGATTTTCACATCTGTAGCGCATCCTCAAGGGAACGGTCAAGTAGAGCGGGCGAATAGAAGTTTGCTAGATGGCATAAAGAGAAGATTGGACTCCAAGGGAAGCTCCTGGGTTGAAGAACTGCCAAACGTCCTATGGGCACACCGAACAATGCCCAAGACTAGTAATAATGAAACACCCTTTAGCCTAACCTATGGTATGGAAGCGATGATACCCGCTAAGGTGGGGTTACCGTCACTACGTCACCTTACCGCGGGTGATAACAACAACGACAGGTTGCTAAGGGAGGGTCTAGATGCACTCGAGCAAAGACGTGAATCCGCCGCCATCAACGAAGCAAAATACAAAAAGACGTTGGAAAAGTATTACAACAAACGCGTGGCACAGCATACATTCAAAAAGGGCGATTATGTCATGCGAGACAATGAAGCCAGTAGGGCGGAGCCCACAGGAAAGCTAGGGCCCAACTGGGAGGGTCCCTATGTCATTCAAGAGGATCTTGGCAAAGGGGCCTATAGATTGACCAGGCTAGACGGAACCGCCATACCCCGTAGCTGGAACATCGGCCAGTTAAAAAAATGTTACCTGTAACGTCCTGCTCCTAACAGCAAGATCAACTTTTCTTTTTCTTTTTCAATAAATAAGTGTAATCCATCCACAGCGATGTCGCTTCTTTTCATTTAAGTTTTGAGTTCAATAAAAGTTGTTTCTTTTCTTCTCATTATGAAAGAATATAATAAAATTGCCGTCGCAAAAAAATTGCACAAAACTATAAGAAACAATGCCCTTAAACACGAAAATATTTTCATAAGTCATGGGGTCATAATATACAGCGCTAAAAGCGGGTATCTTGGTAATAGATGCAATAACCGCTACCAAAAGATAGGTATTTTAACAAAACATACAAACTATCTTACACAAAACCAAGTACTTGTCCCTATCGTTGAAAGCCAACATAAGGGAACCAAAAAAGGAACATGTTCTAACACCTACTTGTGGGAACAGGTCGCCATCACCTCTGCAGGGGTATGCTGCACCTTACCACAATCCGGCACAAGGGGATCAATGGTCAAGTCATCAGCTGATCCTCCAATCACCGGTGGGGATATAACTCCCTGGTCATCAGCAGGATTTTTTCCAAAGCGACCACTACGACGACGCTCGTACACCAAAGGGCAACGTTGAACACGGTTGGCTGAAACAAGTTGCATCAGATCATCGGCTGATAATGGTGCCGTGTCAGTGTCAGTTGGGATAGCATTCTCATACACAATACTCCGGCACGCACGATTGGCCTGGGTAGGAATGACATTAGGTCCTCTTCTTTTCCGAGTCATCGATTTCGTCACTAGAGTTTGCAGTTGAACCAAGCCATCGGCAGCATCTAGTCGATGGAAAAGGTCGGAGAGTCTTTGTTTATAGCTTTTACGACTCATATTGCTAAGTTACCAAATTTAGAAAAAAGAAATAAAATTTATAGGGGGGGCAAATGGGTTTGACAGAGATGACGACAGCAGTATTAATGGCAAATGATCATTACAGGTCAAATCGCCGTATTTCAGAAGAAAGGTGGCTACATACATCATGAGTTAGCATTTAATACCTGACAAGTTACGTGGATATGTTCACAAAAAATAAGGCTAAATAGTGTCATTACAAAAGCCATAAATGTTTAGAACACGTGAGCAATCCTCGGACTCTTCCGCGGGGTCCAGCATCATACGCAGGGATTCTGTGCCTTCCTCATTCACCTTATTCACTAAGTCAGCATACACAGACAGCGGCTCGTTGTATACCGCCTCCAGCGCATCAGCCATTTCACCTTCAAATTTGCCCCTAGCCGTGTGAAAGTCAGAAGACATCCTATCTGATTGTTTACAATCAAAGTATCCTTGGTAAATGCCGTTGTGGTGGCCGGACTTGTAGGCAGCAGCGGAAAGACGATCTATCAGAGAGGTAAAGGGCGCTGATTGGCGACAATACGCAAACGCTCCTACGAGCCCAGTGGTTATTAGCCAATTCCTATCACCCCGTAAAGCCGCCAGTTGACTGGTCAATCCTTCCACCTCAACATTTGCTTGATCTAAAGCACTCTCCACCTCCTTTAGGCGTGTAGCGGAAGATCGGTCAAGGGTATTTCGTTCAAGTAGAAGGGAATCACAACGCTGTTGGAGTTCTCTAAGTTGCCTTTCCCGCTCTTCCAACTCCGCCTGTTTTGCCTGAACCTTGGCATTCGAGGCCTCCACCTCAACGGTCAACGCCTGATAGCGTTCCTGAACCTGTGACACAAAATCAGTGTCAATTCGAAATTTATCCACAAGAGCAGTCATTTCGGATCTCACCTTCTGAGCCTCACTAACAGCTTTACGCTCTAGCTCCTCCTGCACGGTTTTAGCATGAGCAATCACCCGGTCCTTCTCCGCTATATCCCGAGCCCACACAAGCCGCTCTTCGGCGAGATGGGCAGTAACCTTCTTTAAGTCATCCTCGGCCTTGTTTTTCTCCGAGACAAACCGACTCTCCCTCAGTCCAGCAGCTTGAAGTTGACTCTCCAAACGGTGTTTCTCATCCTTTAGTTCCTCGATAACGGCTTGGGCTCGCTGGAGTTCATTATTGTCATGCATCCACCGGCGACGGATCTCCGTAAGCTTCCTGGGTTGACTAACAGAGTCCACAATAGCAGAATTCATCAAGTTCTCATTGTTTAGCCCTTCTACATATGCCACTTCCGTTGGAGGATAAGCCCGTTCAACCCAATGTTGAACCACCGGGGGGAAGATTAGCCTAGATGATTCTGCAATCTTCCACTGAGGTTGATAGAGTTTGTCCCGGTTGTTGGGATCCCAGTTGATGGTAGGTAAGTATAGATCATCTCCTAGGCGGGCCCCATCGTCAGCAATACCACTGCTTGATCCGCCAATATCACCAGCGGCACGGTCCCCAGCACTCATCGCCTCATGAGTAGAGGATGTAGCTGGGATCTCTTTCCCAACAGTTGAAAAAATATTCAAGAGCGAGGCAGACACAGGGGAAAGTGTGACACTGGAAGCTAGCGATGCGGCAACAGGACTCGCTGTCACAGTTACAGCAGCGGTAAATGTGGGCGGCGGCATCGCACAGCTAAAGGAAGCAGACGGACTCAGCGATGGTGTGGGTTCCGTTTGTTTGCTATCAGTTGGAGGTACCACCTCAATAGATGACAAGGGCATGGCTGTCACAAGGGAAGTTTGAACCGCGCCTGTAGTCCCTATAGTAAAAACACACTTCAGTTGCATAAGGCGTTTAATTAATAAACCAAAAGTACAAAACTCATACCAGTTGGTATGGCATAGGCGGCCTGCACGACTTCAAACGCGGGCAGTTTTGGAGCATGAAATGTCTTTCGTTTTTTCAATACATGGGTAGGACTGGTAATTTCAGTTGCAGTAGTTATTTCACCTTTGGTAATCGCCGTACCACTAGCAGAGGACGTGGTCACCCCAGCCGCTATATATTTCCTTCCAGTAATCTTTACCCGGAGGGGTTTCTTCTCCGGATTCACAACGTTCGTACCCCCGCTGATGCTAGCAAGGGCAAGGTAGGCAGTAGGATCCGCAGGAAGGGCGGGTAGCAAAAATTGATCAAGGTGAATTTTTAACACATCCGGCTCTTGCTCACTAAGTACGCGGTCGGCGGCCCTCAATGCCAGGTGCCGCGGAGGATCGACAAAGTCAAATAAGCTCCATTCTCCTAAAAAGGGTATAATTAGGCAAATAGTAATGTACCAGATGAACAAAGTATCAGGCATACCTTCATCATCCCTTTGAAATGAGGGATACTGCTTGATATCACGCCACAACAGGCTCATTCCTGCCATTACCAGGGCCCCTTCTGGAATCACTGTACATTCGAAAGGGCGATTGCACAATCTTGTATATAGGGCATTTGCAATGTAAGCATCTTCAGGAGGACTGTCGTCCTTAACTTTGTCCTTCGGCCCCATGTTTCTCCAATGCATATCGCCAGGAATTACAGAGCTGTCAATATAGAAAAATTTCTTTTTCCAATCTTTGTCCCGGGAATTGGTAGGGATTTCCCTCAGACAAGAAACTTCAGTGTCTCTTCGATCGAAAGTAAAGAATGGGGGTTTCCACACAAGAACGAAAAAAGCCCTAAAAATGATGAGTTCCGGTATGTGCCCTAAAGCCACACACGCAAATTCAAATTGGCGAAGTTTCACTAACCCTAGTGGATGTATTTGGGAAAGGTGAATGCGGTAGTAATCAAGCACGGATTTGAGAAATTTAGTGATGGGCAACCGGAAATTGCAGAATTTGAAAAAATCACTGAATAATGTGATTTTCCCTTTTCTCAGTGGAAAGGCTGTGTCCGTTTTTGACGGTAATAGGGGGTTCCACTCAGCCCTGATCCCATAATCCTGCACAAGGTTGTTGTAGGATACAACTCCCCATTTGCAGAAAAGGGTTTCGGAGCCCGCGGAAGCAGAGGAAGAAGATTCAACGTTTTTAGAGGCCATTTCGTTTGAAAGAGGGGAAGTGAAAGAGGATGTTCTAGAAATTGGAACCCAAGTCTCGTCAAAAGGATGCTATTTATATGATAGCTTTACAAAATTCAAAAAGGAAATGTACAGACATACGCGTCAGAACAGGGTAACCCAAGTTGTTACCCCAATGATGGCTTTAACTGCTACATCCTGTCACATCGCCGCCATTTTCTCATTTCACATTTATGGCACCGTAAATTTTCCTTACATAGGATATACTCTCTTCTTTTTTTCTCTAGTCCGATTTCATGAATTACATTTCATAACTTCGGACTGGGGGGACATGACGAGGTATGACCCTAATCGGATAGTCCGACCCGGTCATTACCTATTATTTTATTGTAAATAAGTTGTTATAAATATTCGTTCTAGAATATTCCATTCTGTACGGATAAGATACATAACTAAATCTCCAACTTTTTGGGAAGATCATGCAAATCCCTAACTTATAGGAGTTCATCTAAGTTAAGGAAAACCCTAATCATAAACTATAAATAGAGGAAAACGTGCAAGGTACAGGATATCGAATTCTCAATACAACTTCTTCTTCTCTTTACACTTTTATACTCCCAAACCCGAGACTTATTCTCACGCCGTAGGGTGGTTACAGGAATAACCCCATTCCTGTAACGAGTCCTAACGGTGTTTCTGTTTTGCAGTTTGCCGGTTCGGATCATTGATACTTGAAGTCTTCATCGGATACTACCGTAAGGTCAGTGTTTCTTCAATAATCAACCTAGATTTCAATCAAAGACTTCATCATCAGGACGATTTGATAGACCAAGAAGCAATTTTACACAATTTAGTCATTTTAATGGTAAATCAAATCGGTTTCAAAATCAAAATAGAAATTTTGGATATCAAAATCGATACCAAACTTCTGGTAATCGAAATTTTCAAAGAAGAAACGAACATAGGGGTTTTAGTAACTCAAATGTTCGACAACATCCAATTTTTTTCCAAAATTCGTGGTATAATAATGGGCGAAGAAGGTATCAACATAATAATTTTCAAAGGTCAGAAAATTCGAGATTTTATTGGAACTCTCGTAATCAAAGACCTAGTGAAAATTATAAATCTTGTTCAACAACGGGTAATACATCCAAGACACCAGTAAGGTGTGATGGATATCGGTTAGAAGCATCTTATATGGATTTACATGGTCGACCCAAAACCGGTCAGGTTTGGGTTGTTAAGTCTGACTGAGTTGTTGAGAATGTGCAGGATGACCAAGAAGGACTATTGATGTGTTCAACAGTGGTTGTTCCTGTAAAGTATCTGAGGTGAATAGTAGGTTAACATTGGTAACGAACTATTTACTTTAGTGATTATTATGATTATTCTAAAACTTTAAAAGTGAAAAACTTGTTGTCAGGTTAAAGTGGGAGTCTGTTTGTGTTTAAATTTCTATTTTTGAAACTTGCTCCATATAAAATAAAAACAAAAATTTAGGGGGAGAAGTTTCCTAAGCCAAAAAGAGTTTAGATAGTGCGTGAGTTTAGGGGGAGTAAGTTAGTAAGTTAAAAAAATTTTAAAAATAAAAAAAAGTTGAAAAATGAAAAACATAAAAAATGAAAAATTGAAAAAAGAGATTTCATGGTGTGAAAAAGAAGAAATGATAGTACATCAGCAAGTTAGATTGTCACACTCAAACTGAATTAAATTGCTTAAGTGTGATAGCAGCTTCATCATACGATGTACCAGTAGGCAAAAAGCATGAAATAATCAACTTACCAATGTGATATAAACCTAAATGAACTGAATATGAGTGGGGAACACATCAGTGGTGTATGGTTTAATGACCTTAAATCTTGCGTTGATAGATTGCCAAAATCTGAGGTTTTGGGTCTTTATATTGTTATTTCATCTGGAGATATCAGGGTTGTCCTTCTGCTGCATCCAGATACATGCTGACCTAGGCACAACCAGGATATCTTAAAAGAGCAAAAAATGCCAAATCCCATAAATGAAGAAGCTCTCCTAGAGAGTCATTCAAAATGTGCAAAATGCATAAATCGTACCAAAAAATGGTATTTGTCTTAGCCCTCGTTAGATATTTTGGTCTCTTTGCTGTACGGAAGTACTGACCTGATCACCAATTATCTATCGTTGAAAAACAAAACGGATGAATTCAGTATACTCACCTACTACGATGAATCTTTGTGCATACCTTGATCGCGGGTGTATATCCTGAAGTGGTACACACTAGTATATCAGAATAATATTACCTTAACGTATCGTACGGTAATGGTACTTGAAATGTTCATGCATTTTGTTTAAGTAGACAAACATACTGGTAATCGTCTTGGACTACTTTTCACGAAATATTAAATAAAGAATTATCTAATAGTGTGGAAAACAGTTTGATTGTGCTGATATGATCTTCTTACCGGTGATTCTCACAAAAATAGAGTGTTTATTACTTTTGTTATTTACTTGCTTTCAGAAAATATAAAAATCCAAAAATAGTGTCTTTTTCTGTTTAAAAATTCTTAATGTACGGAAAACTGTTATTCTTGGAGGAATTGTTACTGATAGGGGGAGACGGTGTTAGAAAGTGAGTTCAAAATTTTAAACCATGTAGGTTCGTGTGTGTTGGACAAAAAGTTTTGCGTGTTGCTGATAAGTTGAAAATGCTTAATTTGTGATACAGTTTAACTATATCTTGAAAAAATTATAATTTATTTAACTATGTTGAAAAATTCTTATGGTTTCTCGAGATGTTTGTTTTATAGTATACAGATTGAAGCAGTGTGTTGCTGAGAAGTTAAAGTGATGAGTTGCTGTGAAGAGGTGAGAATTTGATTGGATGCATGGTAGAACCTCCTTTCTACATTGCAGACAAAGTTGAAGAGTTTGAAGATTGCTGTGCAAATGCTGAACTGGAGTTTACTCAAGTACTAACTTGTTGAAGATTTGGTGAGTGGATGCATCAGCTTAGGGGGAGTCTGTTGCTGACAGAAGCTGTCGAAGCTGAAGCTATCCAAAGACCAAAGACATTGCAAGATTACATGAAGATTGCAAGATGACTGAAGACAAAGTTATTTTATGAAGCTGTTGTCAAGGGGGAGTTTGTTGGTGCATGTTTGTGACAACAGCTTAGATTTGGTCTTTGGATATCTTGTAATTAGTTAAACGATAAACGGTTAGCGGGTTTAGCTTTGTATTAGTGAGTTGTAATGTTTGGGCTAACCAAACCCACACATATTGGGTGTATGGGGGCGAATTGGGCTTAATCCAATTCGCAGTCCATGAGGTTTATCCTAGCCCAAGTTGCAAACCTTGTGTTATATAAACAAGGTTAGGCTTTAGGGTTGAGGTTAATCAGCCAAAACAGTTGCTAGAGAGAATTCGTGAGAGCTTATACAGCTTGGACGAAATTGAGTGTAGTTAGGGTTTGATTGATTGTAATTCGTGAGATTGATAATCAATAGAAACCCGGTTTGATTGTGAAATCTGTTTCCTACACGTTTTCTGCTATATTCTGATCAAGAGGATTCCGCACTCTTGATTAGATTGACAATTTTGTGAAAGATCCATACATCAAGGGGACCTACACCTTATCTTTATTCCAATCCTTTAAGGGAAACATTTCTATGTCACATGCTTCAACTTAAAAACTGGCAAAGTTGAGCTAATTGACAACTCAGCTGTCAAGCAAGTTTTTGGTGAAAGATATAGAGGACTTCAAGAAACACCACTGGTAAGTACAACCACTTATAAAACATTTTTAATAATCATGCACGTTGTTTGAAAAATACATGCATGTTATGAAATTATGTATATTCTATATTACCATAATCACACATGTTGGTTGTATCAATCACACACGTTAATAATAATAGCCATATTATCTAGCATTATTATGCCATACATTGTAGGTATACTCACACATTTTTTATATGATTGTAGCTAAGGATATTGGTATTATACCTGAAAAGCCACTTAAAAGCTACAAAAGGAATAACAAGAATAGAGTATGCCCAAATAGAAAGAAAAGAAATGGATTGGAGAACTCTTGAAAATCAAGTGGACTGTGGGATGTTTACCATGATACACATAGAAACCTACAAAGGAACATCACCATGGCCTTGTGGGTTTGTGAAAGAATCTGAACCACAACAAAAACAACTTCGATTCCTGAGATACAAGTATTTGAGTAAGATTGTATTATCTGACTACAATCTGATACGGAGAGAGAATTATGATAAGGAAAAAAAATTTGACAAGAGGCAAGACAAAGAGAAATTGTTGAAGGATGTGGAGAAAAAATTGCTAAAACATTAAACGATATGTTCGGTTAAAGATTGTGAAGTTGTTTAGAATATGTATTTGGTTTGCTATTTTGACATCAAATTTCAGTAGTTTTATTACAGTAAAACACACCTTCCCACACAAAGTAGAACAACACCTAAAAGAAACACATCACTCATCTACTCATTCAAACGAATTAAGAAATCCGATCTTCATCTCCATTGAGCATCTCAACACGGTTATTTCTTTCGCAATCTCATCCAACTGCTTCTCATCCCTCTCTCCAAGGTCAACCATGAACATCACAACGAGTTCTCGAAGACTATATTCTTGCATTTTAGAAAGCAAGTTGATTATCTCTTCTCTCCTCTTCGTATTCTCTCTAACCCTGTTAACATTAGTTTCAACATGTCTTTACAGGACCGACTGCAATTTATTCCTCAATCCTCTTATAGGACCGACTGCAATTTATTCCTCAATCCTCTTTTTCAATGCAACTCTTATGTTTGATGATGAAGATGATGCAGAAGAAGACGTTGAAGAACTTGCCATGTTTCAAGATAAGAAACTAGTGGTATTAGTTTCACTAAAAAAAGGAATCAAAATCTATAAAAAGATATTGATGTTATGAATTATCAAATGAAGACAAACATATATATCACATGCAAATAGTATGAATGAATTATCAAATGAAGACAAACATATATATATCACATGCAAATAGTATGATGGCAGACAAAACTATATTTCATTCATGTGCATAGTAATTTTATTAGTTATATATATATATGTAATGCATATCGATCATTGAGGTACACAGAATGAGAAAGTAAAGAAAATTCTTTGCAAAGTATATTAGCCCCTTTGTTTGATCAGTTGTACACTAGAGTAGTTCTATTTTACAGTGGTTTTATAACACGTTATCAGCACGAAGCTCTAGACAAGCACGAGGTTCTAGCCAAGCACGAGGTTCTAGCCAAGGAAACGTTCAAGCAATTATAATCAAAGTAAGTGTTTGATTAATTTATATAAACTATAATTGTTATGATAAACGTAATATTTCTTTTATACCGTGGGATTGTTTTCCTTTAGGAGACTCAGTTATCCAGACACTCCTATCATAAAAACATCTAAATCCTATACTTAATAATAAAAATGAGTACGAGATACCTATTGCTATGGGAATATAATAACTATGGGACTACTAACAATCTAAATCAGTGCAGAGAACCTCATACTATGGATATATAATAACTTGGGACTACTAACAATCTAAATTTCTTTTATGCACCTAACATTTACATTTATGTTATCTAACATTTATTTATGCACCTAACATTTACATTTATGTTATCTAACATTTATTTATGCACCTAATATTTATATTTATGTTATCCAACATTTATTTTCTAATGTTTAATAACGTTTATTTATGTTATAAAACTGGCCAAAAAGCATTTTGTGTGATGGAGACTTAGGCTCCTTTTTTTAGCTCCTTTATTGCAGTTTCTTTAAGGAAAAAGAAATAAAATAAAACTGGTGGGGCCTATATCATAATAATTCGTTCGAATTATTTCATTTACTGTGCGCTTTTACTGTGCGCTACTGTGCGCGTCGTTATCATCCACTATTCATAATAATTTATTTATTATTGTGCATACTAATTATATATATATATATATATATATCCGTAAAAAATGGCTATGGATATTTTACTATAAAATTACCAATTATTAATATCATCAGTGTTGTTATCGGAACCATTTAGAAGTGATACTCAGCACGTTACCCACGATACCTACCGAATCTAATATTAGTTTAAACATTTTGTTTGTTACCGAAATTTTCAAACCTAATACAGTAAAACTATTTTCAATGTGTATCATGGAAGCCTTAACCAAGCGTATTGTGTAAGCTTAATTTTTATCTATATAAGTAACCCAACACTCATGTAAATCCTCAAACCAACTGAACTTCTGATATAGTTCGACACATACCCAAAACAACTCATACTCAAATTCTATTTTTTTTAGAACTCAAACAAAGCCCAATATTACTATCATGAGTCTTCAGTTTTCTACTCGTGCACACGCTGAATCTTCAAACGCAGCAGAAATTCATGCCCAGATCGAAGTCCATAAATTTCTTCAGTTTAGGGATGCACGCACCCATACGAAATGTCTAACCCTCAGGAGGCTTAAAGTTAATACTATTAATAGTATCGACTGGAACATAACGGGGATTCTAGACAAAGATGATCGACTGACGAGGTTACTACCAATTGGTTCACCATGGCGTCGTTTTTTTGATATCTTAGAACCCTCATACGATGAATTTGTATATGAGTTCTGGTCTACTTTTCATTTCACACGAAATAAAGACCTATCTGAGCCCTCTATCGATTTTAGACTCGGTGGAAAAACTTTTAATTTGTCATTATCTGAGTTCGCAGTACATTTAGGTATTTATATAGAAGAAGAGGTTAGATCACCTATATTTATAAACGCATTAACCGAATATCCTGATCGCATACAAGATTATTGGTCTACACTTACACCAGCAGTGTGGAGTAGAAATAATAATTCTAGAACATTTAGAGATCCTCTTTATCAAAATATGCACCGTGTTCTAGCCAACACGATCAGGGGGCGCACGTCTAATCTACACAGGGTTAGTGGTACCGATCTTTTCCACTTATACAGTATTTTTGAGTCAGTCCATTGTAATATTGCTTACTCTCTTGCTATGTACTTTGAGCAATACCAAACACGTCTCCCGAAAAACCTTATGGGAGGATCATACATAACAAAAATAGCTAAATCTCTAGGTGTCATAAACGATCAGATTATTCAAGAATTATCCCCACCACGATTACCTGGAGTGGTAAGTTTTACCAATATTGATATAATACCTATTGATATTCCTACACAAACACAATCGTTTCAATCTGAGGCAGCACCGGTTATCCCAGAAAATACATCACAAAATATACAACAGCAACTGTCGCAGTTTCCTCCACCATCTTTTTATCAGTTTGATTTGTTGTCTCAACATCAGCCAATACCACCCGTGTTTGAACATATTTCAACTAACACATCTCAAACACAACATACTCAACCACAAACACCAGGCATCTACCAGGCACTTTCACCTTTAACTTTTGGGCAAGGAGAAATGATGCAACCATCCATATTTAATGATGCCATGACATTCCAAGAGTTGTTTGTACCAGAACAACTCATGTCACCACTATTACAGCAACAATCTTCACAACATCCGGAGCAACAACAACCGTCAATTGCTGAAGGGGGACCAAGTACGGTGCCTCTAATAAATCCACTTTTAGATCCAATGAAGGTTGCTAAACTAATAAAAAAGAACCGGAAAATGTCCAGACAAATAGAGTGGTTGACGAAAAAGAATGAGTGGCAGGAAGAAAGGCTAAGACAAGTAGCTAGTATTATCTCAAAACAATTTACTCCGCCACCTCCATCACCTCATGATTCTGATTCTGATTTTGATTAATTTCAGTTGTATATACAGACAGAGGTCTGCAAACATAACAATATACTAGAATCATTTTACTACGATTCAATTAGTTTAATATATCTATTCAAGTATCTGGAAAATACATACAAACTAAAAGACTTACTTGCTATAGCTGAAACTAGACCATTCGTAAGTCTGTGAATAAGCATAAATTAAAGGCTACGTATCTGGATAAGTAGCCATATGAATTGAAACATGTTTACATACAAATTGATATGGAAGATTACACGAGCATTGTCATCCCAACAGCAACTCCCATCACCGTTAGATGGATCCCACCACCATATTAATAATTATGTGATTGAATTATTTTGCACTACAGAACGAATATATATTTGTATTCAAGTGTATGGATTCTTGTGATGAATCATCATAAAGAGTTGGCTATAACTATAAACTCTTTTTGGGAAGTTAGAAAACTGTCAGATTTATTTGATTCATAAAAACAAGTTTATATTTACAAAATATATTAAATTGTAAAGACGAAGCATGATAAACATACAAGTTTGGGTTGTACATACATACACACATACAAATGTTTTGTGGAAATACAAATGACAAACATATGTATATGAATAATGCCAATAACGGTTCTTCCTGGGACATTCAAAATTAATAGAAAGAATGGGAAAAGCTAATTACCTAATGGTACAAAGCTTTTAAATAGAGGATGCTCTATTTTTCCCAAAAATATGTGCCTCATGCACATGTGACAGTCATATAAGGATATGATGATATTAAACTTATGGCATGACAGATTAAGCCATCAAGGATATACTATGATGAAAAGGATTCATATATCATATAATGATCCTAAAAGGGATTAAAGGATACACATATCCTAGCATGATACCATTTAGTGTTTAAATCGATGCATCGTCTAAATGGTTATCAATTCGCAACTTGAAGTTTGCACATATGGCTTAGCTAATATAGCAAGAATATTATTTCAGACTGGAAAATTTATAAATTCTAAATTATCAATGATCATTGGAACAAGTATTATTATTGAAACATTTACTCCCCATTACAGTTATTTTAGAAACCAAATATTTATCATCTTTGGGAGAGCGATATATACTGAAATTGTTACAACACAACGCACAAAGATGAGATTTAATGACATGTTGGGAATAAATAATTTATAGCCATAAATGGGAGATTTCTTATGGGCTTCATTTGCTGATTATAAATCCCAACATGAGGGGGAGATAGAAAACAACTGAAAATGAAATAAATTTTGAAGTTATCATTGTATTATCTGTATCCTTGAGTAAAATATTTAAAAGATATTTTAAGAAGTTTTCTAAAAATGAAATAAATTTTGAAGTTATCATTGTATTATCTGTATCCTTGAGTAAAATATTTAAAAGATATTTTAAGAAGTTTTCTAAAAATGAAATAAATTTTGAAGTTATCATTGTATTATCTGTATCCTTGAGTAAAATATTTAAAAGATATTTTAAGAAGTTTTCTAAAAATGAAATAAATTTTGAAGTTATCATTGTATTATCTGTATCCTTGAGTAAAATATTTAAAAGATATTTTAAGAAGTTTTCTAAAAATGAAATAAATTTTGAAATTATCATTGTATTATCTGTATCCTCGAGTAAAATATTTAAAAGATATTTTAAAATTCATCCAAAAAGTTTTGAATTGCTCTAGTTAAAATTAATGTCCAAGAAGGACAAAGACATATTGAGAATCTTATATACCAGATGCTAATGTTTTAGCTCGAGTTGATATTACAGACAAGCAAAGGGATAATAATAATATGGCTATTGAATCCCGTTTGAAACATGGGAGGCCAGTGGGTTCAAAGGATAAAACATCCTCGAAATAGAAAATGCACTGAAAGGGAAATTGGCCATAAAAGAAAAAAATGGTAAATTCAATTCCCTCAGGAAGGAGTAAATGATAAAACATTCCCTTAGGAAGGAGTGAATGATAATACATTCCCTCAGGAAGAAGTAAATGATTCCAACATAGAATTGTCGATTAATTATGGTTATACACATATATTATGGAATCAAGATGAAATAGAAAGTTTAAAGCATAATAGACCATTTGATTTTTCAAACATTAAATATCTTGAAAAAATAGGAAGTTATTATGCTTATATTTAACCAAAAAGGAAATCTCACAAACTAGGCACCTAGCTCGGTTGACTAGGTGCGCGAAAGGGTGTGGCCTAGACCCGGGTTCGATCCAGGGGACGGCCAGTTTCACCATTTTTACCATACAAATTTAGAAATTTTTCATTAACACGTTGCAAGATGAATTATATTTTCCTTTTTCATATTCTCCTAAGGTGAAACGAAATTTTTGATACACTTGAGGTATGTAAGGTATAATTTATATTTTTACTAACCCATCGAAACAAGTTTGGTTAGTTTTTGTAAATACAGGTAATGTAACAAAACTCAGTTGTGGATCTTATGATATTTATTTCCAAAATGGAACCAGAAGTCTCATATGAAGATCATATAACACTGATCGGAAAAAGATTGCCTACCTAAGGATTGTTGTCTATAAAGCTTTGATCAACTTTCAAGGAAGATAGAGACAAGTCACATAAATGATACATATTAATATGAGGGGGAGTACTATACAAGTTGCACTATTTTTCCCTTAACTAAGTTTTATCCCATTGGGTTTTCTTAGTAAGGTTTTCAATGAGGCAACATACATGATCCAGAAATATCAGGAGAAGACTATACACTGCACTCTTTTTCCCTTAGCTATGGTTTTATCCCACTGGGTTTTCCTAGCAAGGTTTTTAACGAGGCAGTATTCTATAGTCAAACCCCAAAGTTGAAAATTGTCATCCAACTTGGAACGTATGGATTATTGATCAAGTGAATGGTGATAATATGTCTGAGGGGGAGTGTTATGAATTATCAAATGAAGACAAACATATATATCACATGCAAATAGTATGAATGAATTATCAAATGAAGACAAACATATATTTCACATGCAAATAGTATGATGGCAGACAAAACTATATTTCATTCGTGTGCATAGTAATTTTATTAGTTATATATATATGTAATGCATATCGATCATTGAGGTACACAGAATGAGAAAGTAAAGAAAATTCTTTGCAAAGTATATTAGCCCCTTTGTTTGATCAGTTGTACACTAGAGTAGTTCTATTTTACAGTGGTTTTATAACAATTGAACATTATTGAGGTTTGCATTATTGAGAATTGGTTACTATTACAAATTTTGGACTTTTATACATAGTCAATATCTATAATAATGCACGTTATAAAATATAATAATGCACGTAAATAAATATTAGAATTTTTTAGACTTAAACTTAAGTCACGCACGTTATAAGCTGTAATAACGCATGTTAGAATAAAAATTCCTCATGTTATTATGCATGTTATATTGTTAATCACACACGTTTTTTTTTAATACTACAACGAATTTGTCACATATGCGTAAATACGTGATTATTACGCATGTTTTATAAATAATCATGCATGTTGTTTTGTATAATACAATGAAATAGTCAAGTATGTCTTCACATATGTTTATCACACATGTTGTACAAAGATATAAACATTGTCTCATTGAATTAAATACTATCATCGATAAATGTTAACCGTCTCCATGATTGAATCTATGACATAGTAAATGAGATCGAAAACAATATGAATTGAGCGAAATCAATATGAATTTTTTCAATAGAATCATCTTCGTCTTGAATTTCGACATCTTCTGCAATTCTTCCCGCACTACTCTCCATCATAATCGCAATAAACGATACCCTAATTCGCTAAAATTTAAACCACTATTAGGAGTTTAAAATTTTTGAAATATTTGAAAGCGAATTGCTTGATTTGCCATTGGGTGTAAAAAATGAATGACACGCGTCTCAATCTCCTGCTCGCGTATCTTCGCACGATAAGGTACTATCGTATTCTACACTCTCTTAATATCATAAAGAGGTAAAATGAGATGTACATCAGTTCTTCACATGTTGAAAGAGTGAATTTGTACATGGATAAGTTGTTCTTTGTCTGCTATTTAATAACTAGTTTGATTCCATCAAACTAATTGTTTTTATTTCTTCATCTATATTTAGACCTTGGAAAAAAATGTTGTCTCTTTTAGTGTTTTTATCGGCTTTCTCTCCTTAACAATGCTCGGTCATTCGTTTGATTTTTTTAACTCTGGTCCATTGTTTGTTAAATTTACTAAATGCTTAATGAGTCTTGTGATTGTTTGTTCTATCTGAAAAATGCTTAATTAGTCTTGTTTCAACCTGGAACCAAGAACATTTTCACTATACATTATTAGGAGTGAAGTCATTGTTACTAAACTTAGTGTTTAGTTTTAAGGTTTAGCTTTAGGATTTAGGGTTAACTATAGGGTTTAGATTCAGGGTTTATAGTTTAGATTTTATGGTTTAGCTTTAGGGTTTAGAATTAGGATTTTGGGTTTAGCTTTAAGGTTTAGTGTTAAGGGGTTAGGGTTTCTGGTTAGGGTTCGACGAGCCGGTTCTAATGCCACTGGAATGAGCTCAATTGGAGTTTGTTTGACCCGGTTTCCTATGTTTCTTAGGATAAGGATATTTTGAATCGGATCCAATACCGACTTACAAACCCCCGTTGACCTGTCACATCAACCAATATTGTCTGCTACTTCGCCCGATAGGGTGATATGCACAAAATGCAACATATAAATCATATCAAATAAGGTGTAAAACAACCCTTTTTTAGTACTAATGTTGGAAAAGTGTGTTTCTTTGTTTACTTTTAATTTTCAGGATTAAAAGAGCTTAAACAGAAAGGAACAAATTAACGGCAAAAACCAACATAGACACGAAGAAAGGAAGTTGATACACTATACCGACCCTCCAAGCTTCACCACAAAGACAAAAATAACAAAACCAGAACCCAAGCACGGGGCTGTGCCAGCCGGGCATGGGAGAACCCAAGCACGGGGCTGTGCCAGCCGGGCATGGGGCCGTGCATATGACAACCCACAATTTTAGGTTAATACTTTAACCTAAACATCGTTACTTTAGGCATACATTCATAGCACTGCATTTAACTTGGGTTAGTTAAATTAGTTTACTTTGGTAATTCGGGGAATTACCGGAACACTCACATGATAATTCTAGAACGTTGGTGACTAACACGAATAATAATTATAAACGGGCAGTATATACGAAACTTATGTGTTGCATGACAAATTCGTGAATTATATGCTTAGTTGTAAATTACAAGTTGTTATGTGCTTTGTGTGAAAGTTGCATAGTTAGGGGTGCTTTATGGTTAAGTTAGAAACTTTAATAAAACTCCTGCATAACCCTAAACCTCCCTCACAAATCACTCTATGACAGTTTTCTAATCATCATTTCTGTAATCATTGGCTACACCAAGTTCTCACATAATCATCCAATCTTTGATCCTTCAATCCTTCAAGAACAAACCCTAGAATCAAGTTGAGGTAAGTGTTTATATTATACGTTGTTATTCTCATTCTATTGATTTCATGCAAATCCTAGTTCTCCAAACAATAGTCCTGCGTTTAGTTGATCATTTTGATTGAATGAATGTGTTTGTGAAGGAATGTGCATTGTTTGTTAGACACTAGGGATGTCTTTGATATGATTGTATTGCCAAACTGTTGCTGTGATTCGTAGCATTGCAGATTAGGGTTTGTGATGGTAGGAACTGTTACATTGAAAAGAAACTACAATTGTTGATTGTTTCGTATTCTGTGCTTTTAATTGTCCAGAAATAATTGTCAGACTGTGAAGTCACAAAGTCCGAGTTTTGAATAATAGTCCGAGTTTAATATATAAACAAGAATCCGAGTTTTCATTACTCCGCATATATATATATATATATATATATATATATATAGGGTCGGGATTTGGAGAAAACGGTGAAAACGGTGAAAAGTGTGAGAACGGTGAGAACGATTATGGATCGTCCGATCAAAACAATCAATGGACTAGATTGCGTGGTGGCATTTTCGTAAATAACATCAATATTATTAGGTGGGGCGTGCTTCATTAAGGGTAAAAGGGTCTTTTTACCCCTCATATTCAAAACGCCATCATATGATAAAATGCCATACAAAAAATAAAACGCCATTAAAAACAAAACGCCAAAAATTAAAAATAAAACGCGTTGAATATTACAGGAAGATGAAACAACACAAATAACTGAATTACAGTTATTAACATTTATTAGAAGAAATTCCCTCCTAAATTACGCGCCAAAAACATCATTATATAAACAAACGTAAAAACAAAGCTTAAATAATCACTTCAATCTATCCATTTTCTGCAAAAAAACATCTTTAACCAAAAAACGCCAAACTAAACAAAACGCCAAAAATGGCAACAATCGTTTCGTTGAGATACACTATGGGAATCAGGCGATACGTCATCCATTTTGACAACAGAAAGAGGGTGTATGTTAAGACGATCCGGGCTATTCTGAAGATGGAAGAAGAGATACAGAGGCAAATCCTATCCATTGGCATCGCTCTAGACAACGAATGCCATGAAACGCATATGTTTATGAAAGCATTATCCAGCAAATTTGGACCAATCAAAGGAAATGTGAAGCCAGACCCTGTCATGACATCGTGGCGTTTTGATGATGAAACAGACATGGTGACGATTACATACGACAGCGGAGAGCAGCAAGTCTACTGGCTAGAGAACATCATGACAAAGCAGGGACTGGGGTTCATGGAAGAATTGCATAACGCCACCTGTACCAACCCAGAAATAGACTCAAAATTGGAGTTAATGCAAGACATGTTCAGGTGGAGGCTTCAAAATCTTCAAGAACAAGAAGCTGATGAAGGTGAATGTGATGACATGGATGAATATCAAGATGAAGACTCCGAGGAGGAAGAAGATGACACAAGTGATGGATACTATTCAGACTTCTATGTAATCTTTTTTTAAGATAATTAAATGATATATTACTATCTTATTAGCAAAACGCCAAAATAATACTAAAAATGGTTAACCTAACAAAACGCCATAAATAACAAAAAATATTTTCCTCCTTACTATTTTATTTACTCCGTTATTGTATTTTGTCATGATGGTCTGCATAAAGGTCATTTAAAAAAAACCCCAAACTTAGAAGATGGGACGTCTATAACCTATAAAACTGATAAAAGCTGATCAACACAGTAAATACAAAATACAGTAACTGAAAAGACAGTTACTTTATAACTATCATTTATTACAATAAAAAGTCCCGCCTAAACTACGCGCCAAAAAACTCCTATAAGAGAGGGGTCTATACACAATGAAATTAATCACACCCAGAAAAACACAAAAACGCCATATCCTCTAGAAACCACTACCTTTAAAACGCCACAGATGTCAAAACTTTCACTGAAATGGATCCTTTTTCTAAGAGGGTTAACTCAATAATATTTTGCTGGATGAGATGGACAAATATTCAAGAAAAAGAGACTGATGACAGTGATATGCCATCATGTGAGCTTTCTTCTTGATGATTATAGGCATGGAAGAAAGGGTTCAACTAAAGTGTAAAATGCTATTTTAGACTCCATTATTATAAATAGCGTCAAGAGTTGATCTTCAATGACATGCCGCCAAACAAGAATATCACACCAAAAAACAGGATGCCATTAAGCAGCTTCTTCTGAAAAAGACGGGGTTTATGTAGGAAAGTTGGCAACTAGTAAAACTATTCAAAAAAGGTTCAAAACACCAAAACAAATTCAAGAAGATAGAGGCTGATGACAGTGAAGATTCGGAAGAGAAATTAGATTACAATTTTTTTATTATTTTAGTTTTCATTTTATATTGTTTTGATATCAAGTTATATGTTGATTTGTTAACTAGTTCTCTATAAAAAAATAATAAATAACATTATTATATAAAACGCCAAAAACTACAAACACCAAAAAACTAGAAGTATGAAAACTGGGAGAACAGCTGCTGCCAAAACACCATGTAAAGGGTATTAAATGCTAAAAAATTCACTAAACGCCAAAAAAAAAATTTGGTCTTATTGTAATCTTATGCAACTATTAGACTCGTAGTGAATTATTATACAAAACGCCATAACGCCAAAAAAATTAACCAGAAAACTCTATGACGCCAAAAAATTATATATGTGACACAAAAACAATTAATTCAACGCCAAAAAGTTTAAAAAATACGATTAACGCCAAAAAAAACTTAGACACAATAAAATATTATACCACGTTGGGAAATAAAAGAAGAATGAAAAGACAAAAAAACCCCTCCGCCCTTCTCTATGAAGCGGGACACGTGTTAGGCCAGGAAGCGTTCTCACCATTCTCACACTTTTGAGCGTTTTCTCCTGATCCCGTTTATATATATATTTATAACGTGTTGTCCGAGTTTGTTATTGGAGTTCCAAGTTTATATATGAGAATCATGATGGTCCGGGTTTAACTTATGATAAGGGTTCTGAGTTTAATACAAATCATATCTTCCGAATTTAATAAAAGTGAAAGGATCCGAGTTTATAACTTTGAGGTGTCCGAATTTAAGAAAGAATAGAAGGATCGAAGTTTACTATCTTGATGCGTCTGAGTTATCTATTTTAATTTCAATGGAGTCCGAACTACTTGATGGGCCGGACTTGTACATGTAGTTGCTTCGACTTTATTAAAATAAATGGGGTCCGGATATCTTAAATGAAAAGGAAGGTCCGGCTATAATGAATGCATGTCCATGTTTCAGAGTTTTTAAATGAGGTATACATATACACTATCCGAACTTAGCTATATTTGTTAGTGGGCTGAGGTTACTTAAATGGTGGGTTGGGCACGTAAAGGTTAAAGGGGTCCGGGTTCCTTTTAAAATGAAGGTCCGTACATATATGTAGAGGCATATGTGTAAGACCCGTCTCATTTATCTATATTTATATATAAAAGTACGCATTTTTAAACCAAATGCATCATTGTTACAAAACTTGGTTATGATGATAGCATACATAGTGTTAATATTCTAGTTAACCATCTAACTAGTTAAAGTATTCAAAACATTTAATAAAGTGTTTACAAAATACACAATTGTCTAAAACAAGATTAGATTAACGTGAAAGCTTCAAAACGTGGTGTTCGGTTCTTGAATTCTTGCTTGATCGGCATCCGGAGTGAGACGAACATCACCTAATGTCAAAACCACGTCAATTGTTAGTTTTGACAATATAAAGACGTATATATTCAAGTTCTAATGCCCAACAATGAAATTAAAAATAAAATTTCAGAAACTTGGTCTGTCGCGCCACGCGACAGACTTTGCTTAACCCTTCGCGGGCCGCGAGAACGCTCGCGTGTCGCGCCAGCACAAGTGGTTCCCCTCGCGTGGCGCGAGGGAGACCTTTTTCAAGCGGGTGCGGGTTTTGGTCCTGCATATTTGCCCAGCACCACTTTTTCCAAAAATTCAAACTTCTAAGACTCATAACTTTTTATCTACACGACCGTTTTAGTCGATTCTTTTTCCTATGCATGCGTAATAAAAATACGGATCTAATCATTCAACTTTCATGCAACAAAACCCGATTTATAAACGAATTGTTCACAAATTCATGTTTCAATTATTCAACCCTTATGCTATGTAACATATTATTCGTCATTCAAACTTTTTCGACTTCTAGACTTAATTACCCATTCCCCGGGCTTGTCAACTTTGGTGTATCAACACCCTTACATGGTTTTTACGCGCACAATAGAATTTCATGCGCGTTTTTCCATATTTCAAGCATGCCGCTTATTGCAAGGATTTCAAATGATTTCTATCGTTTGACCCGATATCACGGGTTCATATAAATCGATTTGGTGTATCCAATTCCTTGGTAACTCACCTCTTATCTCAAGAATATAATGTGACTTTCAAATCTCTACATAGCTTGTTGTTTAAAAACATAGTTTTAACCCGTTTAGTTGTCAAGTGATAATCCTTCACTTTGATGTCAACTAAGATTTATTCCAACGTCTATTTTAACCATTTTCTATGATATGCCAAACGGTTCTAACCGCTCATTTCAATTCGTGTCACTTATATCAATTATGCCTTAACCAATCATTTCAAGTCCGTTTAGGTTACCGAGTGAACTTCGTCACTTCAATGGCTTACTATATATACACTAACTATTCAAATTAACCCGTTTGATCTATCGAGTGAACTTCGTCACTTCAATGATACATCAAACATCCTTATCATATTACGACATCATTTACAAAGCACACTAAACATTCTTTGTACTAAGTATAGGAACGAATAGTTACGTACCTTTAAAGCACCCCTTTCAAGCGCGTATCCCCTCCGGCTTGTCCACTTGACGATCCGGATTCCTTGCCTATAGAGTTCAACCAAATATTGTTTAGAACTCTTTTCTCAACATATCATGCATAATTTTCCATATCGTACAAACATGCGTTTTTATCTCAAATTCACTATGTTAGCTTTCTCTTAAGCATTTTAACAAACACTTTAAGAGCATGGTTTTTAAATAACCATTATCAAGTTCATGTCTCAACTATTTAGCCGAATTTTTATACTTTTTGCAAGTTCTTTACTTCTAGCATGTATATCAATATCAAATTCGCTTCATGCAAACCGTTTAACATCAGTTTTCTGATTACTTATTAGGTTTCCTTATTATTCACAAAACCCATTTAACACTTAGATGGGTAAACATGAATATTCATAATTTGAACATCAATTTCACAAATTATTAGCTAGGGTTTATGATGGAGAGTGTGAAACTCATGCCTTAAAGTGCATTATATTGTGTATGTTATTGTGTTTTAAGCGATTAGGTATCTTGAATTTGATAATTACGAGTATTGATAATTTTACAGGATAATCGCTTAATTCGGGCAAGTTGGATCTTGAAGGGACCTTGGAACACACAAAGATTGGCGGCAACATATGTGAGTAAAGGGGATGGTTTATTTGTCAACAACATCATCATTCAACGTCACCTATTGGCTGACATCACATGGGAAAGAGTCTAATTACTCTTCATCATTAATATTAATGATCTTCACATGAGAAAAGAAAAAAAAAAAAAAAAGATAAAGGGAAGGTCACGTGTAGGCATGAAAAGGTGTAGGCATGAAAAATGAAAAAGACAATATCCTCTATCTTCATAAATATCATGCCAGACAATATCAAGAAAGTGAAATATGGCTGCTCGTTTGCGTAAGGGGGTTGCATGTGATTGTGTATGGTGGGCTCTTATCACAACTAGGGGGTGGGGATCCACGAAATAATGGGCAGCAACCTTTATTATCTTTTCTTTTGGGCTTGCCCCTCAACAATTGGCGGCTGGACTCTAAACAGGCCCATCATTATCATCGATTGGAGGGGGCAGCCAAAAAGGAGTTATGGTTCACAATTTTTGGAGAGGATATAACGGTTACGAGAGGGAAGGCAGCCGGATAATAATTTTCATCACTGAATATCATCGATTATCATCTCAAGCCTTTGAAGATCGAACGAGTACCATGAACGGCTAGTCTCGTCGGTTTCACCCCGGTGTAGATTTTTGTAAGAATTCTAGGGTTTATGCATTCGTATTTTGATTTGATTTTGTGACAAATTGTTTAGTATTTGAAACCTTCGATAATTGTCTTGCATTTGTTTCGAATTCGTAAATTGTCGAGTGATGATAAAATTTGACTTTGTGAAATGGTTATGTGCACTTATGCCTTATCGTAGGTTAGGATTTACATGTCCGAGGTAACGAAGTGCATTACAGTCCGTTGTCTATGACGTTGATAGCAATTGGCACCTAAGCTTCGTGATAGTAATCCGTTAATCACTATATGCAATTGAATCAAGTTAAAACATGTAGGAACCCTAGGTCTTGCAATTATCGAACCGGGTGTGATCCGTATTCTAATTTCTTGTTTCAACTTTTTAGTTTAGTTTACAATCTTAATTAATTACACATTGTTTTAAGAATAACATCAAATTTTCGGTTCACTCCGATTTATTTTCAAAACCAAACAAACTTATAAAAATTAGCAAACTTCATAATCACATTGTACATATTTGTAAATAGTCTAACTAATCGAACGGGTCGTGCGATACTGACCACATGCTCTTCGTGGATTCGATACCCGACTTACCCTAGCTACCTAGGTTTAATTGGGTTTTTGACTGATCGGGACGACACGGTCACGTCAGTTTACATCTAAACATGTTTCCAAAACTAATTTCATCTAAGCATCAACATATCAAGCTTAAATTTTGATTTCACAAATCATCAAGAATCTGAGATGGAACTAAATGATGGAATTTAGCATACCTTATGATCACTTCGCTGAGATGATCACTAATCTATGCTTGGAATTCGATTTGGAACAATTTAGAGCCTTCAATTTGATCAATTTGTTGAAACTAGGGTTTTGAAGGTAGGTTTTGGTCACCCCCTGCTCCTGATCGATCCAGACACACACTTCTAGTGTGTGTTTGGTAATTTTTATTTTTGTTTTATAAAATCAAGTTTCCACATTAACACTTTTGGCCCTCCAACTAATGCCAAGTTAAACTTTAGATGTTTTAATCAAGTTTCTTTGTTATAACTAGACTTATGACTAACTAGGTTATTTATTCCTAGTTAGTTTATTTTCGTTTATTGTATACTTTATAATTTTAATATAAAGCTTTATATTTTCGGGGTGTTACAAGTCCACTCCCTTAAAAGGGTTTCGTCCTCGAAACCAAGGTACGTACCGAACAATGTAGGGTAGAGTCATTGCATCTCCTCTTCGGATTTCCATGTAGTATCCGCACCCTTTCGATGCTCCCATTTAACCTTTACTTGGTTAATTTTCTTGTTTCGTAAACTCTTAACCTTTCGATCTTGGATTCCAATCGGCCTCACCGCATAATTAAGACTATTATCCACTTCAATGTCGTCATAGGGGATATAAGTCGTCTCTTCGGCTAAACACTTTCGGAGATGTGACACGTGGAACGTGCTATGGATTCCACTCAATTCCTTGGGTAGTTCAAGACGGTAATCGACCTTGCCAACCCGTTCGATGATTTTAAATGGCCCAATAAATCTCGGGCTTAACTTTCCCTTTTTTCTGAATCGAATAATCCCCTTCCACGGAGATACTTTAAGCATAACTCTGTCTCCAATTTGAAATTCGATCGGTCTCCGTCTCTTATCGGCATACGACTTTTGCCTATCTTGGGCCGCTTTTAGATGAGCCCGAACCATATCAATCTTCTCACTCGTGGCTCGAACTATTTCTTTATGTGCGACTTTGCGTGGTCCCACTTCGCCCCAACACACCGGGGTCCGGCATTTTCTACCGTAAAGCATCTCGTATGGAGCCATACCGATGCTTGCATGGTAATGGTTATTTTAAGAAAATTCGACCAATGGAAGATAAACATCCCAACTTCCTCCGAAATCGATAATACACGCCCGTAGCATATTTTCCAATGTCTGTATTGTCCTTTCACTCTGTCCATCCATTTGAGGATGATACGCAGTGCTAATGAACAATTTAGTTCCCATTTGCTCTTGGAATTCGTGCCAAAAGTTCGAGGTGAACCGGGTATCTCTATCGGACACGATGGATATCGGTACTCCATGGCGTGCCACTATCTTGTTAGTATACACCTCAGACATCTTTTCTGACGTATAAGTCTCACGTATCAGAATGAAGTGAGCACTTTTCGTCAGTCTATCCACAACTACCCATATAGCATCAAATCTGCGGTTTGTTCTTGGCAGTTTGGTCAATAGATCCATTGTAATCTGCTCCCATTTCCAAACTGGGATGTCCAACGGTTGTAGTTTACCATATGGCTTTTGGTGCTCTGCTTTGACTTGAAGACACGTCAAGCATTTTTCCACGTATTTCACTACGTCTCTTTTCATCCCGGGCCACCAATAATTTTGCTTTAAATCATTATACATATTGGTCGCCCCCGGGTGAATAGAATAACGGGACTTGTGAGCTTCGTCAAGTAAAAGCGTCTTGACCCCGCACGAATTTGGAACCCATATTCTTCCAAAACGAGTCTTTAACCCGTTGTTACCATCCACCAATTCTTTCAATTGGCCAACTATTCTCTCTTTCTTCAAATTTTCCTCTTTCATTGCTTCATCTTGAGCTTTTCGGATTTGTTCGAGCAATCCCGATGTCACTATAAGATGCATCGATCGCACTCGTATAGGAGAATAATCTGCCTTTCGGCTCAACGCATCCGCCACTACATTGGCTTTCCCGCGGTGGTAATGTATTTCACAGTCATAATCTTTTACCGTTTCCAACCATCGTCTCTGTCTCATGTTCAACTCCTTCTGGTCGAAGAAGTACTTTAAACTCTTGTGGTCGGTGAATATAGTGCACCTCACCCCGTATAAATAATGCCTCCATATTTTTAGCACAAATACGACTGCCGCTAATTCAAGGTCGTGCGTAGGGTATTTCTTTTCGTGCACCTTCAGTTGCCTGGAGGCATAAGCTATAACCTTGCCTCGTTGCATTAAAACGCAGTCGAGTCCTGAATGTGACGCATCCGAGTAAACTACCATGTCATCGACTCCGTCCGGCATGTAAATACCGGAGCGTGGGTCAATTTTTCCTTAAGCGTTTGGAACGCTTTTTCCTGATCATCGCCCCATAAAAACTTTTCCTCCTTACGAGTTAATTTGGTTAACGGCGAAGCGATTTTGGAGAAATCTTGTATGAATCTCCTATAATATCCCGCAAGCCCAAAAAAGCTTCTGATTTCCGAAGGATTCTTCGGAGGATTCCATTTCGCCACCACTTCTATTTTTTACGGATCTACCAACACCCCGTCTGCACTAATGATGTGCCCGAGAAATTGCACTTCCCGTAACCAGAAGGCACATTTCGAAAATTTCGCATATAACTTTTCTCTTCTGAGCGTCTCTAACACCTCACGTAAATGACTCGCGTGTTCAGCTTCATTCCTTGAATACACCAAGATGTCGTCGATGAACACTATCACCGACTTATCCAACATCGGTTTGCAAACCCGGTTCATGAGGTCAATGAAAGCCACGGGTGCATTGGTCAATCCGAAGGACATCACGAGGAATTCGTAATGTTCGTACCGTGTACGAAAGGTCGTCTTCGGTACATCCTTCTCCTTGACCTTCAGCTGATGATACCCCGATCTAAGGTCAATCTTGGAGAACCAACTCGTACCTTTTAGTTGGTCGAATAAATCATCAATTCTTGGGAGCGGGTATTGATTTTTCACCATGAGTTTATTTAACTCCCGGTAATCGATACACATTCGCATACTCCCGTCCTTCTTCTTCACGAACAGCACCGGTGCACCCACGGAGACACACTCGGCCTAATAAACCCCTTTTCGAGCAGGTCTTGAATCTGAGACATCAACTCTTGTAGCTTCGATGGCGCGAGCCGATACAGCGCCTTAGCTACAGGCTTCGCACCCGGAATCAGTTCGATTCCGAACTCTACCTCACGTTAAGGCGGTATTCCCAGTAAGTCTTCCGGAAACACATCTTCATACTCGCGTACCACCGGTACGTCCTCAATCTTCAGCGATCCCTTCTCTGGTTCGTTTGCGTATATCATAGACGCTCCACATCCGTGCCTCATAAGCTTGTGAGTCTTTAGCATTGAACATATTATGGGATTACCCCCTTTTTCGCCATATATGGTAACGTGCCTTCCGCTTGGAGATGTCAGTTTTATCTCCTTACGGAAGCACATGACCTTCGCATGATGTCGAGATAACCAATCCATCCCGACCACTGTTTGAAATTCTCCCATCGACATTGGGATCAAGTCTATCGAGTATTCTTCACCATCGATATTTAACTTACAATCTTGGCACACATCGCACACAATGAAGCTTTTGTTATCACCTATTTCTACTTCTAGAGGCATAGGTAATTTCGTCAATAAAAATGAAGGATGTCGAATAAATCCATGTGAAATAAAGGATTTATTCACACCCGTATCAAATAATACACGTGCGGGAATTGAATTTATAGCGAATATACCTGAGACCACATCGGGTTCTATCTTTGCTTCGGCTGCGGTTAGCTGGAAGGATCTGACTTTTGCCTTTGGAGTTTCTGCTTGCAAACTCTTGCCATCCTTCTTTCCGACTAATTCCGGGCACTCAGATTTCTTGTGGCCCGGCTGGTAGCATTTATAACAAACTGAGACTTTACTCGGGCATAGCGAAGCCGTATGCCCTGTCTTCCCGCATATAGGGCATGGCTTATCTTTGAACCGACACTCACCCTTGTGCCCTTTACCGCATACTTTGCAACTTGGCGATCCACTTTTCGCTTCCTGTTTCTTAGACGACTCCGTTATTCATGCCTTCTTCGTAGGGCTTGGATTAACAACCTGTACCCTTCGTTCACCTCGCTCGACTTGCTTTTTCAGCTCTATCTCTCTTTCCCTAGTAGTGTTTATAATCTCGGTGAGAGTTTCGTATTTCGTGGGAGTCATGAACTCCCGATACTCGGCACTCAACATGTTGTAGTAATAATATATTTTCTGCTCTTCGGTCGTTACTAACTCGTCACAGAATCTCAGTTTGTCGAGGAAGATACCCGTGATCTTGTCGATTGATTCACCTTTTTGCCTTAACTGGATGAATTCCTCCTTGATTCTGTTAATGGCCGCTTTGGGACTGTGGTGTTTAAGGAATGGTGCCTTAAACTCGTCCCATGTCATCGCCCTCGCTGCTTCATTCCCAATCTCTTTTTTCTTATTATCCCACCAATCTTTCGCTTGGCCACTCAACTGACCCGTACCGTAAGCTACGAAGTCATTCGTGTCGCAGTGGGTTCTTTCAAACACCCCCTCGATATCGCTCAGCCATTGTTGGCATATTATCGGATCAACTTCTCCATTGGAAATTGGCGGTTTACATGCCATGAATTCTTTGTATGAGCACCCTTTTCGTTCTCCTGATTTTTCCTTTGCTGGGTTGGCATTATCTTCCAACCTCTTAATCCGCTCTTCGACTACCGAAAGCACCGTATTTTGGATCTTGTCTATAAAACCAGACATGCTATTTTCGATTGTCTGTCCTACCTCTTCGGCAATCGCTTCTTTCATTTGCTCGGTGACTATTGGCACCGCATCATTGTTACCTTTTTCCGTCATCTTGAAACTGAAATGTTTATACCAATTGTTAAACATTTCATTTATATAACATATACTTTATTCACTTTGGTTTAGCCAAGCTCACCACTTGCTTAAACCATTCGTGTTTAGTGCACCTTCCGGGTTTGAGTGTGTTAGCTCGCTCTTCCCATGCACATGAATTCATATTTCTTTTTCTAACATTCAATAAGATCTACTAAAGTAACTAATTCTTACCGGATGTTTGATAAAGATTCGAACCGAACACACCTTGTTAATAACCTTGAGCTCTGATTACCAACTTGTAAGACTCGTCTCATTTATCTATATTTATATATAAAAGTACGCATTTTTAAACCAAATGCATCATTGTTACAAAACTTGGTTATGATGATAGCATACATAGTGTTAATATTCTAGTTAACCATCTAACTAGTTAAAGTATTCAAAACATTTAATAAAGTGTTTACAAAATACACAATTGTCTAAAACAAGATTAGATTAACGCGGAAGCTTCAAAACGTGGTGTTCGGTTCTTGAATTCTTGCTTGATCGGCATCCGGAGTGAGACGAACATCACCTAATGTCAAAACCACGTCAATTGTTAGTTTTGACAATATAAAAACGTATATATTCAAGTTCTAATGCCCAACAATGAAATTAAAAATAAAATTTCAGAAACTTGGTCTGTCGCGCCACGCGACAGACTTTGCTTAACCCTTCGCGGGCCGTGAGAACGCTGTTCTATTTAAAAAGTTTAAAAAACTAATATATTTAAAAAGTTTAATTTAATTTAACTTAAATTTTTTAATATATTTACCCATTTCGAAATCGCTTCTGAGATAATCAAACCATCATTGTACTCGTTTGTTTTTTTTCCGATTAAAACCCCCTAACATTTGTTTGGCAAACTGTAACAACAGAAAACGAATTATGGAGATTAAGGGCGGACTCTGTTCAATTTGGAGAAGATGACCTCCATTTTTTACTCTTGTTTTGATTCTAAAATTTCCCCCATGGGTCGGTAAGAGTTTAGAGATTTACAAAAAATCCCCCCATTTTCAGGGGTTTCCCTAGGGTCGGAAGCTCACCGGCTCTCCCCGGACTCCACTCCGACCCTCCTGATTGTCAATGTTATTCATTGAATAAAATGGCACATTTCTCTTTTAATTCTAACTAGTGGGATTTCCTGTGCATTGCGCGGGAATTTGATTTTGGTTGTTACCGTCTCGACTTGGTACCATTACTCGAAAAAAGTCGTGATACGGATAAAAGATATCAAGACGTATTTATGTAAAAAAATATTGGTGGTCGATTTCAATGACAATTAAAATCTTAGCATTAGACCACCCGTAGTGGGGCGTTATTTTTAAAAAAAATTGAAAAAAAACGCCCCAAAACGCCCCCTCCCCCACTACACTAGGCGTTTTGGGGCGTTACTTTTGGAAAAAAATGTTTTTGGCGTTATGTTTAAAACGCCGAATTGGGTGAATTGTTTCTATTGGAGGAGCCCTATCCCACATCAATAGAATAAGACCTTCCGGTTGTATTAATAAGATCTTGGGTTACTCCCTCTATCACCAATTGGTTTTAGAGTGGAACACATACCAACCGAACTAGGCCAAGCTTTTAACAGTTTTACGCTAAACCCGCCCGATCAAAATTTGTATATGGATACGGGCGCCACAGGTATAATGACTAACAACTCTAGTAATCTTACTTCATGTTTAAATAAGGTTTATAACCGAAACATTATCGTCGGTGATGGCACCAATATTCCAGTTTATGCAATTGGAAACCATACCCTTCAACACCCTTTTCCTAAATTCAAATTAAATAATATTCTTTTTGCCCCTAAACTTGTTAAAAATCTAATTTCCGTACGTCGCTTTACCACCGACAACAATGTTTCAATCGAGTTTGACCCCTTTGGTTTTGATGTTAAGGATCTCCACACACGGGCGCCCCTCCTTCGATGTGATAGCACCGGTGACCTCTATCCTCTCACCATTCCCTCAAGATCACAAGCTCAAGCTTCCCATGCACCGGTCTCTACCTTTTTAGCCGTGTCTCAAGATACTTGGCATCGCCGTCTTGGACATCCCGGCAATAATATTTTGCGTTATTTAAAACCTTATTTGTCTTCATTTTCCAATAATGTTAAACATTCTAATATTTGCGAACCGTGTGTGTTTGGGAAACAAATTAAATTCCCATTTCATGATTCTAATACTTGCACTTATTTACCATTTGACATAGTACATAGTGACTTATGGACATCGCCGGTTCTTTCCTCAACCGGATGTCGGTACTATCTTCTTTTTCTTGATGATAAAACCAATTGGTGATAGAGGGAGTAACCCAAGATCTTATTAATACAACCGGAAGGTCTTATTCTATTGATGTGGGATAGGGCTCCTCCAATACCCTCCCGCACGTGTAACCCGGTCTATCAAGAGGTGTACACGTGGCCTTAACCGGAGCTGACATAGAGCCGTGGCTCTGATACCATATTAAAGTCTATGGGGTTCCACTCTAAAACCAATTGGTGATAGAGGGAGTAACCCAAGATCTTATTAATACAACCGGAAGGTCTTATTCTATTGATGTGGGATAGGGCTCCTCCAATAGTTTCTGACACATGTGCAGTTGGAAGCTTGGACCACAAGACCCACCAATCAAGCTTGGACCACTCTGACACACCCACATGCTTTCTTTTTTTTTTTTTCATTAAAAATTGGTAAATGATTGAATGGGGCATTATGGGGCATTATACCCACTACACCACTTTTGCTATAATGCCCCCTTGCTGACTAGGACGCCACGTGTCGTATAATGCCCCATGGTGGGGGCATTATAACCTTCTACCACTACACATGTTCTTATAAAATGTAACACAAAATGAGACATGAAGTACACATGATGCGACAACTGCATATGATTTTAGCATTTTCCATTTGATATGTCAACAACTTCAAAGATAACATTAACAATTCATAGCTATTGATTATTCGGTACTAAATGATAATATTGAACTATTATAGTCGACTATCACGCTACCGCCCCGAGTCCCCTAAGGTCAACAACAACAAATATAAACCACCAAATCAGGGTCGGTTCAAATTTTTGGAGGCCCTAAGCAAACTAAAAAGCCCCCCCCCCCCCCTTTGAACTGGTATTAACAAAACATCGGTTTTGCTTTTGCCTTCCAAGTCTCAATCGCATGCACAATATCAAACTTCAAATCAAGATTCAAACTATTAATTAGGGATTTAGCGCAAATAGTGATTGAGTGAATCGGGATATATATAGAGTACTATAAAAATAGCCGTTAACCTACCTGCATTGCCCTTACGACATCACTAATTTCACCTCTAGTTTCTCCCCAATCGGCGACACCATTGAGCGAAATGAGCATGTGCGACGTTACAGTTAACTAGAATGACGATGTCGGCCTGAATTATATACGAATTGCATATTTCTTGGAGTTGGAATATGGCCTTTTTTATTTTAAAACCGGTTCTTTAGATTGGGATTGGATAGTATCGCTACGTGTGTCGCTTTGAGAAGAAGAAATATTCATGTGGGTGATTCTTTGTGTCGTCTGTGCGGATCGGAGGAGGAATCAACTGATCACTTGTTCATTGGTTGCTTCGTCGCGGCTAATGTGTGGAACGGTATTAGTACGTGGTGTAAAATCCCGAGTATTTTCGCTTTCTCGATTAATGATTTGCTGGATTTTTACTTAAACATTAACGGGTCGGAGATGAAGAAGCTTGCGGTTCAAGGTATTCTTAGAATTGCGTGCTGGTGCATTTGGAGGGCGAGAAACAATTTGGTGTTTTCTGATAAAGCTGTGAAAATAGATAGTTTAGTTAGCGAGATCAAAGCTTTGGGGTTTCTTTGGTGGTCTAATAGATCAAAACAAAAAGGGATCGAGTGGAAAGATTGGTGTGCGTTTGAAAATATGTAATTTCTTCTTGGTTGTAGTTTTTTGGTCGGCCCGGTTTGGGTCGATCGGTTTGTGAATGAAGTTTACTTTTCAAAAAAAAAAAACTAAAACATTCAATTCGTGTTCATTTCAAGGTCTAAAAGCAATAACAATTAAAGAAAATCAGGTTAGACAATCTCATGTTCATTCCAAGGTCTAAAAGCAAAAATGTCAAACAAACAAACATCCAATTCATGTTATCTAATGTTAAAACACATGTTATCATGTTATCTAAGCAAAACATCCAATTTATGCTATCTTAGGTTCTTTACATGGTCTAAAAGCAAAACATGGGTTACCCTTGATCATTATTCAAGTTATCTAAGGTTCAAGCACATGTTTGACTATCTCAGGTTCATTCCATGGTCAAACATGACTATCTCAGGTTAATTCCATGTTCAAACAAACATCCAAGTCATGCTTGATCAGTTTAGACTATCTGAGGTTCATTCCATAGTCTAACTAAATATGCATCATTCAATCTAAACAACATTATGCATAGTTAAATACCATCATTCATACATCTTTGTTAATCTGTTGTAATGTTGTTTTTCTGCTGATTGTTTTCCTTTTTGCTGTTTTTGTATGTTCTCAAATCTCTTGCTGGCTCTTTATATTTATATATAAAGTGTTGTTGCCGTTCAAAAAAAAAAAAAAAAATAAATAAAAAATGATCAGTCAACATCATTGTTACATACCAAAACATGGGTTACTCCTAATCATTAATCCCACATACCTAAAAATTGATTAACCTAAAGTAAGACCATGGGGTATGGTTTGGATGGTCCCCAAAGAGACTACCCGCCACTTAGGTGCCACATCACCACGGGAGGAGGACCATCCCCTTGGGGACTAGCCAAGGGTGTGGGGGGACTACTCACTTTAATAAAAAAATCAATATAATATTCAAGGTGGAGAGAGACATTAATGAAGGGGGCCCACAATTTTCAAAGGTTTTGGTCCGTCTCCAACGTCCAGGAGAGGACGGAGGTGCCGCGACGTGCCCCGGGGGCGGTGTGGGACGACCCACGACGAGGGCGACGGGCCGGCGACGTACCCCATACCCGGTGGTCTAACCCATTTTAACTATTTTAAGTAACCTTATGACAGTTAAATAGTAATAGATAGGTAACATTGATCATCAATGTCAAAAACCATTAAATGACCTGGCCAAAATAACCAATCTTAACTATTATACCGTGTCAACCTTGTATTTTGACATAGTTATATCTTGGTGGAATATTAATTACGAATATGTTATTATTATTTGAAGATAATAATAAACTTCGTCAAACAACACGTTTAATTTAGCATGCGGTTTTAGTCACATATTACATATCTATACTATATAATAAAATAAACCTGTTTTGGGACACGTGTCGTATTTTTACGCATCATCAGAGTTGTTTTTCCACTGATCTATTTATCTCTAATTTAGTTAATATCCTTAAATTACTCATGATCTTCTATCTCTAATAAATATGTATTTTTTTTCCACAAAATGAGCCATAATTATAGGTAAGTTTTATTTTTCTGTTTTACGGATTTTTTAGTTTAAATATTATTTATATGTTTTGTAATTGATAAGTGATAAATCATAATTATAGATAAGTTTTTTATTTTATGCATTCTTTACATATAAATTTGGCTTTAAGAAAGATGATGATATAAAATCATGACATTGAATTTGTAATCTTCTGAAACTGAGAGGATGCGTTGCATAGGTGAGATATCTTATGCAATGAATTTAACATAATTTAAAAATATGTTTACAGATATATCACACAAAAATTAAAGGATGGCTACGATTTTGTATAATACCTATACTTATCCCGTGTAACACAAAAATATTTTGTTTTGTTTATATATTAAAAATAAATAAATAAACTAAATGATGTGTTGACATGTGACATTAAGTTATTAGAAGTTATATTAGATATTTCCTAACTGAACTTATTTGATTAATTTATAAATTTCATAATAATTTTATGAAAATTCTTAAGGTGACGTTTACTTTTATATTCCAGAGGTAATTTTTTTATTTTATTTTATTTTTTAAAGCCTATTTCTGAAACTACATTAATGTCCACCATGAGAGTGTAACCCACAACCACTCTAAAGGAATATGTTTATCACACGTTATGATAGTGCTAAGCTGTAAAAGGTAAACTTTTATGTAGTTCCATTTGTGTAACATCCTGTATTTTATATCCAAGAAGAATAAAAAAGTAAAAATTGGAAAAAAGTACTATTGCAGATACGCAACATATCATGTACTACATATGTGTAATACTACATATGCTCATTGTGGATCACAAGCATTTTTGAATAAACGTATTTTATATGTACATATGTAATACAATTTCGGATGGAGTATTTTAAGCTTTATCATTAATAATGAGTCTTCTTATGGATCCTCTCTCTCTATGTATATATATGCATATATATATATCGTACAAATGGTTTATTGGTGACCTTAAGGTTACGTTTTTTATATTCGAGTTTTATCTTTAATTTGCTACAATGTTTTTGTTGTTATTATCATTATTATTATTTTGCGTCATATGTTATAATTTAGTTAGCCGAAGATTTATTTTCCCTCTTATTTCACTCTCTTTCAGATTCTATTATTCAATTTTATAACTTTTATTAAAAAAAATCAACAATATGTTATCACAAAATTTATTTTATAATAGTTTAATCTTTATTATTAACTATATTTATTTTATTCAACCCGTGTAATACACGGGGTTGTAACCTAGTTACGACTAAATTAACATATAAAAATATATTTTGTTTTATACACCTTAATTATTCATTATCTTCGATGCTACTAACTATTATTTACTAGAGGCACTTACATATTAATTATTCCATAAAATATTTAACGCAATTTGCGTCAGTTCTAATTATTCGAGAAAATATTCAATGCAATTTGGGTGAGTTCCTACAAGCGATGTGAAATAACCAATATTATTTCACTATGTAACATCCGTTTTGGATATATAAATAATCTATTAGTTGTTTTATTATATTTTAACGAGTGAACAGTCGATTAAGATGCGAGGTATATAAACGAACCTTCAAAATAATCGAACCTCTTTCAAAATCCTATGTACTAAAAAGTTTATCTAATGAGTTAGCCTAACTAGTAATTAAATAATACATATAATATTAATGATTTATTGTAAAACGTTAAAATTGTTGTGTAATAACTAGAACCTATTAGCAATGTATAGAAGAGAATGGGAGATGAATTTCTTATTGATATATATCATACAAAATACATGAGCCACTATATATAGGCTATAACATTAATACAAACATAATGTGACATAGGAGTTACAAATGTGTATAGTCACTAATAATGGATGCATTCATAACACTCCCCCTTGACTATTCACATGATGATATACTATTCTTTAATACGCTTGGTGATGCTGCCTCGTTAAAAACCTTGCTAGGAAAACCCAGTGGGACAAAACCTCAGCTAAGGGAAAAAGAGTGCAGCGCGTATTGTCTCCCCCTAATACTTCTGGATCAGGTATGTTGTCTCATTAAAGAAAAAGAGTACGTACACTGTGTATATTATGGGTACGTTACTCCCCCTCAATTTTACTTGTATATCTTGATGATGTTGAATCCAATCTTCTGTGACAATTGCTTGACTTGATATTTGGCGTAGTCTTCTTTGATTTGGGTGTTGTTGTCTACATTGTCTTCATACAGTATAGCTTGAGCTTCTCTTGATCAACTCTAATTTACATACTTCTTAAATATGCTGAAATCTTCGACCTTCATAACTTGTATCTGGATTGAGATCGAACTCTATGCGAGTCTAATATATATCAATCATAACCCAGGACACCATATTGTTCTTGTGGAACTATCCCGTGTCTCGAGTTTGTAAATATGTCAAATAATTATTTAATGCGCTTTATAATTCTGCCTCGTTAAAAACCATGCCAGGAAAACCCAATGGGACAAAACCGTAGCTAAGAGAAAAAAGTGCACTATGCATTATACATAATTAACAACATGATTTATGATGATGTTAAATTAGTACTTCGGGACCTATAAGATAAACTGATACTACTGGATCAGTTATGTTGTCTCGTTAAAAACCTTACCAAGAAAAACCCAATGGGAAAAACTTAGTGAAGGGAAAAAGAGTGCAACATTTGAGATTAGAACTGTAATCTTACCAATACAAAGTAATATATCAGATGTCGTCTTGTTTGCAATATACCTCAATGCTTTGATCACAATTAAGTATGGTACTTCTTGACTAAGTAGTTCAACATCATTTTCTTGGGGTTGATAAGAATATTTTTTCTATGTCAAGCGATCAGACAATCGTTCATGTACTCAACGAATGAGCTTTTTCTATATAACATCTTTTAGAAGTAGTCAGATTGATGAGCAAAAATAGTACATATATACTCGGAACTACAGGTCGAGGATAACTACACTTTGTAAAGGTCATTCAAAATTTTCCTCTTTAGTTTGAGAGTTCCCTCTCGATGATGTTTATATTATCACTGTAAGAGTGAAATCTTGTTAAATAGATGTAGCTCATTTTATCAAAATTATACCTCTCTTTTCAGAGTATAGTCGACTGTACCACATACGAGTAGTTTCCTTTAAGATTCATATATATAACACATATGGGGTTATTGTTTCGTAATGCTTTGAGCATTTTTTTTAATCCTTCAGGGGTTTTCATACAGATGTCATTTGCAATTGTCTCGTACATGTATACAGTGATGACATCCATAAGTTATTTTATCTGAAGTCATTCTGAGATTGCGAGGCCGCTTAAACATCTAAAGATTATCGCATCCACTACAGGGGTATACGTTTCCTCGTAATCAACTGCTGGGATTTGGGAAAAATCTTTATGTTAAAATGCGTGCCTTACATCGCAAAAACTCATTATTTACGTTTCCTTTTATTTAAAGACACCCATTTATAACCTACTGGTTTGACGTCTATGGGTGTTCGAACTGCTGGTTCGAAAACGTTTAGTTTGTCGAGCAAATTTAGTTCAACCTTAAGTCATGTAGCCATTTTGGCTATTTGTGTGCATACACTCTTGCACACTTTCTATATATGTAATCTTCTTTTTTTTTCATCGATTACATCTATTGCTATAGCATAATCAAATATATCATTTTACACGTGTTTCATTACGGTTCCATATTGTACTTATTTTGTACATAATTCATCGCGATCTTATATTTGTTTGGTACTAGAGTTTCTTTTAGAACTCCATTAGCCTCTTTTGGGGTTTTGACAACAACCTTCTTTAAGGTTTAGTATGCAACCACTTCTGGGGTTTTGTATGCAACCACTTATGGTGTTTTGTGTGCCACCTCTTTTGGGGTTACACCAACTGCGTTACTCTGCTCTTTTTGTGTTTGTGGGTTTTATCTTTTTGGAACCGATTTATCTCTCACAATTTATTAATATGATAATCATTTTGTGAGTACTTCCATTCGAGCAGATAAGTTTAAGCTGGTATATGTGACTTTGTCACCTTATTTGTGTTAGTGAATGCATCTTGTATTTCATTTGTTATTATTTGCAAATACACGCTCTTTCTTTTGGACTTCAGATTTGCATTGACCACTTCAGGGGTCGATATATAATATGATGCATTTTTTTTTATGTTACCAGTCTTTCATTTTCTTGTCTCCCCCTAAGACTGGGAATACGATGTACATATCCCATTTTATATGTTATGGTGGTGCTATTGGTACATAGGCTGCACAGCAAAATATATAAAAAAAAATGGAAACTTGATTCTCTTCAGGAGACCAGTTGCAATGGGGAGTATTTGTGATAAGCAGTTGGTTTTGAATTGATATAATCAATCGACGAATTCCTTCTCGACTACGTATGCCCCTCACTATATTTCACATTGTTCCCAACAATGGTCCCTACAATTGGGTTGTCAAAGAACATTGTTAAACCATGTCAAAAAAACAACGTTCCATAGTGTTGGGCATATGCTACATATGGGTAGCTAAAAACTCACATGTAACCATGTATGAATGCCACAATCCACACAACTGTACATTTCAATGGTCCCATATAAGAGGGATTGTTTGTAGGAGTCTATTGTTTGGAAGGGCATAAAAATTTATTTGCCACAAAAAAAAAAAAAAAAAACTAACTAGACATATGATAAGGCATTTTGGGAGCAATGTTTTTAGATTACTTAGAGGTGCTAAGGTACCGGTTAGCATGTTTGATTGTTTAGCATATCATGATGCTATTTTGATGACCTATTTGGTCATACCATGTGGTGAACGTATAAATATTCTAGTAACTTCTGGTTACTCACCATATTTGATTTAATGGAATATTGTGGAAAATTAGTATCATTTCTAGTAACTTCTAATATAGTCTTCTGGCCATATTTGCTATATGATATATTTTAGATATTTCTTTTACACCATTCCAAGGTGATGACTTTTCATTCAAACATAGTGGAAACTTAATAAATTTCTTTGGTATACATTAGAATATGATGCATTATGAATTACAAAATTCGATTTCAGCAGGTAAACTATCGATGCTCTTTTGGAGCATTTAATATGCTATTAACACGTGAAATAGTATCAATAGCGTCTCTACCACGTGAAATATTATAGTTTTAGCCTTTGTTTAGAGGGAAAACATGTACTATTCATAATGTTTTCCATCACTAGGCTATATGTTAGCCACAAACGCCAAGTGCGATGAACTAAAGTTTGGGTTGAATTTGAAAAATCATTATTAAAAACAAACGGGACTTTGTATACATTTGGGAGAACTTCGGGTTCTCATCATTGATTTAGGATTTATGTGAGCATCAACACTAACTCAAATGAATTATTATCTATCAATTTAAGTAACTAACATCAAAGTAGTTTACTTAAGCTAAAGTCCACTAATTATTTTCATAGCTATTTTTCATCATTTTCATGTGATGGCACATTTCTAATGACTATATCAATGTCTATTAATATTTGTTTAGCAACAACAAGCAATTAGAAGAATAACCATACAATTAATTATGTTGACTATGCATAGCATTGTAACAAGCTGAAATATCAAATCACTAAAGCATAACAATGTTTATCTCAGCGTAGTTGTTTTGGTAACCAGCTACCAATGAAATTTGTATTAATTTATTTAGCACATTTAACTTGTCAAAAGGCAATACATATAACATATATGCTATCTAAAACAATGAGACCAACATAAGTATTGCTAAACAAATGAAATCCGTAATATCTACCCATAAGCAAGTTATATGCATGTTAATTATTCACAATTTATATGCATATCAATTACATATATAAATCACACACAATCCTGGGACATTATACGTATACATATATGTGTGTGTTAGTGTTAAAGATATTAAACTCATATTAATTTGCTTGTCATGTCTAGAAAAAAAAAATATTAAAGATCACAAGTATATCATATATACACATATTTGTCACTATAGTTTAAAACATAAACAAATGTCACTATCAACTTTCTCGATCATATAATAACATATGAATCTTTATCACTCGTAAATGAGCTTTCTTATACTAATAAATTTTGTTGCTCAAGAAAATATAACAGGCATCTTGAGAATTTTAGTGTCATGTTAATTTGCAAATAATATCTTTTACCACACAAATATTTCATAGAATCAAATCACATATTTAAATATCAAATAGCAACTAAAAGGCATATACAATTGCAATAACAATGATATACAACAAAATTAACTAAGTAGTTGTCATATTATAACATATTATCATATAAACATGTGCATTATTGTAAATTCATTAACTTTGCACTAATGATTATCTTCAAATATAACTATTAGACATCACCTTTTAATACAAATTGTATTTTGGTAGTCATCATAAATTGTATAAATACTAATAACAAAAACTAATTAATGGACCAATTAAAACTCATAACCATAATAATAAAAGCACATAATGATATCAAAACTCATAACCATAATAATAAAAGCACATAATGATTTAGAATTTGTAATGTTTCTTTGAAACGTAATTTAATTACTATTTACTAACCATAAAATGTAATAAAAACAATTTATTAGAATAACAATAAAAGGCTATTTAATTACTATTTACTCATTTCGTAAATTGAAAAAAAAAGGTAAATATACATCAACATGAATTAATGATGAGGAAATCGGAATTAATTTTATAATTAATAATATTCAATCCACACTCATAAGTTATATATTAGAACTTTAATTGAATTTATGCTATATTAATTAAAACTAAATAATATATATAACTTAAAAATATATATAAATAATATAATCAACATGTAAATGCAAGATCATGGATATCATAATATAACTTTTCTTTTTAAGGTTTATCTATTAAACATGCATAAAAAGAATTTATCAAACTATATATCAATTTCTAAACCAAGGAATAAGCTTGCAATATAACTAGCAAATAGATAAGATTGGACTTAATAAATTAATAACAAGTATTTTCTCATCGGGTTTCTGTAACAAGTGTCCATGTATATATTAAACTTATATTTCATATTTTTTTTTCAATACCGTGATGATCATTTATTCTAGAAAAGGTCATTAAAAATGAAAATGAAAATTATGAATAGGATTTGAACATCCCCTGTTCAACCGACTTTCAAAAATCTCATCCTGGTTAACGATTATTCTTATCATGGTAAAATCAAGTTGAAAAGATAAGGCATATTCAACAAGAAACAATATAGGTATAAGAGTAGTACCTTATGTAGATAAACATGTATGGTGGAAAAAAAACTTTACTTGAAATAACTAAAGGAAATAGCATCCATCACTTTTCAATCGCCATGTCTACGAAATCCAATCTTCGTTGGAAACACCTCGGGCTACCAAAACTTTTATCAACAAAACATCATCAACGACATTGGTCAACCGAGACTTTAATCAACGATTAAAACCAATGATGATTCGAGCACTTTCGTGCTGATAACGTGTTGTGTAATAACTAGAACCTATTAGCAATGTATAGAAGAGAATGGGAGATGAATTTCTTATTGATATATATCATACAAAATACATGAGCCACTATATATAGGCTATAACATTAATACAAACATAATGTGACATAGGAGTTACAAATGTGTATAGTCACTAATAATGGATGCATTCATAACAAAAATGAAAATTTATGGATATATAATTATCTTATATTATAGTACAATTAAATGAAACAAATCTTGACGTTAAACTCATATAGTTAGTTACAGATGTAATTTAATTAATAACTAGAATTAAAACCCGCCGCAATGTGGCGGGATTCTTTAGTGATAACTAAGTCGATTTAGTGCGCGCACGTTATATTGAACCTATCAAATAGGAAAAAATAGACGATGTAAAAACGTTCACCCGCAAAATTTAGAACGAAACGTAAAAACGTTAAATCAAAGACGCACGTTGTGGTGTGTTAAGTCACAAAATTTAGAATGAATGATAAAGCTAAAAATTTGCGGAAAATGAAAAATATAAAGGACCAAAGTTGAAAGTAAAACAAGTTGTGAGGATAAATTGCAACAGATAAAAAGTTTTGTGTTAAAAGTAAAAAAAAACAAATAGTTTTGGGTTAAAAGTAATTTATAAAATACTTTTGGGTGAAAAGTAAAAAATCAATTTTTTTTAAAAAAAACCCCCAAAGCCAAGGTTACAACAACCATATGCATAACCATTTTTTCTTTGAAAAACCCCCAAAGCCAATATTACAACACATAAGTAAAAAAAAATCAAAGTGGTTAAATCGCAAAAGATGGAAACTTTTGAATTAGAAGTGAAAAATCAAATTAATCAAAGGGGTTAAATTAACAAAGATTAAAACTTTAAACTTAAATTGTCAAAGATTAAAACTTTAGGGTTAAAAAGGAAACAAAGATTAAAATTTTAAACTTAAATTTCCAAAGATTAAAACTTTAGGGTAAATTGTCAAAGATTAAAACCTTAGGGTTTAAAAGGAAACAAAAATTAGAACTTTAAACTTAAATTGTCAAAAAGTTAAAAGTTTAGGGTTAGAAAGAAAAATTTCTATTTTTTTTTAAAGCCTCCCAAAACTAAAAGTACAAGATATATATGCACATATAATAAGACTTTAATTATATTACTTGTTGATGGATAAGATAGATAAGGATGAGCATACAGCTCATAAAGTAAATTCTTGCCACGTTGCATTCTAAATTTTCACCTATAGGTAACATATTTCTTAACCGACACCTCTCCGTAATACATTTTGCCGTCGGATTTGGATAAAGTTGAAAATGAATATAAATATGAGTTAAATGCCATTTTAGTCCCTGTGGTTTGGGTCATTTTGCCAGTTTAGTCAAAGGTTTCATTTTTAACCTGTGGGTCCAAAAAGGTTTCACAGTTGCCATTTTAGTCCACTTGGTTAACTTCATCCATTTTTTCTGTTAACGAGAAGGCCAATTTGGTCATTTTGTATGTATTTCTGTTAACTAAAAGGCCAATTCTTAGTCCCTGTGGTTTGGGTCATTTTGCCAGTTTAGTCAAAGGTTTCATTTTTAACCTGTGGGTCCAAAAAGGTTTCACAGTTGCCATTTTAGTCCACTTGGTTAACTTCATCCATTTTTTCTGTTAACGAGAAGGCCAATTTGGTCATTTTGTATGTAATTCTGTTAACTAAAAGGGCAATTCAGCCATATAAAATGACTGAATTGGCCTTCTCGTTAACAGAAAAAATGGATGAAGTTAATCCAGTGGACTAAAATGGCAACTGTGAAACCTTTTTGGACCCACAGGTTAAAAATGAAACCTTTAGACTAAACTGGCAAAATGACCCAAACCACAGGGACTAAAATGACATTTAACTCTATAAATATTCATACTTTCACTTGATAGATTCTTCGCTACTTCCCATAAAATAGAATTTTGGCATTGCACATATGGCCTGTTAAGGAGTTTTACAAAGTTACACGTGAGGGGTTTTAACATAAAAAAGTTAACTGAGTTTAGCTGAAAGGACACCACCCGTTAATGATTGCAAACATAAAGGACATAAAGTGCAATTTTTAAAGTTAAAGAAAAACGTCTGTCAAAACATTGAAACATCAAAGACGAAAAGTACAATTTAGCCCTAAAATTATATAAAGATCACCTCCTAAAAAAACCAAAATGGCCTAACAAATCTTGAAAGGAGTTCGGCCACACCCTAAAATCAACCAAACATGTGAGAAGAAATTAATCCATATCGCCAAATCTTCACCCTAAGGGCCTCATAAATCAACACCGAATCATAGAACAATATATGAATATCACGGAGTATGTAAAATAAACATGATGAGAGTCGATACAACCTAAATTATACAAATGTACTTGATAATAATTCTAAAGTTTGAACATGTTTTCACTCATGAAAATGGTTGAATTATATCTATAGTTAATTTTATAAAAGTATTAAAAATTTACAATAGAATGACATGTAAACGAACAACATGCTGCACCGTAACCCGTATTATTTTGGCTTATATTTTTTGTTCTATACCACTATATTGGAATCTTAAGTCTTAAGACCCTTTGATGCTCTTATACGCAACAAGTCCATGGGTTAACATTTAAAACACACACATAGTAATATATGTATGGTGATTGGGATGAAACCCATTGCCTTGAAATCATACTTGATTCGTATTCTTCCATTTGTTTTTACTTTTAATATACATCCTTTGACAAAATTATTTGTTTTTTATTGTTTATAAAAGTATCTTTTATCCATCTATAAATATAACCTACTTTCTTATGTCATGTAGCAAGCTAACTTCAAATTTCTAATCTTTATAATCACAAAAAAAGTTTGTTCTATGGCACCTTCGATTTCGCTCATTGATACTGATAAACTCAAAACATTTGTGGTCGATGATGGTCATGGTGTGAAGGGTCTATCCGAACTCAAGATCAAAACATTACCTGAGTTATTCGTTCAACCATGCGAAAAACGGCTCGATATGAGCAAAGTGGTGCCCCACGAGTCAATCCCGGTTATTGATATGTCGGATCCAGAAGATCCTGAGGTGATGAAACTGATATGTGATGCAGCTGAAAATTGGGGATTCTTTCAGGTTGTTAACCATGGAGTTCCCATTCGGGTTCTTGATGACGTCAAGGATGCAACGAAAAGGTTCTTTTCTTTACCGGCTGACGAGAAAAAGAAGTATTTGTTTAAGAACAATCCTACGAAAAACGTTCGACTCGTTACAAGCTTTATTCCAGAAGTTGATAAAGTATATGAGTGGAAAGATTATCTTAGTTGTTTTTATGTTTCAGATGATGAAGCCTTTGCCTTTTGGCCATCCGTATGTAGGTAAATCTTACATTATATAGTTACTTTATTTGAAATTGCATTTTTATAAATATATAACTACTGAAAATGGTTACTCCTCAACAAGCTATAAATTATACATATGATACATATAATATGTTATATCCTTTTCTTGTTTGTGGTGTAGGGATCAACTTCTGGAGTACATGAAAGAGTCCGAACCATTAATCAAGACACTATTAAAAGTGTTAATCACAAGACTTAACATACCAAAACTCGATGAAACCAACGAGCCATTTTTCATGGGTTCGAGACGCATCAATCTAAACTACTACCCGATATGTCCCAACCCCGAGCTCACCGTCGGTGTGGGAAGCCACTCGGACGTGTCAACCCTAACCATCCTCCTCCAAGACGAAACGGGAGGTCTTTACGTTCGAAAACTCGATAGTGACAATTGGGTTCATGTCCCACCTATCAAGGGCTCGTTGACAATCAACATTGGGGACGCGCTTCAAATCATGAGCAACGGTCGATACAAGAGCATTGAACATCATGTGGTTGCTAACGGGCTAGAGAATAGAGTTTCGGTGCCAATATTCGTGAACCCAAGACCAAGCGATGTCATCGGGCCGTTGCCGCAAGTGATCGCTGGAGGGGAGAAGGCTTTGTATAAGCATGTGTTGTATTCGGATTATGTGAAGCATTTTTACAGGAAACCACATAACGGTAAGGATACAATCGATTTCGCAAAGGTTTGATCATTTTTTGATTATCATACGTTATGAATTTAGATATAGATGCAATATCATACCTTGTGTTACATCCTTTGTGAATTGTGATTGTATATTTTCCTTTTTAACCCTGTAATTATAGTTTAGTAATAAAAATCTAATATTTTGTGTTTAACTATTGTTGTTTTTTTAATCAACTTTATAAAACTAAAAAATAGAATAAGAAGGGAAGAAATACACAATTACTAAGTTCTTTTATTTCATCCCTAAAATACGAAGGAATAAAATAAAAGAATTTAGTGATTGTGAAATAAAAGAACATTTAAGATATGATGGTGTGTTTTTATTATACAGAGTAAACGATCTTAAATGTTACCATATCCAACCCCTCTACCCCATTTATTGAAAACCCCTAACCCTAAAAAACGATCTTCATAACCATCAACCATCCATCGCCTGAACCGCCACCATAATAGAAACACCAACCCCTCGCGTGAAAAAAAAAAAAAAAAACCAATTTTCATCACCATCAATGATCTAGCGGGAAAACGAGATAGTTACCATTATAAACGCACAATTGCTTATTGTAATTGATGGTGTTGGGCCAATCCAAGACCAATTTATTTGCTCAGTGTAGAAACCATTCATGTAAATAAATAAAATAAACAAATTTTATTATACGATTACAATTCAGAAATAAAGAAAACTAATGGCAATTACAATTACAACTGAAATAAACCAAAATACAAGGAGTAGAAACAGAAAGGTTGAGTCACGTGTACACACGCTTCCCTTAAAACAAATTCCGAGTCTCCCAGGAGTACTCGTTTTGTTTTCCAGGGTACAACAGCCGGAGCAGCCTACTGCCGGAGTTGACCTACAACCTGAAGGCTACCTTGAAGAATGCTAGAGAAGATCAGAAAGTGTTTTGGAGAAAGTTGCAAGTGCTATTGTCTTACTGGTGTACTTCTGCAGTGGTGGAGATGCTGTATTTATACTGCATCTGAATCGAAACAGTCAAAAGAATTAAAGGAGAGGTTTAAATTGCATTAAACGTCTTCAATGCAATTTAATACGTCATTTAATTCGCTGTTAAAATCGTTTGACTCGTCAGTTTTGAATGCAGAACTGAAACTGCTTCGTCATTAAATGCTGGAAGCTTCTGCGCGCGCGCGCGCAAGACACACTGGTGCGCGCGCAGATCTGCACGCTCATGCGCGCTGCGTCCATTTGGCTCACTGCCATGCGAGCGTGCGCCACACTGACTCAGGTCCTTGTGTCACATCCTTTGTGAATTGTGATTGTGTATTTTCCTTTTTTAACCCTTTAATTACACGGGTTAAATAAAGTTTACTAATAAAAATCTAATATTTTGTGTTTAGCTATTGTTGTTTTTTAATTAACTTTATAAAACTAAAAAATAGAATACTAAGACCACCCGTGATGGGCGTGATTCTCCCCCAACAACGCCCGATTCCGCCGAGCCCCCACCCCCTTAGGGCGTTTTCCGGCGTGATTTTACAAAAAAAAAAAAAAAAAAAAAACTTCCCGGCGTGATTTCAAACACGCCAATTCCACCGAGCCCCCACCAATCAAATCTATCTTCTTTAGGTTTAACCAATACCTTCTTTTTGTTAGTTTTTTTATTTTATTTAATTGTTTATACCCTTTTAACATAATGCCCACATCCCCATTACACCCATTTTAAACAAAAATGCTCAACAACGCCCCTTGCTGACTGTACTGCTACAAGGCGGAAAATGCCCAAGGGTAGGGACATTATTCACCCTTACCGCTACGCATGTTCTAAGGAAAGAAATATACAATTACTAAGTTCTTTTATTTCATCCCTAAAATACCAAGGAATAAAATAAAAGAATTTAGTTTTTGTGAAATAAAAGAACATTTAAGATATTGTGGTATGTTTTAGTATAAAAGGAGAAAACGATCTTCCTCTTAAATGTTACCATATCCAACCCCTCTACCTTATTTATCGAAAAACCCTAACCCTAAAAAACGATCTTCATCACCATCAACCATCCATCGCCTGAACCGCCACCATAATAGAAATCAACACCAACCCCTCACGTGATAAAAAATAAAAACAATTTTCATCACCATTAACGATCTAGCTAGAAAACGAGATAGTTACCACCATTTGCTCAGTTGAATGAATTATTTGAACGATTTGCCATCTCCACCTACTATTGTGTAGCATGACCTAAAGCACAACAAAACTTTTGCACTCAATCAACCACCATCACTTTAGTCGGTTACCACTCAAGTCGGGAATGAACACGAATTAGCGAGGGAGGAAGGTTCAGGCTATATCTACCATAAGGGAAGTCAGTAACGAGCACCGATCACTGAAAATAAGCTGTAATACCCGTACTTTTATTTCCACCAAAACCGGTCCCATATTTTTCTTTTTAAACAACAACGGAAGTATTCATAGTAACTAGGTTTATAACGGGCGCGAGTTGCGGCGCGCCAAACCCAGAGATTACCACAGAGAAATAACTATGCAACTTAATGTGGAAACAAAAATCATAAAACTTATTCAAGTTTTGCTACAGAATCCAACTTGAAATCAGGAAACCGTGCTTTGCCGAACTCCAGTGATTTAGAGATTATACAATTTGCATATCATAAGTTCATAGATGATATCTATACACCTAAATTCAAAACATTTCCTCAATAGTCTAAACAACACAACAACTTTCGTGCATACCTGAATGTTGAACGAAAAGGACAATTTGATGCAATGCGTACACGGAAACAACACACCTTTTTTTGTTTCATCAATTTACCCCTCTGCGAGACATGTTTATATAAGTAAACAATAGCCAACTATAAACCTCAGGTAGAAATGGCGTAGCAAAAAAATAGTAGCAAAGTTGCATACAATGGGGATGTGTAACAGTAACAAACGGTGTATGGCCAGTGTTGCAAAGCTAAATTTGTTATAAATACAACTATAGGCTACAATTGGTATGTATCATGACTGCATAGTAAGGGAATATATGCTACCACAGAGGACACTAAAGTAACTAACCTAGTATAGGAGAAAATGAACAAAAGAAAATTCATCACTGGTAGTGTCTAAAGTAAGTTGTCTTCAATCATCATCCTCACGACCAGGGGCGGATCTACCTTGATGTAAGGGGTAGCCTCCGCTACCGCTTGGCCGGAAAATTTTTGACGTTTTTAGTGTAAATTTTGGAAAAATTTGACAGTTTTTTCGATTTCGTTACCGCTTATTTATAAAACGTTCCCGCTTGGTCGGAATCCTAGATCCGCCACTGCTCACGACATTGGTAAGCAGCTAACAAATCCATCTTGGACGTTAGCCACAAAGTTAGGCACCTCTCTTTTTATCTCTCTGAATCGAATTTGCCTTCATACACATAGTGAATACAGATTTACACACCGAATTTTTGGAATTTCAATCAGATCACTAAATCAGTATTAAATTGTTATACTTTTCAAATTTCAAAACTTACAAAAAACAACAGTCGCCGGAACCATAACTCGCTACAGCCATACGCTGCTGTTTCACAGCAAACACCGGAGTACCTACTTCGCAAGAAAAATCAACCAGAATCTGAGGAGGGAAACTTTTAAGTTTTAGGAAAAATTACAAGTCTTGTCCTTTATCTTTATACCACTTTTCAGGCGGTGTCCTTTACTAGGTATTTTGTTGCAAGTTTAGTCCTTTACACCCAACTCAGTTAAAAAACCTTGTTAATTGTTGAGTGTAAAGGACTAAACTTGCAACAAAATACCTAGGTAAAGGACTAAACTTGCAACAAAATACCTAGTAAAGGACACCGTCTGTCAACAATTAACATGGTTTTTTAACTGGGTTGGGTGTAAAGGACTAAACTTGCAACAGAATACCTAGTAAAGGACACCGCTTGTCAACATTCGTTAAAAAGGACACCGCCTGAAAAGTGGTATAAAGATAAAGGACAAAACTTGTAATTTTTCCTAAGTTTTATACCAAAAACTAAGTTGAATCGTGCAGTTCATACCTTTTCCAGTATTGATCTGTTCAAATCTGTTGGTGTTGGCACTGTGCAAGCCGCCAATAAGGACTAAGTTGAATCTTTTTAAGAAAACAAAACTGAACCACAATAAGCAACCAATCAAACCCAATAAACAACTCGTATAGATGAAAACATAACCCTATTTCACCAAAATCAAATCAATAACCCAATCAATCGTTCATAAACACAATCATAACTGTTGATAAACACAATCATAACCGAGTACACGTGCTACTCTTAGATGTGCATAAACATATAGATGCTAATTTTGAAAATTGACTCGATAAAGGCGTCGTGGGTGTACCCAACGGATTATTACCATCTTCACATGACCAAATCTTAGTGGGTGCACCCAACGGATCACCCCGGTTCCGCAAAACATATCACATTCAATCACTAAAGTTTCGTAATTTCAAAAGTTACACAATGATGTGAGAAGGAAGGTCAAAAATGAATTCCACAATTTCAAAGCATTTAACCTCCACTAAACAGTTTTGATCATTGATAATAATAATTGTCAATTTATGTCGTAAAAATCATTGATAATAATTGAAGGCAGATGATTCAAATCTTAGATTGAAAATAATGCAACCCACCCTCTTCATTTTATGATCTCATATCTCAAAAGACCACATTCATGCAGTTCCATAAAAAGACCAACACTTTCTTTTGCATGTCAAAAATTCATATCCAATACCTTAAGTTTCATACTTTCATATGCATTTTCACTGTCATAATTTGAACTGTTACACATTATACTAACAAAAAATATCCCATTTTCATCAACCATTTTAGCTGCTAATCACATCAATGTGGTAAGAAAGGCCAAAATATAATCATACAAATTCCAAATATTCACTCGTAAATCATGCCTTAATATTTACACAATTGAAAAATAAAATGAAATAGAGACAATGATACAACATAATAATTCTCAACTCAGTTTCCCCAAATCCACCCTTTGACGATGTCACACCCGCTCGTAGCGGAAGCGCGAGGTGTGATCTGTTCGGTTCTCATTGCATAACGATATAAGTAAACATACTAAATGAATAAAACATGCTCCAATGCCATTGTCATAATTGTTCAAAAGATCGCAACATAATTTATGTAAATTGTTTACAAACCATCAAATGAAAAATAAGTTGTCATTGTTTCATACATCAAAATGTAGGTCTTAAAATGTCAAGGCTTTGACCACCATATCACCGCAAAGAGGAGGTATATAACAGTCAAACCCTTTAATAGTTGGCATGGAGTCTTGATACTTGTTTTCCTTGAACTGAAATCTTTGCATTGGTCCACTAATTCCCTGAAATACATGTAAGTTTGAAAACATCAACAAAAGTTGAGCGAGTTCATGCAGTTTAGCTGTATAAGATGTATCTGTATCAAAACAGTATGTAAGATGTATTTGTCTCAATTGTAATTGTATCCAAACCGGATATAAGATGTATCTGTAAAATGTGAGATGTATTTGTATTTGTATCAAATGTAGTATGAAAAGCGTCAATGAAATCGTGATCATTAATGTTTTGCAAGGACATTAATATGTGTGACGAAATAGGAAGCAAACCAACCCTAGACGATTTTTGTGTCGACTATCCTCGACTGGGACACAAACGCACTCTTCTGTATGGGTCCATGACCAAGAGTGGGGCTCGCCAAAACCCATTAGATCTAACCCTTTGTTCCTTGGTCCAAACTGGATTAATGTTGCTTTAGTTATGGCCCTAATTTCGCACATGATCTAAGGTGTTTCATTCCTTGACTTATCATACTAATGTATTTTCCCCGATAGTTGTAAAGCTTGAAAAGCATTTAAGATGAAAAGGGGACATGAACTCACAGAATTGCATCCGTAAACTGTATGTAATTGTAACCTCACTTGCAGTTGTCTTAAATTGTATCACAACCTATAAAGGTCCTAGATTTGTTAGACATTTCGGTCTTTGTATTGGCTCATGTACAAGTCTTCTATCTTGAATATGTATTAAGACTTGTTTGTATTTGTTATTCGTTGAACTGTGTATTAGATGTATGAATTGTTAAACTGTTATATATATATTTCACCAAATATATATATATATATAATCTTGTATCTTGTGAGTTGTATCATCGGATCTTGTCCTCTTGATTTTATGTCTTATATGAATAAATTGTATAATTGTATTTTTACCAATTATATGTCATTGGGCCGAGCCCATGTCTTAATGTTATTGGGCCTAGCCCAAGAATTTATGTTATTGGGCCCAAATGTTATTGGGCCTAAATAGTATTGGGCCTAAAATAATATTGGGCTTAATGTTATTGGGCCTGGGCCTATATGTTTGGTATTGGGCTTAGCCCATGAGTGTTGATATTGGGCTTAGCCGATGTATTTATGTTAAGCCCATTTAGGAAGATAAGCCCATTAGTAAGTATAAGTCTATTTGTGAAATGTAGGCCCATTTGTAATATAAGCCCATTTGTGAAATATAGGCCCATTTGTAATATAAGTCCATTTGTAAATTAAGCCCATTTGTAAAATATACCCATTTGTAAATTAAGCCCATTTGTAAAATATACCCATTTGTACATATCTAGTAATTTTTATAAAAAATCACTAAGTATACGTTAACATAATAATTTTTATAAGTTCAAAACATTCGGATATTGTTGTCGGTGATTTATATGTATTCGCGTCGAAAGATCTCCTAAGCGTCGTAGTAACTCCTCGGATTGGCGATATGTTTATGGTTTCGTCCGTCGTCCGATTTGACCATAATTCGTGTCCGATCATTCGGATCGTCTGTAACTCGTTTTTAAGGCGTATTTCTATGTAGTCTTGTAAGACTTTGATTATAATGTATCTTGTGTGTATTTGTTATATTGAATTCAAGTTCCTAGTTTTGTTACATATAACTAATACACCAAGCATCACATATTGCACATAAGTTGTTAAATGACCAAATATATAGTTTCTCAAAAATATATATTCATCTAACTTTGCTTTTATCAAAAACCATACTTTAACAATCTTTTTAATCTTGTAAAGATTTAGCCAAAAATTATAGTTTTGTTAACATATGAATTTTAAGAAAATTTGGCCATATAAACTTTGTATTAAGCACTTAGCCATGTTTAGTAAACATATCATTTTCTTTTCAAATTCACCATCAATTTACTCATAACATCTTTAATAAAAACATATTAGATTTTATAACATAAACTTATCAAGATGAAATCAAATCATGTAGGGTTTTGGGTATGATCATTACACATGTTAATTAGTTCAAATCCATGCTTTACTTCTAGTTTTAACCACTTTTATGAAAATCCCATCTTGTATGTTTGTTTTCATAATTTTGTAGAAGTATTGTTTTTGATGAAAAACACTAAATACTTTAACAACACCAAAGAATATGATCATCCATTTAACCTTTATGTTTAACAAAAACCCTTTTAACATAAACATGTATACTTGTTAGATCATGTTTTTAAACATCATCTAACAAGTTATTCTTATGATATTCATCATGACAAGATCAAATATGCAAGCAATAAGTCTCAAATCACCACATAAACAAACATATATATCATGATTATTATTTTGCATCTTTGTATTTTCATATTATTATGTATGATTATTTAGTTATAACATGAAATTTTAACAATCATAAACATAAATAAATATGAAACTAAGAGATTTAGAAGCTCACTTCTAGCACTTGTGGCTAGGGATGATTTATAGGATGATAAAGAACAAAAGAAGATGATGTTCTTGATGGTATAAGACTCTTGAATGGATGAAAAAGCTTCCTTTAACTTGTAAATGCTTTAGATCATCTTATACTCCATTGAACTCTATGTTGATCATCAAAGAGATGATAAAATGAAATGGGTTTTTAGATGGTGTTCTTGGTGAAAAGATGATGATTGAGAGTATTCTTATGTGTGTGTAAAGTAAGGTGAAAAGTGGTAGTAAAAATGCTAGTAATTTGTGAGATTAAGTGTTATAATCATCCACCAATTTCATCCACTTGCAATAATCAAAATATCTTGATATTTTTAACACAAAATTAAGGGTGTGGGACCCCTTAAAAACGTTCATAACATGGGGGGAAGGGTCTTGTATTTGTTTCAAAGTGTTAAGGGTTTTAAACTTGATAAAATATGGTAAAAATATTAGTATGCTTAAGTGTTTAAGGTTTACAATTTTTCAAGATGTTTCAAGGTGTTTAGGTGATCATACTAGACCAACATGATCCAAATAATATTAGATGGTCACTAAAAAAAGATCCGATATCGTTCGGATATTAGTTTGGCGTTGCTTTCGTTAGTCGTTATTTGAACGCTAAGCTTGTGTAAGTTGTGTGAATTGATGTGGTTATGGTTCGGATGGTACCCGAAGGTATCCTCATATGAATTCTATGTTAAACACTACTTTTACATGTTGCAAAAATATTAAATTGCTGAATTCGTAAGAATTTCTGCGGAAAAGTGTTGAAATTGTCACTTTTAGTGCTTTTCGGCAGTTTTTAGTGTTATTGGACATCGGGAAAGTATTAGACCAAACCCTTGCATTCCTAGTTAGGGTTTAATGTATATTAGATGTTGGACTTTCGTCCGAGTCCTAAAGATGTCATTTAGATGGTTTCTGCGAATCCTGCGTTTTTTGTCAGCACACTAGTTTACTAGGTACTATTCTAGTTGTTTCGACGCATTGTTTAAATTGTTTCAAATGTAATCAATAAAAATGAATCATGTGCATCATAAATATGTATTCCATGAGTATTCTAAGTGTATGTCATGTAATCATGCAGTTCAGACATTCAATACTGATAATTGTGTAACTTGAATGATTGATTTAAATGTACGAAAATTACCAGAAAGTGGCAGTTGTCACATTCTCCCCCTGTTATTGAGAATTTCGTCCCGAAATTCAAGCTGAGTCATCCTTTGCAGGAGACTTCTCAAACAGGTGAGGGTATTTGGCTTTGATTTGATTTTCACGTTCCCAAGTATACTCGGGTCCGTGTCGAGAGTTCCAACGTACATTTAATAATTTGATACGACTCCTCCATTATTTCTGGACTTTACAGTCCATGACCTCAACAGGTTTTTCAATGAATTGGAGTTTGTCCTCAATATGAATCTCATCCGCAGGGGTGATAACCGTTTCTTACGTTGGACTCTTTTTAAGATTCGATACATAAAACGTGTCGTGTATACTGCTAGGTTCGTTTGGTAATTTCAGCTTGTAGGCCGTAGTGCCAATCTTCTCCAAAATTTCAAATGGTCTAATGTAACGTGGGTTATGCTTTCCACGTTTACCGAACTTCGCTACACCCTTCCAAGGCGAGACTTTCAACAAGACTTTGTCTCCAACCTCGAAAGATAATGGTTCCCGTCTCTTATCTGCGTAGCTCTTGTGTCGATCTCGAGCTGCCTTGATACGGTCTCTGATCTGGAAAATTTTATCAGTAGTCTCTTGGACTAATTCCGGACCAATTAACTGTTTATCGCCAGTTTCCGCCCAACATAGCGGAGAGGGACACTTTCAACCATAAAAAGCTTCAAACGGTGCAGCTTGTATACTAGTATGGTAGCTGTTATTGTAGGAAAACTCAACTAAAGGTAGATGAGTATCCCAATTGCCGCCTAAATCCATAACACACGCACGAAGCATATCTTTGAGTGTTTGGATTGTCTGTTCGCTCTGGCCGTCAGTTTGTGGATGAAAGGCCGTACATAGATTTAAATGATATCCAAAGGCCTATTGAAATGACTTCCAAATTCTTGAAACAATGCGACCGTCTCGGTCTAAGATGGTTGAATTAGGCACTCCATGACGAGCCACAATTTCTTTGAGATAGAGTTCCGCTAGTTTCTTGGTACTATCCTTCTCCCGAATCAGCAAGAAGTGTGCAGACTTTGTAAATGTATCGACGATTACCCATATCATGTGGTGACCTCTTGAGGTCCTGGGTAACTTCGTAATGAAGTACATCGATATTTGTTCTCATTTTCAAACGGGAATCTCGGGTTGTTGTACCAATCCCGAGGAATTTTACTATTCGACTTTGACTTTCGCGCAAGTCAAGCATTCTCCGACATAAGTCGCGATATCACTTTTGAGGTTAGGCCACCAATAGTATTCTTTCAATACTTAGGCCTATGTACTTCCTCAAAAATATCATCCCGAAGGCCGCCAAAGAATGGGACCCAATTTCGACCCATAAGGTATAAAGTTCCATCTTCTTTCGGCACTAATTGTTCCTTCATGCCTCGAAGTGTTTCTTCTTGAATATGCTCTTCCTTGAGTGCTTGTGAATCATCTTCTCTAATGCTTGAACTCTCAGTGTTCTAACTCGCTCCTTGCGGCTCAAGGCGTCTGCTACAACGTTCGCCTTGCTCGGATGGTACTTTATTTTATAATCATAGTCGTTCAACAATTCAACTCTACATCATTGACTTATGTTTAATTCTTTTTGGTTGAATACGTGTTGAAGGCTTTTATGATCCGTGAAAATAGTGCATTGAGTACCATATAAATAATGTCGCCATATTTTGAAAGCGAATACCATCGCCCTAACTCAAGGTCGTGAGTGGTATAGTTCTTCTCGTGAACTTTTTAATTGGCTCGACGTGTACACGATAACTTTTTCACGTTGCACGAGTACGCAACCCAATCCTTTATGCGAAGCATCATAGTTTACAACAAAGTCATCGGTATCGTCGGATAATGATAAGATTGTAAAATGCTATGCACCAATCTTAAGAATAAGTTGTAATGTTATTTCTTGTTTTTCGATTGGGGCAAATTTCTTGTCTTTCTGTGTGAGGGAGGTTAGCGGTTGGGCAATTTTAGAAAAATACTCAATAAATCTTTGATAATATCCCACTAATCCCAAAAATTGTCGGACTTCAGTTGGAGTCTTGGGCACTTCCCAATCCCCATTTGCTTCAATCTTAGCTGGGTCTACTTGAATGCCTTTCTTGTTCACTACATGCCTGAGGAATTGTACCTCGCGAATCCAAAATTCGCACTTGGAAAATTTCACGTATAGTTTCCCCTTCTTTAGTAGTTCCAAAATGGTTCTCAAATGTTGTTCGTGTTCATCAGTCGATCGTGAGTATATTAATATGTCATCAATAAACACTATGTCGAATTTGTCGAGATATGGCTTGCGCACGCGATTCATTAAATCCATAAAGACCGCTAGTGCGTTCGTAAAACCAAAAAGGCATAACGAGAAACTCATAATAACTATAACGAGTTTTAAAAGCCGTTTTCGGTATGCTTTCCTCTTGAATTCGTAATTGGTGATACCCAGATTGTAAGTCTAACTTGAAATAGAAGCTCGAACCTTTCATAAACCATTTGAGTTAGTTAGAAATTCATTTGTAACATGGTTTAGAAATATGAATTTTCGTTCATCGAAATGTTGTGCACTTTTGCAAAACTTGCATGTCTTTCCACCCCTTAAACCTTTATAAAGATGTATAATGGTAAACAACGGGGGTTATGAACTCACAACGTCCCTATTCGGTCAACTACAAGGTTCAGAAGGTGCTAATCGATATGGAGATTTGGCTACGGGTGCAGCTCCCATTACCAAGTCGATGTGAAACTCGACTTGTCGATATAGTGGTAGTCCTGGCAAGACTTCAGAAAATTATTTTATCACAAGAATATCTGTCAGCTGTGGCCCAACGGCCTTCTTGTCTACAACAAGTGCTAGAAAGGTAATACAACCTTTCCGTAAGCACTTTTGTGCCTTCATGCAATCAATGATCCACAATGGTGTGTCGTGCTTCTCTCCATGAATAACAAATGTCTCTTCGTTCGGCAGTGGTAGGCGAATGATCTTCTCATTACAGAAGACTTCGGCTAGGTTATCGGATAACCAATCCATGTCAACCACTACTTCGAAACTACCCAACTGAACGGGTAAGAGATCGATATTGAATTTCAGCTCCAGACTCGACTAGTTTACCGTTTGCCAATTCTATAGAATGAGGAGACGTCTAGCTTACTTGACTCTAGGCCAAGTACATTTTGAATTCTATATAGTAAGGACTTCACTGTACAAATGTAGAGGACAACCCAATCCCTATGTTTAGATGTAGGATAACCCAATCCCTATTTGTAGCTAGGACAATCCTGTCACTAGCCATGAAAGTCATGTATGTAAAATGTTGAGATGAAGCTAAAATCAGCAACGGTATTAAATAACATGGATGTGAAATGTTAATGAATAGGATACGTACCGGTGACCCTTAATGATTTGACATGTCTCAGCTAATTCCCCATTAGCTAACTTGATATAGTAATGTGTATCTAACATGACTCTAATTCGAGTATATGCTTAACATCTAAAGACACTAGCTAAGCTAGGTGTTGGTATTAAAAGAATTGATACATGATGATCGTAGAGTGTTACAGACTCATGACATCATTGGGATTTTGTGGAGTATTCATAGTTCTAACCATACACGCACTTATTCATTAGCTTGATTCATTCATAAGTATTACCGTCTTACTAGTCTTTGTTTTGAGCCCGGTCTCAGCATACTGCTACTCTTGGAACTTTTGCAAGTGTTCCCATGATGAACGTCTCACTTGTCGTATTTAGAATTTTGGCAAGTTACCAGCATACCTCCTGGTGCCAAAATCGTTTATGGCAGGAAATGCCTTCGTTTCTCTCATCGCGAGAGTTATCGTTTGAGTGATCGAGGTAGGGTGAGAAGATGTGACCATACTTTGGATTTTAGGGCTAAACTTAAATTGTAACACTCAGTGCGTTTGAATTCGGGTGTTACCCAGTATGGAACAACCCTTGAGAGACCATGAAAACATCAAGTGTCACCAACAACATTGGCTCTAGTCATGATCGAGTTCTTTTATAAAATCATATGAAAATAGATATGAAAATCAGATGATATCAAAGAATGATGTATGGTTAAATAATAACCAAATGAAATGTGGTGTATAAAATATATCATGTCTTGAAATAGAATATTATGTCTTGTGTAAAAGATGTCGTGTCTTGTCTTTGTCGAAGTGGTCTGGATAACGCCACGATATGCAATATAATATAAGCACTTATATATAGGAAGTACCAGCGGCGTATCCACCATGCTTTTTGTAGGACCGGTTTTGACTCCGAAACGATTGCGAAACAAACGTATAACGTGCGGAATCCGTACACGAACGCGACCTAACACACACGATGTAATATAAACGTGATTCTATATAAGATTTGATAAAGTATAGCACCTCGAATCACTTTCTCTCTCTAGATTCTCTCTCTAGATCTAGAGTTCTCCTAAACACAAATGAGCCAAAAGTCTCTAATCTAAACATAAAGCTCCTATTTATAGGCCTTGGCTTTTAATGAGATTTCTCATTAATTACAATATTGCCACCTTGCCTTTTGACTAGATATTACATCATAAAGACTTGTTTTGAACTGTTTCTCGCTACGGCTCGGATTGACGAAGGCGATAGACATAAATGCACTAACAGACTCCCCCTTGGATATTGCCGCAGTCAATCTCATAGCGTCTTGTCTTTTTCTCTCTCTTTGAATCTTCTCGAACAGAATCCCGGTGGATCTGTCTTCAGCTTCTCCTTTCTGTAGACTCTTTTCTTAATCAAGCTCCCCCTTTCGTCAAGCTTCCGTGCTTTTGGGATCGACACCTGCTTTTCGGTTACAAGCTCCTCCTTGCTTTTAGCTTGTCTTCAGACTCCCCCTTAGACTCAGCTGTCGGGATCGTAATCTGGAATCTTATCTGCAACACTCATACATTTATAAGTAACAACATTTTGAACTTTCAATTTTCCAAAAATCGTAACCTAGCTCTATTCAACTTTCTAAATCACTCCCCCTATCAACAATCTTTACAGATTTGGCAGTGTTAAGTATCCAAAATCCCACACAGTTAATCATCCAAGTCCAAACTAATGACCTTGGAGATATCACAAACTGTTTTTGATTTTTGATTTTTAATTCAAGTTTCAAATTAATGAACTTGTTTTATTTTCAGAAACACAATCAGCTTACTTAGATTTTGAAACTCAGCATTTCAGACATCGGTTGTCGAAAATAAAGCAGAATCAAAAATCTTTTTGTATTTTTCTGAAAATATAAAGCAGTAAAGAAATATGTACAAACATATTTACAGACAATATTTTTGTTTGAGTATGCATCAGAGGATCATATCAGTTTTTGACAAGTCACAAGTACCGTTGAGCTTAATTACACATTAAGAATTAAACAATTCACTTAGATTGTCGATATACTGATCCTCTTAAATTTTCACACAAAGTTCAACTGATTCAGGATACGAATTAGGTGTATTAAGAACTTAAACTCATTCATGTGTCCCACCTCTTGAATATACTCCCGTATCCAGATCCCAATATTCAGTCTTACAGGTGAGTATACCTAGATGATATCTGTAAAGGGGAATAAATTATGAAACCATATGAGCTCAGGTTAGAACTTCCGTTCAGCAGAGAACTCAGGTTTGTCTTTAGGTGTGTCCCCTTTAGAGGATCTTTTTTACAACAGCAATGACTATCTATTTTATTGTTTCATCATTTTTGCTGAGGGCAGCGCTATGTTTCAAGCAAGCGAAAAGTATTATACGCAGACTAGGCCATTGCTTCCGCAAAATCAGAAGTCCCAGGATAATACCCCAGATATCACTAAGCATAAAGACCTAGTATCTCAGAAAGAGGGGTCCTTCAAACGAGATTTCAGGGGTTACTTATATATCCAAGTAGTGTTCCCCACGAAATAAGCAAGTTTGAATTTAGGTTTATATCCCGAAAAAGTTTACTAAATGTATAAAAATCTACCGACACATCCACGGTGAGATCGTTTAACACATTTTAACTTTCCAATTCTTTAGCGTACTGTAACTGTCTACTGATATACTATCATTTCCTCTTTTTACGCAAAAACTCAATTTTTGAATTTTATCATGTTTTTGACTTTTTCAAATTTTCAAATGTTTTTGTATTTTCTGACAATTTTTCTCCCCCTAAAATGCAAAACCATTTAAAGAAAAATTTGACAACTAATCCTGATAGCTTTGTCTCGCCATCCATTTTCTGCTACCTATGCTCTGTTTTGCAGAAAAACTAATATAAAGTACCCCCATGATTTACAACCCATTGATTTTCGACAGTTTGAAAACCGTTTTTCAATCTTGTGAAAGTAATCATGTTTGTTCCGCCGTGAGGGTTTCGGCATATTCAATTAATCACAAATTTTTGAAATTTTTTATTTTTAACAAAAAAAAAAAAAAAACAAACATATTTTTGGTTTTTAATTTTTCAATTTTTAGGGTTTTAAAATATGGTTTATTTATTTACAGAAAACAAACAAACTTCCTGTTTCAACCAACACAGGATTCAGCAGCCTCCTCTCCTCGTTGTGCCAGGCTGCTCCTGTCACACCCCCAAAATCAACCTGCGGAGTATCACCGCTTGGAGGCATGACTGACCAGGATCAAACCACCAATCATATTGAACAAGCATGTAAGTAATAATAAAACTCAACACAATACAATTGGTGTCCCAACAAAACATAGTTTAAGTTGCAAAGCGGAAGCATAATGTTTAAAACCAAAACTTAAGTTTAAATGTTTCAAAGTTTAACATGGCACACGGCTGTCCATGTCCCACAACGACTCTTCCCCATGCAAGCTCCAACTAAGTACCTATTGACCTGCAAAGCATGTAGTAACGAGTCAACAATAATGTTGAGCGAGTTCACAGTTGGGTGTTTGTTTTAAGTTGTTTCGAAAACAGTTTCCTTTAACTGGCATCCCTGCCGTGGGGGTTACCCCATAGTTGAAAACTTGTTCTGGCTAAATCCCGTTTACTCTGGCTATCCAGCCGTGGGGGTTACCCCATGTTTAGTTATCTGGCTTTTCGGCCGTGGGGGCTACCCCATGTATATACTACTAGACTCGTTACCATATCGACTGCTGACTGTAGTCATGTTTATGTGCCCTGAACTGTCAATGTCTATCATCATTGACGTGCCCAGATCCATTAGTTCACGCCCGTCCTCTGCGGTACGGTGTGAGGCTTGTCAAACCTAAATAGCGCTATCTAACTACTGACCCGCTCGCCATTGGCCCGGCGATTAAGTCGATATAAAAAGGAGGGACTTCGTGATAGAGTTTTGGTCTAGTAAAAGTTAACTGTCCATGAGGACGAGGAATTATATTCCTGAACCAGTACTGTCCTACCCAAGAAAGGACGAGGAATCCATGTTCCTTAACCCCATTCCCAACCCCTGGGAATCCCATGCTTTGTAGAAAGTGTGAACTCACCTTAGGTTAGCTCGGCAGATAAACGAAAGGTCAATCGAGCTGCTAGAGGTTAACCACGTCCTAACATGGTTACCATACAAGTCAGGTCTAGGTTCAAGAAGTGCACGTATGTTTACACAAGTTAACAGGTTACTAACACGTATCGATCATGGCGAACACGTATAACACATTAGTAGTCAATTACATAACATACTAATACTTGTACGATCCCAAAGATAAAGCCCAATAAACAGGCGGCCCAACCCCTTGTGCGATCAGCATAACTTGTGCGATCCACAATGGGTTGTGCGATTGGAAACCCACCCGGCCCAATAACATAAGCAGTCCAACAAGTATACGGCCCAACAAACAAACATGAGTCTTGTGCGATCCGGATGGACTTGTGCGATTCGGATGACTTGTGCGAGTGACCAGTACTTGTGCGGTTGGGATTGGGCTTTGAGGCCCAACCGTGTAACAGTTGGTGTGTGGCCCAAGCCTTGTACGGTCAGCACTATCTTGTGCGATCCATAAGGTCTTGTGCGATCATGCATATCCTGATTGCACACTGTGCTTAACGTGTTTGTACCCGACTTGTGCGATTGCACCTTGTGCGATTAGATCAGATCTTGCACGATCTGATCTTGTGCGACCGAGAGGGGCCTTGTGCGATTAGTTTTATTATCTGAATATTATGCATATCATTTATAGAAAAATCAACAGTTACCAATCATACATTAAATCGGTCAAAGGAATCAAACAGTTTCCTATTTTCGTGGTTAACAATTTAACAACTAATCAGTTTCAATCTTAACCAATATTCGATCAAAACAACATATTCCAACCGATTCCTCATGAACCCTAATTATGTTTTAAACATAACATCATCCTAAAACATTCAGACTAACATATTAAAGCTTTCAACATCACCAAGCAACCAATTCGAAAGGCAGAAACATAACTGCCGATTACATTCAATCGGTTCTTAATTACCTAGATCAACAATATACAAATCCGATTAGTGTGAATCATTACCAAATACATGCATGTGAGCCGATTTCAAGAACACTAAGATTCAACAGTTTATATCATGTTCAATTAAAAGCTATCACTAATTCATCACGTAGTACACATAAATCATAGCATCATCAAACATACAACCAATAATTCCAACACTAACCGATAAGAAGGATGGAACGGAGATTGATCCGAATGGAAGGTCTTGGATGGAGAAGGGATGTGGCTACCGTCGGGTTCGTGAGGGAGAGAGAGAAGAGTAGGGTTTTGTAAACTTGTGTAATTAGGTGAAGTGTGGAATTTATACCAACACCCTAGGTGTTGTGTGAGTTGATGGGGTGGGCCGAACCCTCCTAATGGGCTGCCCTTTATGGGTTTCGAGTACCACAAGTGTAGTCCGAATAGACTTGTGCGATCGGCCAAGTATTGTGTGATCGGTTTATATTTGTGTGATAATATTACATACATACATGCATTCACATAATCAAATAACATAATAACATAATATTCCATTAATCATCAAGTTCACATAATCACAGAGTGTTAACATACGTTACATTAACACAAAGATAAGTTCTGAAATACGAGTTGTCACATTATCCCCAAGTTGAAAGAAATTTCGTCCCGAAATTTGGTACGTACTCACTGAGGAAGCTAGTTAAGTTGCATGGTTTTCCTGGTTTTCCTGGGGTGTCACATCCTCCCCCCGTTGATCTGGAATTTCGTCCCGAAATTCCGTGGTAGCTTCAGCCTCAGTAGTGATTGTACTGCTTGCGAACAGTTGGGGATACTTTTGTTTCATCTGATCTTCACGTTCCCAGGTGAACTCTGGGCCACGGCGTGAGTTCCAACGAACTCGAACGAGAGGTATTCTAGTGCGCTTGAGGACCTTAACATCCCGGTCCATGATTTCAACTGGTTCCTCTACGAATCGTAACTACTCGTCGATAGTGAGCTCCTTCAAAGGAACTATGAGGGTCTCATCTGACAGACACTTCTTCAGATTCGACACGTGGAAAACGTTGTGAACTACACTGAGTTCTGCTGGCAGGTTCAGTTTGTAGGCCACCTTGCCTATTTTCTCGATGATGTCGAATGGTCCAACGTATCGTGGGTTAAGTTTGCCTCGTTTGTCAAAACGAACCACACCCTTCCAGGGTGAAAATTTGAGTAGCACTCGATCCCCAACCTGGAGCTCAAGTGGTTTCCTGCCCTTATCGGCGTAGCTTTTCTGACGGTCACGAGCCGCCTCCATTCGTTGTCGTATTTGAGCAATTCTTTCTGTTGTATCTACCACAAGTTCTGGGCCAATGATCTGACTATCCCCCACCTCTGCCTAACAAAGAGGTGATCGGCATTTACGCCCATACAATGCCTCAAACGGAGCAGCTTTAATGCTGGTGTGGTAGCTGTTATTGTACGAAAATTCCACAAGTGGCAGATGTTTTTCCCAGCCGTTGCCAAAGTCAATTGCACATGCCCAAAGCATGTCTTCTAAAGTTTGAATAGTGCACTCAGACTGCCCATCCGTCTGAGGGTGATACGCTGTGCTCATGTCTAATCGTGAGCCAAAGGATTTGTGCATCGCTTGCCAAAGTTCTGAAGTGAAACATGCGTCACGATCAGAGATAATAGAGATGGGCACCCCGTGCCTCGAGACAACTTCGTTAAGGTATACGTCTGCTAAAGTGGATGTCACACCCCGATTTTCCACGTGTCACCGGTGGGCCCGGTGGGGGAGTATCGTGACGTGGTTGGCAACATCATGGTCAAACAACACAATATAATAATGCACAGCGGAAGCAAAAGATAAATATATTACATTCCGAATATAAGTAATGTCAAAGTATTACAACGGAAGGTAAAGGATCCACAGACGGATCAATAAAAGAAAACTGTTCAACAGACTTTAGGCATCTAGAACTTGCAAGATTCCCTAGTGACGCCCTGAGCTCCCAGCCAATTACGCATAGTACCTGTCACTTAACCTTTTTGGAAAATACGTCAGTTTACACTGGTAAATACAATTAACTGACTCATTTTGGAAAAAGAGTTTACAAAGTGATTCGAGTGCAAACGGCACAAAATATCTTGACACATTGATTAAAATGCACAGAGGCAAAATTTATCTTTCATACTTGGGACAATTTTATTAATAAAAATCTTGTATCCGATTTACATGGTTGTCCAACATTTAGGGCCGGTGATTATACAATACAAGCCGGACAAGATTAATCGACACACCACAAATATAATCTCACAAGAAGATACCCTTACGAGTGAGTATACGTTATACATATGCAACAGGAGGTGTTTTGCCTACACCTTGTGCTTACGTCGTGGCCATTCACTTTTTAAAATGAGCCAAGGATATTCAGGACACGGTCATTAACCCCCAATGTTATTTGTTATCAATCAATACAGATTAAAACGGGATTATGCAATTTAATCATCTCCGATTAAAAGGTTTCTACACCCGACCAAGCGGTATTTTTATAATACCGTATCCCAAGCCCGTATAAGGGAAAATAAGTTAAAAGTATTTACCTGAGCTAGCAATGCAACTTACACTCAGCCGTATATCTTAATCAGCAAGCACAAGTACTTCTACTGGGGCTCTTAATCTGGAACGAAGGTTTTATTAACCTATTAAATTTCTAACGGGTCTTATTTAAGTCGTAACTTAGACCGGTTAGTTTTAAGGAAAGGTTTACGGTTCAAAACACATGATTAAGCGAGGACCGGAATAGAATGTGATTTAGACCCGACAAGTTTGAAGACTTGTGTAATATGGGTAAACTAAACACATTCTGGATTTTGGGATAAAACGGATAAGGTTTAACCCGTTTCGGCTAATTTATGCAAACTAGTTACATAAACCGAACCGAACGCGCTAGAGGCGTAACGGGTAACCGTATGGGTCCTAAACAGGTTTCCTAAGTTAATTATGCTTCCAATATGTTGTGACATCAGTAGGATGTCTTTCATTATGCCCCGAACTAATTTAAACACAAACTATGCCCCGTAGGGGTAGTTTGGTCATTTTAAAGGTTGTAAAAGAGTTTAAATGTTTAACTGAGTTACAGGTCTGATGTAAACAACAAACATACTCAATTTGATGAGTTATAACAGTAGGGTAAAGTATATATGTGAAATATATCATCTATAACCAAACTATGCACCGAAGGGCATTTTGGTAATTTCACATAAGCCGAAAAGCTCAAAAACGAAGTCTGAGTTAATCAACCTTTGCTTACTGTTAAGATATTATAATTTGCCTCTTATATCAGTAGGTATCAACCCGGGTATGTCCAATATGATTTTAAAACATACTATGCGCTAAAAACGCTAAATAAGGCGATTAAAGGCCATTTCCGGGTTCGATACCTATATCGGATATTTTTATATTTTCAGAAGGCTTAAAATAATTTATTTATCATAACTAATCAGTAGCAAAAGGTTTGGAGTCGTTTAGATATGTAAAACTCATGTTATGGCCCGTAAGGGCAAAACCGACAATTACCGAATTAAGCCTACGACTATGAGTTATGCTCAGCCTAAAATTAATTAAAAATCTTTAAAAATCCCAAAATAATATATTACATCAGTGGGTATTAAGTTTGATACCAAAAAGTCGGCTTAACTAGGCTATACGCTAATTACGCCGTTTTATTAACATAAAGCATTAGTTTTGCGATAATGAGCATAACTCTTAATCTGTAAGTCAAACTGATGTCAAACTTTGCATACAAGTTTATATATCAGTAATTAAGGTTTCTACACTTTTACATTTTCATAAATCATGTTCTAAGGTAATAAGGGCATAATGGTCAACATATGAGCAATTAACGGAAACGCGTAAACGAATGGGTCAATCAATGAACCAACCACAGAGGGTTATGCTAACATGTAGCCTGGTCCTAAGGAAACCCTAAGGCATTTCCAAATCATACTAAAGCGGGTCAGAACTGAAGTCAAAGCAAAAGTCAAAGCTTTGCGACTTTCGGTTCCGAATCGGTTCACAAAGGAAAGTTGTCGAATCAAACAAGCTTAGACAAGTTCTTATGCTTATTATCAAGTTATATGAATGATAAAATAGGTTACACGCCTTTTACCTTGTTAATTATGCGTTAAACGAAAGATTACATTTCTGTTGACTTTTTCTAATCATCTTTGACTCGACAAATGACCTAGTTAGGATGGGAATCAGTGGATGCCCTTTTAAGGGTTTAAAGCCCACATAATTACCAACTTATAACTACCTTTGATTCGAGATATGACTGAGCCATTATAGACTAATCTCGAAGTCAAACGTTAACTACGATATTTTGACTTTTAAGCTAAATACTAAGCTAAACATAATTAGAGAAGGTTAGGCATACTTACAAGTGCTTAATGGATGATTAGGAAGGCTTGGGATTAGCTTGGAAGCTCCTCAAATGGCCAGGGATGAGTTTGAAGTGTGTATGATCAAGTGTTGCACCTTGTGTGCTTTATATAGTGTTCAAGGCACCACAATGTGTTGACATTTAAGTCTATCACACACCACAACAATTCAACATGTGTCCTAGTGTTCTAGGAGGTGTTTTAGGGGCCAAATGAAGGGGCAAGATCGATCTAAGTTGCATCCAAGTTCAATGGGCAGACAAAGAATCAAACAAAATCACATTCTGTCCAGATGTGGCAGTGGCGTAGCGCCACTGCATGCACATCATGTGCTCGCGCTACGCGAGCCCTCCGGGTTCTCCAACATATTTTTGTTAAATTGCAGTTTCAGTCCCTGGCTCTTCAAACTTTGTACAAACACTTGTTTATTGTGATATGGACCCTCAATATTGATCTATAAGGGCCTCAAGATATATACCCACTTCGTTAAGTCCCCGGGTAACTTTATTGTTACCCGAAAAGGCCTAATTTTCAACGTTGACGCTTTAACCCCTCGCACACGAATTCGATCATAACTTTCTCATATGTTAACGAAACTTTACGAAATTTAAATCGTGCATTCTAGTGAGCATAATTAACATTTACAAAGCTTCGGGTTTGTTAAAAGGTCACCCAGAGGTATACCTTTAAACATGTTGACACATTTAACCCCCGTAGTTTGTAATCTCTCACTTTTAGCTTCGTATGATCCATGATTTATTCGTTTGAAGGTATGAGCATCGTGTAGGGTTAATGTACATTATATTTATTCACTGTTGACATTCAGAACCCGTAAAATCACATACTTTCCATGTTTGTCAACTTTAGTCCTTTTATAACATTCTTTCACACGTTCAGACTTTATGACACGTGTCAACACATTATAGGACGTGAATTTTCGAGGTGTTACATCCTCACCCCCTTAAAATAAATCTCGACCCGAGATTTACTGAAATAAGTAAGGGTACTTTTCTTTCATCGTGAATTCAACCTCCCACGTGAATTCGGGACCTCTATGGGCATCCCATTTGACCTTTACAATAGGTACATGCTTTTTCCGAAGCTTCTTTACCTATTGATCTTCAATCGACAAAGGTTCTTCCTCAAATTTTAAGCTCTCATCTTTGTGCACATCCGTATGCGGTATAACCAGTGATTCATCAGCGAAAACACTTCTTCAGATTGTAGATGTGGAACACATTGTAAATTCCACTGAGCTTTTCAGGTAGGTTTAGCTTATAGGCAACTGAACCGACACGTTCGATAACCTCGAAAGGCCCTATGTATCTCGGGTTTAGCTTGCCTTTCTTACCAAACCGCATCACTCCTTTCTAGGGTGATATCTATTGTTGAATCTTATTCTTTAATAAGAATTTAGGAGGTTTGCTATTTCATAATTCTAAATTTTCTGCCGAATACTGGCATCTTACTGATGATTATGAATTTGCGTGATCTTATTGATTGTCTATAATGAAATTTTCAGATCTTAATGTTTGGACTTACCAACTATTGTCCTATCAATGAACGTTTATCATTCCATCTATACAAGGTTTTCAAGGGAGTAGCCTTGATACTTATATATCAAATATTATAGAGAAGCTTATCTTAAGGTGAGATGGTTATTCCAACCAGTACTTAACTAATATTAAGGAATAGCTAATCCTTGTCGTTAGTCGAACAATTCGACGATCCTGGTTAGCTGATGGCAAATTCTTAATCGTTGTCTAATTAGGATTGCGGTAATGTATGCATAAGCAAAATGAACCGTCTTTCTTATCTAACAATATCAAACTCTCGGAGTATCGAGTTAGGCTATATGAACCTATGTCTTAACACCTACTTACTCAAGGTTTTGTTTATTCCATAAACAATATGGAGTTTTCACAATACTCCAGCCCATGGCGGGCTACAACTCGTAATTCTACCTGCCTTCCAGGAGGTAAGCAGGGACAACCTTTGAGAAGATAATTAAGTTACAAGGAGGCTACAGAGATTTTTCCATATCTCAGGCTCCAGTTCATCCATCATTGTCCGTGTCAAATGAGTGACACCTTTATGTTATAAGTCCTCGAATTCCTTACTCGGGAACATTTACTTGGAAATTTTTTTTCCATTTTTGGATATCTTCCTTGAATACTACTAGTCGACTTTAGTACAATATGATCGTTGGGATATCTTAGGGGTTCCATGTATTAAACCTCCATGCTGATCAGACATGGAAATAATCTATGGGACACACTAGGATACGCCAATCCTCATATGACACTTTTATCAAACATAGTTTGGCATTCGCAGGCGATAGAAAACAATGAGAAAAGAAAAAATATTTAAAATAACATATGTCGTCGTACTCTATGCAAAGAAAGAGTGCTCTTAGATTTTCGGAAGGATTCCTTGCCGATACGAGAAGAATCGGTTACTAAGATTTCCTTGGTAATTATACCTTATGGGTGATAATAAAAATTTTGCTAAGTTTATGGTTCATGAAGATTTATTATTGCCTGTATTAAAAACAGGATACTTAGCAGAAATTAGTATTGATCAATGATAAGGAAGTTTATTGTACAAGTGCTTATAATTAATTAATAATGGAAGTTTCACAAACTAGGCACCTAGCTCAGTTGGCTAGGCGCGCGAAAGGGTGCGACCTAGACCCAGGTTCGATTCCGGGGACGGCCAATTCCACCATTTTTTTTTACTTGTTAAACTTATAGTTTATGAAGGATTTACTGGTATCCGAACCAAAATAAAACTCTTAGTATTTAAATTACTGAAAAAAAATGCCAAGGAATGTACCTGATGTCATTATTTATGGGCTAGCTTAGGGATTTTAGGCGCTTTCAATTTTAGGCTTTACTTCCTCCGCCGCATTTCCTTTGACATACTTAGGGCACGTAGTCTTGATGTGGCCTTTCTCCTTACAGCCGAAACAAACTGCATTCTTCATGTCCTTACAGTCCAACGTTTTATGTCCCTTAGACTTGCAGATCCCACAAGCTCTGGGCTGCGATTTGGATTTTGGTTCGAACCTGCATTTCCCATAATGGCGCTTCTTGCAGGTCTCACATACTGGTTTCTGGTCGGACTTTCGTTTGTTCTTCTTCTTAGAACTCTGGGAGTTATCTACCTCCCTTTTCATTTTTAGTTCATCCCTTGCATCAGAGGCATGAACGAGATCCTTCTTACGAGTGAGGAAATGTGGTCCTAGATAAAATTTGGACCGAGCAGCATGGGGCTCTTTTAACTTTTTCACAGCTCTCTTCACAGCTTTTCCAATGGCTGCGTCTATCATAGTTTGAAGAACATCTTTGGAAATTCTAAGGTTTACAATTTCAGCATCATTAGCATGCGTCGCGTCATCAATGGCGCGATTGACTGTTGTCTTATCCGAGTTTGCCATACTCGATATTGGTTCCTAATACCAATAAAACAATTTCTTAGTTGAAATCCAACAACTACTATTTTTATTCTGATGGCCTTAATATATACTAACCATGGTGTCAATAACCTATACAGGCTATTATAACACTAACATTCTTAATGAACGTTATTTAAAATATATTAATATTACTTAGCCTAGGTCGCAAAAGACCATCAATGGCATTAAAGATTTGGACCTAGTCCGTCACTTTTCTGACAGAGGATCAAAACGTCACATCTGTCTTTATTATATTAAAGAATTTAGGTAGCTTGAAAGCTTGCCATAGGAATATCAGAAAAGAGTGATTCCTATTAGATATAAAATATCCATCTAAGGTTTGTTGGAGCATTTTCTAAAGTATCATCGGCCAATTTCTACTTCGTATAAAATGACCGAAGTCCTACTAAGACGGAGACAACAGTTCTCAACAGTGATAATTCATTATTGAATCACATGTGTCAGTATCAAGTAAATTTCTGCATAAACTGCTTGATAAGGAAAGGTACCTGCCATATAGTTATCCTTCTGCACCATCTCCTGGCGTTCACCCGGAAGACTCATGCGCTTATTTCCCTAGCCTTTCCCGGCTTCTTTATAAGCTTTGGGCAGTTGGTTTTGATGTGCCCTTCCTCGTTACAATTGTAACATGTGGCGTTCTTTAACCCCTTGCAATCTAAGGTTTTGTGACCCTTGGTCTTGCAAATTCCACACAATTTAGCGCGTGGGTCTATTGTACATTTTCCAAAATGTTGCTTTTTGCAGTTACTGCATTTGGGTCTGTTATCAGATTGACTCGAGTTCTTCCTAAACTCGGAATCCTTCACGCGCTCCGAGCTTCCCTTCTTCTTCTTGTTAGTTTGATGAGAGTTTTCCTCCTCTCTTTCACTTCTTCTCTCGCCAGAAGCCTTAACAGACTTAATTCTGATTGCGTCTGAGGTGAGAGATAAGGATAGGTCCACCGCTGACCTATATGTGGTTGGCCTAGACGCTTTAACATTCCCTTTTATCTCTGGTGCTAGGCCTCCAATGAAACGCGCTATGCGTTTAGGTTCAGGGGTGACTAAATAAGGAACTAGGCGGGACATAGTGTTGAAACTTGTCACATATGCCTGACAATCCAAATTCTCCATGACCAGAGTCAAGAAGTCTGATTCTATCTTTTCTACCTCGTGCTGGGGGCAATAGTTTTCCTTGACTAATGCAACGAATTGCTCCCAAGATAAGTTGTAGAGTAGAACCTTTCCCGTGGCTTGGAGCAATGATCTCCACCATGCCAACGCTTCTCCTTTGAATGATTGTGAAACAAATTTCACAACATCTTGCTCCGCACAACCGCTGACGTCAACAACAGCGTCCATCTCATCGAGCCATGTCATGCAATCGATGGCTCCTTTTTCTCCTGTAAAGTCTCTGGGCTTGCAGGAGACAAAATATTTATATGAACAGGTCTTAACTGGTGCCTCTTGATGAAACACAACTTGTCTAGACGGAATACTCCTTTGATTTGACAAGTCATGAACATCGTCCTCCCTTGACTCATGTGTTTTAAGAGGGGGCTTACAACTAGCCGCAGATAGAGTCTTAGAGTGGGTATCATTAGACTCATCATACTGCCGATCAAGTGCTCGAGCAACAGCATAATCTATTATTGCCTGTAGTTCTGCTCCAGTTACATTAATTCTGGTAGTATCATTGCTCTCCTTCAAGTGACTGTTAACTTCATCTAATCCAGCCATGTAGCTTGATTGCTACATAAATATTAACAATGATTTATTCAGAGATTATTATGGAATCATCATCTTTGACGATTTATCAACCATGGTAATATAAACCATATTGGTTAACTTGTTAGTTATATTAAATTAGTATTTTCCATTATAATTTATCCTAGTTATAAAACATTAAGGATATTAAAGTGGCGCAAAAAGGCCTAGTCACAAGGACAGTTCTAAATTTTTATAAGCCATGATTTCAGAGAATCTAGGCATTTAGGTTTGAATCACGTTCATTACCTTCTCTTGACAGGGAGTTGTAGACTTCAACTGTCTTTTGTCTTTTAGGACAATAGATATAGCCCGTGGGCATTTCCCTTCTGAGGGATGGTTATAATATGATCATCTTCTCAGATGCTATTAGTCGAGATCGTATGGATCCTACCGACTATTATGCTTGGACCTGGTCCAACATTTTTGGACAGGAGGTCAAAGACCACTACTGTCGTTGCCTTTTCGGACAACAAGTTTAGCCCGTAGGCACTTCATCACTACTGGATGTTTATAATGTGATCATCTTATAGGATGACACAAGCCATGATTTCTAAATCAATAGACTAGATAAGGAAATTGGAAGAATCTAATATAAGGATGACTGTTGTGATTTTATCGAATCACATTTGTCAGGAGTGCTAACACGTTCTTAGGTGTTAACAAGGATTTGAATCTCTTGAGTAGGTTTCACCATCTTGGCCGCGTAGGCTAGGTTTCACCTTTAAAATTCTCTTTAAAATGCATACTGGCAGGAAAGTAAGGAATATTTATTTTATTCAGGATTTTTATCATAAATCCTAATTTATAATTTAATAATAGCATTAATGGCCTAGTCGCGTAGACAAGTTTAATTTATAAGCCAAGATTTCAGAGAATCAGGGCAATTTATGAATTTGTAATGGCACAAAAGGCCTAGTCACGTGGACAAGTTTAATTTATAAGCCATGATCGTCTGGGATCGAGGCATTTAGGTGTGAATCAAAGTTCATTACCTTTTCTTGACAGGGAGCTGTAGGCTACCACCGTCTTTAGTCTCAGAGGACGTTAATTATAGCCCGTAGGCACTTCCCTTCTAAGGGATGTTATTTTCCATTCATTTCCTATTTCATGTTTAGACTGAAAACTTAATTTAATCAATCCATTATATGAAAATAGAAGTACAGAGTTGCCCTAAGCGGGTCTTTGAAAGGATAATGTGTCCTTAAAGGGACTGAAAGATAAATATGTCCTTATAAGGACTAATAAGGAAACGATCTTCAGTAAAAGGAGTTTCTTCTTTATTTTATTTCTGAATGCATTCTCTTTGGATGCTCGTTTCATTCTAGCCGCGGTACGAAGCTCAGCATCTCAGGGCTCCAGGTGTGGAGAACTCCTATTACGGCTTCTTCGCTTGGCGACGTATCAAAAAAAATTTGGAAGTAAAATTTCCAGATTAGGATTGAGAATATTCCTATGTTAAGTCTAGACTCAGAAGATTTAGGAATGTGTAATTGTGTCATTGAGATTAAACACATAAAGCTAGTGTTTAATTCACTCAATGTTGGCTCTGATACCAACCTGTCACACCCCGATTTTCCACGTGTCACCGGTGGGCCCGGTGGGGGAGTATCGTGACGTGGTTGACAACATCATGGTCAAACAACACAATATAATAATGCACAGCGGAAGCAAAAGATAAATATATTACATTCCGAATATAAGTAATGTCAAAGTATTACAACGGAAGGTAAAGGATCCACAGACGGATCAATAAAAGAAAACTGTTCAACAGACTTTAGGCATCTAGAACTTGCAAGATTCCCTAGTGACGCCCTGAGCTCCCAGCCAATTACGCATAGTACCTGTCACTTAACCTTTTTGGAAAATACGTCAGTTTACACTGGTAAATACAATTAACTGACTCATTTTGGAAAAAGAGTTTACAAAGTGATTCGAGTGCAAACGGCACAAAATATATTGACACATTGATTAAAATGCACAGAGGCAAAATTTATCTTTCATACTTGGGACAATTTTATTAATAAAAATCTTGTATCCGATTTACATGGTTGTCCAACATTTAGGGCCGGTGATTATACAATACAAGCCGGACAAGATTAATCGACACACCACAAATATAATCTCACAAGAAGATACCCTTACGAGTGAGTATACGTTATACATATGCAACAGGAGGTGTTTTGCCTACACCTTGTGCTTACGTCGTGGCCATTCACTTTTTAAAATGAGCCAAGGATATCCAGGACACGGTCATTAACCCCCAATGTTATTTGTTATCAATCAATACAGATTAAAACGGGATTATGCAATTTAATCATCTCCGATTAAAAGGTTTCTACACCCGACCAAGCGGTATTTTTATAATACCGTATCCCAAGCCCGTATAAGGGAAAATAAGTTAAAAGTATTTACCTGAGCTAGCAATGCAACTTACACTCAGCCGTATATCTTAATCAGCAAGCACAAGTACTTCTACTGGGGCTCTTAATCTGGAACGAAGGTTTTATTAACCTATTAAATTTCTAACGGGTCTTATTTAAGTCGTAACTTAGACCGGTTAGTTTTAAGGAAAGGTTTACGGTTCAAAACGCATGATTAAGCGAGGACCGGAATAGAATGTGATTTAGACCCGACAAGTTTGAAGACTTGTGTAATATGGGTAAACTAAACACATTCTGGATTTTGGGATAAAACGGATAAGGTTTGACCCGTTTCGGCTAATTTATGCAAACTAGTTACATAAACCGAACCGAACGCGCTAGAGGCATAACGGGTAACCGTATGGGTCCTAAACAGGTTTCCTAAGTTAATTATGCTTCCAATATGTTGTGACATCAGTAGGATGTCTTTCATTATGCCCCGAACTAATTTAAACACAAACTATGCCCCGTAGGGGTAGTTTGGTCATTTTAAAGGTTGTAAAAGAGTTTAAATGTTTAACTGAGTTACAGGTCTGATGTAAATAGCAAACATACTCAATTTGATGAGTTATAACAGTAGGGTAAAGTATATATGTGAAATATATCATCTATAACCAAACTATGCACCGAAGGGCATTTTGGTAATTTCACATAAGCCGAAAAGCTCAAAAACGAAGTCTGAGTTAATCAACCTTTGCTTACTATTAAGATATTATAATTTGCCTCTTATATCAGTAGGTATCAACCCGGGTATGTCCAATATGATTTTAAAACATACTATGCGCTAAAAACGCTAAATAAGGCGATTAAAGGCCATTTCCGGGTTCGATACCTATATCGGATATTTTTATATTTTCAGAAGGCTTAAAATAATTTATTTATCATAACTAATCAGTAGCAAAAGGTTTGGAGTCGTTTAGATATGTAAAACTCATGTTATGGCCCGTAAGGGCAATACCGACAATTACCGAATTAAGCCTACGACTATGAGTTATGCTCAGCCTAAAATTAATTAAAAATCTTTAAAAATCCCAAAATAATATATTACATCAGTGGGTATTAAGTTTGATACCAAAAAGTCGGCTTAACTAGGCTATACGCTAATTACGCCGTTTTATTAACATAAAGCATTAGTTTTGCGATAATGAGCATAACTCTTAATCTGTAAGTCAAACTGATGTCAAACTTTGCATACAAGTTTATATATCAGTAATTAAGGTTTCTACACTTTTACATTTTCATAAATCACGTTCTAAGGTAATAAGGGCATAATGGTCAACATATGAGCAATTAACGGAAACGCGTAAACGAATGGGTCAATCAATGAACCAACCACAGAGGGTTATGCTAACATGTAGCCTGGTCCTAAGGAAACCCTAAGGCATTTCCAAATCATACTAAAGCGGGTCAGAACTGAAGTCAAAGCAAAAGTCAAAGCTTTGCGACTTTCGGTTCCGAATCGGTTCACAAAGGAAAGTTGTCGAATCAAACAAGCTTAGACAAGTTCTTATGCTTATTATCAAGTTATATGAATGATAAAATAGGTTACACGCCTTTTACCTTGTTAATTATGCGTTAAACGAAAGATTACATTTCTGTTGACTTTTTCTAATCATCTTTGACTCGACAAATGACCTAGTTAGGATGGGAATCAGTGGATGCCCTTTTAAGGGTTTAAAGCCCACATAATTACCAACTTATAACTACCTTTGATTCGAGATATGACTGAGCCATTATAGACTAATCTCGAAGTCAAACGTTAACTACGATATTTTGACTTTTAAGCTAAATACTAAGCTAAACATAATTAGAGAAGGTTAGGCATACTTACAAGTGCTTAATGGATGATTAGGAAGGCTTGGGATTAGCTTGGAAGCTCCTCAAATGGCCAGGGATGAGTTTGAAGTGTGTATGATCAAGTGTTGCACCTTGTGTGCTTTATATAGTGTTCAAGGCACCACAATGTGTTGACATTTAAGTCTATCACACACCACAACAATTCAACATGTGTCCTAGTGTTCTAGGAGGTGTTTTAGGGGCCAAATGAAGGGGCAAGATCGATCTAAGTTGCATCCAAGTTCAATGGGCAGACAAAGAATCAAACAAAATCACATTCTGTCCAGATGTGGCAGTGTCGTAGCGCCACTGCATGCACATCATGTGCTCGCGCTACGCGAGCCCTCCGGGTTCTCCAACATATTTTTGTTAAATTGCAGTTTCAGTCCCTGGCTCTTCAAACTTTGTACAGACACTTGTTTATTGCGATATGGACCCTCAATATTGATCTATAAGGGCCTCAAGATATATACCCACTTCGTTAAGTCCCCGGGTAACTTTATTGTTACCCGAAAAGGCCTAATTTTCAACGTTGACGCTTTAACCCCTCGCACACGAATTCGATCATAACTTTCTCATATGTTAACGAAACTTTACGAAATTTAAATCGTGCATTCTAGTGAGCATAATTAACATTTACAAAGCTTCGGGTTTGTCAAAAGGTCACCCAGAGGTATACCTTTAAACATGTTGACACATTTAACCCCCGTAGTTTGTAATCTCTCACTTTTAGCTTCGTATGATCCATGATTTATTCGTTTGAAGGTATAAGCATCGTGTAGGGTTAATGTACATTATATTTATTCACTGTTGACATTCAGAACCCGTAAAATCACATACTTTCCATGTTTGTCAACTTTAGTCCTTTTATAACATTCTTTCACACGTTCAGACTTTATGACACGTGTCAACACATTATAGGACGTGAATTTTCGAGGTGTTACAGTGGAGAACTTATCCGTTTCCTTGATAGCCAAGAAGTGTGCAGACTTTGTGAGTCGATCCACGATCACCCAAATAGTATCGTTACCACGTTGAGATCTAGGCAGGCCAGTAACAAAATCCATGGAAATTTGCTCCCATTTCCATTGTGGTATATCTGGTTGTTGGAGTAGGCCTGAAGGTTTCTGATATTCGACTTTGACTCTCGCACAAGTCAAACACTTGCTGACGTAAGTTGCTATGTGGGCCTTCATGCTAGGCCACCAGTATGTAGTTCTGAGATCGTGGTACATCTTATCCGAACCAGGATGTACTGAGTAGCGAGACTTGTGTGCCTCATCCATCACAAGCTCTCGTAGGTTGCCATAGAGTGGGACCCAAATGCGTCCTGTTACGTAGTAAGCACCGTCTTCCCTTTGTTCTAATCGTTGCCTTGAGCCGCGTAGGGCTTCAGCCCTGACGTTTTCTGATTTCAATGCTTCTACCTAAGCATCTCGTATTTGTGCAGGAATACTGGACTGAATGGTAAGTTGTAATGCTCGCACGCGTTTAGGCGTAGTGTTCTTTCGACTGAGGGCGTCAGCCACAACATTGGCTTTGCCTGGATGGTACCTGATCGAGCATTCGTAGTCATTCAGTAGCTCGACCCATCGTCGTTGTCGCATATTCAGTTCCTTCTGTTTGAAGATATGCTCGAGACTCCCGTGATCGGTGTAAATGGCGCACTTGGTACCGTACAGGTAGTGTCTCCATATCTTAAGTGCAAAAACAACAGCTCCCAGCTCTAAATCGTGCGTAGTGTAGTTCCTTTCATGAACTTTAAGTTGGCGTGAGGCGTAGGCTATAACTTTATCCCGTTGCATCAATACACAACCAAGACCCTGAATTGATGCGTCACAGTAAACCACAAAGTCGTCTGTGCCCTCTGGCAATGAAAGGATAGGTGCACTGCAAAGTCTATCCTTTAAGTGCTGAAATGCTAACTCCTGTGCATTTCCCCATCGATAAACAACGCCTTTCTGCGTTAGTGAGGTGAGAGGCTGTGCAATCTTGGAAAAATCCTTAATGAACCTCCTGTAGTAACCTGCCAAACCCAAGAATTGGTGAATTTCCGTTGGTGTACGAGGTGCAGGCCAGTTCTTAATCGAGTCTACCTTGGATGGATCAACGTGAATCCCATCCTTGTTCACCACATGGCCTAAGAAATGGACTTCACCTAGCCAGAAGTCGCATTTTGAAAACTTGGCGTAAAGCTGTTCTGTTCGAAGAAGTTCCAAAATGAGTCGTAGATGGTGCTCGTGTTCCTCCTGACTCTTCGAATAGATCAGGATGTCGTCGATGAAAACTATAACGAACTTGTCCAGATAAGGCTTGCACACTCTGTTCATAAGGTCCATGAAAACCGCAGGTGCGTTTATCCGCCCAAAAGGCATGACCAAAAACTCGTAGTGTCCATAACGAGTTCTAAAGGCTGTTTTAGAGACATGAAATACCTCAGGATAGTCGCGTACAATCGGAAAGTCTTCTATCTTCTTCTCTTTCTTCGAGGTGTCAGTAACGAGAGCCAAAATGGCAGTGTGGCCCTTACGCAAACACTTCTGGGCCTTAAGGAAAGAGATGATGCTCACAACAGCACCACTCTTGTCGCCACGAATCATGAGAGGTTCATCACCTGAACGAGGAATGCGGACAATCTTTTCGTTACAAAGAATCTCTGCTTGATGTTGGGATAACCAGTCCATCCCAATGACAACATCGAAACTACCCAAAACTATAGGAATGAGGTCGATTGAGAAAGTATGACCAGCAAGAACCAGGTTACAACCCTTGACTACGTGTGTGACCTCTAAACCTTTACCATTAGCTAACTCTACAGTGTGCTTGGTGTTCAAAAGTGTTGGGGTACGCTTAAGCATTTGGCTAACTTTTAAGGACACGTAGCTAGTATCGGCACCCGAATCAAATAAAACTGTAACGTAAAAGTCGCCGAGAAGGAACTTACCCGTCACAACATTGGGATCATTCCTTGCTTCACCTTGGCCAATAACGAACACACGACCCCTTGCACCATTGCCGTTGTTACCCCCGTTGTTTCCATTCCCCTGGTTGTTGTTGTTGTTGTTATTGTTGTTCTAGTTTCTGTTCAGTTGGGGACAATCTCTCTTAAAGTGGCCTTCAGCTCCACACTGAAAGCATCCTTTGTTAATACCCTGCTGCTGCTGCTATCGTTGGTTCTGTGGGGCTTGTTGTTGACGATTCTGGTTTGCGGGGTATAAACTTCTGCAATCCTTTGCGGCATGGCCTGGCTTGTTGCACCGATGACAGTTACCCCTGGTGCACGGTCCGCTGTGGTGTAGATTACATCGATTGCATATTGGGTGATTTCCCTTGTACCCACCATGACTTTGACTACCAGATGATTGCTGACTAGGGCTCTTGTAGTCGTCAGTCCTTCTCTGCTGAGATTGAGATTGAACAGAAGTCGAACCCTTGCTTGAAGCTCTATCCCATTTCCGTTTGTTGTCACTAGGAGCATCTGAAGTAGCTGTAGCAATTATACGCTTTGGTAACCTGTTCTGCTCCACCACCTGATCAGTGAGACGAAGAGCCAATTGAACAACTTGCTGGATGGTGGCGAGGTTAGCTGAAGTCACATGACTTTGGATCTCTGGCACTAAGCCCTTAAGGTATAGTTCGATGCGTTTGATGGGAGGATCCACCATAGTAGGACACAGAATAGCAAGCTCATTCGATCTTTTCGTGTACGCTTCAATTTCTGACCCCGTCATCTTGAGGTTGAAGAACTTGACTTCCAGTTTGTGAATTTCATCACGATTGCAGTACTCTTCCTTGATCATTTCCTTAAAATTGTTCCATGGGGTGGCATGTCACACCCCAACCGATGGCGGAATCATCGGGGCGCGGCACTAGGCGAATCAGATTGCTCAAGAGAATCCATAACAACTATATTGCGATAATATTTAATACATTCGTTATCCCATACTAACAAATAATACAATCACGTAAGTTATCACAGATTTCTTGCCCTCTCGAACAATACAAATCCGACAACCTAGATTTTAGTTGAGTTTCTAGACTTCCTAGCTTGATTGATAAAGTCTGCGATCTAGCCTGCAACATACGTTAAAATATTTGTCAATACAAAAGTATTGGCGAGTATACAGGTTTGAATAGTATAGCATAATAGATTAAAAGCGCTGCGAATTTCCACATGCATAAACGTAATACACGACATATATACTCACAAAACTGATACTACCAACTAAGTCCTCGATGCTCGAATGTACGATGGCATAACTAGACCCCGTCGGGCGCAATAGTACTATACTAGTCGTGGTGGGACGTCGCGAGTATAAGCCCTAGCACATATGCAACTAGCATCACGTATATCTATGCATAACAATTATTCGCAAGTGATAATTCGATTGATTGAATATTTTGATTGATAAGTTCGATTTGTTAGAAACGTATGTTACTCCCAAAATTCGATCAAAAAGGGGTCAAGTATACTCACAGTGCGTATTTAGCGAGATTACAACTTGATTGAGTCGGTTGCGAGTTGTCTGTAATGATCCTTGAAGAATAGAGTAAACGATATACGGTTAAGCGAGATTAGCCTTGAAGAGTTACTCATTTGGTTGGACTGTTCTCATCCGTGCGGATGGACAGGTTATCCGCCCGGATGACAAGTCATCCGTCCGGATGGCATGTTATCCGTGCGGATAACAGGTGGTCCGTGCGGGTGATGTGTCATACGTGCGGATAGTATGTGCGGACAGTGGTGCGTGCGGGTGACATTGTTGTGCGTGCGGGTGAGTGTGCGCGCGGATTGACATGTCATGCGTGCGGATGGACAGGTCATCCGTGCGGACTGAGGTCATCCGTGCGGATTGAGGTCATCCGTGCGGACTGACTTGTCAACCGTGCGGGCTGACTTGTCAACCGTGCGGGCTGACTGGTCATCCATGCGGGTTGACTTGTTATCCGTGCGGACTGACTTGTCTGTTTCGCACTCTGAACACTGCTGCCGGGTGTTTAACGGGAGGAATACGTTTGTTTTTACTAGGGTAGTGTGATTTCGTACTAACACTTGAAGTTCCGTCAATTCCGACTCGTTCTAACGGCCGAGAATCACCCCGTTCCATCAGATCTGGCCGTTCGTGATGGTTCTTCATGGTTAACTCGAAATCTCACAGATTTAGGTGAGAATTGTCATTAAAACATGTGGAAATCACCCGGATCTGAGTCGTTTATAGTGAAATGAGACCCCAACTTGAAGTTCATAAGAACTCTTGGTGATATCACCTCAAAACGTCTCAAATCCGCAGATTTCACGGTTAGAATTTGAGTTTTGAAAGATAGAATGATGTAGAATCGAGTGTAGATTGTAGAAGTACAAGTTTTAGGTTGAAATCTTACCGGAATCGCGAGGAAATCGAGAGAAAAGGGTCTTGGTGCGCGTTTGGTTGAATAGGAGCTGTCACATCACTGTTCAAGTGATGTGACATGGTATTTATAGGCAACAGAGGAGAAGGGAAGAGTTTTGGCCCGGGTAGCCCATCCGTGCGGATGGCCATCCGTGCGCATGTCCATCCGTCCGGATGGTCCATCCGTCCGGATAGCTATCCTGACGCGTTGGACTTCTCCGTTTTTGATCGTTTTGATAGTTTTCAAAGCGCGTACTTCCATAATTAGTTTATATTATCATTATATTGTTATTATTATATATATATATATATATATCACTAGGGGTCGTATTTACGTATCCATAATCCAAAGTTTCGATAATTAACAATCGGTTTCCGATTCGAGCATGCGATTATTAGCGACGTTCACGGCCATCAATGAGGGTAGTATAGGTCCTTTCTTGATGTCATCGTGAACGTTATCTCGTGTGGTGCCACAAGGACTGACGGGGTACTGTTTACTCGTATTGTCATCATCGTCATGACGACTGGAGCTACAGCACTCACCCGAGAGTTCTTGTTAGCGTTAATTGTTTACGTTCGACACCTCACGGCCACTGAGGAGGGTAGAATAGGTCCTCACTCAATGCCTCCATGAGTGTTAGCGTGATAATAGTGTAGTATAGTGATATTGTATTTCGAAAATATGCGATTATCCTTCGAATAGCGATATATACGATATAGTTATATTATGATCCGAATCTCCGGTGCTAGGCGTAACGAGTGTAACGAGTAGTAACAACGCACAAAAGTGCGGGTTGTTACAGTCTCCCCTACTTTAGGAAATTTCGTCCCGAAATTAATCCAATGGGTAGACTTCTAAGAGTTGATCTTGTATAAGTAGCGATACAGCGAGTGATTTGACCGTAAGTTGACAGCACGAACGTTTCGAATAAGAGAGATCGACTGCGATAGTGAGAAGGCGACGTAAGGGAGAAGTATTAATCCCACGAGTTGGCATTCCAAAGTACCTTGTCTTGTGTAGGGTTCGTTAGTTCGATGCGATTGTAATTCGAAAGGTTTCTCACGACGTAGAGTTAACTGAGTCGATCGTTAACCAACGTTACAAGAAGCGTTCGCTTTAGATATTGAAAAGGGATTTTTAGGATGAAAAATCTTTAAAAATTTTCCTTTTAACGTGCGGTCAACAGAATCGATGTTAACCGATGTTGCAAGGAAATTTAAGTTTCTAACATTTCAAGGAATTCGAAGTTGAAAACAAGGGTTACGAAAACTCTCCTATGGCATGGGTTCCAGTTGAACTCGATGTTGAACCAACATCTCAAGAAAATCTTGTTTTTGATCTTTGAAAAAGGTTTTAAGGAAAAATTGAACTCATGAAGCTCCCTTTGAATATGGAGTTAAGCTGATTCGATGTTACCTCCACATTGTGAGAAATTTCACTTGTTCCATGGTTTTGATAAAAGTTTTATAAAAATCAGTTTTAACCTTTTGAAAAGAATGATTTAGCATCGCGCCCCACTTGGCACCTTCCCACGGAAGTTCGTTAATATGTTTAAAACACTTATATATAGGAATTACCAGCGGCGTATCCACCATGTTTTGCCCATATTACTTCCGTTTTGTGAGGCAGTGTCAGGTGTGCCGATATGACTCGGATAGAATTGCGTTTACTCGGCCCAATCGATAGAAAGTTGGACCGAGCATAGGATAGGATCGAATAGATTAATCCAGCGAGTTGATAAGCGAGAAGCGAATAGCGCGTTTTCGATTAGATTCCACATTACACCCACATGGCACGTTTCCACGGGGGTTTGCTAACATGGCGAAACATCATGCTTAACCGGGTTAGCCTTGCCTCGTGGAGCGGTGTCATGTGTACTTAATACCATACAGACTGCAATGAACACTAAGCGAGCAATAAGCGGTAGATTTTATACGATAGGCGATCAGCGATTTGGTGATTAGACGAGTAAACACGAAACACAACACTAGTAATGATGGTGATGATAAACGAATTACAACAATCGGTAGTTGCGTTGCAAGCGATGGAGGTATGCGGTTCGATTTACGCGGTTCGGTTGGATTGATTAACACCACAGAGTTGGACTAGCATTAGACCCCACATGGCCTTTTTCCACGAAAGGTTGCAGATATGGCTAAAACACCCTACCTTAACCATATGAGCTTCATCTCGTGAAGCGAGGTCATGTGCTAACTTAACACGAATACCACGGATAACGGTATAGCGATAGATTGATACACAGCAGGCGATAGAGAATCACATAACAGGCGATAGAGACTTCGAGATACACATAATAAATGATTGCGATTAGTCGAGTTTTGTTTCGAGTAAGCTTAACGTTACGTTGTGACGCATCACGGTTATCGAGGAGGGTAGAATAGGTCCTCACCCAACAATACCGTGAGCGTTTATTTGCTTGATTGAGATTGCTCGCTAGAGACTTTCGACCAGTCTTGCGTTGACGCAATTGTCCTGCGAGGTAGACTCCCCAGAGTCCATCGATGAGGCGATTGCATTGCGTTTGCAGACTTACGACAAGTCTTGCGATGATGCAATTTCAGTTGTTACGCCTTGCGATTGAGTGTAGTGTGTGTTGAAAATAATCACAATAGTATATAGGTCTAATAACGTTCAACTCCACGTGGCACTTTCTTCACGGAACTTCGGTAGTATGATAAGGCACACCTTGCCCAACCCCTACTACTTTCATCCCGTGCTTTGGTGTCACCTTTTGTCAAAATGTTATGGCACCTTTAGAATTCACTACGATCACCGTGCACTGACCCAAATAATCCCTTGTGCACCCGCGATTATTCGTTCCTTGCACGTTTATCGTACTTCGTTCTAAGAGTGTAGTGAGGGTAAAACACATTATTTCGTGATATAGTATATAGTATATAGTATGTGTGTGAATTTAGTCTAGATGCGGCGGCTAAAGTGGAATGGAGGAAACGAAAACGAGAGTTGTTGTTGCACATAGTGGTAACTTCGGATAAGAGAGTAGGTTCAAAACTTAGAAATTAACGTCGAGAATCGTATCATTACATCTTTATCCTACGCTTGCTAGATGTCTGTTGCTGAAGACTTTTGCTGGAGTTGTTGTACTCAAGTTCACGGTTCGTTGCGGCAGTTGCGGGTGAAGTGACCGTAACGGTTGCAGTTATTGCAATAGCGACAGTCAGCCCCAACTGGATGATGATAGGTACACGAGTAACACTGAGGATGATCTCCAGTGTAGGCTCCTTTTGGAAACATCGGAACTGTTCGAAGAGGTTCCGGTTGCAGCAGTTCGGTTGTTGATGAGCTCGGGCTTGAAGTCTTTCGTTTGCGGCTGGGTTCGTCGGTGTTTTGCGAAGGAGTGTCGTCGTTGGAGGATTCGTCTGAAGATTCACTTGCAGAGTCTTCGACTGATTTGTCAGAAGATTCGTAGGCAGATTTGTCAGAAGAATCGGCAGCAGATTCGTCCGAGGAATCGTTAGCAGATCCGTCAGAAGAATCGTTAGCTGATCCATCAGAAGATTCGCCAGTAGATTTGTCAGAAGATTCGTCAGTAGATTCATCAGAAGGTTCGTCAACATGTTCGCCTGAAGGATTACCGGCGATTGCTTGATGAGCTTGCTTGACAGGATTCTTTGAGAATAATCCTTCCATGAGTCGTTTGTTGTTGATTTCTGCGGCTAAGCGGTAGGTTTCTTCGATGGTAGCAGGCCTTGCAGCTTCGACAAAATCACCCACGCACTCAGGCAAGCCACGAATGTACTTCACGATGGCCTTCCCCGGAGTGTTGACTTGACTTGGACAGATTATGCTAAGCTGTTTGAACCTTGCGGTGTAGCCAGCATTGTCACCTTCGGTTTGCTTGATTTCCCAAAATTCGTTTTCCAGCTTCTAAATCTCGTGAGGAGGACAGTACTCTTTCTCCATGAGCTCTTTCAGCTCATTCCAAGAGAGAGCGTAAGCTGCGGAGATCCCACGTTTGTTACGTTCGGCGGTCCACCAGTCGAGTGCTCGCGATTGAAATACTCCGGTGGCGCAAGTAGTACGGAGACTATCGGGACACCCGCTTTGACGAAGGGTAACTTTGATAGAATCGAACCACTGGAGTAGTTGAGTCGCACCTCCTTCACCTGTGAACTCCATCGGGTCACTGGCTTTGAAGTGCTTGTAGAGAAAAGTAGATTGCGGCGCTTCCGTCTTGGAGTCTTCCGAGGCTCGAGAGTTGCTGAGAGAGTGCACTTGAGCAGAAATTCGAGGACTAAGCTTACTCACTTCCTTAATCACAAGTGAAGCAATCCTCTTCTCGGCGCTTCGTTTGGCTTTCCTCTTAACTCGTCTCGAGATAGAGTTGTTGGAAGGCATCTAGACAGGAAGAGACTTGGAGTGAGATTCGATCATAATGATTTTTGAGTTTTGCGTTGCGATTGAGCGCGTTCAAAACTTGGTGCGATAGTATAGCAATACGAATCACATAGGAGCCACGTAGGAACCACGAAATTCCTAAGTTCTCACACAATAACTTGTTGTTTATACGTATATATATATATATATATAGGTATTGGTATAACTGATATTTGTATTCATACACATACAGGTCGATTTAGAATAAGCGAGGTCGCGTTGAAGTGAGAAAACGAGAGCGAATGCGATAGATTATGCATTAGTTTTGTTGCGAACATTCGGATTTCGTTTTAGATTGCGATGGCTGTGCAAGTTGTGTGTTTATAAAGTAGGGAGTGAAAATCGTTACATCGAGAAATCGACAAAGCGTAAAGTTTCAAAACGTAAATAAGTTCCAGTCATCGTAAAATTGGCGGGTCGCATGATAGAGTGCCTTGGGTGTTTAGGCGTCGACTACCCAAGGTAACCCAACTATATCTAACAAGTTCGAGCATGCGCGTTGACCTGGAGGACTTCATGCTTCCACTGGGATGCAGCTCATGGCATTCGTCTTCCTAGTCATCGCGTGTCTCGAGTTATCGTGATAGTCGAGTCCTTGGTGAGAGCTTTTGAAAACCAGTTTATAGAGAGTGGGACGACTTATTAAGGTACGGGTTTCACCCCTGACTTAACAGTTTCGTTCCTGATTGTGGCTATGCTCTTCGAATAAATTCGTGAGTTCCACTAGATTTAGAAATGGAGACTTTTGTCGAGATGTGGATGTCACTCCTAACTCGATGAAAAGCTCTCGTGCTAGAAAAATGCGCTGAGTGAGCAATCCTATCGAGACTTCTTGGTTTTCACACCTGATCTCGACTGGATCGCTCGGTTTCATTATGCGATTATTTTCGAAAACGTGTGTATTATGTCGGCCTTAGGAAAGGCTAAGTAGTATTTCAGCCTTAGGAGAGGCTTCTTCGTGTGAAGTTGTAGTATGCGGGGTTCACACAAAGTTGTATCTTTTAGCAATTTCGATCGAGAGTATCAAGTAAGCCCAATACAAACCCCACCGGGTTTGTATGAGTCGGCCTGTTGGTATGTAGACTATAGACTAGGTCAATTTCTAAGACGTCGACCCGGACTAGGTCGAGTCTGACCTAATTCCCTATAGTTATGGCTCTGATACCAATCTGTCACACCCCAACCGATGGCGGAATCATCGGGGCGCGGCACTAGGCGAATCAGATTGCTTAAGAGAATCCATAACAACTATATTGCGATAATATTTAATACATTCGTTATCCCATACTAACAAATAATACAATCACGTAAGTTATCACAGATTTCTTGCCCTCTCGAACAATACAAATCCGACAACCTAGATTTTAGTTGAGTTTCTAGACTTCCTAGCTTGATTGATAAAGTCTGCGATCTAGCCTGCAACATACGTTAAAATATTTGTCAATACAAAAGTATTGGCGAGTATACATGTTTGAATAGTATAGCATAATAGATTAAAAGCGCTGCGAATTTCCACATGCATAAACATAATACACGACATATATACTCACAAAACTGATACTACCAACTAAGTCCTCGATGCTCGAATGTACGATGGCATAACTAGACCCCGTCGGGCGCAATAGTACTATACTAGTCGTGGTGGGACGTCGCGAGTATAAGCCCTAGCACATATGCAACTAGCATCACGTATATCTATGCATAACAGTTATTCGCAAGTGATAATTCGATTGATTGAATATTTCGATTGATAAGTTCGATTTGTTAGAAACGTATGTTACACCCAAAATTCGATCAAAAAGGGGTCAAGTATACTCACAGTGCGTATTTAGCGAGATTACAACTTGATTGAGTCGGTTGCGAGTTGTCTGTAATGATCCTTGAAGAATAGAGTAAACGATATACGGTTAAGCGAGATTAGCCTTGAAAAGTTACTCATTTGGTTGGACTGTTCTCATCCGTGCGGATGGACAGGTTATCCGCCCGGATGACAAGTCATCCGTCCGGATGGCATGTTATCCGTGCGGATAACAGGTGGTCCGTGCGGGTGATGTGTCATACGTGCGGATAGTATGTGCGGACAGTGGTGCGTGCGGGTGACATTGTTGTGCGTGCGGGTGAGTGTGCGCGCGGATTGACATGTCATGCGTGCGGACTGACTTGTCAACCGTGCGGGCTGACTTGTCAACCGTGCGGACTGACTTGTCATCCGTGCGGGCTGACTGGTCATCCGTGCGGGCTGACTTGTCTGTTTCGCACTCTAAACACTGTTCCCGGGTGTTTAACGGGAGGAATACGTTTGTTTTTACTAGGGTAGTGTGATTTTGTACTAACACTTGAAGTTCCGTCAATTCCGACTCGTTCTAACGGCCGGGAATCACCCCGTTCCATCAGATCTGGCCGTTCGTGATGGTTCTTCATGGTTAACTCGAAATCGCACAGATTTAGGTGAGAATTGTCATTAAAACATGTGGAAATCACCCGGATCTGAGTCGTTTATAGTGAAATGAGACCCCAACTTGAAGTTCATAAGAACTCTTGGTGACATCACCTCAAAACGTCTCAAATCCGCAGATTTCACAGTTAGAATTTGAGTTTTGAAAGATAGAATGATGTAGAATCGAGTGTAGATTGTAGAAGTACAAGTTTTAGGTTGAAATCTTACCGGAATCGCGAGGAAATCGAGAGAAAAGGGTCTTGGTGCGCGTTTGGTTGAATAGGAGCTGTCACATCACTGTTCAAGTGATGTGACATGGTATTTATAGGCAACAGAGGAGAAGGGAAGAGTTTTGGCCCAGGTAGCCCATCCGTGCGGATGGCCATCCGTGCGCATGTCCATCCGTCCGGATAGCTATCCTGACGCGTTGGACTTCTCCGTTTTTGATCGTTTTGATAGTTTTCGAAGCGCGTACTTCCATAATTAGTTTATATTATCATTATATTGTTATTATTATATATATATATATATATATATCACTAGGGGTCGTATTTACGTATCCATAATCCAAAGTTTCGATAATAAACAATCGGTTTGCGATTCGAGCATGCGATTATTAGCGACGTTCACGGCCATCAATGAGGGTAGTATAGGTCCTTTCTTGATGTCATCGTGAATGTTATCTCGTGTGGTGCCACAAGGACTGACGGGGTACTGTTTACTCGTATTGTCATCATCGTCATGATGACTGGAGCTACAGCACTCACCCGAGAGTTCTTGTTAGCGTTAATTGTTTACGTTCGACACCTCACGGCCACTGAGGAGGGTAGAATAGGTCCTCACTCAATGCCTCCGTGAGTGTTAGCGTGATAATAGTGTAGTATAGTGATATTGTATTTCGAAAATATGCGATTATCCTTCGAATAGCGATATATACGATATAGTTACATTATGATCCGAATCTCCGGTGCTAGGCGTAACGAGTGTAACGAGTAGTAACAACGCACAAAAGTGCGGGTTGTTACATGGCATTAGCAGCAACCAACCCCAGCATTTGAACCTGAGCATTCCACCACGTGAGCACTAAACCCTCGAGAGTACCGGTAGCATACTTCACCCTGCGAGCCTCAGGGCATTCACACATCTCGAAAACAGATTCGAGCTTTTCAAACCAATGGAGGAGACCTACAGCTCCTTCAGTGCCGCTGAAAGTAGTGGGTCGGCAGTCCATAAAAGTTTTGAAGGTGCACATAGGTGGCTGAGCATGTTGACCTGTCGTGGGTGTAAGAAAGGACAAAGTTTAACACAAAGGTTGGTTCACGAGAGTAGGACCTAAAGATCCTAGAATGAGTTTAAACTGCAGAGTATACCTCCTGCCTGTGCTGCTGCAAGTGCCGCAGCAACTTGTTGGTTAATCAGAGCCGTCAACTGGGCTTGAGTCATGTTAACGCGTCCACTCATGATTCTTCATATCAAAGGAAAACATGAGCGAGAGAGGTTCGTGAAAGTGCGATGACAGAAGAGAGTAAGCACACATGGGTTTTTCAAACTATCGTTGCTACGTTCATCTAAGCATACCATAAGCAAAGTTCGATGTAACTAGCAAGTAGGCAATAAAACATAAACCATATCACCTAGAATGTCGAGCCTTGCACGTGGAGCGAAGCGTCGTTGTGGATCGTAGAGCACTGTACAGGTTATAGTCTGGGTTTAATAAAAACGTTTTCCCTTGTTAAAACCAAGTTCTCTATAACCAATGGCTTTGATACCAATCTGTCACACCCCCAAAATCCACCTGCGGAGATCACCGCTTGGAGGCGTGACTGACCAGGATCAAACCACCAATCATATTGAACAAGCATGTAAGTAATAATAAAACCCAACACAATACATTTGGTGCCCCAACAAAACATAGTTTAAGTTGCAAAGCGGAAGCATAATGTTTAAAACCAAAACTTAAGTTTAAATTTTTCAAAGTTTAACATGGCACACGACTGTCCATGTCCCACAACGACTCTTCCCCATGCAAGCTCCAGCTAAGTACCTATTGACCTGCAAAGCATGTAGTAACGAGTCAACAATAATGTTGAGCGAGTTCACAGTTGGGTGTTTGTTTTAAGTTGTTTCGAAAACAGTTTCCTTTAACTGGCATCCCTACCGTGGGGGTTACCCCATAGTTGAAAACGTGTTCTGGCTAAATCCCGTTTACTCTGGCTATCCAGCCAGTGGGGGCTACCCCATGTTTAGTTATCTGGCTTTTCAGCCGTGGGGGCTACCCCATGTATATACTACTAGACTCGTTACCATATCGACTGCTGACTGTAGTCATGTTTATGTGCCCTGAACTGTCAATGTCTATCATCATTGACGTGCCCAGATCCATTAGTTCACGCCCGTCCTCTGCGGTACGGTGTGAGGCTTGTCAAACCTAAATAGCGCTATCTAACTAATGACCCGCTCGCCATTGGCCCGACGATTAAGTCGATATAAAAAGGAGGGACTTCGTGATAGAGTTTTGGTCTAGTAAAAGTTAAATGTCCATGAGGACAAGGAATTATATTCCTGAACCAGTACTGTCCTACCTAAGAAAGGACGAGGAATCCATGTTCCTTAACCCCATTCCCAACCCCTGGGAATCCCATGCTTTGTAGAAAGTGTGAACTCACCTTAGGTTAGCTCGGCAGATAAACGAAAGGTCAATCGAGTTGCTAGAGGTCAACCACGTCCTAACATGGTTACCATACAAGTCAGGTCTAGGTTCAAGAAGTGCACGTATGTTTACACAAGTTAACAGGTTACTAACACGTATCGATCATGGCGAACACGTATAACACTTTAGTAGTCAATTACATAACATACTAATACTTGTACGATCCCAAAGATAAAGCCCAATAAACAGGCGGCCCAACCCCTTGTGCGATCAGCATAACTTGTGCGATCAACAATGGGTTGTGCGATTGGAAACCCACCCGGCCCAATAACATAAGCAGTCCAACAAGTATACGGCCCAACAAACAAACATGAGTCTTGTGCGATCCGGATGGACTTGTGCGATTCGGATGACTTGTGCGAGTGACCAGTACTTGTGCGGTTGGGATTGGGCTTTGAGGCCCAACCGTGTAACAGTTGGTGTGTGGCCCAAGCCTTGTGCGGTCAGCACTATCTTGTGCGATCCACAAGGTCTTGTGCGATCATGCATATCCTGATTGCACACTGTGCTTAACGTGTTTGTACCCGACTTATACGATTGCACCTTGTGCGATTAGATCAGATCTTGCACGATCTGATCTTGTGCGACCGAGAGGGGCCTTGTGCGATTAGTTTTATTATCCGAATATTATGCATATCATTTATAGAAAAATCAACAGTTACCAATCATACATTAAATCGGTCAAAGGAATCAAACAGTTTTCTATTTTCGTGGTTAACAATTTAACAACTAATCAGTTTCAATCTTAACCAATATTCGATCAAAACAACATATTCCAACCGATTCCTCATGAACCCTAATTATGTTTTAAACATAACATCATCCTAAAACATTCAGACTAACATATTAAAGCTTTCAACATCACCAAGCAACCAATTCGAAAGGCAGAAACATAACAGCCGATTACATTCAATCGGTTCTTAATTACCTAGATCAACAATATACAAATCCGATTAGTGTGAATCATTACCAAATACATGCATGTGAGCCGATTTCAAGAACACTAAGATTCAACAGTTTATATCATGTTCAATTAAAAGCTATCACTAATTCATCACGTAGTACACATAAATCATAGCATCATCAAACATACAACCAATAATTCCAACACTAACCGATAAGAAGGATGGAACGGAGATTGATCCGAATGGAAGGTCTTGGATGGAGAAGGGATGTGGCTACCGTCGGGTTCGTGAGGGAGAGAGAGAAGAGTAGGGTTTTGTAAACTTGTGTAATTAGGTGAAGTGTGGAATTTATACCAACACCCTAGGTGTTGTGCGAGTTGATGGAGTGGGCCGAACCCTCCTAATGGGCTGCCCTTTATGGGTTTCGAGTACCACAAGTGTAGTCCGAATAGACTTGTGTGATCGGCCAAGTATTGTGTGATCGGTTTATATTTGTGTGATAATATTACATACATACATGCATTCACATAATCAAATAACATAATAACATAATATTCCATTAATCATCAAGTTCACATAATCACATAGTGTTCACATACGTTACATTAACACAAAGATAAGTTCTGAAATACGAGTTGTCACAGCTCCGACATCCATTTTCACAATCTTCAGTTGTCTTGAGCACCTGCACATTCAGACTTCTTGATTACTTGAACAATTTAGCCCAGGTCTGTTTGACCTTAGGCATTTCAACACAATAATCTTCATTCAATTCCAGAAAATCTTTGTCATTCTGAACAAAGACTTTTTCATCTTTAACTTCAATTTTCTCATCTTTTACCAAAGACACTTGTTTCTTAACACTCCATGTTTGTCCTTTTGGAGTACCTCTTTTGTAAAAATGTGAATCTTTTTGAACATTTTGTTTTTGAACAACAACTTTTGGTTTCCAAAACTCTTGGGGTTTTGACATATCAACATTTGTTCTCCAACTTTGAGTTGTTCTAACTCTGGGTGTGTGAGAATTCCATGTCTGTCTTGAATCGAACCTGTTTAGGTTTGATTTCCAAATTTGGTTCGAAACAAACTTGTTTGTGTTATACCTCCAAGTTTGTTTTGAATCAAATCTGGTTGACCTGTGTTTCACATCCTCAGATTTCTGTTTTTCAACATTTTCAGACTTGTTTTTGTCAACATCCACGGGTTTCAGATTTGGACACTTTCGTGCAAGATTTCCTATTTGATCACATTTGAAACATGTTCTTTTGGACACATCTTTGACCTGTGGTTGTTGCTTTTTCTTTTGAGCTAAGAACTCATCATTAGACTGTCTCAATTTGAGTTCTTTTTCTTCTGCTAAACTTATTCCTTGAACAAAACTCATCTTTGTCTGAAAATTAGGAGTTTCATTTCTTTTCCAACCTTGTTTCTTCTTATAACCCAACCCAGCCTTCATGTTTTTCTTCTTGAAACTAGGTTTGTTATACGAACCTCTATGACTCTTACCAGCAAACTTTGAAATCTCAGACTTCTCAATCTCAACCATTTTGAAAACTTTATCAACCTTTTCTGAAATCACATTCTAAATCAGGAATACAACATCTAAGAACAATTTGTCCGATCCAATCATGGTATAAACCAATCCTTTTGAATCATCATTCAAACTTTTCTCGGATTTTGTGTTTTTCAGATAACTATCATGAAGATTTCCTTCATCTTCATCCTGTGATTCAGATTTACCTGTATCAACCGACTCTTCTTTCAACACACTTTCAACAACTTTACCTACCACCTCTGAATCATGAGAATCATCAGATTTGGAATAGGTTATGTCAATGTTGTCTGGCAATTGATCTACCATGTTGAAAGCTTTTTCGACCTTTTCCTCATCATAAAATGCAAACTTTCCCGGTGGTGGAACTTGATGAAACTCTGAGCCAATGCCTTTCTTGTTTGCTCAGACTCACCATCTCCCGGTTTTATATTGAATATTCGTTCAAGCACATATGACGACACGTGATAACTCTTTAACTTGTTGTTATCCTGTTCTAGATCAGCAATCTGTCGCTTTAGCTTAGCAACATCCTCAATATAGGAATTAACAAAATCTTGTTTTATTGAATACATTCGTTTAAGTTCTTTAGTTGTTTCAGAAAGATAATTCATTCTTGATTGAGCATATTTCATTTCATCTTTCACTTTGTCATATGACTCTTTCGTAATATGATATGCTAATTTCATTGAATCATATTCTTTCTTCATTTCTTGACAAGAAATTTCTTTTTGTGAACATTCTTCTGTCATTTTAGAAACATTTTCTTTCAAAACTTCATTTTCTGTTTCTAACTTTTTACATTTTTCTAAAAGTTTTTCATCATTTTCTTTTAAAACGTTTTCTTTTTCTAACATTTCTTTACATTTTTCTTTGAAAATGTTTTCAATTTTAGTGAATTCAAGATCTCTTGTTCTGAATTGCTCATCTTTTTCAGTACAAGCACTGCACGGTTCCATGCATTTCTTGCACTGTTCAACAGTTTCAGTCAAGATGTTAGGATTAGAATTTACCTCAGTGATTGGCACTTCAGTGTTTGATGCAGTTGCCTTAGTTTGCTTCTGATCAGCATCATCTTGCTTTTCTTCAACACCGACTTCATCACCAACATTACCAGCTTTCAAATTCTCATTCTTTACTTCTTCTTCTTTCTTAACCTCTTCATTCACAATAACTTCTTCTTTTACTTCTTCAACTTTCACAGCTTCAACTTTCACAGCTTCAACTTTCACATCATTGATTTCCTTCACAACCTCAACTTCAACAACTTCAGCTTTAACCTCTTCAGCAACTTTCTTCAGATTGTTCTCCATCTCTTCAACACTCTTCTTCATTCTCTCTTCATCTCTTTTTCTTAGACACGATGTCATGGCATATCTGATCTCCTTTTCATGCCTTTTAGCATATGTGTCATCTTTCATCACATTTCTATAATATTCTGCTCTCAAAGGAATTATGAGAAGAACATCATCAAAAATTATGTCTTTCTTTGGAACAACTGGTTCTCCTTCTCTGTTGAAGTAACACTCTCTCTTTTTATCCCATCTTCTGTTGCTCACTGCACTCTCATACTCTTCTTGCATGTCATCCATTCTGTTTAAAACAATGTTTCTTTCTCTGTAAGTCTTTTCTTCCAGAATCTCTTCTCTGGTTTTCACTTTGATTTCAGCCATGATGTTATCTCCTTGAATCACCTTGAAATGAACAGACAACAAAATCAGTTCAATCACTAACAATCAACTGAATCAAACAAGTATCCGATCTAGTGAGTCAACAAAAATCAACAGAATGAATATATGACAATGGATCGGGTGGGGATCCGCTTAGACGAGTATCCGACGCTTTAACCTGAATCACAACAATCAAATGAAATGGTTAGGGTCGGATGGTAATCCGTTTGGATTGCCACTCGATTTGTTGCACTTTAAACTTGAACAAACAAAATCCTTTAACTCGAATTGTTACCCGATCGGGTGAGTCAACGGGGTCAAACTTTTTAATGAAATATAATGACTTTGTCCGATCGGGTGATTTTGTGACACTATCTCAAATTATTGAATCTCAATGACAATTATTAAAATTGGGTCGACATCATCAATTACAATTCACATGGGCCGAGATTTTAGATGTCTCTAATTGGACCGCATTCCCTTTTGAACAGATTACAAAATATAATCACATGGACATGTAGTCAACATTGCTTTTCACATGCAATCAACAATAATGGCCGACAATTTTTATTATTCTTGCATAACAATTGGACAGTTTAACTTTTAAACCAGTGAATTAAATTGGCCGATGATATATGTGGACTGACAACTTTATTAGATCACATGCAATTCTTGATTATCTCAAATGTATTAAGTGTCCGATAATTTTTGAAACAATTTTTTAGTGATTGGGCCGATGACTATGACAAAGACTTGGACTGACAACCAATTTTATTCAATGAATTTTAATTGGACCTCAACCTACTGATCACGTGATGACGATCTGACACTATCAAACGGAACCCCTTGAAACGGAAATGTTTAGTTCAAACGAGATAACAATTTCAAACAAGATTGCTGCTTTCAAACGAGATTCTCAAACGGAATACGTCATTTTCAAACGGAAATAGAATTCCAATAACAACCAAAAATGTCTTGTGTATGCCAATGTCAAATGTCATGTATAACAATGTCTTGCGTAACAATGTCATGTATAAACCATGTCTTGTGTAAAAGAAATGGTTTTCAACACATAACTTTTGACTTAAACATTTGTTTCTTTTGGCGCCATGATCTTTTTAATACACACTATTAAAAGAATCTAGACATATATTTGGATAAGTATAGTCTATCATGCGTCTAAAAATGAAGAATGCAATCGGTCATGGAAACCTCAAGACCGCATTGTTCATACATGTTTGAATAAATGATAATGTGGATAACCGAAAATGAATGATAATGTGGATAACCGAAAATGAATGACGATGTGGATAACTGCAACCAAAATGCGTAGTGCCTCATGCATGTATTGGTTATTTGTCTAGGTGGGAAAAAATAATTCCTTGAGGAGGGGAAACCAACTAGTGGCCTCCGTCCATATAGTATGTATTCCATACTCCATAGGCTTTGATCATCCGAAGTAGGGAAAATCCCTTGTCGTACTTGCCCATGTGACGAGTATGGTAATAGTAATTGAGCTTCACGAGCTCTAACAAGATCATTTGAATTTCCATAGATGTCGAATAGAATACAATGAGGGAGTTGCAGCATGGCTCATGTCATACCATCCCTTGGGACAGGACAAATGTCAAGCGACGGAATTTATTGTATCCATTTCCAATAAATATGATAAGGTGGAATATGATAAGGTAAGGTAAGGTTAAGTAGGGTAAAGTGTCATAGACACCATGGAACCAACCCATGTTCAAGAATTTCGAGAATGTTGAGGAAAATCCTCCATGAGTGGCTAACAAGTTTTGTTTGTTTAAATGACTAGTCTCAACCGTCTCGTGATATAGATCGAATGTTAGATGCGAACAAATACGTGTCGTCTTCCTGTATTGTATTGTATTGTATTGTATTGTATTGTATTGTATTGTATTGTATTGTATTGTATTGTATTGTATTGTATTGTATTGTATTGTAGGGTGTTATACTAACCACCCCAGTTCGTGTTCTACTAGATAGGAAGAATTGAATCTCAAGTAATAACTTAAGAATTTTGAACGAATAGTGATCATTAGCTTGGCCCGCAGAGTCCACCAGAATTCCCATGTACTACAAGTTGTTATTACGTAGGCCTTCGTAATAATAAATTGCCTTGCATGGTCACCCTAGCATTCTCTCGTACAAAACAGCCGATCAGTCAGAGGGGGGACACTATTGTCTATATACCTTCAACATAGGAGGGACCTTCGTGATAGATCACGTGTCAACGTCCGTTTTCATTACTCACAAAACAACACGGCGTTAGATGGAATAGAAATAGAGAGAATTTGTAATAATAACAACTGGAGGGGTACCTTTAAGATGAGTACTTCATCTTCTTTGTCTGGACAGGAGTGTCATCAATCATGATTCGTATGACACACAGAGACATCGTCCCACTAATGGAGTTGTTGTCCAAGGCTGCCACCTCCATCTCATCGTCACTACGAAGGTTAGGCATCTCAGCATCCGTGAGAAAACAACCATCTTTTACGGAATCAAGTTTAAGATTTTACTTAGGAATCATGTCCACCATAAGCTCCGCAGTAGGCGCGAAGACGATATTCTCATCGGGCGAGTCAGGAATAATTATAGAGTTTGAAGTCGAAGGTATTTTGTTCTTGGCAAATTTTTTTGTACAACACATATATAAATAAATCATATATATATATATATATATATAATCACATGAAATCCTATCTAACAAGGATTTCTATCTTGTATAAGTTGAATTTGTATATGCTGAACTTGTAAACTGTTTATGATGTGTAAACTGATAATGTAATGTGTCTATCTTGTATAAGCACTGATAATGTAATGTGTTGTAGGTACATAGTCTGTTAATGTAATGTGTCTATCTCTCATAGACTTCACCCATGGAAATGTTCTTGCTTGATTTTTATGAAATGAATTTTTGTTTGTAGTGGACCTTGAAAAATGTTTATGCAATGAAAACTTCTCGTTCTTGTATAAATTGTCTTCGTGAGAGGTTCCCTAGTGATTGTAGACTAGACTCGAGAAAGAATCCTGGTTCACTACAATCGAAGCTCTGATACCAAACTGTCACACCCGCTCGTAGCGGAAGCACGAGGTGTGATCTGTTCGGTTCTCATTGCATAACGATATAAGTAAACATACTAAATGAATAAAACATGCTCCAATGCCATTGTCATAATTGTTCAAAAGATCGCAACATAATTTATGTAAATTGTTTACAAACCATCAAATGAAAAATAAGTTGTCATTGTTTCATACATCAAAATGTGGGTCTTAAAATGTCAAGGCTTTGACCACTATATCACTGCAAAGAGGCGGTATATAACAGTCAAACCCTTCAATAGATGGCATGGAGTCTTGATACTTGTTTTCCTTGAACTGAAATCTTTGCATTGGTCCACTAATTCCCTGAAATACATGTAAGTTTGAAAACATCAACAAAAGTTGAGCGAGTTCATGCAGTTTAGCTGTATAAGATGTATCTGTATCAAAACAATATGTAAGATGTATTTGTCTCAATTGTAATTATATCCAAACTGGATATAAGATGTATCTGTAAAATGTGAGATGTATTTGTATTTGTATCAAATGTAGTATGAAAAGCGTCAATGAAATCGTGATCATTAATGTTTTGCAAGGACATTAATATGTGTGACGAAATAGGAAGCAAACCAACCCTAGACGATTTTTGTGTCGACTATCCCCGACTGGGACACAAACGCACTCTTCTGTATGGGTCCATGACCAAGAGTAGGGCTCGCCAAAACCCATTAGATCTAACCCTTTGTTCCTTGGTTCAAACTGGATTAATGGTGCTTTAGTTATGGCCCTAATTTCGCACATGATCTAAGGTGTTTCATTCCTTGACTTATCATACTACTGTATTTTCCCCGATAGTTGTAAAGCTTGAAAAGTATTAAAATGAAAAGGGGACATGAACTCACAGAATTGCATCCGTAAACTGTATGTAATTGTAACCTCACTTGCAGTTGTCTTGAATTGTATCACGACCTACAAAGGTCCTAGATTTGTTAGACACTTCGGTCTTTGTATTGGCTCATGTACAAGTCTTCTATCTTGAATATGTATTAAGACTTGTTTGTATTTGTAATTCGTTGAACTGTGTATTAGATGTATGAGTTGTTAAACTGTTATATATATATATTTCACCAAATATATATATATATATGTAATCTTGTATCTTGTGAGTTGTATCATCAGATCTTGTCCTCTTGATTTTATGTCTTATATGAATAAATTGTATAATTGTATTTTTACCAATTATATGTCATTGGGCCGAGCCCATGTTTTCATGTCATTGGGCCAAGCCCATGTCTTAATGTTGTTGGGTCTAGCCCAAGAATTTATGTTATTTGGCCCAAATGTTATTGGGCCTAAATAGTATTGGGCCTAAACAGTATTGGGCCTAAATAGTATTGGGCCTAAATAATATTGGGCTTAATGTTATTGGGCCTTGGCCCATATGTTTGGTATTGGGCTTAGCCCATGAGTTTTGATATTGGGCTTAACCCATGTATTTATGTTAAGCCCATTTAGGAAGATAAGCCCATTAGTAAGTATAAGCCTATTTGTGAAATGTAGGCCCATTTGTAATATAAGCCCATTTGTGAAATATAGGCCCATTTGTAATATAAGTCCATTTGTAAATTAAGCCCATTTGTAAAATATACCCATTTGTAAATTAAGCCCATTTGTAAAATATACCCATTTGTACATATCTAGTAATTTTTATAAAAATCACTAAGTATACATTAACATAATAATTTTTATAAGTTCAAAACATTCGGATATTGTTGTCGGTGATTTATATGTATTCGCGTCGAAAGATCGCCTAAGCGTCGTAGTAACTCCTCGGATTGGCGATAGGTTTATGGTTTCGTCCGTCGTCCGATTTGACCATAATTTGTGTCCGATCATTCGGATCGTCTGTAACTCGTTTTTAAGGTGTATTTCTATGTAGTCTTGTAAGACTTTGATTATAATGTATCTTGTGTGTATTTGTTATATTGAATTCAAGTTCCTAGTTTTGTTACATATAACTAATACACCAAGCATCACATATTGCACATAAGTTGTTAAATGACCAAATATATATTTTCTCAAAAATATATATTCATCTAACTTTGCTTTTATCAAAAACCATACTTTAACAATCTTTTTAATCTTGTAAAGATTTAGCCAAAAAATTATAGTTTTGTTAACATATGAATTTTAAGAAAATTTGGCGATATAAACTTTGTATTAAGCACTTAGCCATGTTTAGTAAACATATCATTTTCTTTTCAAATTCACCATCAATTTACTCATAACATCTTTAATAAAAACATATTAGATTTTATAACATAAACTTATCAAGATGAAATCAAATCATGTAGGGTTTTGGGTATGATCATTACACATGTTAATTAGTTCAAATCCATGCTTTACTTCTAGTTTTAACCACTTTTATGAAAATCCCATCTTGTATGTTTGTTTTCATAATTTTGTAGAAGTATTGTTTTTGATGAAAAACACTAAATACTTTAACAACACCAAAGAATATGATCATTCATTTAACCTTTATGTTTAACAAAAACCCTTTTAACATAAACATGTATACTTGTTAGATCATGTTTTTAAACATCATCTAACAAGTTATTCTTATGATATTCATCATGACAAGATCAAATATGCAAGCAATAAGTCTCAAATCACCACATAAACAAACATATATATCATGATTATTATTTTGCTTCTTTGTATTTTCATATTATTATGTATGATTATTTAGTTATAACATGAAATTTTAACAATCATAAACATAAATAAACATAAAACTAAGAGATTTAGAAGCTCACTTCTAGCACTTGTGGCTAAGGATGATTTATAGGATGATAAAGAACAAAAGAAGATGATGATCTTGATGGTATAAGACTCCTGAATGGATGAAAAAGCTTCCTTTAACATGTAAATGCTTTAGATCATCTTCTGCTCCATTAAACTCCATGTTGATCATCAAAGAGATGATAAAATGAAATGGGTTTTTAGATGGTGTTCTTGGTGAAAAGATGATGATTGAGAGTATTCTTATGTGTGTGTAAAGTAAGGTGAAAAGTGGTAGTAAAATGCTAGTAATTTGTGAGATTAAGTGTTATATTCATCCACCAATTTCATCCACTTGCAATAATCAAAATATCTAGATATTTTTAACACAAAATTAAGGGTGTGGGACCCCTTAAAAACGTTCATAACATGGGGGGAAGGGTCTTGTATTTGTTTCAAAGTGTTAAGGGTTTTAAACTTGATATAATGTGGTAAAAATATTAGTATGTTTAAGTGTTTAAGGTTTACAATTTTTCAAGATGTTTCAAGGTGTTTAGGTGATCATACTAGAGCAACATGATCCAAATAATATTAGATGGTCACTAAAAAAAGATCCGATATCGTTCGGATATTCGTTTGGCGTTGTTTCCGTTAGTCGTTATTTAAACGCTAAGCTTGTGTAAGTTGTGTGAATTGATGTGGTTATGGTTCGGATGGTACCCGAAGGTATCCTCATATGAATTCTATGTTAAACACTACTTTTACATGTTGCAAAAATATTAAATTGCTGAATTCTGCAGAATTTCTGCGGAAAAGTGTTGAAATTGTCGCTTTTAGTGCTTTTCGGAAGTTTTTAGTGTTATCGGACATCGGGAAAGTATTAGACCAAACCCTTGCATTCCTAGTTAGGGTTTAATGTATATTAGATGTTGGACTTTCGTCCGGGTCCTAAAGATGTCATTTAGATGGTTTCTGTGAATCCTGCGTTTTTGTCAGCACACTTGTTTACTGGGTACTATTCTAGTTGTTTCGAGGCATTGTTCAAATTGTTTCAAATGTAATCAATAAAAATGAATCATGTGCATCATAAATATGTATTCCATGAGTATTCTAAGTGTATGTCATGTAATCATGCAGTTCGGACATTCAATACTGATAATTGTGTAACTTGAATGATTGATTTAAATGTACGAAAATTACCAGAAAGTGGCAGTTTTCACAGACGTGAGCTTTACTGGAATCACTTTCATGCCCGATACCATCGGTCCTTGAACCTTCAAGAAAACCAAACTTACAGTGTAAAAAGGTGTCGTAATCTTCCTGGAACCCTAGTTGAGTCACCGGAGTTCGTTTCTGAAGTCACCGCCATCCCTATAGCCAGAACCTCCATCATTGCCTTCTTAATCGTCATTACCGTTAATTGAACGGTGGTCGGAACCCTGGAACTTAGCCCACCCGATAGCGAATCTGATAAAGAAAACACTGCCGATACCATGTTTCATGGCGGAACCCTAACCGTCATCGCCGCTAACCACTGAACCTTTTCGCAGCCATCTCCATCATCATCATCATCGCTTTGTAACAAAAATCGCTATCATCGTCGTCTCCCTTGTCTCACATCTTTCTCCTTCTGTCTCAGTGGTATATGTGCGATCAGATGGTTGCTGACTGAGAAGTGAGGATGAAGATGCGTGTTGTAAGGTGAAATACCAAAAGTAACCCTTTTCTACTGTTCAATAGGTTGGTTTATTAATATATAGGATAATATAATGTGATAAAACAACCATATTTTAAAATTCACATTATATATTTATTTGATAAGTTGAGTAAGTTTACATCAGGACAACTTATTTAGATAACCCATAATTTATACATCAAAAGTGGGTTATAAACATATGTTCGATCCTTAAACGTATTGAGGCCCGACTTGATTCTTTCAACCCCGCACTAGTGATTTACCTGAAAAACATTATCTAAACAACTATTAGCCAACGCTAAGTGAGTTCATAAATCGACTATAATGTTTTCCATATCACAGTTTTATCCATCCCGCCATATTCCACTTATGGAAATTTTATATTTAACTATGATTTTTTAACAACTATTCACCCGACGGTGATATGACGACTGACCACTCATGGTGGTTAAACGACTGGTTAACCAATGGTAACATAACGACTGATAACCCAATGATTATTTTAACAACTTATCATGTGAATTCCATGGCATCAACTATTTTCCATTATTATATATATATATATATATATATATATATATATAACAGGTCATAGCATAAGTAATTGCGTTTGGGTCTGCGTTAGCGTTGTGACGCTTTACGATGATCGATGGGAACCGCCTAAGCAATCACGCGATGCCGTCGTTAGCGTGATTGCTTAGCGTGATTGCGTTGCATCACGACGATCGATGGGTGCAACTTAGTTATTCACGCGATGTCATCGTTAGCGTTAGGGTAGGCGTTATGATGTGCGATATAGCATGCGAAAGTATGCGAGTATAAGCGAAATAGCATTGTAAACGATAGGGTTACATTACGATCTGAATCTCTGGTGCTAGGTGTAACGAGAGTAACAATCGCGAATGTGCGGGTTGTTACAGTCTCCCCTGCTTTCGGAAATTTCGTCCTGAAATTAATCCACAAGGAGGGCTGCGAGAATTGATGGGAGTGAGAATAGTGGTAAAAGCGAGATAAGTTAAGTGATGAGAGCGTTAAGATAGGCGGAGTGCGACAAGCGATTGATCAAAGATTGACTGGCGAGGGTGTCTTAGCAACATAAGAAAACGACGAGTAAGGTGATTTATGGACGGAAAGTTGATGTCACACGGGTTAGCGATCCAAAGGCGCTTTTGAGTTCTTCGAAAGTTTTCGATGCGCAAGATTTTAAGGAAACTTGGTTTATGAAAAAATTTTCCTTACGGTGAGGCGTTGAACTGTGTCGATGTTCCCGCTAGCATCGTGAGAGAGTTTTGTTAGGTGGTAAAAAGATGACGAAAACTTGTATTATGAAAATCTTCTTATGACGTGGTGCTAACTTGAGTCGATTGTTAGACCAACGTTGTAAGAAAGTTTTGTTTTTCTAGAAGACGTTTTCGAAAAATTTCCATTTCTTTCTCGAATTTTATAAGAAAAATTTTGTTTTTACATATAAGTTTTAATAACACCATAAGATAACGTCGAACCCCTCATGTCACCTTTCCACGAAAGTTCAATAATATGACTAAAACACTTATATATAGGAAGTACCAGCGGCGTATCCACCATGTTTTAGTCATATCGCCTTCGTCTCGTGGAGCGGTGTCATGTGTTTCAACATGATATGAATAGATTGGCGTTCACTCGGTTCAAGCGACGAGTGGTTGAACCAAGTTTTGGAGGCAGGTTGAGTAAACTGAGCGGCGAAGTCGTTTGCTACTCAGTTATTGATGCGAATGGCTTAGCGATTGCGTTCGTCGAGGTAGCGCGAGTGTCGAGTGCGAGGAACGGGGGTGGTAAGCAAAAAGCGATAAGTTATCAGCGATAACACCAAGCGAGCGTTAGGCGATAGGCAGCGAGTGACAAACGAAGAGCGAAAAGCGACAAGCGATAAGTAGAAAGCGAAAAGTGATACGCGACAAGTGATAAGCGCACAGCGATACCCGATAAGCGATACGAGATAAGCGATACGCGATAAGCGACGAGAGCATGCGATAGTATCAGAAACTTAACAAACATTGAGCCCCGCAGGGCATCTTTCCACGAAAGTTTGCTAATATGATTAAAACACTTATATATAGGAAGTACCAGCGGCGTATCCACCATTCTTTAACCATATTAGTTCCGTATCGTGAAGCGATGTCGTGCGTGCCAACAAAACACGGATAGCGATGAGCGTAGGCGATAAGCGATGCGAGTATCGAAGCGATGAGATTAACAGATGCGATATATGTTAAAGCGTTCAAGCGATGCATGATAAATTACAGCGAAGTTACGATTGCGTGGCGTGGTAGACTTACGACACGTCTTGCGTTGATGCGATTGCACTGCGTGGTAGACTTACAAAAAGTCTATCAATGAGGCGATAGCATTGCGTTGCAGACTTACGAAAAAGTCTCGCGATGATGCGATTGAGATGTTACGCCTTGCGAATGAGTTTAGTGTGTTGAAAATAATCACAATACTATACGAGGTCTAATAACGTTCAACTCCGCATGGCACTTTCTTCACGAAACTTCGTCAACATGGCAAAGCACTTATATATAGGAAGTACCAGTGGCGTATCCACCATGCTTTAGCCACAACACTTACATTCCGTGAATCGATGTCACACTTTGTCTACATAGTTAAGACACTTATTTATAGGAAGTACCAGCGGCGTATCCACTACGCTTAACTATGCTTTTAGCGTTATGGCACTATTAGAACTCACTATGATCTCCGTGCACTGACCAAAATAAGCCCGTGTGCACTTGTGATTAGTTTGTTCCTTGCACATTTATCGTACCTTATTCTAAGAGCGCATAGTGAGGGTAAAACACATTATTTCGTGATATATATAGTATATAATTTTAGTATTATTGTGTTGTGCGAACTCAGACTAAGTGCAAAAGCGAGGGAGAGAGAGTCAACGTTGCTACGAGTAAATAGAATAAGTACACAAGGGTTTGCATCATTCCAACATTATTCTATGCCTGGTTGGTGTTTGGTGTTGTAGACTCCTGCTAGGATTGCGGCTGCTGCTGGAGTTATGGACTGTGTTGGCAGTGCGGAGAGTACTAGCGTGCCTTAAGTTCGTGGCCCTGTGCGACAGTGATGGGTATGGTGACCAAGACAGTTACAATTTGCGTAGTAGCGACAGTCAGTTTATGACTGGTGGTGATAGGTACACTTGTGACACAGGGGAAGAATTCCAGTGTAAGCACGTATTGACTGAACAGGAACTGCTTGGAGAGGTTCTGGTCGCGGCAGTTGAGTTGTTGAAGAGTTTGGGCTCGAGGTCTTTCGTTTGCGGCTGGACTGAACTTCTTGCTGTGGTGCGGTGTCGTCGGGGGATTCGTCTGAGGGTTCGTTGGAAGAATCGTCGGAGGAATTGTCAGAGGAATGGATGACGATTGCTTAATGAGCCTGTTTGCCAGGATTCTTGGAGAAGAATCCATCCAAGACTCGTTTGTCATTGATTTCTGCTGCTAAGCGATAAGTTTCTTCGATGGTAGCAGGTTTCGCGGCGTCGACAAAATAGCCCACACACTCTGGCAAGGCGCGAATGTACTTCTTGATTGCCTTTTCGGGAGTGTCAACTTGGCTTGGGCAGATAATGTTGAGCTGTTTGAACCTTGCTGTGAGGCCGTGATTGTCACCGTCGATTTGCTTGATTTCCCAAAATTCATTTTCTAGCTTCTGGAGTTCGTGGGGAGGGTAGTACTCTTTCCTCATGAGCTCCTTCAGCTCATTCCAGGAGAGGGCGTAAGCTGCATCATTCCTACGTTTGTTACGCTCGGCTGTCCACCAGTCGAGAGCTCTTGATTGAAATATTCCTGTGGCGCATGTTGTACGAAAATGCCCGGGGCACCCACTCTGACGAAGGGTCACCTCAATGGCATCGAACCACTGAAGTAATTGAGATTCACCTCCTTCGCCCGTGAAGACCATTGGATCACAGGCTTTGAAGTGTTTGTAGTAGAATGGAGATTGAGGCGCGTTAGCTTTCGAGTCTTCTGAAGTTCGAGACTTGCTGGGAGATTGAACCTGAGCGACAATTTGAGGAATGACTCTGGCCACTTCCTTGGCGATGAGTGAAGCAGTAGCCTTATCGGTGCTTCGTCTGGCCCTTCTCTTGGCTGCACGTCTTGAGGTGGCGTCGTTCGACGGCATCTAAACGAAAAAGTTTTGGAGTGAGATTCGATCATAATGATTTTGAGATAGCGATGCGATTGAGCGCGTTTAAAACTTGTTGCAGATAGTATAGTATTACGTATTCACATAGGAGCCACATAGGAGACACAAGATTCCTAAGTTCTCACATATAACACATGTATTCGTATAAGATATATACTTACGTGCATATACGTTTGTATAGATAGCGCGAGGACGTGATGAAGAGAGAGAGCGAGTTATTAGACTTTAGTTTTGTTGCGAACATTCGGCTTTTGTTTTAGATTGCGACGGCTGTGCGAGTTGTGCGAGTTGTGCGTTATAAACTGTAGGATCGAGTTGTGACCCAAACGAGTCAATCAGAAGAGCTCCTGTCTGTTTTAGAGGCGGAAACAAAGAAACAGACTTGTAAAACAACTTGTTTCACTATTAATCGTCTTGTTTTATTGATATCACAGCTTTACAGATCAAACAATGCGTCGGCAGCACTTCGGTACCGGAAACAAGAACATTACAACTGATTTCGCTTGGGTGGGTATATATAGGCATGAGATTCCACTTGAAAGTGACATGTGACAGCTCAAGCGGAATTAACTATGTTAATTTCGCTTGAAACTGCATAATTCTCTTTCAAGCGGAATTACCCACTTCAAGCGGAATTAACCCAAATACATCCTAAACTCTCCTATTTTCTCGTACAACGCGCCCTGATCTAACAATTCTAATATTAGACTCGATACAAGACGAAGTCGACAGACGTATGCACCAACAAACTCCCCCTCGGATGTCGACGAGTCTTAAGTGTCGAGTCTTCAACGTCTTCAGTCATTATCAGTCTTCGGGCTTCCAGAAACTCGATCTGGCTCTTATCACACTTCTAATCCTTTCTTCAGTTAATCTCCCCCTCGGATTATGCTCTATCAAAACCTGGCATCTTCAGGATCAAATTCCTAGCTATTGCATCTTCATATCTCTTTCTCTAACAGACTCCCCCTCAACTTGTGCTGGGATCGTAGTCTGGCTATTTTCAGGTTCAAGCATCGCAACCTGGCTCTCTCAAATGTTTACATGTTCAGGATCGATTCCTGGCTCACCTGCACGTTCTCTACACAAAAATAAATTTCCCAGATTTAAAATTTTAACAAATTTAAACTTTGCTAACCACTCGTAGACATAAACTAAACATATCATTTTCAATAATTGTACAAAATGATTTATCATGTTAATCTCTGATGAACCACTTGTATGAATATCATTTTTCAACACCACACACACTCCCAGACCTGTTCGTCATGTTCAGCACTCGGAATTTTGAAAATCAGTTTTTCAACATCAGTTGTCTAAAATCTTTTTTAGTTTTTTAAAATTTATGCTAAAACACACCGAAAATCTTTTTGGATTTTAGATATAAAAGAAATGCAATGCAGTAAAGAAATATTTACATACAAATATTTTTGTGAGTTTGCGTAAGAGGATCATATCAGTTTTTGAGACAAATCACCAACACCGTTAAGCTTTAAACATTTTAAGTTCTAAACGATTCACTTAGATTGTCAGTATATTGATCCACTTAAATTCTCACACAAAGATCAACTGTTTCGAGATACGAGATTAATGTTTTAGAGACTTAAACTTATTCTCGTTTCCCACCTCAGAATATACTCCCGTATCCAGATCCCAATATTCAGTCTTACAGGTGAGTATACCTAGATGATATATGTAAGGGGTTAAATTGCGAAAGCCGTGAGAGCTCAGGTCAGAACTTCCGTTCAGCAGAGAGATGACGGCTTCGACTTTTGGTGGGTCCCCTTTAGAGGATCTTTTTTACAACAGCACATGATTATCATTTTTCAATGTTTTATCATTTTTTATGCTGAGGGTAGGCTATATTTCAAGCAAGCGTAAAGTATTCTCCGGGGACTAGGCCATTGCTTCCGCAAAATCAGAAGTCCCGGGATAATACCCCAGATATCACTAAGCATAAAGACCTTGTATCTCAGAAAGAGGGGTCCTTCAAACAAGATTTTGGGGGTTACCCATATATCCGAGAGATGTTACCCACGATATAAGCAAGTTTGAAATTTAGGTTTATATCTCGTCACAATTTACTAAATGTGCAAAAATCTACTGGCACATCATCAGTGAGACCGTTTATCACATTTTTCTTTCCATTTCTTTAGCATGCTGTGATCGTCCACTGATGTACTATCATTTCCTCTTTTATACAACAAAACTCATTTTGAATTTTATCATGTTTTTGACTTTTTCAAATTTTCTAATGTTTTTGGATTTTCTGAAATTTTTACTCCCCCTAAAATGCAAACACATTTTAGGAAATTTGAAAACAAACTATACAAGCAAAGTGACAACTGATATCAAATCACTTCAAATCGCCATCCACTTGGCATAAACAATCAGAACTCCCCCTTTCAACAAACTATTTTCCCATTGTGATTTCAAAACACTTAAGTTTGTTTTAATCAAATGGTTTTTCCGGAAAATAAGTTTCGTTGATTTTATCACTTGTAAGATAGGATTCATCACATTGTTTCTCAATCATTTGTAGGAAAAACAAGTACAATTTAATGTCCTTGATTTACCATTTGAAAGTGAAAACCTTCTTTAACCTCTTGTAAGTTCACTTATCAACTCAAACCACTTGTAAATCAAAATATAACAACATAAAGATATCACCTGTAGATTTACCAACCAAACATATTCAAGAATCATGTCGATTCCTGCTCCACTCTTACCAACCTGGGAGCTCCGGCAAGCCAGGATTTCAGTTAGAAAATGGTGTCACCTAAGCTTGACCAGCCTTGGGTGATTTTGGTGGCAAACACCTATCCCACCAACATTTTGACTTGTAAAAATATTTTGCACTTTTAACCTTCCCATCAACCATCTTCCCGAAAATATATTTAACTTTGCCATTAAACGCCTTTTCAGCATCAAATTCTTTGTTACTAGCAAAGAATTGACCTGAAATCTCAGTTTTACCCACTTTCAACTTCAAATTTTCCTTTGACAGTTTTGGAAAATTTTCATCGTTCACCTCTGGAACGGCATTATCAACCTTTTTCTCAACACATGACTCCTCTGATTTTATGGAATCAGATTCATTGTCAGAACTACTATCAGAATTCTTAACAACCCATCTTTGTTTGTTTAAATCAACTTTTCTTTTGTAAAATCTTTTTGAAGTTTCACCAACTTCCACAGTCGATTTTTCAAAAATTTTAACCTTTTCTTTTGATTGTTCAGATTTGTCAACGTATTTTCTTTGCATTTCAAAGTTAGAAGACACTCCCTGTTTTGAATAAGTGGACTCTTGGCAGTTCCAAGCAATGTGTCCAGCTTTTTGACACTTAAAGCAAGTTCTTTATCAACTTTTGTAGCAAATTTCTTCACATTCCTTTTTACTTCAGCAAGAAATTCTTGATTTGATTGTTTCCAAAATGGTTTCTTCTGCTCATCTTCAGAACTTCCTCCTACAACAAATGTTGTTTTTGGTTTAGAATTTTTCTCATTTTTATAATTTTCTGAAGAACTAAAACCAAGACCTTTCTTTTTGAAATTACTGTTATGGTTCGGTTTCTTTTGAAAACCATAACCAGAACTGTAACCCTTTTTCTTGTTCAATCTCTGTTGAACTCTTGAAGTGTACTTTTTAAGTTTTTCATGAAGATTTAAATCTTTTATTTCAGAAATATTAATTTCTGTTAATTTGAAAACCTGTTTGATCATTTTAGTTTTAACACTTCTTATTGGAAATTCCTCATTAGAATATAATTTGTCTGAATTATTCAAAGTATAAGCCACTTTGATTGGTCCATCATTCAAATTAGATTTTGATAACAGGAATTCTTTATTGTAAACCCTTTTAACCGGTGAACTCGGACTCTTTTCTGACGAACTCGGACTTTCAGATTTAGACTCCGACATTGACTCTTCATCCATATCTAACACCTGATCGACCACTTTCTTTAACAACTCAGACTCGTGATCAGTGTCAGACGCTGTGAATGTGATATCAATATTGTCTGGTAATTCATCAATGATTTCAGACTTTAACTTGATGTTGAGAACCTTAGTTACACGTTCCTCATTTGGCTTTCTGGGAGAATAACTTTCATGGATCGGGGGCGGACACTTGTTATACTTGACACTTTGTGTCTTACCAGCATCTGTGTCTTCCGTCTTTTTATCTTTGAATGCTTCAAGACCTGCAACAGTAGGATAAACACGATCAATCAAATAATCACAAGTAGTATAACTCAACAGTAATCGTTTAATCCTTTCACTCTCAATCTTTTCAAGTTCCAACTCCTGTTTCAATTTAGCACAATCTTCGATATACTCATTGATGACGCTCTGCTTTGTCATTAATGTTGAAATCATCATTGTCATAGCAGCATCAACCTCTTTGTTTGTCTTGTTCAAACCATCAACTGTTCTATTCAGAACATCATATGACTCCTTCACATACTTCACATCGAACAGTAAATCTTCTTTAATCTTCTCCAATTCAGCAATCTTTTTATCTTTTTCCTCACAAACTTTGCAAGATTCTAAACACTTCAAACATGGTTTTTCAACTTCAACCACCTTTTCAATTATCTTTTCAACCTCGACAGTCTTTTCAACTTCAACGAGTTTCTCAACTTCAACAATTTTTTCTATTTCGACAATTTTCTCTACTTCGACAAGTTTCTCAACTTCGACTATTTTTTCGACTTCAACTATTTTTTCCACCACTTTCTCCACTTCAACGATTTTCTCTACTACTTTCTCAGTTGCTGGTTCAATATTAGCTTCTCCAGAATTCTAGCAACAAAACCTGAACCTGGTGGAATGTATTTATCCCAGCTAAATCCTTCAGCAACAAATTCATCATCTTGATCAATGATACCAAAATAAGCTTTCTTATTTGCATCTTCGATCATTTTACCATGAGCAGTTTTTGAATCCTTTTGTTGAGGTTGTTGATCAAACTGATGAAACATTGATTTATGATAATAATTGTTCTTTTCTTGATTCCCGGTTACTTCTTTATTTGTACATTCTCTCTTAAAATGACCCTTTCCTTTACACCGGAAACATGTAACTTTTGATTTGTCAAAACCTAATGGAGAAGTAGCCATTCCTCGAAACTCATCTCTACCAGTAATTTGTTGAAACTTTTCTGCCCTCCTCCAAGCACTAGCCAAACACCACTTCACATCCATCAACTCAAGTTCCTCTGCATCAATCTGATCATAATTTTCTTTTGTAAGCATCGGATTTCCAATCTTGCCAGCAATCAAACCTTCATAAGATTCCAACATAGCAACGAGTGATGCCATGTGTTGCTTAGCTATTTCAGGAGACAAATTTTGGCCATTTTGAATGTTCAAAGTAACATTGCACTGTAGATTTGTTGAGTTCTGTCTTTGAGGACTTGATGTTGTATGATTTGGATCAAAGCTTAAATATGAAGATGAAGATCCACCACTTTGTGTCACATTACTACCCTTTGTTTCAGATGAACTGTCAGCACTAAAACCAGTTTAGATCTTTGGGCTAGGGCTGGGGGTAGCCTCAAACTTGTTCCCTCTGTAATACAAACTGACATCTTGTTGAGCATTTGGATTCGTCATGATAGCAGTTTTCTGAATGTCCAATTCCTGCTCTTCAATTTTCTGAATGAACTGTGCCAAATTCATACTTTCAGACTTCCTCAAGTGTTTCACAATCATCAAATAAGTTCCCCACTTATTCTGTGGTAGTGCTTCTGCTAGTTTATCGACCCACTCATCATCATCATCTTTTTCAATGTCCAATCTTTTCATTTCCAATACCAGATGACAATATCTATCAATAGTCTGCTTTGTTGTTTCATGATCAAAAGCTGAAAACATATCAAACGATTTCTTCAATAACGCCTTTTTGTTTTTGATCATATCTGTGCTTCCTTTGAATTTCTGAATCAATGCTTCCCAAATTGATCTAGCTGTACCATTATGTTGGAGCAGAACAAAGATATCTTCTTTAATCGCTTGCTGAAGAATACTGATCATCATTTTCTCACTTGTAAATTTCAATTTGTCACCCTCTGAATAATCACAAATAGCTTTTTCAATTCCACGTTCATTCTTTGATTTCTCATAATCTTTCAACAATGAACACCATGCATCAAATTTATAAGTTTGCACCCAGTTTTCAAATCGAATTTTCCATCCTTGAAAATCTTCAATGTACATGAGCTTTGGCGGTTTCTGATAAGTTCCTATCTCATTCTCATTGTACACAGTTTCAGCAGCTGTAACAGGTGCAATCGGTGTCGCAAACGCATTGTAGAAATCTTCGTCCATGTTTCGGTAAATTTTTCACAAAAACACAAGTTCAAACGAAATACCACACTCAAACGGAATCAAGCTTCAAATGAGATAACTGTCTCAAGCGAAATAACACCTTGAAGCGAAATCACACTCAAGCGGAACCACCTTGAAGCGAAATCCCTAATTTCGTTTGAAACCACACACTTTTAAACAGAATCACACCTTGAAGCGGAATTAGGTATATTCAAGCGGAATAAGATGTAACTTTCAAGCGGAATAGCAGATTCAAGCGGGATTAGGACAAATGTTCAAGCAGAATAACAAGTTCAAGCGGAATTAGATCCTAATCTCGTTTGAAATGCTGCTGACGTCATCCATTTTCGATCTGTTTTCAAACGGAATTACGTTTTTTTACCAGTTTTAAGCCAAATTAAGTTCTAATTCTTTCAAGGATTAGTTAAAACACAGTTTCGCACTTAATATGTGAAATTCAAGACTTTTTGACCGTAAAAAGTAGTTCAATTTTAAAAAGAAGGTGTAAAAGTCAGAAATAATGGCTGTTTTGGCAAGAACTCTTCTTCCTGAGCTCTGATACCACTTGTAGGATCGAGTTGTGACCCAAACGAGTCAACCAGAAGAGCTCTTGCCTGTTTCAGAGGCGGAAACAAAGAAACAGACTTGTAAAACAGCTTGTTTCACTATTAATCGTCTTGTTTTATTGATATCACAGCTTTACAGATCAAACAATGCGTCGGCAACACTTCGGTACCGGAAACAAGAACATTACAACTGATTTCGCTTGGGTGGGTATATATAGGCATGAGATTCCGCTTGAAAGTGACATGTGACAGTTCAAGCGGAATTAACTATGTTAATTTCGCTTGAAACTGCATAAGTCTCTTTCAAGCGGAATTACCCACTTCAAGCGGAATTAACCCAAACACATCCTAAACTCTCCTATTTTCTCGTACAACGCGCCCTAATCTAACAATTCTAATACTAGACTCGATACAAGACGAAGTCGACAGACGTATGCACCAACATAAACGGGGAAGGGACGTAGCATTGAGGCTTCCTGCCTTATCGCTCCCCGGTTGTAAAACAAAACCATAGATGTGTAAAAATCGAAATTCCCAATTTTAAAACACATAACACAATAAATTCGTCGACGCGTAAAATTTAGCGATTGCGGCTTTAAAATTGATGGAGCGTCTGGGGTGTTAGACATCGACTACCTAAAGTGGTTCAACTATTTCCAACAAGTTCGAGCACACGCGTTGGCCTTAAGGACTCTGCTCTCACAGAGCTGCGGCTACAGCTCCGTCCTCCTAGTCACCACGCGGTTCAGATTGTTGAAATAGTCAAGACTTTGGTGAGTGTGAAAACCAGTTCTACGGAGTGGGACGAGTTATTAAGATGCGGGTTTTACCCATGCCTTATCAACTTCGCTCCAAGCTGTGGTTGTGCTCACCGAATAAATTCGGGAGTTCCACTAGATAGGACTGGAGATTTCCGTTGAGATGTGGATATCACTCCTGGCTCAACGAAAATTCTCGTGCTAGAATAATGCGCTGAGTGAGCGACCTATCGAGAGTTTGATGTTATGCGAGTATCGTCAATTGTGTGTATTGTGTTAGCCTTAGGAAAGGCTGATAATATTAAGCCTTAGGAAAGGCTCCTTCGTACGAAGCTGTATGTGCGGGAGTTCGTACGAATATGTAGTTTTCACGAGTTCGAATGAGAGTATAACAACATGTAGGTTCGTACAAAACCCCTACCGTGTTCGCACAAAGCAACATGCCAGTTGTTCGAAGGTAGGTACTTAGACTATAGACTAGGTCAATTCTAAGACATCAAAACCCAGACTAGGTCGTGTCTTTCCTAATTCCCTATAGTTATGGCTCTGATACCAATCTGTCACACCCCAACTGATGGCAGAATCACCGGGGCGCGGCACTAGGCGAATCAGATTGCTCAAGAGAATCCATAACAACTATTTAGTGACAATATTTAAAGCGTTTATTATCCCATACTAATAAACAATATATCAGTAAACAGTCGTACATATTTTCATGTTCTCTCAAACAATACAAATCCGACAACCTAGATTCATTGTGAGTTTCTAGACTTCCTAGCTTGATTTCGAGATAGCCTGCGATTTATCCTGCAACATACGTTAAAGCGACGTCAATACAAAAAGTATTGGCGAGTATACAGGTTTGACATAGTGAATAAAGCAGGTAAAAGCGCTGCGAATTTCTACACACATAAACGAGATACACAACATATATACTACAAAACAGATACTACCAGCTAAGTCACTCGATGCTAGCTAAGGTGGGACGTCGTGAGTAAAAGTCCTAGCACATATGTATCAAGCGTCTCGTGTAAATATGTACGACAATAATTCGCATGTGATAATAGTTTTGATAAGTGCGTTTTAGATATGAACGTATGTTACACCCCAAAGTGTGTTAAACCGGAAAAGGGGTCAAGTATACTCACAGTGGGTGTTTAACAAGTAAACACAACTTGTTTGGATTGATTGAGAGCACTTCTAAGTTAGCCTGATCATGAAACAATTGCATAAGCGTTGAACAGCGTGTAACAGAGCATCGAGTGTATGAGTGACGGATGGTGGCTCGGTCGGATGACCATCCGGACGGATGGTCATCTGGACAGATGACCATTCGGTCGGAGGGTCATTCGGTGAAAAGGATGTGTTTGAACTTTGAAGTTTTCGTTGTAGCACTTTGAAAATGAAAAAGTGCCACTATATGATTAGTCATCCGGACGGATGACCGTTCAGTCGGATGGCCTTTCGTTTCCTTGAAATCTTGAAAATTGTTGACTGTTGAAATTACAGATCACCTGGTCGAATAGCCCTTCGATCAGAGGGTCATCCAGATGGATGACCGTTTGCTCGGATTGTGATTCGTTTGGACTGATACTCTTTGAAGTTTTTGGAAAATTGTCTAAGTGTTTGAAACTACAGGTCACGTGGATGAATAGTCGTTCGATCAGATGGTTATTTGATCGGGCAACTTGTTCGTTTGAAAAACTTGTAAAATCAGTTTAGAAAGTTTGCGGTTTGACCGAGACGGCATGACAACGTGTTTAACAACGAAAATCTCATCGAGTCCAACTCATCCGGTCGGACGCGAATCACCCCGTTCGACCAGACTCATCTGTTCTTGATGGAGTTTCTTGTTTAACCTGTGAATCGGTATCTCATTTGTAGGAATCCATCCTCTGCTTGGTTTTCTGCTAGAGTATGAGTAGGACACCCGAACAAGTCTGAATTCCCTTAATTCCCGAGTAAATGTGAAAAATGTTGAAGAAAAGTTTGTATCAGTTGAAAAGTGTTTAGATTTGGTTGAAATCAGTGTAAAAGTTTGTAGAAATTTGTTAGATCCGAACCGTTCTTGCTGAGATGAATTCATTCTCCAAAGTTCATAGGAACCCGAGGTGACGTCACCCTAGAACAGCTCTAAATCAGGCAATTTCTTGGTTACAATGTAAGATTTGATGGTGAAGATGATGAAAAAGCGTGTAGTGATGAAGAAAGTACAAGATTTGAGATGGAAACTTACAAGAATTGCGAGGAATCGAGAGAAAATAGCCTGAGAAAGCACTAGGTCGGAGGGAGCTGTCACATCATTGAATAGTGATGTGACAGTAGGGGTATTTATAGACAAGAGACGAGAAGGGTGGTGTAAAGTAACGGATCGGACGGCCTTCCGATCAGATGACCATTTGATCGAACAGTCATTCGATCGGACGGCGCGTGCGTGTTACTTTCCAACCTTCGTTTTGTACGTCGAGCTTTGCGTTGCGTTAAACATTGTGGACTCATTAAGCGTTTTAGCGATATAAGTAATGTCATGTTAAGTGCGATAGATTGAGTTGCGCGTGCCTTCGTGTGCGCATTTAGATAGTTTCAACAATTCCACTATTATTATTATTATATATATAACAGGTCATAGCATAAGTTATTGCGTTTGGGTCTGCGTTAGCGTTGTGACGCTTTACGATGATCAATGGGAACTGCCTAAGCACTCACGCGATGTCGTCGTTAGCGTGATTGCGTTGCATCACGACGATCGATGGGAGCAACTTAGCTATTCACACGATGTCATCATTAGCATTAGGGTAGGCGTTGTGATGTGCGATATAGCGTGCGGAAGTATGCGAGTATAAGCGAAATAGCGTTGTAAGCGATAGGGTTACATTACGATCCGAATCTATGGTGCTAGGCGTAACGAGAGTAACAATCGCGAATGTGCGGGTTGTTACAATAAATTCAAGTCAGTCGGGTCGCATATAATATGTTATGAATGTACTTTATAAATTTGATTTAGTTTACGTTTTGATCGAATCGCAATGCTTTTATGAGTTACATTGAATTCAATCGGATACGTCGATACTTATGTTTTCATATGGTTAATGCATCACAAAACGCTTGGACTAATCTGTTCAATATTTTAGATGTACCCGCGCCGCAATGTGCGCGGATCTTATTACTAGTACTGGTTATATATAAACTTTAATATCTAGTGCTCACGCTCAACTTAACCCTGTTTATACCCAATTAATACCCAACCAACTAATAATAATAACAACAAATAATAAAAATAATAATAATACCTGTCGTTAACTATCATCAGCCGAACTTTGTATTTTGTATATTTCTGGTATCACTTTATTCTCTCAATTTATATTTCTTTTTTTTATCAAATGCTCCACACACACACACACACACACACACACACACACATATATATATATATATATATATATATATATATATATAGGTATGGACAATACTAGAATTTTTTTGCTAAAACTCTTTTCAAAATCACTAAGTTCATTTTTCTAAAAAAAATTTCAACGACCAAAGTTTTCACGAAAATTTTCGAAATACAACTCTTCGTGTTCTAATACGAAATACTTTAAATGAAGCAAACTCACTGTTTTCAAAAATATTTTCAGACACCACTAAATACACAATTTCAAATTCTAATCACGTGGGCAAGGAGACTTCATAGGAACCGACACTCTCCGACATACGTAAATCCCCTTTTCCTTTTGAAACAAAAATAGCATTTCCTTTTCTTTTCGAAACACATCTCACATAACAAATAGATACCTTACATTCTCTTGACATTCAAAAACTTGATTCTCCACTACCAATGAACTCAATCCATTTTGATTCAATAAACTCGATGATTTGCTCAAACAAATATACATGCATACTATCGTACACGTTTTAGTCAATATTTCACAACAATCTCACACATACCATTCGTTTTTACATACTAACAATTTCTTGATCATTTTATGTGCTAAATTTGTGATGTTTCAAATTATACTTTTTACGCAAATCATCATCATTCATACTCACACTCATACTCGTACTCATATGTTCGTACCTATACGTGAGCATAACCCGAGTGGTTCCCTTACGTTGGTCACATACATACTTAAACATAATCATGCTTACATGCTTTTTATACGCTATCACACGCAGACATTCTCGCTTTTAATACCCTGACTCATACACTACTAGCACAAACTATGCGGATCATGCGATGACCAATATAATCACTGGTGCACACGGGATTATAGTGGTAGGCGCATGAAAACCATAGGGTGTTCTACTGTGTATGGTAAGACACGGAACGTAACATGACACCGGAAAACGAAACAGACGTAATATGGTTAGAACATGGTGGATACGTCGTTGCTACTTCCTATATATATGTGTTTTTACCATATTACCAAACCTTCAAAAAACGTGTCAGGAGAAATTCGGTGTTTTCCCAGACCTTATTTAAACACAATTACACAAACTTTAGTGACTCACAAATGTACTACTAAACGCGCGATATCCGATTATCCATGACGAACCCTCATGCTCAACGCCTCGTATTCGTTTTATACCCAATAATCATACCATTCCTATCATTGCATTCGTCTACTAGTTTGTTCATTCACTCTCATACCACGATTATTCCCAATTATTCTTTTAACATTTTATACAAATCTTATTTACAATAAATCGGTCTAAGCGTTCAATCCCTAAATGCCTCTTTACTTTTAAGACAACCTTCCATAGTTTATTCCGCACAAAAACTTACTTAGTCGGCTCATTAGCACCAAAACCTTTTGAAATCATAAATCCTACCATCCGAGTTTTCCACAAATAATCAATTTTCTACAAACCTATGATTATACTAATACGCCTTAAAACCGATAAAACTTTATTACAACCTACGATGCAGGCCACACTTTTCATGAAAATATTTACTACTTTATATGAAAACTTTTCTTTCTAGGTAACATCCTTTCAAAATACTTCTCCCATCGATTTATTCGAACTTAGTCAAACTCACTTTGCCTACACACACATGCATGTTTTACTCGTACTTACGATTAATGCCTCAAGTCACCTTAGTCAAACGAACTACTTTTACAAACCTACCCTTTTCATCCCTCGAAACATCCATGCATTTTCGACACACTTCAAACCTGAAAATCTCAATTTTAGTCAACCATTTCAGCCAAAATACTTTCTCCAAAGTTCGCCTTGTATAAAGGAGGGGAGACTTTTACGCCTCGCTTTTTAGAACTTTCTGTATTTAGAAAGTTGGCCTTGTATTCTTTTTATGGAAACTTGTATTCTCTTGTAATCGTATTCCATTTCAAATCAATAATCCGAGGCTTTGGTCGTAGTAAAAACGTGATCATTTTATGTGAATTTACACCTTGATCATATATACTCGCTTTATATTCAAGTTGCTCGCATATTCGATATACATTTATCCCACGCGCAAACACATACTTGTTTTACTGACAATCAGTCATAAATACGTGATTTTAGACGCTTTATACATGCAAATATTTAATTTTCCATTTACCATACTTAATCCCTACTTTTATTCATGTTCTATACTTAATTATATGTAATTATACCAAGTTATACCTTAAAATACACTAGAAACCAAAGTTGAGGGGCTGATTGTGTCAAAAACTGAAAGTTGGTTTGGGGAACCACATATGACACGTGACAAGTCCCTGGTTACCTTCCGCAACACGCGGGAGCCCCCAATCTGCAGCCAGCTCTTTGTTATTCATGGATTGGTCACTTTTCAACCTCCAACTCCCTCCTAACTTCTTTTAAAACACTAATAACTCCTATCCCTAATCCCCCACTATAAATACACCAATTCTAACACTCATTTTCACTTTCCAATCACCACAAGCACTCTCAAATCCTCTCAAGAACTCTCCAAATATTCTGATTTTGAGCAGAAAGTTTCAAGGCTTCTAAAGTGAATTCTAGCTCACTTCTTCATTCATTCTTGCTTGTTTCTTCTTCTAACTTACTTGGATAATCTCTGGGGAGGTTTTCACAAGTTTTCCATGGAAAACTAAGGTGAAACCTCACCATATTTGAGGTCCAAAGTGAGATTTATTTTCTGTTTTTGTTCATGTTTATGTAACTTCAATTTCTTTGCTAAAACTTGGTGGAATCTTGTACCCACCAAGCTCACAACTTAGCCTATAGTTGTGGGTTTGTGTTGAGGTGATTTCCATCAAGTTATGAGTTCAAAACTCTTTACTTTAAAGTTCATACATATTATAATCCAAGTGTTGAAAACAATCACGATTCATCATCTTCCATATGATGAACTTGTGACTTGTAAAGGTGTGAACCGTGGGAGCTTTGGCTTTCCAATCTAGTTCCACTACCTCACTTGTGACACTTGTGTATAAACACTCAAGTAGCTTCCTAGTATCAAAGAACATAACCCCGCCTCGCCTCCAACACTTAGTTAACTCTTTCCATATTGTGTTGGCTCACCCGGGTTAAAGACTTACTAGGCTACTTGAGAATGTATTAGTTAGTTCTATTTCTTGTTATTTATGACCCTCTGAATCATTCTTGTGATGGTTTGTGTAGTGGTGAATCAAACAATGAGGTTAAACCTCCATGATTGACTTACATGATAATCTATGAATCTTATGATGGACTTAGCTTAGGTTAATATTATAACTATACAAATATATATATATATATATATATATATATATATAGGGAGCCGCTAGAATGAGAACCACCTCCAGTTATGAGAACCATGAGAACCACTATCAACCAATTAGAATCAGCCACACAAAAGGGTAGTTTAGTCATTTACTACAAATGTCATTTCTCAATATCTCTCCTCATTTATTATTCTGATCACTCTCTCTCTCTCCACTTTTTTCAACCCCTCTCTCTTTAAAGTCTTTTTATCAGACTTTTTGTATTTTCATCTCTCCCTAAAAATTGAAATCCCTCTCATTCTCTCCCAAAGATCCGTTCACCCACCTTCTCCGCCCCTGTACCGATCTCCGATCTCCGACGCCTTCCGATCTCCGACTTGGGGGTGGTTGTTTGTTCGACTTGGGGTTTCAGTGGTGGAGAAATGTATTGTAAATTATATTTTATGAGCTTTGATTTTTGAATCTGGTGCTTTTTTGATGAAGTTTGATTTTTTAATCTGGTGCTTTTTTGATGAAGTTTGATTGTAAATTATGTTTTTCTAAGAAAAGAATGAAGAAGAAAGAGCAGGGGCGGAAGGCGGTGGTGGGGGCGGCGGAAGGCGGTGGTTGGCGGCGGAAGGGAGTGGGCCGGCGGACCGGCGTCGGTTTAGCGGCGGCGGTTGGGGGATTTTTGGGATGGTGGTGTTCCTCCGGTAGGGCTTGTGACACAAGAACCTGCTTTAGCATGTTTAAGCATATCGGGTATGTGGGTTTCATCTGTTGATTTCTTCATGGGTATCTCAAATAAATTGTGTTTGATCTGTTGATTTTTGATATGTGGGTTTTCATCTGTTGATTTTTTAAACGTGGGTTTGATCTGTGATTTTTGATGAACTTTTTATTTGAAGTTTGATTTTTTGATGAACTTTGATTTTTGATATGTGGGTTTGATCTGATATGTGGGGTTGTTCTGTTTTGTGGAAATTTTGGATATGTGGGTTTGATCTGTTTCGATTGGGTGTGTTCGTTTTTGTGTAGTTTTTTTTTGAAAAAAGTGCCAAAACCGTAAACTTTTTAACGTAAAACGTAAATTTTTTAAACCGCAAACTTTTTATTGTAAACCGTAAACATTTTAATCTAAACCGTAAACTTTTTAACGTAAAACGTAAAGAGTTTTACGTGAAACGTACAACTTAAAAAGTTTAACGTAAAACGTAAAAAGTTTAAAAAGTTTTACGTAAAACGCTTAAAAAAACGGTGCGTAAGTTGTAAAACGTAAAAAACAACGCTTAAAAAAGTTTTACGTAAAAAGTTTAAAACGTAAAACGTAATAAAGTTTAACGTAAAACGTAAAAAGATTAAAAAAATTAACGTAATACGTAAAACATACATTTTTAACGTCAAACGTAAACTTTTAACGTAAAACGTAAACTTTTTAATGTAAAAATGTAAAGTTTTTAAAGTAAAACGTAAATATTTTAACGTAAAACGTAAAAACATAAAACGTAAAAACATAAAACGTAAACTTTTTAACGTAAAACGTAAACTTTTTAACGTAAAAAGTAAAATTTTTAACGTAAAACGTAAACCTTTTTAACGTAAAACGTAAATTTTTTAACAAAAAACGTAAAAAGTAGGCCGTAAAAGCGGCGCGTTAAAAAAGTCGGCCGTAAAAAAGTCGGTGTTTTTATGTAAAACGTAAAAAGTTTTACGTAAAACGTAAAACGTAAAAAGTTTTTCGTAAAACGTAAAACGTAAAAAGTTTTTCGTAAAACGTAAAGCGTAAATAAAACGGGACTTAAAAAACGCCGCGTTAAAACGGGACGTAAAAAACGGGACGGCTAAAACGGGACGGCAAAAAACGGGACGGCAAAAAACAGGACGGCTAAAACGGGACGGCAAAAAACGGGACGACAAAAAACGGGACGGCAATAAACGGGACGGCTAAAACGGGACGGCAAAAAACGGGACGGCTTGTAAAAAAACGTGACGCTAAAAACGGTGCGGCAAAAAACGGGACGTAAAAACGGCGTGCAAAATCCGGCGTGCAAAAAAAATTGTCTTTTGTTAAAAAATCAGAATTTAAAAATGTTTTTAATAAAAAATATTTTAAAAAAATAAAAAGTAATATAATAAAACTAAAAAGTAATATAATAAAACAAAAAGTAATTTTTTTTTTTTTTTTTTTAAATTAAATAATGATATATAAGGCCAAACAAATTACACCAAGATAGCCGGTAAGCGGGCAACAAGCTGCGCCGCTACCCCCTTTTGAATAGCGAAACCTAACCTAGTAAAAACAAAACCCCGATCTCTAGGAGACGAAATGTTGCTGTGAACAACCCGTTGGACCCGTTCAAGAAATCTGATGGCTTCTGGGGCTAGCGAGCCAAAGGTATCAAAGGCAAAAAGTAATTAAAAAATAATAAAGTGAAAAAGACAAAAAAGAGTTATTTTACCAATCTACCCTTTTTGATTAAAATATAAAAGACATAATAAGACAAATTTTATTTAATATTAGTTTTTGTTACTTTTAATCTCATCCATCCATCAAGTTGATCTAAAGGCTATAAAGTGGTTCTCATGGTTCTCATAACTGGAGGTGGTTCTCATTTTAGCGATCCCCTATATATATATATATATATATATATATATATATATATATATACATTAATATGAACATGGCTGAATTTATGATGATAATCGGGTCATGCTTATTCTTCATAAACTTAGGCCAATTTATCTACAATCTAAGTCTCTCGTTGATGATTCTAATGGGCAAACTAGGACCCATGAAATCACGTACAACTTAGTGTAAAAAACGAGTACATGGACTAGATATACTTTTATGCATAACATACTTTTGTACTCAATCTCTAAATCCCAAGTCTAATTACTTCATAAACGTCGTATAACCTTACTTTTGATTCCTTATTCAAAAACAACTCCTCATTCACGGATCATCGGAAAGCTTTTGCAATATTGTGAGTATATTTGACCCTTTTTACGCTTTAATGCACTTTTGGGTGTAACATGTTTCAACTACCAAAATTCACAATACACACAATCAAACATATTCAATTACTCAATCCACCAAACATGCTATTTGTTATGCTTAGGTTGTTTATGCTAGAATACTTTCATGCACTCTATTTGTCATTAACTTAGCTAGCTCACCTTAACAATTATAGCACTATAGGAGTATCATACCGCCCATCGGGGTATTGTTAAGTTATTGTACTTTACGGTCTCGTTCACTTCGTTGACGAGGAATGCACATTGTTCTTGTGGACACTCGGGTTTGGCCTATAGTTATGCATGCTAGCTTCAACTTTGTATATAAATTTCCATGTTGGATTTGAGACAATCTTTTTTACTTATATGCTAGTATTCCAAAACTTGTATACTCGCCAATACTTTTGTATTGAGCTATACTTTAAAACATGTTGCAGGATATCGATGAGGATGATGATGCATGGAACCTAGTAGGATGAATAGAAATGCACCAAACTCTAAATTTATGTTTAATAGTTAAGTCATTCAATAATTGTTGTACTTGTTCATTTTCAAACTTGTTTTATTTCTATTTCAACAATGTACTTGATATTAGCAATGAAATGAAATTATTTATTAAATTCTTGTCACATTTAGCGTTATGAAGTCTTGAGCAATCTCGTTCATCTCACTCTGATGATTCTGCCATCGGTTGGGGTGTGACATGGAATGTATTGTGTATCCTACTCAACTCATCTGGCAACTCTAAACGGTACGCCACATTCCCAACTCGATCTATGATCCTAAACGGATAAATAAATCTTGGACTCAACTTGCTACGTTTACAGAAACGTTTTACACCTTTCCATGGAGAGACTTTTAACATCACATGATCCCCCACTTGGAATTCAATAGATCGTCTTCGTTTATCAGCATAAGATTTTTGTCGATCTTGGGTAGCTTTGAGATGAGTTCTAATTAACTCGATCTTTTCAGTTGTCTCCTTCACAACTTCTTTACTACCAAGCTCCCGTGGACCGATCTCTCCCCCACATATTGGAGTTCAACATTTCCTACCATACAACATTTCATAAGGAGACATCCCTATGCTTGAGTGGTAGCTGTTATTGTAGGAAAATCCTGCTAATGGTAAATATCTTTCCCAACTTCCACCAAAGTCGATAACACATGCCCTTAACATATCTTCTAGGGTCTGTATTGTTCGTTCACTTTGACCACCCGTCCGAGGGTGATAAGTTGTACTGATCAATAGTCGGGTACCCAATTCTTCCTGAAATTTTCTCCAAAATCAGGAAGTAAAACGTGTATCATGATCTGACACAACGGATACCGGGACCCCGCGTCTGTACACTACTTCCTTCATATATACTTCAGCCATACGTTCTGAAGAATATGTCTCCCTAATAGGTAGAAAATGAGCACTTTTTGTTAATCTATCCACAATCTCCCATGTTGCATCAAAACCCTTTGTTGTCTTTGGCAATTTAGTTACTAGATCCATAGTTATATGTTCCCACTTGCACTTGGGAATTTCTAACAGTTAGATTTCCCATAAGGTTTTTGATGTTCAGCCTTTACTTGCACATATGTCAAACATCTCTCGACATGTTTTACAATATCTTTCTTCATACCAGGCCACCAATAATTGACTCGTAAGTCATGATACATCTTGGTTGCATCTGGATGAATAGAATACCTTGATTTATGAGCTTAATCAAGAAGTAACTTCTTAACGCCACTTGTATTTAGAATCCAGATTCGTCCATAATGAGTCTTTACTGTCACACCCTGCTAGTAGCTGAAGCGTATTGTGTGTGACTTAAGAAAGGTAATCATTGCATCCAATTATGTAAACAATATAAACTAACAACAATGTCATAGATATATTGATTTTCAACTAAAGTTTTTTCAAGTTTAAACCATGTTCACAACGTTATCCAGCACATAGATATTAAGTTATTTTACACATCACAAAAGATTGTTTTTGACATAAAACATATTGAGGTTTTGTCCCCTATATACCCATACGAAGTTGGGATATAAAAGACAAATCCTCCAAAAGCGGCAATCGTTGTCATGTCGTTCCCATTTCCCATAGTGTATCACCGGCTCAAGTCTTGTTTCCTGAAATACATGTAGTTTTAAAAAGTCAACAAAAGTTGAGTGAGTTCATGTAGTTATTGATATCTTATGAAATCTCATGTTTGTAATCTTATAATGTAATCATGGTATGTTATTAGCATTCATGGAGTTAAAGGATCTATCAGTGTGTCGCGAACACCCTGACATATGTACCATAAGTAAGTAACCAAACCGAGACAACTTTGACATCATTGGGATCACAAAAGCACTCCTAAGGTACCAACCAGGAGTGGAGCGCGTCTCAAGCTCTATAGATCTACACCTTTTGCACCTTGGTCACTAAATGATTAATGGTTACTATTGTCATCATCCTACTTACGTACATTGATCATGTTATCATCTAAACCCATAGCTAACATACCGTTTGTTATGACATGTATTTCCCCTCGACTGTTTTAAAAACAAAACATTGAAATCATTGAAAGAAGGGACATGAACTCACTGGTTTGCGTTCCATGTATCGTACTACTAAAATGTGAGCGTCCGTACGCGTGAGTAACCTACATGTGTACTAACTTTATTAGACACCTAGGTCTTATTGGACCTCGTACAAGTTGAATTCTTATTATGTTTTCGCTTGTCATAATTAGAACAACTTCGTATTTTTGGAGTATTGGTAATTTGTTTGTTTGATCGTGTATGAAAGGCCTCACCCTTCACATGTCCTCGTGCCTCGCACGCGTGTCCTTGGGCCTAGCCCATGTTATGTATGTCATTGGGCCTAACCCATGTTTTTATGTCATTGGGCCTAGCCTATATCTTTTATGTTATTGGGCCTTGCTCATGTTTTAATGTTATTGGGCCTAGCCTATGTCTTTTATGTTATTGGGCCTAGCCCATGTCTTTTATGTTATGGGGCCTTGCCCATGTTTTAATGTTATTGGGCCTTGCCTATGTTTTAATGTTATTGGGCCTAGCCCATGTCTTTTATGTTATTGGGCCTAATCCATATCTTTTATGTTATTGGGCCTTACCCATGTATTAATGTTATTGGGCCTTTGCCCATGTATTTTGTTATTGGGCCATGCACATGGATTCAAGTAATTGGGCCTAGCCCAAAATAAGTTTCTGAGTCCATAATGTTAGTAATCTTGCATTTTTGTAAAATACACTAAGTGTAGTGTTTTTAATGTGTTCATCCTCTTATAAAACACTTAGTAATTTTTTTAAGCTTTTCAATTTTCCGGATTTTGTTATTGGTAATATATATCCGTTAGGTCTCTAAAAATATATTATTTTTAGACGCGTCGTCATAGTCGTTTAGTGTATATATTATCGTGTCGAAGAATCGCCCAAATGTCGTAGTAGTCTCTACTGATGGCGATATGCGCGTTTTGGCGTTGTCACATGTTATATATTCCTTTGTTGAACGATTGGTTTTAAATGTCTTATTTTGCCGGTCGAAATATATTTTATTTCTTAGGAATGTATTCCTATAATTTGTCCGCTCGTCCGTATTTTCCGCTCGTCCGTTTAATTCGTTTAGGGATAACATATAAGTAAGTTTATGTATTCCATTAACTTCGAATTTCTTTGGTAATATGAGGATATTAGTGTATATGTGTTTATGTGGTATTCTGTACTTGTTTTCTTACAAGTATTTTCTTGGTATCATTTGTGTATTATTTAGATCACCCTAATATTATCTAAATACATACACTTAGCACATAAACATATACACTTTAATGGATTTCTAAGTATATATATTTTCCATATATATATATATATATATATAAGTTTCACTTTTAACTTATAAAGATCATTATAAGTATTTAGAAACGTACTTAGGTGTTCTAACACTTAAACTTTTACCAAAAAGTTTATCCAACCATGATTAAGATCCTTAAGTGCGATTAACCATTTTAATCTCACTTTAACCCCCATTTAATCATGATTATAATTTTATAAAATTTCGCCATAGTTTCCCCTAAACTATGACGTTTCCCACGTTTTCAAAATGCCTTTAAATCACCAAATCAAGTTTCTAAATCACCACAATTTATCAAGTTTCACCAAAGATTATTTTTCCCACAATACTCACACACTTATTCCTTCAAACTTTCATGAGCATTACTTATGTTAAACTTCAAGACTTTAATGTTAATCACTTTTCAAGTTAATCCTTTACATAAACTTGATTATGTTTGTTTTACACTTTTGAAATCCCAAGTCTTATATTTTTCAAGTTTACTAGAAATACCGAGACTTTTTCTATAACACTTTTTATAAACAATTTTATATAAACTTGTTTAATGTAAGAATCAAGTTACTAGTGTTTTAAAAAGTCTAGTTTCAAGTCCTTTTTATGTTCTATCTTTCAAGAACACTAATCAAAGTTTCTTGTATGTAATACTCATGAATTTGAAGGTGATGATCTTGTAGGATTTAAACAAATATATGTTTAAATCGCATTTTCAAGTTTATCATGGTAAGATTAACACCCATGTGAGTTACTGCATGAAATAAATCACAAGATCATCGTAAATCTAGTCTTTAAACAACTAATCTTGACATAATCAACATAATCAACAAGATTACACTGACTAGTTACACAAATCTACACAAATAACCACATAATACGTGATGTTTAGTAGATTATTATGTTTGAGATTAGGGTTTTTGGTTAAAATTTTCTTAATTTTCAATAAATCAACTTGTAATTTTGTAATCTACACTAAACAAGGAGATTAAAAATGAGTAGACGATGGCTTACAACTTTGCACAAGTTAAACAAGATGATTAAGAAGAGATTAAGCTCCCAAGAAGGTCCTTAATGAAGCTCCATGCTTAATCCATTCTTAGATGATCTTGTAAAGCCTTGAAAGTGAGTAATTTAGGTGTTTAGTGGTGATTTTTGGTGGGATTAGTGTGTGTTCTTTGAGCCGAGATCTAGGGGACCAAGATGAAGGTTTTTCTTGCTTGAAATGTGTTGTGAAAGTATGATAAGAATGATGTCTTGTAATTGTTAAAGTGATGGTGCATGCACAAGTTTTCAACAACAACTCTTGCATATACCATGCTCCAAATCTTGCATTTTCAACACATATCAAGTGGGGTGGGACCCACTTGAGTCAGCCAATATGAGGGGGAGGGGGGTATATGTATATTTTTTATAAAAATTGTTATAATATAGATATTTTGGTGATAAAGCAAAGTATGGTGATTAGGGGTTTAATTGTATTGTTAGGGGGTAATTAGTGATTCGGAATGTTAATCGTCATTAACTAGTTCACTAGACTAGTAAAAACTGTATTTTGATACCTTAGATGGCTTCCGTATAGGAGTTGACTAGTTAACGACACTTTTATTTCATACCGACGAAGGTTTTCAGGAAGTTGTTATTTCACAACCAAGGGATGTATGAAGTGATTTCGGATTCCAAAATAAGCTTAACTAGTTCGCCAAGTTGTCCGTTTGGTTGTTTTGGTGACAAAAATATTGTTTACTAGAATGTCGGTTCAAAAACGGACAAGTTATGGGGGTTGCGACGTAGCGCCGAAAGCTTATGTTTCGGACTCCCCATTGATATCCTCATATTGTTTTCATGTGTTTGTCATCATTTGTTATAATTCTGGAGTATTGGAAATGCTAAATTAATAATTCGGATGAGTTAAAATTGTTATATTTTTAGCCGAACGGACGATTTTGTAATTAGGGAGTTGTACCAGAAAGTTATGTATTATTGCAAGATGTGTTTCCACATTAGTGTTTTCTTATATATATATGGATTTTGTCACACCCCCAACATACCACATGCGGGAACCTCCGCGAGGCGTGTGACGTACCAGGATCTAGCCACCAATCACATTAAACTCATGCATGATTTAAATAAAAACTTTCATCTATTAAGGTAAAGTATTACATTACATAAAACATAACTCATCGTATTCAGCGGAAGCATAAATCATTTGTTAAGTGTTACATAAACCGTATGAACAAAACCATTAGACTCGTCTCGCGATCCTATGCTTTACGACCCATGACCACTCCAGCATCCTAGATAGCAAGTTCCACATCCATATATACCTATAACCTGCGAGCATGCACTCACGTGTATCAGAAAACGCTGGTGAGTTCATAGTTTTACGAAAATGTTAGTTACCAAGTGTTTAGTTTAGTTCATTTATTTCAATGTTGATAATACCTCGGATACAAGACGACTTGGAATGAGATGGCAGATCTATTCATGCAAAAATACTTCCCTCCGGAAAAGATAACTAAGCTAAAGAACCGTATCATGACATTCAAGCAAGACGAAGCAGAATCTCTATACGCAGCTTGGGAGAGGTTCAGAGATCTTTTGATCGATGTCCCACATCATGGGTTGTCCAGAAGATAACTTGTGTTGAACTTCTACCAAGGACTAAACTACGACTCACAGGAGCGTTTAGACGTTTATGCAGGAGGCGATCTTGGAACCAAAACACCAAATCAAGCCCACACAATTATAGAGAGAGCTACTTTGAAGTTGAGTTCTCGTCACGGTGGAGTGCGAACTAAAGCATCATCTATTCTTGGAGTTCATGCTGTGGATATATACACGGCTCTTGCTGCGCAGATTGCAGCTTTGGCAGCAAGGTTTGATCAATCTCAGAACGTTTCGCAGGTACAATTATCATGTGAGCAGTGTGGAGTTTCACATGAGCCAGGTACTTGTGAGCAGGGTGTTAAGTTTACAGGCCACGAGGAGGTGGACTATCTGGGCAATCAAATGAGGCCCCAAATAACCACTACATCAACACTTAAAATCCGTGGTGTAAGAATCACCCAAACTTTAGGTGGAAATCCGGTTCTGGGAACCAAAACCCACTCGGATACGCTTAGCGCGCCCCCGCTCCACAGCAGCCCCAGGGACAGCCTTACCATTCTCAAGGTCAGTCCTTCCAGTCACATTACCATCATCAAGGCTCCGGGAGCAGTTCCTAGCCGCACGCCTCTCGAAGTAACTCTAAACTAGAGGAGATGATGGCACAACTATTAGGAAACTTCGATTGTACTAATCAGATAGCCGAGAACCGCTATCAGCAACACGAGGAGCGTTTCTTGGCCCAAGAAGGGGAGATGAGGAGTCAGAAAGCTTCCATCCAGACCTTTGAGAATTAGGTTAGACAGTTGGCTAAGATGTTGTCTGAAAGGCCTCCGGGCGGTCTTCCAGGTAACACGGAGCCAATTCTAAAAGGGCGTGTTAATGCCCCGCACACGTAACAAGTATGGGAAAAAATGAGTCTAGCTATCGACTCACTGACAACTTTAGCGAGCGTGTTTTCACACGCTAGGGGTAAATATTTAAATATTTAATTTATCGCATTTATTTCCTTTTTCGTTAACTTTTTCTGCTTTTAGTAGGTTTGAACAAGTTTAATTCATGTCTTAGGGAGTTTTGAAGTTAGTTTATAGTTAAAACATATAAAACCTTGCAAAAATGGTGAAATTTATTAAGAAAACGGAGTTGAGAGCATTCTGTTACTTCTGTATGCAGAATGTATAGATGACGCACAGTCGTGCATCTGATCCGCACGGCCGTGCACTTCATAATTACATCTGACCAAGAACAACGTGCATAAGGTGGTCATCGGACACGCACTACCGTGCGGACTGAGTGCACTACCGTGCACAGCGGCACCACATTGCGAACCACAGTGCACAGGTTGATGCGCACGACCGTGCACATCGGCGTACGATGACTTTTTAGCAACAATAATTTTTCAAGGGTATAAAAACGAATTTTCTGCAAAAACCCTTCAAAATTACTAACCCTGGCCGCACACCCGTTCCTGGCTCACCCACTCCTATAACCAACCAATTTTTGCAAAGATTTAACTCGAATAAAGGTATGATTCCTTACTTGTTTTAGTGTGTGTTTGTTTTTGTTTAATAATGGATCTGGTTTCTAGTTATCTAATAATTTGGTCAATAGCGTTGTTTTCTATTTTGGTTAGTGATGTGCTTTGCAAATATAGAGGGACGCACACAGAGTTGAGAAGACTTACATTCAAGTTTATTCATACAAGTCTACTTCAACTCTAAGGGAGTACTTCTATCCTTTTTCACACTTTAGTTTAGCCCTTCATAATCTCTTAACTAATATGTGTTTCACATTGGGGACAATGTGAAGTTCAAGTGTGGGAGGGGTTTAACCTTGTTTCTCCTCGTTTTTGTATATATTTTCAAAACAAAAAAATATATAAAAAAACCTTTAAAAAATACAAAAAACGATCAGTTGCGTTCTTTAGAAAGCATCAAATTTGATCAAAACTGACAAGCCAAATTGATTTTGAAAAAAGATAACTAAAAGCGTGACAAACAAAAAGAAAGACTTCTCATTAGCATTCCTTCCGTTTACGTGAGCATATTTTTGAGCCGTTTACTGCTTTCTTGGCAATGCTTCTTGTTTTTTCGGAATATGAGTGAGCCGGATGTTTTATGCAATTTAGAACTTCTCATTAGCATACTTTTCAAGATCATGATTATATGAAAATGGCATGAATATGATAGAGGCACTTAGGATACCTTTCTTGTGTTAGCCTTTTTCTTTGTTTATATCCCGCACCCAACATTATCCATTAGTTCGCCATGTTGAGCCTATTTTTCGTGTTTTCCAAATTTACCCAACTATTTAGCCTACTTAACCAAATTTAGCCTTTTTATTTTTAAACCTTTGTGTTAAAACCCGGTCAAAGTTATTATTTAACTAGCTTGTTTGTAATTATTTCCATTCGAAAAAAAGAGAGAGACAGAAAATAGCGATAAAAAAAGAATAAAGGCGATCAAGTTAGAGCAATTTTAAGCGCTAAATAGTACAAGATACATTGTATAGCTTGAAAAGGGTAAAATCGTCTTTAAGCATTACTTATATATAGTTATCCATTCATTTACACTAGTTAGAAATAATCACCGAGTTTTAACCGTTTAGCCACTTTTAAATATCCATTCCACACCCTTAACCATAGCCTATCGTTACAATCATCAAAGACCTCTTGATTTATGCTTTTTTGCATATTAGTTGACAGAGATTAGATCTTTTGACAAGCTTATGATATTGCATGAGTCGTTGACTTGGCGTTGAGTGTTTTACACATACACATTACCTGTATGATTCATAAATATAACCGAGTGTGTGTGAACATTGTGAGAAATGTAAAGATTTTCAAGCTAAGTCGATCGAAAGTGGAATCATTGCTTTTTAGTTATCTTTGCCTATATTCGCACACGCTTGTTTAGTTTAAAATCTTTGATGTTGAATTTTTGGAAAATCGATTGACCATCAAATAAATTAGTAACTTTGTAAATTTTTAGATTCAAATCCTTGCTTTTTTTAAGATTGCTTGAGGACAAGCAAAGTTTAAGTGTGGGGATGTTTGATATTCGTTAAAATATACTTGTTTTAGTCCCACATTTTACTTCCGTTTTAAGCGTTTTTGACCGAAACTTCGTTATTTAGGTACCAAATCAGGTACTTTTCCATTTTCAGGTCTTAAACAGTGTGCCAAAGACAAAGTTGGAGAAAACAGGGCGATTTAAGGACGTTTCTTATGAATTATGCAGATTCTGATGAACTTCCAGATGTTGCACGGTGGTGCGTCTCAACTGCACTACCGTGCATGACCTACGACCCCGGAACCACTACCAGTGCAGAAGCCAGTGCCAATGATTACTCGGTACGCACGTCTATGCATCTCAACTGCACCCCTGTGCACCCCAAGTGCACTCCCGTGCGCGCCAAGTGCACTCCCGTGCACTACCTGAACCTCAAATTCTGGTGAAATTCCAGGCATTCTGATGAACTTTCAAGCACTACACGACCGTGCAACCAAAGTGCACTCCCGTGCACCACCTGAAACTCATATTCTGATGAACTTTCAAGGTGCGACAGTACCGTGCAGCAAAGTGCACGCCCGTGCACATCTGAGTGTCAGAGGTCAACTTATCCACTAGTCCACTTGTCTGACAAAATGAAAATTGACGTCACCCGACAACTAGATCTGCACGGCCGCGCACATCGGCGCACGGCCGTGCCAATCAGAAAAAAAAGCCTATAAATAGCAGCATTCGCTGCTGATCAAAATGTTGGGTTTTTCTCCAAGTTTCTGGGCGATTTTAGAGGTTCGAAGCTCTCCTGATCAGATCGATTTCAAGCCTCAAGATTGAATAGAAGCTTAACCAATCCAACCCATCAATTCCTTGCTTGTTTATGGTTCTATTCCATGTTCTTAAACATGTATTTTTGATCATTCTTCAAGTATTGAGCTGATGTTAGTCTATGTTTATGTAGTATTGTGTAATAGTAGTAATGAACTTGTTTCTTGAATAATCTTTAGCTGTAATCTCATTTATACGAATCTTTAGTACTTTTTCATGTTTGAATCTTCATGATTATATGATGAATGTTACATTGATGTTGGATTCTTGATTATGTTTGATTTTCTTGGATAATGAATATGTGGTTAGTTAAGATTGTTAACAATTCCTTGATTAATCACTTGTTTGTAAACTCTGTTTACACCATGAAACCGGACCAGGGTATTGGTTTTATACAAGATAAATCTTATTTTGATTAGGAATGCTTTCTTGCACGCAAGGGTTCTAACGAATTATATGGTGTTGTTACATGTTCTTGACGCGGTTTATGATCTTTGTTTAGTAGTTTTGGTTGAAATTGCTATCTGAGTAGATTTGTGTTCAAGACTTGTAAGATGAAATAGTTTATTGTATGATCTACTTTAATGCTTATCTTCGTGGCTGTATTGTGACCATCGATATTGCTTTCTTTGATAAGTGCGGTTAGGAATTCATACCAGGTAAATAACCTATCTTTAAAGATTCGCATTAATAAATATCAATAGCTCGCTAATGAATGATTTTAGGTGGTTAACGTGTGACCATCGCGTTAACTTTCCAAAGAATCATAATGTTAGAAATCCAGACCAGGTAACTAACTGTCTTGCAATTGGAAATTGATCAAGTGCTTTTGTGGCATATCTAATGTAGATAACATGCTTAGCTTGTTTATGAAACAAGATAATATATATTTTTCATATTTGGAGTCTATTATGTTTTAATTATAGTGTTAGATAATTTTAGTTAAAAACTCATTCACTTATCTTTTTATCTGGTAAATTAATGACAAAAATTTAGTACTTTACTCCGCCCGTGTTCCATGGATCGATATCTGGCTCTTACTAATACTTTGCTACATATATGACAGGATACACTTGTCCTTTCGTGTGTGTTTTAATGTTAAGGTATAAACCATTTTTATAAATATTAAAACCGGAGTCTGAGCATAAATACCTTGTAAATATATGTGTAGTTGCGTGCACGTCAGGTACCGCTGTTTATTAAATTTGCAGCGGAATAAATCATCAGGATCGTAGTTAGGAAATAATTTCAAAGTTTATAAAACACCAAACTTTTAATATTAAACAAATAGGCTAGAACCCATATTCCATTTTAAATGTATTTATAGGGATAAACCCTAATTGCTGAAAAACATAAATTTCCTCTTTTATTCAGGTAGCTATAGCCACTTTATTTAAGTATTCAGTGCTCCATAGCTGGCTTCTATTACCTTCACAGTGGGATTCTTGAAACGCGTTTGAAAAATATTTTATCAGCAAGAAATACTGGCGAGTTCATTCAACTTTATAAAAAGACACATTGTTATAACTTTACATTATTAAGGGAGATTACAATATTTATATCTACCAAAAATCCAAAGTATTTGTCACTCGACGGATCTGTGACTATGGTCATATCCCACGTTGGCTAACCCATTGTCCAATTGTGAAGGTTATCAAGTAATGTATACAAAACCCCACATACCGGCAGTAATTGTAGAATACAAAGACTTAATCACTGTAAATATAACTGAAAAAATTTAGGGTTTTGCAAAACAGTTTGGTAAAAAGAGAGAAGTACTCACGTTGCAAACTTAGGGTTTTACTAAAAGCTTCCTGATAATATTTCCTGGTGAATTTCCTGAGTTCCTAAATAAAATATACAATGCACATGTGTTAGTATAATAACCCAACTCAACTATTATCGATACATCACGAGATCAAAACCCCAATGTAGTTAGCAAAGTGTAGCCTTATTCAGGCAGCACCTTGACATCCGTTGCTGGGTTAGGATTGATCGGACAGGGTATTGAGTAGTGATTAGGGGTTAAAACACTTACAATGCGGCAAAGCTTCGCGAATTAGGGGTTGCAATAAATGAAAGAAACGGAGATACAGAGCGGAGTTTTCGTCAATACTTTGTCGAAAAGGTGTAAAAACTTCAGTCCCAAGCCAAGCTACTTATAGGCCAGGTGGACTTGCCCCGCGCGTCGCGCCAGACCCCCTCCTTTGCGCGTGTCACGGCCCCGACCTAACTCACCTAGGGTAGCCTTGTTGTATGTATAGGCCTGTGGTGTCGGTCTTATCTAGAATAACACGTCTTAGATGCCTTTCGCGGGTCGCGGGAGGTTTAAGGGGTATCCCCATGTGCCTCCTGAGCCCCTGTTTCCTGTTTTTCATTTCAGGTCGCGCCGTACTACTTTGGGGGTCTCCATTAGGGTTCCTTATAATGTGTTTTTGAGTGTTGTTACATTCTCCCTACCTTGTTTTAAATCTCGTCCTCGAGATTTACTGGAACAAGTAAGGATACTTCCTTTTCATTTCAGATTCTAACTCCCATGTATATTCTGGTCCTCTTCTCGAATCCCATTTCACCTTGACCAGAATCAATCTCTTGTGCTTGAGATTCTTGATCTTTTTATCTTCAATTTTTATTGGCTTTTCCACAAATTTAAGCCTTTCATTTACCTCTATGTTTTGAAGAGGTACTACCAATGATTTGTCACCTAAACATTTCTTTAAATTACATACATGAAATACATCATGTACTCCTGCCATTTCTTTAGGTAACTGTAGCTGATAAGCTAATGGTCCAATTCGTTTGATTAATTTCAAAAGGTCCAACATACTTCGGGCTTAGCTTGCCTCTCTTACCAAAACTATGACTCCTTTTCCAGGTGAGACTTTTAACAGTAATTTGTCTCCGACTAGAAACTCTAATGGTTTACGCCTGTTATCTGCATAATTTTTCTAATGGTCTCGTGCTGTTTTCAGTCTTTCCTTTACTTGAATTATTTTGTCAGTTGTTTCTTGCACAATATCAGGTCCTGGCAATTGTATTTCTCCAATTTATGCCCAACATACAGGAGTTTGGCATTCGCGTCCATAGAGTGCTTCAAATGGTGCAGCATTGATGCTTGTATGATAGCTATTGTTGTAAGAAAATTCTATTAATGGTAAGTGTTCGTCCCAAATTCCTCCAAAGTCTATCACACAAGCTCTAAGCATGTCCTCCATGGTCTGAATTGTCCTTTCGCTTTGTCCATCTGTTTGAGGTTGATAAGTTGTACTTAAATTTAATCTGGTTCCCATTTCTTTTTGAAAACTTGTCCAGAAATGAGAAGTAAAACGACTATCTCTATCGGACACAATAGATAAAGGGATTCCATGTAGTGAAACTATTTCATCCACGTACATCTTAGCTAATTGTTCCATACTGAAAGTTTCTTTCATTGGTAAGAAATGTGCAGATTTAGTCAATCTGTCCACAATCACCCAGATTGTGTCGTTACCTTTTCGTGTCTTGGGTAATTTGGTAACAAAGTCCATTGTTATCAATTCCTATTTTTAAATTGGTATCTCCAACTGCTGAAGTAATCCTGAAGGCTTCTGATGTTTAGCTTTAATCTGTGAGCAAGTTAAACATTTAGCAACATAACATGTTATGTCCTTTTTCATTCCTATCCACCAAAAGTTTTTCTTTAAGTCTTGATACATCTTGTCACTTCCAGGATGCATCGTATACTTGATTTATGAGCTTCGTCTAGAATTTGGTTTCGTAGGTTCCCTTGAATAAGTACCCAACTTCTTTTCTTATGGAATCTCCAAATTCCTTCTGTTCCTTTTTCTGATTCTTTAACCATTCCTTTTAATCCTTCAACATCATCCTTGATTCCTGTTTCCTGTACGTTTTTCAATTATTCATTTAAATCTATATTCAGGTTTAATCTGAGAGCATGTACCTGTTATGGGTGAAATTCTGAGCTCATATCTTGGATAATATTTTAAATTATATCTTGCATGTATGATATATGTTCATGTCCGGGATGCTGATTCAGGATATTGGTAACATCCTGAATGGTATCCTGAGGATTACTAACGAATTATGTGCAAGAGTACGAGTCCAAGCTGGTAACGTTCATGAGGACCCTTTCCCCGGAAGACTCGGTCTAAGTCGTTCAAAGGAAGACGTTGAACCCGCTTTACCTGGTCTCCAACGGCTACTAGAGAATATTCGAAGGCATCCTATACTTATAGGAGATTTTGTTTTCGTTTGCTAGCTATAAATAGGTGGATAAATCAGATCGAATAGGACATCACAACTACACTCACTACTCTCTCACACTTACTCTCTCGCAACTTTCACTTTCACAAAAAGTATTGTAACACTTAGCGATCTGATCAATATCCTGCACTGTATCCTGACATTTAAAGCAATAAGAAGAACAAGGCAGCTGCGATTGTCAGCTCCCGAGGTTTTGTGTCGGCGATCTAGATTGATCAAGGGCTTTCCTCGTATATCTCGTGTCACCCCCTTTACTTTTTGCTCATAGTTTGATCGTAGATACAACTCAATATCCTGAGCCGTATCCTAAAAACTGTTTTTACAAACAACTTAATCAACATATTTTCAACACTCATTTCTAGCACACTACCTCACTTAACTAATTTGATCACTTAATTACTTCGGTAATTTTTGACCAAAACAATTTGGCGCCCACCGTGGGGCAAGTGGTGCTATCTTTGCTAAAAACCTTTTTGAAATCGTTACTTGGTTTTCTATTCTCAAAAATTATTGCCACATTATTTACAATGGCCTCAAGATCAAACATGAGCTCCTCCACAGTGTCTGCTACAACCTCTGCAACAGTTGGTTCGGTGCTTCCACCACCTTCTTCGAGAATGCAAACCTCTTCACAAGGAACTGAAAGTCATGTGGCTCGGGATGTTATCCCTACTCGGAGCACTCAGGGATCTGGTCCTGTTTTGGCTTCTAATGATGAAATTCTAACCTTATTTGGTAGTGTACAGGAACAGATGAGGCAGCAACAGGAAACAAACCAAATGCTGATGAGAGAAATACAACTCTTGAAATCTAGTTCAAGCAGGCCTGCTGAGGATATTGTCACTCCTTTACAGCCCAGAACTTTGAACTTCAGTTCAGCCGTATATACTGAGGACAACATGGGAAATATCGTACCTAGCCATTCTCAGAATCATACTCCTAAAATACCCTCCTTAGTCAGGATGTCAACTGTGAGGAGCTCAGGATATGCTTCAGGATATGGCCAGAATCCTCAGGCCGGTAACATGTCAAATAATAATAATATTCTTGCTACTAACAATAGTGGATCTTTGCAGGATGCAGGTATGACATCAACATTTACTAGGGAGCTTTAGAAATTGAAGGACATGATATCCAGTGTACCTGGAGTGGTCCAGCCAATTCCGGAGGTGTCCCAAGACAGCCACAGGATATCTCGCTTTGCATATCCTATCTGTGATGCTGAAATCCCGAAAAGATTTCAAACCTCCAACATGAAGCTTTATGATGGGACTACGGATCCTGAAGAGCATATCGCCCAGTATAGGGAAAGAATGGAGATCAACCCTATCCCTCCAGATCTTAAGGAAGCATGCCTATGCAAGGGTTTTGGTTCTACCTTAACAGGATCAGCCTTAAAATGGCTCTTAAATGTTCCTCCTCATTCGATTACATCATTTGCTCACCTAGTGAATTTATTTAATAGTCAATTTTCTTGTAGTCGGAGTTTTGAAAAATTAACAAGTGATCTCTACAGGATAACTCAAGGACCTCAGGAATCCTTAAGAGATTATGTGAACAAGTTTAGCCGAGAATCCTTAGACATTCCACATCTTGATGTTGCAACAGCTGTGCAAGCTTTCAAGATGGGGCTGCAAAAAGATTTTCAATTTTACCAAGATCTTGTAATGAACCCATGCATGAACTTGGACGAAGCTCGAAACAGGGCCCTAAGATATATTCGACTGGAGGATGACAAGAAGATGCAAGAGAGGATGAACTCATCCACCACTTATGAGTCAACCAATAGGAAGTCAGAATCCTCGTTTAAACCATATCGCTCTAAGCCGTATGGCAGAAATGACAACAAGAAAGTGAATGCTGTTGAAGACGAGGATCCTAAAGAGTATCCTGAATTATCTGAATATTGCTTTTCTGTTAACATACCTGAATTAATGTACGCCATGCAGGGTTTAGGAGACAAAGCCAGGTGGCCTCGAAAGAATCAACAGAAAGCTGATTGGAAGGATAAGTCCAAATGGTGTGCCTTACATGAAGATTTCGGGTATGTAACTAAGGATTGCATTGCTCTAAGAAAAGAAAGAAGCTATCTTCTAAGCAAGGGATATCTGAAGGATCTCCTAGGAAGAAAGAAGAATAAGGGTCAGGATATTGAGAAGGATCCTGAACGAGCAGCATCACCTCCTGCGGATGCCAAGATAATCAACTTTATTTCAGGAGGATCCGACATTTGTGGGACTTCGTATTCTGCGGCCAAGAGACATGCAAAAGAAGCTAAGACCGAAAGGGGAGATAAACCAGCCAGGATGACTACCCTCACAACTGATAAAGTGATCACATTTGACAGTGATGACAGGGATACTGTCCAGGATCCTCACCATGATGCTCTGGTAATAACATTATATGTGGCTAACCATTTTGTACGCATGATATTGGTAGATAATGGCAGCTCCGTCAACATAATCCAACTAGAAACTTTGAAAAGAATGAAAGTATCTCCAATGGATATCACTTCGAAATCCACTGTGCTTGTTGGATTCAGTGGAGAGGCTAGGAACACAGTGGGAGAGATAAAGTTACCGGTATATGTTGAAGGGGTCAACTCAATACAACGTTTCTGTGTGATGGACTCCCTATCCTGCTATAACATCATACTGGGCAGGCCATGGATCCATGATATGAAAGTTGTACCATCAACTTATCATCAATGCATCAAGATCCCTACCCCTTGGGGGGTTGTCAAGGTTGATAGTGATCAGAAGGAGGCGAAGGAATGTTATTCATCCTCAATGAAATCCTCAACCAAGCCTAATGCAGCATAGCAATTAAAGATGTGGGCCCAGGATATCGTGGAGGCTTCGGAGCAGGATATGAAGAAAGTTATCTTGGATCAGGATAATCCGAATATCTCGATGCTCGTAGGAACCAATATCCCTCAGGATATTGAAGAGCAGTTAACTAACTTTTTGAAGTGCAGGATGACGACATTCGCGTGGAAGCACGAGGATATGACAGGCATTTCCTAGGATGTTATAACACATAAGCTCGGTATTGACAGATCATTTAAACCTGTCCAACAAAAGAGGATGAAGTTTGCTCCGGAGCGAAATGTGATCATTCAGGAAGAAGTAGAGAGGCTATTGAAATCTAAAATGATCAGAGAAGTCAAGTTTCCAAGATGGCTAGCGAATGTAGTCGTGGTACAGAAGAAAAATGGGAAATGGAGAGTCTGTGTAGATTACACAGACTTGAACAAGGCTTGTCCTAAAGACCCATTTCCTCTTCCTTATATTGATGCAATGGTGGATGCTACTGCCGGCCATGAGATGTTAACCTTCATGGATGCATCCTCAGGATTTCAGCAGATTCAAATGGAACCTTCAGACCAGGAGGATACTGCCTTCATGACACTAACAAGTATTTATTGTTACACAACTATGCCTTTTGGTTTGAAAAATGCAGGTGCAACGTACCAGAGATTGGTGAACATGATGTTTAAAGACAAGCTGGGGGACACCATGGAGGTGTACATTGACAATATGGTGGTAAAATCTAAGAAAGCTGAGGATCACCTCTAGGATATTAAGGGAGCATTTGATATCCTGGACCAGTATAACATGAAGCTAAATCCTGCTAAGTGCCATTTCGGAGTGGGGGCAGGAAAGTTTCTAGGATATATGGTGACTAAAAGAGGAATAGAGGCAAGCCCGGAGCAGATTAAAGCTATCTTGGATATCAAATCACCTTCAAACATGAAGGATGTTCAACGATTGACAGGACGGGTGGCAGCACTAAATAGATTTATTTCAAGATCTTCGGAAAAATGTAAAGAATTTTATGATATCCTAAAGAAAAATAAGAAATTCGAGTGGGGAGAGAAGCATGAAGTAGCCCTGCAGGATTTGAAGCAGTATCTTTCAACCGCACCTCTATTGATGAAGCCTGAGAATGGTGAACCACTGTCCCTATACCCCGCAGTATCAGGAAATGTTGTAAGTGCCGTCCTTATAAAGGATCATGAAGGTCAGCAATATCCTGTCTATTATGTTAGTAAGAGTTTATTAGATGCTGAAACTAGATATTCTCATTTAGAAAATTTAATATTGGCTCTAGTTATGGCATCAACAAAGCTTAGACATTACTTTGAGACACATAGAATTCATGTTAAAACCAATTATCCTGTTAAAAATGTGCTTAGGAAACCTGAGATGTCAGGCAGGATGGCTAAGTGGTCAGTGAAATTAAGTGCTTATGACTTAGTATACGAACCTAGAAATGCCATAAAATCACAGGCTCTAGCTGACTTTGTGGCTGATTTCAGTAGTGACATTCAGGATGAAGTAGACCTAGAAGTCCAGCAGTTAGGACAATCCTCAGGATCCTGGACATTATATACTGATGGAGCCTCTAATGTTAGAGGAGTAGGATTGGGAATACTACTAAAATCGCCACAGGGGGACATATTACCCCAGGCTATTAGGTGTGAATTTCCTGCTACTAATAATGAAGCAGAATACGAGGCTTTAATTGCAGGATTAGACTTGGCTAAGAATATGAATGTCAAGAATTTGCAAGTATATGTTGACTACTTGTTAATCACTAATCATTTTAATGGATCCTATGCAGTTAAAGGTGAGAAGTTAATCGAGTACCTCGATATTCTCAAAAAATTAGCCGGATATTTCGATATTTTTACACTTGAACAGGTACCAAGAGAAGATAATGCTGAAGCAGATGCCTTGGCAAACTTAGGATCATCGGCCAGGATACCAGAGGGAACCCAAATACCAATACTTCATATCCTGTATCCTGCTGTGGATCCCTTCAAAGCTCAGGATAAGGAGGTAACAAGCATCCAGGATCCTGGTCATGATCCTGATGAGGATGATGAATCACGGATGGCTCCAATCATAAGATATCTCAAGGAAGGATACATCCCTAAAGAAGAAAATCCTAAGGCATTCAGGATGAAGGTATCACGATTCACCATTATAAATAACGTTTTGTATAAGAAATCTCTTACAGGTCCATACCTGAGATGCTTGAAGGATCCTGAAACTAAGGAAGTGCTCCAAGATATACATGAAGGGGATTGTGGTAACCACACTGGGGGCAGGTCATTATTCTCGAAAGTGTTGAGAACAGGATACTATTGGCCGACAATGAAGAAATATGCTACAGAATATGCTCGAAGATGTGATGCATGTCAAAGGCGTAGCAACATACTGCATCAACCAGCTGAACCGCTATATCCTATAGCTTCCCCATGGCCATTCATGAAATGGGGGATGGACATAGTAGGGAAATTACCAAAAGCTCCAGGAGGAAAAGTCTTTATGCTGGCAATGACTGATTATTTCTCTAAGTGGGTTGAAGCTGAAGCATTTGTTCAAGTTAGAGACCAAGAAGTAGTATCCTTCATAAAGAGGAATATCCTGACCAGGTTTGGAGTACCAGCTGAAATCATTTGTGACAATAGATCTCAGTTTATAAGCAAGAGAACTACTAACTTTTGCAAAAGTTGGGGAATCAAAATGATCACATCTACTCCGGTACACCCTCAAGCAAATGGACAAGCCAAATCCTCAAACAAGATAATTGTCAACAACTTGAAGAAGGGACTAGGAGTTTAAAAAGTAAGATGGGCAGAAGAACTACCCTTTGTTTTGTGGGCTGATAGAACAACGGTAAAAAATGCAACTGGCCAGACTCCGTTTTCCTTGGTATTTGGAGCAGAAGCAGTGATCCCAACAGAAATGGTGATACCTACGGCAAGATCTATACTTCGGGATCCTGAGCAGAATCCTGAAGCTTTATGTCAAGACTTGGACACTATAGACGAAACAAGAGATGCAACAAGGCTAAGGATGGCAGCATACCAACAAAGGATATCCAGAGCATATAACAAGAATATAAGGACTAGAAGATTTCGAGTTGGTGATTGGGTGTTAAGAAAGGCTTTTCAAAATACTACTAATCCTGCCGATGGAAAGTTGGCTCCAAAGTGGGAAGGACCATATGAGGTTGAGTCAGAATCAGGAAAAGGAGCATACCGACTCCGGAGTATGGAAGGGAATATGCTACCAAGATCATGGAATGCTATACACTTAAAGCTATATTTCAAGTAAGAATAGAATTTAATTTCTATCTCAGAATGGTATGTATTCTACCTCTTTTAAGTATGTTTGAATTTGTTTATTATCTTGAACCCAATACTGACTTAAGCATCGGAGGGGTGTTAGCCAAGCTAACACCCACCTTAGTTTAAGATTGTTTTGCAGAATATGCTTCAGAATATAGCTCCAGGATATACGCTCAGGATATCTCGAAGGATTAGAGGACTGGCCCCCTCGCTCACGTATAAGGGATACTAATCCCTTCAAAGGTTTAAAGGTATTCACCTTTCTTACGAATTGGGTTTAAACACCCCGCCTGGAGCGCATGTTATCTAGGAATAGTTCAAGGTAGCGGGACCAGTTCATGTAAAAGTGGCTGACAATTTCGTTACTATTGGCTATATCCTGGATCCTAAAGGTATATGAGGATTGATCACCCTCTCTCACGAAAGGGTATTTTCATACTCTATAAGGTTTAAAGGTTTTCACCTTTCTAAGTCTTGGAGTTTGTACACTCTCGCCTGTAGCGCATGAAAATCAGGGTTTATCCCCAGGATATTAAGGGTTTATCCCCAGGATATTAAGGGTTTATCCCCAGGATATTAAGTTTTCAAACATGTTAAACACAGGGGACATGTATCATACAATTTAAAGGATGGATTCAAACTTATAAGTGTGCACTGGGGACATTCCTATAATTGAAGATTGGAAATGACTCTTTAGGAATCTCTGGTATGATCTCTCCTTTTTGTTTGGATAACTTGAGTTTTACAGATTATGTGTCAGTATCTTGAGCAGGATATTTCTCAGGATACTCTTACAATGTGTTCCCAAGAATGTTCGAACAAAACTGTTTTCATAAATAAAATTCATGCAGTAAAGGTGTAACAACAGAAATAAAGCCAAAAGAAGGTTTTATTATTAACATACCAAAAGTTGTGCTCTTGGCTTCACCTCAAACCAAGATCCATCCACCAAGAGCACGGTTAGATCCTTACCATATTTACTTAACAGTTGAAGGTTTTGTCTCAAACCGAGATCCATCCACCTCCAACTGTTATATCGTTCAAAAGCAAAGCATACTAACGGTGATGACCAAGGGCTTCGTCCTGAAACTCAGGATCCCTCCACCTTTGGCCATCATATTGTTCAAATGCAGGAAAAGTAAAGTGCAGAAAAAAGTAAATTGACTTAGGGTTACAAACCAATGATCAAATTTAAAAAAGTGGGCTCCGGCCTAGGCATCAACATCCACCATCGCCCAACTGAATGCCCTCACACAGCAACATCTTCTCCAGCCTTCTCCGTCTTCTCAGCCTCAGCATCCTGAGTAGCATCCTCGCCAGCATCCGTCCCAGCATCCTTCTTATCTCCATCCTTGTCCACCACCTCTGCTGACTTAGAGGATTCACTAGCTTCAGCATGATAGGGTACAGCCTTGCCTCCAAGCTCCTTCAGCTTTGCCACCCAGGATTCAACCGGCCAGGATGGGCACTCAAGGCCTGACTCCTTGGCCTCATAAGCCATCTTAATGTGAGCTTGTAGCAGAGAGACGATGGCAGAGGCTTTGATTCCTTCCCGGAAAGAGACCATGGCCTGTTCATGCTCCATTTGGACGGTGGCCAGTTTGATCTCAGCATCCTGGGTGACCTTCTTCAGCTTGTCCTCATAATGTCGGGTCTTAACCTCAGCATTGGCCCCTTGGTCAGCAACGGTGGTCTCAAGCTGTTTGATCCTGGCCTCTTGGAACTTGTTTGTACTGCAAGCGTCGGTGTAAAGGTGGAGCAGATGCTGGAGGCCCTGCACGTCAAAATTCAGGTATAAGTCAAAATATATTAACCCGGATATCCTGTCAGGATATCCTATCAGGATATGTGTGCAGGATATAGTCGCAGGATATTACCTTGTTGAGGAAGGATGTCATCGGCTCCAAGGAATCAGAAAAGCTGAGGTCTTCATAGGAGAACCCTTCAGAGCCTGGGGCACTAACTTCAGAACCTTTCCTCTTTTTTGCGGTGGAAGCAAGACTTCTTAGGTTGGGCTTAGGAGCTGGTACTGGTTTGGAGCTGGTGGTGGCAGGAGTCTCTTTCTTAACATTGACTGGAGTGGGGTAACTGTCAAGCTCATCAAGGTCCAGGAGGATTGGAACTTTGCTGGAGTCTGCATATAGGGAGTAAAATTCTTTCCTAAACATATCAAATAAAAACATGTATGCAGGATATCGTGCAGGATCCTTACCAGACATGTTTGCACTGGAAAGAGGGCTTGGAGATGGTGGAGACGGGTTAAAACTTCTTTCAGCCTCTGGGAGGAGTCTGATAGCGTTAATTCTCTTCTGTGAATCAGCTAGGGGAGGTGCAAGCTTCCTAAAATCAGCTGTGTACAAAACAATAAAAAAGTTGATTAGCTCAAAGATATAAAGCAGGATACAAGACAGGATCATCCTTAACCCTAAATCCTACCCTTTCTCAACCACTTCACTGGATATTCCGTTCCACCAGGGATGGAGTCTCTTTTGACAAAGAAGAACTTGGATTGCCATTTCTCCTCATTCCTGGTGGCACGAAGTATCAGTGGATCGCCGGAGGAAGAATAGAACAAAAATCTACAGGAACCGTGGCATCTAAGCCGATACGCTAGGGGGAGGTCATGAACAGAAAGGTCAGGGATATGATTTCTCTTGATCTGATCAAGAACAGACAAGACTCGCCAGAGCATCGGCATTGTCTGACTGAAGCAGATATTGGTAACATTAAAGAAATCAGTGATGAAATCGGGAAAGGGAAACTGCAATCCTAAGGTAAAGGGAAAGGCATTGAAACATAACCACTCGTCAGAAACCATGTCCGACCGGATTTCCCGGTCAAACGGCCGGAACACCGTCCCTTCCGGGAAGATGCTGGATGATTTGAGAGCTGACAAGTGTGCACTATCAAAGGTGCATATTTCCTTCTCCGGATCTTGGAGAAGATTCTGCTGGATGAATGTGGGAGCGGAGTCACCGGAGCTTGATCTTGTTTGCCTTGTCATATTATTGCCGGAATATTGAACAGAATGAAAGAAGAAGATGGAATTAAGAGAGTGAAAATTTTACCTTTTTCTCTTCGGTAAAGGTTAAATGGGATAAGCATGAGAAGATATAGGGGAGCAATGAGTAAATATAGGTTGCTCGGTTACAAACGGTCACATTATGAGTCTAATCTCTTAATTAACTCGTTATTCGTAAAAAATATGTTGGTGCATGTTTGTGACAACAGCTTAGATTTAGTCTTTGGATATCTTGTAATTAGTTAAACGACCCCGGTTAGCGGGTTTAGCTTTGTATTAGTGAGATAATAGAGTTTGGGCTAAACAAAACCCATATTGGGTGTATGGGGGCGAATTGGGCTTGTCCAATTCGCAGTCCATGATGTTTAACCTTGGCCCAAGTAGCAAACCTTGTGTTATATAAACAAGGTTAGGCTTTAGGGTTTAGGTTAATCAGCCAAAACAGTGTGTGAGAGCAATTTCGTGAGAGACTTTAGGCTTGGACGAATTTGGAGTTGGTTAGGGATCTTGATTGATTGTAATCAGTTTGATAGATAATCAATAAAGATCCAGTTTGAAAGTGAATTGTTGTTCTTCTACTTGTTTCTGTGATAATCTGATCAAGAGGATTCCACACTCTTGATTGGTTTGACAATTCTGTGAAAGATCTGTACGAACAAGGGGACCTACAATTGGTATAAGAGCATTAGGCTCTTGAAGGCTCGGTTCAGAATCGTATTCTGCAGAAACAGGGAGTTTTTTCGAATTTTTGAAAATTAGGGTATTGAAATTTTCGAAATTTTTCTGTTTGTTTGATAAAAATTTTCGAAATTTATTGGCTGCTTTGATATTCTGCTTTGTTTGTTTGCTGATTTGCAGGTTTGCAGGACATTTGTTGGTTTATTCTGGAAAATTTTTGGCTAAAATTCGAAGATTGTTCTTGGTTTCTTCATCAAGTTCATCGAATTTGGGTGAAAAGGTTGCTGATTTTGCTGTTTCGATTCTGCAGAAGTTGTTAGGAGAATCCAGAAAATCATCAAAATTTTTGAGAAGATTGAATTTCCAAATTTACAGACCTGTGAAATTAATTGGACCTGCGAATTTAACTGATCTGCGAACTTGTCAGCGAATTTAAATCCAAAGGTGACTTTGGTAACCGTATAATTTTCCACAGCGAAATTATTACGGTTTTCGGCGACTTTACCAGTCGTCGTAATCGCGAAATTAGACCAGCGAATTTGTCTAGCGAACTTGAACAGCGAATTTGACCTACGAACCTTTGAACTTGATCAGCGAAATAACCTTGAACAGATTAGCGAAATTAAGTTTGACTGGCTAGCGAAATTAGCTTAATTAAAAAGGGTTGAATATTTTCTGGCAAGCGTAACAAAAAATTCACGTTTTCGAAAATAGAAATTGATCCGTAGCTCGTTTGACAGAACCGTTTGCACCGTTGCATTCCTCGTATTTTTAGGGCAAAAAAAAACTCTGGAAAATCCTGAATTTGGTTTTTGACATTATATATCATTGGATTCGTCTTTTCGAGACAATTCTAACGGTGTAATTTGGTAACCACTGTTTTCGTAGATATTTTGTACGGTTTTATCAGTCTGCAACGTTAAAATGTCAAACATGTCTACTTTAAATGAGCTGTTGAAGATGGAGCATGAGGTTGGCACTACCAACAAACCACCTAAGATGATGAAGGTGGAGAATTACTTGACATGGAAGGATCGTTTTCAATCCTCCATTGAATATCAGGACACTCGCATGTGGATATGCATTGAAGATGGGTACACAAACCCTACACATGACTTTGAGGGCAGACCACGTAGAACTGCCTATGTGAACATGGAAGATGCTGATAAAAAGATGTATGAGGCTGAAAAGAGAGCCTTGGCTGCAATCAAAATGTCCTTACCTGATAGCATTAAGCATACTTTCAAGAAGTACACAAACTCAAAGGATATGTGGGATGCATTAGAGAAAAGATATGCGGGAAATGAAGATGTTAAGAAAAACAAAGTTGATCTACTGAAGAAGCAGTTTGCTGTTTTCAAGTACATGAAGCATGAGTCACTTGAGGACATCATCACTCGATACTACCATCTGATGTCAGAAATGGATAATTATGAGATAGAGTGCTATACTGACGTTGAAAAGAATGACAAGCTGCTCGATGCCTTACCTACTAAATGGGATATCTACACTCTCATGATCAAGGGAGAAGCAGATTATGAGACTAAAGAGCTTGAAGAAGTGGTAGGAAAGCTGAGAGCTTATGAGCTCAGTATGAAGAAGAAAGACACTGGATATGATCAGGTTCAAGATCCAGCGATTTACAATGGGCTTACATCTTCTTCATCTCACAACGCTTCTAGCGACTCTGCTACTGCGTTTCTTTCGTGTGAGAATGAGTAGGTCACAGTGAATGAAGATGGTGATGTGTGTTTTGTAGCTGCTTCAGGAGGATCAACAGGAGCCAAGAGAACATCAGGTTCTAAGCAGAGTAGTGGTGTTAAGTCAATGCCAATGAGTGTGAAGTCTGCTGAAGAGCATCTTGCTCTACTTGCTTCATTTGTTGCTTCATATGAAAACTACATTCAGGGGAAGATATCTGATCCTGCTACTTTAGATGAAGATTACGATCAGATTGACCCTGATGATCTTGAAGATATGGATTTGCAGTGGCAAATGGCCATGATTACTAGAAGAGTGAAGAGATTTATGAACCGAACAGGAAGAAAGTTTATAGGAAAGACTGTTGGTTTTGATAAGACCAAAGTGGCTTCAACTGTCAAAGTTATGGGCATTTCGCTAGGGAATGTCAAAAACAAAAGCAGGAGACATCGAGTCAGAGTTCAAACAACAGGAATGCATCAAACAACTCTAACTCGAGAGCGCTGATCTCTACTGCTAGAGAAGGTTCATATGACTGGAGTATTCACTTGGAAAATGATGACAATGTCACTCAGGCATTCATGGCAGAGATAACGCCAGTTGATAATGGTGAAGCTATAGCAGATGATGTTAAAGTTGAGAAGAAAAGTGATGCTGAGGTTGATGTGAAAAAAGAGAGTAAAGCTGAAGAAAAGAAGGGTGATCAGACAAAAGATGCTGAAGAAGAAAAGCAAAAGTCTGACTATGAAAAGGAAGCTGAAGAAAAAGAAGCTAAATACAAGAGAATGGAAGCTCAACTTGCGGCTCTAATGGCCAATCTTGATAAACAAACAGGAGAGGTAAAGTCAAATTCTGTGTGTTTAAAATGTCGTGAACTACAGGGTGAGGTTGACAGGTTGTCAACACAAAACCAAAGTCCGGTGAGCGAGATGTCTAACATTAAAGAATCTAACTTTTTTGCTAAAAGAAACGAATCATCATACTTGAAGAAGATAAAAGGTTATGAAAGTAAAATTGACTCATTAACCTGCAAACTAAACGAAAAACTTCAAGTCATAGACTTAGCTCATGAAATGATGGCTGAGAAAACAAAAGAGATTTCTGAAAAATGCAAAGAGTTGTCAGATGCACAACTCAAAATTGTTGAACTTGAAAAGAAATTAGGTCAATTCAGGGACTCTACTTGTGTTATGAAAGATATGATGGGTGGCTTGAAGAAAAGTAATGACAAAACCAGTGTGGGATTTCATGGTTTCAATGAAGTTCCACCTCCTGTTAGTCATGACTATTCTTTCTTGCCTGATGAAGATGACCTCATGGACTTTGTGTCAACATCACCAAGTAGTTCCACGTCACGTCAAGGAAATATGTTTGAGAGTGCTGATGCTAAGAAGGATAATAACAGCAAACCTGTTTTGAAAAAGAAAACATCACATCCTAAGAATAAAAGTCCAACTTTTGTTAAAAGTGTTAATTTTGTTCAAGGAAGTGACATGAAAGATGAAACAGCTGTTATTGAAAACGAATCTAATGTAGAGTTTGCTAAAAATAAGAACAAAGAAAATTCTGAAACTAAGCAAACTGAACCAAATCCTTCTAAGGCATCATCATCAAAACCAGAATCTAGTTCAAAGGATTCAGATAAGAAGTCTTTGAAAAAGAGATCGTGCTTCAAGTGTCACACAAAGGGACATGTAGCTAGCTGCTGTCCTAATAAAAAGAATGAAGCACAAGTTAGTGAGAGGAAGAGAGAGAAGTCACCAGAGAATAGTGGTGATAAACAGGAGAAGGAATCTAACTCTCCAAAGAAATCTGCTCCCAAGCAACCAGAGAATGTTTCTGTTGGTGTAGATAAGGCTGAAAAAGGAACTCCACAAGTTCCTCGTTTTCAAAGAAATCAACCTAGATTTCAGCCTAGATCTCCACCAGACAGATATGAGAGACCTAGAAGTAGTTCACCAAGAATGAACAATTATAATTATAATAATTTCAGGAGTCAAGGTCAATATCAAAATCGATACCAAAATAATGGTGGTCGAACTTTTTATAACAATGGCTTTAGAAATTATAACAATCAAGCTTCTTGGAATCAAAACTCATGGTATCAAAATCAAAATTTCCATAGGTCAAATAGTCCAAACACATATAGGAACCCTCAGGACCAGAGACCTTATGGAAATCAAACCCCATTTCCATCAACAGGTCTGAGATCCAAGACTCCAGTTAGGAGTAATGGATATTGGATGGATGTTCCAGTAGTTGGTGAATTTGGACGACCCAAGACCATTAAGGCTTGGGTCCCCCAATCTAACTAATTTCTTAGTTGGTGTGTGCAGGAGCTGCTAAGGAGGATTATCAACTTATGTTGATAGTAGCTGCTTCAGGCACATGACGGGGGATGTGAGATTGTTGATATATATATATATATATATATATATATATATATATATATATATATATATTGATTGATTTAAATTGAAGTTCAAAGTGCTGAGTCGACACACTAGATAACCTGGCAGATCTTTATACTAAAGCATTTGACAGGGCTCGCTTTGAACATTTAGTCGAACTCAACGGGATGAGGAATCCTGAATAACTGTTTTTTCATAAGAATTTTTGTAAATAGTTTACTGCTTTTCTTAAAAATTAAAAATACAAAAACATTGAAAAATCAAAAACATAAAAAAATAGAAAATCAAAAATGAGTTATCACTGTGTGAAAAAGAAGAAATGATAGTACATCAGCGAGTTAGACTGTCACACTGAAAATAAATTAAATTGCTTAAGTGTGATAGCAGCTTCATCATATGATGTACCAGTAGGCAAAAAGCATGAAATAATCAACTTACCAATGTGATATAAACCTAAATTAACTGAGTTGAGTGGGGAACACATCAGTGGTGTATGGTTTAATGACCTTAAATCTTGCGTTGATAGATTGCCAAAATCTGAAGTTTTGGGTCTTTATACTGTTATTTCATCTGGGGATATCAGGGGTGTCCTTCTGCTGCATCCAGATATATGCTGACCTAGACACACCCAGGATATCTTAAAAGAGCTAAAAATGCCAAAACCCTTAAATGAAGAAGCTCTCAAAGAGAGTTATTAAAAAAATGTAAAATGCATAATTCGTACCAAAATTGGTATTTTTCATAGCCCTCGTTAGATATTTTGGTCTCTCTGCTGTACGGAAGTACTGACCTGTTCACCAATTATCTATCGTTGAAAAACAAAACGGATGAATTCAGTATACTCACCTACTACGATGAATCTTTGTGCATACCTTGATCGCAGGGGTATGTCCTGAAGTGGGACACACTAGTATTTCAGTATAATAATATTACCTTAACGTATCATACGGTAATGGTACTTGAAATGTTCATGCATTTTGTTTAGGTGGACGAACATACTGGTAATCGTCTTGGACTGCTTTTCACGAAAAAATTAAATAAAGAATTATCTAATTGTGTGAAACAGTTTGATTGTGCTGATATGATCTTCTTACCAGTGATTCTCACAAAAATAGAGTGTTTATTACTTTTGTTATTTACTTGCTTTCAGAAAATATAAAAATACAAAAATAGTGTCTTTTTCTGTTTAAAATTCTTAACGTACAGAAAACTGTTATTCTTGGAGGAATTGTTACTGATAGGGGGAGACAGTGTTGGAAAGTGAGTTCAAAATTTTAAATCATGCGGGTTCTAGGGTGTGTGATTAAAAAGTTTTGCGTGTTGGTGATAAGTTGTAAATGCTTAATCTGTAATACAATTTAACTATCTCTTGAATATTAATAATTTATTTAACTTTGTTGAAAAATTCTTATGGTTTCTCGAGATGTTTGTTTTATAGTATACAGATTGAAGCAGTATGTTGCTGAGAAGTTGCTGAGAAGTTGCTGTGAAGATGAGAGTTTGATTGGATGCATGGTAGAACCTCCTTTCTACATTGTAGACAAAGTTGAAGAGTTTGAAGATTGCTTTGCAAATGCTGAACTGGAGTTTACTCAAACGCTAAAGTTTTGAAGATTTGGTGATTGGATGCATCAACTTAGGGGGAGTCTGTTGCTGACAGAGCTATTGAAGCTGAAGCTATCCAAAGACCAAAGACAGTGCAAGAATACATGAAGATTGCAAGACGACTGAAGACAAAGTTATTTTATGAAGCTATTGTCAAGGGGGAGTTTGTTGGTGCATGTTTGTGACAACAGCTTAGATTTGGTCTTTGGATATCTTGTAATTAGTTAAACGATAAACGGTTAGTGGGTTTAGCTTTGTATTAGTGAGATAATAGAGTTTGGGCTAAACAAAACCCATATTGGGTGTATGGGGGCGAATTGGGCTTGTCCAATTCGCAGTCCATGATGTTTAACCTTGGCCTAAGTAGCAAACCTTGTGTTATATAAACAAGGTTAGGCTCTAGGGTTTAGGTTAATCAGCTAAAACAGTTTTAGAGAGAGTAATTTCGTGAAGGCTAAGGCTTGGACGAAATTGTTTGTTGGTTAGGGTTTGATTGATTGTAATTCTTGTAATCGATAATCAATAGAAACCCAGTTTGAAAGTGAATTGTTGTTTCTGTTTCCTACACGTTTTCTGCTATAATCTGATCAAGAGGATTCTGCACTCTTGATTGGATTGACAATTCTGTGAAAGATCCATACATCAAGGGGACCTACAAAATATAACCGTTAGTGCCAGGATACTAAACGGTAACATTTTTTGGGGACAATTGTTATGGGAGAAATTCTGAGCTCATATCCTGGATAATATCTCAAATTATATCTTGCTTGTATGATATATGTTCATGTCCGAGATGCTGATTCAGGATATTGGTAACATCCTGAATGGTATCCTGAGGATTACTAACGAATTATGTGCAGGAGTACGAGTCCAAGCTGGTAACGTTCATGAGGACCCTTTCCCCGGAAGACTCGGTCTAAGTCGTTCAAAGGAAGACGTTGAACCCGCTTTACCTGGTCTCCAACGGCTACTAGAGAATATTCGAAGGCATCCCATACTTATAGGAGATTTTGTTTTCGTTTACTAGCTATAAATAGGTGGATAAATCAGATCGAATAGGACATCACAACTACACTCACTACTCTCTCACACTTACTCTCTCGCAACTTTCACTTTCACAAAAAAACATTGTAACACTTAGCGATCTGATCAATATCCTGCACTGTATCCTGACGTTTAAAGCAATAAGAAGAACAAGGCAGCTGCGATTGTCAGCTCCCGAGGTTTTGTGCCGGCGATCTAGATTGATCAAGGGCTTTCCTCGTATATCTCGTGTCACCCCCCTTTACTTTTTGCTCATAGTTTGATCGTAGATACAGCTCAATATCTTGAGCCATATCCTGAAAACTCTTTTTACAAACAACTTAATCAGCATATTTTCAACACTCATTTCTAGCACACTACCTCACTTAACTAATTTGATCACTTAATTACTTCGGTAATTTTTGACCAAAACAGTACCCTTTTTGGCTTCTCATGATACTTTCAGCTTAAAGCATCAGCTACTATGTTAGCTTTTCCTGCGTGGTATTGGATATCACAATCATAGTCGCTAAGGATTTCCATCCATTGTCTTTGCCTCATGTTTAATTTTTTTTGCCCAAAAACATACCTTAAACTCTTATGGTCTGTGAAGACAGTGAACTTACTACTGTAAAGGTAATATCTCCGAATCTTAAGTGCAAAGATTATGGCTCCTAGCTCTAGATCATGCGTTGTATAATTTTCTTCATGCTTCTTAAGTTGTCTAGAGGCATAAGCAATTACCTTTTGTCGTTGCATCAACACATATCCAAATCCTAATTTAGATGCATCACAATAAACTATGAAGTCTTCAGCTCCTTCTGGTAAAACAAGTATTGGTGCGTTAGTTAATCTTTGCTTCAGAATCTTGAAAGCTTCCTCCTGTTTTGGTCCCCATTCAAACTTAACTGACTTACATTTGGTAGTTTATTCTTTTTTACCCTCATTCAAGATTTTTCTACCAATCCTAGAAAACTCCTTACTTCTGTTGGTGAATCAGGGACTTTCCATTTGGTAGTAGCTTCGATCTTTGTAGGATCTACATGAATTCCTTCATGATTAACTAAATGTCCAAGAAATTGTAGCTCTTGCAACCAGAATTCACATTTTGAGAACTTAGCATAAGGCTTTTCCTTTCTCAACAATGTCAGAAGTATTTCTAAATGCTCCGCATCCTCTTCCTTACTCTTGGAGTAAATTAGTATATCATCTATAAAGACAATTATGAATTTATCCATGTATGGTTTACATATCATGTTCATCATGTCCATAAATGCTACTGGGGCACTTGTCAAACTGAATGACATGACTGTAAATTCTTAATGGCCATACCTTGTTCTGAAAGCAGTTTTAGGAATGTCCACTTCCTGTACCTTCAGTTGATGATATCCTAAACATAAATCGATATTTGAGAAAAATCGAGCTCCTTGAAGTTGATCAAATAGATCATCTATTCTCGGTAGTGGATACCGATTTTTAATCGTAATCTTATTCAATTCCCTGTAATCAATACACATGCACATCGATCTATCTTTCTTCTTGACCAATAACACAGGTGCTCCCCATGGCGATGAGCTAGGTTGTATAAAACCTTTTTCTAATAATTCGTCTAATTGTTTCTTCAATTCCAACATCTCCATCGGTGCTAGGCGATAGGGTGCTTTGGCAATTGGTGCAGTTCCTTGTATCAGGTGAATTCTAAATTAAACCTCGCGATCTGGCGGTAGTCCAGGTAATCTTCTGGGAAAATGTCGGAGAAATCAGATACTATAGACATATCTTTTATCTCTTTTCCTTTACTGCTAATGATTGCCGAAATCATATACACTACTCCTCCTTTTCGTGCATAGCTTGCAGCTTTCATCACAGAGATGAACTTTGTGGATTTCGTTGGCTTGTCTCCTTGAATTGTGATCCTATCTCCATTTGGTGCATGAATTACCACATAATGTTGATCACACAAAATTCGCGCATGATTGGCCACCAACCAATCCATCCCTAATACAACATCAAATCCAGCTAGATTCATTGGTAAGAAGTTAGCGGTGATCTTATGTCCTAAAAATTCTATCTTTCCTTTCTGAAGGATTTTGTTTATGCTGATAGAATTTCCATTTGATGTTTCCATCATACAAGCTTGGTGATGTTTAGTTAGGTGTTGATTAAGTGATTTACATAATGTAGTATTTATAAAAGGGACAATTGCATATTGCCCCTTAACAAACTGCTTAATTATGTATTTACCCAACTTAAAATTAAAATTGCATATATCCCATTCTTTAACTATTAAAATTGCATATATCCCCTTCCTTAACTAATATAATTGCAAATTTACCCATTTTGATTTATTTAATTAAAAACAAGTTATATAATGACTTTTTTACCCTTATTTTTACTAAAACTTAAAAAAATACAGATTTATTCATTTTTAGTTTAGCGGTCTATTTCAGTGTTTAAGTTTTAGTAAAAATAGTAAAAATGAATAAATATGTATTTTTTAAAGAATTGTGAAAAATCCACAAAGACTAGTAAAAATGAATAAATTTGTATTTTTTTAAGTTTTAGTAAAAATAAGGGTAAAAAAGTCATTATATTACTTGTTTTTAATAAAATAAATCAAAATGGGTAAATTTGCAATTATATTAGTTAAGGAAGGGGATATATGCAATTTTAATAGTTAAGGAAGGGGATATATGCAATTTTAATTTTAAGTTAGGTAAATACGCAATTAAGCAGTTTTTAAGCGGAAATATGCAATTGTCCCTTTATGAAACTTTGGTTTGCACCAGAGTCAAATAATACTTTAGCGTAGACATCATGAATTAAAAACATACCGGCAATTACATCAGGAATCAACTCGGCTTCCTTAGCTGTTACTACGAATGCTCTGGCATTCTTCTTGGGTCCTTCTATTGTCTTTTCCTTGTTGTTAGTTGATGCAGCTAGTTTTGGGAATTTGGTCAGATGTGACCTGCCTCTCCGTAGTTATAGCATATTCTAGCACTAGCTTTCTTTCTACACTCTGCTTCCTTATGTCCTGGTATCTTGTAGAAGTTGCACAACACTGTGCACTTTCCTGAATGTTTCTTCTTACAGGACTTACAGAATGGTGAAGAAGAGGATGCACCTGCTCCTTTCCCACGATAGGAATTACCAGAACGTAGTTCCTGGGTAATCCTCTGGGCAAAATCCATCTTCTAGTTTTCCTCTTGTGTACGTACCAGTCCATCTGTCAGAGTGTTAGCAAGCTCCACTGTTTTTTCAATGGTTTGTAGCCTAGCTGCTTTGACTATATCTCTGATTTCACTGATTAATCCCCAGATATAACGGAAGATTAATAATGGCTCTGGCAATGCAAGTGTTGGTACTATCCTAGCATACTCGAAGAATTTGGTAGTAAATTCCCTGCAATTTACCCCAATCATTCTATGGTTTAGGAATTTATTAGCAATCTGCTCCTTTTATTGAGGAGGGCATAATTTCTTTTCAACTGTTTCCTTAAAGTTATTCCATTCTATATAATAGACCAACTCACTTCCCCTTGATTGAAGAATGGTATTCCACCACTCTAATGCTTCATCTTTGAAAAGATTAGAAGCATACATAATCTTATCATCATCCGCACATTTACTAATTTTTAAGACCGCTTCAGTCTTTTCTATCCAGCGTAAGGCTGAAATAGCTCATTCATTGCCCGAGAACTCTATGGGTTTGCATGACAAGATTTCTTTGTAAGAACAACAATAAGAGATGGTTTTCTTTCGTTTTGGAATCGGAGCTTTGATAAGAATACCGTTATCTTCGTTAATGTCGTAACTCGGCTCGTCGTGCGTACGTTTACTACCTATTATGGTATTGTCGTTTACTGCCTTTTTATTAATAGTGTCGATAATACATGGCAAGGCATCTATTATTCCTTGAGCTACTATGTGTTCTATTGCACTTTTATCCAATTGGTTCTTGTTATCATTATTATTCTGAACTTCCCGAATTACTTCATTTTTCATCTGAATTGAAAACATTATTAGGTGTTAATATCATAGAATAATTTAAACAACAGATATTCAAACACATTTAACCAAAACCGCCGAGCATTGCGACGTTTACTCTTTTTATATATTATGCATCTATACAAACTATAACTGAAATTCTTAACGTTAGTAATTATATGCGTCGATACATATATTAGTATGGATTTTATATATTTTTTATCACGTTTAAAAAGGAAAGTATATATATGTATAGTATATCTAGGGTTTGTTGTTTCTCAGAACTGCCTTTCTCTCTTGTCGTATTTCCAGAAGAGATTTTCTCCTATGCGGCGTATCCTATTTCCTTCGTCAATAAGCTCTTTGCCATAGTGACGAAGTCCAACTACGTTTTCATGACTCATTGTAGGAAGTATGGCCGGTATAGGTTCATTATAGGCAGGTATGGGTTCTTCATATGGTAAGTAGGGATTTGGGTCGTTTATCATGTTTTGGAAAGCCCTGTCATTGATCCACCACTACTGTCACACCCCAACCGATGGCAGAAACATCGGGATGAGACGAAATAGATTGCAAGAGACATCATAACACTATGTGACAATATAAATTAAATTTGATTTCATAAAAGTTGCTACAAATGTCATACAAGAATCAAATAAGACAACATTGTTTTCAAACATACATTTACAAAATAGATTAATCTAAGCGTGTTTCTAAGTCCACGTAAATCTTGTTTCTTCACTTAGCATCATCTTGTCTACAATCCTGCAACATGTATTAAAATACAATCAACAAAAAGTTGGCGAGTATACAAGTTTAATACATAGTATAACATAGAATAAAATTGTTTAACGTGTTCATATCCCATATAAATAACATGATGCAAGTTACTAATACGCTGAAACGGTGCCACTATATGTTCAAACCCTACAATACAATGCGTTAAAATAGCCTATCCCAAAGAATAACAGGAGGTAACATGTTTAACTTAACAATACCCCAAGACTAGTGGGCAGTGCATTACTCCTATAGCGCTATAATTGTTAAGGCGGGCTTGTATGAAGTTAATGAGCATATAGACACTAATAGTTTACATAGCATATGAGATTAACAAGCATCAAATCGTTCATTGACTAACTCCCAATAGACTAGCGGGAGGTGAACATGTTTACATGTGGATAGAATATGATTCAAATAGTTTCAAGTGTTTAGTGTTTTTACATAGAATATATGTTGCACCCAAAAGTGTTTAAAAAGTAAAATGGGTTTGAGTATACTCACAAAATTGCATATGCTTTCCGATTATCCAATGTGACAAAGTTGTTGAGACTAGAAAGTTGAATATGTTCGATTTGGAGTTTTAAGAGATGGTTACATTCGGTCTAAGGATTTAGAGATTAAAGTACATGAAAAATAGACATATGTGAAAATAATCATCTTGTACACATAACACTTGTTCTTGACACTACTAAAACTCAAAAGAGTTTATGTGCTTTCATGGATTCAAAGGTCCATTAGAATTGTAACAAGTGCATGGTCAAAGGTGATGTAACTTACACTTGACAAATAACCAATAAGTTATCATCAAGGTCTAGTTACTTGGATAATTATAGATTATATTGATAACATATGATTATTATATGGAGATTACAAGGTCCTATAAATCAAGCATGAGGTAGGAGATTAAAGTCTCCATTTAGGTACCTCTTTGTGTCATATAATTCATACATGAGGTAGGAAGAATCAAGTCTTCCATTTAGGTACCTCTATTGTTCACCACTACACTTGTTGTTAGAAACAACAAGGAGGGTCATGAACTTACAAATACGAAAGGGAAATGGACAACTAATCAATGGAAAAACATCAAGTAGTGAGTGGATTCTTATGAAAGATAGCCCAAGCTAGTCTAACAATCACACATACATCAAGCTTCAAGCTTGAACACTTCTTGTGGGTAAAATCCTTTCTAAAACAGAATGTTTGTGAGGTTTTATCCTCTGATTTAACTTGTCTCAGCCTTGTTTTTAAGCCTAACCAACCATTCAATTGATTATGAGCATTAGGACATAGGTTTGAGATGAGATAACTCAAGTTTAGCCAAGTTTAACAAAGTTTAAATAAAAAAAGAAACTTCAATCCACTTTGGAGCCTATTTGGTGACATTCCAGGCCTTGGTTTTCCATGAAAAAACTGTGGAAATGTCCCTTAGGTCGATCCAAGTGATTGAGAAGAAGAATGGATGAAAAAGACCAAGAAATGAAGAAGTTACGCTTGTTTTAGTGTCTTGATACAAATCTGCTCGTTTTTTCTGATTTGCAGTTGATTGAGAGATGTTTTGAGAGTGTTTTTTTGGGTTTGTAAAGTGAATGAAGTGTGGAATATAATTGGTATTTATAGGGAAGTGTTTGGGTGGTTGTTTGGTGAGAATTTAATGAAGGGAGCACAACTTAAACACAAGAAAACACAAAAGAAAAGGCCCAATCCACTGCTGTACAAGTCTGATCGCAGATCAGACCCCGTCACGGGGCACGACCCGGGTATGGGTGCTTGTTCGCGGGCCGCGAGCCTTCAAGGTTCGTGGTTTAGTTTGATTTTTTTCATTTACGGTCCTTGTACTTACATATAAGCATGATTTTAAGGTGTTCCCAAGGTATTTTAAGTATAGGAATTATATATGGAGGTATGTAATGTATTCAAATCATAAAAACTAATATAAAACGAGTATACACAAGTGTGTTTGTCGAGATTTAGCGCCAAAATTGTATAAATTGCGTATATAAATCACGTGTTTGTAAGTTTATTATATGTTTACAAGAATCATGGATGGTGAATCAAAATATAATAAATCAAAATCGTATAAGTGTAAAGGAAATATTAAGATATAATTTGAGAATAAATGATGGGTTGCACTACGATTTGAGCCTTGGATTTACGATTATAAGACGAAATGCGATTACGAAAGGCACAAGTTTCCAAAAATAGATTTACATGATACGATTACTAAATTAAGAAGGTTACGAAGAAGCGAAGCATTACAACTGCTCTAGTGGGTCTGGTGTTGGTAACCTGGGTATTTCCTCAGGGTTGAAAGCTGGTATTGGCAGTGGGTTTTCTTGATTTGGTTCAGGGTGTCACACCCCCAAATTACCACGTGCGGAAACACCGCGGGACGTGTGACGTACCAGGATCCAAGCCACCAATCACATTGAACTATAAATATTATTTAAATAAAACATTCCATTCATTTCAAAATATAAATCCAAGTCATAAGTTAAACCAAAGTAACGTTCAGCGGAAGCATATAGTAAATAGTTAATCAACTGTTTCAAAACAAGTGTTCAAAACCGATGTAACAAGTATCCAAGAGTCTCGATCCATGACCACTCCAGCACTCCCAGATAGCAAGTCCACAATCAAGAATCTAACGACCTGCAAGCATGCAGACAAGTGTGTCAGACGACGCTGGTGAGTTCAAAGTTTTGTTAACACGTTTTAGTTACAAGATATGTGAATAAAACATTTCGATGATTTGATGTTATAATAACTCGTTTACCGCTGATGGCTTACATTTTTTTTGCCCAAACCCCATTGCCTCTATCAAAGCAATGGTCAAGACTGGGATCATTAGTTCACTCCCGACCTCCCCGATGCGGTGTGAGGTTGCCAAACCTAAATAGCGCTATTAACTAATACCCCGTTGCCTCCCCGGCAACAATCAATAGATGGGACTTGATTGATAGATATGCGAGTATTAACAAACATCCCATTAACCCGACGTTCCTCCTTAGAACGTTTACCAGATGTCCCTCCCCGGGATGCATGCTTGGAAAAAGAGCAGTGAACTCAACTTGGTTTGCTCGGTATGACTAGCTATTTGTTCACACTTAAACAGTCACAGCCTATGGTATTAATGTTTACATAATCAGTTTACATCCGCATGGTTCACATGTATATTATAATCAGAGTGTGCGTACAAGCAACAATCACCAAGTAGCACATAACAGTTATTCTACTCATGCATATCCGAACCCACATGCATGTTTCGTAACAATATTCAATAGTCAAGTGTGCTAATCAAAACCGAATCATGTTTTCCTTAGACATAACTGATATCATCAATAGATAGGGGTCAACATATAATCATACATTACTATACTCGTTCCAAACTACATTCTGTTTGTGAGGTGATATGATGGCCGACGAAACTTCATTGTTCGACGAAAGACAAGCCGACGAAACTTCATGACTTTCATCGAAGGGACAAGCCGACGAAACTTCATGACTTTCGTCGTTGGCCTATTGGCTGCTAATCGTGCAGAAAACCCTAACTGCAACTGTTCCTTTCTTGACAATACAATCATTCGCAATCATTACGTAATCATGAACACCTACTATTCAAAACCCAGTTCCTCATCCCACGTTTTGATCACAATAACAGTTGATTTACACATTCCAGTTATCATCAGTTCATACATACTAGTTCTAGATCTACAATTTTATAAACGAAACCCTAATCACACAGACAGATTTATAAGGGTTTTTATCATGCAAACACTAACTTGTTGGTTACTGGTCTCATGTGTTCGTCTCCTGTGGTTTGACTCTATAACCATAACTTATGAGTTTCCATTCAACAATCAATCAAAATCAAGGCAATTAACAAATGAAACCAATCATGATAACGAGTATTTACATAGACAGTATAACAAGTAGATCGAGTCGGGTTATCACAACTAACCGAATGCGAGATGAGACACGTAAGAACTTCGAGAGGATGATGATTGCCGTCGTGTGCAAAGGAGAAGAAGGAAAGTCTAGGGTTTGCAACTGGTCAGTTGTGTGACGTTTAAATACACACACGTTCTAAAAAGGAAGTGGGTTGGGCACCTACTAGGATTCGATGGCAACTGGCTCGACGAAAGATCCCCATGGTGACGAAATTCCTGTTTCGTCGAGCAAGCATATGACGAAACTCCACAAGTTTCGTTGAACGGCAACCACTACTAGTTTCGTCGAATATGTAAGTGACGAAACATTATATGTTTCATCGAACAGTTCATGGTCGAGAAATGTTGTGAAAAGGTTTTGCCATAAAAGGTTTTTATTAAGTAAACAATCAATCAACTACCAAAAACAATCCAACATATTACATATAATACCATGATCAATGAAATACGAAATAGGTAACACGTAAGGGAAAGGTCTTGAAATCTCAGGTTGTCACATCATCCCCAACTTGAAAGAAATTTCGTCCCGAAATTTGATAAGCAATCTACAAATGCACGGTGTCAAGTCAGGATGACGGTGTATTTTCCGCGGGTGCCACACAGGGTACATTGGTATTGGTGCTATGGGTTGTCCTGGATATAAGGGTAATAACTGAGGTTCTGCTTCTGCTAACAGATTAAGGTTGTTTTCATTTTCTATGGGTCGGAACATATCAAGATTAGCTAATCTTCTATCTAGTTTTTCCCACAGAGGTCTTGTTACTGGAATCTGAGTAGTTCCTTCCACTAAGGTTATGGTTGCCTCTTGGTTTTTCCTTTTCCTACGCTTTTCCTTTTTCTCCTTATTAAACTATCCCCTCTTCTTGGGTGAAAAGGCTTCAACAGATTTTGCTTTGAAAACAATAGTTTCTTCGGTGTCAGCCTCGTATCCGGATGCCGTCCCGAATGGTCCTTCACCCATTTCAGAGTCTGACATGCGACGATAAGCGTCGGATGTACTTTGATCACTCATACTGTGAACTCAAAATTTGTCAAAATAACATAAAAATCATAATATAAATATTGAAAGTTATTTACACAGAATAACACATAAGTCATTATATTAATTTCCAAACATAATTGTTTAAACTTTAGGTATTATAAGAACACCTAAATGACTTCAACCAATGGCTCTGATACCACCTTCTGTCGCAGCCCCCGACCCCCTTGAGAGTGGAAGCCGTGAACCAGTCAAGTGGTACCGCTGTTTATTAAATTTGCAGTGGAATAAATCATCAGGATCGTAGTTAGAAAATAATTTCAGAGTTTATAAAACACCAAACTTTTAATATTAAACAAATGGGCTAAAACCCATATTCCATTTCAAATGTATTTATAGGGATAAACCCTAATTGCTGAAAAACATAAATTTGCTCTTTTATTCAGGTAACTATAGCCACTTTATTTAAGCCTTCAGTGCTCCATAGCTAGCTTCTATTACCTTTATAGTGGGATTCCTGAAACGCGTTTGAAAAATATTTTATCAGCAAGAAATACTGGCGAGTTCATTCAACTTTATAAAAACACACATTGTTATAACTTTACAGTATCAAGGGAGATTACAATGTTTATATCTACCAAAAACTCCAAAGTATTTTTCACTCGAAGGATCTGTGACTATGGTCATATCACACATTGGCTAACCCAATGTCCAATTGTGAAGGTTATCAAGTAATGTATACAAAACCCCACATATTCAGTAATTGTAGAATACAAATACTTAATTACTGTAAATATAACTGAAAACATTTAGGGTTTTGCAAAACAATTTGGTAAAAAGAGAGAATGACTCACGTTGTAAACTTAGGGTTTTACTAAAATCTTCCTGATAATATTTCCTGGTGAATTTCCCGAGTTCTTAAATAAAATATACAATGCACACGTGTTAGTATAATAACCCAACTCAACTATTATCGATACATCACGAGATCAAAACCCCAATGTAGTTAGAAAAGTATAGCCTTATTCAGGCAGCACCTTGTCATCCGTTGTTGGGTTTAGGATTGATTGGACAGGGTATCGAGTAGCGATTAGGGGTTAAAACACTTACAACGCGGCAAAGCTTCACGTATTAGGGGGTGCACTAAATGAAAGAAAGGGAGATACAGAGCGGAGTTTTCGTCAAAACTTTGTTGAAAAGGTGTAAAAACTTCAGTCCCAAACCAGGCTACTTATAGCCCAGATGGACTTCCCCCACGCGTCGCGCCAGCCCCCCCCCCCCCACTTGCGCGTGTCGCAGCCCCGACCTAACTCACCTAGGGTAGCCTTGTTGCATGTATAGGCCTGTGGTGTCGGTCTTATATCGAATAACACGTTTTAGATGCCTTTCACGGGTCGCATGAGGTTTAGTGTTACCCCCCCCCATGTGCCTCCTGAGCCCATGTTTCCTGTTTTTCATTTCGGGTCACACCGTACTAGTTTAGGGGTCTCCATTAGGGTTCCTTATAATGTGTTTTTGAGTGTTGTTACAAATGTCGAGCGTGATCCACGTCACTTCGTGCATATACCAAAATTTCATCAATGAAGACGATAACAGATCGATCTAACATAGGCCGACACACCCAATTCATGAGATCCATAAATGCAGCAGGTGCATTGGTTAAGCCGAAAGGCATTACTATAAATTCATAATGACCATACCTTGTACGAAAGGTGGTCTTAGGAATATCTTCTTCTTTTACCTTTAGTTGATGATAACCGGATCTTAAATCGATTTTGGAAAACTAACTTGCTCCTTGTAGTTGATCAAGTAAGTCATCAATCCTAGGTAATGGATACCTATTCTTGATGGTTACCTTATTCAGATCACGATAGTCAATACACATGCGCATGCTTCCATCCTTCTTTTTGACAAATAGGATCGGTGCACCCCACGGTGATACAATTGGACGAATGAAACCTTTGTCAAGAAGCTCTTGCAACTAAGACATCAACTCTTTCATTTCTGTTGGTGCTAAACGATAAGGCGTCTTTGCAATCTGCTTGGCAACAGGAATAAGATCAATTCGAAATACATCCGAAAATACATCGGGGAATTCGTTCACCACTGTGACATTTTCAAGCTTTACCTCTTCTTGCCTTGAATCGACAACATAGGCTAAGAATGCCTTGCATCCATGAGTCAAATATCTCCTGGCTTTCTTTATTGAGCAAAGAGAGATATTCTTCTTCTTCTCACCATAAATCGTGATTTGTTTACCACAAAGGGAAAATTGATGAATAATCTTTTGATAACATACGATATTGGCATGATGGCATGCCTACTACAACATCAAATTCTCCCAGCTCCATAGAAATGAAATCTATGCGATATACTTCTCCTTCGACCTCAAAACGACAATTTGGATAGATATAAAGTAATAAGAGATTCTTACTATCTGCTATTTCAATTTCTAGAGGATTTGCCAACTTAATACTAGGGAAAGTAAACGGTCTACTAAAATTTGTAGATACAAAAGAATAATGATGTGCTAAAAGTAGTTTAATAAAAACAAACTAAATTAACCTAATCTAGACACTAAGTAATACTCTAGACTCTCTAAAACTCGACTAAACTACTTACTGACAAGTGAACCGATCGACTCTAGTAAAGCTAAGTATGTCCGGATATCGAACCCACGAGACTCTATTTAACTATGTTAACGACTCTATCTAGACTGACACTGACTCGACACTAACCATTTTTATGTTTGGGGGGGGGGGGGGGCTCTAAATTTCCTAAAACTTCAATTAAATTAAATTAATTAACTAAATTACTAATTACGAACTAACTTGAGTTTTACTCAGATGGTGAAAGCAACTACCCAGACTGGAATCCTGGTTTGCATCAGTAATGATATTATTAGGATATTAGTTATTATGGAATCATGATCTTCTAATACTAAACCTGTCAAAATATTGAACAAGCCCTGACCCTTCTCAGGAAGACACTTATGGTACTATAAAGGCTGTTATGAACACCGGTTGGTCTAGACTCCCTCACAGGACATCTAAGGGGTTTACAAAGGTATCCTAATTCGATTTACTCCCTCACAGGACCTAAACCTAGGATAGACTCGGGTTCTTGATTAGACTTGTTAGACAACGGTCACTAAGACAACTAGTTCAGATTCCTCACAAAGCTCCTACCTAGCAATTTAATAATTAGACCTAACAATAACCTCACACCTCACAGCTATTGAGATTAGTAGAACACTTAAATTTACTTGATTACCGAATATTTCTTCTAAGTTATATTGGCCAATTAACCCTAAAGATCACAATTAAAAATCATAATCTAGCATGAACCTATTATGTGATATAGACAGTCACCAAGATTCACACGAAGCAATAAACAATATTCAAACACTTTTAAGCATGCATATACATCAAAACAATAACCGAGTCAACTACTTTCGCAAACATTCCATAAATAACTAACTACCCATCATCAAAATCTAAACTTTACAAAACTGGTCATCTAGTCTAGGTAGTATAAACGTTTTAGCCAAACACAATCATTGACCAAATCAAAAACAAAGTATTTTCAAAACAAGAAACATAATCAAAGTAGAAACAAAGAATAAAGACACCAGAACAACGAACTGAATAACTTCCTAAGCTTCAAGACTTCAATCGGTTGCTTCCGGCTCTCGAAAACGCTCCAAAAGAAGTCCAAAATTCGCCTAAAGTCTTGCTGGTTCGTAATTAGAGTTTTTTTTGTTAAGTTAATGATTTATTTATACTTAAACCCTAATACAACCCAGTTCGAACACCAGAGAATCACCGACAATTACCCCCGTCGCGCTACGCGACGATGATTCACCTTAGGCTTCGCGTAGCGCCAAGCCATAAATATCCATTAATTATTATTTTAATGCTCGCGCTTGTCTAGGGTCTTTCTTTGTGGGATTCGCGTAGCGCCAAGGTCTGATTTTCCATATTTCTTCAATTTCCATTCCCGTTCAGCTACGTGACGATTTGGCCTCTGTTTCAGCTTCATAATCAGCAGATTATTTGCCATTTTCTTCAACTTTCAGCAACAATGACCTGAAAACACACAAACCAACTAAAGTAATGAATTCTAACTAAAAAATGAAACAAACTAAGCAAAATATGTACAAACTATACACGAATAAAGGATGTATTATACAATACATCAAATATCCCCACACTTACTCTTTTTTCATCCCCGAAGAAGAATTATGAAAACAGAATCAGAATCAGATAAATATATGGGTTCAAAGGTGCAGATTAGTTATTAAAATTAAACCTTGTGTAAACAACGATTGCAATTATACTTGTCCTCATTAACCAAAACCCAGTTCCAAGCCCTTATCATGCAATTTAAGTTCAAGTTCGGTCAATTTACCTAGGGTCTCACACTAAAAACCGCAGTTTCGCCTAATCACGCCTCAAGCTTATAGAACAAAAGGAACAGTCCTGGACTATTTCCTAACCGTTTTATACCAAAATCAAGAGAGTTTAACATCAAATTTTTCATCATTTTTTTTTCTTTTCTTTTGATCTTTAGACTTCGCATACCTAACCCAGAGTGTCTCAAACAGAGTCACCATTCCCGAGAGCGACAACATAGGCGTCAGTAATTTTTCATTTTTCTCTTTTTAACTTAACCTAGAGGCAATCTAAGTCAGAGTCACCATCCCCAACAAAGATTACATAGGCCTCGTTTATATTCGGTCTAGCTCATTTATTATATTTTTTTATTTTGATAAAAAAATATAATAATTTTAGCTTATAACGGCATTCCTTATACTATTTTTGGCGGTTTCGGCTTCCCTACTTTTCCTAGATGAGAACCCACTAGCAAACTAACAATTAGGTATATTAATATCAAAGGAACCTAGAAACCTGATCAGGCCTACTCACATATCCCAAATTAGACATAAGCTTAACTTTTATTCTCATATTATTATTATTTGAAACCCGAAAAACCTGATTTTTCAAGTCACTTTCGTTTTTATTTTGCAAACTTCTAAAACGAGAAACATTTTCAATTTTTTCATTTTTTTTAGATTTTTAGATTTTTAATTTTTTTTCTATTTTTCAAATTTTATGACTCAAAACTGACTCAACTAACTAACTAAACTAGGACTACGACTCAAATGTTCCATCCCCACACTTAAAATTTGCATTATCCCTAATGCAAGAATGGAAACATGACTCAAACTATCTAAACTACCACTAAAAATAAAAATCAAATAAAGTATACAAAATAAACAAGGGGAAATGACTTAGCTGATATGTGAGACTGTCAATGTAACGCCCTGCTTCTTCGTACTTTCCATATTTAGAAGGTCTTGCTTGTATTTCTATTTTTGGAAGTCTTGTGTTCTTGTAATCGTTCATTCTCTGTTACCGTTGTAAAATCCAAGACTTGGATCATAAATAAAACTCTTATTTTGTTAAATTCATGTTGTACATACTTTATACATGCTCATACATTCAATTTCATGAAACAATTGATGCTTATTCGGAATTCTTGGAAACTATGTGCTAAACTTGCAAATATGTGAAACTTATGCATAAAACATGTTTTGATCGTAAACGATACATAAATACGACCTTCATACGCTTAATTATATTTGCTTTATGTTCTCCATACTCATTTTGTCCTAAAACTATGCTTTTATGGTGAAAATAGTCCCTAAAACACCTTAAAACCCTAATTAGCAAACTTGAGGGGCCAAATTGCAATTTATTGAAACTTCAGCCATTCTCCCTTGTTTCCAGCCACGAAGACTCCCTTTCATGTCTTCGCTGGCCATGAGCCAAGTCCCAGAACAACTCCCTTTTTCCAGTTCACGATTTTGAGCGGGATTTGAGTGTATTTTGAGTGTAATTTGAGTTTAAACGGGTTTTTGGGCATTAAATACACAACTAACACCCACCCTAATCCTTCCCTATATAAACCCAAGCTTCCCCAAGCCATTTTCACTTTACAAACATCCTCACAACTCTCTCAATTCACCAAAATCGTAGCTGCAAACACAAGTTCGGACAGAAGCATCCTTCTTCACTAAAGTGAGCATAACTCACTCGTTTCTTGTCCGTTTTAGCTCATTCTTTTTCCTATGTGCTTGGATTGACCTTAGCTTTGATTCCATGGGTTTTTCATAGTAAATAAGTCCCTAGAACTCTGGCAAAAAGGCTCCAAAGTTCACTGTTCATTTCTGTTTTCAATCAAACTTTGCTTAACTTGTTCAAACTTGAGTCAAACTCTTCTCAAACCTATGTCCTTATGCTTGTAACCACTTCAATGGTTAGTTAGGCTTAAAAACAAGGTTGAGACATTCAAAATTCGAGGTTTAAACCTCATATACATTCTGTTTTGTTTAGGGTTTTTAACCCACAAGTAATGTTTAAGTCCAAGACTTAATGTAGGTGTGATTATAGACTAACTTGGGTTGTCCAACATAAAATCCCCACATTGCTTGATGATTTCTTATAGAGTAGTTGTTTATATTCTTGTAATATTCATAGTTCATGACCCTCCTTGTATGTTTTTACATCAAGTGTAGTGGTGAACACTTAGAGGTACCAAAATGGAAGACTTTTCTTCCTACCTCCTACATGACTTCCATGAAACTTAGAGGTACCTAAATGAAGATTTAATCTTCTACCTCATGGTTGACTATTGGACATAAAATACATATAATACTTATATATATATACATATATATATATATACGTACTATTCAACATTCAAACTCTTGATGGTGAACTTGTGTTCATTCGTCAAAATGTTAGAATAACATCATCTAAGACATAAGACTTGTTATGATTCTAATGAGTGTACTACTCATGAAAACATTAACCCTTGAGGTTTCATAGTGTCGAAACAAGTACTTTGTGTTAAAAGATGATTACTTTCGTATACATATGTTCTTGTGTTTTAAATTCCCAAATCCTTAATCTACCGTTAATCTCCGAAACTCATACACTTTGTTTCTTCGCGTAGAAGGACTTGGTGTTCCAACCTCCTAATCAACAACAACTCACACGCGGATTCACAAGTAGAAGACTTGCAAAACCGTGAGTATACTCGCAAACCCCCTTTTTATGTTTACCACTTTTGGGGTGTAACATGTTAAATTATAAAATCACACTTAAACTTTAATCTTTATACTTGCACGAAAACAATCCTTATACATGAATGCTATGTTTTTATACTTTGATGCTTATACTTGGGTGATTCTTATGTGATGCTTTTGTCATTAACTTTATATGAGCCTCCATTTAATATGTATAGCGCTATAGGAGTAACGCACCACCCGTAAACGAGAGGTCATGTTGAATTGTATCATTTTGCGTAAACAGAGGGTTGACTAAAAATATCACATGCCTTGTATGATGCTCTTATATAAACTAGTTGCCATGTGGATTCATTATTTAAACTTTTAAACTTATATTTATACTTATTCTTAAACTTGTATACTCGCCTTTGCTTTTGCATTGAATTGTATTTTAAACATGTTACAGGTTGAGGATTGATGATGCTATGAAATGAATTAGCAATGATGCCTAGATACTCACTTAGACATTTAGGTTTAAAGTGTTGTATCAAATTTTGTTATGTTCATGTTATGAACAATGTTGTTATTTGAATTTTCCTTGTAATATTTGACAATTTGGTTATGAATGAAAATGGTTGAATTAAATTTTGTCACAAATAGTGTTATGAAGTCTCTTACAATCTCGAACTAGTCCCACTCCGATGATTCCGCCATTGGTTGGAGTGTGACAGTCAATATGCCAGTCACTTCCACATATGCCCTCTAATCCGAACACGCTCAGCAAATAGTTCCTAACTCTCACACGCGAACGAAAGCGGCAGCCAAACACCATACCTATCAACAATCATAAATATACAAAAACATAATATATATAAGCGTGTCTATACTCACAAACAACCACCCCGTCCCTACCAACTAGTTTAAAGTATTCAAAATATTAGTATAGACAAAAAAGGATTAAACAACATAAAAGAAAAACAAGTAAAAGATACTCCATTCAGCTCCAACTGCTTCTCAATGCCCACACTAATCCTCGTCATCACTCTCTTCTTCCTCTTCTTCATTTCCACCTCCACCAGCACCAGAACCACTCTTCCTATAAACTGTAAAGTCGGGATTCAGATCCCTATATCCGTACTGACCCAACCCATATCCATATCCTATAAACTAACTAGAACCTCCCTCATCGCTAGACCCAAGCTGACCTGGCTGACTAAACTGACCTGGCTGAGTATACGGCTGAAAGAAATTAGGAACATTCATGCCCATGCACGTCATCATGTACCTTAACGCGTTCTCCTACCTCTCATGCACGGTATGCAGCACCTGTATAACCTCCCCGAACTGTTGAGATGCCCAATCATGTATCTCTCCAAAGCCCTGATCCAAGCGATTATATAAAGATTCTAATGTAACTGGATCTGGAGGCGGCTGGCAGCGGGGGTATTCCTGTGCTGGCCTCTCATGCCTGTGCCTGGGTCTGTGCCTATACGTAGGCTCTATCTGATGCATCACATCCGCAGCCGGATGTCCCTCTGGTGGTTGGACCTGAGCCTCCTGACGAACACCCTCCCAGGTGATCGGCTCAGTCCAAGTAACTATCTCAGCCAACTGTAAATCCTTAATGCCAAAAATCATCGTAGTCGGTCCCTTGTGAAGATTGTGCGGGTTGTACTTATCAAAAACTCCAAAATTCATTGCAAGGCGAGTAATGTATGGATCCATATCCAATGCAACTCGGTGACCTCCCCGACGAGTCCTACTGAAAGACCATGCTAACACACTCGCTAAATTCATTTCCCTCTACTCCATATGACACATCAGTATAAACAGATCCATCCAATTTTCTTTGTTTTCACCCGATTTTCGCCCAACAAGGGTAGTAGAAAGGATCTTTAGTATACAGTAGTAAACTGGGTGACGAACTGAAGTATGGAGGTTCATTGTAGCAAACGGATGATCCGAAATAGTAGACCAAAATCCTGACAACTCGGCACCACCTACACTTACCGGCCTAGGGGTCTGGTCATGTAAAAACCCGAAGCTACTGCAAACCTCGACATATCCATTTCACACACCGTCCCGCCCAAACTGAAAGATACTGCGTTACACTGGGAAAAAGCATGTTCCTTGTGCTGAAAAGTGCAATGAAACTCCAAGACCAACTTCTCATACTAGTCCCAATAACAGTCTAGTGCCCCTCTCAGCCTCAGAGCCAATATATGTTCGACCCTTTCTCGAGAACCTACACTTTCCAACCATTCCCAATCGATAACCCTATGCTCCAGGAACTCGGTGCCCTTAAGTTTATCAAACTTCATCCACTCTTTTGAACCTAGCTCGATTTGTAGCAGTGGGTGGTCACCTCTGGTTCGTATCTTGCACACAGGTATATGTTCCCAAGTAGGATAGTTAATTCTTCTTCTCTGAGGGTTTGGATCATCTACTTGTATACTAGGATCCCCTCTTGGGTGTGTAGGAGGTCCCCTTCTCCTTTTACCCACAACTTCCGAACTACCTTTGCCCGACATACTCTGCAAAACAATGTTTAGCAAAGACGACAAGTGAAAAGTTAGCATAAGATAACATAACAAACTATTTTTATGTATTTCTTTATTTTTTAAATTTTTTTTGGATTTTTTTTTAAATTAAAAATTGGAAACAGCCATATAGCATTACATTCGCGGCTGAATCCGAAAAACAATTTGAAGTAAAAATGCGGGTTACCGTTTACAAAAGCATAAGTGATAAACAAAATTACCCGAATGAAGATTGAGTACGAGCAAGTTATATCAAACTTGTACGCGCATATAAGTAAACCCAAGACCAAGACTAGACTAAGCTAAAACCGACTTATAAACTACGACTCGATGTACACTACCTCCTCCTGGCACTTTAATTGTCCCAATTAATATCAAGTGCCTACCAAGACTGAACATTGAGTCTAAACTTGCATAAAGTCAGAAACTTTAATGTCAAAAACATATTTTCAACTTGAAAAATCCCGCCTAGTTAAAGGAGGTTTCAATCCGGTTAATTCGTCTGATTTTCCAAAATGCAAGATTGGAACTTTATGATCATATATCAATTAATAACCTCAGCTCAATGTTCAACAATCCCAAACCAAACCATCCGCACCCATTAAAATACTAAACATAACCATACTAGACTCAAACTAGACCCGACAAAAACCGACAACTAAAACTCGAAATAAGACTCGCACTAAACACTCACAAGTAGCATGCAAAGAATAATCAAGAAAACATACCAGATACGTTGTGAAAAGTAGAGAAAAATCGAATCTTTAAGCTGTAACGGTAGGGCCTCAATGCGAGCGATTTCGCGGGTGAAACAGTAAAACTGACGGTGGGGATTGTTAAGGAAGTGATATGGATGTTGTGGGTTGAAAATTGGGTGAAAATGGTGGTGTTTGGTGGTAGATATGGTGGTTTTTGATGGTTTTGCGGCTGGTACTTCGTGGTTTAGGGTTTGGGTGAATTTAGGGAAAGTGACGGAAGTTGCAAACTTTAATTCGTTCACAAGGGGGTCGCGCTACACAGCGGTTAAGTTGGAGAAGCTTCGCGTGATGCCAGCCCTTTATGGGCAAAAGGTTCAATTTTAAACATAGGCCTCGCGCTACACGAGCAGTATGGTGAAGTGCCTTCGCGCGATGCGAAGTCCTTAATTTCCAGGTTCAAAATATGAGGGGCCTTAGGCTACGCGAGCACAATCTCTAATAGCCTTGGCGTGACACGAAGGCAATGTTTTCATAGAAAGTTTTGAAATTTTGAAGGCCATGCCTTAGAAAAATTCCAACTTTTTCCCAAAACTCATCCCAAATATTTTCTAACACTAGGACTTACCTAGAATGCCGTTTTTTCAAATCTCGCTCCTCGTCGGTGATGATTTCCTGAAAAATACTCAAACACACAAAACCAAGATATGAAAATCTACAAAAACTACCGTTAGCTACGAAAAGACTCAAATAATGACTCAATACACACAGTACAAACTCTACATTTGAGAATTCACTCAAGGCTCTAAACGGTGATGCTAGGTGGGTCTTCGAGAGGAGTTTCCTCCTTCTCGGTGGTATCGATAGGCCCTCCTAAATAGTGCTTAAACATGTGACCATTCACTTTCCAAGTACATCCGTCGGCATCATTTTGCAACTCCACTATACCATACGGAAACACTTCCTTCACCACGTATGTTCCCGCCCATCTTGATGTCAATTTTCCGGGAAACAATTTCAACCTTGAATTGTACAAAAGTACTTTATCACCGGCTTTATACGCTTTCAACCCCTTTAACTTCCTATCGTGCAATGCCTTCGTCTTTTCCTTAATCCTCCAAGAACGTTCATACGCCGCATCCCTAAGTGCCTCCAACTCATGAATTTGGAAGTAACATTTCCTAGCCACTTCGGTAAGATTTTAATTGACGGTTTTAAGAGCTCAAAGCGCTCGATGCTCTACTTCCATGGGAAGATGGCATGCTTTGCCATAGATGATCATGAAAGGAGTGGCACCGAGGGGTGTTTTGTAGGCGGTACGAAATGCCCACAATGCGTCATCAAGCTTATCCGACCAATCTTTCCTACTCTTCCCTACCGATTTCTCTAAGATTCTCTTCTCTCCTCGATTTGCATTTTCGACTTGACCGCTTGTTTGAGAGTGATATGTGGTACACAAATGATGGGTGACTCCATAGCGCTCTAATGCCTTTTCCATCATGGCATTGTAAAAATGAGTCCCACGGTCACTTATGATGGCTTTTGGTGTACCGAATCACGTGAATAACTTCTTAATGAATCTCACCACCACTCGAGCATCATTTGTAGGTAAAGCTTGAGCGTCAACCCACTTAGAGACATAATCGATTGCCATTAGGATGTACATATTCCCACTAGAGGAGGGGATAGGTCCCATGAAGTCGATGCCCCTCACTTCAAAGATTTCAAGAACTTGGATTGGATTTTGGGGCATCTCATCCTTGGATGAGATATTGCTGGTACATTGGCATGTGTCGCATTTCCTAACAAACTCTAGAGCATCCTTAACTACTGAAGGCCAATAGAAACCACAATCAAAGACTATTTGGGCGGTAGTCTGTGCACCGTGGTGACCACCCGTTAATCCCTCATGAACATGCCTAAGGATCTCTAACCCCTCTTCTCTTGGCACACACCTCCTAAGGATTCTATCTCCTTCTATCCTAAAGAGGTATAGGTCATACCATATGTACTTTCTCGCATCTCGGAACAACTTCTTCTGTTGGGCACTCATATCCTTCAATACATGTCCGTTTACAAGGTAATTCGCCAAATCACTAGACCGTGGCATACCTTCCTTCTTCGCCACAACAAAATCAATTAATTCGTGAAGGAATCTATCTCCTATCGCCTCCTCACGAATCTCTTCTCTCCTCGGATCCTCTAATTATGATAGATGATCCGCCGCAACATTCTCCGCTCCTTTCTTATCCTTAATTTTGATGTCAAACTCGGAATGTAGGAGAATCCATCGTATGAGATGAGGCTTAGCGTCTTTCTTTTGGAAGAGATAACGCAAAGCCGAATGATCAGTGAAAATGATGATTTTTGAAAGCATGAGGTACGAACGGAACTTATTGAATGCGAACACTATGGCTGGAAGTTCCTTCTCAGTGATGGTGTAGTTCTCTTGGGCATCATTGAGGGTTTTACTCGCATAATAGATCGGGTGAAAATGATTCTCCCATCTTTGCCCCAAAACCGCACCGACCGCGTAATCACTCGCGTCACACATGAGCTCAAAGGGCAAGCTCCAATTGGGTGATATAAGAATGGGGGCACTCACGAGTTTCTCTTTTAGGAATTCACATGCTTTAAGATACACCTTGTCGAAGACAAAAGGAACGTCCTTCTCAAAGAGTCGGGTCATGGGGCATGTGATTTTGGAAAAAATCCCTAATGAAACGCCTATAGAAGCCTGCATGACCAAGGAAGCTTCGAATCGATTTCACACTCATCAGTGGGGGAAGCCTACTAATGGTGTCTATCTTAGCCATATCCACCTCTATGACAGCTCGGTAAATCTTGTGTCCTAGAACTATCCCTTCCGTCACCATAAAGTGACACTTCTCCCAGTTGAGCATGAACTTCGTCTCCACACATCTTTTCATCATACTATCAAGATTACCTAAACACTGATCGAATGAGTTGCCATAAACCGAATAGTCATCCATGAAGACCTCCATGGAACTCTCAACCATATCTTGGAAGATGGCAACCAAACACCGCTGAAAAGTCGCCATAGTGTTACATAATCCAAACGACATGCATCGGTACGCGTGCGTGACATAGGGACATGTAAAGGTCGTCTACTCTTGATCATCCGGTGCGATGGGTTTTGGAAGTAACCTGAAAATCCGTCAAGGAAACAATAGTATTGTTGCCCCGCCAGACGCTCTAGCATTTGGTCAATGAACGGAAGCGGTAAATGGTCTTTCAGGGTGGCGTCGTTTAATTTTCGGTAATCAATACATACTCGCCAACTGGTGTGTCACACCCCAATCTCCGGTGGGCCCGGAAGGGCACAATCGTGACGGTTGGATAACAGTTATCACAGTATAATAACATGCAGCAGAAGTATTGGATTAAAATTAGGAAAATAAAGCTTGAAAGTATAAATGTATTATAAGCGTTCGATGCAAGCCCACAAGCAGGATCTAAATAAATAGAACTTTAGAAATCATTGGCCTTAAGCATCAGGAGTGCAAATTCCTTAGCCTTCATTCGAGCCGACCCGTATTCCCAGCCTATAATAAGGTTCGGTACCTGTTGTTCAATCTTTTGAAAATACGTCAGCCAAAGCTGGTAAATACAATTAACTGACTCTTTGGAAAAATAGTTTTTCGAAAAGAGTTTTATACATATAGATAACCCGTAGGTGATATTTTAAATACATCTTGGGATTTTTCTTGTTACTAGATTATATACTTGATTAACCCATTGGGTTATCCGGACATGGTATCATTAACCCCCAATTATATCAATTATCAAGTAAACGGATTAAACAGTATTCTTACATTTTTGCGCAATCAGAGGCGACTTCCTTATGTAATAACCGCTCCAAGAGGCATATTTGCCATCCCAAGTTTACACTAAAATAAGTTAAGAGTATTTATGTAACGACTCTCATCAAAAGTCATAATTATTAAATTAATTTGACCAATAGGAAACCCTAATTGAGACACCCAAGTGATTCTGTGCAAACCCTAGAATTTTCATAATTTTCAGAATCAGGATTAGGGCCCCTAAAACTCAGGGGGGGTATTCCCTACTTGATGATTATCTATAATTGCGTGCTCAGGAAGTTGAAATTTATGATATCGTTGACTTAGCAAGACTGGAAACACACGTGGCAAGCATATAGTGAAAATTTAACCCATACGATGCGCAGGGCTTTTATGCATACGGTGCGCAGGGATACCATACGATGCGTATGGTGTATTTAGCCTACGATGCGCAGGGCAGACCAAATTTCACCTATAAATAGAGGACATTGGCATTCGCTTTCTGGTGTTCAAACGACGAAAGAATTCGTCCAATTCTTCGATTTCTCTTCTGTTTACTTCAATTAACACACACGAAACTTCAATTAAGCATAGCGGGGTGCTGCAGAACAGGGTATTAACTTAATCGCTATTACGATTCATTGTCCGATCGATCCATATATCCAATGGATGTTTAAGTGCCGCCCACATTAGGGTTATACTTTATCGTTCGTCATTAATTTGATGGATTGTCGTTAATTCGATAGGTAAAGTATTATACTTTGTCGTTCGTTGTTAATTCAACGGATCATCGTTAATTCGATGGATGAAGTATTGCACTTTGTCATTTGTTGTGAGAATATGATCTCGTGAGTTATCGTAAAATGCTATATTAAGTTACTTACCTAGTTCATGTGCATTAGGTTAAAAAGGCTAATCAATAGGCTAGGCTCTGCTCAAGTTAAATCTGCAATATATATCAAGGATTATCTGTAGACTAAGCTTTGCCCGTAGAAATCTGCAATGTGAGTTCATTTCTCTTTTCTCACAGTTTGTGAGTCCATTATATTTTCTCACAAGTTTTATCACCTTTTTGTGAAACAATTATATTTACAAAGATTTTCCAGAATCCTAAATAGTTACCAGTTATACTTACAGTAATTAAGTTTTTATATTAACTGCTGGTATGAAAGATTTTATATATTATTTGATTCTTATTATTAATTACCAGAAAGTGAGATAATATTATCATGATTAGAAATAACAGTGGAAATTATGCATTTTACTAAGATTATATTTTAGTCTTAGTCACATTGAAATATTAAATAATGATATTACAATTATTTAATTATCATATTTGATAAGTTATAATTAATTTGACATAAATTGATATATGTCATTATCTGGATTAAAAGGTTTGATGCCAAAAGTATATATTTGACAAAGAAATGTCATGGGACACAATTATGTCCGAAGACACGGGTTGAGAGAATGATCAACAGTGTTATGAATAGAAATTACTGGTTGAGAGAATGATCAACAGTAATATAATCTGAGTTACTAGTTGAAAGAATGATCAACAGTGACATGACCGAAAGCACTAGTTGAAAGAATGATCAACAGTGTTATAGAATCACTAGTTGAAAGAATGATCAACAGTGATATGACCAGAATCATTAATTGAAAGAATAATCAATATTGATATGATTATAGTCACAGGAATCGCCTCGTGGCAGATAAATTGAATAATAGTCAAATACATTTATTTGATGAATTCACTATTTGGATTAAAGTGAAATCAATAAATTGATATGATTACTATCACATTGGAACTGTCATTATTTGACAAATACTGAGTGAATTGGGTAAATATAGAAACCTTAATACTGTAAGGTATAACAATATATTTATAAAAATGGAATGAATTCACTCAGTATTATCGCTGACAAAACCTTTTCCAAATATTTTTCAGGAAAGTGGAATAAGAGCTGGATACGACACTGAAAAGGCTTCAAGAAGTGGCTTATTTTATTTAAATCAAATTAAGAAATATTGTAAACAAAATTCACATTATAAAATATGGGTTTATCCCATCTCTTTTAAATAAAAATCCGGTGTTTTCTAAACTCTGATATTTTTCCTAACTCACGGTCCTGATGAAATTTCCGCTGCAACGTTTTTAAAAACCGGTACCGCTGGACTGTTCATGGCACCCGATTCCGTCCAGGGTGGGTCGGGGGTCGTGACAGAAGGTGGTATCAGAGCCAAACTCAAAGAGCCACTTGTTTAAGCTGATTAGGTGTTCTTTTTAATACCTAAACTTAAACAATAAAGTTAGGAAACTGATACAAATTAACATATGTGTTACATATGAATATATATGTCAATATACACAGATAATATCCTGGAAAGTATTGTTTGTTTTCTGTGATGTTAATATGTGAAAATGTTTGCAATTCAGATGTCGAATGAAGTACCACATAATCCGGAAGTTCATGTTAATAATGAAAATCCTTTGGATAAAAATGCTATAGAAAATCTAATAGCCGAAGGAATAGCTAATGCTTTACCTTCAATAATTAAAGCTGTTAAAAATACCGTAGAACCTACCAAAGTTGTGAGTAGCAAGCATACTCGTGACGATGGTTATAGCCATAGTGTCAATGGAGGTAATGATGATATTATCAAAACCCCATTTCCCAAGAAAAAGAAGGCGATGACTCTCGGGTGTACCTACAAAGAATTTTTAGCCTGTAAACCAACTGAGTTCGCCGGCAGTGAAGGAGCCACAGCTGCTTTGCGATGGTTGGAAAAGACGGAAGCTGTTCTTACAATCAGCAAATGTGCCGAAGAAGATAAGGTGATGTATGCATCTAATCTCTTCAAGGAAGAAGCCTTAGAATGGTGGAATACAATTCTTCAGGCAAAAGGAAGTGATATGGCTTATGCCATGAACTGGGAAAAATTCAAGGAAATGACAGAAAGGAAATTTTGTCCTCCTTATGAAAAGGAACGAATAGCTAACAAGTTCCTAAATCATAAAATGATAGATGTCAATTGTCGTGAATATACGACAACGTTCTTCGAATATGCAAGAATGGTACCAACTCTGGCTTCGCCAGAACCTGTACTAATTTCTCGTTATATTTGGGGATTAATTAGTGAAATCCGAGACATAGTTAAGGCCACTAGACCACAGACTATTGAAGAAGCAGTCGAGCTAGCTAACATGCTGACAGATGGACTAATTCGCACCAGAGAAGAAAATAAGAAGAAAGAGTTAGCCCAGAAAATTTCCCAAGAATTCTACAAAAAGACAGGAACTGAATCGTCATTGGAGCAACCTATCTGCAGAAGCTGTAACAAAAAGCACTCAGGAAAATGCCGTTTTAGGAAAACATCCTACTGTAACTTCTGCAAGATGATCGGACATACAGAGGAAGAGTGTAGAAGGAAAACTACTGTTTGTTTCAATTGCGGAGAAACAGGACACATTAAACCATATTGCCCAAAATTAACCAAAACATTTGACAACAAGGCCAGAACTGCAGACGGAGCTAAGAAGAACGCGCGAGCATTCGTACTTACTACGCAAGAAGCGGAAATAATTCCAGATATAGTCGCTGATATGTAGTATCTAAGTTAAGTTATTATTTGACTCTAGTACAAATAAAAGTTTATAAATAAATAAATTCTGTTAAGAATTTCATCTATTCCAAAACCATAACAGAATTGTTTGGTCTTCACTTTCACTGAATCATTCATTTGGTCACGATCACCTTGTGGTGACGTTTTCACAAAATTTAAAGCTTGTGCTAATATCGTTGCATACGGGTTTAATTATTCATTATTATTGAATCCGTTTTGTTGGTTTATTCTATAAAATCAATCTTAACACAATCATGTGCTAAGATAATGATACACCATTTCATTTCATATTTCAGTGTATCTCTTAAAGATTTTTATATCAACAATCAGCGTTTCGTATTCCTTATTGTTTTATTATCTTTGATCGAAAAACATTATTCAAGTATTTCGATTTCAATCCTACTTGATTTATTTGAAACATTCGGATTTACTTCATTTGATTTAAAGCATGGTGAAACTCGTTTCATTCACCGCTATTATTTTCAATGACACCTTGTGGTGGCATTTTCTTTAAATTTGAATCTTGAGATATTCTCATTTTCACTCCTGATGAATGAATTTTAATTTCGGTTGGTTCATCATCTTAAACAGTCTTAATACAATTATGTGTTAAGATAAGTGTACACAAATTCATATCATATTCCGGTGTACCTTTTAACGTTTCTTTCATCATTTATCGAAAATTTTATAATATTCATTTGGTCTTATCATTTGAAAATCCTATTCGAACTGAATATCCAAAATTTCTTCATTAAAGCTTTCAGTTGATTATACGGTGAAATTGTTCAGTCACCGTAATTATTGAATTATTTCAATCCTTACGACACCTTGTGGAGTCAATCATAAGCATACGAATCTTTCAAAATCACGTATGTATTTCGTTTGACTCATCCATTGAAAGTAGTCTTGATACAATTATGTATTAAGACAATGATACACTAAACTCTATTGTATTCCAGTGTATCCTTGCAAATTCAATATTGTCAACACTCTGATTTTTCTCTTGTTATAATTCGATAGTTGACAATCATTTTCGTGCTTCTATTTCATTTTGAACTTGTTAATTCAGAGTCTTCTTCAGTTGCCAATCAAAGTAAGCTTTCTTTTGACAAAAGAATTTTTATTTGATTCTAAAAATTCTTCATATTCATTCCAAATATCTATTGATCATATATCTTTTGACTTGAATTTAGTCACATTGGAAATTATATCATTTCATTTCTTTCATTTGACATTGATTTCTTGAACTTATTCAGTTGAATCTTTGAAATCTTACTTATTGTACGACTCATATTCACAAAATTCGATTCTGTGTCATCTACCTTAATATTGTTTTTATTGATTAGAATATGACATAATTCTAAAAGAAATATCATAACCCAAATACACTTGGAAGCTGGAACCTGAGATGAAGAAAAAGTATTCCTACTTATTCCAGTAAATCTCGAGGACGAGATTTTTATTAAGGTGGGGAGAATGTAACGACTCTCATCAAAAGTCATAATTATTAAATTAATTTGACCAATAGGAAACCCTAATTGAGACACCCAAGTGATTCTGTGCAAACCCTAGAATTTTCATAATTTTCAGAATCAGGATTAGGGCCCCTAAAACTCAGGGGGGGTATTCCCTACTTGATGATTATCTATAATTGCGTGCTCAGGAAGTTGAAATTTATGATATCGTCGACTTAGCAAGACTGGAAACACACGTGGCAAGCATATAGTGAAAATTTAACCCATACGATGCGCAGGGCTTTTATGCATACGGTGCGCAGGGATACCATACGATGCGTATGGTGTATTTAGCCTACGATGCGCAGGGCAGACCAAATTTCACCTATAAATAGAGGACATTGGCGATCGCTTTCTGGTGTTCAAACGACGAAATAATTCGTCCAATTCTTCGATTTCTCTTCTGTTTACTTCAATTAACACACACGAAACTTCAATTAAGCATAGCGGGGTGCTGCAGAACAGGGTATTAACTTAATCGCTATTACGATTCATTGTCCGATCGATCCATATATCCAATGGATGTTTAAGTGCCGCCCACATTAGGGTTATACTTTATCGTTCGTCATTAATTTGATGGATTGTCGTTAATTCGATAGGTAAAGTATTATACTTTGTCGTTCGTTGTTAATTCAACGGATCATCGTTAATTCGATGGATGAAGTATTGCACTTTGTCATTTGTTGTGAGAATATGATCTCGTGAGTTATCGTAAAATGCTATATTAAGTTACTTACCTAGTTCATGTGCATTAGGTTAAAAAGGCTAATCAATAGGCTAGGCTCTGCTCAAGTTAAATCTGCAATATATATCAAGGATTATCTGTAGACTAAGCTTTGCCCGTAGAAATCTGCAATGTGAGTTCATTTCTCTTTTCTCACAGTTTGTGAGTCCATTATATTTTCTCACAAGTTTTATCACCTTTTTGTGAAACAATTATATTTACAAAGATTTTCCAGAATCCTAAATAGTTACCAGTTATACTTACAGTAATTAAGTTTTTATATTAACTGCTGGTATGAAAGATTTTATATATTATTTGATTCTTATTATTAATTACCAGAAAGTGAGATAATATTATCATGATTACAAATAACAGTGGAAATTATGCATTTTACTAAGATTATATTTTAGTCTTAGTCACATTGAAATATTAAATAATGATATTACAATTATTTAATTATCATATTTGATAAGTTATAATTAATTTGACATAAATTGATATATGTCATTATCTGGATTAAAAGGTTTGATGCCAAAAGTATATATTTGACAAAGAAATGTCATGGGACACAATTATGTCCGAAGACACGGGTTGAGAGAATGATCAACAGTGTTATGAATAGAAATTACTGGTTGAGAGAATGATCAACAGTAATATAATCTGAGTTACTAGTTGAAAGAATGATCAACAGTGACATGACCGAAAGCACTAGTTGAAAGAATGATCAACAGTGTTATAGAATCACTAGTTGAAAGAATGATCAACAGTGATATGACCAGAATCATTAATTGAAAGAATAATCAATATTGATATGATTATAGTCACAGGAATCGCCTCGTGGCAGATAAATTGAATAATAGTCAAATACATTTATTTGATGAATTCACTATTTGGATTAAAGTGAAATCAATAAATTGATATGATTACTATCACATTGGAACTGTCATTATTTGACAAATACTGAGTGAATTGGGTAAATATAGAAACCTTAATACTGTAAGGTATAACAATATATTTATAAAAATGGAATGAATTCACTCAGTATTATCGCTGACAAAACCTTTTCCAAATATTTTTCAGGAAAGTGGAATAAGAGCTGGATACGACACTGAAAAGGCTTCAAGAAGTGGCTTATTTTATTTAAATCAAATTAAGAAATATTGTAAACAAAATTCACATTATAAAATATGGGTTTATCCCATCTCTTTTAAATAAAAATCCGGTGTTTTCTAAACTCTGATATTTTTCCTAACTCACGGTCCTGATGAAATTTCCGCTGCAACGTTTTTAAAAACCGGTACCGCTGGACTGTTCATGGCACCCGATTCCGTCCAGGGTGGGTCGGGGGTCGTGACAATTTACCTTATTGCTAGCTTCCAATCAACAAGACTATATTTGGAAAAAGCCGCAAGTTTAAGTATTATTGACCCAAGTCCGATTATCTGGGGGGTACTATAGTCTGGAATGAACAGATTTATTATCTGGTAGAATGTATACAGGCCAAAGGTAGTTCCTTTAGACATGACCCGATACTTAGGAATAGGTTCGCTAGATTAAGCGTATATCGAATAGAATGTGGTTTAAACCCAACAAGTATTAGGACTTGTATAATATGGGTAAACATAATACATTCTGGATTTTGAGATCAAAACGATAAGGTTAAACCCCTTTTCGGTAAACTTATGTAAACTAGTTACGTAAGTCTAACCGTACGCGTATAAGCGATAACGGGTAACCAGATGAGTCATGAACAAGTTCCATATGCCAATATACTTTAAATAAGTTATAATATCATTCGGATATCAACTTGTATGCCCGTTAAGGTTTTAAAATCAAACAATGCCTCATAAGGGCGTTTTGGTCATTTAGCGACGTATAAAAGAGACTTGCGTATAATATGATGTTATGACCATAAACATTCTGTGAAAACACTTTATTTATGATACAATTTCAGTAGGATATCAAACATATGTGTGTTTTATAATTGAAGACCAAACTATGCACCTTAGGGGTATTTTGGTCATTTCACACATAGTTTCGAAAGCTAATTTGAGAATCTGAGTTTATATCATGTACCTACTGTAAAAATATTTAAAATGATATATAAAATCAGTAGGTAACAAGTCTTGGTTGGTAGTTATGGTTTAAAACCATACTACGCGCCGAGATGGCATTAAAATCGTTAAATGATAATATATGCGCTGTTTCAAGGAAAACTGATGTTATGATCAGGTTTATATAACCAAAATATGTTATTTAATATAACATATCAGTAGGAAAAAGGTTTTGTATGAAAATCATGCTTTAAAACCATTTTGTGTGTTATAAGGGCATTATCGTCATTTAAGAACATAATACAAGCACTTGTGCATAAACTCAGTTTATAATCTGAATTGATATCCCAAAATATCCTAATTATGATATTAAATCAGTAGGCAATGAGTTTGGTATGAAAATTATGCTTAAAAACCGATCTATGCGCATAAAAGTCATTTTGGTCAATTTAAAGCATAATTTACGATATTGTACTCAAACTCAGTTTATGATCAGATTTGTAACATCAAAATATGTTAACCATGTTAACATATCAGTACTTAAATCATTTTCAAGCTTATTTGTGTCTAAAACCTTATTTTTGCTAAAAAGGGCATAAAGGTCTAAGTATGGCATCATTACGGAAACTTGCATAAAACTCAGATTACTAATACAATCATGTAATATAACCTTATAGGGTTATGCTACATCATATTACGATCATAACGGAACTTTAAATCAGTAGCATACTAGTCTAATTCGGTTTATAACCAAAAGTCAAACTATGCAACTTTCGGTTGCGAACCGCCCCTCAAGCTGGAATTGACGAGCCGAACATGTTTACACATGTTCTAATAATTATTACCAAGTTGTTTAAGTGATAAAACATATTTTATAACACTCTTAAACTCAGATCGTAATTATTTTAAAATCTGACCCGTTGACTTTTTAAAATGTAAATACGTTGACTCGTCAATTGACCAAGCAAACGTGATTCTTAGGAGGTGCCCTTTTGAGGGATTAACACCTACCTAATTACGATCACGTAGCCACATTCGTTGCGAACAATGGCTTGGCCGTTTAAGGTCTAACTAAAAGTCAAAGCATTTACCGTAAACGCTTGACTTTTTGGCTTTAAAAGCCTAATAAAAGAACTAGTCACGTAAGGAACACTCACAAGTGTCCTAGGGACTGAAGAGAACTCAATGGGATGCTCCTTATAGTCAGGAACTTCCAGCTTAGAGTAACAGAGAGAAAATAATGAGAGGTGCAAATGAAAGTGTTGAAGAAGAACACTCCTATATATAGTGTTTGGAAGAGTTCTAGGATTTTGACAAGTGTTAGAGAGCTCATGAGATCATAGGTGTCCTAACAGGTGTAAAAAACCTAGTAGCAAGTCCATAGATTTGGTTTGGAGGTTTAAACTTGCTTGGAGTGGCCACCAAGCCAAAATTTGATCTGCAGGTACTCCCATACGGACCGTATGGTCCCTTGTATACGGTCCCTAAGGACCTGGTCAGTATACCCTAGGTTTCAACTGTTGACACTTTTGGCCCCTGAACCCTCAAACTTGCACGTAACGTCATTTAACCCCCGTTAACCCTATTTTTAAGCTCCATAAGGAAGTTTAAGTATATTTAACTTGAATTATGCTCAAAAATGTCATGGATGTCAGTTCGTTCGGTCATACGGTCGCGTTTTTCGCTTAATTACGACAAACGTTCGAACGGACGCGAAAACAATCCAAATTACGCATCGAATGGTATTTTTGCATTCCCATCACTAAAATATAATATTTTAATGATTACAAAAATTTTTGGATGTACGGATATGGTCAGAGCATAGAATATGCGCGAATATGCATATTTTCGCAGTTTTGACACTTTTAGTCCCTGTGATCAAATAAGCATATTTTCACACACCGAACCCTCCAAAAATTCTTTCTAAGCTATGTTAAGGGTATTTAGGGTATGTCTAGCTTATGACCTTGTTCCAGAGTGTACGGCGCTATGAGAATCAGCAGAATTTCGTAGTTTGTCGTAATTAGTCCTTGAGCTTGAATAATGCATATTTTGTTATTATTATCACAAAAGCTCTTATTGACCAATATTAGGCACACCCAAGAGTATGACTAAGCATCATAAAACTCTCGGTTCGTTAAAAGGTCACTCAGAGGTAAGAATTAACATGTAGATGCTTTTAAACCTTCGTCGCGCAAACTTTCAAACGATTACGCAACTTTCAAACAATTATGTGAACGACTTCTCATGTCCAACAAGTGGTTCATATGAGAATATGAACACCGTATACGGTCACTCAGAGGCTTAGTTTCTGCATGTTGACATTTTTAGTCCTTCCATAAACATAGTTTTTTTTTTTTACGAAAATAGTACCTCCTAACCAACTTTTGACATAATTAGGATTAGGGACACGTGTCAATACATTATTGGACACGATTTTATGAGGTGTTACATGCTCACCCTCTTAAAAGAAATCTCGACCTCGAGATTTTTTAGGGGTAATACGGTCAAATACCGTATCATAGAAGTTTCAACCTCTCAAGAGTATCCTGGACCACAATGGGAATCCCATTTCTCATTTACGAGGGTAATTGGAACTTTTATATTCCATGGTCCATAATGGACAAGGCTTTTCAATAATCCTTATTCTCATGTTTGAATGTCATAGCAAAACATGACAAGTGCTTAACAGCTGAGCATCGTGCTAGAATTTTCCAGAGATAAGAATATATTTAGTATCATAATTCGATACTTTAGACAACAAAGTTCTATAAGGAGACTCGATGTTGTCATTATACAGCTTAACTTGTTGGAATTTAAATTTTCCTTAATTAACAAGAAGCGTCGACTTAGTAGGTCTATCGACTGTAATTTACATCGCGTCATTGCCATGATTTTTAGGTAACTGGGAGATTAGATCCTTTGTTACCATTTCCCAATTCTTTGTTGGATTTTCCAGTTCATTATACAGACCACAAATGGTCTATGATGTTCGACTCTCTTGCGAACATTCTAAACATTATGCTTCCTGGGTGGCTATGGACTCCTCATGTCCATCCGCACAAAGGTCTTCAGCTTTTGATTTTAATTCATCAAAAGTTACTTGTGTCATGTAGATGACACATCCTTCTTTCAATCACTTGGATGCCTTAAGCATAAAAGGTTCCTCGGGCAATCCATAGTGTTGGTCTTCCACGGATGGTGAATATATCACCAGATGGGAATTTTAAATTTCGATAAGTTTCTTATTGCAGACACAGTGGATTTGGTTTTTGGACTAACTAATCCATGTCTAAGAATATATCGAATCCCATAGGATTTATAGATAAGAGATTATCAAGACAAATTGGTTCGAGAAGGAATATCGTATGTGAAACCATCTAAATTGGCCACTTGATTTTTAAATAACATTTAAGTCTTAAAATAGCAGAATTAAAATTTTATTAAATTTACAATCGATGAAGCTTTAACTAGATCCAGAGTTTAAAACAAGTTTCTAATAAATAAATCATTTATGGGAAACAGATTAGTAAGGATATGTCTTGAACTGCTTCTGCTGTAGTAGATTGGAAGACTCAAACATTGCCTTTCTTGCCATCAGTGGCCTTGTTCTTCCTGTCAGTCGCTCTCTTTGGGCAGCGGGTCTTTATATGCCCTTTCTCGCCACATCCATAACACATGGCGTCTTTCAAGTTCTTATATTCATGAGACTTGTGGTTCATCTCCTTACAGATGCCACAACCCTTGTTCTGCTCTCGGAGACATTTTCCGAAGTGTTACCTCCTGCAGGTTTTACATTTGGGTTTTGCCTTCTTCGGCTTGGACTGGTTATAATTCAAACCAGTCTTACCCTTTTTGAAATCCTTACTTGGGGTATCATCACACTTTCGTTTATGATTCTCCACGGCTTTGGTCTCCCTTGCTCTTATTTCATCTTCAGTGAGAGAAAGAGCCAGATCTACAACGGTTCTATAAGTCGCAAGTTTGGAGGATTTAACCATCCCCTTGATTTCTAGAGCGAGCCCTCCAAGAAACCGTGCAATACGCTTAGACTCGGGGGTAATTAAATAAGGCACGAGTCTTGATAAAGAGTTGTATTCAGATACATAGGCTCGACACTCGAGGCCTTTCATGTTCAGTCTTAGAAAGTCAGATTCAACTTTATCCACCTCGTGAGGTGGGCAATAAGTCTCTCGGATCAATTCCACGAACTTTGACCAACTCAGGTTGTGCATTGCAACCTTGCCAGTGGATTGGATCAGTGCCTTCCACCAAGTCAGAGCATCCTACTTGAAGGACTGGGAAATGTATTTAACAGTGTCCTTGGCGGCACAGCCGCTTATATCAACAACGGTTTCCATTTCATCCAGCCACTTTAGAGCATCAATAGCTCCAATCTCACCCGTAAAGTCACGGGGTTTACAAGAAACAAAGTATTTATGTGTACACCCCTTCTTAGAGTCATGTGACTCAACTTTCTTGATACTCTGCTCACTCTTAGTGGAGAAATGAGTCTTTTCAGTTTTTTAAGTATTAGAACGGGGTTTAGAAACACAGATCTCTTTCTGTACTGATGGCTTTGGCCCTTTAAATGTGGCCATGAATCCAGCCAGGGCTTTACCGACTTCATCGGCAACTATGGATTGAAAACGATTCTCTTCGTCATTACGGTTTTGGTGCTCTAAATTGTCACCATCGTTTTTCTTACTTGCCTTGCCAATGCTGGGGCTCGCCATTAGTTTATCTGAAAAATAATATAGCCATCAGTAATTCTTCGAGTACTAAATAGCAAATCAATTTATTTGCATTAGATCTTACAGATCTATATGTATATATATCAATTTCACTAGCCCTACTTACCACAATTGGTAATGGACTTAGCCGTATAACTCATCGGCTTGTCACAAGGGATATTTAAATATAGCACATTGGCTTGTCACGAAGGACATTTAAATATAGCACATTAGCTTGTCGCGAAGCACATTTAAATATAGCATATTGGCTTATCGCGAAGGACATTGAATGATATGGCACTAAGCCTTGACACAAAAGATTGTAAAAGATATGGCACAAAGGCCTCGTCACGAAGGACAATGAATGATATGGCACTAAGCCTTGTCACGAAGGACATTTAGAAGATATGTATATAAGTCGCGATCTCATTTGATCAACGGGCTTTAAGGTTTGAACATAGTTCATTACCTTTGAATAAGGGGTCGTAGACCACTAATGTCGCCACAATTGACGATATAATATGGCCCGTAGGCAATTCGATTGACATCACAAAGGATGTTAAATTAATGGTCATCGTACTGATGATATCAGTCATGATCGCACTTGATCATATAGACTGCGAAACTTGGGCATTGCTTTTTACTTTGGACAAGGAACCATAATGGTCACAACTGTTGGGATTGAACCCTACCAGAGGAACAGATAATGTAAAGCCAAAACCGGATCATGACAGTGGATTCACAATAATCAGCTGTTTACTTTAAGCTTTCCCCTTGACAGTGAATCAAACATCTGATATGCTCCAAGTACTGCCCTTATCAACAACTGCTGATCCTATAAACCACTGTGAAACCAAAGCACTGATGAGGTTTAAAGGCTGAAGCTCAATCTACTGCTGAAATCCAAGTACTGTTGAAGAGTTAAAGCACTGCCCATTCAAGGCCTGATCACCCTTTGAAGAAAGCACTGTTGCTCATACAACAGTGGTTGATTACGTCAGTGGAATGAAGAGTCAGTGTTTATATATCAGTGTTTGGAATGTAATCAATGTCTGTATGGTCAGTAGTTGTAGAACAGTAGATAGAGTTTGTTAGTTTGTTAGATGTCACTTTCATGGTGACGTCAGCTGAGATGCCTCAGTGGTTTGGCTTTGTCTATAAATGGAGCAGTACTCTGTACTGTTACATTTGATTCGTTTTGAGAGAGTTATTCTCCTCAATTCAATCCTTTCATCTTGTACAATCCAACCTTGGGGCATCTGGCTGAGGGGGAGTTTAGTATGTAAGCATATCTGTAATCATTTGATTCTTATTGTAAATCTTTTGACTAAATGAATTGCATATGCTTTCTCAAAACTATTTTCTCCTTGATTGTGTTTACAAAGTTTGTTATTCATTTCCGCTGCACTTAAAACTCTGTTCATCTCTATTGATTATACAATTTACACAAACAAACACTATCATGAGGGCCTCCGATCCTAACAATTGGTATCAGAGCCTGGACAGTCAAATTCGATCTAACAATCAATTTGATATAACAGTTCGGCTCAAAATTCATTGATACTAAGGTTGGTTGTATTCAGTTGAAAAACAGAGTAACGAGTAAATCATGATCAAAATGGTTATTCAAAAACTCTGTAAATCAACCAAGATGTCATATGACACACAGATCTCACACAACAAGTGATATCATGCACAAGTCACTCATAGTTTTCAGATCTGAAAACATATCTGTTAAACTGTGGGATTATTTCTTATTTTCAAAATTGATTTCAACTGTTGTTATGAAAATTGTGATGTCACCTTATTAAATGGTAGAGTATGAACCTCAGATTAACAAAACCTATGTTCATAAAAACATTGGTGTTTTGCTAGCAGGAAAGAGGGAATTCAGAACTGTAGTTATAAGATCTGGTGTGTTGAAAAACATGTTGAGGATCCTCAAATGGACAAAATCAACTATGTTAAAATACATTCAGAAAATCAGGGATCTACATAGTCCATATCATATGTAGTGTGAGATTTGTTGAAAAACTTGTGCAAACATGACAAATTCTCTCAAAACATTACGACAAAATGATATTGGATTAAGGTTTTTCTCAAAGATCTCCCAGTAAGTAATTCATCACTTTTAAATGGGAAGGGTGAAAGGGGAAGAAGAAAACTAACAAAAGCTCTGAAGTGTGTTTATCTCAAAAACCTTTGAAGTCAAAAGGAAGAATATAAACTTAAAACACTTTAGAGTCAAAGGTTAGGGTAATTGTGGTCATTAAGCAACTATGGGAAATTTTGATTTAAGAAAATTCAGGGAACAATTGTATTCCCAGTAAATATACTTAAGGAGGACTAGACAAATTTTCAGAATCTTCACATGATAACAAAGTCTACAACTGAGTTGTCAAAAACTCATGTGAACATGTGTCCTCAATTCTGTTGTCAATCATCAACAAGTAAATGGTACCAAACAGTGGACAAAATGCAGTTTAAAAATTCATACCACTGTCTTCAAAACAGTGGTTGTCTTCAACCACTGACCATTTTCATAAACTTGAGCATGAGATGATTATGTGCTTTATTAGTGTTTTACCAGGTTCCTTTGGTGCTGTTTGTAGAAAATCTTTTATTTTTTTTAAGAAGGATTTTCTCGAATAAAGCAGGATATATTTTTTTTATGATATATTTTGAACTTTTACTGGTTTTTTATAGTAAAAGTTTCAATCTCCTGTCAGGATAAATAACCTTTATTTTTGTTGGTTAATTTATCCTCAAGCAGATCAAAAGGAAATGGTCAAATTGTCATGGTCATGTCAAACTCAAGTTTGCTCTTAATCTTTGAAAAGGATTGATTGTCAACAGATCTTAAAATACCTAGGTACTCATGTTTTTAATTCAAATATTATTACAAAGATGAGTATCGTTGGTAAAAAGTTCACATTATTTGGGGTACTAAACCACTGTCAAGGAGTTGTAAAGGCTTCAAAATGTGTAATTGACATGTGGCAAAACCCTGAATGAACATTTTCAAAACTGTTGCTGTTATACTGATCTCTCAAATCATTACCATTATATTACCCCTAACCACTGCTTTGTTCGAACGTCTGGTTCCTAATTACTATCCACTGCTGAAAGTCAACCACTGATCCTTCATTTTGCTTGGCAAGCACTGATGCTCAAAATCAGTGTCTTATCCACTGATAGTAAAAATCCTCCACTGTCCACATTATTACCGTTGTAACCACTGATGCTTGATTCATCAGTGGCTCTTAAAACAACTGTTCTCCACCCTTCATCCATTTCATCAGTGTTTGACACGTGGTCAGTTTTTAGCCTTCAGATCATAATAACCGTTGCCACATCAGCGATCACTTTTTCCCTAAATAAAACCCTGATCAAAACCCCAAACAGGGTTTTACACTGTCGAATTGAATTCCAAAGTTCTTTTCTCAAAGCAGTTTCCAACCTTTTCTCCAAAATCACTCTCCGATTCTTCTTCATCAAAATGACGAAGTCAAAATCAAAATCAAAATCTACACCAAAATCACCATCATCTTCAAAAGAGGTCGCTCAAACGGCCGAAGAATCCATCGAGATACCATACAAATCTCCTCATAATTATCTGGGTTTGCTCACAAAACCTACCGATAACCATACCTTCGACTCCATCATTGATACACTTTCTGCATCAAAGTACAAAACTTTGTTGACAGCCGATGCTCCCATTTATCTACAAACCCAGAGAGAGTTCTGGAAAAAGGCGACGCTTGAAAAACAAGATGATAAAGTCATTGCCATCAACTCCTCGATACAGGGTAAAGTGATTCAAATCACTCCGCAAACAATCTCAGAAGTCTTCAAACTCGATGATCAAAATGGTAAAACTTCCTTTGACAAAAACGAGTTAAAAGCTGATTTTCTGAAAAGGGGATATGCAGAACAATCAAAGGTAGATACCTTACAAAAAGGTTATTTTCCATCTGCACCCAGATTTTTATTCCACACACTTTTAAGTTGTGTTTCAAATAAAACAACAGCGTTTAACGAAATACCATTGAAGATTCAATGCCTGGGCTACGCTATTTTAAACAATAAAGATTACAACAACTCCCAGGAGATCTTCAATGACATGGTAAAGAATGTTGATAGCAAATCATTTCTTCTTTTTCCAAGATTTCTGAGCTATTACTTTAAACAAAAATTTGAAAAAGAGGATGAAAATTTGCCCAAACAAGGTGTCCATTTTCAAATAAAAGGCTTAACAAAAGAAACATTTTCAAGAATGATGGCACCAATAAAAACAAAAGCAGAGGTGTCTGAGCAGATTTCAGCAGTTACCACTGCTCCTCAGACATCTGCTGCTGAGCCCACTGCTCCAGGTGATCATAGCAGCACTACCACTGCTTTGAAACCCACACCTGAAATTACCAAAAAGACCAAGAGAAAATCATACAAAAAGCCCACCAAACCCAAGAAAAGGGCAACTCTGGAAGATGAGATCCCAGAGCAACTGCCTGTGACAACACAAATGTCACCACAAACCACTGCTGCTACTTCCTCACAGCAGTTGGTAGAAAGATCTCAACCATTGCCTAAAACTCCTCCTGCATCCTCACAACAGGATCAGGTTGTAACCACAGGGACCCCACAATATGAAGCTCTGGATTCAATCGGATCCATCTTCCTCAGTCCTGATCCCAAGGACATGTCTCTTTCAACTCCCATACTCTCACCAATAATATTACCACAATCAATAATATCCCTGTTGCATGCAGTTGATATTGCACAGACACAAACCAGTTCCTCTCTATCACCTATCACTGAGAGTATACCACCACAAGTGACTGGGTCTGATGCTTATACCTCTGCTATCCCAGCAACAGTTGAGGAGGTTACACTGCAGGAGTTCCAAGTAACTCTTGTCAGTAGTTCAAGTGGAGCAGCAACTACAACTGATGGATCAACAGATCTTCAGTTGGACAGTTGTTTCATCAGTCAGACTCCCTTGAAGGAAATTTCTTCCATAGCACCATCGGTAACCACCAGTGAGTTAATTCTAACCACTGGTACCATCAAAGGTTTATCAAGTGCTGAAGAAAGAAGTCCCTAGTACCAAGAACAAGGGGCATCAATGGGTGATTTTTGGGACTCTGTTCCTAAGTCACACATTGATACAACCACTGCTGGTGGGGATTCAGATGATCCTACTAACGTAGGTGATGATTCAAAATATCAGGAATTGACGGGCATAGTTGAAAAACTTGAAGATTCAGTTACTGAAATAAAGGATATGGTGCAAGAGATTTTAAAAGCTCAAAAAGCACAAGCCACTGCTGTTCCACCTCAAGCACCTGCTCCACCACAAGCATTTGCTGCAAATGAGCTCTGGAATATCTTTCAACCTTTACTTGAACACCAAAAGCAGATGGCTGATCAGCAGCATGAAACACATGTAAAAATGCTGACAAATATGGTGGAGTCAAGATTCAAAGATACTCAAGCAGATATCAAGGCTATAAAGGCCAGCATTCAAAAGACTGCCCATGGTGAAAAAGTTCCCTCCACTATCCTTTTTATGGATAACTCCCTTGCAGATAATGCCAAAAAGGGGGAGAATGTCAAGAAGATGAAGAAAAAGGGAATTGAAGATGGTCTGTATGTTGAACCAGAGCAAGAAAAACAGCCATCCAAACCACCTCAAAACACAACATCTGAAACTTCTATCCAAACATCTGATACAGTAGTGGTTACAAAAACTGCTGTCAGTAGCCAAACAGCTGCCATTTCTTCAACACACACCACTCCATCACACACCACCAAAACCATTGCCCTCACATCATCATCATTACCTCCTGTTATAAAACAGAAGACAACAGATGTTACAACATCTGCTGTAATGACAACAGTAGTTGGAACACCAGTTGTTTCAACCACTGTTAGTCAATCACAATCACAAACCACTGTCATTCATATCACAACCACTGAGCTATATAAGACATCATCAGCCTCTCCTACAATAAAAAGGAGAAGGATTGTCATATCTGATGATTCACCACCACCACCACCATCACCATCATCAAAAAATACCTCACCACCTCCATCTCCTGCTCAAAAGCAAAAGACATCTGCTGACATATCAGCAGTTGTAATGACAACAGCAGTTGAAACACCAGTTGTTTCAACAGCAGTTAGTCAGTCATCTTCCACTGTTTCTGTTGGTGCATTTTATGTGACAACAGCGTTGGATTGGTCTTTGGATATTAAACGAGTTTGGGCCGCGAAGACTTATGAAGACTGAATGGAATTCGAGTTTGTTGAAGCCCAATCTAGTCCAAGTTTGTATCAAGTTTTAGTCTATCTAGTTTAGCCCGATTTGTAAACATAATTCGAATGGGCTGAGCCCAATTCGAATTGTATAGGTTGTGCTATATAAACAACCTTTACCTAGAGTTTTAGGGTTAGACTTTTGGAGACTTTTGGAAACTTTTAGGCAATTGAGAGAGAGTTCGATACACAGATCATTGGCTGTGAGTTCGTGGAGATCTTTAGTGATTGTAAACGTTTACGTTGGATAATCATAGAAGATCAGTTGGTAAACCGTCTTGTGTTCTTGTTTCTGTTTGATAGGTTTATCAAGGGGATTCCGCACCCTTGGTAGATTGTCAGTTTTGTTAAGATCCATACGGATAAGGGACCTACAATTGGTATCAGAGCTTTTGCTCTTATGTACGGTTCAAAACTGATATTACAGATTCAAGGATTTTTTCGTGTTTGAAGATTTTCGGATTTTGTGTGAAGAACAGTGAAGAACATCGAAGAACAGTCAAAAATTGTGAGTGTTTGATTCGTTTTGGTTATTGATCTGATTTGTTTGCTTGTTTTTAGGAGTTTCAGTTGGAAAGTTATCAATCAGAGGATTCGTTGGTGTGAAAAATGCTGATTTTCGGGATTTATTATTGGAAGATTGCTGGTCTTGCTGGTCTCGACTGGAATTAGTGGTCTCGACTGGAGGTCTCGACTAGTCCTGTTTTCACTCGAAACGGTGGTCTCGACTCGAAACAGTGGTCTCAAGTTGTGCATATTTGACACGAAACGGAGTGGTCGCGACTCGAAACGGAGGTCTCGACTCGAAACGGAGGTCTCGACTCGAAACAGTGGTCTCGAGTTGTGCACATTTGACTCGAAACAGTAGTCTCGACTCGAAACAGTAGTCTCGACTCAAAACAGTGGTCTCGACTGGACTGTGTAGTTGCAAGTTTGAAAGAGGTGGAATTTTTCTAGGCAATCGTAAGAAAAATTTCGTTGTTTCGTGTTTAGAGAATCATCCGTAACTCATCTGGACAAACCGTTTGCACCGTTGGACTCCTTGGAAAAAAAACTCTGGAAAATCCCAAAAACGGTTTTAGACATTATATATCATTGGAATCGTAATCTTGAGACGAATCTAACGGTATAACCTAGTAAAAACAGGTTTCAGACTAAAATTGTACGGTTACCAGTCTGCAACGTTAAAATGTCAAACATGTCTAGTTTGAATGAGCTGTTGAGAATGGAGCATGAGGTTGGCACTACCAACAAACTGCCTAAGATGATGAAGGTGGAAAATTACCTGACATGGAAGGATCGTTTTCAATCGTTCATTGAATATCAGGATACTCGCATGTGGATATGCATTGAAGAAGGGTACATAGACCCAACACATGACTTTGAAGGCAGACCACGTAAAACTGCCTATGTGAACATGACAGATGCTGATAAAAAGATGTATGAGGCTGAAAAGAGAGCCTTGGCTGCAATCAAAATGTCCTTACCTGATAGCATCAATCATACTTTCAAGAGGTACACAAATTCCAAGGATATGTGGGATGCTTTGGAAAAGAGATATGCGGGAAATGCAGATGTCAAGAAAAACAAAGTTGATCTACTTAAGAAGCAGTTTGCTGTTTTCAAGTTCATGAAACATGAGTCACTTGAGGACATCATCACTCGCTACTATCATCTGATGTCAGAAATGGAAAATTATGATATCGATTGCTATACTGACATAGAGAAGAATGACAAGCTGCTCGACGCCTTACCTACTAAATGGGATATCTACACTCTCATGATCAAGGGAGAAGCAGATTATGACACAAAAGAACTGGAAGAAGTAGTTGGAAAGCTAAGAGCTTATGAGCTCAGTATGAAGAAGAAGGACACTGGATATGATTAGGTTCAAGATCCAGGGATTTACAATGGGCTTACATCTTCTTCATCTCACAATGCTTCTAGCGACTCTGCTACTGCTTTTCTTTCATGTGAAAATGAGCAGGTCACAGTGAATGAGGATGGTGATGTGTGTTTTGTAGTTGCTTCAGGAGGATCAACAGGAGCAAAGAAAACCTCAGCTTCTAAGCAGAATAGTGGTGTTAAGTCGATGCCTATGAGTGTGAAGTCTGCTAAAGAACATCTTGCTCTACTTGCTTCATTCGTTGCTTCCTATGAGAACGACATTCAGGGGAAGATATCTGATCCTGCCACGTTGGATGAAGATTATGATCAGATTAACCCTGATGATCTTGAAGATATGGATTTGCAATGGCAAATGGCAATGATTACTAGACGTGTGAAGAGGTTCATGAACAGAACTGGAAGGAAGTTTGTGGGGAAAACTGTTGGTTTTGACAAGACCAAAGTCAGGTGCTTTAACTGCCAAAGTTATGGTCATTTCGCTAGGGAATATCAGAAACAAAAGAATGAGACTTTGAGTCAGAGTTCAAACAATAGAAGTTCATCAAACAACTCTAACTCAAGGGCGTTGATCTCTACTGCAAGAGAGGGTTCATATGACTGGAGTATTCACTTGGAAAAAGATGAGAATGTCACTCAGGCATTCATGGCAGAGATAGTGCCAGTTGATGAAGGTGAAGCTACAGTAGATGATGCTAAGGTTGAGAGGAAAAGTGAAGCTGAAGTAGATAAGGCTGATCAGACAACAGATGCTGAAAAAGGAAAACCAAAGTCTGGGCATGAAAGGGAAGATGAAGCGAAAGATGAAATCATCAAAAGAATGGAAGCTCAACTTGCTGCTCTTATGGCCAACTCAGACAAATTGACAGGAGAGGTAAGTAACTCTGCTACTTCTGTTTGTTTAAAGTGTCGTAAATTACAGGGTGAAGTTGACAGGTTGTCAACTCAAAACAAAAGTCTGGTGAGCGAAATATCTAACGTAAAAGAATCAAATTTCTTTGCTAAAAGAAACGAGTCATCATATTTGAAAAAGATAAAAGGCTATGAGGCTGAAATTGAAGTTTTAACCAGCAAACTAAACGAAAAACTTCAAGTCATAGACTTAGCTCATGACATGATGGCTGAGAAAACAAAAGAGATTTCTGAAAAATGCAAAGAGTTGTCAGATGCACAACTCAAAATTGTTGAACTTGAAAAGAAATTAGGTCAATTCAGGGATTCTACTTTTGTTAAGAAACACATGATGGGTGGGTTAAAGAAGAGTAATGACAAGACCAGTGTGGGATTCAAGGGCTTTAATGAAGTCCCACCTCCTCTTAGTCATGACTATTCTTTCTTACCTGATGAAGATGAGTTCTCAGACTTTCTGTCAACATCACCAAGTAGTTTCACATCTAGTCAAGGTGATGTGTCTGAAGATAATGATGCTAAGAAGGAAAATAACAGCAAACCTGTTTTGAAAAAGACTCAAATCCTACGAATAAAAATCCAACTTTTGTTAAAAAGGTTAACTTTGTTCAAGGAAGTGACATGAAAAACGAAACAGCTGTTATTGAAAACGAATCAAATTTAAAGTTTGCAAAAAATAAGAACATAGAAAATCTTGAAACTAAGCAAACTGAACCAAATCCTTCTAAGGCATCATCATCAAAACCAGAATCTAGTTCAAAGGCTTCAGCTGAGAAGTCTTCGAAAAAGAGATCGTGCTTCAAATGTCACACAAAGGGACATGTAGCTAGCTGCTGTCCTAACAAAAAGGTTGAAGCACAAGTTAGTGAGAAACAAAGAGGGAAATCACCTGAGAAGCAAGGTGATAATGAGGAGAAAGTCTCAAATTCTCCAAAGAAATCTGCTCCAAAGCAACAACCGGGTGTTGCTGGTGGTATAGATAAGGCTGAAAAAGGAACTTCACAAGTTCCTCGTTTTCAAAGAAATCAACCAAGATTTCAGCCTGAATCTACATCAGGCAGATATGAAAGACATAGAAGTAACTCACCAAGAATGAAAAATCAAAATTCAAATAATTTCAGAAGTCAAGGTCAATATCAAAATCGATACCAAAATAATGGTGGTCGAACTTTTTATAACAATGGCTTTAGAAATTACAACAATCAAGGTTCTTGGAATCAAAGTCAAAATTTTCAAAGGTCACATAGTCCAAACACAAATAGGTACCCTCAGGACCAGAGACCTTATGGAAATCATGCCCCATTTCCATCAACAGGCCCAAGATCCAAGACTCCAGCTAGGAGTGATGGATACTGGATGGATGTTCCTGTAGTTGATGAATCTGGAAGACCCAAGACCATTAAGGCTTGGGTCCCCCAATCTAACTAATCTTTTGGTTGGTGTGTGCAGGAGCTGCTAAGGAGGATTATCAACTTATGGTATGTTGATAGTGGCTGCTCTAGGCACATGACAGGGGATGCGAGGTTGTTTTCTGAATTTGAAGAATATGATGGTGGACATGTTAATTTTGCTGGTGCTAAAGGTGGTAGGATAACTGGACGAGGAAAAGTGATGAATGGGAAGATCACTTTGGTCAAAGTGAACTATGTTGAGCAGCTTAAACACAATCTGATGAGCGTGTCACAAGTTTGCGACAAGGGTCACTCGGTCCACTTTACAAAATCTGAGGCATTGGTGTTGAGGTTTGGTTATTCCGGACGATTGGATAGTAATGCGTGCACCAAGGAAAAATGATACTTATGTCATGGACATGGGTGCTAAGGATCCAACTGCTGCGGTGGCGTGTTTACTGTCAAAAGCATCTGAAGCTGAATCTATGTTGTGGCATAGACGCATGGCCCATATTCACTACCGCAAAATGAATTATATCATTAAAAATGAGCTAGTGAAAGGGGTTCCATTGCTGAGGTTTCAAGTGGAAGATAAATGTCTTCCATGTAAAAAGGGAAAACAACACAAGAAACCTCATAAGTCTAAGACAGTAAATTCCATTAATACCCCTTATGAATTACTTCACCTGGATTTATTCGGTCCAGTGAACATGAGGAGCATAGGTGGAAAGTACTACTGTCTTGTTGTCACTGATGATTACTCACGTTATTCATGGGTTTTCTTTTTAGGTACAAAAGATGAAACAGCAGAGATGTTGATAGATCTTTTTACGAAATTGGAAAACGTCCATGATGCAAGGATCAAGAGGATAAGGAGTGATAATGGAACGGAGTTCAAGAATCGGATTCTGGATCTCTATTGTCTTCGAAAGGGAATAGAACATCAATATTCTGCTCCTTATACTCCTCAACAAAATGGAGTCGCTGAGAGGAAAAACAGGACGTTGATTGAAGCCGCTAGGACAATGCTTTCAGATTCAAAGCTACCAGTTCTTTTCTGGGGAGAAGCTGTGAATACAGCTTGCTACGTCCTAAACAAAGTTTTAACCGTTAAACGTTTTAACAAAACATGTCATGAACTTATGTTTAATGAAAAACCGAACTTAACAGGCTTTGAACCATTTGGATTACCCTGCACCACTGTGCGAAACAAAGATAAACAAAAATTTGGTGAGGTGGCTGACGAAGGCTACTTTCTAGGTCACGTGCCTAGCACACAGAATAAAAAGGTTTTTAATCTCAAAACTGGTAAAATTGAGGTTGTTTTTAATGTGGAAATTACTTCCTACAAACCTCAACAATCAACGAGTGGTCCTGCTATATTATATGATTATGAAAGTGTTTTTAAATCATTTGATATTCCTGAGGTTTCTGATGCAGATGATTCTCAACTGATTCAAACAGTGGTATGTGAAGACGATGAAGGTGAGTTCATGCCTAGATCGAATGTTGATATGTCAGATGCTGCAGAGACTTCCCAAGGTGCTGCTGATCCTGATTCAAGCGATAGTGAACCTGAACCCAATCAGGGGGAGGATTTCATTAATCCTTTTGCAAATCAGAATATTCAGGGGGAGATTGGATCAAACCTGGGTGATAATCTAGAAGTTGATGTTGTTGCTACTACACGAGCAAATAGATATCATCCGGTTGACATGATACTTGGAGATCCTACTGCAGGTGTTCAGACGAGAAGAAGCATAGCAGCAAATTCTGGGTTATTTGTTTCGATTGAGAAGAATGGGATTGTGAATGAGTGCTTGTATAGTTGCTTTATTTCCCAAGAGGAGCCGAAGAATATTCATATGGCTCTTAAAGACAATTCATGGGTTGAAGCAATGCAAGAGGAATTGGCGCAGTTCGCGAAGTTGAAAGTTTGGGAGTTAGTTGACCTTCCTAAAGGTGAAAGAGAGATTGGCACTAAATGGGTATTTAGGTGCAAGAAGGATGAAAGAGGTATTGTCACGCGCAACAAGGCTCGGTTAGTAGTCAAAGGGTTTAATCAGCAAGAAGGAATAGATTACAATGGGTGTTTGCACCAGTGGCAAGGTTGGAGGCAATTCGTTTGTTTCTGGCTTTTGCTTCATTCAAGGGCTTCAAAGTTTTCCAACTAGACGTGAAGAGTGCTTTTCTTTACGGGAAAGTCCAAGAAGTGGTGTATGTCTCACAACCAGATGGGTTCGTTGATCCAGACTATCCAGATCGAGTTTACAAACTTGATAAGGCTTTGTATGGGCGTGGTACGAGACACTGTCTACACATCTGATCAAAAATGGTTTTGAAAGAGGTCAGATTGACAGTACACTGTTCATCAAGAGGAAGAAGGAAGATTTTCTGCTGGTACAGGTATACGTGGATGACATCATCTTTGGGTCATCAGACGAAAACATGTGTAAAGAGTTTGAACAGGTGATGAAGAGCAAGTTTGAAATGAGTGCTATGGGTGAGCTGTCTTACTTTCTGGGATTACAAGTTGAACAGAAGGAGGATGGGATGTTTATTCATCAAACGAAGTATGTGTATGACATTTTGGATCGGTTCAAAATGAATGATTGCTCTACTTTCAACACACCCATTTGCGAAAATCACAATCTTGGCCTAGATCATGAAAGTACTGAAGATGTTGATCCTACTCAATACAGGGCGATGATTGGTTCTCTAATGTACTTGACTGCTTCAAGACCTGACATCATGTTTGCCGTATGCTTGTGTGCCAGATATCAGGCTAATCCGAAAGAGTCACACATGAAAGCAGTGAAGCGTATTCATCGTTACTTGAAGGGGAAACCTAAACTTGGGTTGTGGTATCCAGCTGATAGTGATTTGAGGTTCATTGCTTACACTGATTCAGACTTTGGAGGATGCAAATCAAACAGAAAGTCTACAACAGGTGGTTGTAAGTTCTTAGGAGGCAGGATCGTGTCTTGGCAATGCAAGAAGCAATCCTGTGTGTCTACATCTACGTGTGAAGCTGAATCTATTGCTGCGGGTAGCTGTTGCTCTCAGGTTCTCTGGATTCAACAGCAGATGCGCGATTACGGTTTGGATTTCACCCGTACTCCTATTATGATAGATAATAATGCCACTATATCAATCACAAACAATCCCGTAAAGCACAGTAGAACTAAACATATTGACATACGTCATCACTTTATACGGGATTGTGCTGAAAAGAGGCTCATTGAATTACACCGAGTCGACACACTAGATAACCTTGCTGATCTTTACACAAAAGCTTTTGATCGAGCTCGCTTTGAATACTTAGTCGAACTCAATGGGATGAGGAATCCTGAATAACTAGTTTTTCATAAGAATTTTGTAAATAGTTTACTGCCTTCTTAAAAATCAAAAATACAAAAACATTGAAAAATCAAAAACATAAAAAAAATATAGAAAATCAAAAATGAGTTTTCACTGTGTAAAAAAAGAAGAAATGATAGTACATCAGCAAGTTAGACTGTCACACTCAAACTGAATGAAAATGCTTAAGTGTGATAGCAGCTTCATCAAATGGTATACCAGTAGGCAAAAGCATGAAATAATCAACTTACCAATGTGATATAAACCTAAATGCACTGAGTATGAGTGGGGAACACATCAGTGGTGTATGGTTTAATGACCTTAAATCTTGCGTTGATAGATTGCCAAAATCTGAAGTTTTGGGTCTTTATACTGTTATTTCATCTGGGGATATCATGGGTGTCCTTCTGCTGCATCCAGATACATGCTGACCTAGACACACCCAGGATATCTTAAAAGAGCTAAAAATGCCAAAACCCTGCAAAATGAAGAAGCTCTCATAGAGAGTCATTCAATAAGTGCAAAATGCACAAATCGTACCAAAAATGTTAGATATTTTGGTCTCTCTGCTGTATGGAAGTACTGACCTGTTCACCAATTATCTAAACGTTGAAAAACAAAACGGATGAATTCAGTATACTCACCTACTACAATGAACCTTTGTGCATACCTTGATCGCGGGGGTATATCCTGAAGTGGGACACACTAGTATCTCAGTAATTAATTTTACCTTAACGTATCATACGGTAATGGTACTTGAAATGTTCATGTATTTTGTTTAAGAGGAAAAACATACTGGTAATCGTCTTGGACTGCTTTTCACGAAAAATTAAATAAAGAATTATATAATAGTGTGAAACAGTTTGATTGTGCTGATATGATCTTCTTACCGGTGATTCTCACAAAAATAGAGTGTTTATTGCTTTTCGTATTTCTTTGCTTTCAGAAAATACAAAAATACAAAAATAGTGTTTTTTTTCTGTTAAAATTCTTAATGTACGGAAAACTGTTATTCTTGGAGAAATTGTTACCGATAGGGGGAGACAGTGTTAGTAAGTGGGTTCAAAATTTTTAAATCATGCAGGTTATAAGGTGTTTGTTTAAAATTTGTGCGTGTTGGTGTTGAATTGGAAAGTTTTTAATCTGTGATACAGTTTAACGTTTGTTGAAAAATTCTTATGGTTTCTCGAGATGTTTGTTTTATAATATACAGATTGAAGTAGTGTGTTGCTAAAGAGTTGTTGTGAAGAGATGAGGAGTTTGTTGCTGCTTGGTAGAATCCTCCTTCTACAATGCAGAATGGATGCTGTGAAGACTTACTTGGAATGCTGAATCAAAACTTGGAAGACTTGGTGATTGGATACATCAGCTTAGGGGGAGTCTATTGCTGACAGAATTCATGTTGAAGCTGACGCTATCCAAAGAACAAAGACTGTGAGATTCTGAAGACTAAAGTTTCCTTTGCAAGCTATTGTCAAGGGGGAGTTTGTTGGTGCATTTTATGTGACAACAGCGTTGGATTGGTCTTTGGATATTAAACGAGTTTGGGCCGCGAAGACTTATGAAGACTAAATTGAATTCGAGTTTGTTGAAGCCCAATCTAGTCCAAGTTTGTATCAAGTTTTAGTCTATCTAGTTTAGCCCGATTTGTAAACAGAATTCGAATGGGCTGAGCCCAATTCGAATTGTATAGGTTGTGCTATATAAACAACCTTTACCTAGAGTTTTAGGGTTAGACTTTTGGAGACTTTTGGAAACTTTTAGGCAATTGAGAGAGAGTTCTATACACAGATCATTGGCTGTGAGTTCGTGGAGATCTTTAGTGATTGTAAACGTTTACGTTGGATAATCATAGAAGATCAGTTGGTAAACCGTCTTGAGTTCTTGTTTCTGTTTGATAGGTTTATCAAGGGGATTCCGCACCCTTGGTAGATTGTCAGTTTTGTTAAGATCCATACGGATAAGGGACCTACAGTTTCCACCAGTCTCACATCACAACCAGCAAAGCTCTACACCAGAAAAAGAAAACTTACTCAACCAGATGAGGACAAACATGATCCCATTGCTGCAAAATATCCATTGGAACTAGAAGCTATAAAAAAAATGAGATGAGGCAGTTCTACACTGATGATGATCCTTCAAAAAGAAGATTTCCTTCACTCGTTGGCTTCATGATTCCAGAGGATATGGATGAGTATCTTCAGCTCAAAACAAGACAGGCTAAGATAATAGCAAAAGTTGAGTGTAAAGGTCAGAGTGATAAAGCCATTGCTGAAAGATTGGAACTTCTGCTTATAAAAGTTAATCTAATAAAAGATTTTGCACATTAGCTGAGCAAAGAAAAGGCAGAACAACGAAAAGAGATGAGAAGAAAACTTCTTGCATACATAATGCAAGAAAAATTTTATCCTGCTAAAGAAAACCAATTTGATGAATGGCCAATAATGCTTTTAAAGCATGAAGCTGATAGGATTGATAGAATCAAGAAAGATCCTAAAAAGAAGAAAAATGGTCCAAATTGGAGCAAATACAAAAAGTTCATCACTGACCTAACAGCTGAGTATAAAAGGAAGAAACAGGAGTTGGTGGATGCAAAAGTGGACACTGCAAATGCCATATCAAAATGGTCAAAGCAGCAAACTGATGAAGCCTATGAAAGGCTGAAGAAAAGGAAGATAACTGTTTCAGGCACTTTAAAGAAGCATGAACAAATGATGAAGCTTGAACAGAAGATAGGAAACCTCAAAACACTGTTCCGGTCTACTTTTGTGACAAACCAAGAAGAAGGAGAACAGCTGACCAGTGAAGAGGTAAAGGAAAAGGAAGTTGAGTACTTCAAAGAAACCATCATGAAAATGGGTCTAAAAGAAGAGAACTCAGAAAAACTTCAAAACCTTTTTAAGAAGGTGTTAACTAAACCTGCATCACCATCTGCTTCAGAAGTTTCAGACATTGAGCCAGATCAACAAAAGAGACAGGAGCAGATAGAAAAAGAAACTGCAGAAGACATAGCTGCAGCTAACAATGTTATTGAAATGGCCTTCAAAAGAATGTCTGAAAGTCTGCAAGTTTTCTAAAGGCCAATATCTCAAAGCTCATCATCAAATAAATCTCTCCCAAGAAACCCATTGGGTTTAAAAGTACTAAAGTGGATGTCTGATCAAAAGACCCACGTATTGACCCTGGCCAGATCCAATGGCGAAGTGAAGTACATATCAAGGAAAGAAGCACTAGGCCTTAGTGTTGAAGATTTGCAGGATCTCATTGAACTTTCACTGTGCAGGGATGAGGATGACACAAGTTCCAAAGAATTTGAAGAAGAATTTAAAAGAAAAGCAAGGGAACTTCTGATGAGGAATAAAGATCCGGAATAATGAAGGGTTTTGGCATTATCTGTTCCAGGGGGAGATTGTTGGGATTGAACCCTACCAGAGGAACAGATAATGTAAAGCCAAAACTGGATCATGACAGTGGATTCACAATAATCAGCTGTTTACTTTAAGTTTTCCCCTTGACAGTGAATCAAACATCTGATATGCTCCAAGTACTGCCCTTATCAACAACTGCTGATCCTATAAACCACTATGAAACCAAAGCACTGATGAGGTTTAAAGGCTGAAGCTCAATCTACTGCTGAAATCCAAGTACTGCTGTAGAGTTAAAGCACTGCCCATTCAAGGCCTGATCACCCTTTGAAGAAAGCACTGTTGCTCATACAACAGTGGTTGATTACGTCAGTGGAATGAAGAGTCAGTGTTTATATATCAGTGTTTGGAATGTAATCAATGTCTGTATGGTCAGTAGTTGTAGAACAGTAGATAGAGTTTGTTAGTTTGTTAGATGTCACTTTCATGGTGACGTCAGCTGAGATGCCTCAGTGGTTTGGCTTTGTCTATAAATGGAGCAGTACTCTGTACTGTTACATTTGATTCGTTTTGAGAGAGTTCTTCTCCTCAATTCAATCCTTTCATCTTGTACAATCCAACCTTGGGGCATCTGGCTGAGGGGGAGTTTAGTATGTAAGCATATCTGTAATCATTTGATTCTTATTGTAAATCTTTTGACTAAATGAATTACATATGCTTTCTCAAAACTATTTTCTCCTTGATTATGTTTACAAAGTTTGTTATTCATTTCCGCTGCACTTAAAACTCTGTTCATCTCTATTGATTATACAATTTACACAAACAAACACTATCATGAGGGCCTCCGATCCTAACAACAACTGTCATTGTCTGAAATGGATGATATAGTATAGTTTGTAGGCGAAAAATCACTAGGAATGTTAAGTATGATTATCATGTTGATGATATTAGTCATGATCGCATTGATCATATAGACTATTAGATTTGAGCATAGCTCACCCCCTTGGGCAAGAAATCATAAAAGATTACAATTATCTTGTCATAATTGGACAATATAATATAGCCCGTAGGCAAAACATCATTAAGGATGTTAAATATAATCATCATATTGATGATTTTTAGTCATGATCGCATTGATCATATAGACTATTAGGCTTGAGCATAGCTCACCACCTTGGACATGGGATCATAAAGATCACAATGTCAATGTCTCAAATGGACAATATGTTATAGCCCGTAGGCAATACATCACTAAGGATGATAAATGATATGATCATCGTACAAGATGATATTAGTCATGATCGCACTGATCATATAGACTATGAGGCTTAAGCATAGCTCACCACCTTGGACAGGAACCATAAGGTCACAACTGTCCTTATTGTGACTGAAAATGTAGTATTATGATTCCTCTCCCTCCACATAGTTGGGAATTGTTGGAGATTTGGTACAGATATCATCACGAAGTTGGACGAGAGTTTTCTCCTTTCCACGCAGTTGGGAATTAGTTGGAGATTTTTAATGATACATTTCAGTCAACGTATTGAATATAAATTCTTCTCCTTATTCGGAGATGTGTCTCACTTGACGTTGAAAATATAAGTCCCTTTTTGTAGTGGGAATTTGGGAATACGTCGCAGTTGACGTTTAAACATAAGTCCATCTCCGCATTTGGAGATTTGGGAATACGCCTCAATACAGTCAGCGTATATGATCCGGCTTGATACAGTCACCTTTTAAATATATATCCTTCTCCACATTGGGAGATTCGGGGATGATTCGCATCGCATAGATGGATGAACTTTCTATCTCCTTTCCACACATTCGGGAATTAGTTGGAGATTTTAGATAAGTGTCGTCCTGTAGTTGGACGAGAATCACTTAAAGATTTTTAGGATTATATTGGTGTATGGGAATCAGTTTCCCACTACTATCACCTTTTTAACCACTACCATTGGTGGGAAAATCTAAGACAAAGTCTTTCATCATGGTCTTATTTTCTAGTCTTAATTACATAAGAACTAGTAGATCGAGCAATATTTAAAAGAAATTTATTTGCTTGATTGCTAGCGGTCCTTCGACTAATTGTCTTCACCCAATAGAGTTGGCACATTTAATCCTTCTCCTCAATTGGAGTTTCCAGGACACGTCTTATTTGACGTTTTTAAGTATATGCACTTATCCTTAGTTGGAGATTTAGTATACGCCTCAATATAGTACAGCGTATACGATACGACTCAATATAGTACACCGTTTAAAAATATACCCTTTCTCCTTATGGTGAGATTCAGGTATACGCCTCAATAAAGTACATCGCATATGGTACGACTCAATAAAGTACACTGTTTAAAGATACACCCTTTCTCCTTATGGGGAGATTCAGGGATACACCTCAATATAGTACAGCATATATGATACGGCTCGATAAAGTACACAGTTTAAAAATATACCTTTTCTCCTTATGGGGAGATTCAGGGATACGCCTCAATAAAGTATAGCGTATATGGTACGGCTCAATAAAGTACACCGTTTAAAAATACACCCTTTCTCCTTATGGGGAGATTCGGGGATACGCCTCAATATAGTACAGCGTATATGATACGGCTCAATAAAGTACACCATTTAAAAATATACCCTTTCTCCTTATGGGGAGATTTAGGGATACGCCTCAATAAAGTACAACGTATATGGTACGGCTCAATAAAGTACACCATTTAAAAATACACCCTTTCTCCTTATGGGGAGATTCGGGGATACGCCTCAATATAGTACAGCGTTTATGATACGGCTCAATAAAGTACACCGTTTAAAAATATACTCTTTCTCCTTATGGAGAGATTCTGGAATACGCCTCAATAAAGTACAGCGTATATGGTACGGCTCAATAAAGTACATCATTTAAATATAAGCCCCTCTCCTTATCGGGAGATTTGGGGATATGTCGTCTCATATTTGGACGAAAATTCGCACTTTTTCAACCACTCATTGGTGGGAAACATGTGCTTTTGGCCTTCTCTATCGTACAATCAAGAGATCCGTTTGATAAGGTAGGAGAAATAAATGTGACCTTCATATTATTTTAAGGAAAAATCATAAAATGGGCTCCATAAAATCAATGATTTTTCTTATGGCAGTATTATCGCCAAAGTATATTAGATGCTTACTATTAGACGATATCAGTACAATATGACCGATGGTAGATCTTAGTGGTTCCATGCATTAAACCGTCATACTGGTCAGGCATAAAAGCAATCTATGGGACACGCTGAGATACTGCCAATTATCATATGGCGCTTCTATCAAACTAAGTTTGGCATTCGTAGTTGTTAAAAATCAATGAATTAAAAATCATTGTCGTACTCCAGTTGGAGAAATTGCTGGCGAGAGTTGCCAAATTTATATAATATAATATATACCCTGATGGGTTTGAATTAATCAAGCTCGAAGACTCGAAATTATATGCTTTAAGCATGAATCAGAGAAAGTGATTCCTTTCTCTGCTTATTCTCTAAAATGAGAGAACATTTGAATCAAAGAATAGAAATTTGGTGCAAAGTGCACATATATCTTTGCCATAATACGGCTTTCCATAATTGTTGCTGTTTCAATCAGCTGGTGAGATATCACCGGAATGTTTATCAAATATGATAGACTTCAGATTCATGATTTAGGATATCACAAGATTTCAAAAGATATAATATCAGATGGAAAGGTTTAGCATCCTCGTATAGGAGTCATCGTCTCCAAAACAATGTAGTTCACCATATGGAACTCCATGCTACTCAAGGTAGAAATCATCGAGTCCGCGACCCATCATAGATTCTTTATCTGGTCCGCGACATCTTGGCGGTATAAAATCAATAACTACAATATAGATTAAGAGTAATCTTATATCCAGGTATAGACTAGGAGATTCTTTTTAAAGGAATCTGCATTTTGTGATATTTGAGATTAGACACTAAGGGCTAGTGTCTAATTCACTCAAACTGTAGCTCTGATACCAACATGTCACACCCCGATCTCCGGTGGGCCTGGAAAGGCAAAATAGTGTTGGTTGGGGCATCTCATCCTTGGATGAGATATTTCTGGTACGTTGGCATGTGTCGCATTTCCTAACAAACTCTAAAGCATCCTTAACTACCGAAGGCCAATAAAAACCACAATCAAAGACTTTTTAGGCGGTAGTCTATGGACCGTGGTGACCACCCGTTAATCCCTCATGAACATGCCTAAGGATCTCTAACCCCTCTTCTCTTGGCACACACCTCCTAAGGATTCTATCTACTTCTATCCTAAAGAGGTATAGGTCATCCCATATGTACTTTCTCGCATCTCGGAACAACTTCTTCTGTTGGGCACTCATATCCTTCAATACATGTCCGTTTCCAAGGTAATTCACCAAATCACTAAACCGTGGCATACCTTCCTTCTTCACCGCAAAAAAATCAATTAATTCGTGAAAGAATCGATCTTATATCGCCTCCTCACGAATCTCCTCTCTCCTCGGATCCTCTAATCGTGATAGATGATCCACCGCAACATTCTCCGCTCCTATCTTATCCTTAATTTCGATGTCAAACTCGGAAAGTAGGAGAATCCATCGTATGAGATGAGGCTTAGCATCTTTCTTTTGGAAGAGATAACGCAAAGCCGAATGATCGGTGAAAACGATGGTTTTTGAAAGCATGAGGTAAGAACGGAACTTATTGAATGCGGACACTATGGCTAGAAGTTCCTTCTCAGTGGTGGTGTTGTTTTCTTGGGCATCATTGAGGGTTTTACTCGCATAATAGATCGGGTGAAAATGATTCTCCCGTCTTTACCCCATAACCGCACCGACCGCGTAATCACTCGCGTCACACATGAGCTCAAAGGGCAAGCTCCAATCGGGCGATATGAGAATGGGGGCACTCACGAGTTTCTTTTTTAGGAATTTACATGCTTTACGACACTCCTTGTCGAAGACAAAAGGAACGTCCTTCTCAAGGAATCGGGTCATGGGGCGTGTGATTTTGGAAAAATCCCTAATGAAACGCCTATAGAAGCCCGCATGACCAAGGAAGCTTCGAATCGATTTAACACTCATCGGTGGGGGAAGCCTACTAATGGTGTCTATCTTAGCCATATCCACCTCTATGCCAGCTTGAGAAATCTTGTGTCCTAGAACTATCCCTTCCGTCACCGTAAAGTGACACTTCTCCCAGTTGAGCATCAACTTCGTCTCCACACATCTCTTCATCATACTATCAAGATTACCTAAACACTAATCGAATGAGTTGCCATAAACCGAAAAGTCATCCATGAAGACCTCCATGGAACTCTCAACCATATCTTGGAAGATGGCAACCATACACCTCTGAAAAGTCGCCATAGTGTTAAATAATCCAAACGGCATGCGTCGGTACGCGTGCGTACCATAGGGACATGTAAAGGTCGTCTTCTCTTTATCATCCGGTGAGATGGGGTTTGGAAGTAACCTGAAAATCCGTCAAGGAAACAATAGTATTGTTGCCCCGCCAGACGCTCTAGCATTTGGTCAATGAACGGAAGCGGTAAATGGTCTTTTCAGGTGGCGTCGTTTAATTTTCGGTAATCAATACATACTCGCCAACCAGTGTGTCACACCCCGATATCCGGTGGGCCCGGAAGGGGACAATCGTGACAGTTGGATAACAGTTATCACAATATAATAACATACAGTGGAAGTATTGGATTAAAATTTATTAAAATAAAGCTTGAAAGTATAAATGTATTATAAGTGTTCGATACAAGCCCACAGGCAGGATCTAAATAAACAGAGCTTTAGACATCATAGGTCTTAAGCATCAGGAGTGCAAATTCCTTAGCCTTCATTCTAGCCGACCCGTATTCCCAGCCTATAATAAGGTTCCATACCTGCTGTTCAGTCTTTTGAAAATACGTCAGCCAAAGCTGGTAAATACAATTAACTGACTCTTTGGAAAAATAGTTTTTCGAAAAGAGTTTTATACATATAGATAACCCGTAGGTGATCTTTTAAATACATGTTGGGATTTTTCTTGTTACGAGATTATATACTTGATTAACCCATTGGGTTGTCCGGACATGGTATCATTAACCCCCAATTATATCAATTATCAAGTAAACGGACTAAACCGTATTCTTACATTTTTGCACAATCAGAGGCGACTTCCTTATGTAATAATCTCTCCAAGAGGCATATTTGCCATCCCAAGTTTACACTAAAATAAGTCAAGAGTATTACCTTATTGCTAGCTTCCAATCAACAAGACTATATTTGGCAAAAGCCGCAAGTCTAAGTATTATTGACCTAAGTCCGATTATCTGGGGGTACTATAGTCTGGAATGAACAGATTTATTATCTGTTAGAATGTATACAGACCAAAGGTAGTTCCTCTAGACATGACCCGATACTTAAGAATAGGTTCGCTAGATTAAGCGTATATCGAATAGAATGTGGTTTAAACCCAACAAGTACTAGGACTTGTATAATATGGGTAAACATAATACATTCTGGATTTTGAGATCAAAACGATAAGGTTAAACCCATTTTCGATAAACTCAGTAGGAAAAAGGTTTTATATGAAAATCATGCTTTAAAACCAATTTGTGTGTTATAAAGGCATTATCGTCATTTAAGAACATAATACAAGCACTTGTGCATAAACTCAGTTTATAATCTGAACTGATATCCCAAAATATCCTAATTATGATATTAAATCAGTAGGCAATGAGTTTGGTATGAAAATTATGCTTAAAAACCAATCTATGCGCATAACAGGTGTCCTAACAGGTGTACAAAACCAGTAGCAAGTCCATAGATTTGGTTTGGAGGTTTAAACTTGCTTGGAGTGGCCACCAAGCCAAAATTCGATCTGCAGGTACTCACATACGGACTGTATGGTCCCTTGTATACGGTCCGTACGGACCTAGTCAGTATAACCTAGGTTTCAACTGTTGACACTTTTGGCCCCTGAACCCTCAAACTTGCACGTAACGTCATTTAACCCCCATTAACCATATTTTTAAGCTCCATAAGGAAGTTAAAGTATATTTAACTTGAATTATGCTAAAAAATGTCATGGATGTCAGTTCGTTCGGTCATACAGTCGTTTTTTCGCTTAATTACGACGAACGTTCGAACGGACGCGAAAACAATCCAAATTACGCAACGAATGGTATTTTTGCATTCCCATCACTAATGTGACACCCGACTTTTCAGGTCGTACCGTACAATTGTAAAACGTGTTGTGAATAGATAAAAAGGCTGTATTTGACTGATTATGATGTTTATATATGATATTTAATGAGTTGGTAAATCCAAACATTGGTAAAAATTATGTTGGCAACGATAAAATAAACGCTTATCGAGTAACGATTAAAATGCGAAACGAACGTCGGTGACCACCCTATTAGTGTTAAAATTCTAAAAATAGTCTGTTATGATTTGAATATTAATTTTAATCATATTCGTGAGGAAAAATAAATTAAAACGCTAATAAACTCTATTTTTCGAGTTTGAGCGTGTACCGCACGATACTGCGCGTATCTGACAAAATACTGTCAACGCAACCAGTCAAGACAACTGGTAAATATTTCAGTAATAATTTAGTGTGATTATTTTTATAGAATGGTAAAAATAATTTAAAACTCACTAAAACGGGGTTAAAATGCTAGTTAAAATACCCGGTAATCAGTAAAATACCAGCTTAAAGCCTATTATATGTATATATATATATGTGTATGTACGTGTATATATGAGAGAGAAAGGGGTTGGTGGCAGCCTTAGGAGTGTTGTACATTCTCTCTCTTGACATGTGTATTCCATGCAAAGAGTATACTCATTAGAACTTCTTGAAATACACCCAAACATCACCCATTTCAAAATTAAACCAATTTCATCTTCTCCTACACGTACAATCAGCCGAACACCCCTTTACCACTTTCAATTTTCATTTTTCAATTTTGTTCTTGAGAATCCAAGTCCATTTCAAGAAGGTTTCAAGGCGTTTTGAAGATCCAAAGGTGTGTTCAAGATGAAACAAGCTCCAAACATCAAAAATCTTGTCAAAAACCCACTTGAATCTTGAAGGTATAAAATTTCTTTTAAAAACATATTCATGATTCTTGGTGTTGTTCTTGATGTTGGAAGTTTCTCTTGATTCTTAGAAGATTTCACAAACTTGAAACTAAAATAAATGGGTTTTTATACAAAATTTAAAACGGAACTTGTGTGTATGTTGATATGGCTGAAAATGAGAGTGTGTGTGGATTAGAGATTGAGTTTTGATGTTACTTGATTTTGATGATCTGATTTATGTGAAACAACATGCATGCATGATCAAGTGATTATTTGGTAGAAAGATCTATGAATAAAGAATGTTATGAAAAGTAAATTTTTGAAACCGTATACACATATATGTATATGGCCGTGTATGTATGTATATACATACATGCATGTGAATTTTTGACGATTAAAAGTTTTAGATATGTAAGAATGTGTATGTTTTGCATTTATGATAAATGATTGGATAAGGATCATATGAATGTTGGAATGTTTGGATTAATAAAACATGAGATAAATAAATGTGTAGATGCATTTAGTTCATGTAAAATGATTGTGATATGATATGGGTGCATTAGATGCTTGTACTTAAGCATGCATGATGATGTAGGGTCATGAAAAGATGATTTGAATATGGTTTGATAAAGATAAATTTTAATCAGGCCCTAAACACTAAAAATAATAATATTTGAAGTATTAAAATGATATATAACTTTGTCATAATGTTTACTAGCCTTGCATGTTGTACTTAGTGCATTAGGAGTTGAAAAATACGTGAAATCGCATGATTTATGTGACTTACACAAAAACAACACTAATCTGATTATAATAATCATTTTAATCAGTAAATAACATGTATTGTGTTAAAATATCAAGTCATTCCGAGTTGGGATGATTATAGTAACGTTTAACGCAAAACTATGCGTTAAAACTGTCAAAAATCGGCTTTTCGAACGATTTATATGAAACTCATTTAGATCAGTAAGTTGATGTGCGTTAGGTATGATATTTTTTAGTTATATTTTAAGCCCTTTTTACACTTTAGTCAAGTTTTAAATTTATAAAACACGATATTCTACTAACACTAAACACACATATGGGCAAGTGCACCCATCGTGAGCGTAGTATAGCGTTGGTAAGATACCGAGGTCGTCCAAGGACACAAGAGCTTTTAATACCGGTTTATTCTCAACGTCTAATCAAATCAAAATTTTAGAAAAGGTTTTTAAACATGAAAATAAAAACTAAAAATGCTGAAAATAAAAATAAAATAAAAACAGATAGACAAGATGAATCACTTGGATCCGACTCGCCTTTAGTGTAACCTTTGATGATTTCCGCACTTTTGCACTTTTTAATAGATTATATTAGTCAAGTAGTAGGCCTCTCTTTTGAAGGTGACGTTACCGTCAACCCTATAGTTTGAGTCAGCAAGGATACAATCCTAAAGGGTCGGAATAATGAAAGATAATTAATTAAGTTATTAATGCATAATGTGGTAGGCCCCTCTTTTGAATGTGACATTACCCTCGGCTAAGTGGTTTGAGTCTGCAGGGATACAATCCCAAGTAGCCGGATTAATGTATTAATAGTAGTTTACATATGAGGGGATCAAGCCATTCACACCCCCGCCATCCAATACCAGTGGGTATTGAAGGAGGTCCTAGTAAGCTTGACCCAGGTCCTTGCAGGATCTATACACTGAACAAGGCAAGAACCTTACCAAACCATTCCCTTAACCCCCGACCAGGTAGCCAACATATCTCTATATAGACCGTAGAGATATGAATGGTGTAAATCTTTTATTTTATATAGACAGTAAAATAACACCAAGACACCACGTACAAATGATAAGGAAGTTTCACCTTCAACATAAGAAACTAGTTATTAAAGTCATCAATACAAAACCAAATAAAAAGTATGAGAAGATTAAAAATCAAAAGTATTACACTAAATGCTTGTCTTCACCAAGTGATGTAAGAGACTTAGGCAAACATGGCCTTTGATTGTCAAGAACTCTTACTATCAATCTTGGATCCCGAGACTACTACACACACTCTATGATGGATGATGGATGATGGTGGTGGATGTGGGTTGTAGTGGTGGTGGAGTGTGGGTGAAGTGGGAGAGAGGTGGTTTGCCAAGGGATGCTTTTGAAGTGAACCAAGCACCTCTATTTATAACTTGCACAGAAGCCCGAACATGGCCCCGTGTTCATTGGGCACGGCCCCGTGTCCATCATGTTTCTCTTTCTTCATTAATTGCAATTTGTCTGCATTAGCTCCACACGCCCCCGTGTCCGCTGGGCACGGCCCCGTGTGCAGAAGTGTATCTGTACTATCAAGATTTGCTTGGATTCTATGAATCTTAGCGTTGACCACGGCCCGTGTCGAGCTGGGCACGCCCCCATATCGGGAATAAAAGCTTCTATAGCTTTGTCCTTTTTGCAGACACCTGGCCACGCCCCCGTGTCCGCTGGGCACGGGGCCATGGTCAGCCTTCTGTTTCTTTGTTTTTGCTTGGGAAGATGCTGTCGAGGGGTCGGGCATGCCACGTTTATTCCTTTCCTTGTATTTATGTTAGATTTTGCTTCATATTTGTTCCTTTTGTTCATTTACGCTCATTTAGTCCTGAAAATACAAAAAGGAAGACAAAAGCACACTTTTTCCAACATTAGTACTAAAAAGGGTTAGTTTTGTGCCTTAATTGATGTAATTTATATGTTGCATTTTACTCACATCAAATACCCCCACACTTGAATCTTTGCTTGTCCTCAAGCAAAACTCTTTATAATGTGGCTTACACTTCCAAATGGAATTGGTAGAAGAGAAGTTTTGGGCTTGTCTTTAGTGTCGGGAATCCAAGATCTTTATTAGGCTGTATTTCTATGCTATTTACAATCCTATTCGTTATGATTTATTTAGAACATTTCATAAGAGAAATTACTTATTTGGGCATAACATGCCTCTTTAAAATTCCATTTATATACAAGTTCACATACCTCACGGGATATCACTCAACACTCGGCCGAAGATGTATTTTTGTGAAACACTCGAGACCGGCATGGAACTTACTTCTACCATATGCATGCCAAGCAATCAATCCTCCTCCTTTTTAACTATATACCTTTGTAAATATCAAGAGGACTTGGGGAAGGGTTAGGCTTGGGTTAAAGGTATGTGGTTTTGGGTTAGTGGTTAGTAAAAAGGGCGAAAAGCATAAAAAGCGTCGGTCGTCGCAAAACATTTTGTTTTTGTGACTTTTATTCAAATGAAGCATTTTCAAACAAAGTTTCTTTTGAGGAACTTGTTTGTTTATTGCTATGCTTCAAATTTATATATATATATATATATATATATATATATTTGATAAGGAATGTCACATGAAAACCGAGCTTTTTACTAAAATAAAGGGTTTAAAAATAAAAAGGGTTTTGGTGGGTAAAGGGGATTTGTATTGTGGGTTTAGAAATGAAAAGGTTTAGGCTCAAAGGGGTTAACTAGAGGGATTTTGGGTAGGTGATAAAAAATGAAAAATAATGGTGTTGAAAAGAAAAAGGGTTAGTCCTAATGCCTCCATCATTTACTTACTTAGGTTTAAGTTGGTAAGGACCGGGAATGTATTGTCATGGCAAGTTCGAGAGTCGTAACAAACCAAGCGGCTATTCACACAAGAAACGAAAGATGATCATTTAACTTAAAGATGTATGCTTTTATGCTCAATAAAGGCTCAAAAACTCACTTTTTGTGGGAATGGGTTTATAATGTGATCAAGTATATATAATCAAATTTTGACTAGATTTGTCATGCCTTTTCATAATTTTCTTATGTTGGCTCTTTTCATCACGACGCTATCGGTTGTAAATTTGCAAAAATATAACCTTTTTAGAACTTGTTATTCCCAAATTAAACCAAGACAAGTAAAAATGAAAAGTTTTTGAAAAAAATTGGGGTGATTAGCAGTTCTAATAGAGTTTTGTGTAAGGCTTGTTATTAGGACTTGCAAAATTCAAGGTTTTAGCATCCCCCCCCCCCACACACACTTAAATTACACATTGTCCTCAATGTGTCCCAAAAATAAGTTTTTAGGTTGATTGAATGTGTAAAAAGGTGTTAAAAACAAGGTTTCGGTGTTACTGGGCATCTGGACATGGTCCCGTGCTGGATGAGCACAGCCCCGTGGTCAGACTGCCAGTAACGAAAACTTACAGAAGGTGGACATGGGGGCGTGCTGGATGAACACGACCCCGTGTTGGGCAGAAATTAAACAAACATCAGCAACAGGGTGGTGGACACGGGGGCGTGCCGGCTGGGCACGGTCCCGTGTTGACAATCTGCAATCTCCAAAAACAGGTTTTGGCTTTCGGTTCTGGTTTCCGGGCTTATGTAGCACTAATACTTAGTGCTTCGAAGCCTCTTATGTACCTGTTTTACTTAAAAATACCACACCATACCACACAACATAACAAACATCCTACCTTACCATAGTTTCAACATCCACAACACAACTAAAAAAAAAGAAAAATGCAGGAAAGTAAAAGGGTTACGGATAGTAAATTGTTAGACAAGTGACACGCAGGCCATGAAATTGTTTGCTAAAGATAAGGGGGTTAACCTGTTATGACCTTCAACCATGTTACATCACCTCCAACGCCTCCATCTCAATCCATGTCGTCGTCCTCATCATCTCCTCCTTGGCCCGCCATGTACTCCCGGATGTTGCTGATGACATCCTGCATGTCGGAGATGTTCCTTTCTATAACTCCGACTCGGGTGTACGTGTTGCTTGCCATATTGTAGGTGTTGTGGGTGCACATGAGGTTTTCCTGCAAAACATCATGTAAACTTTGAAAATTAGGAAAACCACCTCCTTGAGAGGAGGATTGGCCCGGGTCACCATGATGCTGATACTGTTACTAGGGAGGAGGACAGATTTGTGGAGCGTGAAGGACGAGAGCTTCTTGAGGGTTCCACACATGCCCTTGAACCGTTTGAAAACGAATAGTTCCGTCACCCGCTTCGTTTATAATCCCCATCGAGCGGAATATAACGAGATCCACCTTACCCGACCATGGCCCCTTTTTAAAGGACCTTGGCATCCTTTGCACAAAATGCTTGAAGAGGCGGTAAACCCATCCTCCGAAGAAGATAGGGTCGGGGGATTGGCTAGCTGGTTCAGGTGCATGTTGCGTAGGAGCAAGTATGGAACATCGAGGTTTATACGGTTGTGAATGCAGTGGAGGACCATCAGATCACGCAAACCTACATCACCACTACTGTCGTGTCTCTGGCAGAGGGAGTAGCTGAGGACCCTATGGATGTAGCGGTAGAGAGGGTCCCGCAACTATGTGCTCTTGGTCTAGCTCGGGTTATAGTGTCCTTCCCCAATCTGAGCCCATACTGCTTGACGTTGGTCTGATGGGAGTTCACGGAGACCACCCGTGTTTTCCTCATTCCCAGCATCTGCCTCATCATATAACCCGATGATAGCCCCAAATTGTGCAATTGATATTAAGAACGTTTCCCCTGCACAACGAAATTCCACCCCCTCATTGTCAAATGGCTTCGCTTTTTCCTTGAAGGCAAGTGTGCTATAAAATTCCATGTTATACTCATGCACGGAGTGGAGCCTGGTGCAGAGAGCTGCTCTTAGTGGACCGGTAACAAGGTTGTTGAAGCGGTCGATTTGGCCTACTACTTCTAGAGTATCCAAGAAAACTTGTCAGGGGTTTTCTTCGGGCCTCTCTTGAGAACCTCAAACCGTTCTTGAGCAGCCCACTCATTCGAGTTGAACCTGGTAAACTTCTTGGCCATCTGAAAGAAAACACCAAACAGTTAGCATTAAACAGTAAAATTTTCGAAGAAAACTGAAAACAGTTGGCCGAACACGGCCCCGTGTTCAGTGAACACGCCCCATGTTCGCCAAAAATCAGCTGGACACGCCCCCGTGCTCGTTGAGCACGGCCCCGTGCTCAGGCGTCTGTTTCCCAAAAACTTCATTTTTCGACCCGGTTTCAAAAACTTGAAAATTTTTGGTATAGTAGGGGCGGTTTTCCCCGAAAATGAAACCCCAAGTGCCGTTTTTCCCAACACAAACCGTTTACCCCTTTAATTTCATCTTTTTCGGGTCAAAAACAAGGGTTTGAGGTATTTGTGAGAAATCGGGCAAATCTACAAACAATACAAGTTGATTTACTTCTTATAACATGCATCTATGCTAATACTAATAGATCTAAGCAAAACTTTGAGGTTTGATTCGGCTCAAGTTGAAGAACCCTAGATTTTTCCCAAATTTTTGATGTTATACTACATGCAAGTGATTAATCTAACTAATTATGATGATAGAATCATACCTTGACGTTGTCGGAAGTCAGAAAAACGTGGAAATCTGCAGAAATTTCCTGTGGAACCAGAGAGTTTGCGGGGAAACGGGTCGTGTGGAAGTGAAGAATGACTAGAAAAGGGGGTTTTATCCCGACAGTTACGCGGACACGGCCCCGTGTTCGCTGAACACGGCCCCGTGGGCGGGTAAATTTTTTTTTTATAAGCATGCGTGAGTGACCTGTTTCCCGAAACTTGGTTTTAGAAATCTTACCGATTTAGAAGCTTTCCCGTCATTCGTCACTTACAAGATATGATGTTGATGCTTAAACCTTTGTTTAATCTTCAGCCGCTTGTAGTGAGATTTCCTCCTCTTCATCCTCAATGAATCCTCAATAAAGCTTTAGCCGTTGGCCATTGACTTTGAATGGGATTCCATTTCGAGATCTAATATCAATTGCACCGTGTGGAAAAATGTTGGTGATGGAAAAAAGGTCCTGTCCACCTAGACTTTAACTTACCAGGAAATAATCGAAGTCGTGAATTAAACAATAGAACTTGATCTCCTACCCGAAATTCATTAGGTTTAATGTGTTTATCATGCAAATTTTTCATTCTTTCCTTATAAATTTCAGAGTTAGAGTATGCATGATTCCTTAATTCGTCTAATTCATTTAATTAACAAAATCGATTTTTACCAGCCATTTCTAAGTCTAAGTTTACGTTTTTAATTGTCCAGTAGGCTTTGTGTTCTATCTCTACCGGTAAATGACAACTTTTTCCATAGACAAGCTTATATGGGGTTGTACCTATTGTTGTTTTATATGCAGTTCGAAAAGCCCATAAAGCGTCGTCTAACCTATCGGACCATTCCTTTTTATTTAATCCTACGGTTTTTTCAAGTATTCTTTTTAAACCTCGATTAGTCACTTCGGCTTGTCCGTTTGTTTGAGGGTGTTACGCTGTTGAGACCCGGTGATAGACCCAATACCTTGTTAAGATTTTTTTGAGTTGATGGTTACAAAAATGGGTACCTCTATCACTTATTAATGCTTTTGGAGTTCCAAAACGAGAGAATAATCGTTTTAGGAATCTTACCACAACTCTTCCATCGTTTGTTGGAAGCGCTTCGGCCTCGGCCCATTTAGACAAGTAATCCACTGCCACAAGTATATATTTGTTTCCTTTTGATGGTGGGAAAGGTCCTATAAAGTCGAGTCCCCACACATCAAAAATTTCACAAACAAGAATGCCATTTTATGGTATTTCGTTTTTGGAAGAAATATTACCTGATCGTTGGCATGCATCACATGTTTTGACAAGACTTTGGGCGTCTTTGTAAATGGTTGGCCAATAAAATCCTGAATCAAATACCTTTTGTGCGGTACTACCGGCACCATGATGTCCTCCGTATGGACCTTCATGACAATGGCGGAGAATTCTTCTTGATTCACTACCATGTACTCATCGACGGATAAGTTGGTCGGCACACATTTTGAAAAGATAAGGATCTTCCCAAAAGTAATGCTTTACATCGGCAAAGTTTTTTTCTTTGGTGATGTGGTCATCCTTTTGCGACTATACCGCTAGCTAAGTAGTTAGCATAGTCGGCGTACCATGGCTCTTCTCGGTATTCCACCATTTCTAGGGACTCCATTGGGAATTTCTCATTGATTAGCTCGTCCCTAGTTGCCTCCAAAGCTGGATCTTCCAAGCGGGAAAGATGATCTGCAGCGGTGTTTTCTGCTCCTCTTTTGTCTTTAATTTCAATGTCGAAATCTTGGAGGAGTAGAATCCATCTAATTAAACGTGGTTTAGCATCCTGTTTCTTAAAGAGATACCGAATGGCTGCATGGTCTGTATAAACTATCGTTTTAGAAAGAACAAGATAAGAACGAAATTTATCAAAAGAAAATACCACAGCTAGTAATTCTTTTTCTGTTGTTGTGTAATTCTCTTGTGCATCATTACGTGTTTTACTAGTGTAATAAATTGGGTGAAAATGCTTATCTTTTCGTTGTCCAAAGACAGCTCCAACTGCAAAGTCACTTGCATCACACATGATTTCGAAGGGTAATTTCCAATCAGACGCTATCATGATAGGTGCATTGACTAGCATTTCTTTTAGTGTTAGAAACGCTTGGTTGCAGTCCTTGTCAAAGATAAAAGGGGCATCTTTATCAAGTAATTTTGTTAGAGATCTTGAGATTTTTGAAAAGTCTTTGATAAATCGTCTTTAAAATCCAGCATGCCCAAGGAAACTTCTGATAGCTCTAACGGAGGATGGGGTGGTAATCGAGAAATAGTGTCTATTTTTGCTCGATCAACCTCCATTCCTTCGCTTGCGATTTTGTGACCGAGTACTATTCCCTCTGTTACCATGAAATGGCATTTTTCCCTGTTAAGGGCGAGGTTAGTTTCCTCACATCGGGATAGCATTCGTTCAAGGTTATCGAGGCATTGGTCGTATGAATCTCCAAAGATAGAAAAGTCGTCCATGAAGACTTCCATTGTCTTTTCTATCATGTCATGGAAGATGGCCACCATGCAACGTTGAAAGGTTGCGGGGGCATTACATAGACCAAAAGGCATGCGTCGATAAGCAAAAGTTCCGTAGGGACATGTGAATGTTGTCTTTTCTTGGTCTTCAGGTGCTATCGGTATTTGAAAATAACCTGAAAAACCATCTAAGAAACAATAAAATTTGTGACCGGATAATCTTTCTAACATTTGATCAATAAAGGGTAAAGGAAAGTGATCTTTCCCTGTTGCCTCATTTAATCGACGGTAATCTATACATACTCTCCATCCTGTGACGGTTCTTGTTGGTATTAATTCATTTTTCTCGTTAGTTACTACCGTCATACCTCCTTTTTTAGGAACTACTTGGACGGGACTTACCCAAGGACTATCGAAGATTGGGTAAATGAGTCCGGCGTCAAGTAATTTGATGACTTCATTTTTAACCACTTCTTGGACGTTTGGATTTACTCTACGTTGTGGTTGTATCACCGATTTGTAGTCATCATTCATTAAAATTTTGTGCGTGCACATGGAGGGACTTATTCCTTTAATATCTACAAGCTGCCAAGCGATCGCGTTTTTGTGTTTTTTCAAAAGTGTGATTAATTTTATTTTTCTACACTAGTTAAATTTGACGAAATAACTACAGGTAATTTACCATCTTTGTCGAGAAAAGCATATTCCAAACCTTTTGGAAGTTCTTTGAGCTCAAGAGGTCGTCTTTTGGAGACTCCTTATTTGGTTGCTCATTTTGATCAAGAACCAAAAAGGTTTGTTCTATGGCGACCTCTTCTTCAACAAAGTGGTCAAATTTGTCTCTTGTATCGGGTGGTTCATCTTCATCTTCAATTAGGGGGTCATCATTGCCGAATGGATATTTCATTGAACGTTCACGATCGACACTTTTTTTTAATGCCCCTAATTGAATAGGTAAATTGTTTTTCTTCCGATTATTCAAAGCTTCATAAGTTTTCACAAAAGGTCGTCCCAATACCAACGGAGCGTCATCAAGGATGACGAAGTCGGTTGGGATTACCATTTGATTTGTTTGGACTAACACATCTTCAACTATCCCTATTGATTTTATTGTTTTCCGATTAGATAGAAAAATGGGTATTTGAAGTGGAGAAAAATCACTAATACTTAATTTTTCGAAAATGTAGTTTGGCATTATATTAACACAAAGATCTTTATCAATTGTAATATTACTAATAAAGGAATTTTGAAAGAAACATGGAACCGGTATGATGTTAATTTCAAATGGATCTTCTTCTTTTATTAGTGTGGTTTGATCATTTGTTAACTTAATGCTTACCGTTTCATCAATTTTAGTGTTAGTGTTTAACTCTTTTAAAAACTTAGCATGAGTGGGTACTAAACAATGATTTTTGAAAGAAGGTGACAAGAGATTAATTTCTTTAAAATTAGGCTCTTTTTGAATTTTAGCGTTGTCGGACTCACCTTTTTCGTTGTTTAACTCATGTGTCGGCTTTTCACTTACTTGTTCTTCCATTTTTACCTTTACAACTATCTCTTCTTTATTACAAGTTAATTCTTCCCTTGCGCGGGATTCCTCTTCCCTTGCGCGGGCTTCTTTTATATAGCGCTCGATAGTTTTAAGGTGTTCTATTATATTTTCGGCTACGGGTGAGATAGTTGGTGGTTCGTCAAAGTGAGTTGAATAAGTATTATCAAAGCTTGAATTCGGAAGTTCGATCCTTGGTTCCTCATAGTACTCATATGAGGTAGATGGTTCATACCATTGTTCCGCATTGTAAGTATATGACGAATAAGGGTCATAACTTGGTTCTTCATAATACTCATATGAGGTGGGTTGTTCACGCCATGGTTCCTCATAGTAAGCATATGAAGGTGAAGGATCATATCTTGGTTCCTCAAAGCATGAGTATGAAGGCTCATACCTTGGTTCATCAAAATATGAGTATGAGGGAGAAGGTTCATACCTTGGTTCTTCATAGGGTGTATATGAAGTTGACGGCTCGTACCTGGGCTCCTCATAGTAGTTGTATGAAGTGGATGGTTCAAAGAGGTCACAATATTGTACCGAGTGAGGGTTACCATAAATGGTGCAATAGTCTTCCCTATAATCATCCTCCTCATAGTGGTAATTGTAATCTCCTGAGTATTGATCCATAAGAATCACTCAGCAGACCACAACAGAGTCTCGGGACCAGTAAAAAAAATAAAAACGGAAACAGAGGCTGGACACGGCCCCGTGTTCAGTGAGCACGGCCCCGTGTTCAGATTCTGTATCTGGGCGTTTTAATAAAAGTGGCTGGTTTTGTGCAGCAAGGAGGCGTGTTCAGCGAACAAGGCCCCGTGTTCAGACTCTGTATCTGGGAGTTTTTGAAAAAAATATGCAGCACGGCCCCGTGTTCAGTGAACATGGCCCCGTGTTTAGTCTACTGTAATGCAAAAACTAACTAAAATACAGAAAATGTGCACGCGATTTTAAAAAGGTTTTGAAAAACTGATTAGGCCGTCGATTTTAAGCTTTCTTAAAATCCTTGTATCCCCGGCAACGGCGCCAAAAACTTGATGTGCGTTAGGTGTGATATGTTTTTAGTTATATTTTAAGCCCTTTTTACACTTTAGTCAAGTTTTAAATTTTTAAAATACGATATTCAACTAACACTAAACACACATATGGGCAAGTGCACCCATCGTGAGCGAAGTATAGCGTTGGTAAGATACTGAGGTCGTCCAAGGACATAAGAGCTTTTAATACCGGTTTATCCTCAACGTCTAATCAAATCAAAATTTTAGAAAAGGTTTTTAAACATGAAAATAAAAACAAAAAATGTTGAAAATAAAAATAAAATAAAAACAGATAGACAAGATAAATCACTTGGATCCGACTCGCCTTTATGTAGCCTTTGATGATTTCCGCATTTTTGAACTTTTTAAGAGATTATCTTAGTTATAGTAGTAGGCCCCTCTTTTGAAGGTGTCGTTACCCTCAACCCTGTAGTTTGAGTCAGCAAGGATACAATCCTAAAGGGTCGGAATATTGAAAGATAATTAATTAAGTTATTAATGCGTAATGTGGTAGGCCCCTCTTTTAAAGGTGACGTTATCCTCGGCTAAGTGGTTTGAGTCAGCAGGGATACAATCCCAAGTAGCCGGGTTAATGTATTAATAGTAGTTTACATATGAGGGGATCAAGCCATTCGCACCCCCGCCATCCAATACCAGTGGGTATTGAAGGAGGTCCTAGTAAGCTTGACCCAGGTCCTTGCAGGATCTATACACTGAACAAGGCAAGAACCTTACCAAACCATTCCCTTAACCCCCGACCAGGTAGCCAACATATCTCTATATAGACCGTAGAGATATGAATGGTGTAAATCTTTTATTTTATATAGACAGTAAAATAACGCCAAGATACCACGGACAAATGATAAGGAAGTTTCACCTTCAACATAAAAAACTAGTTATTAAAGTCATTAATACAAAACCAAATAAAAAGTGCGAAAAGATTAAAAATCAAAAGTATTACACTAAATGCTTGTCTTCACCAAGTGATGTAAGAGACTTAGGCAAACATGGCCTTTGATTGTCAAGAACTCTTACTATCAATCTTGGATCCCGAGACTACTACACACACTCTATGATGGATGATGGATGATGGTGGTGGATATGGGTTGTAGTGGTGGTGGAGTGTGGGTGAAGTGGGAGAGAGGTGGTTTGCCAAGGGATGCTTTTGAAGTGAACCAAGCACCTCTATTTATAGCATGCACAGAAGCCCGGACACGGCCCCGTGTTCATTGGGCACGGCCCCGTGTCCATCCTCTTTCTCTTTCTTTATTAATTACAATTTGTCTGCATTAGCTCCACACGCCCCCGTGTCCGCTGGGCACAGCCCCGTGTGAAGAAGCGTATCTGTACTATCAAGATTTACTTGGATTCTGCGAATCTTAGCGTTGACCATGGCCCGTGTTGAGCTGGGCACGCCCCCGTGTCGGGAATAGAAGCTTCTATAGCTTTTTCCTTTCTGCAGACACCTGACCACGCCCCCGTGTCCGCTGGGCACGGGGCCGTGGTCAGCCATCTGTTTCTTTGTTTTTGCTTGGGAAGATGTTGTCGAGGGGTCAGGCATGCCACGTTTATTCCTTTCCTTGTATTTATGTTTGATTTTGCTGCATATTTGTTCCTTTTGTTCATGTACGCTCATTTAGTCCTGAAAATACAAAAGGAAGACAAAAGCACACTTTTTCCAACATTAGTACTAAAAAGGGGTTAGTTTTATGCCTTAATTGATGTAATTTATATGTTGCATTTTACACACATCAAAGTAAACAGATATCTTCGGTTTAAAAATGGGCATTTTAACTAATTTTAAGTTTATTTGGTGTTTGGTTGGTCATACGTGACTTCCGACGCCCGAAAACGTTACCGAATCGCTAAAATACGCATTTTTCAATATACACCAGTGTGGGTTGTTTTTGAGTGAACCTTATGTGATAAAATATGTTATGTGATTTAAACATGTGAATGTGAAAATATGTTAAAGATTTGACATGATAATGAGAAATTTAGATTATGCATGTATACTTGTGCGTTTCGTGTAGTAGAAACGGTAAAACTGCGTTAAATGTGTAACTTGTTTGTCGAGCATGAAATTTGATACACATAAGATATTTTACGTATATTTTCCTTAAAAATGACAAAATAGATAAGTTAACGAGATTACGCGTGTTTCGATAATAATTTATGTGAATGTTTATGTATATATATTATGACGCGCAAATCATAGATATATTACGTATAAACGGGAGTGTTAATGGAATTACATGATAACGGTCACCAATAAAATCGTTCAAGTCGCAAAATCTTAAAAATATATATATATGGACTCATATATATTTTAACGTGCCAACATAATAAAAAACAATAACTTTTCGAGAAAATATCAAAGTTATGTGAAAATTCTAAGAAACGGAGAAACTTAGATTTTTGTGATATGTTGATTTATAAATCGTTCCTACGTATAATAGAACGTGTAGAAATCAATCTGTGGGATTGCGCTATTTAAAAATACACACCCAAAAGTGAGTGTCACTAAACCCCCTCTTTTTACTGTTTTGTATATGTTTTGGGGGAAAGAACACGCCTAAAAGGGTTTAATAATGTTTTTAAATTAAAACATACCTTTTAATATAAATCATATATTTTCATTGAAAATATATGGAGTTTTGATAAACTATACGTTTTCGAGATAAAACGTTTTTTATGAATATATGTTTCGAGAAGAAACTGGGATGGTACGGTATTTCCAAGGAAAAACCGACCGTGTGGTTGGGACAGGTTTATTTAGTCCAGGGGAATTTCATTAAATTTTATACAACCATTATATTAAATTTGTCATATTAGTAGGATATATATATATTGTACGTGAGGCAGACATCATAAAGGGTCTCAATATTGACCATGCGCCAATGATGTCGTTTAATCATTTAAGTATTGCACGCGATGAATAGTTGATAGATCTATCAGGTTGACAACCCCGCCGTGACCGGTCGCCCCGTGTCAAGTCAAACGACGAATTGATATTCTGTTTATAGTCTAGCCTTGATTATCCCTACATGGTAAATATATAGTTCGTAATGTCTAGCTAACATGCGAGTCTGAACGTTAACGCTAAAAATTTAATATGCAAAACATGGGAAGATGCCCTGATGTCGAGTTTTCAAATTTACGACGGATGACCCATGGGTTTTATTAAGGAAATAAATGGTATCTCTAAAATTATATGGATGTTTCATTTTAAACACATAATTAGAAAGCTTTTCCTTAGGAGCAAAATTTGTATAAATTTGAATATGTGAACTCACCTTCCTTTGTGTTGACACTTGATTTTAAACGTGTTCTACAGGTACTTGAGTACGGCTTCGGGAATCATGGCATATCTTGTGGTTGTTGATGCATGTTTTGTCACTTAAATATGTTGGACTAACTTTTAAACTTTCTGGGACAAATGTAATAAGATCCGTAAGGATCAAAGACCACTTAATTATGGCATGGTTATTTCGTGTTTTGGAACGCTAAGTTTAAAATCTATGTTTTACTAAGTTATTATGTCCAACAATATAATGCATCAAACATCAAGATAGAGATGGGCACCAACTTCCGTCACCGCTATGTTTTATATTCCGCTACGACGTTTTTGGGGTGTGACAACTAAAATATAATATTTTAATGATTATAAAAATTTTTGGATGTACGGATATGGTCAGAGCGCAAATATACGCGAATATGCATACTTTCGCAGTTTTGATGCTTTTAGTCCCTGTGTCAAATAAGCATATTTTCACACACCGAACCCTCCAAAACTTATTTCTAAGCTATGTTAAGGTTATTTAGGGTATGTCTAGCTTATGACCTTGTTCCAGAGTGTACGGCGCTACGAGAATCGGCAGACTTTCGTAGTTTTTCATAATTAGTCCTTGAGCTCGAATAATGCATATTTTGTTATGATTATCACAAAAGCCCATATTGACCAATACTAGGCACACCCAAGAGTATGACTAAGCATCATAAAACTCTCAGTTCGTTAAAAGGTCACTCAGAGGTAAGAATTAACATGTTGATGCTTTTTGTAACAACCCGTGTTAGTGAAGTCAAAGTCAAAGTCAAGATTGAAGTCAAAGGAAGAAAAGATTGCTAATTGCGATCTGTCACTCCTTGCTTAATTACTGAATTGACTTCTTTGACTTGTAATCGGATTTTATTTTTTTATCACTTTAGTTGTATTATGTGGAGTACTTGTTAATAATCGAGGTTTAATCGTATAATTAATCGCTAATCGACTTATCGCAATCGCATTCACAACCCGAATTACGCGTTCTAGATATTGTTTTACGTGTGTGTGCTTATTATGTGTTACTTGTGCATGTTTATATTATGTATGGTGAATAATCAAAACATAATCGCAATTCTATCACATCGCAATCAAATCGCAAACGCTAAACGCAAGTTATTTATAATGATTGTATGTTAGATATAGTAGTTAAGTTATTTGTGTAACTAATGGGTAATACTAACGCATCGCTCACTCAAATGGCATCGTAGCGCTCAACACGCGAATCGAAATGACAAACGCAACGCGCCAGACACTTAGATCGAGTGGCCACCCGATCGAGTGGCCATCCGATCGGATTGCCACCCGATCGGACAGCCATCCGATCGGATTGCCACCCGATCGGACAGCCATCCGATCGGTGACCCACTCGACCCTTGTGCCTTTCCTTTTTGGGAAACCCTATAAATACCCCTCTGTCACATCATTTGTGATGTGACAGCTCCTTATTCGACCAGCCGCACTCAAGCTCACTTTTCTCTCGATTTCTCGCAATTCTTGTAAGTTTTCAACCGAATTCTTGTACTTCTATGATCTACGCACACTCCTTCACCTTTTTCACCTTTGAATCTTAACTTTTAACCGTGAAATCAACGGATTTGAGGTGTTCTAGGGTGATGTCATCATGGAGTTCTTATGAACTTCAAGAGTTGACATCATTCCACCAAGAATAACTTAGATCTGAAGGATTTCCACATGAATAAACAAAGATCTTACATAGATCTGGACATAACCAAGGTTAAAAGGATTGAAAGAAGGTTTTCCTGTCACACCCTGACTTTTGCGGAAGCATGGTTATTTGGTTTTCCTGTCACACCCTGACATAGCAATCAATCATAATAATGCTATATGATAAAAACACGAGATGTTTATCTGTTAATAAAGTTTAGAAAATACCACAATACCATTGTCTGAAAACATCAATACCAAATTAAGTTACAAACCATGACGTGTTTAACGGAGTTCACAAAGACTCAACAAAAGTACTTAAATAAAACCTGAGTTTAGAGTCATGTATCCCGTCCAGGATTAGGATGCACCCTCTAAACTCAACAACCATGGATAACATCTTTTATTTCACTACGCAGCTTGTAGACACATGCATACCCTGCCAGATCCACTAGTTTCCTGAAATACATGTAATTTGAAAAATATCAACAAAATTTGAGCGAGTTCATGTGTATGTCTCTTTGTATAAACCTTTAAAGTATGTCTGTATGAATGAAAGTCCCTGGTATGTAGCAATTAAGGAAAAACATATCACCAATGGGTTGCAAAGCCAATGGTATGTGTGAAATGGTGCAGGAAGACTCAAACCTAGCAAATTTGTTACCGGGCCTCCGGCTGGAAGACATAGTCACCTTATGGGCCACCCTGGTCCCCATGGGTGTGGGCTCGCTACACCCAAATAGATCTATCACTCATGTCCCTCGGTTCTACAACGAGGATTAATGGCCTTAAGTGTTATACCCACCTTTCACATGATCTAGCAGTAAAACCCTCCTTAAGCTAATCATACCATGTAATAAACGTTTGTGATAATTGTAACATGTATTTCACCCCCGAAGTATAAAACTGAAAACAGTAAAAAGAAAAGGGGGACATGAACTCACAGTAGTGTGTCTTCTTGTACCGTCAACTCAAATCTCCGCAGCTAATCACGACTACCTACAGTGTACTAACGTCTATTAGACGAACGTGTCGTGCCTTGGCTTAGAGTTTAACGTTTTGAGTTGCGTTTCTTATGTTATTCCAATATTATTCCAAGTTATAATTATTTGTTAAAATAATAATTATTTTAACTCTAAATTATATTTAATGTTTGGAATAATTGTCTAATCAATATTTTTGGTATTAATACTTCTCAAGTATTTTAATTTCCGTATTTCCTTCCCAATGATGGGGGTATTTCATACATGTATTTTGTAGTTCCGAAATAATATATTTTTAAGTCCCACTTAGAAAATATATATAACTTATTTGTCAAAAATAATGTATTCCCAAGAAAATATATATTTTTCCCAGAAATCATATATCTTCTAAATATATTAGGAAAATATATATTTTTATCTCCCAGAAATATAATATATTTTCTCTTTGTTGAAAATATGATATACTTTGTAATATGTACAAAAACCATATTTTCACCTCTTTTGTTCCCAAAATAATATTTACCAAAAATATATTTGAAAGAGTATTTTCCGGAATATTTCGTAAGTTACGCGTTTGCGTTCGGTTTCTCAATATCAAGTGTGTAACTTAAATATTTATTCATTGTAATTTTTGGTATTATTTTGGAGTTGTAATTTCATGGTATTTTGTTAAGATATATTATTTTACCCTAAAATAATATAACTAGTTCACAAATCATACATGTATTCACACAAGTGTCTTAATATAAAATATATATTTATCCACTTTTATTTTCAAAAACCAACCTCCAATACTTTGTATTTTTGCAACAAAACCTATGGCAAAGTTTGTTTAGAAAAACAAAGTTAAAAACATACTTGTAACACTTGTTTAGAAAATATTTTCTAAATGTTGGAATTTTTAGAAAATTTCGCCATAGTTTCCTTTGTAAATGGAGGTGTCCATGCTATTTAGCATATCATTTTCTTTTCAAAAATAATTCAAACAATCAACAACAAGTCACTAAACAATATTACACTTACCAAGTGCAAAAACTATTCCCTTTACAATACAACATGAACTTGATCTCTTATGAAAACGCGTGCTAACTTGGTAAAGTGCTTAGTAACCTTAGTTACCCTCCAAAATGTGTTCATCCATTTAGAAATCTCATTTTTTTTAAAGAAATTAAGTGTTTACAACTTGTAAACACATTTTACAAAAATGTTGATTCACTAACTCCCTTGTTTCACAAATGTTTATATGCTTGTTTTTCCACTAAACATAATGTAGGTTTATGTAAAAATCATGATCCATTAGGAATCACATTTTGGTCTTGGTTTTCTTGGAAAAATCATTCACAAATCTTGGATTTACAAGATTATTAGCTTACTTTGTTTATTACTTTTTCAAGAAATCACTTTGTTTTCAAGTTCATGTTTAATCAAGAAGATGATCATCTTATATAAACACATAATCATCTCCTAACTTGCTAAATCATGTTTTTAATCATAATCTAGCAAGTTCCATGTAATGATCAACATCAATATCTCTAGTAATCAACAAGCAACATCATCCATATGCTAAACAACATCATTCTATCCATATTTCATCATGTGAAGGCTTTATGTTCATGATTCCAACTTATGTCTTTTAATGTTTTAGTGATTTACATCATGTTACATCTTTTAACCAAGCAAAATAGAAGTAAATAAGGGTTAAGATGATCTTACTACTAGCTTCAAGCTAGGGAAGAAACAATCGTGAAAATCGAGTGGATAAAAGCTTGTAATGGAGGTCCTTGAAGATCCGAGCTCACCAAACCTTCTAATACGGCTCCTTACACCTTGAGTGAAGCTTGGAATGGAAGAAGGATGATAAAAAATAATGGTGGTGTGTGGATGGTAGTTCGGCCGATAGCAAGAGGGCAAGGGTGAGAAGAGTTGAAGTGTTGTGTTTGTGAAGATGAAGATGGTACTTATAATCTCTAATCTTATTATCTAATGGTTTATGTGTTTCAAGAAGTACTAACACAATCTCATCAAATCCAAGAAGAGATTTAAGTGGGATTTAGAGAAGATTGATGAGATCTTGAGGTGGGGCCACTACATGGGCCGATTACTTAGCATGGGGGGGGGGGGGGGGGTTAAATGTAATTTGAAATGGTAAGTAGGTTAATTAGTTAGAAGATAAGTATAAAGTCTAGTGTTTTAGTGTATCATGCATTATGTAGTATGTTAGGGTGTTCGGGAACCATAACTAGCTCAGAAAAAGTAAAACAATACTTCTAGCAATATTTTGGTGTTCCGGGTAATGTCCGGTTGTTCGGTTAGATACTGGTTCGCTAAAGCGTCAAGTTATACCGTATAGTGTCCTTTATGTAACTTTTTGTGACAATTTTAATTCCCGACACTTAGGAAAGCATACAGGACCATTTTGCCATATTTTTGCATGTTACTAGCATGTTAAAATGCTGATTTTTTTATGATTAATGCAGAATTCTGCATTTTGAGTGGGTTTTAGGCACTTTCCGACACTTAAACTATCACCTAGTGACGCAGTCTTATGGTCCTTACTTCCCTACACTCCATACTAGTGTAGTACCTTGTCTCTGGCTCATACTGGGCCTCAAAACATTGTCTGTCTATGTACTGGCACTGTCAGTATGTTTCTGAGTTATCCGCTAACCGTGCTAACTGTGCTTTGTGCATCATGTATGTCACTAAAGTTTGTATGTAATAAATGGTGTAACAGTATGAAATGCGATGCACATGTATGTATGATACAGAAATCATAAAGCAGTTTATATCACCAGTTGTAATCAAGCACAAATTTAATATTAATTAATTGTACGGATACCTGTAATTATGAGGGTTGTCACATTTCCAACTTTCTTTCAACTCTTTTACACTCAATGCACTTAAAACCCATAGAATCGGAGCTTGTTCTGATCTTCTACTCATTCTTAGTGAAGTGTTGGTTCGAGATCTAATTTCTATCTATGAGACAGCTGACTTCGGGTTAAACATGAACCGCCGTCACAAGCCGGTAACCTGAACGGACTTGGGTGATTCCTGTTCGATCGGATAACTTGGGTCATGATGGGGTTTCTGTTGTTTAACACGCTGTCATGACGTCTCGATCAAACCGCAAAACTTAACAAATCACCAAGTTGCAGAAGACCAGATTGCGGGACGGATCGTCGTCTGATCGGATCGCCATCCGATCGGATCGCCTTCCGATTGAGATCGCCGTCCGATCGGACCGCAACCCGGACGGACAGCACTTGAGGATTTAACCCTTAATCAATTTTCAACATGTTCAATGCATAATCTGTTCCAACGGATTGTCACCCGAACAGTAGACCATCCGATTGGATGTTGATCCTGCTGTGAACTTGTTCTCCGAGAAGTACCTCACCCAACGGACTGTCGCCCGATCGAACCGTCGTTCGATTGAACGACCTGAAGGGTAGAGATACTTCTCTGTTTTCAAAATGCTACAACGAAAACTTCAAAGGACAAGTCATCATACACAAACACATCCATCCCAAACGAGGTGTCAATCCGACCGAATGGCCATCCAAATGGATGACCATCCAAACGGATTGACATCCGATCGAATGGCCATCTGTTCGGATCGCCATCCGGCCGCATGACAACTCGTCACTTGTTCTTTTTGCACCGTTTTACGCGCCGCTCATCGCTTGTGCTATCGTTCTGATCAGGCTAATTCCACTCTAAGAGCTCCCTTCAATCCATTAGCTCTCATCGCTGTGAGTATATTCGATCCCTTTTTGCTTATGCACTTTTGGGTGTTACATACGTTACATATTCTAAATCACATCGAACACACAACGCAAACAATATTTAGACGCTGACCATTATTGCATGTTATACGTGACTCGATGAATGCCTGTTTATTATGTTTACACATTGATTGTTGTCTACCTACCTTAGCAACGATAGTACTATAGTTTGGACTCAGCACCTATTCATTTAGGGGTTGTTAAGGACAATACTTCACGTGTTCGCAGTGGTGAACATGTGATGCGCACTCGCTACTCGTAGTCATTGGTATTGATAGGATCTTTGTCGATAACTTACATGCTTCACATTCTACGTTGTACATGCTGGTTATGCGTTAACGATTTCGAACTCTATTATACTATTAAACTTGTATGCTCACCTTTACACACTGTGTATTGACTTTATTTTAACGTATGCGACAGGTGTTTAGGACGCTTGCTTGCTGCTTGATGGAATCGAGCTTAGGAGAGTCTAGAAACCAACAAAGACAATTTATTTTTTTATTAAGTCTGAGTTGTCGGAACATGTTATTTGTTTTTGAGATATCGCTGTCTGTAATGACTTAATTTGCTTGATGGGTTATGGTATGGGACATAATGTTAACTATCTGGTAATGTAGTTGTTATGGAATTTCTCTTGAACAACCTGTTTCGCTCAGTGTCGCGCCCCGATGTTTCCGTCATCGGTTGGGGTGTGACAGATTGGTATCAGAGCCATAACTATAGGGAATTAGGCAAGACTCGACCTAGTCCGGGTCGATGTCTTAGAAAACGACCTAGTGTATAGTCTAAGTACCAACAGACCGACTTGTGCATACCCAGTATGGGCTTTGTACGAACTTACTCGCTATTACTCGCTCGAACTCGTTGTACACTACACTCTTACGTGAACATCGCATACTACAGTTCTGCGCGAGACCAGCCTTTCCTAAGGCTGGCAGCACGCGCTATTTTCAAAATTTCTCGCTAAGGCAACGTGATCCGGCCGAGAATAGGTGTGAAACCCGCAAACTCTCGACCCGATCACTTACTTGGTGCGAACTTTACTATCGCCACAAGAATTTGCGTTGAATCAGGGGTGAAACCCGCACCTCGACGTAAATTCCCCTCTACTTCACCTAAATAGGGAACATAGTCGTTAAGTTAGGGGTGAAACCCGAACCTTGACGACTTATTCCGCCTTTTTATTATGGTTTTGTTAAACTCCCACCAAAGTCTCGACGGACTCCAACGACTTGAAGTCACACTACGACTGGAAGGATGCATGCCGACTGCCCGGATTGAGGTAAGAGCACAATTCGGAAGGTCCTAGTGTGCACTGTGAGTTCTTGTGAATAGTCGAATCACTTTGGGTAGTCAATGTCTAACGAGCCGCAGACAATCTATTCTCGATTTTTATGTGTTTCGATTCTGGATTTGCCGCCGCCAACTCTGTGATCTATCGATTTTATGTAGAATTTATGTGTTTTATATGCTTATTTGTTAGCGTTTTGAGATAAACATTACAGTGGTACAGATGGTTTCGATTTTATGCTCCTCGCTCCGCTCAAACCACACACAATTCACCCCACACGCCAACGAATCGCTAGTCTTTATTCGCAATTGTTGCTCGCTAATGGACATCGTTATACTAATCAATATACATTGATGTGAAGAATAGGTGAATACGTGCAAAATATATGTTTAGGTTAGCTTACGTGCTTATGTGCTTATGTGCTTCTGTGCTTATGTGATTCTGTGATTATGTTCCTACGTGAATTTGCGAATGGACGTGTTCCTGAGCTTTATGATGAATCGCTAGACTATACTAGGAATAATCAAAATTGAGTTTGAGTCCTGTGACGATGTCTGTTGCAGACAATGTCGTCATCTGGATCACTTCGCTCTCGAGCTGCTAAACGTAAGCAGGCTGACAAGCGACTCGCTTCCCTTGTCGCAAGCCAGATCGTGAAAGTTATTTCATAGATCGTCAGTGAGCTGAACGAAAATGCAAGCAAGTCTTCTGAAGAGTCTCAGACCGATTCTCCCAAAGTTGCCTTTAGATTCAAGCAGTTCAAGGCCTGCGGACCGAAAGAATTTACCGGTGAACATAGGCCTACGGCCATGTTCCAATGGTTTGATTCGATCAAAGTCACCCTGCGTCAGAGTGGTTGTCCTGATGATCTCCGTACTCTCAACGCTACTGGCATCTTCCAATCCCGAGCTCTAGATTGGTGGACGGCTGAGAGAAACAAACGCGGAAATGATGCAGCTTACGGTTTAACGTGGGATGAGTTGAAGGACGTTATGATGGAAGAGTTTTGCCCTCCCCACGAGCGCCAAAACCTGGAGGACGAACTCTGGCATATCAAGCAGAAGGACGGTAACAACGCTGGGTTGACTGCTCGCTTCAAGCAGCTAAGCATAATCTGTCCAGACCAAGTCAAGACTCCCGAAATCACCATCAAAAAGTATATTCGTGCTCTTCCGGATTGCGTGGCTGATTTCGTCCAAGCTGCAAAGACAACAACGATTGAGGAGACCTACTTACTCGCTGCTAAGATCAACGACAAGCGAGTCAAGTCTGGTTACTGGGATAAAGTCTCTAAGAATCTGCATCAAGCCACCGTTGTTCCAACCGCTGCAACCACCATTCAGACTACCACCGCACAACAATCTTCAAAGCTCTCACGTCGCAAGAGGAAGAACAACAGCAGCTCCAGCAACAAGAACTGCGCATTTACTACCGCACCACTTCAAGCCGTACCAACCCAATTGCAAGCTCAACACCGCCAAGCAGCGGCGCCTGTGGCAAATGCATAGCCAGCAAAGCGTGCATACACTGGGCCACATCCGCTTTGCCCTACTTGTACCTATCATCACCCAGTTGGTATCGCTTGCAGATTCTGTGTGCATTGTAACATGTACGGTCATTTCACCGCCAACTGCCGCAATGGTTCTCGACAAGCTCCAGCTCTATTTCAAGGCCAAGCTACTGCTCAACAAGCTCTACTTCCTGCTCCTCAGGGCCAACAAGCGGCTCCTGCACCCGTGATCCATGCTAGAGCTTGCTTTGCGGGTGGTGATCCCAACCACTTCGCAAACATGTGCCCAAACCGAGTGGTGAAGCAAGAGCCACAACAGTAGCAACCGGCAAAACAACAGCAGCAGCAGCAGCAAGCAGCCCGCGGGCGCGTCTTTAACATCAACGCCCGCCAGGCTCAGCCAGACAACAATGTGGTTAATGGTACGTTTCTCGTAAATGGCATATATGCTTCGTGTTTGTTTGATACTGGAGCTGATAACTGTTTTGTATCGTTTGAATTCGAAAAGCTCCTTAATCGTAAGTGCACCCATCTCCCCTCGACGTTCGATGTTGAAGTTACCACTGGAAGAACCGTTACCGTCAGTTCCATTCTGCGTGACTGTACTCTCAATCTCAAGGGTCAAGTTTTCCCGATTAATCTCATTCCGATGCAACTCGGTAGCTTTGATGTCATAGTAGGCATGGATTTCCTTCTGGAGAATCATGCTGAAATTGTTTGTTTTGATAAGATGATCCGTTTTTCTCTCGCAAATGGTGATCAGTTATGTGTTTATGGAGAAGTTACTTCGAAGAGATTACAACTCGTGTCAGGTGTCCAAGCTAGCAAGTATCTCCGCAAGGAATACAGAGCTTTCTTGGCTAACATCGTAGTAGCGGAAAAGGAAAAGAAAGGCAATCCCGGAGTAAAAGACGTTCTCGTAGTTTGTGAATTTCCCAACGTATTCCCTGAGGATCTACCAGGTTTACCTCCCACTCGTGATATCAATTTCTGAATCGACCTTATCCCTGGAGCAAATCCTGTTGCTATAGCGCCTTACCGACTCGCTCCCTTCGAAATGCGCGAACTCTCGAGTCAGCTCCAGGAACTACTTGATAAAGGCTTTATTCGCCCTAGCACCTCTCCTTGGGGCACACCAGTCCTTTTCGTCAAAAAGAAGGATGGGTCGTTCCGGATGTGCATACAGGGAATTGAATAAGCTTACCATCAAGAATCGATATCCCTTGCCTCGAATCGATGAAGATATACCCAAAACCGCCTTTCGAACCCAAGAAGAAGATATACCCAAAACCGCGAATCCAAGATCGATCTACGCTCAGGCTATCATCAACTTCGAATCCAAGAAGAAGATATACCCAAAACCGCCTTTCGAACCCGATACGGTCATTACGAGTTTGTTGTGATGCCTTTTGGTTTGACCAACACTCTTGTAGTCTTTATGGATCTGATGAATCGAGTGTGCAAACCCTTCCTTGACCGCTTCGTCATCGTGTTCATCGATGATATCCTGATGTATTCCAAATCAAAAGCCGAACACTCGCAACATCTATGTTTGGTTCTTGAGTTACTCCAGGGAAACCGTCTCTACGCCAAATTCTCCAAGTGCGAATTTTGGCTGGAGGAGGTCCAATTCTTGGGTCACATTGTCAATAGTCAAGGTATCCATGTCGATCCCGCGAAGATTGAAGCAGTTAAGAGCTGGGTTACACCCAAGAATCCTTCCGAAGTTTGTTCCTTCCTCGGACTGGCAGGTTATTATCGTCGTTTTATCTAAGGATTCTCCGCAATCGTTATACCGCTTACTTCTCTTACGCACAAGGACAAACCTTTTGTTTGGGGAACCAAACAAAAGGAGGCCTTTCAAACGCTTAAAGCAATGCTTTGCAATGCTCCCGTGCTCTCACTTCCCGACGGAGACAACGATTTCGTGGTTTACTGTGATGCCTCTAACCTCAGTCTCGGTTGTGTTCTCATGCAACGAGACAAGGTTATCGCTTACGCCTCTCGACAGCTCAAGATCCACGAGAAGAACTATACCACACACGACCTCGAGCTTGGCGCAGTTGTTTTTGCGTTAAAGATTTGGCGACACTACCTTTACAGTACTAAGTGTACGATCTTCACCGATCATAGGAGCCTACAACATATCTTTGACCAGAAGGAACTGAATATGCGTCAACGCCGGTGGGTAGAACTCCTCAACAATTACGACTGTGAGATCCGTTACCATCCAGGCAAAGCAAACGTCGTTGCTGATGCTCTCAGCCGACTAAGCTATTTGTATAGTGCTCATAATATCCCATCCCAACATCATCTCAAAACCCTTATACGCGACGCTCAGCATGCTTGCTTCACTGAACGAACCTTGAAGAAGGAAAGAATTCTAAATGATGGCGCCCAACTCGAAAACAAATCGAATGGTATCTTTTACTATTTAGACCGAATTTGGTTTCCCAAATGCACCAACTTACGACAACTTCTGATGGACGAAGCTCACAAGTCTCGATATTCTATTCATCCCGGTGCTGACAAGATGTACCAGGACATGCGCTACAAGTACCGGTGGTCGGGCATGAAGAAGGATATCGCAATCTATGTTTCAAAGTGCCTGACTTGTTCAAAAGTCAAGGCTTAGCATCAACGCCCCTCTGGCTTACTCGTGCAACCCGAGATCCATACGTGGAAATGGGAGAGTATAGCTATGGACTTCATAACAAAACTTCCGCTCACACCATCAGGTCACGACAGCATCTGGGTTGTCGTTGACCGTTTGACTAAATCCGCGCACTTTCTACCGATACAAGAAGACTATAAGGTAGAACGATTAGCCCGAATCTACACCAACGAGGTCATTTGTGGACACGGGACGCCTCGTGACATCATCTCTAACCGCGACGGTCGGTTTACCTCGCGCCTCTAGGAAACGTTTCAATCTGCTCTTGGTACTACTCTGAATCTAAGTACCGCTTTCCACCCCTAAACCGACGGTCAGACTGAAAGGACGATGTGTACTCTTGAAGACATGCTTCGCTCATGTGTCATAGATTTCGGTGGTAATTGGGACGCGTACTTACCTTTAGTCGAATTCTCGTACAATAACAGTTATCACTCTAGCATCCAAAAGGCACCCTTTGAAGCATTATACGGAAGGAAATGTCGATCGCCTATTGTATGGCACGAGATCGGAGACGCGCAACTTACCGGTCCTGAGCTATTACAAGAAACGACTGACAAAATCCTCCAAATTCGAGACAATCTACTGAAAGCTCAGAGTCCTCAGAAAAGTTACGCCGATAGACGCCGCAAGCCTCTTGAATTTGACGTTGGCGATCACGTACTCCTAAAGGTTACACCTTGGAAGGGGGTGATCAGATTCGGCAAGAAAGGAAAGCTCGCGCCTCGATATGTTGGTGTAACACCCCGAAAACGAGTTTGGTAATCAAACTCTGTTCATACTAAAAGACGGATAAAGTACCGTTAGCAGTAAAAATAACCCGTTAACTATTTGGATTTAAATAAGAAATCCTAATAATTAAATACAAGCAAATCAAAGAATTTAGTTTATAAGAGCCCGAGTCAACGGGACTTAAAAAAACAACGGGTTTTTAACTCCCGAAACCCACTAAGTTAACTAGGTAAAATTAACCTAGTTAGTAATGGGTAATTAAATAATAAACTATGAGTTATAGTTCATTTATGAATATCTAAACTTGAGGGACCAAAACCGTGAAAAAGGAAACAAGTTTTATTTAATAAAAAAAATAACACACCACACACACTAAGTGTGTGTGGATCGATCTCCAGGAGCGACCAGGAGGGTGAAAACCCTAGAACTCAACAAATCTTGCAAATTGAAGGTTCAATTCAAGTCCAAATCGAATTCTAAACATAGATTCCTGATCCTCATCACAAGGGGATTACAAGGTATGTAAAATTTTGAGAAATCTTTCAACTTGAAATTCTCATGAATTGGGAATAATCTGATATTCTAGTTGCATGTGTATGTTATGATGATTTAGGAACTACTATAGTGTTTAGGGACAAACCCTAGACAAACACAAGCTGAAATCATGTGAATTTTTAGTGAAAATTATGATCACCATTGTAGGTGATTAGTGAGTTATGTGAAATTTGATGAACACTAGGAAATAGATTGTTGATCTAGTGTAAATTGACAATTTTGAAGTGATTTCAGAAATTATAGAAGTTAACCACTTTGTAAGATGGTTGATTTATGTGAAATTTGGGATAAGAGATAAGCTAGAGACATGATAAATAAACATGTAAAATTCTGCCCTTAAGGTGTTCGTTGAAATGCCTCAAAGAAGGCTCGAAACTAGAATTTTGTAGTTAAAACACCTAGTTGTGATGTTTCGGCTATTATGCAAAATGTGATTAAAAAGAGTTCTAAATATGATAAACGTGGTCAGAACTTTGGTTAAAACGGTAGTCTGAAGATAACGCCTACCGGGTAATCAAAAATGCTAAAACTAGTTGATAAACTCGAATATGCGATTAGTGTACTAATGGGCATTTGACTTTTAAAAAGTCAAACTGACCTATAGTACGATAGATGGTAATTTTGATATAAAATGCGTAAGGTGGAATAATCGTATTTAGTTATGATTAAACTAACCACCATGTGAAATGATGAATAATAGTTGGCTCTTAAACAAGCTAAGTAAAGCTTGGAGTGAAAGCGGGTCAAACAAATCAAGCATGGAAGAAAAGCGTAGCTCGGATGCAAGGTAAGTGAAACTTACATAATTATGTAGAATACTTGTTCATTCTATGCGTTATAGATGCAATAATGATAATATTGAAATTATGGATTCCGACGCGATTGATACGAGTCGGAACATATAAAGATGATAAAAACCATGGTTTATGGCAAAAAGGGCAAAACGGTAAATTAATCATGTAATGACTAAGAAATTATGAATTTCCATTAAGATTACCTAGAAGTGTAATCTAATAATGGAGAAAAAGGATTTGGTAATAAAATCCGGGATGGGATGGATGTAGGAATTGGAAATCAAAAACCATGTTTTTGATTTAATAGGTAATGTTGGGCATATAGTCCAAACGGGTCAAATGGTGATGATAACACCATTTGACAATATCGACTAATGTGGTTGTCAAGCCTTGTGTTAACAGGAGCGATTAGCGATTCGGACAATTGCGTCGCCATATAATATGTGAAAATAGAAGCGAGGTATAAATCGGGTCTAATTGTTGACTCGAGCCAGGTACGCAAATATAAGGATGTAGTTAGAAATGATATTTTGGTCAACTATTAGTGAAAGTCCTTCGTTACAAAAGAAGGACTAAAATTGACCAAAAAGCCCTTGATGGGTCAACCGGGCAAACGACCCTTAGAGGTTGTTTAGAAACTTATATTATGACCATTCAACCCTCGGATGCGCATAAAAGTTGTAAGAATAAACTTTCTAGAGTTAAACGCCTTAAAACGCATCTTACCTTAAAATGATATATCCGGGGAATAAAATTAGGAACAAGCATTTTAGTGCGATAAACCCACCACAATTATAATTGTGGTGGAAGACCATTTGAGAATCAATGTGAAAATATGGTGCTTAAAATGAATGAGCAAGATTTATGCCAAAAAGGACATAAATACCCTTAACGGGTCAAAATAAGACTATAAGTAAAAATGGGTTAATAATGCGTGGAAATCCGTAATCGGAACCTAATATGATAGGTAATATTGGACTTAGAGGGGTCATGAGAAATAGGGGTCAAACAAATGAGTTTGTTTGATAAAAAGCGAACGGGTCAAAATTTGGTAAAAAGGGTAATAAGCCGAAGAAATAAAAAATCTGGAATTTTGCTAATCCGGATGTCGGATTTTAACTTCATTAGATGGAGAATTAAATTACGGACGCGTAGGAAAAAGAATCGGATAAAACGGGTCAATAACGAAGAAGTTATGGCCGTTTCCGTGAAATCGAGTCATGCTGGGAACGTACAGCAACAGCTGAAGCAACAGTCTGCCAAAAAGAGGGCCTAGCGTCACGCGATGCCTCTTGGCGTCACGCGACGCCTCCAAACTCGAAAAATGTTATTTTTTTGTTATATTTAACCCCTGTACTTGTTTGAACATCATACTTAACCCCTGTGCTTGTTTGAACTTCATATTTGACTATCAAAACTGACATTTAAGTTGGTTTTGATCACAGGTGAATGTCGAGAGTCCCGGATGAAGATCAAGCGTCGACCAAGAACCGAACACACGTTAAACAAAGCTTCCGCAACGTTGTTTTGTCGTTATTTTAAACGGCGAATAAAATTTCATTATGTATATTACTTAAATTGTAAAATATACGTTAAACCTAGATTTATGAGAAATGGTGTTACAGTTGGACCGTTTAAGATCCTGGAAAGGATTGGCAAAGTGGTATACAGACTCGAACTATCGGAGGAACTGAGTAACGTCCACCCAACTTTCCACGTTTCGAACCTCAGAAAGTGCCTAGCCGAACAGGAATTACATGTCCCTCTCGAGGATTTACAAGTGGACGAAACATTACACTTCGTGGAAAAGCCTGTCAAGATCATGGGACGAGAAACCAAGGTGCTCAGATGCTCACGCATTCCCATTGTGAAAGTTCGCTGGGAAGGCAAACGCAATGCCGAGTTTACTTGGGAACTCGAAAGTAACATGAAGGCGAAGTACCCGCAACTGTTTGTTACGACTACTACTTAAATTTCAGGACGAAATTTCCTTAAGTAGGGGAGACTGTAACAACCCGTGTTACTGAAGTCAAAGTCAAAGTCAAGATTGAAGTCAAAGGAAAAAAAGATTGATAATTGTGATCTGTCACTCCTTGCTTAATTACTGAATTGACTTCTTTGACTTGTAATCGGATCTTTATTTTTTAATCGCTTTAGTTGTATTATGTGGAGTACTTGTTAATAATCGAGGTTTAATCGTATAATTAATCGTTAATTGAGTTATCGCAATCGTATTCGTAACCCGAATTACGTGTTCTAGATATTGTTTTACGTGTGTGTGCTTATTATGTGTTACTTGTGCATGTTTATATTATGTATGGTGAATAATCAAAACGCAATCGCAATTCTATCACATCGCAATCAAATCGCAAACGCTAAACGCAAGTTATTTATAGTGATTGTATGTTAGATATAGTAGTTAAGTTATTTGTGTAACTAATGGGTAATACTAACGCATCACTCACTCAGATCGCATCGCAACGCTCAACACGCGAATCGAAACGACAAACGCAACACGCCGGACACTTAGATCGAGTGGCCACCCGATCGAGTGGCCATCCGATCGGCTTGCCACCCAATCGGACAGCCATCCGATCGGTGACCCACTCGACCCTTGTGCCTTTCCTTTTTGGGAAACCCTATAAATACCCCTCTGTCACATCATTTGTGATGTGACAGCTCCTTGTTCGACCAGCCGCACTCAAGCTCACTTTTCTCTCGATTTCACGCAATTCTTGTAAGTTTTCAACCAAATTCTTGTACTTCTATGATCTACACACACTCCTTCACCTTTTTCAACTTTGAATCTTAACTTTTAACCGTGAAATCAACGGATTTGAGGTGTTCTAGGGTGATGTCATCATGGAGTTCTTATGAACATCAAGAGTTGACATCATTCCACCAAGAATAACTTAGATCTGAAGGATTTCCACATGAATAAACAAAGATCTTACATAGATCTGGACATAACCAAGGTTAAAAGGATTAAAAGAAGGTTTTTCAACTTTCTTTCAACTCTTTTACACTTAATGCACTTAAAACCCATAGAATCGGAGCTTGTTATGATCTTCTACTCATTCTTAGTGAAGTGTTGGTTCGAGATCTGATTTCTATCTAAGAGACAGCTGACTTCGGGTTAAACATGAACCGCCGTCACGAGCCGGTAACCTGAGCGGACTTGGGTGATTCCTGTTCGATCGGATAACTTGGGTCATGATGGGGTTTCTGTTGTTTAGCACGCTGTCATGCCGTCTCGGTCAAACTGTAAAACTTAACAAATCTCCAAGTTGCAGAAAACCAGATTGCGGGACGGATCGTCGTCCGATCGGATTGCCATTTGGACCGCAACCCGGACGGACAGCACTTGAGGATTTAACCCTTAATCAATTTTCAACATGTTCAATGCATAATCAGTTCCAATGGACTGTCACCCGAACGGTAGACCATCCAATTAGATGTTGATCCTGCTGTGAACTTGTTCTCCGAGAAGTACCTCGCCCAACGGACTGTCGCCCGATCGAACGACCAGAAGGGTAGAGATACTTCTCTGTTTTCAAAATGCGACAACGAAAACTTCAAAGGACAAGCCATCATACACAAACACATCCATCCCAAACGAGGTGTCAATCCGACCGAATGGCCATCTGTTCGGATCGCCATCCGGCCAGATGAACACTCATCACTTGTTCTTTTTGCACCGTTTTACGCGCCGCTAATCGCTTGTGCTATCGTTCTGATCAGGCTAATTCCACTCTAAGCGCTCCCTTCAATCCATTAGCTCTCATCGCTGTGAGTATACTCGATCCCTTTTTGCTTATGCACTTTTGGGTGTTACATACGTTACATATTCTAAATCACATTGAACACACAACGAAAACACTATTTAGACGCTGACCGTTATTGCATGTTATACGTGACTCGATGAATGCATGTTTGTTATGTTTACACATTGATTGTTGTCTGCCTGCCTTAGCAACGATAGTATTATAGTTTGGACTCAGCACCTGTTCATTCAGGGGTTGTTAAGGACAATACTTCACGTGTTCGCAGTGGTGAACATGTGATGCGCACTCGCTACTCGCAGTCATTGGTATTGATGGGATCTTTATCGATAACTTACATGCTTCACATTCTACATTGTACATGCTGGTTATGCGTTAACAATTTCGAACTCTATTATACTATTAAACTTGTCAAATGAAATTGGGTTCGTATAACAACCCAATTTAGATTAGTTATACCCCCCTCCTGAGACAGAACTCCAATGACGAAGTCAGGCAGAGCCTCGACATGCGTTACGGAGCACTAGATCAATCGGGTAGAGTAATTAATACTTAACCGGGGGTTATAATACTTACATCAAGGCAGAGATTCGCTATTTTAGTGGGTATAATGCCCGGGAATTATAATTATTATTCAAAATTTTGAGAGAGAGATCGAGATTTGAACGATTTGAAAGTGAAACCTGAATTCGCTATTTATAGGGCCTGATCAGGGGTCTCTCGCGCCCCGCGAGAAAAACAAGACAGGGCTTCGCGGCCTACGAGCGAGGTAGAGTTGACCACTAGCCTCGACACGCATTGCACCACGTGGCATCACTAGGTGCGCCCTGGTGGCCAGCTGTCGCGGCCCGCGACTAAGGTAGCCAAGGGGGTCGCGCCCCGCGAGTGCCCCCTAGATCTTGTTTTATTTTATTTTTGTAAAAACTAAGCTAATTCGGGTCTATTTTTGTATATGGGGTGTATTTTGGGACGTATAGAGATTTTATAGGTATTTTTAGGAGAGTTGTTATAATAATAACCTACAATCAACAACCAAACACTTGATTAAATTTGAAAATCAAACAAATACAATTTCTCAGTTCGTACGAACGTAGAATCGTGGGTTCGTACGAATGCACACTTCTGGAAACACTTTTGATTATAAATCCTGGTTCGTACGAAGCTATCTGGGTTCATACGAAGAAATAGTCAATGGGTTCGTACGAACAGGCTTCCCTAGGTTCGTACTTACTCAGTTTCGTAACAATCAACCATGTTTTTCATTGATTCAATGACAAATTTGTTTGATTTTAAGTTTGAAACTTTGTAGGATTGATTAAAAACGTTTTTCACACAAAATGTTCGAAAATCAGAAGTTTTTGACCATGAAAAGAAAACCAGATGATAAGGATTCTGAAAGAAACAAGAAAGGAATTGGTTCAAAATATCATCAGGTTCCACCACGGTTTGAGAAAAAGTTTACATTCTATGATGGCGAGAAGGTGGAAAAAGCTTTCAACATGGTTGATAAATTGCCAGAAAATATTGACATAACCTATTCCAAATCTGATGATCTTGGTGATTCAAAGGGGGTAGGTAAGGTTGTTCTGACAGAAGAGTCTACCAAAGATGGTAAGTCTGAATCACATGATGAAGATGAAGAAAGTTTTCATAAAAACTATTTGAAAAATTCAAAATCTGAGAAAAATGCGAATGAAGATCCAATAGGATTGGCATATACCATGATTGGATTGGACAAATTATTTCCAGACATTGAATTTCCGACTCAAAGTGTGATTAATTGATAAAGTTTTCAAATTGGTAGAAATTGAAAATTCTGAAATTGCAAAATATGCTGGAAAGGGAAAGGAAATTTTTTATAACAAACCTGTTTACAAAAAGAAAAACATGAAGGCTGGGTTGGGTTATAAAAAGAAATAAAACAAAAAAAAAGTTTGAAAAATACAGATTATCAGAAAAAGATGAACTTTGTTCATGGAACAAGTTCTGAAGAAGAGAAAGAACTCCAATTTAGACGACAGTCTAATGCAGAGTTCTATGCTCAAAAGAAACAACAATAACAGGCTAAAGATGTTTCAAAGAAAACATGCTTTAAATGTGATCAAGTTGGACATGCTGGTCAATGATGTCTAAATCTGAAGCATGTTGATGTTAAACAAAAGAAACAGCAATCTGAGGCTGTTAAACAGAAGTCAACTAAGTTTGAGTCACAACAAACTTGGAAATCACAATCAAAGACATCCAAGTTTGAGCCAAATCAAAATTGGAATTCAAAAACACCTAGATTTAGAACAACACAAAGTTGGAAAACAACGGTTGATATGACAAAACCAAACCAGTTTTGGAAACCAGAAGTTGTTTTACCAAAACGAAACGTTCAAAATGATCAAAAATTTTATCAAAGGAGTGTTTCTAAAGGACAAGTTTGGGTGGTCAAGAGACAAGAGACTTCTATGGATAATGGAAAACAGAAAAATTGATTCAACTAAAAATGATGAAGTCAAAATTGAAAAATTCTTTGTGAAAAATGACATAGATTTTCCATCTTTGAACGAATCATATTGTGTTGAAATCCCCATGATCAAACAGACCTGGGCTAAATTGTCCAAGTAATTGAGTAGATTGAATGTGCAGGTGCTCCAGAAGTTTGTTGATTGTCAAATTGAGGATGGGAGTTGCCTGGCACGGGAGGAGGCAGAACTCTACGATTGAAAAACAGGGAGTTGGTTTGTTTTTGTATATAAATAAACCATATAAAATCAAAAACCCTAAAAATAGAAAAATATAAAAACCAAAAATATGATTTTATTTTGTCAAAAATTGAAAAATGAAAAAATATGTTTGTTTTTTTAAATTGTTAAAAAATCAAAATTTTGATAAAATATGTTGATTGAAGTCGCCAAAACCCTCACGGCTGAACAAACATGATTAATTTCACAAGTAGTTGAAAACAGTTTTCAAACTGTTAAAAATCAATGTGTTGTAAATCATGGGGGTACTTTATGCAAAACAGAGCATGTGAAGAAAATGGATGGCGAGATAAAGCTATGTACATCGGTTTGTAAAATTATTTAAATGTTTTGGATTTTAGGGGGGGTAAATATAACAGCCCTCCTAAAACCCTTAACATACCCTAAAATGCCTATAATATACCCCATATACGAAAAATAACCCTAATATACTTTTATATTATTAAAAATCAAATAAAAACAAAACTATAGGGTTCTCGCGGGTCGCGACCCGGTCTTCACAAGCTGTCGCGGGGCGCGACTCAGTGACACCAGACGGCACCCGGTTGCGCCACGTGTCCGGTTACTCGACGAAGCTAGGCCAATGACTAGCCATGGCCAATGACTGGCCAAGGCTAATGCCTAGCCAGTCTACCTCGCGGGCCGCGAAGAGCAGCCATGTAACTCTCGCGGGCCGCGAGCCGCCTATCTCCAGACCTATAAAAGGAAGCCTCCAGCCTCAGTAATTCTCGTTCAATTTCTTTTCTTTCTCCAAGCCCCTATAATAGCTAAAAGCTGCTCGAAATTATCCCCCTAAAAAGCGAAGCTCTGCCTCATTGTAAGTATTATAACCCCCGGTTACGTATTGGTTACTCTACCCGTTTGATCTAGGGCTCCATAACGCATGTCAAAGCTCTACCTGACTCAGTTTGTTGGAGTTCTGTCTCGGTGGTATGGCTAATGTAAATTGGGTTATCTTACTAACACGTGTGCATTGCTTAATTTTAATAGATTATAACCAAGGAAGTCACCAGGAAGCAGTAGTATTATCTAAGTCAACAAAGTGAGTCATTCTCTTTTTCTACCAAACTGTTTTACCAAAACCTCAATGGTTTTAAATTATAATAACAGTGATTGAGTCTATGTATTGTACAATTACTGTCGGTATGTTGGGGTTTTGTATACATTACTTGTTACTATTTGTGAATGGTAGCATGACTACAAGTCAGGATTGACAGTACCGTGGGTGGTGATTGGGTAGATATAAACATTGTAATCGCTCTCAATACTGTAAAACTATAAAAGCTTCCTTTGATTAAACTGGGATGCACTCACTAGTATTTCTTGCTGATAAAACCTTTTCACGCATTTCAGGTAACTTAATGTGAAGCTAATAGAAGCCAGCTGGAGAGCACTGAAGGCTTGGAAAAGTGGCTATAAAAGTTACCTAAATAAAAAGAACTTTTATTTCAATAAATTAGGGTTTATCCCTATAAACATATTGTAATGAAAACTTGGGTTTTTCCCCATGTATTTATTATTTATAAAAATGTGGTGTTTAACTCTGATCAACTATTTCCTAACTACGGTCCTGATGTTTTAAATTCCGCTTCCAAATTAATAAACACCGATACCACCGGCTCTGTGCATCTCGCGGCCGCCCGCCTCTAGGGGCAAGGGGTCGGGGGTTGCGACAGGAGGTGGTATCAGAGCTACAGCCACTGGTTTAAGCCACAGAAGTGTTCTGCTGACATCAAGATTTTTATCAGTTATGTTAGGAAATAATTTATGTGATTATGTGTAAATATGTATATTACTGTTTTTTGTTATTTGACAATCGGTTAGTTTACAGTATGAGTGAGCAAGGTACATCTGATGCTTACCGTCAATTAGCTAGTTCCCCAAAGATTGAAGGAACCTCATCACAGCCTACTCCTTCAGGGTATTCTGCTGATACTGAGGAAGGAATTTTCATCTTTAAGGCGCAATCCGAGTAACCATTCTCTCCGAAAAAGAGAGGATTGTTTAGTAGGGGAGCACATGAGAGGAGAAAGAGGATGAAGAAGTTACAACAACAGAGAGCGTTAGCGAAAGCCAATAGAGAAATGAATGCCCAAACCCAGGAAGCAGTTAATAGACAGTTGGCAGATTTCCATATGCTAGCCACCACCGCAGCAGATCCAAACCTTGATCAGATAGTTGAACCACAACCGTTGCCATTATTTCCAACCCAACCAATGGAGATAGCTAGCCACCACCGCAGCAGATCCAAACCTTGATCAGATAGTTGAACCACAACCGTTGCCATTATTTCCAACCCAACCAATGGAGATAGAACCTAACCAATAAAACCAATTTCCCATACTAGCATTTGACCCTAACGAAATACCTAGAATCCCAGCACCTAATCCTCTAGAGTATGATCCATGGGAAGATGACAATAGGGTATATCAAGAACTCTATCCTCAGGAAGAACCAATACCAAATCCCATAGCACAGTATACCGACCTTAATCCTTTAGATCCGTTTTGGAACGATGACATGTATATTCGGAGTGTGTTAAGCAACCCATACCCATATGGAGAACCTATACCTCGATACCCTAACCCAGTACCAGCACCACTGCCACCAATGAGTGAAGAGAATGTGCAGGAACTCCGCACATATGGTGAAGAACTAGTGGAAGAAGCAGAGAGGATACGACAGATAGGAGAGAAGCTCGTGTGGAAGTATGACGAGCGAGAAATGCAGTTTTGAATGAAGGACACCTAGTAATATAAATATATATATATATATATGTGTGTGTGTGTGTGTGTGTGTGTGTAGTTTGAAAAAAAAATGAATGATCAACTAAAATAGATAACCTAATATCTATCGCTGCATAACTACTAGTGTGTTTAAATTTCAGTTGTAGGTTTTAATAAACGCGTATATATATATATATGAAAAGTAAAAGTCGCAATGTTCGACGTTTTTTATCAATTTGTTTGTATGATTGTCTGCATTAAATCTTATTCTGTGATATTAATACCTGATAAATGTTTATAATCCAGATGGACAATGAAGTAAATCAGGAAAACCAGAATAATGATAATAATGGAAACCAAGTAGATAACAGTCCCATTCAACATATAGTAGCACAAGGAATTATAGACGCTATGCCATATATTATCAAGACTGTTAAAGAAGCAGAAAATAATAAAACTATAAGTGGAAGTAAACGACAACCCACTGAACCAAGTCACAGGGTGAATAATGGACCGCTAATCCATGTACCTATTCCAAAAAGAAGAAGAAGCATTTCATATGGTTGTTCCTACAAAGAATTCTGGTCTTGTAAACCAATAGAATTCTCTGGCAATGAAGGAGCCATTACAGCTTTACGTTGGATAGAAAAGACAGAAGCAGTTTTAAAAATAAGCAAATGTGCAAATGAAGATAAGATTATGTTTGCTTCTAATGTTTTTAAGAATGCAGCCCTAGAATGGTGGAATACTATTCTCCAGTCTAGAGGAAGTGATAAAATTTATAATATGGAATGGACCGACTTTAAGGACATAGTCAAAAGGAAATTATGTCCTCCTCATGAAAAAGAACAAATCGCTAATAAGTTCTTAAATCTTAAAATGACTGGAATAGACTGCAAAGGTTACACTACCATATTCTTCGAATATGCTAGAATAGTACCAACCCCAGCCTCACCAGAACCAGTATTAATCTCTTGTTACATCTGGGGATTAATTAGAGAAATCAGACACGTAGTCAAGGCAGCTAGACCACAAACCATAGAAGAAGCAGTAGAACTAGCCAATACCTTGACTGATGAATTGGTACGTACGCAAGAAGAGAATCAGAGAAAGAACCTATCCCAACGACTTACCCAAGAATTTCATTATGGAAATACCTACCGGAAGAGTACAGGTTCCACTTCTTCACTTTACTGTAAGTACTGCAAAGAGAAGCACTCAGGAAAATGCTCAATATACTGCAACTTCTGCAAAATGCCTGGACACAAGGAAGAAGACTGCAGGAAGAAACCCAGCAATAGGCTATGCTTCAATTGTGGAGAAACAGGGCATATCAAACCGAACTGTCCGAAACTAGCTCTAGCAACAAACAGCAAAACTACTAAGAATGCCAGAGCATTTTTTCTGACATCTGAAGAAGCCAAGATGATTCCGGATGTGATTGCCGGTATGTTTTTAGTTAATGATATTTTTGCTAAAGTATTATTTGACTCTGGTGCAAACCAAAGTTTTATCAATACTTCGTTTTGCAAACTTCTCCATCAACCATTAACAAAACTTCAACAAGATTGTCTGGTAGAGACGGCAAATGGAGAATCCAGTAAGATTACTGAAATCTTGCAGGGAGCAAGAATATAAATTTTAAACCATAAGTTTATTGCTAACATTTATCCAATGAATCTGGCTGGATTTGATATCGTATTAGGAATGGATTGGTTGGTAGCCAATCACGCCAGCATTCTATGTGATCAAAAGTCAGTGCAAGTAAGTTCACCAAAGGGTGAAAAGATCACAATTAAAGGAGATAAGCGAACTAGATCCACAAAATTCATCTTTGTGATGAAAGCGACAAGCTGTGCAAGGAAAGGATCACTAGTATATATGATTTCCATAATCATTAACACTAAAGGAAAATAATTAAAAGATATTCTCATAGTATCTAAATTCTCAGATGTTTTTCTAGAAGAGTTACCTGGATTACCACCAGATAGAAAGGTTGAATTTAGAATTCACCTAATACCAGGGACGGCACCGATTGCCAAGGCACCTTACCGTTTAGCACCAACGAAGATGCAAGAACTGAAGAAACAGTTGGACGAACTTCTGGAGAAAGGTTTCATATAGCCTAGTTCATCACCATGGGGAGCACCAATCTTGTTTGTCAAGAAGAAGGACGAATCAATGCATATGTTCATTGATTACCGAGAATTGAACAAGATTACGATTAAAAATCGGTACCCACTACTGAGAATCGATGATCTGTTCGATCAACATCAAGGAGCTCGATTCTTTTCTTTACGCTCAGGATATCATCAATTGAAAGTACAGGAAGAGGACATTCCAAAAACTGCTTTCATAACAAGGTACGGTCATTATGAATTTAAAGTCATGCCATTTGGTTTAACCAATGCCACAGCCGCATTTATGGACATGATGAACAGAACATGTAAACCATATCTGGATAAATTCATAATTGTCTTTATAGATGATATTCTTATTTACTCTAAGAGTAAAGAAGATCATGCAGAGCATTTGTTTATACTTCCGAATTTGCTGAGAAAAGAAAAGTTTTACGCTAAATTTTCAAAATGGGAATTTTGGTTAAAGGAAGTGCAATTCCTTGGACACCTGGTTAATCATGAAGGAATTCATGTAGATCCTACAAAAATTGAGGCAATTACTAAGGGGAAAGTCCCTGAAACACCGAAAGAAGTAAGAAGTTTCCTTGGACTAGCAGGTTATTATAGACATTTTATTTAAGATTTTTCTAGAATAGTCATTCCCTTAACCAAATTGACCTGTAAATCAGTTAAGTTTGAATGGGGACCAAGATAGGAGGAAGCTTTTAGGATTCTGAAGCAAAAGTTAACCAATGCACCCATACTAGCGTTACTAGAAGGAGCTGAAGACCTAATAGTCTATTGTGACGCTTCTAAGTTAGGTTGTGGATATGTGTTGATGCAACGTCAAAAGGTTATAGCTTATGCCTCTAGAAAACTTAAGAATCATGAAGAGAATTATACAATCCATGATCTAGAGTTAGGAGCCATAATTTTTGCCCTTAAGATTTGGAGACACTATCTTTACGGTAGCAAGTTTATTGTCTTCACCGATCATAAGAGTCTAAGATATGTTTTTGGGCAAAAGGAATTAAATATGAGATAGAGACGCTGGATGGAGATTCTTAGTGATTATGATTGTGATATCCAATATCATGCAGGAAAACCTAATGTAGTAGCTGATGCTTTAATTCGAAAGTATCATGAAAAGCCGAGACAAATACGCTCTCGCAAACTAAATCTGCAGATAGATTTAAAGGAGCAAATTAGAGAAATACAGGAAATGGTAATCAAGGATGATACTGAAGGATTAAAAGGAATGATTAAGGAATTATAACAAGGAACAGATCGAATTTGGAGATTCCATAAGAAAAGAATCTGGATACCCAAACAAGGAAACCTACGCCATCGAATTTTAGAAGAAGCCCATAAGTCTAAGTATACGATACATCCCAGAAATGATAAGATGTATCAAGATCTAAGAAAGAATTTCTGGTGGATAGGAATGAAAAAGGATATAGCAACTTATGTTGTTAAGTGTCTTATGTTGCTAAGTGTCTAACCTGTTCACAGGTTAAAGCTGAACATCAGAAACCCTTAGGTTTATTGCAGCAACTAGAAATGCCAATATGGAAATGGGAATTGATAACAATGGATTTTGTTACTAAATTACCCAAAACACGAAAAGGTAATGATACAATCTGGGTGATTGTAGACAGATTAACCAAATCTGCTCATTTCTTACCTATGAATGAAACTTTCAGTATGGAACAGTTAGCCAAGTTATATGTAAATGAAATAGTTGCATTACATGGAATTCCTTTATCTATTGTTTCTGATAGAGATAGCCATTTTACTTCTCATTTCTGGACAAGTTTCCAAAAAGCAATGGGAGCCATGTTGAAACTAAGCACAACTTATCATCCTCAAACAGACGGACAAAGCGAAAGGACAATTCAGACAATGGAGGATATGCTTAGAGCCTGTGTAATTGATTTCGGAGGAAATTGGGACATCATTTACCATGAATAGAATTTTCCTACAATAACAGCTATCATACCAGTATTAATGCTTCACCATTTGAAGCACTTTATGGATGAAAATGTCGAACTCCAGTCTGTTGGGCAGAAATTGGAGAAAAGCAACTATCTGGACCAGAGATAGTACAAGAAACAACGGACAATATTATTCAAGTCAAGGAAAGACTAAAAGCAGCACGCGATCGTCAAAAGAGTTATGCTGATAACAGACGAAAACCACTGGAATTTCAAGTAGGAGATAAGGTATTATTAAAAGTTTCTCCATGGAAATGAGTGGTCAGATTCGTTAAAAGAGGAAAGCTAAGCCCCAGGTATGTTGTACCTTTTGAGATTATTAAAAGAATAGGACTAGTAGCTTATCAGCTACAACTGCCAGAGGAAATGGTAGAAATACATGATGTATTTCATGTATGTAATCTCAAAAAGTGCTTAGCAGACGAATCATTAGTAATATCTCTTGAAGACATAGAGGTAAATGAGAAACTTAAGTTTATAGAGAAACCCCCCATTCAGATTGAAGATAGAAGGATCAAGAATCTCAAACATAAAAGATTAGTTCTGGTCAAAGTGAAATGGGATTCCAAGAGAGGACCAGAGTATACTTGGGAGCTCGAGTTAGAGATGCGACGGAAATATCCACACCTGTTCCAGTAGACCTCGAGGACGAGATCTAAAACAAGGTGGGGAGGATATAACAGCCCTCCTAAACCCTTAACATACCCTAAAATGCCTATAATATACCCCATATACGAAAAATAACCCTAATATACTTTTATATTATTAAAAATCAAATAAAAACAAAACTACAGGGTTCTCGCGAGCCGCGACCCGGTCTTCACAAGTTGTCGTGGGACGTGACTCAGTGACACCAGGTTGTGCCACATGTCCAGTTACTCGATGAAGCGAGGCCAATGACTGGCCAAGGCTAATGCCTAGCCAGTCTACCTTGCGGGCCGCGAAGAGCAGCCCTGTAACTCTCGCGGGTCGGGGGCCGCCTATCTCCAGACATATAAAAGGAGGCTTCCAGCCTCAGTAATTCTCGTTCAATTTCTTTTCTTTTTCAAAGCCCCTATTATAGCTAAAAGCTGCTCGATATTATACACCTAAAAAGCGAATCTCTGCCTTGTTGTAAGTATTATAACCCCCGGTTACGTATTGGTTACTCTACCCAATTGATCTAGGGCTCCGTAACGCATGTCAAGGCTCTGCCTAACTCAGTTCGTTGGAGTTCTGTCTCGGTGGTATGGCTAATGTAAATTGGGTTATCTTACTAACACGTGTGCATTGTTTAATTTTGATAGATTATAACCAAGGAAGTCACCAAGAAGCAGTAGTATTATCTAAGTCAACAAAGTGAGTCATTCTCTTTTTCTACCAAACTGTTTTACCAAAACCTCGATTGTTTTAAATTATGATAACAGTGATTGAGTCTATGTATTCTACAATTACTGTCGGTATGTTGGGGTTTTGTATACATTACTTGTTACTATTTGCGAATGGTAGCATGACCACAAGTCAGGATTGACAGTACCGTGGGTGGTAATTGGGTAGATAATAAACATTGTAATCGCTCTCAATACTGTAAAACTATAAAAGCTTGTTTTAATTAAACTGGGATGCACTCGCCAGTATTTCTTGCTGATAAAACCTTTTTAGAACACGTTTTAGGTAACTTAATGTGAAGCTAATAGAAGCCAGCTGGAGAGCACTGAAGGCTTGGAAAAGTGGCTATAAAAGTTACCTAAATAAAAAGAAGTTTTATTTCAATAAATTAGGGTTTATCCCTATAAACATATTGTAATGAAAACTTGGGTTTTTCCCCATGTATTTATTATGTATAAAAATGTGGTGTTTTAAATCTGATCAACTATTTCCTAACTACGGTCCTGATGTTTTAAATTTCGCTGAAAAATTAATAAACACTGATACCACCGGCTCTGTGCATCTCGCGGCCGCCCGCCCCAAGGGGCAAGGGGTCGGGGGTTGCGACAGTAAAAAATTTGAAAATACAAAAACATTTGAAAATTTGAGAAAGCCAAAAACATGAGAAAACTTAAAAAAGAGTTTCTGCGTAGAAAGAGGAAATGATAGTACATCAGTAGACAATAACAGCATGCTAAAGAAATGGAATATCAAAATGTGATAAACGGTCTCACTGATGATATGCCAGTAGGTTTTTACACATTTAGTAGATTGATTTCGAGATATAAATCTAAATGTCAATAACTTTCTTATCTCGTGGGGAACATCTCTTGGATATATGGACTTAGTACTCCGAAATTTCGTTTGAGAGGTTGCCTGATTCTGAGATACTAGGTCTTTATACTTATTGATATCTGAGGTATTATACTTGGTCTTCTGATTTTGCGTCAACAATGGCCTAGACCTCGTATAATACTTTGCACGCTTATTAAAAAGCTTTCCCTCTGCATAAAATTTGAGATAATATTAAAATATATAAATCAAGTGCAATTGTAAAGAAGATCCCTAAGTGGGACACACCTTAAAGTCGAGCCTTCATCTCTTTGTCTGAACGGAAGTTCTAACCTGAGCCCTCAAGGCCTCGCACTAACCCTTAATACAGATATCATTATAGTGTATTCACCTGTAAGACTGAATCTAGGGAATTTTGATACGGGAGTATATTCTGAGGTGGGATACATGAATAAGTTAAGTTTCTAAAACACTAATCTCATATCTTGAATCAATTGAAGTTTGTGTGAAAATTTAAGTGGATCAGTATACTGACAATCTAAGTGAATCATTTAAAACTTAAAGTCTAAAAAAAAGGGTTAACGGTGCTAGTGATTTGTCATAAACTGATATGATCCTCTGACGCGAACTCAAACAAAAATATATCTGTAAATATTACTTTACTGCATTCTAGTTCAATTAAACTCTCTAAAAATTTTAGAAAAAACCCAAAAAGAATGTGTTTTAGCATAAACTTTGTAAAATACAAAAAGATTTTGTTCTACTTTATTTTCGACAACCGATGTTTAAAGCTAAGTTTCAAAATCTAAGTATGCTGAACATGTCTATGAAAATAAACAAGTTCATTAATTTGAAACTTGAGGTTTTAAATGAAAATACAAAAACAATTTGTGAAATATCCAAGGTCATTAAGTTAGACTTGGATGATATTCTGTGAGGTTTTTGGAAGATGGATTCTTTCACTGTCAGATATATAGTTACTTGATAGGGGGAGAGAGACAGTATACAATTCTGGAGTTTTTAAATCTGTCATATGGTTTTCATAGTGCCAGGTTTTGATACTGAGATATAATAAGTTTTAAATGTCAAAATATTTGTGTTTAGTGTCAGGATCTACATCTTGGATCTAAATTGTCAAATATCTTTACAGGTGGTTCAAATTGTTAGATTTTCAGATGATAAGCCAGATTATGATCCCGATAGCTGAGGCTAAGGGGGAGTCTGAAGAAAAGCTCAAAGCATCAAAGAGTCGGGTGACTATCCTGGAGGAGAAACTGAAGAAAGAGAGAGACTAATGAAAGGGGAAGCAGCTGAAGCTGTAAGCAGATCCAAGAGGAGTCTGTTAGAGCATTGGGGAGTCTATGGTGCATGAAGATGTAATCATTTCTGGAAGACTCAGAAAGAGAGAGAGAGAGAGATAGAAAGCTACGAGATTGACTGCAGCAATATCCTAGGGGGAGTCTGTGAGTGCTTATGTCTATCGCTTCCGCCAATCACGTATCGTAGCTAGAACAAATGATCAAGATATAGTTCAAACTGAAGTTTACATAAGAAGTATTGCAGGTTCGTATGAAGGGAGAACCATAGCAGGTTCGTACGAACCCATGCACCCATTTGTACAAACAGGTTCGTACGAACCTAGGTCCGTTCGTAGTTAGCTATGTACGAACCCACTATTCCTATAAATAGGTGTAGGGTCTTGTTCATTTGGTAGGTTTGTTGATCAAGAGGGGGAACTCTTGCAGTTTGTTTTCGTGGTTTTGTCCTTGTCAAATATCAATAGAAAACAACATTTAATTACATCTTGTGTCTGATCTACACACGTACTTGGATTCCGCACAAGATACATGTTCTACGCATTTAACAGTTACGGAATCGATCCTCAGAGCGAATCCACACTACACCTAATCTTTGTTCATTTATGTAATTATATGACCACTTCAAGATCTGTGTAGGTAACATGCATTTACAATTATCACTAGCTAGGTGTGATTGTCTATACACTATACTAGTACATTCTTGTTGTTATCACATCATGCCCAAATTCAAGATTCGGTTCAAATAATTATCTTAGCACAAAAATATGATATTTAACAACTTAATATACAATTTGTACGACTAATGTATGTATACTACTTTAATATGTAATTTAGAATTTTTTTTTTCTAAATTTAATCCCCATCCAACTTCGAGCCTCGGATCGAACATTACTTACTCAACATATCAAGAGCACACGCTTTAAGTCCAAGTATTCTTATTAAATACTTAGTTCACTTAAACCATTGCTCTGATACCAACTTGTAACACTCGTATTTTATACATCTTATATTATTTTCCATCAAAACCGGTCCCCGATTTTTATTTTTAAACAACAACGGAAGCATTCATAATAAAATAATGTGATAAAACAACCATATTTTAAAATTCACATTATATATTTATTTGATAAGTTGAGTAAGTTTACATCAAGACAACTTATTTAGATAACCCAGAATTTATACATCAAAAGTGGGTTATAAACATATGTTCGATCCTTAAACGTATTGAGGCCTGACTTGACTCTTTCAACCCTGCACTGGTGATTTACTTGAAAAACATTATTTATACAACTATTAGCCAACGGTAAGTGAGTTCATAAATCAACTATAATGTTTTCCAGATCACAGTTTTATCCACTCCACCATATTCCACTTATGGAAATTTTATATTTAACTGTGATTTTTTTTAACAACTATTCACCCGACGGTGATATAACGACTGACCACTCATGGAGGTTAAACGACTGGTTAACCAATGGTGACATAACGACTGATAACCTGACAGTCATTTTGACAACTTACCATGTGAATTCCATGGCATCAACAGTTTTCTCCCCTTTTTATAACTAACATCATTTTATAATTGATTATATAAAATCACAACATTTACACGAACTATACTATACACATAGCATATAACTGGTAGCACTTTAAATGATGTTAGGGGAGTCGTATGAACTCACCTGGACGTTTAGAGAAATCCTTCGGTATTACTTTTGCCAATTGCTTTTTATCTCCTACAATTATATATACCTACAAAAAGCAACTTGGGTTGCCTCTCTAGAATGAAAAGTTGTGACTTTTAAAAAACAATACATACATACCCTTTTGTTTGGGTTGTCTCTTCAGAATGAAAAGTGGTGACTTTTATATGCATACAAAAAGTAACATAAGACACCATAATTTGTAAAAAGTCATGACCTTTCAATTATAAGTTAAGATACAATGGTTTGTAAAAAGTCATGACCATTCACTTATAACTTAAGACACAATAATTTGCAAAAAGTCATGACCTTTCACTTATAACTTAAGACATAATGGGTTGCAAAAAGTCACGACCTTTTAATTATAAGTTAAGACACAATGATTTAAAAAAATTATCATTACCTTTCAATTATATGATATAATATTATATTGAACAATGAACACTTCAATTTACATTAGAACTTTCTTAATATTTCGAAACAATTAATTACCACCATTTCGCAAAATAGACGCCACAACATATCAAACAAATTGTCTGACTCCACTTTATAAGGTTATATTTACGTGTCATATTTTTATTGAATACATATACACAACTTTCTAAATTACTTATATACAATACATACAAAAAAATTAAGACCACCATCCATGACATACGATACATACAAAAAATTAGCACCATCATCCACGACACATCAAGCATCCACCAATGCCATCAATTACCGAAGCAACACCACCAAACCGATGCATATGCCACATTCTAACGGTACCACCGATTCCGCTAATCAACTGAAGCAATACCACTAAATCGATACTATAACAACCCTCCTAAAACCCCTTAGAACACCCTTAACACCCTAAATATACCCCATATACACGTTAACGGCCCTAAATAACATTTATAATTATAAAAATCAAATAAAACAACATATGTGGGTCGCTCGCGGGCCGCGAGCAAGACCTCCAGGCCAGTCGTGGGCCGCGACTCAGTAAAACGTGGCGACACCACAGGCGGCCACGTGTCCCTTTGTGTGTTGAGTCTAGTGAGCTGATTAGCCAAGGCTAGAGCCTAACCTAGTCCCTCACGGGCCGCGAGGGAGTTAGCCGGATGGGTCGCGGGGCGCGAGCCGCCTTTCGATCAGCCCTATAAAAGGAGGCCGAGACCTCAGTTCTCGGTGCTCATTTCTGTCTTTCTCTCTAAATTCTCTATTAGTATAACCTCTCGGGAATAATACCCCCTAAATAGCGAAACTCTGCCTCGTTGTAAGTATTATAACCCCCAGTTACTTATTAGTTACCCTACCCGATTGATCTAGGGCTCCGTAACGCACGTCAAGGCTCTGCCTGACTCAGTTCGTTGGAGTTCTGTCTCGGTTGTATGGCTAATGTAATTTGGGTTATCTTACTAAAACATGTGCATTTTTTTAATTTTAATAGATAATAACCAGGAGAATCACCAGGAAGCTAAAGTGTTACCTAAGTAAACAAAAGTGAGTCGTTCTCTTTTTCTACCAAATTGTTTTACCAAAACCTCAAATGTTTTAAATCATACTTAAATAGTGATTGAGTCTACGTGTTCTACAATTACTGCCGGTATGCTGGGGTTTTGTACATTACTTGAAATTCGTTACTATTGGACAAAGATTAGCCAATGAGTAACATGACCACAAGTCAGGAATTGACCCTACTGAATGAGTATCTGTGTAGATATAAACATTGTAATCGCTCTCAATACTGTGAAGTTATTTAAACTGTTTTGATTAAACTGGGATGCACTCGCCAGTATTTGTTGCTAATAAAACCTTTTTAAAACGCGTTTCAGGTAACTTAATGTGAAAGCTATTAGAAGCCAGCTGGAGAGCACTGAAGGCTTAAAGAAGTGGCTATAAAAAGTTACCTAAATAAAAGGAGTTTATGTTTTCAATAAAATAGGGTTTTATCCATTTACTACTAAAAAGAGAGGTTGGTTTAGTAGAGGAGCGCATGAGAGGAGGAAAAGGATGAAGAAATTACAACAAAATAGAGCACTAGCAAAAGCCAATAGAGAAATGAATGCACAAACCTAGGAAGCAGTTAATAGACCATTAGGAGAAGAGGAAATTGATAGGCAGTTAGCTGACTTCCACATGTTAGCAACCACCGCAGCAGACCTTAATCTAAACCAAACAGCTGAACCAGAACTATTACCCTTATTTCCCAGCCAACCAATGGAGCTAGAACCAAACCCAGAAAACCAATTCCCAATCCTAGCATTTGACCCCAATGAGATACCTAGAGGCCCAGCACCAGTCCCTCCAGAGTACGATCCATGGTGGGATGACAATAGGTCATATCAGGAATTATATCCTCAGGAAGAACCAGTACCCACAACAAATCCTATAGCACAATATACCGACCTAAACCCTTTAGACTCATTCTGGAACAGTGATTGGTATATGCAAAGTGTGATAAGTACCCCATACCTATATGGAGAACCTATACCACGATACCTTGACCCAGTGCCAGCACCACTACCACCCATGAGCGAAGAAAATGTGCAGGAAATTCGCTCCTATGGCAAAGAGTTAGTTGAAGAAGGAAATAGAATCCGACAGATAGGAGAAAAACTCATCTGGAAATATGACGAGCGTGAACAACAGTTTTAGACAAGCTAGCAACTAATATATATATATATATATATATATATATATATATATATATATATATATATATATATATATATATATATATATATATATATATATATATATATATATATATATATATATATATATGTGAGTGTGTGTGTGTGTATGTGTGTGTGTGTAAAAAACCAACAACTAGAATAAATAACCTAATACTATCGATGCATAATTACTAGTGTGTTTAATTTTTAATTGTAATATGTAATCGATGCATACGTAAAGATATATATAAAAAGAGTAAGTCGCAATGCTCAACATTTTTTATCAATCTATTTGCGTGATTATTTGTATTAAATTTTATTTTATGATTGATATTAATACACGATAAATGTTTATAATTCAGATGGATAATGAAGTGAATCAGGAAAACCAGAATAATGATAATAACGGAAACCAAGTGAATAACAGTGCCATCGAAGACATAGTAGCACGAGGAATCATAGATGTTATGCCCTATATTATAAAGACTGTTAAAGAAGCTGAAAATAGTAAATCTGTAACTGGAAGTAAACGTGCACCCACTGAACCAAGTCACAGTGTGAATGAAAATCGCGGACCAATTATCTAAGCACCGATCCCAAAAAGAAGAAGAACCATCTCATATAGTTGTTCTTATAATGAATTCTGGTCTTGCAAACCAATAGAATTCTCAGGCAATGAAGGAGCCATTGCAGCCTTACGCTGGATAGAAAAGACAGAAGCAGTCTTAAAAATAAGTAAATGTGCAGAAGAAGATAAGATTATGTTTGCTTCTAATCATTTCAAGAATGCAGCCTTAGAATGGTGGAATACTATCCTCCAGTCTAAAGGAAGTGACAGAGCTTATAATATGAAATGGACCGACTTTAAGGATAAAGTCGAAAGAAAATTATGTCCGCCTCATGAAAAAGAACAGATTGCCAATAAATTCTTAAATCTTAAAATGACTGGAATAGACTGCAAGGGTTACACTACCAGATTCTTCAAATATGCTAGGATAGTGCCAACCTTATCCTCACTAGAACCAGTATTAATCTCCCGTTACATCTGGGGATTAATCAGTGAGATCAGACATGTAGTTAAGGCAGCTAGACCACAAACCATAGAAGAAGCAGTAGAACTAGCCAACACCTTGACTGATGAATTAATACGTACACAAGAGGAAAACCAGAGAAAGAACCTAGCCCAGAAGCTTACCCAAGAATTTCATTACAGTAATACCTACCGTGGAAAAGGTACAGGTTCTACCTCTTCACCCTACTGCAAGTATTGCAAAAGGAAGCACTCTGGATGATGCTCCATATACTGCAACTTTTGCAAAATATCTGGGCATAAGGAAGAAGATTGCAAGAAGAAAGCTAGCAATAGGCTATGCTTTAATTGTGGAGAAGCCGGTCATATCAAACCAAACTGCCCAAAACTAGCTCTAGCAACAACCAGCAAAGCTAAAGCAACTGAAGGACCCAAGAAGAATGCCAGAGCATTCGTTCTGATAGCCGAGGAAGCCAAGATGATCCCGGATGTGATTGCCGGTACGTTTTTAGTTAATGACATTTTTGCTAAAGTATTATTTGACTCTGGTGCAAACCAAAGTTTTATCAATACTTCTTTCTACAAACTTCTCAACTAACCATTAACTAAACTTCCACAAGATTTTTTGGTAGAAACGGCAAATGGAGAATCCATTAAGATAAGCGAAATCCTGCAGGGAGCAAGGATAGAAATTCTAAACCATGATTTTACTGCTAATCTTTACCCAATGAATCTAGAAGGATTCGATGTTGTATTAGGAATGGATTGGTTGGTAGCCAATCGTGCTAATATTTTATGTGATCAAAAGTCAGTACAAGTACACCAAAGGGTGACACGATCACAATTAAAGGAGATAAGCCAACAAGGTCAACAAAATTCATCTTTGTGATGAAAGCTGCAAGTTATGCAAGGAAGGGAGGAATAGTGTGTATGATTTCCATAATCATTAACACTGAAGGAAAAGAATTAAATGATATTCCCGTAGTATCTAAATTTTCAGACGTTTTTCCAGAAGAGTTACCTGAATTACCGCCAGATCGAGAGGTGGAATTTAGGATTCATCTAATACCAGGGACGGCACCCATTGCCAAAGCGCCATACCGACTAGCACCGACGGAGATGCAGGAACTGAAGAAACAGTTGGATGAATTACTTAACAAAGGTTTTATACACCCTAGTTCATCACCATGGGGAGCACCAGTGTTATTTGTCAAAAAGAAGAACGGATCAATGCGTATGTGGATTGATTATAGAGAATTGAACAAGGTTACGATTAAAAATCGGTACCCACTACCAAGAATCGATGATCTGTTCGATCAACTTCAAGGAGCTCGATTCTTTTCTAAGATCGACTTACGCTCAGGATATCATCAATTGAAAGTACAGGAAGAGGACATTCCTAAAACTGCTTTCATAACAAGGTACGGTCATTATGAATTTACAGTCATGTCATTTGGTTTAACCAATGCCCCAGCTGCATTTATGGACATGATAAACATGATATGTAAACCATACCTGGATAAATTCATAATTGTCTTTATAGATGATATTCTAATTTACTCTAAGAGTAAGGAAGATCATGCAGAGCATCTGCATATACTTTTGACATTATTAAGAAAAGAAAAGCTTTATGCTAAATTCTCAAAATGCGAATTTTAAATTCAAGAAGTGCAATTCCTTGGAAATCTGGTTAATCATGAAGGAACTCATGTGGATCCCACAAAGATCGAGCCGATTACCAAATGGAAAGTCCCTGAATCACCAACGGAAGTAAGAAGTTTTCTTGGATTGGCAGGATATTATAGACGTTTTATTCAAGATTTCTCTAGAATCGCCATTCCATTAACCAAACTGACTTGTAAATCAATTAAATTTGAGTGGGGACCAAGACAAGAAGAAGCCTTTAGGATTTTAAAGCAAAGGTTAACCAACGCACCTATACTCGCGTTACAAGAAGGACCTGAAAACTTTGTAGTCTATGGTGACGCATCTAAATTAGGATATGGATGTGTGTTGATGCAACGTCAAAAGGTTATAGATTATGCCTCTAGACAGCTTAAGAAACATGAAGAGAATTATACAACCCATGATCTAGAATTAGGAGCCATAATTTTTGCCCTTAAGATTTGGAGACACTATCTTTACGGTAGTAAGTTTGTTGTTTTCACAGATCATAAGAGTTTAAGATATGTTTTTGTGCAAAAGGAATTAAATATGAGACAGAGACGCTGGATGGAAATTCTTAGTGATTATGGTTGTGATATCCAGTATCATGAAGGAAAGGCTAATGTAGTAGCTGATGATTTAAGTCAAAAGTATCATTAAAAGCCAAAACGAGTACGCTCTCTCAGATTAAATCTGCAGATAGATTTAAATAAGCAAATTAGAGAGGTACAGGAAACAGTATTCAAGGACGATGTTGAAGGTTTAAAAGGAATAATTAAGGAATTAGAACAAGGAGCATATGGAATTTGGAGATTCCATAAGAAAAGGATCTGGATACCTAAACAAGGAAACCTACACCACCGAATCTTAGAAGAATCCCATAAATCTAAATATACGATACATCTGGTAGTGATAAGATGTATCAAGACTTAAGAAAGAATTTTTGGTGGATAGGAATGAAAAATGATGTAGCAAACTATGTTGCTAAATGTCTAATCTATTCTCAAGTTAAAGCTGAACATCAGAAACCTTCAGAGTTATTACATCAATTAAAAATGCCAATATGGGAATGGGAATTAATAACAATGGACTTTGTTACTAAACTACCCAAGACACACAAAGGTAATGATACAATCTGAGTGATTGTTGACAGATTAACCAAATCTGCTCATTTCTTACCTATGAAGGAAACTTTCAGTATGGAACAGTTAGCCAAGTTATATGTAAATGAAATAGTTTCATCATATGGAATTCCTTTATCTATTATATCTGATAGAGATGGCCGTTTTACATCTCATTTTTTGAACAAGTTTCCAAAAAGCGATGGGAACCAGGTTAAATCTAAGCACTGGTTATCATCCTCAAACGGACGGACAAAGCGAAAGGACGATTCAAACGATGGAAGATATGCTTAGAGCCTGTGTAATTGATTTCGGAGAAAATTGGGACGATCACTTACCATTAATAGAATTTTCTTACAATAACAGCTATCATACCAGCAATAATGCTGCACCGTTTGAAGCAATTTATGGACGGAAGTGCCGAACTCCAGTCTGTTGGGCAGAGATTGGAGAAAAACAATTATCTGGACCAGAAATAGTACAAGAAACAACAGACAAGATTATCCAAGTTAAGGAAAGACTAAAAGCAGCACGAGATCGTCAAAAGAGTTATGTAGATAACAGACGAAAACCGTTAGAATTTCAAGTTGGAGATAAGGTATTATTAAAAGTTTTTCCATGAAAATGAGTGGTCAGATTCGTTAAAAGAGGAAAACTAAGCCCAAGGTATGTTGGACCTTTTGAAATTATCGAAAGAATAGGACCAGATCAGCTACAACTACCTGAGGAAATGGCAGGAATACATGATGTGTTTCATGTATGTAATCTCAAGAAATGCTTAGCAGACGAATCATTAGTAATACCGCTTAAAGACATAGAGGTAAATGAGAAGCTCAAGTTTGTATAGAAGCTACTACAGATTGAAGATAAAAAGATCAAGAATCTCAAGCACAAGAGACTAGTTCTGGTCAAAGTAAAATGGGATTCTAAGAGAGGACCAGAATACACTTAGGAGCTCGAGTCAGAGATGCAAAGGAAATATACACACCTGTTCCAGTAGATCTCGAGGACGAGATTTAAATCAAGGTGGGAGGATATAACCACCCTCCTAAAACCCCTTAGAACACCCTTAACACCCTTAACATACCCCGTATACGCGTTAACAAACCTAAATAACATTTATAATTATAAAAATCAAATAAAACAACATCCGTGGGTCGCTCGTGGGCCGCGAGGAAGACCTCCAGGCCAGTCGCGGGCAGCGACTCAGTAAAACGTGGCGACACCACAGGCGGCCACGTGTCCCTGTGTGTGTTGAGGCTAGTGAGCTGATTAGCCAAGGCTAGAGCCTAGCCTAGTCCATCGCAGGCCGCGAGGGAGTTAGCTGGATGGGTCGCGGGGCGCGAGCCGCCCTTCGATCAGCCCTATAAAAGGAGGCCGAGACCTCAGTTCTCGGTGCTCATTTCTTTCTTTCTCTCTAAATTCTCTAGCAGTATAAACTCTCGGGAATAATGCCCCCTAAATAGCGAAGCTCTGCCTCGTTGTAAGTATTATAACCCCCGGTTACGTATTAGTTACCCTACCCGATTGATCTAGGACTCCGTAACGCATGTCAAGGTTTTGCCTAACTCAGTTCGTTAGAGTTCTGTCTCGGTTGTATGGCTAATGTAATTTGGGTTATCTTACTAAAACGTGTGCATTGTTTAATTTTAATAAATAATAACCAGGAGAATCACCAGGAAGCTAAAGTATTACCTAAGTAAACAAAGTGAGTCATTCTCTTTTTCTACCAAATTGGTTTACCAAAACCTCAAATGTTTTAAATCATACTTAAACAGTGATTGAGTCTATGTGTTCTACAATTACTGCCGGTATGCTGAGGTTTTGTGCATTACTTGAAATCCGTTACTATTGGACAAAGAGTTAGCCAATGAGTAACATGACCACAAGTCAGGAATTGACCATACTGAATGAGTAACTGTGTAGATATAAACATTGTAATCGCTCTCAATACTGTGAAGTTATTTAAACTGATTTGATTAAACTGGGATGCACTCGCCAGTATTTCTTGCTGATAAAACCTTTTTAAAACGCGTTTCAGGTAACTTAATGTGAAAGCTATTAGAAGTCAGCTGGAAAGCACTGAAGGCTTAAAGAAGTGGCTATAAAAAGTTACCTAAATAAAAGGAGTTTATGTTTTCAATAAAATAGGGTTTTATCTCTATAAATGTATTGTAATGGAAACTTAGGTTTTATCCCATTTGTTTATTATAAAAGTTCGGTGTTTTGAAACTCTGATAGTATTTCCTAACTACGGTCCTGATGTCTCATTTCTGCTGCCAAATTAATAAACATCGATACCACCGGCTCTGTGATAGCAGCTCCCGCGGCCGCCCGCTCCCGGGTCAGGGGTCGGGGGCTACGACAGATACGTCTCCTCCCACCACCGTTCCCTCATATGTGATCATCCATTTAAAAACTTTTAAACTCATTTATCGAACTCCCAGTCCCCACAATCATTCACCGTTCATGATGATCAGAATAAGAATGATCGCCTCAATGAAACTGAAACTTCACTTCGATCTAAAGCCGACATAGGAAAATATAAAAATGAAAAACATGCGTATGAGAAAGGAAAGTCGAGGTCTTGAAATTCTAAGAATATTCGATGGCAACGTTACATGCATGCAATCAAAGCCATTTTTTTGTTTTTTAAAATCAAAAGAAAGTATATACCATGTTTATATGTATCACAATCAAATCCAAAACTTCTAAGTGACACCAATTTTTCTAATGAAATCATCAACCGAACAAGAACATCACTTTCGATCATTAATTAAATAAGAATAATAAATTTAAAAATTTCCGATCCAAAAAATGAAGAACGGAGGTGGTTACTATGGTGGAAAAAAATTCATCAAAAATGAAATTAATTTTCGTAAATCATTTATTGAACAATCTGGATGGAATGAAATCTAGATATTTTAAACAACCAAGTGTTGCCACCGGTTCATAAAAACAAAATGTCAGATTTGTGTCTAGATGTTTTAAAAAAATATGTTTCCACAAATATCTTTCTCTAGATGGGCATTTCTATAATGCAACGTGGCTATAATTGCCTATCCATTTAACACCACATACTTCTTTATACATATATTGTTTTGTTACTAATATATAATATAATATAATATGATAATAATAATAATAATAATAAATTATAATTACACTTACAAAAGATAAAATCCAACGTTTATGTATGCATAGAAATATTTGTAGTAATTAATTCTGTATATTATATATCATATATGTATTTCAACTTCTAATAATAGAATATATATCTAAATATGATAGTGTGTTTATTTGTCTTAATCGTTAAAACGATATCTAATAATTTTCAATACTCGTTTAACATCTTACAACTCACATCAATGTTTCTTCCGTTAAATACTAGTTAAAAATATTTCAAATACAATATAACGAAACAACTAATATTATATATATATATATATATATCAGAAAACGGGATGTTATATAAGCACCAATGACTGGATTTTAACGAATAATATGGATAGAGGTAGTGGTAGGAGCCAAAATGTTAGAAAAATGATGTTAGGGTCTAATATGTCAAACGGTTACTTTTTGTGCTCATATGATTAAATTGACATAACCACAAAGGCCAAAATCGTAAATTACTGATCTAAATAATTTGATAGATATATACTAGGGATGAGCAAAATGGACCCGGTACCGGTACCGAACCGGTACCGGTACCGAATTTACCGAACCGGGTACCTTTTCGGTACCGATTCGGTACCCACTTTTGACATTTTCGGTACCGGTTTGGTACCGGTTCGGTACCGGTATTTTGCTCGTTTTTACCCTTAAATACCGGTACCGAACCCGTACCGGTACCGAACCGTACCGAACCGGGTATATTCGGTACCGGTACCCACTTTTGAGGATTTTCGGTACCGGTTCTTTCGGTACCGGTACCGGTTCGATACCGAACCGGACCGAGCTCATCCATAATATATACATAGGAGGATTTTACTTAGGGTCATGGGGGGCCTGACTCTCCTATTTTTTCGTTTCGAGATGTAAATTTTACCGAAAATTTTATATATATCGAGTCCGGTATTCCCTTTTTTTCTTTAAAATTTCCGACCCACCTATATAAGAGTTCACGATCCACCACTAGATATATACACTTCTAAATCAAACATTTGTGCGATCAATATTTTTTGTCTTCAACCTCGCTACAAGAAAGCTACAATGGCTGAACAATTTTCCGACATCTACATCAAACAATACCAAACCCTATCTTGACATTAAACCTTGAAAGGATCTCGACAAGAAGAATTTCAAGCCACACCTTTAAATCCACCAAACATGTGAAAAGACATTTGTGTAGTCTAAGACCTCATAAATCAACACCCGCCGTAATATGGAATTATCAATGTTCAAAACTAGACCACGACATTTGAGTCACGGCGGTCGCTAGAGCAAGAGTTTTTGAGGATGATGTAGTTTTGCTAGAACGCGATACGAATATTTAAAGATTAGGTAAAATAAACATTAGAGTTGATATAACTAACCTATAGTCCTATACATATCCACTTGTTAATAATCCAAATCAATAGTCAGTTGATTCATTTGTAATTTATATTGAAATCTTAGATCGCTAAAGTTAGATAGGTAAAGTCTAAATTAAACCGATCTAACATTTAAAAACTAGATTCTTGGGGGTGGGATAAGACTTAGGGATCAATAGGTCCTGGGTTCGATTCCCACAAGAGGGTTTTTCCATATTTATTGGGTTTTCTCCTGAATTGGTGTATAGTCATTATGCCTAGTGGAGATGGATATGGCCAGATGGTTCTGCTGGTGGCACGATGATACTCCAATGTCCAATGGTCCGTCAGTGATCCAAATTTGCCATTAAAAAAAAAAAAGAAGAAGAAAACTAGATACACCTTTCTTGCCGTACTTCGAAAAAAAAATGATTCACCTTTCTTGAAGTTATACATACCTAGTAATATATGTGATTGGGATACAACCCATGCACGTACGTGCCTTGAAATCATAATTTGTAACAACCAATTCTAGATCTTTTTTCATTTTTAATATCTATATTTATCGTTTAGTAAAACTATTTGTTTTTTTTGTTTACAACGCTTTTCGGTAAGTATAAGGATGTGAATATCCTCATTCCTTAGTCATCTATAAATATAACCTATACTTTCATTTGTCACACACCAATTGGCTAACTTCAACTTTCTGATCTTTATAACATCACTTAATTTCGATTAACAATATTTGTTTCAATGGCAGTACCTTTGATCAATGACAACAAAGGAATCAAAACATTTGTTGTCGATGGCGGTCATGGTGTGAAGGGTCTATCAGAACTTAGGTTCAAAACATTGCCCGAGTTATTCATCCAACCGCGCGAAAAAAGGCTTGATATGACCAAAGTGGTGCACCACGAGTCGATCCCGGTGATTGACATGTCGGATTGGGAAGATCCCAAGGTGATGAAACGGATATGTGATGCAGCTGAGAATTGGGGATTCTTTCAAGTTGTTAACCATGGTGTCCCCGATCGGGTTCTTGATGACATGAAGGAGGCTGCGAAAAGGTTTTTTTCGTTGCCTGCCGACGAGAAAAAGAAGTATTTGTTCAAGAATAGTTCGACCAAAAACGTTCGACTCGTTTCAAGCTTTATTCCGGAAGTTGATAAAGTATATGAGTGGAAAGATTATCTTAGTTGTTTCTATGTTTCAGATGATGAAGCCTCTGCCTTTTGGCCATCCGTATGTAGGTAAATCATATCATTACATAACTCATGAGATTTCTCGTGCTGTATAACAGGGGCTTTTTTTGTTTTTGCATATATATGTAATAATCATATATTGCATACATTACATATATAAATATGGGTGTACCTATTGGCACACCCAAATGCCTATATGCACATCAAAAAGAGTTTTTTTGTCCTATATGCATACCCTGCAGTGTCGAGCTGTGGCCAAAGCGCGACGTTTTGGTCTGGTCAACAAGACAAAGACTGACGGATCTGTTGACCGGACCAAAACGCCGAGCTTTGGCTGCGTTTTGGTCCTGTCAACCAGACAAAAGACTGACCGGGTGTCTGGTTGACAGGACCAAAACGTGGCCAAGGCTTGGCGTTTTGGTCCGGTCAACAGACACGTCAGACACCCGTCAGTCTTTGTCTGGTTGACCGGACCAAAACACCACGCTTTGGCCACAGCTCGACACTGCAGGGTGTGCATATAAGACAAAAAAGCCCTTTTTGGGCTGACTATCTACACACCAAGTGTGCAAATAGTCTCCCCCATAAATATATGCAATATGCAACATATATATAATATAGCTAGAGTTTTTTGGTTTTTTCAATAGCAATGAGTTTTCTTATCATGATCATTTCCACACACACATATATATATATGGGAAGGGTTCAAATGAAAACCACTAGTTAACGCGAAAACTCGAAAACTAACTAAAAAAACGTAAAAAACATACCAATTTTTTTTTCATACCAATTTTCGCTATTTTAGATATATATAAAAAAAACTTTTTTTTCAAAAAAAAAATGTAGTACACATGTGTACTACAATTTTTTTTTAAAAAAAAGTTTTTTTATATACAAAAACTAGCGATTTTTAATAAAAAAATTGGTGTGTTTTTAGGCTTTTTAGTTAGTTTTCGCATTAAAAGTGGTTTTCATTTGAACCATCCCCTATATATATATATATATATAGGGTTAAGATCGTGTAAAAAGCACTAGACTAATTGAGAAACTTGAGAAAAATCTGAACCATACATTTTCCCCAAGTTTTCGTAATATACATATATAGTATAGTTTAAAATTGACTATATACATATGTGTATAATTTAAGATTTGACAATATACATACATGTATATAGTCAATTTTAAACTATACCATATATGTATATTTTACGAAAAGTTTAGGGAAATGTATGGTCCATAATGCTTCCAAAGTTTCTTAAATAGGGTGGACTTCTGTTACGAAAAACTTAGAGAAATATATGGTCCAGAATGAATCCCAAGTTTCTCGAACCGTAAAAGTTAAATATTAGGATCTCAAACTAGCCAAACCTGTTGACATGCTTCGGAAGACGATTCAACCAGTTAATTAATTTCAAAAGTTTATAAGCACCCCTAACTTCTGTAGTATCCAAATTAGGATGTATTTTTTCAAGTGTTCATAAGTTGCAAAATAAGTGATCAAGCTGGCTGGTAGGGTTGCCTTTACTCGTTAATATACTCTTTTTATCTTTTAATTTGTATTTTTATAAAAGTATGATCTTTAGAGTATGGTTACTCGTCTGAAAAATTAAAAAAAAAAACAAATATAATCAAATAAACACATTTTCTAAAAACTCTGAAAAGATTGCTGCTTTAACTGATCTTGTTTGTGGTGTAGGGATCAACTTCTGGAATATATGAAAGAGTCCGAACCATTAATCAAGACACTATTAAAAGTGCTAATCACAAGACTTGACATACCAAAACTCGATGAAACCAACGAGCCATTTCTCATGGGTTCGAGACGCATCAACCTAAACTACTACCCGATATGTCCCAACCCCGAGCTCACCGTCGGTGTGGGAAGCCACTCGGACGTGTCAACCCTAACCATCCTCCTCCAAGACGAAACGGGAGGTCTTTACGTTCGAAAACTCGATAGTGACAATTGGGTTCATGTCCCACCTATCAAGGGTTCTTTGACAATCAACATTGGGGACGCGCTTCAAATCATGAGCAACGGTCGATACAAGAGCATCGAGCATCATGTGGTTGCTAACGGGCTAGAGAATCGAGTTTCGGTGCCAATATTCGTGAACCCAAGACCAAGCGATGTCATCGGGCCGTTGCCGCAAGTGATCGCTAGAGGGGAGAAGGCTTTGTATAAGCATGTGTTGTATTCGGATTATGTGAAGCATTTTTACAGGAAACCACATAACGGTAAGGATACAATCGATTTCGCAAAGGTGTGATCATTTTTCGGTTATCATAAATTATGAATTTGGATATAGATATAGTTACTAGTGGGTGAAACCCATGTGTTGCGACAAGAATGTTACAATTTGTTTGACTCGATTTCAACGACTAAAAAAAGTTTATTTATAATAGTTTTATTACACAAAAGTTGTATTATGTAATGCAAAATATAAAGTTGTGTTTTGCATCAATCGAAACCACAAAAGGAATATCGATATCGGTTACAATAACACCAATACCGGTACCGGTACCAATGTTGTTCGATTGGTACACGGCCTGATTCGTCACTGAACCATTATTTCGAATACAACTCTGTTTTCGATAATATTCATATTGGAATGTCGAGAAAAAAATAAACGCAACTTCGTATTTAGTGGGTGGAACTCATGTGTTGCGATGGGGTATGATGTAAGCATGTAAGGCCAAAAATAAAGTCGTGTTTTACATCGACCGAAACCCCACAAAAACGAATTCCGATATCGGTCGTCACCGTGCTCTATTTCAAATACAACTCTGTTCTCAATAAAATCTAAATTGAAAACGCAAGCATGTTTTCAGTTCTTTTTAAATACAACAAACGAATGTTGTACAGAAAAATAAAATTATTGAATTAAAGGCGTATATTATTTATAATATATTGCAAGATATCGAAACTTAAAAAAATTAGGTCACTGTTTACCCAAAACTTGCATGCACAAAAATTAAACGAGCTGCGTTTTTTATAAAATAATTTTTTTATTAAAGGCGCATATTATTATTTATAAGTTATAACATAAGAAAATTAGCTTGTTTATAACCCAATTTTGTGAAAAGGTAACATTTTTATGGGTAATATGATCACCTAACTATTTTGGGTAACATTTTTATAACTCCAACTTAAACTTTCAAAAACCTTCTTGATTCAAGATAATCGTTCTTTCATTTAGTTTTCTCTGATTCCTTCATCGCTAGGGATGACAATCAAACCTAAAGATGTGATAAAAAAAAGTGCTCGTGCACCACATAACACATTTCTAGTTATCAAATATAGCCACAATTACGTCTTTGAGTCATAGGTATTCTTAAGTTCTATTTTAGTTATTGGCGTGAACCGAATGGTAATCATATACACATAGTGGCGACAGATAAAAAGCATTATGGACGTACGAAAAGTCATATTAGAAACATAGATGGTATCAACTTCTCTAGATGTGTCAAAGATCATAATTGACTAATGATGTAGAGACTAATCATTTTATAGGCTCTCACTATTCTCACATCCTACATCTTATTCTCACACAGTCACACCCTTTTTCACTATATCTCTCTCTATATATATCTATATATGTATAGAGAGATAGAGGAGAGAGATGTGTAAATATTAACTCCCTTCTTATTCTTCATTTTTTTCACACATAGATTAAAATGTTAGAATATAAAAATAAAAAAAAAATTCGAAGTGGTGTTTTTCGGCCCCTTACAACAGCTATAAAAAGCTGATGACATAAGCATGATATCACTTTTTACAGCATTTAAGGCTGCCTTTTTTTTGGAAGAGTTGATTTTTTTAGTATTTTTGGTAAAAAAAAATTTGAAAAAACTTTCGTAAGGCTGAGTTATCTAAGTTTTCACAACTCGTATAAGTTTTCATTTTACCTTAACCCTATATATATATATATATATTAAAGTTAGGACCCTGGAAATTTTGGGTCTTGATCGGAGGTGTGGCTCCCTAACCCTTACACTCTAAGCCAACCCTGAGTACTGATATGCCACAACGATCAAACTAATACTATTCAAAATCTCATACCATAATAAACTGAACTAGTCAATATCGAACTAGTCAATATCAAATTATATGGGTAAGAGACTAATAGGGGTGCATGCGGGGAGGTGTGCGAGGAAGGAGTTTGCCGTGAGGGGATTCCGCCGCCGTCCCCCAATTGTCGCGCGATGATGAGGAGAATCAGTAAAGAGTTGCCGCTTGCGGTGAAGAGAAGGGAGATGGGGTAGTGGTGGGCCTCATTCCTTTTCAACGAATCATACATTTTTTTGAAATGGTTTGGGTGAGACCACCTCTTATGATTAAAGGCAAGAGAAGAGTTAAAGAAGAGAATTGATATAACAAGAAATCATTTGTGAGAATTTACCCTAAATCAAGTGCACTTAACAAGGGGAGGGGAAAGAAAAAAGATGAAAATATGAAAAAAATAATGTTCCTGAGATTTTTTTAGGATAGAAGGGAGGGGAAATGAGAGAAAAGGGAAGAAAATTTGTTAATATATTTATCCTCCCAAATTGGAGAGATTAAGAGAAAAGATATCATTAATTACTAAATTGCCCTCATATCTAATTAAAATGTTTATGTTTAAGGGGTATAATGGTAAAATTGTTCTTTTCTTTTCTTTTCCTTCTAACTTAGGAACACATAAAATGTTTGATTTCTTCTATTTTTCTTTACTTTTTATTAAACTCTAAAGTACGAAAAAAATCATAGTTTTTCTATTCTTTTCTCTCTTAATTTATTTTCCTTCCACTCCACTCTCTGTTAAATGAGACTCAATGTAATACTATGGGGTATGGGGCTGGGGCGTGGGTTGGAGAGAAGCGCCCAAGTCACCACCCCGGGCAGGCTTGGGTTTGGGCGTGGCCCCTTGGGCGGGAGTTTAAGGCCGGGCGTTGGGCGGGGCTACCACATGACATGGCGGAACCTCATTGACCAAGAACACTAGTCCTTTGAAATTGATTTTTTTTCCACGCCACCCAACCCACGCCCCACCATACCCCTTTGAAATTGGCTTTTGGTCTTGGGTGTCCCTTTGAAAAGCCAATTTCAAAGGGGTATGGTGGGGCGTGGGTTGGGTGACGTGAAAAAAAAAAACCAATTTCAATGGGCTAGTGTTCTTGGCCAATGAGGTTCCGCCATGTCATGTGGTAGCCCCGCCCAACGCCCGGCCTTAAACTCCCGCCCAAGGGGCCACGCCCAAACCCGCCCGGGGTGGTGACTTGGGCGTTTCTCTTCAACCCACGCCTCAAAACCCGCCCCATACCCCTAGTCTAAGAGTGCATGAATTGAATCCTTCTGGTTGTTAAAAAAGAACGAGTGTCATGACTCATGAGAATTGACAAGCGATTGTGACACGTTATCCATTGCAGGATAACATCCCCTACAAACTGCACAATTGTCACTCCACCCTTCTTCTACCAACCACAAAATGGGGTCGCGTATCCTCTCCTCCGGGCCCACCACCACCATCCCTCGCCTCACCAAACCGGCCGGAAGAATCAACACTATCGCCGTCTCATCTCCGGCGACCCTCAACACCACTGGCGGCAACCTAATTTGGGGAAGACAGCTCCGCCCTAGCTTACTAAACCTGAATTTCTCGTCTCCGTCACCGTTAGTTTCAACTCCGGGGAATCGTGATCGTAATGCTCTCAAACCGTGTGCTGCCACTGCTAGTGATTCCGGCGGGTGAGAATTTGAATTTTGAGATCAGTTGACTTAATTTGAATTTGAGTTTGACTTGTGTTGACTGAATTTTGATTGGTTGATTTTGTAGGGATGCTGCTCCGGAAAGCTTCTTGGCCAAGAATCCATGGCTGACTACCGGATTCTTCTTCTTCATGTGGTAGGTTATTTATAAGTTACAGTTTGATTAATGTGGCAATGTGCATGCTATAGGTTTTTATTATTACTATTTTTATATAGTTTTCGTATGAATTATTGAATTTGGTTATAGAACTAGTTTTATAGGCTATTGAATATTATTACATGCCTAGTCTTAGGTTACACAGTTCGTGTAAAATGGACATTTTTCGTGAGAAGTGTTAGAAGACATAAGAATTGACATATGATGTTTTGGGTTGTTTTGGCAAGAAAAACACAAAAATATCATGCCTAAGTCTAAAACATGAGCCTACTCTTACATGTCAATTCCTATGCTTTTTCACTTTTCTCACGAAAAAGGTCCTTTTTACAGGAACCTCACCCTATATGCCTAGTTGCCTACAGTTTGGGTGATTAATTAATGGTAATAAGTTAAGAACTCGGACCGGGCTGGAGTATTATTGTTTATGGTTAAAGAAGTTTTAGGATAACGTTTTGTTTATAGGAAACCAAAAACTTTACAATGAAGAGGGGGTTTTTGAACTTTTAGTCTCTAGGTGCCCAGCGTAACCATACTGTCTTGCGTCCATCAAGGCGCTCCAGCCAAATCCTGGCCAGATTACGGTCAAACTCAAGCCAAATTCCGGTTTGAATAGATAAAAGTGGTCTGAAACATCCAAAATGGACTGGAACTAGCCTAAATCAGCTTAAACTATCCTAACGAGTATGCACCTTCGACTGTGAATCCGTGTCAGGCTGTCACTTGATGACACTAAAATCACCAATAGATAACTAGATCAAACCTTGTTTGGAGACGGTTTTTTTGTATTGTATTGTATTATATTGTATTGTATCTAGCTTATGGACACAAGGGGATAGAAAATAAAACGAAATATTCATATAACATTGGGAAGAAGGTAGGACTGTAGGTAGCTATGTTGTGAATCATATCTGGGCTTGAAGGTGTTAACTGAGACAAGGCTTGCAACTAGAATACCGTTACTGCATTAAGGTATGAGAAAATGAATGGTAATCAAGTATAATTGTTGTTTGTTTCGAAGGTACTTTCTGAATGTCATCTTCAACATACTCAACAAGAAAATCTACAATTACTTCCCATATCCCTAGTAAGTTGATATACATTCTAACTTCATATATACTGTTATTTGGCCAAGTGATGAACAATTTGTCAAGTGCATTGTTCTGTATATATGCAGCTTCGTGTCGGTCATTCATTTGGCTGTTGGAGTGGTTTATTGTCTTGGTAGCTGGGCTGTTGGTCTACCGAAACGTGCTGTAAGTCTTGAATTTCTTAAAACTGGGGCCACACGTAGTCTTCATATGTTATGTCGGTTGGTTTTCGAGAAACCTAAGTTCCGAATACAGATTTTAATATGACTTAATGTGGTTTATCTTGTGTAGCCCATTGACTCAAACCTTCTGAAGCTTCTTATTCCTGTGGCTTTATGTCATGCTCTAGGCCATGTGACCAGTAATGTATCATTTGCAGCTGTTGCTGTCTCGTTCACCCACACGGTCAAAGGTACACTAACTTCGTGTTCATTTGCAAACAATTCTTTAACTTGTTCGTCGTTCATCATACGACTCCTTGTTTTTTTATTGTGAACAGCCCTTGAGCCGTTCTTCAACGCTGCTGCTTCTCAATTTATTCTCGGACAGTCGATCCCCATAACTTTATGGCTTTCATTGGCTCCTGTTGTTATTGGTATGACCTTTTTCTTCCAAAACAGGTTATGTTTCACGTACGATACAGATACTATGTTTAACAGGTCATTTGTACTATTGAAAGCTGAATCAAGTCCAAATATGCAGGTGTATCAATGGCCTCCTTGACTGAGCTGTCATTCAACTGGCTAGGTTTTATCAGTGCCATGATTTCCAACATCTCCTTCACCTACAGGAGTATTTACTCTAAGAAAGCAATGGTTGTCAACTGGCTATGCTATCACCATTTTCATCATTCATCATTTTCATTTACAAACTAATTTACATGATCAAATGAGAATCGAGGAAAATGGTCAAAGACAGAATGGAGTGTAGATTCTCCCTTATTGAAAGAATAACAACTCTGGCATGTTTTATAACAATTGTCATCACGTTTGCAGACTGGTATGGATAGTACTAACTTGTATGCCTACATTTCCATCATTGCTCTCTTCGTCTGCATCCCACCTGCCATAATTGTGAGTAGAATACAATTCTTTTTCTCTTACTTGACTATAAATATTATTGTATAGCATGACTTTCAAGTTCTCTTGTCTTCATCTTTCGACAGTTGGAGGGACCTCAACTTTTAAAGCATGGGTTCAGTGATGCAATTGCTAAAGTGGGCATGACTAAGTTCATATCTGATCTGTTCTGGGTCGGAATGTTCTATCACCTTTACAATCAGGTATTACACATCACAAACTATTGAATTTATCTACCTGTTATAGTGATATTCAAATAATATACTAAATAAGAACTGTTTCTTTTCTTTTTGGGCTTGTTAGCTTGCAACCAACACACTTGAAAGGGTGGCACCTCTTACACACGCAGTGGGCAACGTGTTAAAACGAGTGTTTGTGATTGGTTTCTCGATCATCGCGTTTGGTAATATTTCTTTTGGTGTTTTCGTTGATTATGTGTTAAAACGAGTGTTTGGCCTGTTTAATCAACACGGCAAAATTATTGATTTGTGTAGGTAACAAGATTTCAACCCAAACGGCCATTGGTACATCCATCGCGATTGCTGGAGTTGCAATCTACTCCCTCATCAAGGCCAAGATAGAAGAAGAGAAGCGGGTTAGTTGAAATCTTATCTATATTTCTTGGATGCATGTTCACTTATATCTTAATGGCAATGGGTTTACATGGGACGGGTTTTAGTAATTAAAGTCTCATATACGATTATAAAATAGTGTCTCATTCCCTGTCTAGTACCATATCGGTTTGAAACCCGTAAAATCATTAAAGCTAATCTCATATCCTGTTCCATACCCGAATACCCGTCCTATTATTAGTCTCGAATATTTCGGGTTCAGATTCTTTTGCAATCCCTACTTAACTGTTGTTTATGGGCAGAATCTGAAATCGGCGTGAGGATTGAGGGCAAGCAGAAGGAAGAAATGTATCTATATTGCATAGCACTTTTGTTTCGATACGTAGCAAATTTGCTACAATTATGGTTCTTTGATTTAATGTATCACTCTCTCACCTTAATACTAATATATCATTTCTAACATTCCTGAAGAGATTACGGTTAATGGTCTCCTTTGTCGTAAACTATATAAAAGTCCCATGTCCGTGTGGGTAAAAGTCATTTGCTTACAGTCGTTATGCATGCACCCTTGTTGGTGATTATAGTGTCGCCATCTCTATTTAGGTAACTAGGACTTGCTTATGAGTTATGGACCAATGGGAAATATAAATCAGCTTCGTATGGGTTAGGGTTAGGAGGTGCGGAGTGCACGCTCGTTCAAAACTAATCTGATTTACGGCTTCGACGAACAATGGGGGTTAAGGGCGGCATCGCACCAAGCGGTAACATACCATGCATCAATTCACACCAATATAACTTCCAAAGATACACTGACTATGAAATGTTGTGTTTATAAAAATGCCGTCTCTGGTCTCTTTCTAGGTTCGAAAAACCGAACAGAAACACAAAACTCGCTCTAGATTATTCATTATAGTTTTTTTTTTTTTTTCTGAATTATCCGATATAGGTTTTAGTCACTCATCGTAATCGAAATACTTTAACGTAGAAGTGTTCATCTCTTGGTCAATCCTTCGTTCTCAACATGATTAATAAATCAACTAAGACAAATCACGGGTATGTACCCACTTTTACACCTTTTAACGTCTTTTGTATCAAAAGTAAAATTTTAAAAGTTGCTTATGATGTAAAGTGTGATACCTATAATAACTATAGGTGTAAAGTTCGACAATTTCCATGAACTTTTAACACTCTGGTACTGAAATATACCAAATTGCTTACATAATTGGTAACTCTTCAACTAAACGGTACAACCACCTCCAATGTAGCACCAAAATGTGCTCCCCATGCGTTAAGTTCCACCAAAGCTGCCAATGAGCTAGTTGTGGAGTGGTAGGGAAAAACTTAGTGTTCCTTGTGACCCAGGTTCGACTATCACTCACCCTATTATTTTCTGAGGCATCCAGGTGAAAGGCGAATACGGGTGGCGCCGGCTCAACTTGGATGGAATGCGAGGTTTTACCGATTATTCCACTGTCGTGCCTTAGGGCGGGTGGAGGTCGGGTTTCCGTGCATCTGGGAGAGACAAGGGGCTGGCGGCAATCGAGTAGTCGACCTTGACCACAGCGCCCGATGTCACGGTGGTTGACACGTCGTTCCTTGCTATTAAAAAAAATTCCACCAAAGCTAACGGAAGTAGGAAAAATACCTCAATGTACCTTCACACAATATACCTAGTGATGGGCGGCCCTGGGGTGGGCGAGGGGACCAATGGCTAGGGCCCGATATTTCAAAGGGCCCATTATTTAAAAAAAATCCGATATGTATGTGTAAAAAATTTAATAGGGTATATCCATACAAACACCAAAATAGGTCCACTTACAAAACTATTCCTATGATTTAGTTAAGTTATTAGTCTATTTGCATTAGGTTTAAACCTTTAATGAGCCAAATACTCAATTTCGTTAAGGCCTAAGGACACATTTTTTCGAGCTCGACCAGGGTACACGAATTCTCAAAGCCGGCCCTATACCTAGTGGTCATTTCTTACTAACGCTAACAAAATGGCGGGCCGAGTTAAGTAATATGGTGTAAATTTAGAAGCATAATAGAATATTGTTAGAAAGGTAACAAGGGGTGGTGGTGGTTGGGGGGGGGGGGGGGTGCTAGCAATGGAGGAGTACATGGTGTTGGCGTTGAGTCGATGGCTTGTAAGTGGTGCCGACAAACAATCGTGATGGGTGATGATGACACATTTGAATGTTTTAAGAGAAAATTACCAATCTAGCCAAGACTTTAATCAAATTACCAATCTAGCCACCTCATGCTTCCTTGGAAGGCCACTCAAGCATGGGATGAGTCCTTGGGGAGAAACCCAATAAAAAATAGACACGTGGCCACAGACGCATGGGATGAGTCTGCGGACGCATGGGATGAGTCTTTCAAACATGGGATGAGTCTTTCAAGCATGGGATGAGTCTTTCATGTGTGGGATGGGATGAGTCTTTCCACGTGTCAGTTGGGGATTGGCGGACGCAATACTTGGCCATGCAGACGCATTAGAAGACTTGGGATCTGTGAGTGGCCTTCCAAGGACGCATGAGGTGGCTAGATTGGTAATTTGACTTTTTTCTTGGCTAATTTTGTAATTTTCTCATGTTTTAAGTTGTATGGGGTACGGTCAAATGGAAATGGGGTGTGGAAAGAGCTCTTCACACAATATACATGTAGGCGTCACATCACCGCACTTGGTTTCCAAGGGGGGGGGTCACACCAACCCCATCCGAAGGCCATATAGGACCACATGCCCTCCCACGACGGTACACCTCTTAATCTAAGAATAACGTGTTTTGACATGTATAATTTGAGCAAACCAAAAAATTAGTTTTATAATAGTAGAACTAATATACTAAATATACGGACGTTTGTTTTAATCAAAATCAACTTACTATTAGATCGTGATTTCCAACGTAAACTTGCTCTAGATCTCTTTAAAAAGCAAAGCTTCTAAAAAGGAATGTGAATATGTATGGAAATAAATAAAACCATATTGGTAACTGGTAAGTTTGATCCTCAAGTTAGACACATTGTTATTTTTTCATCAGTCATTATATTTTACGCACACTCTCTAATATCTACTTCAAAATTTACCTGTGCCCATTTTATGGGATTTAAACCCACACTACTTTAGTTAAGATAAACATGTTGTGCCGCTATCGGTTGTTAACTTCTCACATGCCACATTATTTATGACTTTATTCATTTTCCATACCCCGCTAAAACTTTAAGGCTTTAAATATTGAATTGAAAGTATTAAATATATCACATGAATTATAAAACATATTCTTTTAATAAAGAATTAAAATATTGCAATTTTTTTTGTGGTCATACAGATTTTATCCTCACTCCTCAGCATCTAGCACTAGGAAAGTAAATAGAATATCACTTCTTTATATATACTCCTCAAGTTCCTCGTCATGTTGGAGCCTTGGTGATGTTTCAATTGTACTTTTGAGTCTTTGACGATAACAACCTTCTTCTGTGTAACCTTTTGTTTTAATTTCTAAACTAGGTTAGAACCCCGTGTATTACACGGGTTGATTAAATATATTTTTATATAATAAAAAAGTTACATCTTTAATTACTCGTGTATAACATGAGTTGAATAAGCACATGTACTACACGGCTTGAATAAATATAATGTAATCAGTTAACACACACAGTCGTCAAAATACGTTTTTGATAAAAAAAATTGATATATTATGTACATGTTAAAACATTTTACTTTGTTTTTTTATTTTTCTATTATTAGGTTATAAACTTGTGTATTACAAAAGTTCATTAAATCCACTTATTCTTCTTTCCCCATTCATGACCCATTGCTTTGTACCTAAATATTAGTTTTTATTCTTCCCTACTTAATACATGTAATCTCAATCAAGTAATCAAAACTAAAGAGGAAAACAATTACAAAAAATGATATGCACTTTTCAATTTGAATTCACATACAGAACTAACATGAGGCTATCAACCTGCAAATATGGCTTGTTTGGCATTTAATCAGCGAAACGCGGGCTGGATCTTTCCTCAGAGTGGATGTTGATAGCTCAGAATGAAAAGGGGCTTGCTCCATGTGAATGGACCCATAAATTTAAGAGATCCAATTGTGTTTGGACTACATCTCCGATGAAAACAGAGGCAATTTTGCTTGGGTTTCAGGCAGTTTTGCGTTTGCACCACATCCCCATTCCATTTTGCTAGTCAGTTGATGTCGGTCATCAAACGATAGTGGGATCCTCACGTGTTAGGCATGTGAGGGAATAAACTGAGATAATTAACTTGGTTAGTCATAAAGGATTAAACCAGCAACAAAAATAAACTTAAAGGATGTTTTTAGCAAGTTTTAAACATTAAGGCTGGAACCTGCAAGTTTGAGGAAACATAAAGGACGTTTTGTGCAATTTACTCGCAAAATAATAAACTAAAGATAAGTATAAAGATTATATTAGAAGATAAATATAAATATTAATATAGAGATATAGTTATAGATAAACGTCGACTTAAAATATGGGATAACTTGATAAATTATTTTAAAACTTGTAATTTTTCAGATAAAAATAAACATAAATATATGGCAAGAAAACTAAAAAAATAGATGTCTCTCATATCGACACGTGTCCATCAATTGGTTTCTTTTATTATATGTATAGCTTATGCCATGATTTTCTAATAAAAAAGGGTTATTGGATTTTAATAATCCTAAGTTTCACTAGTCGGCCGATAATAATCCCAACTTGTAAAAATTTGGCCGCCATTAATCCTTTTCAAACATATAAGAATTTGGTCTTCTCAATAGATTCAATTACACCTAGAGACTCTTTAATTGATTTAAGTGCACCTATGTCAGAAAAGGGTCAATGGCGGCCAAACTTTTACAAGTTGGGATTATTGGAGGGAATTTTTAAAGTTGAGATTATTATTGGCCAACTGGTGAAACTTAGGATTATTAAAATCCAATAACCCTAAAAAAAGATTCTTCTCAGTGACTCAAAAAAATTGGGTCGCACTCCTCGACAAGGCGCTATGTCTTAAAGTTTCTTTTCATCTCATGTGATGACAAATATAGCTTGTGACTTCATGACCATGATCTGATCTAAAGTAGTAAATGGTTTATGAACATGTGGATTAAGCTTATGATGTTCCTGCCCGGAAGTGCTCAGGTTCGAATCCCATTTCGACTGAGCTTTGGTCATGTATAGCCCTGACCGAGATGCTGTTTAAAAAAAAAAAAAAATCGACATGATTATTTATCCTACTTGAAATCTAGTTTACCTCTAGCATAATCTCTTTACCAATTCAATTTTAGTCTATGTTGAATCCACCCAACTATATTGATAACTTATTGAACTATTATTGGGCTTGTGATTTTTTAAAACTCCCACCTAAAAGCCAACATATTAGATCCAAAATTCTTGTCCACACAACATTTTATTTGGCACTATGCTCATGTTTGAGTGGCAAATATTATTGTAAGCCAACTCAAGGGTGATATGTTAATATCCAATTTTCCACCAAAGCAAATAATCTTGTAGTCTTTATCTTACTTTTGACAAATAGCCAAAGTTTTCAAATCCATCAAAATCAAAGACGAGCAGTATGGTAGAATACGTAATAATCTTGTTCACTGAAACTTAAAATTATTCATAACAAAAATTTCAAATTTGCAGGACAAAAAAGTCCAGGTTTGAAATATATTCATACTTCATAAATACTTGGAACAAGGATCTATTATGATACATATAGGCCTCAAGCAGGGGCGGAGGTTAACGGTGGGCCGGGGTGCCCTGGTTTCACCGATTTTTCATTCGTAGTGTTAATTTTAATAAAAAGTTCCGATTTTTTTGTAGTGTAAAATATTAGATTTTTAAGAGTCCGACCCCCACCGATTTGGATTTGAGAGTCCAGCCCCCACGAGCTTTCGTTCAAACTTCACCACTGGCCTCAAGGTTTAAATTCTCCAAAATCACATTAACATTGCGCTAATATAGTAAAGATGCAAAAAAAAAATCTTTTAGAGCATTCTTGTAGTCGTAGATGTGATAGTCCTATAGACAGTGTCGGAGCTTAAACGAAAGCTCATTGGGGGTCAAACTCTCAAAATCCAAATTAGTGGGGGCAATAATCTTAAAATCCAATATTTTACACTAAAAAAAAGAAATTCAAAAATTTTATGATAAAATTAACATTACGAGCGAAAAATAGGTGATGGTCGGGGCGTCCCTGCCTACAGACAATATGATAGAGATTGAATCTAAAAGAGATAATGAAAAACAAATCTATAACTATATTGATAGAACGAAGATGACGATACAAAATAATATCCACCGAAGTGGCCAGGGCTATGCCCTTCTCAATGCGATAAGCATGAGCCTAACAACTTCCTAATTTCTCTCCTTTCCTTCACTAATGACTAGTGCCTTATTTATAGAAGTAACAATTACACTAATCCCCCTTATACTATTACAATATACTAATACGTATGCGATTTCTATCAATACTCCCCCTTCAAAACAGTCTTGTCCTCAAGACTGGAATCCGATAACGAGCTCCAAAGGCAAACTGAGATCTCCTTAGTTAAGTCTTCGGGAGGCCGACACTGCCCGTGCACCACCCAGAGTTGACTTGAAGGAACCCGAATAGGAGCTGAAAGCAAAGGTGTATGACAGTCAGGTGGTTCTGGATCAGGATCCAGATCAAACAACTTAGGCGGTAAGTCGGCTAGTTGAATGTTGAAAATACCAAGGCCCAATACTGAGCCCAACACCCACGTAAAATCCTCCGACATGGCCCTATCTGCATTTTCGCATTATTGAGTTCGCTGAGGAACGATCCGTTACACAGTCGTCCAGATCTGACGAGGTAATTGAAGTGACCGGAGCTACCGAGTTGCCATGACGAATGGATGATGCGGCAAATAACGAGTCCACGGCAACCAAATGTGAAGACGAAGGCGAAGATCGGACATCCGCACATGAAGAATCCATCACAGCACTCGAATTCTGTTGTTTTTATCCAATATAGAAAAAACTTTTGGAAATCTCCCTGATCCTCCTGATCCGCTTTCAAAACCTGCAACATTGCTTTAATTTCAGCCATATCACTGTGAATTTGATGGATCTGTTGGTCGTGAAGATCCAATCTCGAAGTCAGATCAGTCTCCATAGCGCAATTTCAATCGAACTGGAACAGAAAAGGAAAGTGAAACTAGCGATTGATATGAAGTCAAAAATTAAATCCGAGAATGAATCTGGAAATTGAATCGGAAAATGGAACGAACAGGAGAGCTCTGAGAATCAGAACTCGAACAAGAACAGAGATGTGAAACCAGCGATTGATTTGAAATCGGAACTGAAATCCGAGAATTCAGAAATTGGATTCAGAAATCGACGATGTTGCAGCGGGAATTGAAGATCTGAAACAAATTGGATCTGATGGAAGGCAGAAGATTCTGAAACGAATTGGATCTGAGATCCGATTGTGACAAGGAACCGGAAATTGAAGATAGATCTGATTGAATATGAGATCGATCAGTAGTAGAGCAGTGGCAGGTCGGACCAATGATAGAGATTGAATCTAAAAGAGATAATGAAAAACAAATCTGTAACTATATTGATAGAACGAAGATGACGATACAAAATAATATCCACCGAAGTGGCCAGGCTATGCCCTTCTCAATGCGATAAGCATGAGCCTAACAACTTCCTAATTTCTCTGATTTCCTTCACTAATGACTAATGCCTTATTTATAGAAGTAACAATTACACTAATCCCCCTTATACTATTACAATATAGTTAGTTATATTAGGAGGGGTAGGGGCGCTCCACTAGTGATAGTTCTCCGTCACTCACAACACCCAATCAAGTTCTGCCACGTCATCGAACTTCATTCCATCACTAGTGATGGATTTTACTAGGGGACTAGGGGTGACCATCACTAGCTCAAAATTAACTAATCTTCATCATCGCAGTCTTCATCAATCTTCACGCGTTGTGGCTATAACGCGTTTTCAAGTTCACGCATAATGAAGTTGAGTGGCGGCGATGTTCCACGGGGTTCCACGCGTGATCACCGTCCCACCACGTAGCGCCCCGGCCGGCTTTACTATGACAAATAGACTTGTCGTACACCATAAACCGACAACATTCATCACGTATCACATGGTATTCAACGATCCGATTACAAACACTTAAGAGTACATAATATCACAATAAAAACATACATACCATCATATTCGAACAAAACCTATTGTTAATGTTATCTACATTAACATCAAAACAAAAAAGAAATATCCAAATGAGAGGCTAGAATCATGACAACTAAGCCTCCACGTCAGCAGGAGCAGGATAACATCCACCTCACCCGGTGCAAGATAACATCCACCCCCTGCTCATCACCACCATTCTCCCCATAACCGTTTTCTCTCAAAACCTTAACAACAATGGAGTCTCGAGTCCTCTCCTCCGGCGCCACCACCATCTCCGGCCTCCCTCGCCTCACTAGACCGCCTGGAAGACTCAACACCGTCACAGTCGCTGTTGCATCTCCGGCGAGCCTCAACACCACCGGCGGCAACCTAATTTGGGGACAACAGCTCCGCCCTAGCTTACTTAACCTAGATCACTCGTCTCCGGTGGGTTTAACTCCGGAGAAGCGTGAGGTTTTGAAACCGTGTGCTGCTACTGCTAGTGAATCCAGCGGGTGAGAGTTTGAGATCGCTTGACTTTTTTTGAATTTGAATTTGACTTTTGTTGACTGAGATCCGTTTGTAAGTCTCCGATCGGTTGAGTAGAGAACGAAGCCTTCCTTATAACTAGTGGAAACTGCTCTGCTAGGCGCGATTTTGTTCGTTTAGTGAAAACAAAACCGTGAGTTCCTGAATAGGAAACTTATCGGAGATAAAACAGACAATATACTTCTGATCTGATGTTAAATCAGTTGTCTCGATTTAAATTTAAATTTGAGTTTGACTTTTGTTGACTGAAATTTGATTGGTTGATTTGATAGGGATGCTGCAGAGGGTGGCTTCTTGGCCAAGAATCCGTGGCTGACTACCGGAATTTTTTTCTTCATGTGGTAGGTTATAAGTTACTTGTTATAAAAGTATTTTGATTAATGTGGCAATGTGCATGCTATAGGTTTTTGTTATTTTTTATAGAGTTAGTTTTGTACTTTTTAGGTTGTTAAATATATATATAAAATGGATGTTTAGGTGTCAACAAGAGGTGGGAGTATTATTATATATTAAAAAGTTTTGGTGATTAATTAATAAAAAAGGTGCCGTTCGAAAAAATAAATAAATGAAAAAGGTCAACGGTTTGGATTGTGACTAAACACCATCCAAAATAAGTTTGCTAACTAACGGGATGGATGAGATAAAATTAAGGGGTGTAAATTATGTCGGGTTGAAATGTGCAATCTGAACCTGAATACCTGATCCATATTATTGTTATTCGTGTAAAAGATTTCAATCCTAATTTGCACACACATAAATTCGGGTCAACCCGAACACGACTTGTTTAACACATTTTTTTATAAATGAGTCATACATGGTAAAGCGGGTTATCAGTAATGTGTTTAATGATGAGTATGATTGCGACAAGTATATATTATGGTATGACAAAACTAACGTAATTTATAATTGACCATGTAAAATGGAAAACGGAAAAAACAAAATAATATTGTAAAAATGTTTTTTTTTCTAAATACTGAAATGGGTTACCGGGTCAACCTGAACCCAATCTGTATTTAAAACGATCACCCTAAAAATGACCCCTTTCGTGTTGGTCAACTTAAAACCTGTTTTTTTTTTTTTTTTTATTTATTTCTTGTCGTGTTAAGAATGCCACCCCTGAGTAAATCATAACTTGTGGTCAGCAGGTGGCCAAAGTATGGTACCTGAGCCTCTGCTAGAGGCATGTGCTTACAAGTTACAACTGCACCACAACATGAAGTTTAAAGACAAAAAACTTAAAGCAAGAACAAGTAGAATTTGTATTTGTATGATGAATAAACCTAAGCTGACCATTCAGACAATTAGATTTAAAAAACAGTTCTTATGTTACCAAGTGTAAATCAAATTATTATGTTTAACCATTCAAGTCTTGCCATTCGACGGGTTGGCATACTTGGTTAATTTATACGAGTGTGCACTACGGACATCTTAATTATTATTATAACTTAACTACAATCTTTTTGGCCTCATTGTGAATCCCCATAATCATAAATAGCTCTAAAATCACCATTAAATACTGTTAATGCATTATGGTATGAGTCTATGAGAGAAAGAATGGTACTCAAGTATAATTCTTGTTTGTTTGAAGGTACTTTCTGAATGTCATCTTCAACATACTCAACAAGAAGATCTACAACTACTTCCCTTATCCCTAGTAAGTTGTTGCTCATTCCAACTTCACATATACTGTTATTTGTGCATGTGATAAACAATGTGTTCTGTATATGTACAGTTTCGTGTCGGCCATTCATTTAGGTGTTGGAGTGGTTTATTGTCTGGGTAGCTGGACTGTTGGTCTACCCAAACGCGCTGTACGCCTCTAATTTCCTAAAACCTTCTTATATTTCTATCACTGCATGGTTAATTTACAAGAATATAAGTAACTTATTGTGGTTTATCTTGTGTAGCCCATTGACTCAAACCTTCTGAAGCTTCTTATTCCTGTGGCCTTTTGTCATGCTCTAGGCCATGTCACCAGTAACATATCATTTGCAGCTGTTGCTGTCTCATTCACCCACACAATCAAAGGTAATCTAACTTACATGTACATTCGTAAAAAATTTGTTACCTACTTTCTCAACGAATGACTCGTTGCTAAATTCTTTCAAACAGCCCTTGAGCCGTTCTTCAATGCTGCTGCTTCTCAATTTATTCTCGGACAGTCGATTCCCATAACTCTATGGCTTTCTTTGGCACCTGTTGTTATTGGTATGCCCTTTTTTCCCCAAAACCGGTTATGTTTAACATTCAATATTATTTTTAACAGGTCATTTGTAATATTAATAGCTGAATCAAGTCGGAATGTGCAGGTGTATCGATGGCCTCCTTGACTGAGCTGTCATTCAACTGGCTAGGGTTTACCAGTGCCATGATTTCCAATATCTCCTTCACCTACAGGAGTATTTATTCAAAGAAAGCAATGGTATTAAACCATTTTCGTCATTCATCATTTTACATACAATCAAACAAATGCAAATGGTTTATAACAATTGTGTATCATTTGCAGACTGATATGGATAGTACTAACTTGTATGCCTACATTTCCATCATTGCACTCCTCTTCTGTATCCCGCCTGCTATAATTGTGAGTAGAATACTAGTCTTTTATCACGAGACTATAGATATTATTTTATAACGTTGACTATAGTATATATATCTATTCATCTTCTTGTCTTCGTCTTTCGACAGTTGGAGGGACCTCAACTTATAAAGCATGGATTTAGTGATGCAATTGCCAAAGTTGGCCTGACTAAGTTCGTAACTGATTTGTTTTGGGTCGGAATGTTCTATCACCTCTACAATCAGGTATTACACATCACAAACTAGAATATTATTCTGTTTTGTGTTGCATAGTTTGGGTTAAAAGGTCAAATAAAAAACTACACGAGTAAAATGCCATTTTCGTCCCTGAGGTTTGGCCAGTTTTGCGACTTTCGTCCGAAGGTTTGTTTTTCCGCATCTGGATCCAAAAGGTTTGAAATCTTGCCATTTTCATCCGGCTCGTTAACTCCATCCATTTTTCTCTGTTAAGTCAGGAGTATTTCAGTCCTTTTTGTTAACTGAAAAGGCAATTCGGTCTTTTTCACTTTATGTACAAGCATTTAGCATAATGTACAAGTATTCAAATGACCGAATTTCCCTCTAAGTTAACAAAAAAGACAAAAATACCCCTGACTTAACAGAGAAAAATGAATGGAGTTAAAGAGCAGGATGAAAATGGCAACATTTCAAACCTTTTGGATCCAGATTTGAAAAAACAAACCTTTGGACGAAAGTCGCAAAACTGACCAAACCTTAGGGACGCAAATGGCATTTTACTCATACTGAACACTTTTACTTTTCTTTTTGGCTTGTTAGCTTGCAACCAACACACTGGAAAGGGTGGCACCTCTTACGCATGCAGTGGGCAACGTGTTGAAACGAGTGTTTGTGATTGGTTTCTCAATCGTCGTGTTTGGTAATCTTTCTTTTCTTGTTTCCAATGATTACGTGTTATAAGTTACAACTAGTTTTTGGCTAACACGACAAATTATATGATTTGTGCAGGTAACAAGATATCTACACAAACAGCCATTGGTACATCCATCGCGATTGCTGGAGTTGCAATCTACTCCCTCATCAAGGCCAAGATAGAAGAAGAGAAACGGGTCAGTTAAAATCTAATCTATTTTTCTTGAATGTATGTATGTATGTTCGCGTTTATAAACTGTTGTGTATCTGCAGGGTCTGAAAAAAACATGAGGCCGTGCAGAATGGAATCGAAGGGACGAGGTGTATTTATATTACTATGTATATTGTTTCTACACGTAGCAAATTTGCTACAGTTATGGAGACGTTCTTCTTTGGCTTTTTGCGCCTATGGGAGTAAACGAATTTGAATCTCGTTTAGACATCAATAATGTATTACTCTCTTTACTACCGATATATTATATCTACATATTGTGGAGTTCTTCTCCTCTGTTGTAATCTATATAAAACTACACATTCTCATTCATTAGCATCAGCTTATTAACTGAGGTTAAGTTGGTTGAATATTTTCTACTGTATGATTATAAATAGGGTTGGATCTCATGAGTCTTTATGAAAAGTCTGCATACTTGTAGTTGTCGGTCTCTGTGTTCTCAAACTGACCCTTTGTATAATCCTTCTAAAGAAATGACTTGACTATATCTACATATTGTGGACTAAAACTTGATTTTTAAGATCCGCACGATCCCTTCTTATAGTAAAATGCAATGTCTTGAAAACCAAACCAGTCTTCGATCTACATATTGTGGACTAAAACTTGATTTTTAAGATCCGCACGATCCCTTATAGTAAAATGCAATGTCTTGAAAACCAGGCCAGTCTTCGAGTAGTTCACTGGTCGGATTATTTTCCACCCACCCGTGGAACACACCTTTCCAACTCGCTGGACCCAGCAAAACCTGAAACAAAAATCAGTCCGACCCTCTAAACACTGTTTCCAGTTCAACCACCCGATCCATACACAAGTGATAAATGAGTCGGTTTTGGATGACTCAAACTAAAAATAAAAATAGATGTGATAAACACTGTTTCTTTGAACATTGTACTTTTAAGTTCCTATTAAAAGTCTACAAAAAGATGCATAACAAACAAAATTGCATTTCTAAAACATACTTTTTGGATAACTCAAAATAAAAACCTGACACTGCGTGGAATCAAAATAAACACGATGAATAATTCTTAAAGAAATAGATAAATTTCTGAATGAAAAAAACTAATACAATAAGCCCATTTATAATTTTCAAAATTACCAAATATCCGAAATTATAAATTGACTAGAAATTTATTGAATTCTATTACTAATATAGACGTGTAAATTGAATTAAACAAGGATTTAAGTGTTTTAAAGCTAAAAAGGAAAGTGCTGAAATTTGACGAAATTGAGGGTAAATCTTATTGACGAAATCGGGGTCCTTTAATCAAAGAATTTGGGTTTGACAACTGGGTCAAACCGTCTTTGGCCGTTTGCCACATGGTTTAGCTTGTCAAGACCTTCCTGTCCGTTGGTCATGGGAGCCGTAGCTCAAATCCTAGACCATGTTATGTCCGTTTGAAGTTTAGGCCTTTTCTGCCCTGTTTTCCTTTGTCCTAACTGGTCCAAATAAGAGTCTGCAACTCTTGGATCAACTTCTCACTAAAATCATGTACTAGTTTAAAAAAAAAACAAACTTACTTAGTGGCAAAATTATGTGCATGGGGGTGTCAAGCAAATACAAATCAATTCACACACTTTAAAAGATTTACAAAAATTAACCTAAAGAATTTAGGGTTTTTCATATATTGATCCTTAAATACAGAGGTGTAACCGAATTACAAAATAATAAGATAGTTATAAAACATCAATAATCATCATAACATTCAAACTAGAGACAAAATAATGAATAACAAACAAACTTAAAGATAAACGAGAAATCAGATAAACTATAATAGATAATAAACTCGGCTAACAGACATAAAAAAACATGGTCATTATGCGTTGTAGCATGTGTTCTATAAGGTTTTACACATCTTAACTACATAGGATAGAACTGTTTGTGCAATGATCAAAAGATAGTAATGTACAGACACGTGCACGCATAGTTTGGTTTATACCGACCATACGCGTATGGCTTTTTATATAATATACCATAGGATATGACATGCCCAAACAGGACTGTTTGATATAGTTTACAATAGAGGGAAACTTCAACTCAACACGAGTTAGAAATGATATATTGATAGTAAAGAGATAGAATGATACATTATTAAAGTCTAAACGAGAATCGGATATGTTTACTCTCATAGACGGAAAAAAAACAAATAAGAACATCTTCACAATTGTAGCGAATCCACTACGTGTTGAAACAATAGTACTGAGTAATATAAATTCATTTCATCCCTTCTGCAAGTCTTCATGCCTTTTTCAGACCCTGCACATACACAATAGTAAAGAAACAAGAGAACATACATGCATACATACATACATCGAGGACACATGGATTATATTTTAACTGACCCGTTTCTCTTCTTCTATCTTGGCCTTGATGAGTGAGTAGATTGCAACTCCAGCAATCGCGATAGATGTACCAATGGCCGTTTGCGTTGAGATCTTGTTACCTGCACAAATCATATAATATGTTGTGTTAGCCAAACACTAGTTATAACCTATAACACATAATCAATGGAAACAAGAAAAGAAAGATTACCAAACACGATGATTGAGAAACCAATCACAAACACTCGTTTTAACACGTTGCCAACTGCGTGCGTAAGAGGTGCCACCCTTTCAAGTGTGTTGGTTGCAAGCTAACAAGTCAAAAAAGGAAATATAAAATTATTCATCATTTAGATTTTTTTTTGAAAAAAAAAACAGAAAAATATGCCAGTTTTTTATGTGTAATACCTGATTGTAGAGGTGATAGAACATTCCGACCCAAAACAGATCGGATAGGAACTTAGTCAGACCGACTTTAGCAATTGCATCATTGAATCCACACTTTAGAAGTTGAGGACCCTCCAGCTGTTGAACGATGAAGGCAAGAAGTCGTTATAAAAAGAATATTGATAGTCGCGTAAGAGAAGAACGGTATCTACTCACGATTATGGCAGGTGGGAGACAGAAGAAGAGAGCAATGATGGAAATGTAGGCATACAAGTTGGTACTATCCATATCAGTCTGCAAACGGAAACACAATTGTTATAAACCATTCGAATTTATTCGATCGTAAATAAAAATGACAAATAACGAAAATGGCGATAGCATAGCCCGTTAACAACCATTGCTTTCTTAGAGTAAATACTCCTGTAAGTGAAGGAGATATTGGAAATCATGGCACTGATAAAGCCTAGCCAGTTGAATGACAGCTCAGTCAAAGAGGCCATTGACACACCTGCACATTCGGACTTGATTCAGCTTTTAATAGTACAAATGACTTGTTAAACATAATAGTAACGTAAAACGCTTTGGAAGAAAAAGGGCATACCAAGAACAACAGGAGCCAAAGAAAGCCATAGAGTTATGGGAATCGACTGTCCGAGAATAAATTGAGAAGCAGCAGCATTGAAGAACGGCTCAAGGGCTGTTAAAAAAATTAGCAAGGAGTCATTCGTTGAGAAAGTACGTAACAAATTGTATACGAAGGTAAATGTAGATAAATTACCTTTGATTGTGTGGGTGAATGAGACTGCAACGGCTGCAAATGATATGTTACTGGTGACATGGCCTAGAGCATGACAAAAGGCCACAGGAATAAGAAGCTTCAGAAGGTTCGAGTCAATGGGCTACACAACAAAAACCACAACAAGTTACTTAACTACCTTTTGACGGTAGAGGTGCCAGTTTCAACCCGCTTTTGATAAATGGGTCGGTTTTGGGTCATATTTTTTTCTAATGGGTCAAATGGGTAGCATAAGAAAAACTAGGTAGAATGAAACCGGTCTGTTAAATTTTTTGTAATCCATAATATACACATTAAATATTTACTAAATTCATGAAAGAAAAGAAAAAAGATGGATTTAGGAAATTCGAGACTTACAGCGCGTTTGGGTAGACCAACAGTCCAGCTACCAAGACAATAAACCACTCCGACAGCCAAATGAATGACTGATACGAAACTGCAAATGTACAGAACAATGCACTTAACATATTGTTGATCATATGGCCAAATAACAGTATATATGAAGTTAGAATGAACATCAACTTACTAGGGATAAGGGAAGTAATTGTAGATCTTCTTGTTGAGTATGTTGAAGATGACATTCAAAAAGTACCTTCAAAACAAACAACAATTAGACAGACCACTATGTATGAAACGGTTGTTATAATCATTATGCATGACCCAACTTCTTTTCCTGCCAAAACAAACGGTAGCTGAACAATGATCTCAATATTTGGCAATCAAATTAACTCACATACAAACACAAATTACAAATTCTTTTTGTTCTTTCTCAAACTTGGACTTTTAATTCTTATTTTTCATGAAACCTTAGGCATTTATAGGGCCAAAAAACGTCGTTCGCAAAAGAGCGTTGGTCACGAGTCATGATCCAAACTGTATTAAATATACAAGACATCCTATCATAATGGGAAACCCAAAAAAAAAAAAAAAACATTACACATACATAGATATAATTTATAATAAGAAAATTCATAATGTTGTGACATTTTAGAGTTGGTAAAAGTGTTCATCCTCTCTTTGACAAACATTGCTTTCAACCTTAACTTATTATCATTAATTAACCACCAAACGTCCAAAAAGTTTTTTAAACATGATAATAGGTGCCTAGGGGGTCCCATTCCTTCCCAGTTTCCAGCCCAAATATCAGCCATTAGCCGTTCAAATAATAATAACAATTATAATAATAATATACAAACAATATATATATATTTTTTCCCTGAACAACAACTCCTAAAATTTCTAGGATAAATAATTCATACTTGCATCGTGCAAGATTTGAACTTTAAACCTTTTAGTTGTGAGGTTCACCCACACATAGGGATGAGTTTGGTATCGTACCAGTATTGAAAGTATTCTCCGGAAAATTGCCAAAAAAGGGTACGGCACCGGTACCGAAAGTGCTCGGTACGGTATAGTATTCAAATGTAAAAAGATAGAATAAAATACCGTAACGTACCAAACCGAAAACACCGATCCATAAAAACGCCAAAAATGGATACTGAATCGGTACTGAAATTTCGATCGGGATTCGATACATGTATTTTTTGATACCCAGACCACATTTACCAATTGCTCATCCCTATCAATGCCCCCCTCACATATAATAATAATAATAATAATAATAAAATAATTACTATTAAAAAATTAAGCCAAAGTGCACACACAAGTTATAGTTATTAAAAATCAATAGCATGCGCGGATTAATCAACCGTTTTTGTTGTAATGTAACCTACCACATGAAAAAGAAGAATCCGGTAGTCAACCACGGATTCTTGGCCAAAAAGCCAACCGGTGCAGCAGCATCCCTATCAAATCAACCAATCAAAACTCAGTCAACAAAAGTCAACTCAAAATTAAAATTAAATCCAAAGTTAACCATGCCATAATATTATATTATTATCCCCAGTAACTCACAATTTTTATATTCACTAAGTTTACCGTGCCAGTATATTATCCACTCTCTTACCATACAACTTACGGTTTTGTTTTTACTAATTGCTTAGGAGGGAAAAAAATTCGTTCGTTCTTACCCTTCGCTAGCAGCAGCAGCACACGGTTTCAAAACCTCACGTTTAACCGTCTTCGAAACCGACTGAACCGAGTAATCGAGGTTCAGTAAGCTAGGGCGGAGCTGTCTTCCCCAAACCAGATTGCCTCCGGTGGCGTTGAGGCTCGCCGGAGATGCGACGGCCACGGTGTTGAGCCTGGCGGTCGGTCTGGTGAGGCGAGGGAGGCCGGAGATGGTGGTGGCGCCGGAGGAGAGAACTCGAGACTCCATTGTTGTTAGCAGGGGAGGGGAGAATGGTGGCTAGCAGGGGATGTTATCCTGCACCGGATGAAGTATGGCAGTGGATGTTATCTTGGTATGGCTATTGTGCACCAATCAGTTGGCAGCATCACTCAATCCTCTTGTTTGGATATCTTTTTCTCTCTTTTTTTGTTTTTTCTATTTATTTTATTTTTTTATTGGCGACTTTCTTGGATTAGGCTACCACATTTCCTAAATTAGAGAGCTTCGTTACCCCCACTCCGGCCATACTATGTTGTCTTAATCGGGTCCGCGCTGGCTCCAGAGTTTGGCTTGGGTGTTCCCCCGGAAAACCATACCACCGACTGCCACTTGACAGCCATTGTGCCACCACAAGAGCTAAATACTCTCTGGCGTAACAAACGGTGATACGAAAACCCAGGTGAGCTCAGGACAGAAACTGACGCCTCTGCAAGGAGGCTAGGCTATATCCATCATTGTCTAATCCACCAAAGTGACACAAATGCGGATTGAACGGCCCTGGGGTGGGCGGGGAGGACCACTGGCCAGGGCACGTTTTTTTTTTATGAAAAAAACCCGAGATGTATATGTAAAATATTTTTTTAATAGGGTACACTCATACAAACACCAACATATGCCTCATTACAAAACTATTCTTATGGTTTAGATTAGTTATTAACCTATTTGCCATTAGGTTTAGACCTTTAGTGAGCCCAATAACCAATTTCGTTAAGGCATAAGGACACATTTTTTCGAGCTCGAACAGGGTACACGAATTCTAAGAGCCGGCCCTGGAACTTGGGTATTCATTGGAGAATCCAAGCCTCCCTATGATTTTTTTTTTTTATATAAATTTGTTTGGATATTAATATAAATGTGGAAAAACAATATATTAATAATAAAACTAGAAAATAAAAATAAATTTCTATTCACACATCCTTTGATTAGCAAGAAAGTTGGTGTCTATGATGCTAATTGTGGATATTTTTCTTTAAGATAGCGATTATAAATAAATTTGTCATTGTTACTCAAAAGATAAGAGTAGTGGTCACTACTACTAATAATGAAAGGATAGAATGACGCTTACTACTAAAATCAGTTACTCCATTGATTAGTGAGAAGTGATGATGTGGTTACTCATGTTAGTAAGAAGTTATTAAGGTGACCTTTAGCTACTTAGAGAAAAGTTACTTACGAGTGAAACAATCTTTTGGTGGATATAAAATAGTGGATATTCTGGTTAACATCTACTCGAACCACTATAAATTTTGTGTTTTGTGTGCTAGTCTTTTTTTATTTGTAAACTTGTGTACGTATTGTTTCAAACTAAAGATTCTTAAAAAAAAACTTTTAAATAAACAAAAAATAATAATAATGATGGTAATTAAATTTGAAAATAATTCCCCTCTAGGTTCTTAAAATATGATTGAACAAGATTGACTAATTGTAATCATGTATTGCCTGATTATGTTTATGATCATGTTGGAGTAGAATTGACTGTGTTTGACCATTATGTCGTAAATAGTTCACAAACTTGTCGCAAGTTTCATCGCACTATTGGTTGCAGAGCAGTTTCTCAAGAATTTCATTACGATATTGGTCTTTGGAAGTAATATTCTCATTACAAAGTAGTGGCTGATTTTGCGACCGAAAAAACCGATTGGTAATTTTGCTATGAATTCTATACTATTTGCAACCGTTGTTTCGTCACGAATATGTCAGAAAGACGTCTTGTCGCAACATATATTTAAAAATTAGCAACCGACTTGCGATTGATATGAACTATCAATATTACATCACTCTATATTTGCACCAAAATTTCAATGCTAATTGTCGCTAAAAGTTCTTGTTGCAAAACTAGCTAAGTGTCATTTGGTTGCAAATCTTGTGAAGGAATATATTGGTGGCAAAACCGTCATAAAGGCCTCTCATTATGTGTAGTGAAGAACTTGAAACAAATTACACTAGAACATGGATATGACCAAACCCATATCTAAATGACAAATCCAAAATAGGAAATCTAGAACACATCAAGGTTACAAGGTACAAGATATGATGTCCTAAAAATATCGGGTCGGGAAATGTCATATCAAGAGCGTTGATTAGGGGTGACGGGGACAACAATATGGTTGGCGACATGGAACGGCATCGACATCTATATATTTCATTAGTTTTATGTTTATGAAAATGAAAGTAATAACTTGTAGTGATTAGTCTTTCTTAAAAAAGTGAATTTAAAAGAATATGTAACTTGTATAAAATATGGCATTGATAAAATTCCTAACAAATTTATCTTAAGTTAGTTTTTAGACTATTTGTAGTGTTTGGAGCCCTTGTAAATGGAGGGTTTTCATTGGCTGCTAAAGAAATCCACGCACCCCCTTGCTTCTTCCTTTCACATCCGTTACACCATTTACGCCCAATCCCTTGGCATCCCTTTAGCATAACACAGTGTTTAGTGCCCCCCTTAGGATGATGTGGCTAGTGACGCCAAGCCGCTACACATAGTCATAAAGATGTATTAAAAGGTTTCATGTATTTTATCATTTGCTTTTTTTGATCCGAATCATCTTTACGCGATCTATATTTTGTCCTCTTTACGAAATTTATCATCCACCAGTAGACTATGTTGGAAATCAGGCCCTTGAACGAATACGCAAACACGATATTTGAACGAACTGTTCGACGATTTGTTCGTGGATAGCAGGTCGGCGGTTTCAGGGGTTTATGTTCTAGCGGGTCAAAAGGGTAGCGGAGACAAGTCGTGATCCAGGCCAAATCAGCGGGCTTATTAACCCAGTTGTTGATCGAAGAACGAGAATGGATCGTGTTTTTATTTGTCGGGTACTCTTTCTTACCTAGGAGAAGAATCGCAAGGAGGCGTCGAATTCTTATGGCAGAAAAACCAACGGGTGTAGCGCGGTAGAAACGAAACAGTAGGGTGGCTGAGATATTCGTTTAGCGACTCGTAGACGGTGCAACAGGTGGCTGGTGTCTAGTTGGTGGTTGATACGCAAGGGGTGCTTATCAAGGAAGAGTTTGATAGAATAGTAAAATCACGATCAAAGACGACTTTGGACGTGGTCAAGGTGAAGACCGGGGTGTCTAGGATAGGTCGAGTTATTGGGAGGCTTTGGACGTGACCGAGGTTGAGGTCGGGAGTTCGGTAGAAGTCTGAGATGGTAGAGATCGAGGAGATGGTCGAGTACAACGGGACAAGAGCCACGTCAGGTGTTACAAATGCAATGAGTTCGGGCATTACATATCGGAGTATCCAAGGTGGGAGAAAAAGGAAGAGGTGAACTTGACCCGATATGAGGATGATGGACCAGCTCTACTGTGAAGAAAACGATTGACAAGATTAGGGGGGTGATTATTGGGACTAATCTTGTCATAACTCAAAAGTTGGAGAGTGCTAAGTGGTTTAGTTTATTTTTGGTGGAAGATTAATTATTTATGGTAGTTTTATTTTATTATTATTTAGGTTTCCTAATTCTAGTCTAGGTATGTTTCTTGGACATCAAGGTAGTTTAGTATAAATAGAGGGTTAGGGTTATTGTAATAGGGGTGTTTTTATTGTTAAATAATAAGAGGAGTCGAACAGTTCGAATAAAACCAACAGACTATAGTATGGAAACATATTCAAAGGCAAAATGAGGCTTGGGTTGAATGTTTGTTGGCTATGGGTCCAAACATGACAAAGGTTCTTTTAGGTTAGTAACGAACATTGATTCGCACCAATAACAGTTTAGATTATGGCAATGTTTGGTAAGAATCGATGGTGGGGGCTAATGTGATTTAGTAAAGGAAACCAACGAATTAAAAATATTAACACACCAATAATACTAGAGATTCCTGTTCCAACTACTAACTTGGGTTCAATAGTGACCGTATGATAGCCATTTCCAGTTACTCGGGTTCAAAACTTACAAAACCAAGAAAATAAAACCAGATAACTACTAGGAAACTAGAGAAGTAAATAGTTCATTTTCATGCAATTAATACATCATAGCGGTACATAAAAACACACAAAAATCACGCAGATATAGGATTCTTATAGGGGTTGAATCTTCCACGTTCAAAGATATTGACTAGGTTCACAAGCATAAAAAGTAAAATACCAATGGAAGACGCAAGCAAGGCGCCAGATCCTAGGTCGCAATATCTCTCAAACTTGTCGCAAAATTTGTTCCAATGCGCATGTGAGTTACCATTTCTAGCTACTTCCCCCATGAAAGCCACCGTGGTTGCTGCACCCGATAGTACCGCAATTGTTACCTAAAATCATGATCACCCATGATCAAAAGGCCTACAACTTTTTTAACTAATATTTTTTTTAAGATTTAGAAAAAGAAAAATCAATAAATGAAACTTTGATGTTATAACTTTAAGAGTAAATTGCCAAAACGGTCTCTGAGGTTTGGTCACTTTAATCCAAAAGTCAAATCTTTTGAATCTGGGTCCATTTGGTTTCAATTTTGTTGTCATTTTCATCCAAATTCAAAATCTAGTCGGATTTTTCAATTAACATCAAGTTTCTTTTAATGAAGAGCAAAATGGTCAGATTTTTTTTTTTAATTTGTTATAATAAAACGTTAAAAGAATATTTTGTCCTTCATTAAAAGGGAAGAAAAAGACAAAAAGACAAAAAAAAAAAAAACTAGATGTTAACTAAAAAATCTAACCAAATTTTGATTTTGAATGAAAATGACAATAAAATTGAAACCACATGGAACCAGATTCAAAAGGTTTGAGTTTTGAACTAAAGCGGCAAAGTGACCAAACCTCAGGGACCATTTTAGCAGTTTACTCTAACTTTAAAAACGTATGATTGAGGGTACCGTACACTTACCATGTCTAATGCAGTAACTGTTATAAACCGTAGGCCCTTGAAATCATATTTATTGTTAACAAAACACATGAGTGATAGCATCAATAAACTATGAAGAGTCGCTACCCCGTTAGTTATTACAAACATTCTGCATCAACACAAAAGAAGTCATTATAACTATTGTCATATATCAAATACAAACACTATCAAATAGAGTTAAATGCCATTTTAGTCCTTCTGGTTTGAGTCATTTTGCCAGTTTAGTCTAAATGTTTCATTTTTCGCCTGTGGGTCCAAAAAGGTTTCACTGTTGCCATTTTAGTCCACTGGGTTAACTTCATCCATTAATTCTGTTAACAAGAAGGGCAACTCGGTCATTTTATATGGCCGAATTGCCTTTCTAGTTAACAAAATTACATATAAAATGACCAGATTGCCCTTCTGGTTAATACAAAAGAGAAAACAAAAACCTTACATATTTGCCGGAGAGTATTGGAACTTGGCCGTCATAGTGATCTTAACGGGAGTATTCCCGCTTGTAGGAACTGCGAAAGTGCGTGACTCTTTGCTAAGAGCCATAACAACCGTAGCAGCAGCTGTAGCAAACAATGCAAGAACCCTTAACAATATCACCAACATCATCACCCGCCACCTTCTAATACTACCATCATCCGCTACCTTTTCTTCGGCCATATTATCCATAATTCGGTATAGAAATGAAGATGAAGATGTATAGATGGCGTTGGTCACGAGTTATGATTGAAACCGTACTAAATATATAAGACATCTTATGATAATGGGAAACCGTAAAAGAAACATTACACATATACAATTTTTACTATAAACTAATAACGTTGTGACAACCTAGAGTTAGTTTAAGTGTTCATCCTCTATTTGACTAACGTTGCTTGCAACCTTAACGTATTATCATTAATTAATCACTAAAAGTTCATAAAATATAATAATAGGACCCTAGGAGGTCCCAGTTCTACCCACTTTCCATCCCAAATATCCATTTAATAGCCATTAGCCATTCAAAATTAAAATAAAATAATAACAATAATAGTAATAAAATAATAGCCATAAAAAAATTCAAATAGAGGTTTATACAAAACTACTAGGTTATAATTCGTGAGCTTTACGGGTTGAAAATTTTAATTTAAAGCAATCATAAATATATAAATAAAATAAATACAAAACAAATTACATGTTACATAAAGTAACGACAAACTGAAATTACATAAGGCTGTGCGTAGTGGGGGGTTATATGTAACGCTTCATCTTTCTGTACTTTCCTTATTTAGAAGGTGCATTCGTATTTCTATATTTTTGGAAACTTGTAATAGTATCGTATTCGTATTTCCTTTCCAATATCGTAATCTGAGACTTTGATCATAATGGAATTCACTTTTATACTTATGCATGTTACGTACTTGTGTTATACGCTACAATCTCGAATATATGTTTATACGCAAAAACCGACACTTGAAATACTTGAAATTATCAATTATACGTGCAATATACTCATACAATACTTTGATACACTTGGAATACCTAAAAACATGCTTAATTATCAGTTTCTAGCATAAAATATTGGAATTATCAAACTCTGGGGGTCAAACTGAAAATTCTAGAAAGTTTGGTAAAATATGTAGGTGGAGCACGGCAATGCAACTGAGGTGCACGGCCATGTACACTACGATCCGCATGACTGTGCACCTAATGTGCACCACCCTGCGATCCGCACAACCGTGCACTTGATTCGCATGGTCGTGCAAAATGACCAGGTCCGACAAAATCCTTTCAACCCCCAACCACCTTATTTAACACCCAAACACTAATCCCAACTATAAACACAACCCCTTACCACCTCTTAAACACTTTCCACTCATCTAATATCTCTCAAGCTCTTTAATCTTCTCTAATATCTCAAGTCTTGGCAGAAAGTTCCAAGCATTCTAAGTGAGTTTTCACTCACTTTTCTTCTTATTTCTTCATGTTTTCTTCTTCTTCTAAACTACTTGGATAATCTTTAGGAAGGTTTCCACAAGTTTATCATGACAAATTAAAGTGGAACCTCACCATATTTGAGGTACAAAGTAGAGTTAAAATTCTGCTTTGAATTTTATACTTATTTCTTGTATATTTTGATTGAAACTTGATGAAATCTTGTACCCACCAAACTCCCAACTAAGCTCGTGGTTGTGGGTTTGTGTTGTGGTTGATTTCCACCAAGAAAACAAGCTTAAAACATACTTTAGATTCTGCTAATACGTGTTCTAAGTGATTGAAAACCATCCAAGCTTCAACCTTCTATGTTGAAAGACTTGTGCATGAGTTGTGTGTGAACCATGGAAGCTTTGGCTATCCGAATTAGTTCCACAAAACTTCACATGTTCACACTTTTCATACACCAAGTAGCTTCCAAGATTCAAAGTAACACAACCCGCCGCACCTCCAACATTTGCCATGATGGGTATGGAACACCCGGGTTGATCGTACTTGGCTACTTGACGAACTAGTTAGTTGTACCTTTATTTTTATTCATGACCAACCCGGTCATTAATTAAGTTGATGACTTTGTGCTTTGGTGAAACATACAATGAGGTTAATCTTACCTCCATGCTTGACTTACATGATTTATATGATTGTACATGATGGACTACATATATATATATATATATAGGGTAGGGATCCTAAGAGAAGTCCACCCTATTTGAGAAACTTGAGAAGCAATCTGGACCACACATTTTCCCTAAGCAAAAAATGCAAAAAAAAGGTGAAAAAAATGCAAAATTTTTTTTTTTTTTTTTTGAAAAATCGCAGCTTTTTCTTTAAGGATTAAAAAAAAAATTTAAATTTTTTTTTTTTTTAGATTTATACACATGTGTATATTGTTAATCTTTTAACTATACATATATGTATATTGTCAATTATACATATATGTATATACATGTTTAAAATTGAAAAAATGTGTATATTGTTAATCTTAAACCATAAACACTAAAGCTAAACCCTAAAGCTAAACCCTAATTCTAAACCCTAAAGCTAAACCCTAAAGCTAAACCCTAATTCTAAACCCTAAAGCTAAACCATAATGCTAAACCCAAAAGCTAAAACTAAACACTAAAGCTAAACCCTTAATGCTAAACCCTAACACAAACCCTAAAGATAAAGCTAAACCCAAAAGTTAAAGCTAAACACAAAAGCTAAACCCTAATGCTAAACCCAAAAGCTAAACCCTAGTGCTAAACCCTAAATACTATTGCTAAACCCTAATACTAAACCCTAATGTTAAACCCTAAAGCTAAACCCTAAACCATAATGCTAAACCCTAAACCCTAAATACTAATGTTAAACCCTAAATAACACTTATTTTTTAATTTTAAACATGTATATACATATATGTATAATTGACAATATACATATATGTATAGTTAAAAGATTAACAATATACACATGTGTATAAATCCAAAAAAAAAAATTAATTCTTAAAGAAAAAGCTGCGATTTTTTCAAAAAAAAAAATGCATTTTTTCACATTTTTTTGCTTAGGGAAAATGTGTGGTCCAGAATGTTTCTCAAGTTTCTCATTTAGCCTACTACTTCTCACATGATCCTTATCCTATATATATATATATAGGGTAAGGTTCATGCGAGAACCACCTTTATTGCGAGAACCGCGAGAACCAATGTGAACACAACCTAAAATAGCTAAAAAAAACTTAACCCCCACCCCCAAGCTAAATGCTAAAAACTAAAACCCAAAAAAAACCTAACCCCACCCCCCCCCCCCCCCCAAAAAAAAAAAAAAAACTAAACCCCCCTCCCCACCCCCCAAAAACCTAAACCCCCACCCCCAAGCTAAAATACTAAAAACTAAACCCCTAAAAAACCTAAAAAAATAAAAAAAAAATCTAACCTTTTTTTTTAAATATTTTTTATGTTAAAATCGCTACTTTTAGTAACAAAAAAAAAATTTTTGGCTACTAAAAGTAGCGATTTTAACATAAAAAATATTAAAAAAAAAAATTTGTGTGTTTTTTAGCTATTTTTTGGCATTTTTGGTTGTGTTCACATTGGTTCTCGCAGTTCTCGCAATAAGGGGTGGTTCTTAACTGAATTCATAGCGTGAACTTAGCTTATATTATCTTCGTTCTAGACTCCTCGTTTATGATGCAAGTTAGGACCCATGAAAACACAATGGAAACTTAGTGTCCACACAAGTATTTAGACAAGATATATTTTCGTTACATATATACTTTTTATAATAAATTTCGAATCCGAACTCTTCATAAATTCCATAATCTCACACACCCTCGTTTCTCCAATGTAGGGTAACTTCGGTGTTCTCAACTCTCATACGTTTCAACTCACGTACGCGGGATTTTCTACGCAAAACCGTGAGTATACTCGATCCCATTTTTCGTTTTACACACTTTGGGTGCAACATGTACAAATTATTACAAATCACATATCACGATTAAACCTGTTACATACTTACTCTATCCGTTACAAACGTGATACTTGTTATATATTTTAGTTACCGCATGCTATGTTATACTTGTGTTCTTTATACTCATTAACTTTGCAAGCTTACCTTAACAATTATAGCGCTATAGGATTAACGCACCACCCGTATTCTTGTGGTATTGTTAAGTAAACTATTTTACAACCTTGTAGTTTCGGCGATAGTACACTTTGGTTTGACTTATAGTTAATACATGCTAGTATGATAACAAACAATGTATGTAATTTACCATGTTGGATATGAGACAACTTTTATTCACAATTACGCTATGTACTCAAACTAGTATACTCACCAACTTTTGTTGATCTTTATTTTAAACATGTTGCAGGAAACTAGTTGATGATGAATGAAGAAACGATACTTAGGGTGTCACAGCTCCCGACCCCTGCCTTGAGAGCGGGCGGCCGCGGGTATTCACAGAGCGGATGGTATCGGTGTTTATTAATTTGGCAGCGGAAATGAGATATCAGGACCGTAGTTAAGAAATGTTTATCAGAGTTTAAAATACCAAACTTTTTATAAATAAACAAATGGGATAAAAACCCAAGTTTCCATTACAATACATTTCGTAGGGATAAACCCTAATTCATTGAAAACAAAATCTCATTTTTATTTAGGTAACTTTTATAGCCACTTTTCTAAGCCTTCAGTGCCCTCCAGCTAGCTTCTATTAGCTTTCACATTAAGTTACCTGAAACACGTTTAAAAACATTTTATCAGCAAGAAATACTGACGAGTGCATCCAAGTTTAATCAAAACAGTTTTATAACTTTTACAGTATTAACTGCTTCCTGGGTTTGTGGATGCACTTCCCTATTTGCTTTTGCTAAAGCCCTCTGTTGTTGTAATTTCTTCATTCTTTTTCTCCTCTCATGCGCTCCTCTACTAAACCATCTTCTATTTTTAGTGGAAAATGGTTCCTCAGATTGTGCCTTAAAGATAAATATTCCTTCCTCAGTATCAGCTGAGTATCCTGAGGGATTTGGCTGAGACGAGGTTCCTTCATCTTTTGGGGAACTAGCTAATTGACGATAAGCGTCGGATATACCTTGCTCACTCATACTGTAAACTAACAAATTTTTAAATAACACAAAACAATAATATACATATTTACACATAAGCACATAGATTATTTCCTAACCCAACTTGTTTAAAATTTAAGTGTCAGCAGAACACTTTGTTGGCTTAAACCAGTGGCATAGCTCTGATACCACTTTCTGTCGCATCCCCCGACCCCTGCCCCGAGAGCGGGCGGCCGCGGGTATTCACAGAACGGGTGGTATCGGTGTTTATTAATTTGGCAGCAGAAATGAGACATCAGGACCGTAGTTAGGAAATGTTTATCAGAGTTTAAGACACCAAACTTTTTATAAATAAACAAATGGGATAAAAACCCAAGTTTCCATTACAATACTGTTATGGGTCATTTTCTGCGTATATATCCTGACTAATATTCTGAATTTGATTGTTTATTTGTGATCAGGATACCGAGTCAGGATATTGGTACCATCCTGATACGATATCCTGGTACTAACCAATTAGCTCACGTGCAGATTAATGTAACAAGTCTCCAACGGTCAGGAGGACTTCTTCCCCTCAAGACTTGGGCAAATCGGTTGGGTTATAGACGTTGAACCCGGAAGAAGTGCACTACAACGTTTACTTGAGGAATATTCGAAGCATCCCGGTTTAATAGGATAGTTAGTTATTTTCGTTTTACTATAAATAGGTTGATCGGATCAAGTTAAGGCACACATTCTTACGCACACTTTTACTCTCCTGTTGCAAACAATCACTACACACAAACACTTGTACTCGAATTACATTGTAACACCTAGTTGATCTGCATCATATCATGCACTGTATCCTGATATTTGAAGTAATAGAAGAACAAGGCAGCTGTGATTGTCAGCTCCCGAGGTTTTGTGCCGGCGATCTAGATTGACCAAGGGCTTTCCTCGTACATCCTGTGTCACCCTTTACATTTTCGCTCACTGTTTGATCATAGATACAACTCTATATCCTAAGCCGTATCCTGAAACTGTTTTTGCAAATAACTTAGCTAGCATATTTTCAACACACATTTCTAGCACACTACCTCACTTAACTAATTTGATCACTTAATTGCTTCGGTAATTTTTGACCAAAACAAATACATTTCGTAGGGACAAACCCTAATTCATTGAAAACAAAATCTCCTTTTTATTTAGGTAACTTTTACAGCCACTTTTCTAACCCTTCAGTGCCCTCCAGCTGGCTTCTATTAGCTTTCACATTAAGTTACCTGAAACGCGTTTAAAAACATTTTATCAGCAAGAAATACTGGCTAGTGCATCCCAATTTAATCAAAACAGTTTTATAACTTTTACAGTATTGAGAGCGATTACAATGTTTATATCTACACAGTTACCCATTCAGTACTGTCAACACCTGACTTGTGGGTCATGTTACTCATTGGCTAACTCTTTGTTCAATAGTAATGTATTTCAAATAATGTATACATAACCCCCAACATACCGACAGTAATTGTAGAATACATAGACTCAATTACTGTTAAGTATAATTAAAACATTTGAGGTTTTGGTAAAATAGTTTGACTCATAAAAATAATGTATTCACAAGCGGTGAGAAAAAAGTGAATGTACTCACATTGTTTACTTTGGTAAAACTAAAGATTCCTGATGAATCTTCTGGTTATTATCTATTAAAAAATAAACAATGCACACGTGTTAGTAAGATAACTCAAATCACATTAACCGTACGACTCGAGACAGAACTCCAATGACTGAGTCAGGCAGAGCCTTGACATGCATTACGGGATCCTAGATCAATCGGGTGTAACACAAGATAGAACTCGAGTCGGGCAGAGCCTTGACATGCGTTACGGAGCCCTAAATCGATAGGGTAGGGTAACAGATATGTGATCGGAAGTTATAATACTTACAACGAGGCAGAGCTTCGCTTTATAGGGGTATTATTCCCAATAGTTTTAGCTAACAGAAAGTTTGAGAGAGAATAGAATTTTGAACGAGAATCAAATGAGCTCGACCACCCCATTTATAGGCCTGATCGGACATCGGCTCGCGCCCCGCGAGGGATACCGCCTCGGCTGTCGTGGCCCGCGAGGCTTGTAGGGTCGCCTATAGATTGGTCAACTCACAAGGTAGGCTTGACACGAGACAGGGACACGTGGCGCAATGCCGTGTTCGGCAAACCAAGCCAGTCGCGCCCCGCGACAGTTATAGGGGGTCCGGTCGCGGCCCGCGACTACCCTTAAATTTTGTTTTTATTTGATTTTGATAAATATTAAGATACTCTAGGCCCGTTTCTTGCATACAGGGTATATTTTAAGACATTTAGGGGTGTCTAGGGGTGTTTTAGGAGGGTTGTTATTTAGGGTGGACTAGATACACACCTAGACTTTAATTTATCTATTTTACCATGTTGTTACATTTACTTGCAATATGTTGTACTTTTCGTTTTGAACAATGTAATTTCCCATTTTAGTATGAATGAAATTGAATTTCCTAAATATTGTCACAATTAGTCGTTATGAAGTCTCTTGCAATCTTGTTTTTGTCTCACTCCGATGTTTCCGGCATCGGTTGGGATGTGACATTATACAGGCGCTATATTGGGCTATTATAACGCTCCCTAGAGTCTGGAACACAGCCCCCGGCCATATGAAGGTTATGGATGGTCGTGATATGCATAGTGGTGCCACCATTGGTTTCTCTCGCACACGCACACACGTGTATATATATATATATATATATATATATATATACATATTTTATACATGCACAACTGCAGGGGTATAACCACACTACACACTCAAGTTATATAACCCATCATAACCCCCTTTCTTACACATTTTCCATGTGTCGTATAACCCCTAAAGAAACACCAAGTTAATCTTGAGATTAGCGTGTGATTAGTGTCTCATCCAAATAAGGTTAATCTTCTTTTGAGCTCGATAAACAGCTGTGATGATCCTGCAAAACAATCAACACATCGTGAAGCTCGTTACATGGAGGAGAATATGGGGTTCTCCTTGTAACCACCCTCCGGCGTGAGAATAAGAACTTGCTTAAGGATAAAAGTGTGTGTATTAAGTGAGAGAGCAAGAAAGCGATCTTTAAACCTGTAGCCGAGGTTCTCTATTTATAGCCGAGGTGAGTTGTGAAAGAGACGGGCTGATGGGCCTTGTCCCTGCATCGACAACAAGGAATATTCGTTTTTCCTCCCCTGTCACATCATTAGTGTTTACAGGAGAGGGCGTAGTTGGCGCACACTGAATGGATCTACGTGCCCTGACGGTTGTCCTTATTGTCTGGTCTGTCATCAGCAGTTAGGGTGGAGATCATTGAGTAATGGTCGGCGCACGCTGATTGGTGCCACGTACGTGTCCTTGTGCACTTCTTGTCCACTGAACGATTGCTCATCGTGCAGCACGATAGATTACAGCCTGTCGAGCGCCTCTTGGTCCACTGCTCTGTCAATCATACCTTCCGTATTGTACAACATTGTGATGCTGGCGCATGAGGTCTCTGCGCTTACTGGGCAAATGTTGTATCTGATCTGCTTTGGGTATGACCTCGCACGCGACCTGAGATTAACTCGTGTAGTCGGCTTAAGGTCAAGGAAACCCCATCTTTCGCTAAGTGTTAGATTTGATCTATTTTAGGTATGGTCTCGCGTGCGACCTGAGGTCAGCTCGTATGGTCGGCGCAAGATTTGGGACCATACCCCATCAACCCCACATCTATGAAGGTTATAGGGTTTGCCCACTACACATAGTTTAAGTTGTAACTTTATAAATAAACGAAACTAGGATTGCGACCCGCCGCAATGCGGCGAGGATTCTTTAGTTATAACTAAGTCAATCTAGGACCCGCACGTTATGTTAAACCTGTCAAACGGGGAAAAAATAGACGATGTAAAAACGTTCACCCACATACGCACGTTGCGTCGTGTTAACTCGCAAAATTTAGAACGAAACGTAAAAACGTTAAACCAAAGACGCACGTTGCGATGTGTTAAGTCACAAAATTTAGAACCAAGCATAAAGCGGAAAATTTACGGAAAATGAAAATTATAAAGGACCAAAGTTGAAAGTAAAAAAAGTTATGAAGATAGATTGCAAAAGATAAAAAGTTTTGGGTTAAAAGTAAAAAAAAAAAAACCAAATAGTTTTGGGTTAAAAGTAATTTATGAAATAGTTTTGGGTGAAAAAATAGAAAAATCATTTTTCTTGAAAACCCCCCCCAAAACAAACGTTACGACAACCATATGCATAACCACCCCGCGTTGCGGCGGGGCGTAAAACGGTGTGTCAAATAGTGCTAATGTCACACAACCGTCATCGACCACCAACACTGACTCGACCTAGGATATGCATGTTGCGACGAACCTGTCAAACATGGAAAAATAGAGGTAAAAACGTTGAACCACACATGCACGTTGCGTCGTATTAACTCGAAAAATTTAGAACTATACGTAAAACGAAAATTTGCGAAAGATAAAAAGTATAAGTGACAAAAGTTGCGAAGTTAAATTGCAAATAATGAAAAGTTTTGTGTTAAAGTTAAAAAACAAATTATGTAGGGTTAAAATTGGAAAAGGTAAAAACATTTTGGTTAAAAGTAAAAAATCAAGTTTTTTTTTTTTGAAAAACTCTCAAAGCACAATGTACAAGTGGTCATGCACAAAAAAGTTGCAAACTTATATATATGGAATAATGCCAGATAGACATTAACACATTCTCAATATCTTTGAAATGGCTCTCCTTAGCTCATATGTAGAATTGAATGAAAAAACATTGGAACTTGTACCAATCAAAATACATAATAATTTAGGCTTTTAGTGTCCACCAAGCATGCCTTCAACATTTTCTATTAATAAGGGGCTGTTTTGTTCGGATAATGTTTTTAAAGGAATTAGAAATTAAATTAGAACTAATTCCGTTAATAATCCATGTCTCGTTTGGCTTGTAAATTGATAATGGAATTGGAAAAGTAAAAAAAAAAATCAAATTACAAAACTACCCTCATCCATCCCTCTAATTTATAATGGAGATAATGACTTTTTGGTAAACTTTGAAACATTCATATGGAATGTTTAAATTCCATCACTATATTGGAAAGTTGAAATCCATTAAACGGTGGAATTTATTTCAAATGCAATTCCATTTTTTCAACCAAACATAATTTCTTATGGAATTATTTCCATTTCCAATTCCAGTTTCAATTTCAATTCATGCAAGTTTCACCAAGCAAAGGGACCCTAAGTGTCATGATTTATGCTTATAGAGTTATCAACGTGGATAATAGTGACACAAACATTTGTTTAGTTGTTTAATATTCAAAATATTCTAGATATAATCAGGGGTGGACCCACATGGTACTGGTTGGGGTCCACGAATCCCAATGTTTTTTTTTAAATAGTAGAATCGGTGTGTTAAATTTTTCAAGGACCCCATAAAACAAATTAGTTGGACTCTATTGTATTAAAAGCAAAGATGGTGTGATGGTAAATCACCCCTTGTGTTCCAACAAATAGATCTCAAGTTCAAGTCTTACATGTCCTGTTTTTTAGTTTATCTTTTTGCACAACCACCCATGACCCTTTAATTTGCTTCTGTAACATGATTTGATTACCATATAAGACTTCCAACATATAATAGTATTCATAAAAAAACTTAAACAAAATTTTGAAGCCATGTGAAGTAATTGTGTAGTTTAGGTAGCTATTGGTTCCAATCAACTTATTAATGACCACTATTTGATAACTTGATACTTAAAATTGGTTCTTAATAATGTAGTTGTTTCATGTCCACTAAATGCTTCTACATTATTTCCTAGACCCGACCCGACCCGCCTACGATGACCGACCCGAAAATTTTAATGTTTGGTTGTGAACATTTCTTACACAAAAAGTGGACCCTAATGGAAAAAAAATCATAGGTCCGTCACTGGATATAATTCATGAATTTGTAAATATTTATGTAAAATGAAATTTAGATATCTTACGTATAATAATGAAAAATTACAAACTTCAGATAGATCTTGTAAGTAAGCAAAATAAAAGTTCCAAAGAAAATGATAGATTATTTTTTAACTATAAAGTGAGTTCATGACTCATCAGTGTGATGAAATTCACTAGTCCCTTCACCTGCCCCACTATTTCTCATTTCTCATATATTGTATACTAGGTTTTTACCCGGAATTGTTTCCCGGACTCAGGAAACTTAGTTATATTAATTACTATTTGTTATTAATACGACCACATTACATCAACCATCTCATTCGATTCAACAACACTGTCTTCAAATCACCGGATTAGATCATGAACCCATATTAGAGGTAAAACAAAAGCACAACAGGACCACATGAATAATATCATTTCCACTTTTACTTCAATGCACTTACATGATAGGGTGATTTTGGATTTTGTAAAAATGTTTGTTTTTGTACTTCTTTACAAAATAAGATGTTGACCAAAATTAAAACAGATGTTGACCAATAGTCAAACAGATGTTGACCTTAAACAAATGTTTGGTTTAAGGCCAAACATCTGTTTATGGCCAAACATCTGTTTAAGTCCAAATATCTGATATAGAAGGCGAAACATCTGTTTAAGGCAAAACATCTATTTAAGGTCAAACATCTGTTTATGGCCAAACATCTGTTTAAGGTCAAACAACTGTTTAAGTCCAAACCTCTTATATAAAAGGCCAAACATTTGTTAAAGGCCAAACATCTGTTTAAGCCTGAACAGATGTTTAACTTAATAAGATCTACTGTCTTCTCACACTGTTTTCCTCTTCAAAACACTGTTCAACCTAACATGGGTTTCCATTAACTATTGACCAAAAGACAAACAGATGTTCAAACCACTGTTTGTTATTGTACTTCTTTACAAAATTACATAGAATTCAAGAAAATGAAACAATGACTTAAAGAACTATAATTTAACACATAATCTAATCGGCCAAAGCAATCTATTATATGACAATTCCGTGGTTTTTACAATATGAAACACAACATCATCATGCCAAATACAGTCATATATATCCATCCATTATTCTGAATTCATAAACCTATAAATGCAGAAGAATGTCACATTTGCAATTAATAAACCAAGTTTCTACTAATTGCAGTTACTATTAGCAAAAAGAAACATCATATTATCTATATATAAAACATAAAGTGCTAATAACAGTGTTTTATCATGTTAGCCATACATAGCAACAAACCATCAAGTTAATAATTAAAAAAAAAACATACAACATCACCATCAAAAAATTCATAGTTATAGTATCTGATATCAGAACATACTTAAATGTCTTTGTTAAACTGACGTAACTTGATTTAATACGATCTTCTGTTGCGAAGACACGTATGTGAAGTGCAACATATCACCAAACCTCAAGTTATTGTCAGTCATAAACTTTCGCCAAACGTCCAACGCATAACGTGGGTTCAATTCATTTAACTCCGACTTAACATCATAAACCTCCACAACTCCAACCATGTTTTGAACTTTCAAAGGATGAAGATCAAGAGAAAGACCTGCTCGTCTGGCAACTTCAGCCGGAAGACGCTACATGTATTGTGTGGAAAAAATAATAGTTAGACAAATAAACATAAATCATTAGTTTGTTATAAACAATGGTATACCAGCCTATAGTCTCATTTACGATCAAAATGAAAGAACTCAGGGTCGAGAAGATGTCCAGAATGTTTTTTTGCAGTCTTTGCAATCTTATTTCTACGGTTAAGCTTTTTCTGAACGTTGGCGGCTCTCTTCCCCTTGATGAAAAGTAAACATATACATGTGAATTAAAGGAATGTTAAATACATGCACACAAAAAAACATTTTATATAACATATACTAATTAACTGGCAAGTATAGATACCTTAACTTTATGAGCAGATGAAGAACATCCAATATGATCACTTGTGTCGACAGGTAAGGCAGCATTTCCCTTAGTCCTATTCTTGACCATCTCCTTTCTCTCAGAAGTAACTTTATCTTTCTTCTTAACATGTTGTCATAAAGTAACTTTAATAACAATAGTAATATAACAATCTTTAAGATGGTAAACTTACATCTTGGGTTTTGTTCAATCGTGAAGACATGCGTCTCTTCGACGTGCATTCGACATTGGTTGGTAACTTCTTCTAAATAATACATTATTAGATAAATATAACATCAGTAAACAACATTATTAATAGTTGTAAAAATATTAAATTCTTATATGTGTTAAATTAAAAATAAATAATTTTAATAATTTAGTAACTATCTGAGTAACGGTTCTACCTTCACCTACAGACACAACCTCTTCATTCTCATATATGTCCTGGTCAACATTAATGAAATAATTAATATAATGCTAAAAAAAATAAAACTTTTACTGCTAATGCTAAATACTTACGTACCTTGAATGCATTCTCAACATAATCAGCCTTCGATATCTCAAGTACACTATCATCGTCAGATTCAGGTTTCTTCAAAAAACAAATCTCAGTCTCATCTCTATAAACTACTACCTCAAAAACAACACCATCAATTCTGCTAAACATAAGCAAATCATCCTCCAGTATCCCAACATCGTTGCACATTTCCGCCCATCCTCTAGCAAATACAAAGTTGGTATCAACCTTAGACGCCTCAACATTCCAATAGGAACCCTTATAACAGATTTGAAATTTGCCAATTGGTGGGTTGTTTACGTAAAATTGTTTAATGAAGCAGTCTTCGATTACCTGCATCAAATTAAAAATAATGAATACTATACGTGAAGTATGTAACTTCTGAAAAATAAGTGTTGACACGTTAAAGATGCAAAAGAATTCAAGTTAAGATCAATACTCATACCGTAAAACCAAATCTTGCATAACGATTAAACGTGAAATAAGATTCACCACATATGCCATCAACAAAACAAGAAAGTTCAAGTCCAAAATCACCTAACGGTTTGAAAACCAACAAAGTATCCCTCGACAGATTGAGATCTTTAACAACATTGTCCCAACCGTCAGTTATTATTGGCGTTGAATTTTCTGTTCTGACCCTCACAACCCATTTTTTACCAGACTCATGATAGATTCTCAACCTATTTTTTTGCCAACAATCTCCCCACTTTTGATTAGCAAAGGCTATAGGTACATCCTGTATATAATTTTTAAGTAGTGTAAGAAAATATAAACCATTAGAACTGTTAAATATATATCTCAATAAAAATAAATTATGTATGTAAAAACATGTCATACCAGTTTCAAAGATTCTGGGTTATCAAGAAACTTGACAAATGTAGTATACATCATAAAACCTGAATCAGTAAAGATGTTAAAAGATTGTAATTAAAAAGTTGGCTTCGAAAATGAACATTAACTTTTGTATTAACAGAGTATGTAGTGAAATTAATCATAGAAACAGAGTATGAGTTAAAAATTTTCTGCAAATAATAACTATTTTAACATGTTCTCAACAAATTATTCAAACACCTATGTAAACCCTTCTTGAATGTATAGCAATAAACGTTTAAAATCGTATTAGATGCATTCTCAACATAATCAGCATTCGATATCTCAAGTACACTATCATTGTCAGATTCAGGTTTCTTCAAAAAGCAAATCTCAGTCTCATCTCTATAAACTACTACCTCAAAAACAACATCACCAATTCTGCTAAACACAAGCAAATCATCCTCCAGTATCCCAACATCGTTGCACATTTCCGGCCATCCTCTAGCAAATACAAAGTTGGTATCAACCTTAGATGCCTCAACATTCCAATAGGAACCCTTATAACAGATTTGAAATTTGCCAATTGGTGGGTTGTTTACGTAAAATTGTTTAATGAAGCAGTCTCCGATTACCTGCATAAAATTAAAAATAATGAATACTATACGTGAAGTATGTAACTTATGAAAAATAAGTGTTGACAAGTTAAAGATGCAAAAGAATTCAAGTTAAGATCAATACTCATACCGTAAAATCAAATCTTGCATAACGATTAAACGTGAAATAAGATTCACCACACATGCCATCAACAAAACATGAAAGTTCAAGTCCAAAATCACCTAACGATTTGAAAACCAACAAAGTATCCCTCGGCAGATTGAGATCTTTAACAACATTGTACCAACCGTCAGTTATTATTGGCGTTGAATTTTCTGTTCTGACCCTCACAACCCATTTTTTACCAGAATCATGATAGATTCTCAACCTATTTTTTTGCCAACAATCTCCCCACTTTTGATTAGCAAAGGCTATAGGTACATCCTGTATATAATTTTTAAGTAGTGTAAGAAAATATAAACCATAAGAACTGTTAAATTTATGTCTCAATAAAAATAAATTATGTATGTAAAAACATGTCATACCAGTTTCAAAGATTCTTGGTTATCAAGAAACTTGACAAATGTAGTATACATCATAAAACCTGAATCAGTAAAGATGTTAAAAGATTGTAATTAAAAAGTTGGCTTCGAAAATGAACATTAACTTTTTGTATTAACAGAGTATGTAGTGAAATTAATCATAGAAACAGAGTATGAGTTAAAATTTTTCTGCAAATAATAACTATTTTAACATGTTCTCAACAAATGATTCAAACACCTAAGTAAACCCTTTCTTGAATGTATAGCAATAAACATTTAAAATCGTATTAGTTGCAAGATAGGATTTGAATTAAGATCGGTTAAACAATATAAAGTTCATTACAATATGAATGTACATACCAGTTGCTGAAGAAAAAACAATAAAACCTCAGGTGATTGAAGTGTAGAAGACGTAGAATAAGAAAGTTGAAACCCTAGAAAATGACTGGGAAGAAGAGATTTTTGAAAGAAGAGATGATAGATGTTTGATGTGTAATGATGATGAAGAAATAATGACGGTTGTGTTTTTGTTGTCCCATATTTTCAACTGATGAAAAATATTTACACATACACCCCTTATTGAATTTGTTATTTACATTTACATTTACATTGAGATACAAGAGTAAAGTGGATAATTAGTTGAATTGATTTGGTATTCAAATTAACAAAGAAAAATAATTTTTCTTATAGCAAAGCCATTAACATATCATATTTTTTCAATGCTTTAAATCATGTATTAATCATAATTAGCTTTTAACATAAGTAAGTTTCATGAGCTCGGGAAGCAATGCCGGGTGAAAATCTAGTTTTATCTATTATAAGTAGCTTTTAACATAAGTAATTTGACTTTGGTCAAACATCGTTTTAACATTGCTCAAACAGTGTTTTATCTATTATAATTAGCTTTTAACATAAGTAGTTTGACTTTGGTCAAACAGACTTTGGTCAAAAAGCGTTTTAACATTGCTCAAACAGTGTTTTATCTATTATAATTAGCTTTTAACATAAGTAGTTTGACTTTGGTCAAACAACATTTTAACATTGCTCAAACAGTGTTTTAACTTTGGTAAAACAGACTTTCGAACCACTAAGAATCATATTTTTGCAAACAGTTGTTTGACATTGGTCAAACTGTAGTTTGACTTTGGTGAAACATTTTTTTGGATGGTGTAAGTTTGAAATTGATAAGTTCGTAGCCTCTTATGCAGTCCAAGTCCGGTATAATTTTCTTCCATATTGATAATGAACATGGGGATCTTCAGAATTGTCTGCGTTGTAAATTACTTATGAATAAATTTATCACAATTATTCTAAGATGCAAAACACAATAGAGTTTATAAAGTTTAAACCAAATAAAATTTAAACAAAATAGTAATTAAGAAAATATATATACAACTATACTTAGAACGGTGGAAGTTAAAACTCAGAAAAAACAATGATTACAAGCTAGTAAAAACTTCTTTGTAAACAACATTAGAAGTCTTATTTGTTGGTTTTCCATCAGCGTCGAATATTAGTATTTTAACGTCTTCTCTGGTCTTGACCCTTGATAATGCAACGTACAACTGACCATGAGTGAAGACAGGATCTTTCAAATAAAGACCAACCTTTGATAACGATTGTCCTTGACTCTTGTTAATTGTCATGGCAAAATAAACTGATAAAGGAAATTGTCTTCGTTGAAATTGAAAAGGTATTTTTTTGTCAGACGGGATCATATTAATCCTTGGAATAAAAACTCTCGTGCCAATGTTACCACCAGATATTACTTCAGCTTCTATAACTCGTTTACCAAGAAAAGTAATTTGAAGCCTTGTATCGTTACATAACCCTTTCTGTTGATCAATGTTTCGAAGAAGCATCACAGGAACACCAACTTTAAGAACTAATCTGTGATTAGGCAAGCCAGAAATCTTAAGAGCATTCAAATTTTCTGTTGAGTATAAGCTTTCTTGAAAAGAATCAAGAATTTGTTCAGTTTGACATATACTATCAGAACTCAGATACTCTTTCGCATCACCAGGAAATAACGAAAGCAATCGATCATTAATTTCATGAACTACCTCATTTTTGGGTGCTAGAATTGCTCGCTCAGAAAAAAATCCAGGAATCCTAAATTGTTCAATAATTGAAGGATATACAAAGTCAATTAAACTTTGTATCGGGTCACAAATATCGGTGATTAGTAAATCATCTGGTATCTCTTTAATGGTGTCACCATCATTATCATCTCCAACGTTTCCTTTGTCACACCCTGGCTTTGCGGAAGCGTGGTTAATTTTGGTGTGACTTCTTAATACCATAGCTTAATCATAACAAGCTATATGAATTTAAAAACCATGCAAGTCATCCATTAAGTTTTGAAAATCAAACACATTACCATTGTTTTAACATACAACCATAACCTTGTTCAGTAGACATTACAACTTATAACATAACATAAACGTGATTTAGGGACTGTGTCTTGTCCAGGTAAGAGACACATCCCCTAAACCCTAATGACTTCATGACAATGTGCAGCGGAAAACGTTCCATACCGTGCCAGATCCGTTTAATTTCCTGAAATACATGTGAGTTGAAAAATCAACAATAATGTTGAGCGAGTTCATGTGTAAGTGAGTATATAAAACACTTGTGAGTATAAAAATAGTTGTGGTATGTAGCAGTGTAAGAGGACTTGTGATCACCAATGGTTTGCAAGGCCACTGACATATGTGAAGTGCAAATAGGGAGACTCAAACCTAGCAGATTTCGCCACGGCAAAGTATGTGGACAAAGTCACCCCACGGTCCGTTTCTAGTTTGGCCGGGGGCTGGGCTCGCTACACCCAGATAGATCTACCGCTCCTGTCCCTCGGTCCCTCCATGAGGACTAATGGCCCCATGTTGTTCCTATCCACTCACATGATCGTATAACACCTCCTTACGTTAAACATACCGTTGTAAAGTACTCGTAAATCATAGTAACATGTATTTCACCCCCGCAGTTAAGTAAACTGAAAACAGTTAGAGAAAAGGGGGACATGAACTCACAGTGAATGCGCGTCTCTACCAAGTGTCTCCAATACAGTAAGCTGTGCAACGACCTACAAGTGCTAATTCTATTAGACGGACGGCCGTGCTTTAGCTTTACAGTTTATGTCTTTGGGAAATAGTTAGACAACTATTTCGTGTTTATGTTCCGTATACACTTGGTAGTTATTCTTCTTCCCAAGGATGGGGGATACAATACATGTGCGTAAGTTACGTTTTTATCAATCTTGTGGTAATGTAATTACCGGTGTAACTTATATGTTTGTGGAAGCGTTCGTAAAGTTTTGGAATCATTAACGCTTGTAAATATTATTTTCACTCTAAAATAATATTTATGTATTTCACAAAATAATCATAAACAGTGTTGTGACAAATATATTTATCACGTTAATCTTTGTGAAAACCCCACCTCCGAATATTTAGTAAAATATAGTGCTGGCGAAATTTATGTTTTGAAAATATGTCCAAAGATAGTTCTAACACTTGTTGTGTAAAAAGTCTAAGTGTTAGGTTTTTAGAAAATTTCGCCAGAGTTTCCTCTGTAACTGGAGGTGGCCACGCTTTCAAGCGTATCATTTTCTTTTAACAAATCAATTCAACAATCTTCTTTATTCAATCAAACAATTTCCGACACATCAAACTAGTCGACAAGTATGTAAATCGCATAATCGCATGAACTTGCAGTTTTTCCGAATCTATAGTGTAAACACCCTTTATATATGTAGATCTTTATATAAAGTAACTTTAATCTCATAAAAACCTCGTGTTTAGAGAAATCCGTCTTTACAACTTCTAGTAACAAGTGACAAATTTACTTCTTTGTCGGATCTCTTTGTTTCACAAGTGTTTACACACTTGTGGTTTATAAAACCATATTTATTAGTGTAAGATCCTTTCTTTAAAAATACATGGTTTCTTAAATGTGTGGTTCTTTGAAAATACCATTTGCGGATACGTAGATCCGCTAGTTTTAAACACCATTTTACCGGTTAAATCACTTTTACACAAGTAAAATATTTTCACACAAGTTCATGTATCTTGTGTGGTAGAGTTTCGCCTTTAACCCTTGTATTTAGTCAAAAACGAGCTTATGTGAAGATACATGATCTTACAAAGTCGGGTTAAACGGAGATCCGAGCTACCACATCATAGATCGGGTCTCAATAATCACATATTTCAAGTCCTACGACTTTTACACAAGTTATATGCTATTAACCACCACTTTTATAGTTTTTACTAGACTTTTGATCATCATCTTTCATTTTAACGAGATTCAACCGACAATATTCCTTTTACCCACTTTAGATAAGTGTAAAAACAAGTTTTAAATGGTATACCTCTAGCTCGGGGCTAGGGAAGAATCGTGATGAAAAACGCGTGGATAAAAGCTAACGGTGGAGGTCCTTCGCGTTCCGAGCGCACCAAAGCTCCTAATATGAGACCCTTGATGTTTGTATGAGCTTGGAATGTAGTGATCAAGATCGAAAATGGTGGGTAAGGGAGTGGGGTGTTCGGCCGAGAATAGGAGGGAGCAAGAGAGAGAGTTGAAGTGTGGTGAGTTCAAGTGTGAATGATCAAGGGTGAACTTATAGACAACTCCTTTGTGCAATAACCTTTGGACTTAGTGTAGGCTAGATACTAAACCACTTAGATTAAAATAATCAAGTGTTGTACCATGGGGTTACAAGGTGACCGAGTTCGGTCAAGGGGGGGGGGGGGCGGTTTGGTTAGAAATCAACTAGATGGTTAAGATAAGGATTAGGTTAAGTTAAGTAATATAGGGGTTTAACTTAGTTAGTAGTATGTAGTGTGTTTTAACGGGTGTTAGGGTAATCAGGGACCCTAACTAGTTCAGAAAATTATAAATAGTGAAAATATTAATATTTTCGTGTTCCGGATAAAGTCCGGGTGTCCGGTTGGATAGTAATCCGTTAAAGCATTACAAAAGGCTTTAAAGTGTCGTTATTGTTGTTTTTAGTGACACATTATGTTTCCAACACTTTAGAAAGTGTCTAGTGTTATTTTCTCATTTTCTGGCACTTTACTAGTCAGCTAGAAGCTGGATTAATTATTAAAGTGCTGTGTTTGGTACTTAAAGTACGTTTTTGGCACATCCGAATCAGTGTATCTTATTCCTAGAGACGCGGTACCACAACCCTTATATCCCTACACTCACTACCAGTGTAGCCAAAATTTATGAGGCTCTTAACAGGCCTTAGAGGCAGTGTCTGCCTGATGCTGGTCATATCAGCATGTTCGCCGTGTATCCGTTTAGTGCTACTGTGCTTTTAGTGCATCAAGTTTGTCACTAGGGTTCAGTATATAATTAATGTAGTGACAGCAAATAAAGTATGATGCAAGTAAGTGCATGTATCAGTATGCAGGTAGCAGTTTATCAGCTAGTTCAATCAAGCACAGTAATCAAGTAGTAATTAATCATTAATTAAGTTGTACGGATACCTGGTTTAGTGCGGGTTGTCACACTCTCCCCCCGTTAAATAAATTTCGTCCCGAAATTTAAGTTCTGCTTGTAGAAGCAGGGTTCTTAGGAAATAAGTGGGGGTATTTCTCTTTCATCCGGTCCTCACGCTCCCAGGTGTATTCAGGACCATGTCTGGCATTCCAACGAACCTTGACGAGCTTGACACTGCTCCGGCGGGTCTTGTTAACTTTCCAATCTGTGACCTCGACAGGTTCTTCAACGAAGTGGAGCGTGTCGTCAATATGAATCTCGTCGATAGGAATGGCAACGTCAATTTGAGTTGGACTTTTCTTTAAATTGGATACATGAAATGTATCGTGAACACCATTCAGTTCAGCAGGTAGGTCCAACTTGTATGCTACTGTCCCAATTCTTTCCAGAATTCTGAAAGGACCAATGTAGCGTGGATTTAACTTTCCACGCTTTCCAAAGCGCGCCACCCCTTTCCAGGGTGATACCTTCAGTAAAACCATTTCTCCAACTTGAAAATCCACATGTTTTCGGTTTGGATCCGCATAGGCCTTTTGTCTGTGGCGAGCTGCTTCGATGCATTTAAGAATTTGCGCGATCTTGTCTGTCGTCTCTTGGACGATCTCGGGACCAGCAAGCTGCCTATCACCCGCGTCAGACCAACATAGTGGTGATCGGCACTTGCGTCCGTATAGGGCCTCAAATGGCGCGACACCAATACTGGTGTGGTAGCTGTTGTTGTATGAAAATTCGACCAAAGGTAAGTGTTTATCCCAGCTACCGCCTAAATCCATAACACATGCTCTCAGCATGTCTTCCAAAGTCTGTATCGTTCGCTCGCTCTGGCCGTCAGTTTGCGGATGGAACGCTGTGCTCAGATTCAATTGTGAGCCGAAGGCTTCTTGGAAGGATTGCCATATCCTTGACACAAACCTTCCGTCTCTATCAGAGATGATCGAGAGAGGCACTCCGTGACGTGCGACGATCTCCCTCATGTAAATTTCCGCAAGTTTGCTCGTGCTATCCTTCTCTTTGATTGGCAGAAAGTGTGCGGATTTGGTTAGGCGGTCAACTATCACCCAAATCATATCATGACCCCTTGGCGTTCTTGGTAATTTTGTAACAAAATCCATTGAGATTTGTTCCCATTTCCACTTGGGAATCTCAGGTTGTTGCAGAAGTCCCGAAGGCTTCTGGTATTCTGCCTTGACCTTAGCGCACGTTAAACATTTGCTCACGTAGACAGCAACGTCGCCTTTCATCCTAGGCCACCAATAGTAATCCTTGAGATCTTGATACATCTTATCCGATCCAGGGTGGATAGAGTACCGTGACTTGTGCGCTTCGTCAAAAATAACTTTCCTTAAATCTCCAAACAAAGGAACCCAAATCCTTTTCTCAAAACATAATGTTCCTTCCTCGTTTGGTACCAAAAGCTTCTCCATTCCACGGAGATATTCTTCCTCAAGGTTTCCCTCCTTGAGAGCTTCCTTTTGTGCAGCACGAATGCGCAAGGAAAGATCGGTTCGTATGATTATTTCCAAAGCCCTAACCCTTATGGGCTTGATTCTTTCTTTACGACTTAGGGCATCGGCGACTACATTCGCCTTCCCTGGGTGATACTTTATCTCGCAGTCGTAATCGTTCAACAATTCAACCCATCGTCTTTGTCTCATATTCAACTCCTTCTGGTTGAATATATGCTGTAGGCTTTTGTGATCCGTGAAGATTGTGCACTTCGTACCATACAGGTAGTGTCTCCAGATCTTTAAAGCAAAAACCACTGCGCCAAGCTCTAAATCGTGTGTGGTATAGTTCTTTTCGTGCACTTTCAGTTGGCGTGATGCGTAAGCAATGACCTTTTGGCGTTGCATCAACACACAACCCAATCCTTGACGCGATGCGTCGCAGTATACCACAAGGTCATCAGTGCCTTCTGGTAGAGCTAAGATTGGCGCGTTACAAAGCTTATCCTTCAATATCTGAAACGCTTCATCCTGTTTGATTCCCCAATCAAACGTCTTGTCCTTCTGCGTGAGGAGCGTCAAAGGTTGAGCGATTTTCGAGAAATCCTCGATGAACCTTCGATAGTAGCCAGCCAAACCCAAGAATTGTCGAATCTCGGTTGGCGTTGTAGGCGTTTCCCAATTCTTGATTGCCTCGATCTTTGTGGGATCAACATGAATTCCATCCCCATTAACCACATGTCCGAGAAACTGGACTTCGCGTAGCCAAAACTCGCACTTGGAGAATTTGGCGTACAGCTGTTCCTTCTTTAGCAGCTCCAATATGGTTCTAAGATGTTGTTCGTGTTCAGCCTTCGTCTTTGAGTAAATCAAGATGTCGTCGATGAATACAATCACGAACTTGTCTAAGTATGGCTTGCAAACCCTATTCATCAAGTCCATAAAGACTGCAGGTGCGTTTGTCAAACCAAATGGCATAACGAGGAACTCGTAGTGTCCATAACGAGTTCGGAAGGCTGTTCTCGGGATACTTTCCTCCTGTATCCTTAGTTGATGGTATCCAGATCGAAGATCGATCTTAGAGTAACAGCTTGAACCTTGAAGTTGGTCGAACAGATCATCGATTCTTGGCAGAGGATACCTGTTCTTGATCGTCAATTTGTTCAATTCTCTGTAGTCAATACACATGCGGAAACTTCCGTCCTTCTTCTTGACAAACAGGACCGGAGCTCCCCAAGGCGAGAAGCTTGGTCGGATAAAACCCTTGTCTAACAACTCTTGAAGTTGTGTTGACAATTCCTGCATCTCAGACGGAGCAAGTCTGTATGGTGCCTTAGCCACAGGCGCGGCGCCTGGAACTAAGTCAATGTGAAACTCCACTTGCCTCTGAGGTGGCAGTCCGGGTAAGTCTTCTGGGAAGACTTCGGGATACTCCCTTACGACAGGAATGTCTTCGATCCTTGGCTCGGCAACCTTCTTGTCCACGATGTGCGCCAGAAAAGCAACACATCCCTTCTGCAAACACTTCCTTGCTTTCAAACAGCTGATAATCCGCAACGGCGTCTCACGCTTCTCTCCATGAACAATAATGGTCTCACCATCCTCGGTTGGAATACGAACAACCTTTTCGTGGCAAACTATCTTAGCTTTATTGCCCGATAACCAATCCATTCCTACTACCACGTCGAAACTTCCCAATTGGACTGGTAGTAGATCCAAAGCAAACTCACGTTCTCCTAATTCAATCATACAGCCTCTGATAACATCATTGGCTTCTACCAACTTTCCATTAGCCAATTCGATTGCGTAGGGAATGTCTAACTTATTAGCGGCTAGCCCAAGTATATTCTTAAATTCTAGTGATACGAAGCTATAGTCGGCACCAGTATCAAACAGAACAGATGCATAGCGTTGATTTACAGGGAACGTACCAGTGACAACGTTGGGATCCTGGCGTGCTTCCCGTGCACCGATCTGGAACACCCTTCCACGGGCTTGGTTCAATCCTGGGCAATCCTTCTTGAAGTGCCCAACGTCACCGCAATGAAAACATCCTAATCTTTTTCCACTTCCCGCACCATCCCCAACTGGCGGGTTGTTTTGATTGGCATTTCCGGCTTGGTTTGCATTGTAGCCTCGATTATTCCCTTGTGGGCGATTTCCCAAACCACCACGATTATCGTTTCTATTCATATATCCCCCCTGGCCTCCCCGGCCTGCACTAGCCCAACATGATTCCTTTGTGTGGCCCGGTTTTCCACAAGATTCACAAATTCTCACGTTACAATGGCCAGTATGGTGGCGTTGGCAGTTGTTGCATTTGGGCTGGGTGCCCTGGTACCCTTTTCCTCTCTTGGTACTGCCAGCTGATTTTCCTTTCTTTACTGCCATACTGACGCCTTGTTTGAAGTTTGAAAACTTCCTTTTGTTGTCTCCTGAGGACTCAACGTGAGTCTCTGTCTTCTTTGCCTTGACTTCATCAAACTTGTTTAAACGAATCCCCTCCTCGGTGAGAGCCACGCTCAAATCGATGGCCTCAGTGATAGTCGCTGGTTTGGAGGAGGTTACCATGCTTATTATTTGGGGAGCCAAACCCCAAATGAAGCGCTCGATTCGCTTGTATTCTGGCGTGACCATATAAGGAACCACTTGAGATAGGTCATGAAACCTCTGAACGTACTCTGCTACCTTCGGACCGTCCATTTTTAGGTGCCAGAACTCAGTCTCCAATCGCTGAATTTCTGCGCGTGAACAGTACTTTTTGCGCATTAGTTCTTTCAATTCGGCCCAAGTCAGGGCGTAGGCGGCAGCTTCGCCTAAGGTCTGGACTTGTAAGTTCCACCAAGATAGGGCTCCGTCGAGAAACAGCCCTGAAATGTATGTGACTTGTTGATCCTCTGCACACTTGCTCATGCGTATAACAGAATCGGTTTTCTCAGCCCAGCGGGTAAAGGCAACTGCACCTCCTGTGCCATCGAAGTTAACTGGTTTGCAGTCTAAGAACTGCTTGTAGGTGCATCCTGCACGTATGTTAAAACATGTGTTTGGCATTAGCATCACCGCTAAAATCTCCAACTAGTTCATGGTAGGTTCGAATGGCGTGGTATTACCGTGAGGTGGATTGTTATTGCCTTGGTTAACACTTCCGCTTGCTCCTGGCTGAGATGCTGCGTACTGTGCTATGGCAGCGGCAATGATTTGTTGCAGTTCTACCTCGTTAGTTGGCATGTTTGGTTCGCGTCTTGGCGGCATCTTCTAAAAGATGGTTTAAGTTGGTTAGGCCATAGTAAGGCTCCGTTGTTATAATACGTAAATCAGTTCATAATATAGTGTACGTATATAACGGTAGTAATAGTATAATCACATAACATCCCATGTTATCACACATCACAATTATCAATCACACAACATCCCATGTCATAAAATATAAACAAGTAATCAAGCGAATCCAAATATGATGAGAAAACTGCGATTGCCATATAAATGAGACCACATCGTAAGTGTATACATACAATCATCAATCACTAGGGGCTACATAACCCCTGTCAAAAGCTACATCAGTATCAATACAACATCAAGTACATAACAAAAGTCAAGTCATAACGTAGTCTCCCCAAAAAGCTGTGCAGTCAAAAAGCAATCGCCGCCTTCTCACCTCGCCTACCCAAGTGGCACCGATGAGCTCTAAGCAGATGGTGGTGGAGGAGGGAAATGGGTATAAAACAAACGGCGCAACTGTAACCAGTCCGCCTCCATCGCCTGCTGTGTGCGAATAATGGAAGCAATCTGCTGCTCCAAAGTAGTAAGACGGGCAGCATAGTCAGGGGGTAAAGGTCGAAACGGCTGTAACGGAGAGGGTGCCTGTCCATGGCACTGACCAGGTGACAACCGAGCTCTCTCGAGCTCCTGTAGTCGTTGCTCATGCGACTCATGCTGGTATACAAACGACATCAATACATCCTCAATGGTATGTCCCACGTAGGACCTGTGGTATGGATCAGTGGGTGGCATAGGGGAAAACGGTGACCACAGCAGTGGCTCACGTGTGGGGTCAAAGGGTGTCACACCAAAAGGAGCTGTAGTGGGTGGAACAAAAGGAATCTGAGGCATGAAAGGTATGGGCATCGGTACATGCCCTGATGGGTGGGCTGAAGAGCCTTCTCCAGGCCCCGCTGGAGGTATATACATGGGAACCTGAAACGAAAAGTCAACGTGTCGAGTGTCTGGGATCTGTGGGGGTAACGGTGGAACGTCCTCATCAGCCGGTATCCAACCGTGCTGTGCGGACTCATCCGGGGGATCCATATGTGCCGCGAACAGTGCATGTCCGGGCTCTAGGGGAACGGGATCAAATAAGGGAGCAACAACAGGGTGAACGGGTGCCAAGTGCTCGAATGGGGGGGTCAACTGGTACAGCAACAACGGGTAAAGGACCAATGGGATCAACAGGAACATCTATGTGGTGATCATCAGCAATGGGCTCAAAAGGTACATCAGCATGCACAGGGTCATGCTCTGGTAAAGGGTCAAGGGCAGCTGCCTGCTCAGGAGCAATGGCAGGCTCCAAGTCATCAAACGCCATGTCAAAATCAAAATCGGGATCAATCGGATCAAAAGGGTCAATAGGATCTGCTGGATCCTCCATCAACTCGTCCATCGGGACAAACTCTAAATCACGGTCAGGATCAAATCTTGGTGGAAACACGGGATCTGAATCCCCCTCGTCGTCATGGTCAAAAACAAGTCCAGGTATGGAAGCAACAGAAAAAGCCTGGTCAGAATCGGACCCATGGGAGAAGTGCTGCGCACTATGAGCATGTGTGGGTACAGAAGCCACAGACTCAAAGGAGTCCGCGACTGGGGAATGTGCAGGTGACTCCGCAGCCGGAGCATCTGCGATCAGTAAGGGAGCAACAGCAGGTAGGGCCTCGCCCTGAGCATCCTCCAAAGGCTCCTCCTCAAACATATCGACGTCGTCCTCCTCATCGTCGACGGGTAAAACAGGGTATGATGCAAGGGGTACTGGAGCAGGGATCACAACGAGTGGTAGATCCCCGGCTGGAAGGTCAACTGGGAGCTCATCAACGCCGTCGGGTAAGGCGAATGGCTGAAAGTCATCATCATCCGTGCTGGTGAAGTCTGACGTATAAACCTCGTGCTCCGATGACTCAATGTCGTCTGAAACGATAGGCCTAGGGCCTGTGGTGCCTGAACCACCAGTGCCTGTAGAATCCATGTGTCTGTAACATATACACAAACATGTACAAATTGTCAATCATATAATCAAATAGTCACATAAGTCATCAAGCAAGCATTCAAACCAACACTTCTTAGTCCCACTAGCCAACACTCCTAGTCCCACTAGCCAACACTCCTAGTCCCACTAGCCAACACTCCTAGTCCCACTAGCCAACACTCCTAGTCCCACTAGCCAACACTCCTAGTCCCACTAGCCAACACTCCTAGTCCCACTAGCCAACATTCCTAGTCCCACTAGCCAATACTCCTAGTCCCACTAGCCAACACTCCTAGTCCCACTAGCCAACATTCCTAGTCCCACTAGCCAACACTCCTAGTCCCACTAGCCAACATTCCTAGTCCCACTAGCCAATACTCCTAGTCCCACTAGACCGAACCTCAGCCTCCCAGACTGAGCCTAGAATAATGGATAAAATGTGCTCAACATTTGTTTGTAAAAAGTTGTGGATCTGGACTTAAGTGGTATGCAGTAAAATGTTTTCGTGAGAGCCCTAGTGATCATAGTCTAGACTCAAGAAAGAATCCTAGTTCGCTATGATCAGAGCTCTGATACCAAGCTGTCACACCCTGGCTTTGCGGAAGCGTGGTTAATTTTGGTGTGACTTCTTAATACCATAGCTTAATCATAACAAGCTATATGAATTTAAAAACCATGCAAGTCATCCATTAAGTTTTGAAAATCAAACACATTACCATTGTTTTAACATACAACCATAACCTTGTTCAGTAGACATTACAACTTATAACATAACATAAACGTGATTTAGGGACTGTGTCTTGTCCAGGTAAGAGACACATCCCCTAAACCCTGATGACTTCATGACAATGTGCAGCGGAAAACGTTCCATACCGTGCCAGATCCGTTTAATTTCCTGAAATACATGTGAGTTGAAAAATCAACAATAATGTTGAGCGAGTTCATGTGTAAGTGAGTATATAAAACACTTGTGAGTATAAAAATAGTTGTGGTATGTAGCAGTGTAAGAGGACTTGTGATCACCAATGGTTTGCAAGGCCACTGACATATGTGAAGTGCAAATAGGGAGACTCAAACCTAGCAGATTTCGCCACGGCAAAGTATGTGGACAAAGTCACCCCACGGTCCGTTTCTAGTTTGGCCGGGGGCTGGGCTCGCTACACCCAGATAGATCTACCGCTCCTGTCCCTCGGTCCCTCCATGAGGACTAATGGCCCCATGTTGTTCCTATCCACTCACATGATCGTATAACACCTCCTTACGTTAAACATACCGTTGTAAAGTACTCGTAAATCATAGTAACATGTATTTCACCCCCGCAGTTAAGTAAACTGAAAACAGTTAGAGAAAAGGGGGACATGAACTCACAGTGAATGCGCGTCTCTACCAAGTGTCTCCAATACAGTAAGCTGTGCAACGACCTACAAGTGCTAATTCTATTAGACGGACGGCCGTGCTTTAGCTTTACAGTTTATGTCTTTGGGAAATAGTTAGACAACTATTTCGTGTTTATGTTCCGTATACACTTGGTAGTTATTCTTCTTCCCAAGGATGGGGGATACAATACATGTGCGTAAGTTACGTTTTTATCAATCTTGTGGTAATGTAATTACCGGTGTAACTTATATGTTTGTGGAAGCGTTCGTAAAGTTTTGGAATCATTAACGCTTGTAAATATTATTTTCACTCTAAAATAATATTTATGTATTTCACAAAATAATCATAAACAGTGTTGTGACAAATATATTTATCACGTTAATCTTTGTGAAAACCCCACCTCCGAATATTTAGTAAAATATAGTGCTGGCGAAATTTATGTTTTGAAAATATGTCCAAAGATAGTTCTAACACTTGTTGTGTAAAAAGTCTAAGTGTTAGGTTTTTAGAAAATTTCGCCAGAGTTTCCTCTGTAACTGGAGGTGGCCACGCTTTCAAGCGTATCATTTTCTTTTAACAAATCAATTCAACAATCTTCTTTATTCAATCAAACAATTTCCGACACATCAAACTAGTCGACAAGTATGTAAATCGCATAATCGCATGAACTTGCAGTTTTTCCGAATCTATAGTGTAAACACCCTTTATATATGTAGATCTTTATATAAAGTAACTTTAATCTCATAAAAACCTCGTGTTTAGAGAAATCCGTCTTTACAACTTCTAGTAACAAGTGACAAATTTACTTCTTTGTCGGATCTCTTTGTTTCACAAGTGTTTACACACTTGTGGTTTATAAAACCATATTTATTAGTGTAAGATCCTTTCTTTAAAAATACATGGTTTCTTAAATGTGTGGTTCTTTGAAAATACCATTTGCGGATACGTAGATCCGCTAGTTTTAAACACCATTTTACCGGTTAAATCACTTTTACACAAGTAAAATATTTTCACACAAGTTCATGTATCTTGTGTGGTAGAGTTTCGCCTTTAACCCTTGTATTTAGTCAAAAACGAGCTTATGTGAAGATACATGATCTTACAAAGTCGGGTTAAACGGAGATCCGAGCTACCACATCATAGATCGGGTCTCAATAATCACATATTTCAAGTCCTACGACTTTTACACAAGTTATATGCTATTAACCACCACTTTTATAGTTTTTACTAGACTTTTGATCATCATCTTTCATTTTAACGAGATTCAACCGACAATATTCCTTTTACCCACTTTAGATAAGTGTAAAAACAAGTTTTAAATGGTATACCTCTAGCTCAGGGCTAGGGAAGAATCGTGATGAAAAACGCGTGGATAAAAGCTAACGGTGGAGGTCCTTCGCGTTCCGAGCGCACCAAAGCTCCTAATATGAGACCCTTGATGTTTGTATGAGCTTGGAATGTAGTGATCAAGATCGAAAATGGTGGGTAAGGGAGTGGGGTGTTCGGCCGAGAATAGGAGGGAGCAAGAGAGAGAGTTGAAGTGTGGTGAGTTCAAGTGTGAATGATCAAGGGTGAACTTATAGACAACTCCTTTGTGCAATAACCTTTGGACTTAGTGTAGGCTAGATACTAAACCACTTAGATTAAAATAATCAAGTGTTGTACCATGGGGTCACAAGGTGACCGAGTTCGGTCAAGGGGGGGGGGGCGGTTTGGTTAGAAATCAACTAGATGGTTAAGATAAGGATTAGGTTAAGTTAAGTAATATAGGGGTTTAACTTAGTTAGTAGTATGTAGTGTGTTTTAACGGGTGTTAGGGTAATCAGGGACCCTAACTAGTTCAGAAAATTATAAATAGTGAAAATATTAATATTTTCGTGTTCCGGATAAAGTCCGGGTGTCCGGTTGGATAGTAATCCGTTAAAGCATTACAAAAGGCTTTAAAGTGTCGTTATTGTTGTTTTTAGTGACACATTATGTTTCCAACACTTTAGAAAGTGTCTAGTGTTATTTTCTCATTTTCTGGCACTTTACTAGTCAGCTAGAAGCTGGATTAATTATTAAAGTGCTGTGTTTGGTACTTAAAGTACGTTTTTGGCACATCCGAATCAGTGTATCTTATTCCTAGAGACGCGGTACCACAACCCTTATATCCCTACACTCACTACCAGTGTAGCCAAAATTTATGAGGCTCTTAACAGGCCTTAGAGGCAGTGTCTGCCTGATGCTGGTCATATCAGCATGTTCGCCGTGTATCCGTTTAGTGCTACTGTGCTTTTAGTGCATCAAGTTTGTCACTAGGGTTCAGTATGTAATTAATGTAGTGACAGCAAATAAAGTATGATGCAAGTAAGTGCATGTATCAGTATGCAGGTAGCAGTTTATCAGCTAGTTCAATCAAGCACAGTAATCAAGTAGTAATTAATCATTAATTAAGTTGTACGGATACCTGGTTTAGTGCGGGTTGTCACATCCTTCACCAATATCAATAAGCCATTTTGCAAATTCTCTGATAGACTCCATATTTGAACTTTCAGCTCCAATAGTTAGACGCATGTTTTTAGTCAGCCGTAACAGTCTGCATTTTGACCATATGTATGAAGAGCTTAAAGATGCACTAACAATTTCTTGTCTAGTACCATTAGGAATAACAGGTAGGATTTGTTTAAAGTCACCACCAAATACAATAACTTTACCTCCAAAAGGAATATCCGAACGAATACTCCTACCTTCCAAAAATACGTCGGTCATCGTCCTATCTAAAGCTTCAAATGCATATTTGTGTACCATCGGTGCTTCGTCCCATATGATTAATTGGGTTTCCTTTAATAATCTGGCAATATCACCGTTTGGCTTAATATTGCACATTGAATCTTCTGTTAGATTAATGGGGATATGGAACCGAGAATGAGCTGTCCTTCCACGGGAAAGTAATAATAAAGCAATACCACTTGAAGCCACCTTTAAAACTATTGCATTTCTACATCGAACAGCTAAAGCCAAAGTCTTCCATAAAAAGGTTTTTCCAGTTCCATCGTAACCATAGACAAAAAAAGGCCTCCTTTACGCCCTACAACTGCTTCCATTATTTCGTCAAAAACCGCTCGTTGTTCATCTGTAAGAGATTGATGCAACCTGTTAAACTCAGCTTGTACTTCATCTAGGTCATGCGACAGCTCTTCATTGATCAGACGATTAGAAGCATCACGTAAGGAATCGTCATCAGGATACGACATAGTGACAAACCTTCGTAATAATGAACCACTGGAAATTAAATAGTTTTCAATTTTCAACAAAGTAAGGTTCTTAATCTGATATTCAGGAAGCACTAAACCTAACAAATCAAAAAATTAACATTATTACTTAAAAAATAAAAATGTAGTATGTGAAATAAAAAAGATAGATTAGAAGCTGAAATATTTGTTTCTTTTTGACGTCTATAAACAATATCATCAGCTAAGTATTTCCACGTGTTCTCCCAAACAAATTCTGGCCGTGAAAGAGTATTTGACAAAAGCAGGGTAGCAAATAACGCTCGAAGATACCCATCATGTCCTTCAAAACTTGCTTCTTTAATGGCCTCAACGTATTCATTGTCATCATCTAAGAGTCCCATCGCATAGCAAGCATCTCTAAAAGTCAGGAGTAATTGACCGTTAACTGTACGTATCTCCTCAAATGATCTAAGCCCTTTAACTTTATTGAGTAGTATCCTCAAAAAATAAGGTTCGACCAATGTAGGAGATACCGAATGAATCCGGCCAACACACTGGTACGGCTTACGTACCTGCCAACATCTATCTTTAAGTATCCAAACAAATTTGAAAGGAAACTCAACATAAGTCAGCTTTCTAGCATTTTCATTTGTCTCGTTCAACTTCATCCATTGCACAAATATTGAAGAAGCAACAGAAGGCTTGCTTAAAACATTATCAATATCGTCATCCGCACCATACACAACATTCTGTTGGCCCGACAAATGAAAGGGAAGCCTCATAACAGCAGGATACCTATAATGAACCTCATTATAGAATATTCTCCAGGATGCCTCACAAGCTGAAATATATCTACAATCATTATACTCCTTGATCTCGTCTTTTGGCTTTTCCTTGATGGTTGAATTTGTATCACCAGAAACTACCGCAGTAGCCATATCAGGACCTTTGTTAATGTACTTGAACAAATATTTCACCGAACCGGCTTGATTACACCATTCAACATTAATGTGTGCTTGATGTCTTTTCAAAAGCCTTTTGTTATAAGGAACAACATTTCTGTTGTCTAATCTAACACCAGATTTTATAACTGTATGACCTGAATCTCTTCTTATACAGGAAAACCACTTGAATCAATAGTTGTATGTGTTGTGAATTTCTTCGGAAATTTTTTTAAACATCTTTTATCAACCATGCAAGGACAATTCAAATTAGCATTCCCACACGGACCATGAATCATATAATCAGTTACAAGAGAATAAAGTTCAGGTTCTTCTTTTTTATCGGGAATCTCAGCAGAAATAAATGGATCTATGTGATCTATGGTTGGAAGTTTGTGATCGACCTTCATGAATAAGCATATATGTGCATGAGGAACACCACGCTTTTGAAATTCTACTGTATAAACAACTAAATAAAAAGGAAAAATAAATAGATTTAGTAGTTGATAACCTTGATTACAAAATATATATTAGAGGATAAGATGTGAAAACGAAATAACATACCAACGTTAATCTCACCGAAATACTTAGAATCCTTCAAATCTTTGAGTAAGGAATCAAGCTTCATTTTAAACAATCGACACAATATGTCAGGCCTGTCTTCGGCTTTGATGGTTGAATCTTTTAGAAATCTTTTTACTTCCGGCCACTTAGGATTACACGTTATAGTTATGATGAAATCAGAGTACCCATACCACTTACATAAGGCCATTGCATCGAGGTAATTTTGTTGCATGAATCTTGCACCACCAGTAAATGAAGAAGGAAGTATAACAGGCTTTCCAGTATTTGTTAAAACTTCCTTACCTTTAGATTTATACTTTTGAAGATTCTCAAATGTTTCAAAGCGAAGGTTCGTTTGTTGCCTACGGATGTACTTTAGTCTTTCGCTCTCAATCATTGTGTACGCATCAACCAAAAACTGTTGTAACAACCTTCGCCCATTTAAAATTAAGGAAAATCCATAAGTTCTATCTTGGATCCTATATGAAAAAAATTCTCTCATTGTGCACTTTGGTTTTATTTTCTTTTGTGTGGACATAAAATCTCTATGAGGAATATCAACTCTATAACCATCATCACCATATGGGAAAAGTAACGGATATTGCAGAGCAAGATACGATGGGTGTAATTCGCTAATACGCTGCAGCATTCCCGACTGAGTCTCGACAACAATATCACGATGGTCTATAGCTTTATATATGTCTCCGACAACCAAAGGAACAACTTCAGATGTGGTGGGTAAGTTATATGTCCTGCCGTCTTTTTCTCTTCTATAAATAAGTCGCAGACTAAGGTTGGCCTCTGGAGATTTGTGAAAATGGTCTCTGACCATCCTATATGTCTTAACCAACATATTTTGTGAATCTAATAAAGCCCTCAAATACTCTATCATTTCAACATCAAGTTCTTTATCAGTAGGCGATGAAGGTTTGGTTCCTTTGCTGTTAAAAGAAAAAAAACAACAAAACATTAACATAACATAACTATAATAGTATCTCGTTTTATAAAAACTAAAAGAATATGTTGAGAAAAAGTAAGATTTCAGTTTACCTACAACCAATGATGAGTTTAGATTGAATAAACCAAACTACTATTTAGTACTAAGTCAAACAGTTGATGGAAACCTTGTAAGCACTGCTAGTGATTAAAACACTTATGGTACTTAACAACTGATAGTGAACTACATATGGTTAACAACTGCTATTGTAATAAACAGTGGATAGAGAATCAGTGATTAATAATTAATTGTTAAGGAAGAGCAGTTGTTAACAACTGCTGATACCAGCCCAAAACTTTTAGAGTATGTTGAGAAAAAGTAACATTTCAGTTTACCTACAACCTCTGATGAATTTAGAATGAATAAAGCAAACTACTGTTAAGTCAAACAGCTGATGGAAACCTTGTAAGCACTGCTAGTGATTAAAACACTGATGGTACTTAACAACTGATAGTGAACTACTAATGGTTAACAACCGCTGTTGTAGTAATTAGTGGATAGAGAATCAGTGATTAAGGATTAAGTGATGGTACTTAACAACTGATAGTGAACTACAAATGCTTCAATTTCTAGTTGTTCTTTAATAGAATAAAAATGGAACTTAGAAATCACTCGTACCTGAATAATGCCTGTCCGTTTGTTATTTCATTTTCGGTATCATGTATGTATAGCTGACAAAACTTAACTTCATTTCCATCTGGAGGTTTGAGACTCCCCATGCAATGATAGATTTGGCCACTGATATGATATATAAATAGAGCATTGCCTTGGTTGATATTAGAATCAACCTTTCCACCCATAGATATAAAAGAGAACATAGAGTTGTATCGTCTTATGTTCTTCAGGAAGAACTTGCTTTTTGCATTTGAGGAAGAAAACAAATTTTGATAAGATGAATGTGCATCCTTTAAAGGCGGTAGCTGGACTTTACCATACCCACAACACATACTATAACATAGCTTATTTATAGTTAAACGACCTTTTCCACCTTCTGACGTCCATAACTTTGCACTACAAACCTGACATGAAAGCAGCTGGTCACCATGGTCCAAATAATCTGTTCAAAAATGATTGATAGTTATATTACAGGTGGAACACAACAAATGTCCTAAAACAGTAAAATAGATTAAAACCTTTAGATATCCCTTTATAAGGATCTTCATCAGTGCACAAATATACATCGTCTTCATCTGAATCCAAAGTCAGCATAGGTACAGGAGTATTATCACGTTTCTTGTGCTCGAGGTTACGTTTACCAGAAGACAGCCGTGTAAGGATAGAGGTACTACCCAATATCGGCTGATTGTTACTGCTAATGATGCTAGAAGTAATGGAATATCGACGGATGCTATCTAGAGGTGTACCTATGTTTATGCCATTATATGAACATTTAATATTAAAACATACATGTTAGTACCGGTATGTTGTTTAGTAATGTATTTATCAAAAGAAATAATAAAGAAACAAAATACAAACCTGGTGTAGTTGAAATTAAAGAACCAGTAGCATTTCTAACTGCTCGACATGCAACGGAGTACATATGTTGATCCATAGTATCAGAACATTCCAGCAAATTTGCATTGTCAGAAAAGATGTTACGAACATTCGTTGATGATGACGATGAATTCTTTGATTTCTTATTATCAAGTATTAATTTTCGAAGCTTACGCTATTCATTCGGTGAAGTAACTAAATAACAGAGAAAGTATAATATGTACGAAACACAAGAATCAGTCCACTTGGAAACATAAAATGAAAAAAAGTATACTTATAATCAAATTCAAGAGCTATTACCAGTTGTGATAGCTGAAAGAGGAGATCTATTTGAGATATCTGAAAGAGGAGTTCTCATAAGAGGACCTACAAAAAAACCAAGTAGAATTATGATTTTAATCTGAAAGCTTATTTTGATTCGGGAAATGATGAGTTAAGAAGTTATAATTTCACTTACTGTGTAAATTTCGTTGCGATGAATTAGCAGCTGTAGAAGTTGAACGTGAATTCTTTGACATTGCATACATGAGAGAAGGAGAAGGATTAAAAAGAAGAAAGAGTAAAAGATCAGGAACATTAAAAAAATAGAACCAAACAGTGATTTTTAAAATTTTAAATTACAATATGCCATACCTAGGGATTAACATATCCTCAATAAATTATAATATTCCATTTTATCATTTTGTAATTAAAAATCAGTTCATAAAAAGCAAAATAGAATTGTTTCAAATTATTGAATTAATTATTTCAAGAAATCTATTACATTGATAAAAAAACTTAACAACAAATTTTGTAATCTTTGTGGAATGTAAATCGGGTGTTCATCGGTTAGATTTATGGTTTATTTGTATATGATTTTTAAAATAAAATATTATTATCTTTATTTAATAAATAATTAAGTTAAACGGTTTTTTATTCAGTTATCCAAATAAACCAAACAAAACAAATAAAATAAAACGTGGATCCATAAACCGAATAAAATGGGTTTGCGTTTACGCTTCTTACTTGGTTACGGTTTTTCTAAACACCCTACTTTGAATGACTTAGACAAAATTTGAAGTATATAAATAAGCTATTGAATGAGATTACTTAAATAAATTAATGGGAGAAACAGGCACAAATTAAATATTTTTTATAAACTGTAATATATGACGGATACTTATTAAACCTTAGTGAGCAGGGATAACGGTAAAAACCAATAAAGAACAACCACATCCACTAATAATCCTATATAAATTATGAGATAAGATAATAAGATTAAAACTGCTTAAAGATTACAAATGTTTGTAGATAAAAAAATTGTTATTTGGGTTTATACAATATATATTATAAATTGTTGCTCCTATTCATACACATAAGTTTTAAACATAAATATTGAATATTGAACATCTCAATATTTATTTAACATATACATGTAGGTCCCGTAATCCGTGCAGATCGTAACAGAATCGTCGATCTAACCTAGAGTGCGGAATCCTCTAGATCAGATTTCACAGAAAACGTGTAGAAACAGAAATCACTTTAAACCCGATCTTTATTGATTATCTTCAAACGATTACAATCAATCAAGATCTCCAAATTCGTCCAAGCCTTTCTCTTTTACGAATTCTCTCCAAAAGCTAATTAGGTGATTTTATGATTAACCTAAACCCTTATGCTAAGCTTTGTTTATATAGGACAAAGCTTTGCACATGGGCTAGGTCATGGGCTAGGCCCATTTCGCCTACCATCCCCATATGTGGGTTTGGTTTGGCCCAATCACTCTTAACTAACTATTACAAAGCTAAACCCGCTAGCTGTTTATCGTTTTACTAATTACAAGATATCCAAAGACCAAATCTAAGCTGTTGTCACAAATATGCACCAACAAACTCCCCCTTGACAATAGCTCTCAAAGGTAACTCCAGTCTTCAGAATCTCACAGTCTTTTGGTCTTTGGATAGCTTCAACTTTAACAGTTTCTGTCAGCAACAGACTCCCCCTAAGCTGATGCATCCAATCACCAAATCTTCAAAACTTTAGCACTTGAGTAAACTCCAGTTCAGCATTTGTATAGCACTCTTCAACTCTTCAACTTTGTCTGCAATGTGGAAAGGAGGGTCTACCATGCATCTAATCAAACTCTCATCTTCACAGCAACTTCTCAGCAACACAGCAACTGCTCAGCAACACACTGCTTCAATCTGTATACTATAAAACAAATTATTATTATTATTCAAGAGATTTGTTAAACTGTATAACAGATTAAGCACTTTCCAATTCAATACCAACACGCACAAATTTTAAACAAACACCCCATAACCTGCATCATTTCAAAATTTTGAACCCACTTACTAACACCGTCTTCCCCTATCAGTAACAATTCCTCCAAAAATAATAGTTTCCCGTACATTAAGAATTTTAACAGAAAAAGACACTATTTTTGTATTTTTGTATTTTTTGAAAGCAAATAAATACGAAAAGCAATAAACACTCTATTTTTGTGAGAATCACCGGTAAGAAGATCATATCAGCACAATCAAACTGTTTCACACCATTATGTAATTCTTTATGTAATTTATCGTGAAAAGCAGTTCAAGACGATTACCAGTATGTTTGTCCACCTAAACAAAATGCATGAACATTTCAAGTACCATTACCGTATGATACGTTAAGGTAATTTTAATTCTGATATATTAGCGTGTCCCACTTCAGGATATACCCCCGCGATCAAGGTATGCACAAAGATTCATCGTAGTAGGTGAGTATACTGAATTCATCCATTTTGTTTTTCAACGTTTAGATAATTGGTGAACAGGTCAGTACTTCCGTACAGCAGAGAGACCAAAATATCTAACGAGGGCTAAGACAAATACCATTTTTGGTACGATTTATGCATTTTGCATTTTTGAATGACTCTATTTGAGAGCTTCTTCATTTAAGGGTTTTGGCTTTTTTAGCTCTTTTAAGATATCCTGGGTGTGTCTAGGTCAGCATATATCTGGATGCAGCAGAAGGACACCCCTGATATCCCCAGATGAAATAATAGTATAAAGACCCAAAACTTCGGCAATCTATCAACGCAAGATTTAAGGTCATTAAACCATACACCACTGATGTGTTCCCCACTCATACACAGTGCATTTATGTTTATATCACATTGGTAAGTTGATTATTTCATGCTTTTGCCTACTGGTACATCATATGATGAAGCTGCTATCACACTTAAGCATTTTAATTCAGTTTGAGTGTGACAGTCTAACTTGCTGATGTACTATCATTTCTTCTTTTTCACACAGTGATAACTCATTTTTGATTTTCTATTTTTTTATGTTTTTGATTTTTCAATGTTTTTGTATTTTTGATTTTTAAGAAAGCAGTAAACTATTTACAAAATTCTTATGAAAAACCAGTTATTCAGGATTCCTCATCCCGTTGAGTTCGACTAAGTGTTCAAAGCGAGCTCGATCAAAAGCTTTAGTGTAAAGATCAGCAAGGTTATCTAGTGTTTCGACTCGGTGTAATTCAATGAGTCGCTTTTCAGCACAATCCCGTATAAAGTGATGACGTATGTCAATATGTTTAGTTCTACTGTGCTTTACGGGATTGTTTGTGATTGATATAGTGGCATTATTATCTATCATAATAGGAGTACGAGTGAAATCCAAACCGTAATCGCGCATCTTCTGTTGAATCCAGAGAACCTGAGAGCAACAGCTACCCGCAGCAATATATTCAGCTTCACACGTAGATGTAGACACACAGGATTGCTTCTTGCATTGCCAAGACACGATCCTGTCTCCTAAGAACTGACAACCACCTGTTGTAGACTTTCTGTTTGATTTGCATCCTCCAAAGTCTGAATCAGTGTAAGCAACGAACCTCAAATCACTATCAGCTGGATACCGCAACCCAAGTTTAGGTTTTCCCTTCAAGTAACGAAGAATACAATTCACTGCTTTCATGTGTGACTCTTTCGGATTTGCCTGATATCTGGCACACAAGCATACAGCAAACATGATGTCAGGTCTTGAAGCAGTCAAGTACATTAGAGAACCAATCATCGCCCTGTATTGAGTAGGATCAACGTCTTCAGTACTTTCATGATCTGGGCCTAGATTGTGATTTTCGCAAATAGGTGTGTTGAAAGTAGAGCAATCATTCATTTTGAACCGATCCAAAATGTCATACACATACTTCGTTTGATGAATAAACATCCCATCCTCCTTCTGTTCAACTTGTAATCCCAGAAAGTAAGACAGCTCACCCATAGCACTCATTTCAAACTTGCTCTTCATCACCTGTTCAAATTCCTTACACATGTTCTCATCTGATGACCCGAAGATGATGTCATCCACGTATACCTGTACCAGCAGAAAATCTTCCTTCTTTCTCTTTATGAACAGTGTACTGTCAATCTGACCTCTTTCAAAACCATTCTTTATCAGATGTGTAGACAGTGTCTCGTACCACGCCCTGGGAGCTTGATGTAACCCATACAAAGCCTTATCAAGTTTGTACACTCGATCTGGATAGTCTGGATCAACGAACCCATCTGGTTGTGAGACTACACCACTTCTTGGACTTTCCCGTAAAGAAAAGCACTCTTCACGTCTAGTTGAAAAACTTTAAAGCCCTTGAATGAAGCGAAAGCCAGAAACAAACGAATTGCCTCCAACCTTGACACTGGTGCAAACACCTCATTGTAATCTATTCCTTCTTGCTGATTGAACCCTTTTACCACTAACCGAGCCTTGTTGCGCGTGACAATTCCTCTTTCATCTTTCTTGCACCTAAATACCCATTTAGTGCCAATCTCTCTTTCACCTTTAGGAAGGTCCACTAACTCCCAAACTTTCAACTTCGCAAACTGGGCCAATTCCTCTTGCATATCTTCAACCCATGAATTGTCTTTAAGAGCCATATGAATGTTCTTCGGCTCCTCTTGGGAAATAAAGCAACTATACAAGCATTCATTCACTATCCCAGTCTTTTCAATCGAAACAAATAACCTAGAATTCGATGCTATGCTTCTTCTAGTCTGAACACCTGCAATAGGATCTCCAAGTATCATGTCAACCGGATGATCTCTATTTGCTCGTGTAGTAGCAACAGCATCGACTACAAGATTTTCACCCAGGTTTGATCCAACCCCCCCCCCCCCCCTGAATATTCTGATTTGCAAATGGATTAATGAAATCCTCCCCCTGATTGGGTTCAGATTCACTATCGCTTGAATCAGGATCAGCAGCACCTTGGGAAGTTTCCGGAGCATCTGTCACATCAACATTCGATCTAGGCATAAACTCGCCTTCATCATCTTCACCAATCACTGTTTGAATTAGCTGAGAATCATCTACATCAGAAACTTCAGGAATATTAAATGATTTAAACACACTTTCATAATCATATAATATAGCAGGACCACTCGTTGATTATTGAGGTTTGTAGGAAGTAATTTCCACATTAAAAACGACCTCAATTTTACCAGTTTTGAGATTAAAAACCCTTTTATTCGGTGTGCCAGACACGTAACCTAGAAAGTAGCCTTCGTCAGCTACCTCACCGAATTTTTGTTTATCTTTATTTCGCACAATGGTGCAGGGTAATCCAAATGGTTCAAAGCCTGTTAAGTTTGGTTTCTCGTTAAACATAAGTTCATGACAAGTTTTGTTAAAACGTTTAATGGTTAAAACTTTGTTTAGGACGTAGCAAGCTGTATTCACAGCTTCTCCCCAGAAAAGAACTCGTAGCTTTGAATCTGAAAGCATAGTCCTAGCGGCTTCAATCAACGTCCTGTTTTTCCTCTCAGCAACTCCATTTTGTTGAGGAGTATAAGGAGCAGAATATTGGTGTTCAATTCCCTTTCGAAGACAGTAGAGATCCAGAATCCGATTCTTGAACTCCGTGCCATTATCACTCCTTATTCTCTTAATCCTTGCATCATGGATATTTTCCAATTTTGTAAAAAGATCTATCAGCATCTTTGCCGTCTCATCTTTTGTACCTAAAAAGAAAACCCATGAATAACGTGAGTAATCATCAGTGACAACCAGACAGTAGTACTTTCCACCTATGCTCCTCACGTTCACTGGACCGAATAAATCCATGTGAAGTAATTCATAAGGGGCATTAATGGAATTTACTGTTTTAGACTTATGAGGTTTCTTGTGTTGTTTTCCCTTTTGACATGGAAGACATTTATCTTCCACTTGAAACCTCAGCAATGGAACCCCTTTCACTAGCTCATTCTTAATGATATAATTCATTTTGCGGTAGTGAATGTGGGCCATGCATCTGTGCCACAACATAGATTCAGCTTCAGATGCTTTTGACAGTAAACACGCCACCGCAGCAGTTGGATCCTTGGCACCCATGTCCATGACATAAGTATCATTTTTCCTTGGTGCACGCATTACTATCCAATCGTCCGGAATAACCAAACCCGGTTTCAATACCAATGCTTCAGACTTTGTAAAATGGACCGAGTGACCCTTGTCACAGACTTGTGAGACGCTCATCAGATTGTGTTTAAGCTGCTCAACATAGTTCACTTTGTCCAAAGTGATCTTCCCATTCGTCACTTTTCCTCCTCCGGTAATCCTACCACCTTTAGCACCAGCAAAATTAACATGTCCACCATCATATTCTTCAAATTCAGAAAACAACCTCGCATCCCCCGTCATGTGCCTGGAGCAGCCACTATCAACATACCATAAGTTGATAATCCTCCTTAGCAGCTCCTGCACACACCAACCAAAAGATTAGTTAGATTGGGGGACCCAAGCCTTAATGGTCTTGGGTCTTCCAGATTCATCAACTACAGGAACATCCATCCAGTATCCATCACTCCTAACTGGAGTCTTGGATCTTGGACCTGTTGATGGAAATGAGGCATGATTTCCATAAGGTCTCTGGTCCTGAGGGTACCTATTTGTGTTTGGACTATGTGACCTTTGAAAATTTTGTTTTTGATTCCAAGAACCTTGATTGTTGTAATTTCTAAAGCCATTGTTATAAAAAGTTCGACCACCATTATTTTGGTATCGATTTTGATATTGACCTTGACTTCTGAAATTATTTGAATTTTGGTTGTTCATTCTTGGTGAACTACTTCTAGGTCTTTCATGTCTGCCTGATGTAGATTCAGGCTGAAATCTTGGTTGATTTCTTTGAAAACGAGGAACTTGTGGAGTTCCTTTTTCAGCCTTATCTACACCACCAGCAACACCCTGTTGTTTCTTTGGAGTAGATTTCTTTGGAGAATTTGAGACTTTCTCCTCATTTTCACCTTTCTTCTCTGGTGATTTCCCTCTCTGTTTCTCATTAACCTGTGCTTCAGTCTTTTTATTAGGACAGCAGCTAGCTACATGTCCCTTTGTGTGACACTTGAAGCACGATCTCTTTTTCGAAGACTTCTCAACTGAAGCCTTTGAACTAGATTCTGGTTTTGATGATGATGCCTTAGAAGGATTTGGTTCAGTTTGCTTAGTTTCAAGGTTTTCTATGTTTTTGTTTTTAGCAAACTCTACATTTGATTCATTTTCTATAACAGTTGTTTCGTTTTTCATATCACTTCCTTGAACAAAATTAACCTTTTTAACAAAAGTTTGATTTTTGTTTTTAGAAGGTGTATTTTTCTTTTTCAAAACAAGTTTGCTGTTACTTTCCTTCTTAGCATCATTATCTTCAGACACATCACCTTGACTAGATGTGAAACTACTTGGTGATGTTGACAAGAAGTATGTGAACTCATCTTCATCAGGTAGGAATGAATAGTCTTGACTAAGAGGAGGTGGGACTTCATTAAAGCCCTTGAATCCCACACTGGTCTTGTCATTACTCTTCTTTAACCCACCCATCATGTGTTTCATAACAAAAGTAGAATCCCTGAATTGACCTAATTTCTTTTCAAGTTCAACAATTTTGAGTTGTGCATCTGACAACTCTTTGCATTTTTCAGAAATCTCTTTTGTTTTCTCAGCCATCATGTCATGAGCTAAGTGTATGACTTGAAGTTTTTCGTTTAGTTTGCAGGTTAAAACTTCAATTTCAGCTTCATAGCCTTTTATCTTTTTCAAATATGATGACTCATTTCTTTTAGCAAAGAAATTTGATTCTTTTACGTTAGATATTTCGCTCACCAGACTTTTGTTTTGAGTTGACAACCTGTCAACTTCACCCTGTAATTCACGACACTTTAAACAAACAGAAGTAGCAGAGTTACTTACCTCTCCTGTCGATTTGTCTGAGTTGACCATAAGAGCAGCAAGTTGAGCTTCCATTCTTTTGATGATTTCATCTTTCGCTTCATCTTCCCTTTCATGCTCAGACTTTGGCTTTTCTTTTTCAGCATCTGTTGTCTGATCAGCCTTATCTACCTCAGCTTCACTTTTCTTCTCAACTTCAGCATTCACGTTAGCTTCAGCATCATCAACGGGTACAATCTCTGCCATGAATGCTTGAGTGACATTCTCATCATTTTCCAAATGAACACTCCAGTCATATGAACCTTCTCGTGCAGTAGAGATCAACGCTCTTGAGTTAGAGTTGTTTGATGAATTTCTATTGTTTGAACTCTGACTTGAAGTTTCATGCTTTTGTTTCTGACATTCCCTAGCAAAATGACCATAACTTTGACAGTTAAAGCACCTGACTTTGGTCTTGTCAAAACCAATAGTTTTCCCTACAAACTTCCTTCCAGTTCTGTTCATGAACCTCTTCACCCGTCTAGTAATCATGGCCATTTGCCATTGCAAATCCATATCCTTAAGATCATCAGGGTCAATCTGATCGTAATCTTCATCTAAAATGGAAGGATCAGATATCTTCCCCTGAATGTAGTTTTCATAAGAAGCAACAAACGAAGCAAGTAGAGCAAGATGTTCTTCAGCTGACTTAACACTCATAGGCATCGACTTTGCACTACTACTTTGCTTAGAAGCTGATGTTCTTTTGGCTCCTGTCGATCCTCCTGAAGCAGCTACAAAACACACATCACCATCCTCATTTACTGTGACCTGCTCATTTTCACGCGAGAGAAAAGCAGTGGCAGAGTCGCTAGAAGCATCGTGAGATGAAGAAGATGTAAGCCCATTGTAAATCCCTGGATCTTGAACCTGATCATATCCAGTGTCTTTCTTCTTCATACTGAGCTCATAAGCTCTTAGCTTTCCAACTACTTCTTCCAATTCCTTTGTTTCATAATCTGCTTCTCCTTTGATCATTAGAGTGTAGATATCCCATTTAGCAGGTAGAGCATCAAGCAGCTTGTCATTTTTCTCTATGTCAGAATAGCAATCTGTGTCATAATTGTCCAATTCTGACATCAGATGGTAATATCTAGTGATGATGTCCTCAAGTGACTCATTTTTCATGTACTTGAATACAACAAACTGCTTCTTCAGAAGATCAACTTTGTTCTTCTTGACATCAGGATTTCCCTCATATCTCTTCTCTAGCGCATCCCACATTTCCTTTGAAGTAGTGTACTTCTTAAAGGTATGTTTGATGCTGTCAGGTAGGGACATCTTGATAGCAGCCAAGGCTCTCTTTTCAGCCTCATACATCTTTTTATCATTCTCTTGCATGTTCACATAGGCTGTGACAAGCCGTCTGCCCTCAAAGTCATGTGTTGGGTTTGTGTACCCATCTTCAATACAGATCCACATGCGTTTGTCCTGATATTCAATGAAGGATTGAAACCTATCCTTCCATGTCAAGTAGTTCTCCACCTTCATCATCTTAGGTGGTTTGTTGGTTGTGCCAACCTCATGTTCCATCCTTAAGAGTTCGTTCAATTTAGTCATGTTCGACATTTTAACTTAAGCAGACTGGTGAAACCGTACAATTTTAGTCCGAAACCTGTTTTTACCAAGTTATACCGTTAGATTCATCTCGAGATTACGATTCCAATGATATATAATGTCGAAAACCGTTTTCGGGATTTTCCAGAGTTTTTTTTTTCCGAAAAATCCAAGGATCCCAACGGTGCAAAACGGTTTCCTGTGACGAGTTACAGGTGATTTTCTAATCGCGAAACTGTGAAAATTTTCTTACGCAAGCCAAGAAAAAATCCACCACTTCCGAAATGATCAGAAAAGGTCCGAAACGTTGATGATTATCCGAAATGGTTATGATTATCCGAAATGAACACCCTTTTTGTCTGAAATGCACTAGTCTGATCCGAAATGATACTCTCTGGTCCGAAATCAATCACCTTCTGATCCGAAATTGACTATATGATCCGAAATGCAACTCTAATGATCCGAAATTCAAGTCAATCTGGTCCGAAATGCAAGTTTTTGATCCGAAATGCAAGCGTTCAAATCCGAAATGATCCGTAATGCTTGTTTCTGGTCCGAAATCCTTGATTTCTATCAGAAATGGTCCAAAATCCAAGCAGTTTATCCGAAATCAACAGCAGAACACGAACACAGCCTCCAAAAAGTCCAAAAACGCCGATTTTCTGCAGAAACAATTCTTAACCAAGCCAATCAAGAGCCTAACGCTCTGATACCAATTGTAGGTCCCGTAATCCGTGCAGATCGTAACATAATCATCGATCTAACCTAGAGTGCGCAATCCTCTAGATCAGATTTAACAGAAAACGTGTAGAAACAGAAATCACTTTAAACCCGATCTTTATTGATTATCTTCAAACGATTACAATCTTCAAATGATTACAATCAATTAAGATCTCCAAATTCGTCCAAGCCTTTCTCTTTTACGAATTCTCTCCAAAAGCTAATTAGGTGATTTTATGATTAACCTAAACCCTTATGCGAAGCTTTGTTTATATAAGACAAAGCTTTGCACATGGGCTAGGTCATGGGCTAGGCCCATTTCGCCTACCATCCCCATATGTGGGTTTGGTTTGGCCCAATCACTCTTAATTAACTATTACAAAGCTAAACCCGCTAACTGTTTATCGTTTTACTAATTACAAGATATCCAAAGACCAAATCTAAGATGTTGTCACAAATATGCACCAACAATACATTATAATAAGCAAAGAAAGGTCATACTCATTATAATATTAGAACATAACAGTATAATAAGCAGATAAGTTTTCAGGAATTCAAAACCACACAATCAGTCCAAAACATAACAACACTAAACACCCAAAACCAACAAAGCGAAAACCATAAGTTCAACATGGCAACAACATATGAAATCAACACGTAAATGTATTTGAAAAAACAGAGAAAACTATTTCTCAATCTTGGGAATCAAAAGCGTCGAAACACCAGCATTTTCATCCTGAGACAGTTCATCACTCATGCGGCGCTTTGTCGAGGAGCAACCTAATGCATCATCTACGTCGTACACTTCACGAATATTACATTTTGTTTCATCGGAAGAGGGATTCTTATTCCCTACGAGTGCCTTGGATGCAGGTGTAACATTGTCACCGCTAAATGACATCTCATCTTGATATGAAAAGACAATAAATATTAACGTTCCAAAAAATTTAGTACAAATAACCAAATTTTTATATTACCTTCATAAGGTCAACAGGAGTAGACAAACTGCAGGAATCTGGAACATCCAATGATTCGGACTGCTCATGCTTTAATTACATAATACACAGTAACATAAAATACACACAATGGTATAAATCTATTTCAAAACGATATGACTTTGAAATGAAAAGAATGACATAATGAAGATTTAAACCTGGTTAAGATTAAATTTAGCGCAGAGCGCGGCAAGGATCTCATCATCGTTAGTGGCCATTAAAATACCATAGTTTTCAACCTGATGTTCAATGTTATAGTCTTTAACATTTATGATGAACGCATACCTCTTTCCAATCAACGTGTCAAAAATCTCAGGATATGGGTTCAGTATCTCTCCAGAATTAACAACCTATGATTTTATAAAAATTAATATAAATTACAATGAGCACAATTATTCCATAATTAAGAACCTACAATTTTATAAAAATTAATTTTAAATTATATTTACTACATGGCCAAATAACTGAATGCATGTATTCGTTACCTGATCTTGGATAGCAAGTAACTCTTTGGCAGTTTTCTTACGAATCTTGTAAGCTTCGAAATCAAACAGTGTCAAAGACACAGTACCGGAAGAGTCTTCCACCCTAATAGGTATCTTGAAGCTATCAAAGTTAAAAACAAATGAAAGCATTAGTATTACTAATAACAGAAGTGTGGTTCATATTAGTATTTAGTATAAGGAAATAAAATTGTAATCTCAAACCGCGGAATAGAATAGATGTCGACTCCTTCACATTTATCATTTGTACACACCAAAGATTTTGCATGATCAACATCAAATGAACCATCCACATTTTCTTTCGTTACAAATCTTTCCTCCACACTCGACTTACAGTGGTTACAACCATTGTAATACCAAAGTTTATCAGTGCATATAGCTGTGATTGTGCCAAGAACCAAAACCTTCTTTGTCTATCAATATCAAACAAAAATAATAATACTTAGAAAAGACTATAAATAAACTCAGCATGTAAAGTACTTATAAGAAAATACACACCGTTGATATGGTTCCAAGGAAACCAATAAGCATGAAATCAGGGTTATTAAGAAACTCATCTTCAACACTTGAGATAACGTTTGAACCAATATGCTCATTTGATGAAGATAAAGCAGAAATTTTCTCTACATACCTAAACAGATTCATGTGATCAAATTAAAACGTAAAAAAGTAAATGTAGGTACAAAATAATACTGGTTAATGTTTATATGCATATTACTAACTATACCTCTTCCTAAAAGAGGATATCTCTTCAATGTCAGTGTCGATAAAAAGTCTGCTAAGCTCAAACCCGTTTGCAACTCCACGCTTGCCTGAATTTAAAAATAAAACCAAATGTAGATCAATATAAACAGTGTCAAATTTAAAACATATAAATAAATATAAATATAAATATAAATTACTAAATAAAAAAATTAAACTAATTAAGTTTAAATTGTGCCTTTGTAAAGGTTGACCATACCAAAATGACAAAGGATAACAATATATTTCTCTCGTTTCTTATCATTCATGTAAGCAAACATGTCAATAGCAAAAGCATCCCACAAATTAACCGTACACTTTTGCCCTCTAAAATATTAACATAAAACATAATAACATCAAGCAACCTTGTAATGCTTTAAACGTCAAAATGCAACAACTTAATAAAAAGAACTCACTCAAGGTCTTCAACTCCAAGATTAAGTCTCTTGCCCTTGCTCCCATCCTTCTTTGATGTATCCTCTAGATTGAAACAAACTTCCACGTAACCAATCCAATCTATAAACAAAAATATATTATTAAAAGAAAACAACATTAAGAAGCGATAACATGAAAAAAAATACAATAAGACAAAACAGTACATATATATTATATAGTGATTTACATACCAATAACTGTATTAACTTCAATTTTATTTTGAACAACATCCTTGAGGTTAACGAAATTAAAACGCTATTTCGGTCCAGACCAGTCAAGGCATTTCTGAACAGAAGTACAGAAATACAGTGATATTTTGTCATTTCTCTTGGTATACTTAGCAGAAGACTTATTAGCAGCAAGAGACGGTTTGGTGATAAGAAGACATTCATCCAACTGAAGGAAGTCTTTGAATTTTCCTAGCATCTTATGCAGACAGCTGGCTTGTATCATAGTTCCCTAACAATATGAAACATCCGATTAAATAAAAAATGTGTTATATAACATTTGGGTATTCATATGTCCAAAATAATTATAAGACAAATATATACGGTACCATCTCTTCCATGAAGATCATATCACGACGATATATTTCATTTTTTTTTTCATTCATCATCTTCTTGGACATGCTAACAATCTTCACTCTAATCGAATAGTTGTTTGAGAATGTATTAAGATCATTAAGCATGCTAACCTTTGCAACCTCCATTTGAAGACTGTACATAAAAAAAAAGAATAAGCAAAATATATCTATTGCTAAACGTAATATGAAAATACAATAAGCATGGATGTTCTTAAAGAAAATATCAAGGTTGAAATTCAAGCTTACCGATTCTCCATTCAAAATTTTAATTGAATGCGGTGGCAAATGTAATTCGAAAGGTAAGTAGTGTATATCCTTATATCCTGATTTATTAAAGTAATTAAATATTAGAAATGATATGCAAAGTAGGAAAAAAAGAGAGAGAACGTCAATTTTAAATTACCATTTTGCATATTTTGAATTTCAAAATTACTGATATTATCAGTAATTACTGATTTGATTTGAAAGCAATTGTCATGATGAGTTTTCTAATTTTTATATTAACTTTAATTAAGAGATAATAACCGTCAATTTGAAATTCACATTTTGCAAATTTTCAATGTCCAAAGCTCAAGAAATTAGCATTAATTACTGATTTGATTTGCAACAAATTGCAATCAACAGTATTTTATTTATTTTTTATTTTAACTTTAATTTTTATCATGAAAACAATGTTGGAGGAACTCTTATCTCATTGGAATGTAACGATTAAGTAAAATGGTAATTTCATTGTAATTCTAGTATTCTTTTGATAATTTCATTCTATCACTAATTAACCACATCAATAATAAAAATGTGAGCAGTGGCTGTTCTTTAGGGAAACCACTGATGGTCAATATCAGTGGATGTCAACAATAAAAATGTGAGCAGTGGCTGTTTTTTGACTATCAGTGGATAGCCAACAGTGATTGAAACACTGATGTTTAGTCAGTCAATGGTCAACATGAAGAATGAAGAAACAGAGGTTGTCTTTCAGCAGTGGATAACTTTTAACAATCAGATGTTTGAACCAACATAGTGGTTGTAACATACTTTTAAGGATTAATTAAAACTATCATTTTTAAGTATTTTGAAGAGTGTTAAAAGATGAGAAGACAGTGGATCTGGTTAAACATCTGTTTAGACTTAAACAGATATTGGGGCTTAAAAATATGTTTGGACTTATATATTAGTTGTCTGGACTTAAACAGAAGTTTGACCTTAAACAGATGTTTGGCCATAAACATCAGTTTGCAAAAAAAGACCAATTTCAAGAATACTATACTAAAGAATACATCAGTTTCCAAGTGTACATCATTTTTATTTATTACTATAAAGATCAAACAACTGTTCAATTTATAGTACAGATCAAACCACTGAGGTAATGTGATAAATACTGTTACATATAAACATTGTTGTGATAAACACTGTTACATATAAACACTGATGTCATATATACTGATACATATAAACACTGAGGTGATGACATCTAACACCCTAATAGATTATAAAACACAGATGTGATAAATACTGTTACATATAAACACTGTTAACATAAACAAATGTAGAATAACTGATGTTGATGCTGAACCACTGTTGTTGTTGGGCAGTGGTTCACCTTTGGTTGATCAGACCTTTGGTTCATCAGTGCTTGTCTTCAACAGAGCTTTGGTCTTCATGAGTGCTTTGGTCTTCAACAGTGGATAATCCTCATCAGTCTTTGTGGACAACAGTCTTTATATCCAACATTTGTTAGGCAGATCAGTGTTTTGCCTTATTAACTTGTTATAACTACTGTCATTGGAGGAAACTTAGATGGGCAGTGCTTATTGTGGATCAACGTGCAGCTTCAACAGCCATATCAACATCATCTTAATCTCCTTGAGCAATATCCGATATCTTTTCTTCGGTACTTGGATCAAAGGGCTCGAACGTTTTCCCTTTTCATCAAAACAAAACCAATATATATATATAGCAACAATTAATCTGAAAAAAACACATGGAACTAACAGCAAAAAGTGTACCTGAAACAGAATCAACGATTAAGAATAAAAAACATGAGGAATTAACAAATGCATGGATTAATGAACGAAACTTACGGTGTTGTTTAAGAAAACTCCATTTAATTGCTCAAATTAAGATGACGGGTGATCTGCAAGTGATTACAAATGAATCAATGCATCAATAAACAGTAAATCAAAATGTTTCAAATACCAAAAAATAAATCAGACCAATTGAGGTTACCGTTTATATAGCAACAATCATTAAAGTAAACACAAATTAAGTAACAACCAACCTTAATTCACAAGCCTGCAAATATAAAGTTGCCACATGAATAATCAAGTAGAACTTGCTGCAAAAATAATAAAGTGTGAAAACAATCTCAAAAACTTCTCTGTAAATGAGTAGTAAAGCAACTCAATTTAGTTAACTACATAAACAATCCAACAATGAATTTACCGTCCTTCTCCTTCTCTTTCACATTTCCAACTCCTCAACAACCATCCGGCAGAGGTTACTTCTAATTAACAAACAGATTGTGAAAAACAGAGGATCAAGAAACATAGGTGCATCCAACTTTACTAACATGGGTGAATAAATCAACAAAACATATTGTGAAAAACAAAAACTACAAACATATCAAAATCAATCTACTCGTAATCACATGATACAACAAAGCAAGCATCTGAATAAACAATAAAAAATAAAAGACAAAAATCAAAAGCTACAAAAAGTTATTCATATAAACAATAATAAAAACATTATTACAACATACCAGGGTCACCGATTAACAGGAGCTTGTACAAAAGGGTTCATTGTGTACGATAAGAAACCCTAGGAGAGCTTCTTCTTCTTCTGAAGGTACAAAAGGGTTCATCGTGTTCAGTATAAGAAAATAGATAAAACCAAATAAATTTTCTGAATGAGAAAAGAGATCTTACATGATTATTCTGTTCTTCAACTACTCGACGGTACAACAAAGCAAGCATCTGAATAAACAATAAAAAGTAAAAGACAAAAATCAAAAGCTACAAAAAGTTATTCATATAAACAATAATAAAAACATTATTACAACATACCAGGGTCACCGATTAACAGAAGGTTGTACAAAAGGGTTCATTGTGTACGATAAGAAACCCTAGGAGAGCTTCTTCTTATTCTGAATGTACAAAAGGGTTCATCGTGTTCAGTATAAGAAAATAGATAAAACCAAATAAAATTTCTGAATGAAAAAATAGATCTTACATGATTATTCTGTTCTTCAACTACTCGACGGTACATGATTTAGGGTTTCAAACGCAGATGTATCCAATAGATGTAACCTCTGCCGGACGTTGTTGATGAGATGAAAATGTGAAGAATGATAAGGATGAACAGCAGAGAGAAAGGGGATCTTGTATGGAAAGGTGAAGGAGAAGCATGAAATAGGGTTTGTGAAAATGTGAGAATAAAGGGTAGTGGTTACTGTTGGGCGGGAAAAGGGGAAAAACGATGCCCTAATTAAGTGACACGTGGCCCAAATAACTTTCATTTATTATATATAATAGATGCATCAAGCAATATGTAAAACGTCTTTTGTGTTGGCCTAAATTAATAAACATATATAAGAACATTATAAATAAATAAAAAAATACTTAGCTTACGTTACTAAAATGATATACTTAAAACAAATAAATTATAATAAAATGATTGTTATGATCCATAAGAGACTTAGGATCAGCGAATAAAAATGCATGCTATATTTTGCCACATTTTACAGGTGGCAATTTTTATCTATTCACTTATGAATGGGTCAATACTAGGTTGTTGCTAAATGTACCTCTTTAGTGAACGTACCTCCTCCTTTAACTTTCACATTAATACAATTTAAAACCTTTTGTTTTTTTTTTTGTCATTTTGTTATCTTTAATTGTAATTATCACTAGCATTTGCTTTTAAAACATTATTTTATTTTAAAAAAAATTGTTATTTGAAAAAAAAAAATCATTTTCTTATGTTTTAAACTGAGGCGAGTCATTCTGATTTTGAAGTGGAAATGAAATCCAGTGAAGGGCGAAGCCTATGCATTCCAGCTGGATCAAATGGCTATTATCTATCAGCTGCCAAGTTTTTAAATGCAAACATCGTGTCTATACCTACACGGGCTGAATTAGGTTTTAAATTAACTGAGAAGCAATTGAGTTTAGTATTGGAGAGTGTTAATAAACCTTGGGTGTATATTTCGAGGCCAACAATAAACCCAACAGGTTTGCTTTACAGCAATGCGGAGATGAAAAGCTTGTTGACAGTTTGTGCTAAATATGGGGCAAGGGTTATTATTGATACTTCATTCTTAGGTGTCGAATTTAACTCTAAGGGTTGGGATGGGAGGAATTTGGATGCATGTTTAACTGGAAAACCGTCTTTTAATGTGTGTTTGCTTGGAGGGTTGTTTTTTAAGATAGCTACAGGTAGGCTTGCATACGGGTTTCTAGTTCTAAAGCTGGGATTTTTGGCTAATTCATTTCATAGTTTCTTGGGGTTGAATAAGCCTCATAGTACTATTAGATATACTACAAAGAAATTGCTTGAACTTGGAGAGCAGAAACTGGATTTAATGGTGTTGCTCAAGAACAAAGAACAATGCTGGCTAGTAGATTTAACCGTCTGAAAGAGGTATGCATTTAATCTAGTACACATGATGAGTATCTCGATATTTATCTATTTATAAACTCCAGCCAGTACGAGGAAGGGTACTTACCCTATTACTTATGATGGCTGGTGGTGGTGGGGATCGATTCGGTGGTGATGGCTGGGATATGGTAGTGGTGGTGGTGAGGTTGGTTGAAGAGATGGGATTAGCTGAGAGAAGGAGACAGGGTTGCATGTGTATATTATATAATTTTTTTATTTTTTTAAATAAATGAGTAAAATTATCGATCTACCCTCTTGTTCAAGTCACATGATCAGACATAACTTAAATTTGTAACCTAGTTAGTGGTAAAGGACGAAATGTGTAATGAGTTTTCCAAATAAAGGATTGTGACTGTAATTATTGAAGTTAAAGACTATCCATTGCAATTCGATACAAACATAAAGGACGAAAAATGTAATTTACCCTAAAATTAATATCATTGAGTCTAGACATGGAGATAAAAGTAAAAGTACCCGTTTGTTGTGAACATATTACTTAGACTCCACTAAATTCGTTAACATTAAACTGCATTAGAATGAAATCATCAGACTGCATAATTGGACATGGGACCTACAAAATGAATGTATATATATAGGGGAAAGATCCACTAAACAGTGAGTTTTGCGTTTTTGCCTAAGTAGCGTAAGAAGATATGTGATGATGACATGTGGTACTCCTAATAAGTATGAAGGAAGAACATTTTGGTACTAAAACATTTTGGTTCTTACAAATAAGAATGTGAAGATGACATGTGTCACCCCTTTTGTTTTCTCAAAAATACAGTAAAAAAATCTAGTAAAAAAATATAAAACAAAAAAATATAGTACAAAAAATATAGCATAAAAAAATCCAGTACAAAAAAATCTAGTACAAAGAATATAGCAAAAAAAATCCAGCATAAAAAAATCTAGTACAAAAAATCCAACATGAAAAATTTAAGACAAACAATTTAAGCACAGAAACTTTAGCCCAAAAATGTAGTATACAAATGTAGCACAAAAAAATGTTATACAACATAGAAATACAACACATTTTTTAGTGTTTTTTAGTTGTAATATTTTCTATAGGAATAGGGTACTCAGATTAAAGATAAAAAACGCTCGATTTTTATGGTGAAATATTTATGGAAAAATAATGTCATATAAAAGCGTTATGCACGTTTTAAAAATAGGGGTGGAATATGCATGTGCCTTGCATGTGGAGAGAGAAAGTCAATAAATATGATTTTCCAAAGATACTCATACACTCCTTTTTTTCATACATTTTCATCTTAACCATTGATTTAAAAAATAAAAGGCTAAAATTTCTTCTCATCCTACTTAGGCAAAATAAACATTTTATTTGATCGTACCCCTATATATATATATATATATATATATATATAGGGAAAGTTCATTGGAGAACACTAAAATAGTTGGGAATAGTAGGGAACCGACTCAAACGAACTCCGATTGGACTCATTCCAACCGCGTTGGAACCGGGACGTCAAACTCTAACTAGGATCTCTTAACCCTAACTCCTAAATCCTAAACCCTAAAGCTAAACAATAAGGCTAAAACCTAAGCTAAACTGTAAAACCTAAACTATAAACCCTAAAAGCTAAACCCTAAAGATAAACCCTAAATACTAATGATTAACCCTAAAACTAAACCCCAAAGCTAAAACCCAATACAAAACCCTAATATAAGACCCTAAAAGCCAAACCCTAATATATTTATGGTTTAGGGGTTAGGATTTAGGGTTAAGAGATCCTAGTTAGGGCTCGACGAGCTGGTTCAACGCCACTGGAGTAAGTCCAATCGGAGTTTGTTTGACTCGGTTCCCCATTGTTCCCCACTTTTTAGTGTTTCCCATTGGGATATATATATATATATATATATATATATATATATATTGTGTGTGTATGTAAAATACAATTGACCTTAACGTACGAGCGTACGCGATGAGTATTCTGCATGTTATATTTTTCCGAGTTTGCTAAGCTGCATGTTCATGGTGTCCGGGTTTGTGAAGTAGTGTCCGTGCTTGTGAAGTAGAGGAAATTCGCATGTTATATTTTCCCATTTTGTGAATCCGCATGTTACAGGTGTCCAGGTTTTAGTAAATCCGCATGTTATAGGTTGTCCAGGTTTATGAAGACGCATGGTATAGGTTGTCCGGGTTTGTGAAGCCGCATGTTATATTTTCACAACGTATGCATCGTACGTTAAGGCCAATTGTACAATAACTGACATATATATATATGTATATATATATTGATCGTCTGATCAAAACAATCTATGGACTAGATTGGCGCGGTAGCATTTTCGTAAATAACACCAATTTTATTACGTGGACGCGCTTCATTAAGGGTAAAAAATGTAAAACACCATTTCTCACATAAAACGCCATTGAAAAAAAACGCCAAATAAATACAAAACGCCAATTTTATCACTACGTACTTTTTTCTGTGTTTTTATTTAAGCTCTCTGGCTACAAAAACGCCACAAAATATGAAACGCCATAATATATAACGCCAAAGCTTACATACGGATAAATGTTAATTACATTTTTGGTTATAAAAATAATATCCCGCCTAAACTACGCGCCAAAAAAAATCTATAAATAGAAACGTCTCAGCACCTTCCGTTTATCACACCAAAAAAAAAACACAAAAACACACAATGGTTGCTAAAAAAATACAACTCAATGTAAAACGCCAAAAAATACAACGATGGCAAACATCTTTTCTTTGATACTCAGTAATGTTCTGCATGAAGCTTCGCTGAATGATTTGTTACGTGAGTGTAGTAAGATTTTGCTGCATGAGATGGACAAATTTGAAAAAAAGAGGGACTGATGACACCCATATGTCATACTATCATCTTTGTTCTTGAAGAAGGTTTTGATGATAAGAAGAGACCTATACCAGTGTAAATGCTACTTTGGCCTCGATGATTATAATGAAGACGACGGGCAGATAGCATCCACCCACACGGGGTCGATTTATCTCTCCAACATCCACAAAGACACTTCAACACATGAACAAAGAAATAAACAATGCCAAACCCAAAACGCCATTTATTTGTCACAGTTCTTATAGTTTCAAAAGAAAAAAGAGACTGATGACACTGAAGATTTAAAATCATAAATTGCTTCTACTTTGTTTTTTTTTTTAATTTTCTTTATCTGTTGTTTGTTTTGTAATTTCAGTTAATAAACAACAAACGAATATTAATACTATAAAGAAAAATATAATAAAACGCCAAAATGGGCAAATGCTTGTAAAACGCCATCATGCCATAAAAACGCCCACAAAAAACTACCAAACTATAATAAAATTACTTTGAACAACTACTATTATAAAAAAAAAGCTTGAAACAATGTCAAAGAATATAAAACAAAAGAAGTCCAATCGTTATCTAATCGCCATTGGAAAACAAAACGCCATAATTACAGCCGTCAAGATTTGACGTGTTACACCATAAAAACAGTTGAGTCTGAAAACAAAACACGCTAAACTGCAAAAAAACAGTAAAATGAAACGCGGAAAACATAATTACTAACATTTATTATATTAAAAGCAAAATTCTTGGGGAATTATATTTATTTATCTTTTTCAAAACGCCATAATTACCTGTCATGCGCGGGAAAAAAAGTCAATATAAAAGACGACCATGAGAACACATGCTCAAACACGCCAAAAAATTTGACTAAAACGTCACATATTGTCCAAAACGCCAAAAACTTTAAAAATGGCTAAGGTTATTGCATGGAGGTTTGAAAGGAAAGAGAAACGATTCATCATAAAGTTCTCTGATAGGAGAAGGGTAAAGCTAAGGACAATCAAAGCCATGCTTGGAATGAATGAATGAAAAGGTTCAGAAGGATATCCTGGCCCTTGGGGTTCCAATGGACAACGATTGTGAAAGAACCAGAACTGTAATAAAAAGACCGAAGAGAAAAATTCCGGTAGAAGATGAAGATGATGATGATATTGATGATACTCCTATACCAAAACTTAGAAGTTGGGTATTGCATGAGGAAAAAGGAACACTTGAAGTGACTTATAAAAAACGGGGTGCAATATTCAAGGCCAATGGAAGAAATGTTGAAGACAGGGTTGGTATCTATCATTGAACAACTCTGTGATTTAGCACCTTCAAACGATCCAAAATCCAAGAATGCAGTGATATTCAAGAATAGGTTGCAGCAAAGAAGAGACGAGCTAATGGCGTTATATGCAAATATGAAATTTGATGATGAAGAATCTGAAGAAAGTGATGAACAAAGCGATGGGTACATCTCTGATGCAATCCCACATACGGAAGAGTATTAGTTTATTTTGATTTCGTGTTATTGTAATTTTATAAAATATTAATCTATGGTAATCAATTATTAACAAAAAAGATACAAAACGCCAAAAAATGACATGGAAAAAGCCATAACGCCAAAAAATTAACTATGTAACACAAAAAGAATTAATTCAACGAGAAGAAATCTGAGAAAAACAGTAAAACGCCAAATAATTAATAATTCTAGATAACGCCAAAATTATCTTGCACGCAAAAAATAAAACAGCATGTCAAACGTGAAAATCGTGAAAGGAGAAGAATACTAAAAAGACAAAAAACCCTCGGACCCTAATCATGCCCCGCGCCACGTGTTGGGCCAGGATGCGTTCTCACCGTTCTCACACTTTTTGCCATTTTCTCCTGAACCCGTTTCTATATATATATATATAGTGTGAGGTTCATTGGGGAACACTAAAAAAGTGGGGAACCGGGGAACACTCTTAAAAATTTAACTTAACATGTTAAAATTATAAAATAGTTAAAAAAAGGCTTAATTTTTATTACATAAATGATTTTTTTATTTCCTACCCATTTTTATAAGAAAAAGCACTGAAAATTAAAAAAATGATTTTTAACATGTTAAGTTAATTTTATAAGATATATTTTTTAACTGTTTCTTAAATATTTTTTTATAATTTTTATTTTTTATTTTTTATTAAAAATGTTTCTACATGTATTTATAAGGAAAAGTGCCAAATTTTTTTAGAAAAGGTTGATTTTTAACATGTTAAGTTGAATTTTAAAGAGTTGTCACACCACGATACTTACAGCTTAGCCCGGTGGGGAGTATCGTGACGTAAGATTGATATCGTCATAGTCAAACATACACAGAATAGCACAACGGAAGTCTTGGAATATAAAATATTATTACAAACCCCATTTGTCAGAAAATACTGAAATTATAATTACATGCGAGCTTGTAATATTAAATCCACAGGCGGATCGTTACATAATGTAAAAAAATGAAGTTTAGCAGACTTTAGGGCATCCTAAGGATTTGCAAGATCCTTTATTGCCACCAAGCAGCTCCCAGCCTATTTGCGTATAGTACCTGTCATTTAGTCTTTTGGAAATACGTCAGTTTACACTGGTAAATACAATTAACTAACTCATTTGAAAATGTTTATAAAAATTGGTTTAATGGCACAAGGCACAAAAGTATCTCTTTTATAACTTGGGACAATTATATTAAAAATAATCTTGTATCAGATTTACATGTTTGTCCAAAATTTAGGGTCGGTATAAACAAACCGAACAAGATTAACCGACACACCACAAATATAAACCCACGGCGGGTCACCCCAGCAAGTGAGTATATCTTTTACATACGCAACTGTCAAGTGTATGCCTACACCCCGTGCTTAAGTCGTGGCCATTTATGATTTTAAATGAGCCGAGGATATCCAGGACACGGTCGTTAACCCCCAATGTTATTTGTTATCAAGCAACACTGATTAAAACGGGATTATGCAATTTAATCATTTTCGATTTAAATGTTTTTACACCCGACCAAGCAGTAATATTTTACCATATCCCAAGCCCGTTTAAGGGAAAATAAGTTAAAAGTATTTACCTGAGCTACTACTCGATTTACAGCAAGATTTATATAACTCAGCCGTATTCAATCTAATTAAATGCAGATAGCTTTTACCGGGAGGCGCTAGTCTGAAATGATGGTAATATATAACCAATTTAGAATGCTAACGGGTCTTATTTAGGTCATGGACCTAGACCAGCTAACTTAAAGTATTAGAAACGGTGCGATACGCTAGATTAAGCGATGACCGGAATAACATTTAATTTAGACCCAACAAGTATGAAGACTTGTATAATATGGGTAAACTAAATACATTCTGGATTTTGAAGTAAAAATGATAAGGTTTAACTCGTTTTGGTAAACTTACGTAAACTAGTTACGTAAACCTATCCGTAGGCGTATAAACGATAACGAGTAACCTGATGAGTCATGGACAAGTTCCATATGCCAATATACTTTAAACAAGTTAAAATATCAGTAGGATATCAACTTGTATGCCCGTTAAAGTTTAAAAATCAAATTATGCCTCATAAAGGCATTTTGGTCATTTTACGACGTATAAAAGGAACTTGAGTACAATCTGATGTTATGATCATAAACATTCTTTAAAAACACTTTATTTATGATATAATATCAATATGATATCAAGCATATGTGTGTTTTATAGTTTAAAACCAAGCTATGCTCCCTATGGGCATTTTGGTAATTTCACACATAGTTTTAAAAGGTAATTTGGGAATCTGAGCTTATAACATATACCTACTGTAAAAATATTTAAAATGATTTATATAATTAGTAGGTAACAAGTCTTGGTTGGTAGTTATGGTTTAAAACCATGCTACGCGCCAAAACGGCGTTATAATCGTTAAATGACGATATGTGCGATGTTTAAGGAAAACCGATATTATGACCAGGTCTATATGACCTAATTATGTTAATTAATATAACATATTAGTGGTAAAAAGGTTTTGTATGAAAACTAAGCTTTTAAATCATTTTAGGTGCGAAAAGGGCATTATCGTCATTTAAGGACATAATTCAAGAACGTATGCGTAAACTCAGTTTGTAAACTGAATGGACATCCCAAATTATCCTAATTATGATATTATATCAGTAAGCAATTAGTCTGGTATGAAAAGTTATGTTTAAAACCGATCTATGCGCCTAAAGGGCAATTTGGTCAATTTAAAGCATAAATTACGACATTTCACGAAAACTCAGTTTATGATCAGGTACGTAACATCAAAATATGTTAAACATGTTAACATATCAGTACCTAAGTTGTTTGAAAGCTTATTGGTGTCTAAAACCTTATTTTCGCTAAAAAGGGCATAATAGTCAAAGTACGGCATATTAACGGAACATGCGTAAAAACTTAGATTTCTAGTATTATCGGGTAATATAACCTTATGGGGTTATATTACATTATATTACGATCATAACAGAACCTAAAATCAGTAATAAACTAATCTAATTCGGTTCAAAATCGAAAGTCAACGCAGAAGTCAAACTTCACGACTTTCGGTTGCGAACCGACCCTAAAACTGGAATTGACGAGCCGAACATGTTTACACCTGTTCTAATAATTATTACCAAATTGTTTAAGTGATAAAACGTATTTTAGAACATTTCTATACTCATATCGCAATTATTTCAAAAACTGACCCGTTGACTTTTTAAAACAATATTACGTTGACTCGTCAATTGACCAAGCAAACGTGATTCTTAGAAGGTGCCCTTTTAAGGGATTAACACCTACCTAATTACGATCACGTAGCCATGTTCGTTGCGAACAATGGCTAGACCAATAAGGTCTAAGTCGAAAGTCAAAGCCTTTTAACGGAACTTTGACTTTTCAGTTTTTAAAGCTTAAAAAACTGAAAGGAGAAGGTAGGAACACTTACAAAAAGGTCCTAGCTTCATAGATAACTGAAGGGAGTCTCCTTTATGATTAGGAATCTCCAAGAGAGGAAGATAAGAAGAATTTTTGAAAGGTGCAAGGAATGAGGCACCTCAAGGCCTCTATTTATAGTTGTAAGAGGTGTTCTTGGATCATGCCATGTGTTAGGGAGCTCCTAAGATCATCCCAGGTATTAAACCAGATGTTAAAAACCAGCTATGATCCATTGTTTTCGAGTTTAAGAGTGAACGTGGTATGTGTGGTGAACAAGAAATGGAACCTGCAGCAATAAGTGGGTTTCTGTCCAAAACCACCCTTCGCGTCGTGCCACAACAAAAGGGGTGGGCTGTGGCGTCGCGCTATCACGGATCACCCCATATCTCAGCAAACAAGTTTTAAACTGGTCACTATTAGTCCCTGAACCTTTTAATGCATAATATCTTTCATTTTAGGCACTTTTAACCCTCCTAGATAATTTGTAGATGATCTAGGGAGTATAACCAAACACCGTTAGGTCCGGTTTCGTTAAACGATCACCGAAAACACTAGTTTCATCTTGTTGACACTTTTAACCCTCATTCTTGAAAGTTTGCGTAATTAACACATATTGATATCGAAACCTTGTGAATTTGATATTACTTATTCTTGGGAGTATAATCGAACATTACGAAGCCCCGGGTTCGTTAAAAGGCCACTCAGAGGTAAGAATTAACATGTTGACACGTTTAACCCCTGTATCTTGTCAACTTTCGTTTACTTTCACAAACGGCTTCTTATATCCGAATAATTACTCGTTTAAGAATATAATCATCGTGTGTGGTCAATCAGAGGCACAAGTTTGGCATGTTGACACTTTTAGTCCCTCTATATTCATAGTTTTCGTTTTTGATGAAATTAGTCCCTCATAGTCAACGTTTGACTTTATTAGGGTTTATTACACGTGTCAACACATCATTGGACACGATTTTACGAGGTGTTACAAGAGTGTTCCCCGGTTCCCCACTTTTTTAGTGTTCCCTAATGAACCTTCCCCTATATATATATATATACACACATATAGAAGGGTTATCTTAAGAGCGTTAAATATTGTGAGAACCGTGAGAACGAATGAAAAAACCAATTAAAACCAATCTTTTTAATACAAACCTCATTATAATTAAAATACAACATCAAAAAAAGAATTTACAATATCAAATAGTTCATTTCTGCTCTCAAAATCATTCTTATTAGATTTTTACACACGTGTAAATATGTTATATTTCCACATGTGTAAATGGCAAACTTATATATGTGTAAATTTTCTTTATTTACGAATTCACGTAATTTTAAACGTGTAAATCTAATTTCTAACGTTGTATTCGAATAATAATAATAAGTGTAAATTTTTTTTCAATATTGAATTGTTTTTGATCAAGTTCCGGTGATTTTTTTATTCGTTCTCACAATATTTAGCGTTCTCATTTAAACATTCTCCCACACATATATATAGAACCTAAAAAGTTTCTATGAACCTGCAAGTCTGTGGTCAAGGGAGGCAAATACATCCCACCCGAAGCTATTGTAATAACGCGGGCATCAGGTTGAGATTTCTCAAGCAATGGAAGCGCTAGCTCCATCATGCCATAAGTCCCTAGTAGCTTCATAGCAAAATTTATTTTGCATCTGACTTTAAATGAAATGAATAAAAAAGAAATAATATTATCAATTAAATGGGCTATAAAGCGCGTAATGTTGGTGAAAGAGAAAAAGAGCGGGTACCCTTACGATTTAGGGGGTGTTTGTTTTTTCTGAAAAGCTCTTCTTGTCCTTTTATGTCTGCGCCGCGCAGACCACGCGCAGACGTTTAGGTCTGCAAATTGTTTGTTTTCTCGAAGACATTTCATTAAAAAAGCTCTGCGCGTCCTCTTTTTGGTGCAGATTTGGGATGACCTCTTCTTGCTGTCAAACCCAAACATAACAAGAAACCCTAGCCTCATCTCATCCACCCCTCTCCTCCTGCTTCCGCCTCCCCTCCCCACCGTCAACCTCTCCATCACCACCACCCTCCTACCGCCGACAACCCTTAACAGGCGGCTATGCCATGGTCGGAGGACGAGGAAGACTCAGAAGTTTACTGGACTTCTAATGTGGTTGTTCAGAGTGAGACTTCCGGTTTGTTTAAAAACGGAACATATCCTGTCACAGCCCCCGACCCCACCCTGGGAGAGGGAGCCGTGAACCAGTCAGATGGTATCGGTGTTTATTAATTTCAAAAATTTTCACCCGGATCGTAGTTAGGAAATGATTTCAGAGTTTGTAAAACACCGAACTTTTAATATTAAACAAATGGGCTAAAACCCATATTTAATTCAATTGTTTTTATAAGGATAAACCCAAATAAATAAAACATAATTTTCTTCTTTTGTTATAGCCACTTTATTTAAGCCTTCAGTGCTCCATAGCTGGCTTCTATTATCTTTATAGCAAGTTACCTGAAACATGTTTTGAAAACATTTTATTAGTAATAAATATTGGCGAGTTCATTCTATTTTTATAAAATATATTGTTATACTTTACAGCATTAAGGTTTTTATATTTGTTTATATTTACCCAAAACTCAATCAGTATTTGTCACATAGTGGCAGTTCCGATGTGACAGTGGTCATATTACTTATTGGCTAACTTTCGTCCAATAATGAAGTTTATCAAGTAATAAATATAAAATATATCTTATTATGATTTAATGGTATCGGTCACTAGGCGATTCCCGTGACGGTGGTCAAATCACTGTTGATCATTCTTTCAACTAGTGACTCTGGTCATATCACTGTTGATCATTCTTTCAACTAGTGACTCTGGTCATAACACTGTTGATCATTCTCTCAACTAGTGTCTTTGGTCATGTCACTGTTGATCATTCTCTCAACTAGTGACTCTGGTATTATTTTTGGTCATATCACTGTTGATCATTCTCTCAACTAGTGACTCTGGACTTAGTAGTGTCCCGTGACATTACTTTGTCAGTTATATTTTCTATGACACAAAACAACTTAACCCAGAAAATGTTTTATATATCATTTTCTGTCAAACTAATAGCTATAACTTTATCAAATATAATATATTAATTAAATAATTGTGATATTATTCTTTAATATATTAACGTAACTAAGATTAATATATAATCTTAGTATATTAAAAGTAGAATATATTATTTTTGACATATTTTATTATGATATACATTCATGTCAAATATAACATGTAATAATTTAGTATATTACCTATTATATTATATTTGTAAAAAATATATGATGTTTAATAGTCTAGTAAAATATATTTAAGTATTTTTTCTTTTTCACTATTTATATATAAGTTTATTTATCATGTCAATTTGCTTTGACAAACTTGGCCTAGCTACGTGTCCCAAACCAACCGCATAACATTGCCCATTCCATATATCTTATATAAATTTATAAGATATATTCAATATTTTAATATAGTAATGTAAAAATAATATTAGTTATACGATATGGCTACTGGGGCATAATTTCCTCTGTGATTGTGGTCATGTTACTATTGGCTAACTTTTTGGCCAATAGTAACGAGTGTCAAGTAATGTATAAAACCTTCTATACCAGCAGTTATTACAGAATATAAAAATTTAATCTCTATAAGTATAACTGATAAACATTTAGGATTTTGGAAAGCATTTTTAAATATAATTGTATCACAAAAAGGTGATAAAACTATGAGAAAAGAGAATGGACTCACTTTGTAACTTTAGGGTTCAACTAGAAAGCCTTCTGTTAGAATCTTGGGTATAACTTCTGAGCTATTTTAAAAATATATAGGGTGGGGTTACTCTACAAAGTGTGTTTTTTCTACAAAGTGTAAGAAGTGTTTTGGACCATTGGATGGATGTTTTAAATGGTTGAGATCATCATGGTGCCATTTTAGTAATATTATTGTTTTAAATAAGGATTGATTTAATTGATTGTGGGCAAAAAAGTCATTTGGCATATTTTAAAAAAAGCAAGTAAGTGTCATTCCTTAAAACCACTCTTTAATCTTGGAAACTTCCTCTCTCTCTCTCACTCACACACACACACACTCTCTCTCTCCCTCCCTCTCTCTCTCTCTCTCTCTCTCTCTCTCTTCTATACTAAAAAACAAGATTCATGATTCATTTCTTCGTTCAAGTTGTTCGTCATGAAATCAGACCCTGGTGTGTTTTATATTATGTATTTTAGACATTGGTGTGTTTTATGTGTGAGAGGTGTGTTTAATTGTGAAAAATGGTAAAACACAATGTGAAGAAATCAGAAACTAATAAAACACAACGTTAAGAAATAATGAATGTGTTTAATGTTACGAAATATGTGAGAGCGTGTGTTTAATTTTGAAAAATATATAACACAATATGAAGAAATCATAAACTGATAAAACACAACGTCAAGAAATGTTTAATTTGTTTTACGTTTCGAACTTCAGATGATAGATTTTATGTTTTATTATGAAAGCTAATATAACACAGTGTGAAGAACAAGAAACTGATAAAACACAACGTCAAGAAATAATTAATGTGTTTTACGTTTCGAACTTTGGATGAAACAATTGTGGATATGAAGGATATGACTACCGATTTTGAATAGTTAATAGATATATAGTTTCCATAAAAATAGCATTTATTGTTTAATAGATATATCTTCCAAAAATAAAATTAATTATTGAATTACCTTTATGCCCTTTAGTACAAAAACCCTAGATGCCACATGTCACTCTTAGAACACTTCCTACACTTTTTAGAAAAAGTAGACTTTGTAACCAACTCTCACCCAATATATATATATATATATATATATATATATATACTAGTCTAAGTACCCGTGTGTTACGCGGGTGGCTTACACAAAAAATATCTCCTTTAACAATGTTGAAACAAATATTTTAATTATATAAATGTTAAACTGCTAATGTAAATATTAGAGTACACTGAATAATTGAAATACATGGATGAGAAAAAATCACAAATCGTTAAAGATTTCTTCAACCGACCTGGACTGGCTCTTTTCAACAGGATCATCTTGCCACCTCCATATTCTATCTTCTTCAACCTATATTGAGCGTGGAAATAAAGATTTTTGGACTAAATGAACTTACCCACCAACACCTTGGTCACTGAATCAACAGAGTTAACACTTTTGAGGACGAAAAAGGTTATATATCGAAATGTCATTGCAGGTAGTTGAAAAGTTATATAATGATGTCGGAATAGGAGTAAAAAATGACGATTTCAACCCCAAACCCAGATGGACCCATTATCCTAACCTACTCTTGTTGCCATAAATTGTTAAACAAACGTCAGCATACTAATTCTTGTTCCTCAATTATTTGTCTAGTTCTCTTTGTTATTCCTTGAAGCAGACATTTTGCTTCATTGCCTCTCAAATGCAAGAGCTTAAAACAATCCCTTCTCTAGCATGTAGGAGACCACTTTACCGTTATAACCTTCAGAACAAATAAGTAAAAAAGGTGAAGTTGACAGGAAAACATATAGTAAGCGAAACAAATTGAGAAGCATATACAGTAAGCATTGGGGGTAGAACTGGTTGGGTACCAGGTCAGAATGGGTACGGGTTTAAACAAACCATTTTAAATGCGGGTCAAAATGGATATGGGTTGAAAGCAATCATTTTGAATGCGAGTCAAAATGGGTTGTGCTAAGTTGACCAACAAATTTTGTCCATCAGTTTTTTTATAAATATTAGGATTATGGAGATATATTTTTACAATGATGATCTAACTTAGGAAGTTAATGAATAAAAACAGACTTTCTATGTCTTTCAACACGTTCGATGTGTTCCCATCTTATTTAAAACCTTATAAAATTGACAATTTGAAGAAAACAGAAATTTTACCTATCATCCCGTCGGGTAAGCTGACATGCTAAGGTGCTATAACTTCATGAATAGTTTCAGTAGACTAATTCCTCCTGCAGCAAGTAGCTCCTTATGATAAATTTTGAAAACATAATCAAATTGAAAAGTTCTAAATTTAAAATCTTATAAAACTGACAGTTTCTTCAGAAAGGTTTTATCTTTAATAGAGAAAAACGATTTTTACCATATAAAGTTACAATCCACAGAGCTATGATCCCACGGATTAGATGAATCGGCAGGTTTAGAGATAAGGCATGCATCCAAAGAACCATGAAATAAGTCAATATAAGTCAGCACCTCCTATTTCTATGAATCATTTTTGGATAAACCAGCTAAAACATTAATACAAAAGAAAACACCAAAGGTTAACTCTACCGAAACGAACCTACACGGACCGAAAATGAAAACATAACCCACGACCAAACCGACTTGAACCAATAAGTGTCAAACCAAATTATGAGCTGATAAGTACCTAAGCGCCATGATCTGTACGCTTCTTAACATTCAAAGCAACACACATGAATCACACTGATATTTTATCTTCATCCACTTGTGGCACCCGCCACATGTTCATATACATCTAAAAAAAGATGATTATGATAGAATAAAATACCAAATATAAAGAACTGAAACAAATAACATTTATCAATGTTTTGAAAGCTATACCGGAAATCGAACAGGCCACACTGTTGATTCATTAGTCAAATTGTACTTGAAAACAAATGACACTATAATTAAGTTACAACCCCATAAACTATTTGTAATGACTAATCACTTATTTACCTGAGCTAGGGTTTGTGTGTGTGTGTGTGTATATATATATATATATATATATATATATATTAGATGTAGCAAGAAAGATTTCAATAGAATCACTTAATTAAAAAGTCATAAGAAACTTTTGCAAGCTTTTACAAAATTTAACATGTGAGGAAAACAATAATATAATACCACCAAAACAATTAATATAGATGATCAAAGAAAATGCTTGAGTCCATGATCCTCGATCAAACAAACAGAATCCCATGTCCGACATAAGAATTTCACAAATTAAAATCAGTAATGAAAGATTCAGTAGAATTAACAAAATGAAGTAGACTTACATTAGTGAGAGACTACAATAATCGGCGATTCTGTCTCCACATCTTGTCAAGATCGCATCTTTTTACTTGTCACCGTAGATGCCAATCGTCGGAATAGAACGGCCAGCCAGAGACCGTGACCGACTGCCATTACTCCGCCACTCTCTGTCATTTTTTTACCATCTTCAGCCTCATGTTTGAGGTATTGAGAATCTGAGACGGGAAATCGAGAAAGAAGTCTGGTGATGTGATTTGCATAGAGGATGAGGGAGGATTGGAGGAGAGGCAAGAAGAAAGATTGAGCGATCGTTGGAGATTAGGGTTTGATTAAAGCGAAAGGGGCGGATGTTTGAAAAGCCGAGTGAGGGAAAAGTAGAATAAAAGCTCTATACAATTTTTGCCGCTCAAAAATGAATTATCAAGAAGATGCAAGCCTACAACAAATCTAAAATGCATCTGGTAGATACCTTACATCTGCAATCACATGGCAGATTACTTCCCATACAGACCTAAATGATAATTTCATAGACATGTATATGCTCCTGGAGTGGGTTTGGGTAATTGATTAAGATGGGTTTGGGTTAGGATGGGTATGGGTCAGGGTGGGTATATTAAAAAAAAGGTCAGGATAAGTTTGGGTCAGGATGGGTTCGGGTAAGGATGAGTTCGGGTAAGAATGAGATGAAAAAAAATTAAAGAATAAAAAAAATTAATTTAAAAAAATACAAAAATAATATAAAAAAAACTTTAAAAAACTCCAGAAACTATTTGCTGTTTCCACCCTCACCGGTTAGAAAAAAACCAGTTTTTAAAAAACCCGGTTTCGTTTTTTTTTTTTTTTTGTCAGTTTCGGCCGGCAAACTGGTTTTTTTTGTACATCTCTAATCATAAGTCCTTTTAGCTTACCCAGATGCAAAACCACAATCTTTTATCACTTCAAGTCTTTGGTTAGTCCAAGAACCGACTTGTGATGAAATTATTGAGCTAGTATCAGAAAGTGTTTTTCATGACTCCAACGAAGATGACTTAAGCGTCGGTTTAGTCAACTCACTGAGTGCAGGCCAAGCCGCACCCATAAGTGGACTAACCGCATCCTGGAATCCATTAAAAAATCGAAGCGTGTTTCGCCCGTAGTTTAGAAACAGTACTTTTTTAAACTAAAGTCATATTTCATAGTGTTTTTGGTCCATATTTTTTCGGTACCGGTACTTTACGGGTGGTAAATACCGGTACCGTACCAGTATATTTGGTACCGATACCCACTTTTCTCGTTTTCGGTACCGGTACCGGTTCAGTATCGAACAGTACCGTGCTAATCCCTACTTAGCGGTAGACCATAACCCGATTTATATTTTAGCTAATATTGAACTTTAGAATACATCTTTAGTAAATATATAATACTCAAGTAATGGCTATACCACTTTGTCTGTGGAGACAAAATCATCCATCCCATGAAGTACTTTCCACCCAATTCACACAGTTAGACAATGCTGCAGTTCCACCATAAGAAGCATTGGTTGAATCAACACCTTCAATTTCTGTATTTCCACTGTCTCGAAGATTTTCATTAAAAAAGTTTTGATGAATTAGCTCTTGTCTATCACAACTTCACTACCGACTTCCTTTATCGGCCAAACAGGGGAAGGATTCCATCTTTGCATCCAACATCAGGGCTTGAAACTTTGTTAAGATCACCAAAAGGAAACCTGCAATTATGTAAACTCCATCTAAAGACACTTGCAGAGCACTAAAAAACAAATAAAAAGCCTTGCAGTGGTTGGGTAACACCGTAACGGGTCAAAACGGGCTGGGGTTGAAACTGGTCATTTTTATCACAAATTAAAGCACATTAAACCAAGTTGAACTTACCCGCAAGCAAGTGCTCCAAGTTCAAGCTTCATTGGCCCGTATTCGTTCTCAATCTATCACAATAAAGATTGATAATAATCACACTTCATATTAAGAACATTTGAAGAATCACCATTGAGTAACTTTACTTTTCGCCTATATGTATTGAAAAAATAAATTTCAATCATATATGTTTAACTCAATGAAATATATTGATATGTAATGACCAAATTACCCATGAGGATTCCAGATGGTCGGACACCCATTAGAACTGACAGATACGGAATTTCTTCACTACAAAGGAACACAAGTTAAACTGGAAAACCTATAGAACATGTCAGATGTACCAGTTAACCAACCCGACTGTTGGCTTGTTTCGCCACCTCTAAACCAAATCTATTGCGCAAACTTAAAAAGAAAACGAAAATCTTATCCGAAAGTTGCCATCACTTGGGTCGAGACATGAAGTGACTACAGCCAGTTCTTTCACCTCCTTGATGGCAACTGCATTTATATCTTCTCCCTGTAGATAGAATACAAATTATGAAGTGTAAATAGGAGTGTTCAACGGTTTGAAACTGGGCAAACCCAATAAACATAAATAACATAACCGAAAACTGAACCAATCTAAACTGGTTTTGGTCCCAAACCAGACTACGGACCAAATACAAACTTGAGCAGCAACAGACACGTTATATGGTTGCTTTACCCTCCAAAGGTATTCGATTATACTCAAAGGAAAAGCTCCATATCCCACTCGTAGTCCAGCTAGGCCTAATTATATCCCAAACAGGTCGTGTAAAAAATAGCTATAGAGTGTCACATCAAATGGAGTTAACAATATTTTATAAAAAAAAATAAGTAAAGCAACTAAACTCACAAAGACAAAACTATACGGTCATTGTTTTCTGTCACACTCAGACATAGTTATACGAACAAAATTAGTGGAAATTGTAAAAATGTACCTGCTCTTTTACTAAATGTCCGAAGAACAATAAGATTCTCATGCTTCTTCACCCATCCCGTCTTTGATTCAAGTCCTGAAAATTCAATGTACGCTTCATCCAGCTCAACAAGATTTGGCAGATCAAGTATCTTCAGTAAAACATCATCATTGATCACATTGTCAAATAATACATGAAAACACAAAATATTACAATAGCAATGTCACCTAAATCTCCTATATGAAGCTCATAAATAAGTTTTAAATATTTGAGATTAAATTAGTGTATAAAAAATATATATTAGCAGAAAATTAACGATTAACTCCCATCTGGATTGTTAGGAGAAGTTAGAAAAATGATCTTTGGTTTCTCACGCTTAATAACTTCAGTAATCTTTTGTACATCCAAGCTAAAGTCCATGTTCCGAGGTACTGCATAGTGTATAGTTGATCAGACGGCATTAAGTAATTATGTTAATATAGGTACGAAAACAAACTATATTATTACAATCAACAAATTAATTTAACAAAGTATATCAAAAGCAAATTACCCTTTCAAATAACAAGTTCCAAAACCAGTAGCACTACAAACTGCCAAGATCCATCCTCACGTTATCAAATCACTGCCTCATACCTGTAAAAAAAAGATTAACAAATGGCATAATACATGAGAATTAACGACTGTAGCCAATTTTTGTAGATGATCATTAGAAGTAACGTCACAATTGGTAGTACTTACCTTGTTTGCTATGTTGTTGAAAAGCCTGTCCAATCCTTCGTAAAGTCCTTCTCTGAAGGTTGCACAAGTGCTCTGGATGTACCTAATCAAAAGAATCGGTGAGTTTGTATACTGGTCGATAGACAGGAATCACACTATGGGTATGGGTTTGGTAGCATTGTGGAATGAAATTTCCAAGGGTTTCCTTTCTAGTTCTAAAATACATACCCCTGAACCAAAGACCCTATATGATTATTATCCACATTCCCTCTTTCCAAACCGCCAATCCAAACACACCTAGTTAGTTTCTAACATTTGTACTTTTTAGTTTTGTGACGTAAGTGACTTTAAGCTGCTAATTATTCAAATGGATAGAAGATCTAAATGTTGATTGCCAGTAGCGCTGTCGGAGAGAGTGGAGACCAAGCTTATCGGTGATTTCAACAGCATTCATTGCATTTGGGAGATCTTGTTTGTTAGCAAACATAAGGAGAACAACATCTCTCAACTCATCCGGCCACAAATAATTAAATTGGCATTCTAGTAATTATAGAACATCTTATGGTAGCAATAAAACAAAATTTATGCAGTTATTGACATAGGAAACAATGACACACATCATGTACTCCACAATCCAACAAGTGATCCATCAGACATATATTTAAACAAATCAATCACTTACTTCATTCAACATCCTGTGCAATTCATCTCTTACCTCAACAACTCTGTCCCTGTCGTTGCTATCAACCTCAAAGATAAGACCTTAGGTGTTTTGGAAATAGTGCCTCCACAATGGACGAATCTACAAATACAACACATTAATGTAAACATATGTACTTATGCAGTAATGAACATAAAAAATCTTAAAACGTCCAAACGAAAACAAATTAGTGTTTCCCTTAAGACATCATTCTTTAAAAGAGAGTAAGTTCAGCAACATTAAAAACTCAAAAGTCATAAATTAGTATCTGTTCTACCTTGTCCTGACCCCAGACATCCCAAACTGTGAAGCTAATGTTTTGGTACTCAACAGTCTCCAAATTAAAACCTGCCAAAAATAACCCCGTTAGCTATTAAACTTCTAAGTTCTAACTTTGTGTACAACGCTGTATAATAGCCATTAAACAACCTAAAAGACAGACAATTTTTATTCCACCAAATTGAAGTTAAAAAAATGACTGAAAATCTATAAAGTTCTGGTAATAACTTCACATTTTAATGGATAATATATTACTTTGAAGAGAATCATAATCATCCTTTCTCTTTTAATTTAAACACATAATCATCTTCTTAACACATAAAAAGCATACCATACAAATCGAAAATAACCTGAGGAATCTGCTAAGGTCAAATCATCAACATTTTCATTCAATTCTTTGAGTGCAACAGGTATATCAGACGACACTTCTCCGTTATTTGCATCTTCTTTCAGCATCTCTGTTATACATATAAAAATCATCCAAGAAATAACCCTAATTATTAAGATATACAGAACCCACAAATCAAAATCAATAAAACTCATCATCCAATTCGAATAAAAACCCAATTCAAAAAAATCGAATCGAACATGTAAAACATTAGATGGCGTAGGGAATGATTGAGAGGAAGATTCAAGTACCACAAAACCACTGCTGTAGCGACTCCTCCACTATCAACATTAGACCACCACTGTCGCCGCTAGACACAACCACTGCCTGGTTTCGCTGCCTCTGTCATGGTTGATGTTTCAATTAGAAATCACGATTCAAAATTTCAGAAAAGATTGGTGATTTAACATTAAACACATGAGAACATATACAAACATCACAAACGATTTGAGATTTCGGATTTCAGATGAACATCAAAAGGTGATTTTGCAAACATCAATTGTTAAAATAAAAACCCTAAATATGAAGAACAAAAAGATTAAACATAAATTAAAGCTTAGAGATGAGAAGAAAACATACCTTTTGCTGGTTGCTTTAGTCTGAGATCTAGGTTGTGATGGAACAGAGAGATACAACGATGTAACAGGCAGAGATATATGAAATTAAAATTAGGGTTTAAAGGATTGATCGGAGAGAGAGAGAGAGATGTATTATGAAAGCGTGTTTGAGAAAATTTTCAATTGATTGATGATTGTTGCGGTTTCCATATGAACAACACATTAGCGGTTTCAAAATTAAATTGAATGAAGGAGGATGGAGGAAAAACCTTTTGCCGCTCATATGAAAGTGAAGGAGAATTGAGGAAAAGGAAATTGCCGCTTAAAAAACAATTATCTGGCCAAAGACCATTGCCACATCATGGTTAAATGGTCAACATTATTTTGCTTTAGTATAAGATATATATATATATATATATATATATATATATATATATATTGGCACTCGTGTTAAGTATAATAACCCTAATTCAACCTTATCCCTATGTCACGAGACAGAACCCCAACGAACTTAGTCGGGCAGAGCCTTGACATGCGTTATGGGGCTCAAGATCAATCGGAAAGGGTATAAGTGATCTGGAATTAAAACACTAAAAATGGGGCAAGGCTTTATTATTATTATGGGGTGAAATAATAAATAAAAAAACTAAAAATTATAGAAGAGAGAGAGGGGGCGAGAGATGAAACTAAAGAAAGGGAAACATTCTGCACAATTTAAAGTGCTTTGGTCTCATGCTATTTATAGTAAAAGCATGAAAAGCTTTGTCATCCTATTATTTCATATTAGGAAGACACGTACAAGATATAAATTCACAAATTCTATATTTTCTGTTTTTTTTATTTTTTTTATTTCTTTTATTCCTTTGGTAGGACACGCATGCACACACGTAAACATCACAATTTATGTTAGTTTTAAATATTTTATTATTTTATTTTTATAATTAATTCAGCTGCTTCACGTATTTGGCGTTTATAACTTCTAAAAAATCACGTTGTATAAAACAATGAATATGTCTTTAGAAAGAGAATAATCTCATCTACATTTTGAACCAAGTTTCATTAAAAACAAAGTAGGTTCAAATATAATGTATTTTTATAATTTAATTATTAAACGGTTCGTAGGCCCGTCTAGTTACTTCATATTTCTAACAGTCAACTTACCTATAATCTACCCGTCTAATAATATAAGTTTTTATATACTTTATTTTAATATAAAAATAGAAATGTCACACATATACAAGCCAATTAATTAGTATAACATTCCAACCAAATATATATAAAATAGTTTTTAAAACTATATGGTTCGAATAATTATATTAAAAATAAAATTAGTTACTAGCGGTTAATAAATTTAAACAACCTATAATTCTTATATATATATAAATTGATATGTTACATCCTCCCCACCTTGTTTTAAATCTCGTCCTCGAGATTTGGGCTACGATGTCTCCTTTAGGGTTATGTCACGTCTTGGTCAATAAGAACAGTATTAAGGTAAATGACACAGAATCAAGACATGTTCAAATGAAGACGTGTTTTGCAATAAACGAGGCTCAATGGTTCAACTGAATTATTTCTAGAAATCAATGTCAAACGAACGATGTGAAATTATATAATTTCCAAGGTAACTAGGTTCAAGCCAAAAGAGATATATGATCAATAGATTTCTAAATTGACTGTTTACAAATTGTAAATGACTTTTAGAAACAAGAGAATTTATTGTCAAAAGAAAACTTACTTTGATTGTCAACTGAGGAAGATTTAGAATCAACAAGCTCAAAATGAAATAGAAGCACGAAAATGATTTGTCAACTATCAAACCATGACATGAGAAAAATCAGTGTGTTGACATTTATTGAATTGCAAGGATACACCGAAATACAATAGAGTTTAGTGTATCATTGTCTTAATACATAATTGCATCAAGACTACTTTCAATGAAGAGTCAACCAAATGTGGTTTTGAATGATTCGTATGATTGTGATTAGCCCAAGCTACAAGTTTATATCGACGCCGCAAGGTGTCGTAATGATTGAAATAGTTCAACAATTACGGTGACCGAACAAATTCACCGTGTTTGTAATCAACTGAAAGTTTTGATGAAGTAAATTTGGATATTCATTTCAAATAGGATTTTCAATTGATGATGAAAACACCAAATGAATATTATAGAATTTTCGATCAATGATGAAAAAAATCTTTAGAGGTATACCAGAATATAATACGAATTTGTGTACTCTTATCTTAATACATAATTGTATTAAGACTGTTTTAAGATAATGAACCAACAGAAATTAGATAAATCCGTATATCAGGTGGGCAAATGAGATTAGCTCAAGCTTCAAAATAAAGAAAACGCCACCACAAGGTGTCGTAACCAAAAACATGATTTAATGGAAGTGAAGACCAAGCAAGTCTGTTAAGGTTTTGAATAGATGAAGTATTTGACAGAATGCATTTATTTATAAACTTTTATTTGTACTAGGGTCAACTAATAACTTAACTTAGATATTACATATTGGCGATTACGTCTGGAATCATTTCTGCTTCTTGCGTAGTAAGTACGAATGCTCACGCGTTCTTCTTAGCTCCGTCTGTTGTTCTGGCTTTGTTGTCAGGTGCTTTGGTCAGTTCCGGGCAATATGGTTTGATGTGTCCTGTATCTCCGCAATTGTAACAAATATTAGTTTTCCTTCTACATTCTTCATCTATATGCCCGGCCATCTTGCAGAAGTTACAGTAGGGTGTTCTCCTAAAACGACATCTTCCTAAATGCTTTTTGTTATAGCTTCTGCAGGTAGGTTGTTCCAGTGACGGGTCAGTTCTTCTCTTCTTGAATTCTTGGGAAATTTTATGGGCTAACTCTTTCTTCTTGTTTTCTTCTCTTGTGCGGATTAGTCCATCTGTCAGGATGTTGGCTAGTTCAACTGCTTCTTCAATAGTCTGTGGTCTAACGGCCTTGACCATGTCTCAGATTTCGCTAACTAATCCCCAAATATAATGAGAAATTAGAACGGGTTCTGGCGAAGCCAGAGTTGGTACCATTCTTGCATATTCGAAGAACGTCGTCGTATACTCCCGACAATTCACATCTATCATTTTATGATTTAGGAACTCGTTAGCCATTCGTTCCTTTTCATAAGGGGGGAAAAATTTCCTTTCTGTCATTTCCTTGAATTTTTCCCAGTTCATGTCATAAGCCATGTCACTTCCTTTTGCCTGAAGAATTGTATTCCACCATTCTAAGGCATCTTCTTTAAAGAGGTTGGAAGCATACATCACCTTATCTTCTTCGGCACATTTGCTGATCTTCAGAACAGCTTCCGTCTTTTCCAACCACCGCAGAGCAGCCGTGGCTCCTTCACTGCTTGCGAACTCAGTTGGTTTACAAGCTAGAAATTCTTTGTAGGTACACCCGCGAGTCATCGCCTTCATTTTCTTGGGAAATGGGGTTTTGATAATATCATCAATGTCTCCATTGACACTATGGCTAAAACTGGAGTTGCGAGTATGCTTGCTACTCACAACTTTGGTGGGTTCTACGGGGTTTTTAACAGCTTTAATTATTAAAGGTAAAACATTAGCTATTCCTTGGTCTATTAGAATTTCTATAGCATTTTTATCCAAAGGATTTTCATTATTAGCATGAACTTCTGAATTATGTGATATTTCATTCGACATCTGAATGACAAACATTTTCAATTATTAATATCCCAGAATAATTAAAGCAAAACAATACTTCCAGGAATCATATGTGCATATCTACATATATATATATATATATATATATATATATTCATATATTTAAATCTACAAAAATAACACATATGTTACTTTGTATTAATTTCCTAACTTTATTGTTTCAGATTATGTATTAAAAGAACACCTAAATAGCTTAAACAAGTGGCTCTGATACCACCTTCTGTCACAGCCCCCGACCCCACCCTGGGAGCGGGAGCCGTGAACCAGTTAGATGGTATCGGTGTTTATTAATTTCGCAGCGGAAAATATTTCATCAAGATCGTAGTTAGGAAATGATTTCAGAGTTTGTAAAACACCGAACTTTTAATATTAAACAAATGGGCTAAAACCCATATTTAATTCAATTGTTTTTATAGGGATAAACCCAAATAAATAAAACATAATTTTCTTCTTTTGTTATAGCCACTTTATTTAAGCCTTCAGTGCTCCATAGCTGGCTTCTATTATCTTTATAGCAAGTTATCTGAAACATGATTTGAAAACATTTTATCAGTAATAAATACTGGCGAGTTCATTCCATTTTTATAAAATATATTGTTATACTTTACATCATTAAGGTTTTTATATTTGTTTATATTTACCCAAAACTCAATCAGTATTTGTCACATAGTGACAGTTCTGATGTGACAGTGGTCATATTACTTATTGGCTAACTTTCGTCCAATAATGAAGTTTATCAAGTAATAAATATAAAATATATCTTATTATGATTTAATGGTATCGGTCACTAGGCGATTCCCGTGACGGTGGTCAAATCACTGTTGATCATTCTTTCAACTAGTGACTCTGGTCATATAACTGTTGATCATTCTTTCAACTAGTGACTCTGGTCATAACACTGTTGATCATTCTCTCAACTAGTGCCTTTGGTCATGTCACTGTTGATCATTCTCTCAACTAGTGACTCTGGTCATATTTCTGGTCATATCACTGTTGATCATTCTCTCAACTAGTGACTCTGGACTTAGTAGTGTCCCGTGACATTACTTTGTCAATTATATTTTCAATGACACAAAACCACTGAACCCAGAAAATGAAATATATCATTTTCTGTCAAACTAATATCTATAACTTTATCAAATATAATATATTAATTAAATAATTGTGATATTATTCTTTAATATATTAACGTAACTAAGATTAATATATAATCTTAGTATATTAAAAGTAGAATATATTATTTTTGACATATTTTATTATGATATACATTCATGTCAAATATAACATGTAATAATTTAGTATATTACCTATTATATTATATTTGTAAAAAATATATGATGTTTAATAGTCTAGTAAAATATATTTAATTCTTTTTCTTTTTCACTATTTATATATAAGTTTATTTATCATGTCAATTTGCTTTGACAAACTTGGCCTAGCTAGGTGTCCCAAACCAACCGCATAACATTGCCCATTCCATATATCTTATATAAATTTATAAGATATATTCAATATTTTAATATAGTAATGTAAAAATAATATTAGTTATAGGCTATGGCTACTGGAGCATAATTTCCCCTGTGATTGTGGTCATGTTACTATTGGCCAATAGTAACGAGGGTCAAGTAATGTATAAAACCTTCTATACCGGCAGTTATTACAGAATATAAAAATTTAATCACTGTAAGTATAACTGGTAAACATTTAGGATTTTGGAAAGCATTTTTAAATATAATTGTATCGCAAAAATGTGATAAAACTATGAGAAAAAAGAATGGACTCACTTTGTAACTTTAGGGTTCAACTAGAAAGCCTTCTGATAGAATCTTGGGTATAACTTCTGAGCTATATATATATATATATATATATATATATATATATATATATATATATATATATATATATATATATATTGGCACTCGTGTTAAATATAATAACCCTAATTCAACCTTATCCCTATGTCACGAGACAGAACCCCAACGAACTTAGTCGGGCAGAGCCTTGACATGCGTTATGGGGCTCAAGATCAATCGGAAAGGGTATAAGTGATCGGGAGTTAAAACACTTAAAACGGGACAAGACTTTATTATTATTATGGGGTGAAATAATAAATAAAAAAAACTAAAAATTATAGAAGAGAGAGAGGGCGAGAGATGAAACTAAAGAAAGGGAAATATTCTGCACAATTTAAAGTGTTTTGGTCTCATGCTATTTATAGTAAAAGCATGAAAAGCTTTGTCATCCTATTATTTTATATTAGGAAGACACGTACAAGATATAAATTCACAAATTCTATATTTTCTGTTTTTTTTTATTTTTTTATTTCTTTTATTCCTTTGGTAGGACACGCATGCACACACGTAAACATCACAATTTATGTTAGTTTTAAATATTTTATTATTTTATTTTTATAATTAATTCAGCTGCTTCACTTATTTGGTGTTTATAACTTCTAAAATATAACGTTGTATAAAACATTGAATATGTCTTTAGAAAGAGAATAATCTCATCTACATTTTGAACCAAGTTTCATTAAAAACAAAGTAGGTTCAAATATAATGTATTTTTATAATTTAATTATTAAACGGTTCGTAGGCCCGTCTAGTTACTTCATATTTCTAACAGTCAACTTACCTATAATCTACCCGTCTAATAATATAAGTTTTTAACTTTATTTTAATATAAAAAATAGAAATGTCACACGTATACAAGCCAATTAATTAGTATAACATTCCAACCAAATATATATAAAATAGTTTTTAAAACTATATGTGTCGAATAATTATATTAAAAATAAAATTAGTTACTAGCGGTTAATAAATTTAAACAACCTATAATTCTTATATATATAAAAAAATTGATATGTTACAGATCCGGAAACTACAGAGAGTGTGAACCATTTGGTGGTTGCTTTTGGTGTTGGGAGGTGTATTCGATCTGACGACAAAGCAAGCACAAAGCAGAGAAAAAGAAGTCAAGAAAAAATGTTTGTGAACAAGTCTTGAAGCATGTTGTACAAGCAGTAAATGACCTCCTTTTGCTTTTTTACATGTAGATATGAACATGAATGCTGAAAACGTATGTATGTAGATCTCTGTGTTTCGATTAAATTGGTCAAAGTCAAAGTTTTTGTGTTTGTTCTAAATGTTAATTGTTTTAAATTGTTATGATTAAATGTTTAATAAATCAATTTCTTTATATTTCAATTTATTTCGGCAACTTTCAGAAGTTAAAAAACAAACAGTCTTTTTCTTGCAGACTGCAGAGGTTTGGTCCACCTCTTCTGCTACAGAGGTCTGCAGATGTGGTCCGCAGACTACAGATGTTTTACCTCTGAAAAAACAAACAACACCTTAGTTACTCTCGTCTCGTGTTCTCAAGAAGCCAACATTACAGTTACACGGGCTCAGAAAAAGAAAATGATGGTAGAATGGTACTTTCCAAAAAAATGAAATTTCTAAAGCCTGTGAACAATAATCATCAAATGTGGTTATTAATGAATTGTGAAGGGATAATAAATTGTACCTGGTAATCTGGTAAAAAAATATGTTTGAGGCCATCAACGCCTGACATGTCAAAAGTGCAACCCCAATATTGTCAAACAACTTTTGAAAAAATGATACAAAAAACCTTTGACTAATGTCGTTTTAATAATAAAATGTGAGTAACGACTTTAAAGAAATGACACACATACCTCATGTCATTTTCATCACTATTTGAGGTGGCTGTTTTGACTTAAATCCTTATTTTCAAAAGTTTAAATTATTCTTGTAAGAAAGAGGCCTCTGGGTGTGGGACGTTTTAAGGGTCATCCTGAGAAAAGCTGAGATTTCAGTTAAGAAAGACTAAGAGGCTCCTGTAAATTTTCTCACGGACCCTATGGAAGGGAGATCTACCTTGCGATCAGCGGACCTGCTTATCTTCGGTTGGGCTAGGGGGAAACATCAGGGCCAACACGAAGGGTGTGCGGGATGGGCGACGACTCAGGGCCCAAACCCATCGGGGACCCATATTTTTTATTTGTATTAGTTTTACACTGTAAAGTTAGAATATATACGTAATGAATTGGAAAAATATCATCCTGAAGTACTTGTTTGGTGGTTTGAAAGTTACTTTAATAATAAGAAGATACAGGTTCTACCGCTGACGTCCTCAGTTTTGTTTTTCTTTTTGTTTCTTATCTATTTATTAAATGCAAATGACATTAATTGCATAATTTTGTCAAGTTACATTAAATGATTGGTGTTGATTCAAATGACGTTAATTCATTTTCATATACTTAAAAAAAATTATATATGTTTTTTTTAAATATTATATTTAAGGGGCCCGTGTTTTCTGTTTGCACATGGCCTAAAGATTTTCGAACATTTTCGGAGACGACCCTGGGAAACATGCTTGTGTGGACCTCAAGGGGGTTTCCCATTTGGTTGGTTCAACGGAAAACGAGTTTGTAGCTGGACAAGCAACAAGAAAAGCTGAATCAAAGAAAGTGGATAAGCATGCTTAAGCTTGAGCAGAGAACCAACATTTCTTCGTCCCTTTTGCCTTTGATACATTTGGCTCCCTAGCGCCGGAAGCTATCCGCTTTTTAACCAGGGTCCAACGGATCATCCACGGTAATTGTTCACCTCCAAGCCGATAGGGGTTTGTTTTTGGAAGGTTAGGGTTCGCAATTCAGAAAGGGGTGACGACACAACTTGTTGCCCGTCTACCTTCGGTTTTGATAAACTTAACAAATTTGTTATATTTTAATGAAAAATATTATTATTATTATTAAAAAACGATTCTTGTAATGAAACCAACTTTGTAATCGTACGTAACTAGTGGACTTCCCCCGTGCGTTGCGACGGGAAGTCTGTATCGGTTCAATTCATAAGGTATCAGAATCGTAACTGGCACTTTGCATAGCGATCGAAAGATAAACCCAAACAAAAGTCATGATATGCCCTAAAAGATATCGACAAATATTTTACATCGATCAAAAACTTTAAAAATGAATATTGACAAAGGTTTCAAAAGTACAAATACTGGTACCGATGTTCAGTTATAATCGACGTGGTACCGATGTTATAATCGGCATTCCAAGAAACACCTAGCCCAGCATCCAATCGTCCAATTGCTCCCTTTTTAATACACTCTACGATGCCGGATATGGCTGGTTACGCATCGTTTATCTCGAATCGTTTGAAGAATGATGTCGGTCAAAAACACCAATGCCTTACGCGCAACGCGCGTCATTGAAAAACACTAGTTAAGAGATAAAACTATATGTTATCATTTATCTCCACTCAAATTAATATATTAAGCGCTTATATATAGTATGGCATTATAGTAATAAAATATTAAAAAATGTTATAATGTAATAATAATATTTAAATATATTTTTACTGGAGTGGAGATACAATAGGAAGTTTATTTGGCTAGGAAGGCTAGGAAGTGATCTTGACCATCCATTTAGTTAATTAATGGCTAAGATTAAATTAATGAAATTGAAGCGAAAAAAAAGAGGCGCGTGAGTTTGTTAGGGGCATTCTAGTCAATCCAGCACAATAGTTTCTCTCTCCTCCAATTCCCCCAAATTTTTAAACGTTAATAACTTTTTCATACGACATTATTTTTTTATAAAAATTGCACCAAAAAAAACAAGCGTTTTTTATCTTTAAAACGAGTATACTATTGCTATATTTAAAAAAAAATTAAAAATCCAGTTGCGTAAAACGCAATAAAAAAACCCCAGTTACGTAAAACGCAATGAAAAAAAAACCTAAAAAATGACATTTTTCTAAAACGCAATGCACAAAAAACACAAAGAAATGTCTTATTTGTAAAACGCAATGGCCAGAAAACACTTAAAAATGACTCATTCTAAAACGCAATTGACTAAAAAACAAAAGAAATTGTTCTCTGTAAAACGCAATGGACTGAAAACACATAAAAATGTCTCATTTCTAAAACGAAATGGCCTAAAAAAACAAAAGAAAGTGTTATCTGTAAAACGTAATGGACTGAAAACACCTAAAAATGTGCTTTACCTAAAACGCAATGACTAAAAACACTTCAAAAATGTGTTTTACCTAAAACGCAATGACTAAAGACACTTAAAAATGTGTTTTTTAATAAAACGCAATAGCAGAAAACACATAAGACTCTCTTATTTCTAAAACGCAATGGACACATAAAACTGTCTGTGAACTGTTTGTGAACTGTCTGAATTGTCTTCGAAGTGAGCCAATTTCTGGAAAAATAATTTTTCTGATGCATTTTTAGTACAGCAATTTAATCGAAAAAAAATTTTCCGCCAGGCAGCTCAACCCCAGCCAGGGGCTCTGCCCCTTGGACCCCGCCAGGGGCTGCCGCCCCTGGGACCCCGCTACTAGGGGCTGCCGCCCCCCGGACCCCCGCCAAGATCGTAAAACGCAATGACTAAATCAAAAACCCAGATCGTGAAAATGAAATTAAAGAATTTCTTACATGGATCGAAGCCGATTTCTTCATCAATTGACGAAATTCGAATGATTGAAACACTTATCAACGCTCGAATCGAACGAATCGAGTGATTATCTCCAAAATCACAGAAAAAAACGAGATTTTTAATGAAATTAAACTGGGTTTTCTTCAAAAAAAGCTGAAGAACACGTTGATCGGGTGTTTGAATCATTGATTGGTGATGAAAATCGCACTATAATGTAGTGATTATTGAGATAGAAAGTGAAGAAATGGTTGAAGATGGTGGGTTTTGAAAATGGTGGGTTTTGAAGTTACTGGGTTTTGAAAAGGAAGAAGAAAGGGTTGGATTGACTAAAATACCCTTTTTCTTTATTTTAAGTGTTGCCACATGTCCTAATCCTATTGCTTCCTACACTTCCTAGCCAAAATAAACTTGCTATTTGATCTTTACCCATTTTTACTATTCATGAACACTTTGATTGAATTTGATTTAATATTGATAATGATAATAATGTAATGCACAAGAGATTAAACCAAAAATATCGGCCAGGCTTTAATTTTCCTTTTTATATTTTCATGGTAAAATATAATATTAATATCATGGAGACCAGACACGGTAGGGGTGAGCAGAAAACCGAAATAACCGAACCGTAACCGAAATAACCGAAAAATCCGGACCGAAAAAACCGAACCGAAACAAAACCGACGGTTCGGTTTTCATATTTTTAATAACCGAAAATTTCGGTTCGGTTTTCGGATAATCATTTTCAATAACCGAAAATAACTGAACTGAACCGATAAGTTTTAATAGTATACCAAATCTATATATTTTTATGTTTAAGTGTTTACCCCTACTACTAAGAATTATTAACTTTATTCTTGTTTGTTAAATATTTATAATAAGAACATTCTCATGTATATTTATCATTAAAATTATCCATTGTTTACGAGAACTAACAAAGTTTAATATAAAAATTAAATAGTTTTTAAAGTATTATAAAAGAATATGTCTTAACAAAAACTTTGGAGAAATATTAAAATAGATTAGAAGGTGAGGTTTATGTGAATAATATTAATTTAAAAGACTAAATATATTAAATTAAATGTAAACGTTTAAGAAAAATTCTTAAACTTTGAATATACTTTTAAGTTTTGAATCTTACATAATTTGTTTCAAAAACCGAAAAAAAACTAAAAAACCGAACCGTTGCTAAAACCGAAATAACCGAAACCCAAAAAACCAAAACCGAACGGTTTTTAAAAACCAAAAACCGAACTTTCGGTTACGGTTTTAGTTTTACCCAAAAACCGAACCGAACCGAACCGAACCATGCACACCCCTAAGACACGGAGACAAAATACATTTACCTGTTTGTGTGAACATACTACTCGACCCCACTAAATTCGCCAACGTTAAATGTTTAGTAAAATATAATTATGTGAGAATATTTAACACGCTAAATGTTTAATAAAAGAGAAAAGTGTGCGGATAGTCTTTGTGGTTTGTTCATTTTTCATCTTTAGTCCTAACTTTCTAAATTACACCTATAGTCTCTAACTTTTTCAATTTCGTTCCCGGATAGTCCCTGACACGTAATTGGGTTAGTTTTTGGTGTTAGGTGCGTGTGAAATAACAAAAATACCCTTACTGTCAAATTAATAGCTAAAAAGTTAAAAAAAATATAATTAATACTTTACAATTTATTTGGGACCCACCACCCACCCATCCCTCCCCACTCCACACCACCACCACCAGCATCTACCCCCTAGTACAACCACCGTCGCCGCCATTATCACCGCTACCTCAACCACATTCACCGGAATTCCTCCTGCATCAATCCCCAGCATCAATTTTCAGGCCCGCGGGCCTCAACCTGCTTGCAATTCATATGCCCAATACTTCAGTTGTATCTGCAATTTAAGGGGCTGTTTGGTAGCCTCTGAATGGTCATTAAGAGGCTACCTCTTAATAGACCCATTAAGAATTTTACCAAAGAGAAGGTAGAAGAATGTGACATGTGATGATTTACCATTCAGAGGTTACCTCTTAACCATTCAGACTTGAGGTTACCTCTTATTCATTCAGAGGTTTTAAACCATTCAGAGGTTTTAAACTATTAAGAGGTAGCATCTGAATGGTCATTAAGAGGCTACCAAACAGCCCCTAAGACTTTTTGTTCATCATATACTTTACTAAGAATAAACGATGGTGATTAAATTCCAGGAAAGTAGGTGAACCATTTATGTGAACCTTAGATGCAGACTTAAGACTAACAAGATCCACATGAAAATCTAAAAGTTCTGGTGACTTAGAGGCGAGAACCTGTAAAATAGTGATATATTCCTCAGAAACGAAAGATGTATAGATAGAAATACTTATCCATAAGCAACTTGTACCTTGCACAGATAGGATCCTCTTTTTTGAGATTATGTTTTTTTAGGTTGGATCGGTGTCTGTATAAAGATAGGATCCTCTTTTTGAGATTATGAAACTGCTATTTTACTCTTGGTTTTCGATTCAAGATTCAATCTTTTCCCTTTTTTTAACCGATTTTCCAGCTCTTCTTTGGGTTTTTTTTTTTTTTTTTTTATTTTGAATCTTTTGGGCTTTTTTGAGGTCGTGGGTTGAATGGCTGCTAATTTTAAAATTTCCGGCGAATGTGCACCTGCAACGGTGGCTGCTTCTGTTGACGTTGTTCATCAATCGTAACCCAAAACAATAATGGTGGCTATCACTAACGATACTAAGACTATCAATGTTTCAAACCCTTATGATAAAGGTTATATCATTTAATCTAAAAGGGTGAGAATTTGATTTCAATTTACAAATAAAAATGCAAGGTATTGTTGTCTAATTTGAAGCTCAATCACATGGCTAATAGGTTAATTTATTTTGTTTTATAGTAAGGGTATTTTTGTCATTTCACATCCTCTTAACTGAGAAAATTAACTGATGTTAGGCCTAGGGACTATCTGGGAACAAAATTACCTGTAATTTTAGAAAGTTAGGGACTAAAGGTGAAAAAAGGTAAATCACAGGGACTATCCGGGCATTTAACTCTTAATAAAATATAGAATAATGAACGAAAGGTGTTTTAATCATACCCAACTCCTATACACAGCAATCCTAAAATGGCCAAATTAATCCTAAACATATTTTGATCCATCACTAAACCCCCAACCTGCCCCCTTTTCCGCTTATACTAAGATCAAGTTGAAAGTTCTCTTTGAACTGAATAATTATGTTTGGCCAACCAATTTGTGTAGCAGAACTCTGCAGCCACATTACATTATTGGCCAACAAATTGGAATTCAGCTCATATACATATACATTCACAACATAAAAAATATGGTAAAGCAATATTTATTTAACATTAAAATATGACAAATATATACAGTTCCAATATTTGTAATTGCTTTATACGGTTGTTGGGCATCATATGGTATAGTAGTTATATGTCAAACTAACAGAAGTTTGATTTATAAGACACAAGAAAAAACAAAAGCTAATAGTAAATAAAATATAATTTACATACCTATTTCACTACACATAAGAGCATTCACAATCAAATCTCTTATTTTATCTCGGTAATTACAGTAAAAAACACTACATTTTCTCTCCCTTTTTCAATTAAATAATATTTTTTATACTTTTATCATTATCTTTTCTCTCTCCTCCACTCATAACCACTTTCAACACATGTAGTGTACCCAATTTTTTATTGGCCCAAGATAATTCTCCAGGTGTATAGACTCTATTTGTTGGACATCAAATACAATTCTCTTCATGTTAAAAACTAGGTTAGTTCTTCGTGTCTTACACGAATTGAACAATTTAAACTCTATAATAAACATTTCTTGTAAATGTAAACCAAAGGCGGAGATACTTATATACCAAATTGACATAAATGAATTAATATAAAGATAATGTATGTTAGTATTATAAAATTCATCAGAGAAACATGTAATCAAGTTGTCGTTGAAAATAATACAAAAATAAATATATTATATAATACGTATTATTGTATTTACGTATTACATTACATTTAATGAGAAATAAAAAGTTACAATTATAATTCGCACATTAACGAAAATAATTTGAATCCAAAAAGTATTAACATAATTCATAAATATCTATATATTTATTTATATACAACATTACATCTTTTATTTATAACTTTACCATCTCTATCTAGAATTAGTAGTTTTACCCTATCTCTACTTTTAATTTTTGATAATGCCACTTGCAATTGACCATGGGTGAATTCGGTAGTGTTAAAAACAAAACAGCCTTGGATAGTGACTGACCTTGGCTTACATTATTTGTCACTGCAAAACCGCAGATAATGGAAGAGGAGATCTGTGGATATATGACCACAATGCAACATAACAAAATTAGGTTTTGATAGTAAAATGCTTACACACACTCCTAGACCGTACCGCACGACTTTTTCGGTAGCCTGATTAAAATCTCATACACAACAACAACAACAACAACAACAACAACAACAACAACAACAACAACAACAACAACAACAACAACAATAATAATAATAATAATAATAATAATAAAACAATAATATCTTTTGGCCATATATATATATATACTAGGTTATATACCCGTGAGCTTCACGGGTTATGGGTTGTTTTAAAAAATCTATATCTATAAAAGTATTTTTGTTTTTTGTATGATTTATAAGTAGGGATGGCAATAGGACGGGTTTAGGTAATCCCAAACCCAAACCCGGTTAGATAAGCTTGTCCCAAACCCTCCCAAAATTCGTCGGGTTTCTCGCGGGTAAATACCCATCGGGCATCGGGTATACCCGCGGGTTTCTGGTAAACCCGTTAATTAAAAAAATTTCTTGCTACGACCATCACTATAGATCTGCAAATTAAAAGACAAACGTTAAATAACATCACAAGGTAACTAAGCTCCCAGTGAAAGATATGTTCACAAAAAGTATAAAAAAGCTAGTTGACTAATTAGATGTGCATACTTTCCTAATATTCACATGTATATTCTATTAATTGATAGGCTAGCTTTTAATAAACCCATCTCTTATTCTCTTATATGTATCATGTATGTATTAATAATTAATGTCTAAGTCCAAATCAAGGGTGCTCTTCTAAGTCCTAAATAGGAATGGCAACCGAGTGGCCCGGGTTGGTTTAGATATGTATTGGTGATCCCGACCTCATGCCTAAAAAAATATAATATAGGTTGGGATAGGCTAAAAAGCGTCAAAAAGAAATTAACATATGGTGTCTTAAAGTCTTAATTTTTTAGGCATGGTATTATACGCTAACCCGTTATCCAACCCACCCAATTTACTACATGGGTTGGGCCATTATTTTTATATAGAGTTAACTGCCATTTTCGTCCCTGTGGTTTGGTCACTTTGGCCATTTCAGTCCATTTTTCAAAAATGCGCCATTTTCCTCCCCGACGTTCTGGAAAGGTGCCATTTCAGTCCAAAAATCATAACCCAGTTAAGTCAGTTAGTAAATAAGGACTGATTGTGTAAATTTGTAACATAAAGGACCATTTAAGTAAAATGTATAAATATTAATATAATTATAAAATATATATAATATATATATATATATATATATATATAATGTATACATACCGCCGCCGGAACCGGAGCTCCGGTGGTCACCACCGCCGCCGCCGGAACCACCATCAACGTCATCATCTGTTATCATCATCATCGATCATCATCGATCATCATCGACCTTCATCATCATCATCGCGATCTTCATCATCATCATCGCGATTTTAATGATTCTGCGGATGTAATTCAGCAGCGAATGGGTTTTTCGGATGCAGATCAGCAGAACAAATAGATTTATACCGCTAATAATTCTGCAAATCTGTTCTGAACGAATTATATAACGACAGCAGATATGTTTCCTGTTCAGCAGATTGTTCAATGACAGCAGATTTGTTTATACGGCTAATAATCAGCAATGACCGAACACCTCTGCAGATTCTGCGGACTGATTTCAGCGATCAAAATAATTATGCACAGATCTGTACTTTGAAAAAAAAAACATCAATATGTGATTAAACAACAATTTTTTTCTTTAAACGAATAATATTTGATCGAAATTCAAACAAATCAGTCTGAAATTCAACCAAAAATCATTCGATTTAGTCCGAAATCAATCCGAAATTCGTTTTCGTTTTCACCAAACCTGATCAAAATGAACAAACTTTGATTTGAAACAGATCTAAATCAGTCCGAAACGTATCGAAAATTAGATGATGATGATGAAGATCGCGATGATGATGATGATGAAGGTCGATGATGATCGATGATGATGATAACAGATGATGACGTTGATGGTGGTGGTGGCAGTGGCTGTGGTGGCGGTGGTGGCAGTGGCTGTGGTGGCGGTAGTGGCAGTTTTCCAGGAATACAAAACTTTATTTCACCTTCACATTCACAACACAACCTAGCTTACAAGAATAAGGAAGTAAGTGATCAAGTTACAGGTCCTGGTGAGGTTTTCCTTTGGATTGGATCCTCACACAAATAATTTGTTTTCTTTCTTGTTGGTGACAACATTATGTTTTGGTAAGAACCTCAGCTAAGGTTGATCGATAAGCAAGACTACATGACATTATACAACGATGAACTATGGCTTGTAGTTCACATTAATTGCAAATGCCACGAGCCCAATGACAGTTGCCTGAATATCTAAACAGTTGTTTTTTTATTCTTTGGTGAAAATGGCCGGATAGTGCATTATATAAAAGGCAAAAGCTAACTTGGAAATTTGAGTTCTTTATATACCGAACTGCTGATGATGGCGAAGACAATGCTCCTATCGATCGGTTGTAAGCATCCCTTGTAAACAATAATTAAGTTTGTGGAACCAACATCAATGAAACATCAGTCGTTTTGTGGAACCAACATCAATGGAGGATGCAGACGATGGAAGTGGTCGATTTGCCTGAATTCGGATGAAGTTGCAGGTTCCGGTGACCGTGGCTGTGGTGGCGGTGGTGGTGGTGGTGGCAGTGGCTGTGGTGGCGGTGGTGGCGGTGGTGGCGGTGGTGGCGGCGGAGTGGTGGTGGTGGCAGGGCTAGTGGTGGTGGTGTTACAAATTTACACAATCAATCCTTTATGTTACAAATTTACACAATCAGTCCTTATTTACTAACTGACTTAACTGGGTTATGATTTTTGGACTGAAATGGCACCTTTCCAGAACGTCGGGGAGGAAAATGGCGCATTTTTGAAAAATGGACTGAAATGGCCAAAGTGACCAAACCACAGGGACGAAAATGGCAGTTAACTCTTTTATATAAGTCATAATAAGTGTATAAATAAAAAAAATACAAAAGTAAACAATATAATTCATAAATCTATGAAGACTCATGGTCTATGTATTAAGAATTTGTTACTGTTAACATACCATATAATAATTCAAAAAGATTCCTCGCTTACAATAAAACCGAGCAAGTTCAAATGCAAGTTCCTCCACATGCCTATGAGCACTTCTTCTCCCCAACTTGTATACCTTGTAAATAAACATCTAAATAAATGATAAAGAACGTGTTAATGATATATTTTTTTCTTTTTTTCAGAACTTACTACCACTACCATTTCTTATTCGCGCATTAGACAATATATTCAAAAAGGTATTTTCCCTTTTTCTTATGTCAAATTAATAAGATCATCCAGGAAGGCTATGAAAAGTATTAGGGAAAATGATAGGACTTCAAAATTTAATACAAAGTCAATAAGATTATGTATTAATTTCAAAATATCGTTGTCTGTTAATTCATAGGACCATTTCTTTTAATCCCTTATTTTATAAATGATGCCCAGGTTCAAAGATGTAGGTGAAAGAACCAACTGAGAAGTTATTCTGGGCAATCAAGTCATCCGAGTCAAAAACATAAAAAATAAAATCACACTCCTAAACACCAATATTTACCTCTGATGCTTCAGGTGCATGAGATTTTAAAGTAACGAAAATAATAATAAAACACAAAACTGCTTTCATTGAGAGTCGAACTCAAGACCACACGCTTACTAAACTGGTGCTCTAAAGTCGAACTAACCGAGGACAAAGTTTTATAAAGTTATATGTACCTATAACATAACTGTAAAAAAAAAAACAAAGATAAACAATTACCTTCTAAGAATTGCAAGTCAATGTTGGTTTGCACGTGATTATCTTTATCTTGAGCATTCCTCTTTCTTAGCACACATGTTTCGCATATATAAAATGGCACTTTGCACAAAACACACACCTGCACAAAACAACCAAGTATCCACCATTCACCTTCCATAACGAAACCCTAAGGCAAATAAGACAACACAATACCACCTACAGTTGTTATAACTTATAAATCATGTAACAAACTGCTGGTGCCATTCGACATCTCCTTGTGAGCAAGTGATGTGTCGATACCTGGTAACTAACACTCATCGTGGCTATCGTCTTTCTATCAACATACACAAGTCAATCCATTAAATTGTCTTCTTGCTTGATGAGGAGCCCGTGCGGTATCATAACAATTACATGGTGAAAATCAATGAATCTCTAAAAGATGATAATGTATTAATCAAGATATAGAAGTTGATAACAATACTAAGGAAGTCATAATCATAATGTTAAAGGTTAAAAAGACATTAACATAGTAAGGAGTCAAGTAGTCAAAGCAACATAACAGTAGCATAAACAGTGGCATAGAACCTAGTGGCATAACTCAAATCATCTCATACTTGAATGCTTCTAGTTTTTGCTTGAATTTGACCATCTTTTTTTGCAATCTTCTCCAACCTTCCCAATGACCGCATTATCTTCCATTCACCCACATAGCACATAATCGATCCAACCACCACCAATATTATAGCCCCACCAAGCACAGTAATAGAAATGGCAACCCACTCATGCTTCCGACCCGCCACTATATAAGACGATGCCATAAAAGCCACCGAAGTGCACACACAAGCTAACCATAGGAACTTGTTAATAACCTCAACCACTTGTCGTTTTTTGGCTTTCTTCTCACCTCTATTTCCCAACGTCATATGAATCACCAGAATCGCTAAAGGCGTATAAAGAGCCATCACGTTGAAAAGACAGAAGATTTTGAATGACGTCAAGTCGGCCACTACCGCCACACCATCATCGTTGTACCCACCGGGAACCGTAAAAATAGCAGCAAGGGCGATGGCAGCTAACACCATTGCCATGGTGACGGAGTTGGTTTGGTTTTTTCCTTGACGGTGGAGTTTTCTGACATTTTTACCAATTGCGTGGACGTCGCTTTTGATTCGGGTCATAGTGCTTCTCAACTCGTCTTGCGGTTGGATCAGCTCGCTAGCTCGGACCGCACCATGGTGGGCCAGGCAGACACGTATGTCTGCTGATTGTTCTGATGGGAAAAGCCATTCGGCTATGTCAAGTACGGTTTTGTAGTCTTTGGTCAAAGCATTGACATTCGTATCAGGAAGACAAAGCAGCAACTTAACCACCTCACTGCTAGCCCCTTCTACAGCCATATGTAATGCGGTTTGACCCTTTTTGTCGGTCCTTCGAGCCAGTTGTGGGTCCTTCGAGACGATATTAAATTAAAATTTAACCTGATGATAACCAGGTGGCAATCTTCGTATGGTCCGAAACATATGGCATCCTTCAACCTGGATCATCGGCCAAATGCACATAGCATCGATTGTCATTCAGGCAATATCTCGAACACTTGGCGTGCAACCTTAGAGCCATTCTTTGTTATTCTTGGTGTTAATCTCATTCACAACCCTAAGCAAAGATATATGTGCATTAACAAAAACACGTGAGAAATTGAGGAAGTAAAAGTAGAAGGATACTGGAACATATTACCTATGCCCCTCTCATCATGTGCTCAGGATAAATAAGAGTATTGCCTTATGGCACATATGAAGAAAAAAAAATACTGTCATATAAAGAGAAGATCAGATATGAAGTAAATGACACAATGAAACATGGACATGTAAGATGGACACACCCAATCCACTCTATCCTCCTATCTGATTGCATCCTAACAAAAATTGTATGTGGATCCTATTCTAGGATGCATGAGTACAAACTACAAACTGATGTCTAACAAAATTCATATCATATTTGTATCTAAAAAGTAGCTTGATTGACCTTTAAAGTCAAAGTCTACACAATTGCTAACATGTGAATCTATTTAGTGACAAAAATCTCTAGTATGGCAATCAGTATTAATGACATCATAGAGATGAACATTGTAAAACAAAAACTAACCTTCACCAGGAAACATCTTAGCAAGATACAAAAGTACAAATTGTAAAAGCTGTTGAAATTGAAGAAAACAAAATCAAGACAAAGGCACGAAAATAGGCGAGCAAACGGGAGGAACATTAGGGACAAAGGGGAAAATAAGAACGGTAAAACGACATCAGCCTGTAAAACATACCTCCCAAAAGATGACCAACAACATGAGGTGCAATCACAATAACCTCCCCTTTTTATGTATTAAAAATGTGATTTGAACTTTAAAAAAAAAACTGAATCGAAGGATATTAAAAAGGACAATGCTCACCCTACCAATGACAATTCTGAGAGTAGGTTAACCTTGTCACATTTTGTAAATCATCCTTCAACAAAAACATAAACTCCCATTAATGATACTAATTTGACCTAAATAATCAATTAATCATCAAAATAAGCAAACCCCAATTCAACAATTCCAAATTTCAACCAACCAATTCGTTAACAAAAACCTTAATTATCTATCTTCAAAATTCAACCCACATTGAAACAACAACAATTACACACACTGAAACCGAAGCTTACCTTATTAGACGAATTGCTCGGATCTACGTCAACAGCCGTTTCCATGACGTCATCAGAATCATCAATCTTATCGGTTGCCGGAAAATCATCAACCTCACCTGAAACTACCACCTGCAACAACAAAATACGAACACAAAATTCTCAAAAACCAAAATTCACAAGTAACCTAAAAAGTTACAATTAAAAAAAATAGTAATAAATAAAAACCCACATCGGAATTATCAGTAGGACCGTCGATTTGGGGTTGCTGGAAAGAGAATGAGCCACAGGGATGCAGCAGTTTCCGAGCAACTTACCGGAGTTTCTTGGATCCACCCATAACAATAAAAAGTTTAGCAAATGAGTTGAACTGGAATTGACAGACTCATTGTCCTGTTTCACCTTCCATATTTCTCGTATTTATATAGAAAAGACCAAAGATACAGAGTGTGTGTAAGTGTGTGTGGGTGTGATATGATTCATGTTCTTATTCTTGTTGTTTTAAGTACGGCTCACGATGATTCACATGTAAGTGCAGCTCTCGATCTTCAAATGAAGAACCCTAGAGAATGAAAGAGAAATAATACCTTTCTTGTTGTGGGTTTCTCAAAGAAGAGAGAGAGAGAGAGAAATCAAGGGCTTTTCAATTTCAGATCCAGATCCAGAGAGAGAGAGAGTGAGGAGAGGCGTTATTTGAATTTTAAAACTCTTGGGTTCCGTATGTTTTGAAATTTGAATGAATATTTGACTTTAGGGTTTAAAAAAACAAGAAATTAGGAGAAGGTGACACGTGGAAAGAAGAAAGGGAGGGCTTGAGGTAATGACACGTGGCATGTTAATGTTTTCCTTTATTATATAGGAAGATATATATATATTAAAGCTATATTAAAAATATAATTATAATTTTATGACTCACCTTTTTATCTAATTTTGACTATCTTGAATTCAATTGATGTTTATCCAACTTGCGTGATTAAATGTATTATTAATTTTTTCTTTTGGAATTTAGATTAACTGCGAAAGTAAAGGGATTATGTTTTAGGCGGGAAAATAGAATTTTAGATAGCCTCGATGAATGTCATGTGTCTCAAATTGGTTTACTTTATTATATGTATAGATATTTGGGATGTTTACGTATTTCCCTCCTACGTATTTCCCCAAACAAAATAAACAACCACACATTTCCCTTTTTTACGGAATTACCCAATTACCCTTGTAAAAAACTCATAATCCATTAGTTTGTTTCATATTCCTCTAGTATACGCACGACGCACACAAACCCTTCACCACCAGTCCATCGTTTCTTCTTCCTCTGGCACGATTGACGCAACCAAACCCCACCATCATTTCTTCTGCCTCCGGTACAGACGACGTTGCATCATTCCAGGTATGTATTTATCCAATCGAGGATAAATAACATGGATTATGGTGGTTTTATGCTGGTCCCATGTCTTCTGTTTAAGGATAAATAAGATATTAATCATAGGGGGTGGGGGTGCTCCACTTTCCATCGCTCACCACACCCAATCATGTTCCGCCATGTTATCGAACTTGGTTCCATCACTAGTGATGGATTTTAGTGGGGTTGCCCATCACTCACCACACCCAATCTGTCACACCCCAACTGATGGCAGAAACATCGGGGCGCGGCACTGAGCGAAACAGATTGTCGAAGAGAAATCCGTAACAACTAAAATTACCGGATATTTAGCATTATGTCCCATACCATAATATATCAAATAAAAGCAGTTATTACAGACATTGTTTTCTCAAAGACAGATAAAATGTTCCGACAACTCAGATTTCATTAGATTTGTTTATAGACTCCATCCTAGCTTGATTCCAGCAAGTAGAGCAAACATCCTAAACACCTGTCACATACGTTAAAGTAAAAGTCAATACACATAGTGGAAAGGTGAGCATACAAGTTTGATAGTATAATAGTAGCGAAAGAGAGTTTACGCATAACCAGCATGTAACATGTATAATGCGAAGCAAGTAGGTTATCGACAATGAAATATGCACAGACGTGACTGCGAGTTGTAGAATGCGCAACACATATCACCACTGTGACACATGAAGAAAAGCCCTTAACAACCCCTGTCCACGACAGGTGCTGAGTCCAAACTATAGTACTATCGTTGCTAAGGTGTCAGGCAACAATCACTGTGTAAACATAATATACAAGCATTCATCGAGTAACACGTATAGCATGCAATAACGGTTAGCGTATAAAAGTGTTTGCGTTGTGTGTCGATTCTGATTTGCATAAGTAACGTATGTAACACCCAAAAGTGCTTAAAGCAACAAGGGATCGAGTATACTCACAGATCGTGTTTAACAAGTAAACACAGTCTTGGATTGAAGGGAGCGCTGAGAGATTAGCCTGATTACAGAACGATAGTATAAGCGAAGAACAGTGCATAAAACGGTGCGAGTGACTGAGTGACGAAGGGTCATCCGATCGGATGACCTTCCGGACGTATGGCCATTCGGTCGGAGGGTGATCCGTTTGGGATGGATGTGTTTGTGTATGATGTGACTTTGAAGTTTTCGCTGTAGCATTTTAAAATCAGAGAAGTATCTCTACCTTTCAGGTTTTTCGATCGAACGGTTGTCCGGTCGGATGGCCGTTCGCCCGGATGGCGATCCATTCCAAGTGAGATATTTCTGAGAGAACAAGTTCACAGCAAGATGGTCATTCGATCGGATGGTATAACAACCCTCCTAAAAATATTTCCGACACTCTAGGTCAGGGCGACACCCTGAGTTGCCACGTGGCCTAACACACGGACAAGCTACACTTGCGAGTCGACACAGCTAGGCCCTACGTACCCTAGCTCGCGGGCCACGTAGAAGGAAACCAAGGCTTACGCGGGGCGCTAGAAAGCCAAGATCAGACCCTATAAATAGGATCGATCGGCCTTCAGTCCTAACTAATATTTTGAATTCTCTCTCTCTTTTCTATAGTGTAGAAGTTATAATCGGGTAATATACCCACTAAAGTAGTGAAGCTTTGCCTCGTTGTAAGTATTTTAACCCCCGGTTACGTATTAGATACGTTGCCTGATTGATCTAGTGCTCCGTAACGGCTGTCGAGGTTCTGCCCGACGTAGTCGTTGGAGTTCTGTCTCGGGGAGGGTACAACTAATGTAAATATTGGGTTATTATACTAACGCGTGTGCATTTTTTAATTAATAGATTTTAACCAGGAAATCACCAGGAAAAGTCTAAACTAGCAATGTGAGTAATCTCCTTTTTTATAAACTGTTTTTACAAAACCTTAAATAATTTACAAAGTGATTAGCAGTTATTGAGTCTTTGTAGTTCTTCAATTACTGCCGGTATGTTGGGGTTTAATGTGGAACACGTTACCATTGGACAACGAGATAGCCAATGTGCAATATGACCCACCAGTCAGGATTGACAGTACTGAATGAGTAATTGTGTAGATATAAACATTGTAATCGCTCTCAATACTGTTAAAGGATAAAATGCTTCTTGATTAAATTGGGATTCACTCACCAGTATTTCCCACTGACAAATGTTTTTAAAAACGCGTTTCAGGTAACAAAATGTGAAAGCCAATTAGAAGCCAGCTGGAGAGCACTGAAGACTTTGAAAAATGTGGCTATAAAAGTTACCTAAAAAAAGACGATGTTTTAAATTCTATAAATTAGGGTTTATCCCTATAAACATGTTTGTAATAGAAACTTGGGTTTTACCCATGTGTTTATTAATATGAAAATGTGGTATTTTACTCTGATAAAATATTTCCTAACAACGGTCCTAATGAAAATTTGCCAAATAATGATAAACCATGATACCACTTAATCTGAGTTCGCGTCCGCCCGATCCCATGAGATAGGGGCCGGGGGTTGCGGCAGAAGGTGGTATCAGAGCTACAGCCACTAATTTCAGCGAAAGAGGTGTTCTGCTGACAATTAAATTATCAGTTTTGTTAGGAAATAATCAATGAGACTATGTGCAAACGTGTAGATTATTATTTTGTGTTATTTGACAATTTGTTAGTTTACAGCATGAGTGACCAATGACCTTCAGACGCTTACCGTCAACTGTCCGGTTCACCTAGGGACGAAGGCACCTCTTCACAGCCTACCCCCTCGGGGTATTCGGCTGATACCGAAGAAGGGATTTTAGTGTTCAAAGCACAATCTGAGGAGCCATTCCCTCCTAAGAAGAGATGATGGTTCAACAGAGGAACTCATGAACGTAGAAAGAGGATGAGAAAATTGCAACAACAGCGGGCTTTAGTAGCGGCCAATAGAGAAATGAATGCTCAAACCCAGGATATCCTCAATAGGAGACTAGCTAATTTCCACATATTAGCTACTACCGCTGCCGACCCTAATCTGGAACAACTCATAGCACCCCAACTTTACCACTATTTCCCACACAACCCATGGAAATTGAGCCAAACCCAGTAGACCAAATTCCAGCACCTGCTTTTAACCCAGCTGAGATTCCTAGGGTACCAGCACCCACTCCTCCAGACTATGACCCATGGTTTGACGACCACAGGGATTACCAGCAACATTACCCAATCCCAATAGAGGAGCCCATGCATGACCTAGTAGGACCCTATCCCGATTTGGATCCCCTAGACCCATATTATGATAATGACCAATACATCAGGGAGATTCTAGAGAACCTGTACCCACAAGAGGAACCGATGCCACAATATCCTGAACCAATACTAGCACCCGCACCACCCATGAGCACTGAGAATGTGATGTGTGTGTGTGTGTGATTTGAAAAAAAAATATTGTAGTATAGACCATCTTGTGGTTAGTGATGCATACTAGTATTGTATTTTAATTCCAGTTGTATTTGTAATAAATATAGATGCATAATATAAAATAGAGTAAAGACGCAATGTTCGACGATTTTGGATCAATATGCTTGTTGTGTGATTGTTTGCATTGGATATTGTATTATGATATTAATACTTGGTAATTGTTTAAAATCCAGATGGCCGACGCAGCAAATCAGGAAAAGCAGAATAATGAAAATCAAATAAATAACAGTGAAATTCGACACATTGTAACCTAAGGAATTAGAAATGCTATGCTAGCTATCATCAAAAATGTTAGGGACGCGGAAAATAATAATAAAAGTGATAATGGGAGTAAGCGAACCCATACTGAACTTAGTCACACCGTGCACAATGGACCCATTTTTCAAATGCCAATTCCAAAAAGAAGAAGAACCATGTCTTATGGTTGTTCTTACAAAGAATTCTGGTCCTGCAAACCAATAGAATTCTCTGGCAATGAAGGAGCCATTGCAGCTCTACGCTGGATAGAAAAGACCGAGACAGTCTTAAAAATAAGCAAGTGCACAGAAGAAGATAAAATCATGTTTGCCTCAAATCTGTTTAAGAATGCAGCTCTAGAATGGTGGAACGCAATTCTCCAGTCTAGAGGACGTGACAGGGTCTATGGTATGGAGTGGAATGAGTTTAAGAATATGGTAGAAAGGAAATTTTGTCCACCCAATGAAAAGGAACATATAGCTAATAAATTCTTAAACCTTAGAATGACTAGAGTAGATAGTAAGGGTTACACTACTACATTCTTTGAATATGCTAGAATAGTGCCAACCCTAGCATCACCTGAACCAGTGTTAATCTCCCGTTACATCTGGGGATTAATCAGTGAAATTATGCATGCAGTCAATGGAGCTAGACCACAAACTATAGAAGAAGCAGTAGAACTAGCAAATACCTTGACTGATGAATTAGTGCGTACCCAACCAAAGGAAGAACCTAACCCAGAAACTTACCCAGGAATTTCGTTATGGAAATTCCAACCGTGGAAAAAACATAGGTTCTACTTCTGCACCTTACTGCAAGTATTGCAAAAGGAAGCATTCTGGGAGATGCTCCATATACTGCAATTTTTGCAAAATATACGGACACAAGGAAAAAGACTGCAGGAAGAAACCCAACAATAAGATATGCTACAATTGTGGAGAACAAGGTCATATCAAGCCAAATTGTCCGAAATTAGCTCCAGCCACAAACAACAAGACTACTAAGAATGCTAGAGCATTTGTTCTGAGTGCAGAAGAAGCCAAAATGATTCCAGACGTGATTGCCGGTACGTTTTTAGTTAATGATGTTTTTGCCAAAGTATTATTTGACTCTGGTGCAAACCAAAGTTTTATTAATACTTCAATTTGCAAACTTCTCAATCAACCATTAACTAAACTCCAACAAGAATGTTTAGTAGAAACAGCAAATGGAGAATCCATTAAGATTACCGAAATCTTGCAGGGAGCAAGAATAGAATTTTTAAATCAAAAGTTTATTGCAAACCTTTACCCAATGAATCTGGCAAGATTTGATATTGTGGATTGGTTAATAGCCAATAAAGCAAGTATTCTATGTAATCAAAAGTTAATACAAGTAAATTCACCAAAAGGTGAAAAGATCACAATTAAAGGAGATAAGCCAACTAGATCCACATAATTCATCTCTGTGATGAAAACTGCAAGTTATGCTAGGAAAGGATCACTAGTGTATATGATTTCCATAATCATTAACACTAAAGGAAAGGAATTAAAAGATATCCATGTAGTATCTCAATTTTCAGATGTATTTCCAGAAGAACTACCAGGATTACCGCCAGATAGAGAAGTCGAGTTCAGAATTCATCTGTTACCAGGAACAACACCAATTCCCAAATCACTTTACCCTTTGGCACCTGCAGAAATGCAAGAGTTAAAGAAGCAACTAGACAAACTTTTGGAAAAAAGGATTTATACAGCCAAGTTCATCACCTTGGGGAGCACCGATCTTATTCATCAAAAAGAAACACGGGTCAATGCGTATGTGCATTGATTACCGTGAATTGAATAAAGTCACGATTAAAAATCGGTACCCATTACCGAGAATTGATGATCTGTTTGATCAGCTGCAAGGAGCTCGATTCTTTTCTAAAATTGATTTACGTTTAGGATATCATCAATTAAAGGTACAGGAAGAGGTCATTTCTAAGGCCGCTTTTAGAACAAGGTATGGCCATTATGAATTTATTGTCATGCCATTTGGTTTAACCAATGCCCCAGCCGCATTTATGGACATGATGAACTGAATATGTAAGCCATATTTGGATAAATTCACAATTGTCTTTATAGATGATATTCTTATTTATTCTAAAAGCAAATAGGAACATGCAGCACATTTGCATGCACTCCTAAGTTTATTAAGAAAAGAAAAGCTTTATGCTAAATTTTCGAAATGTGAGTTTTGGTTAGAAGAAGTACAGTTTCTTGGACATTTAGTCAATCATGAAGGAATTCATGTGGATCCCACAAAGATTGAGGCAATTACTAAATGGAAAACCCCTGAATCACCAACAGAGGTTAGAAGTTTTCTTGGACTAGTCGGTTATTAAAGAAGATTCATCCGAGATTTTTCTAGAATAGCCATTCCCTTAACGAAACTAACCTGTAAGTCTGTAAGTTTGAATGGGGACCAAAACAAGAAGAAGCCTTTAGAATTTTTAAGCAAAGATTAACCAACACACCTATATTAGCATTACCAGAAGGAACTGAAGATTTTGTAGTTTATTGTGATGCTTATAAATTAGGTTATGGATGTGTGTTAATGAAACGTCAAAAGGTTATAGCCTACGCATCTAGACAACTTAAGAATCATGAAGAAAACTATACAACCCATGATTTAGAATTAGGAGCTATAATTTTTGCCCTGAAAATTTGGAGACATTATCTTTACGGTTGTAAGTTTACCATTTTCACCGATCATAAGAGTTTAAGATATGTGTTCGGGAAAAAGGAATTGAATATGAGACAAAGACGCTGGATGGAAATTCTTAGTGATTACGATTGTAATATCCAGTATCATGCAGGAAAAGCTAACGTAGTAGGCGATGCTTTAAGTCGAAAATATCACGAAAAGGCAAAGAGAGTACGTTCTTTTAAATTAAATCTGCAGATAGATTTAAACAAACAGATTAGAAAAGCACAAGAATCAGTAATCAAGAATGATACTGAGAAATGGAAAGGAATGATTAAGGAATTAGAACAAGGAACAGATGGAATTTGGAGATTCCATGAGAAAAGAATTTGGATACCTAAACTAGGAAACCTACGTAACAGAATATTAGAAGAAGCTCATAAGTCTAAATATACGATACATCCTGGAAGTGATAAAATGTATCAAGACCTAAGAAAGAATTTCTGGTGGATAGGAATGAAAAAGGATATAGCAGCTTATGTTGCCAAGTGTCTAACTTGTTCACAGGTTAAAGCTGAACACCAGAAACGCTCAGGTTTGTTGCAGCAATTGGAAATGTCTGTATGGAAATGGGAATTGATAACAATGGACTTTGTTACCAAATTACCCAAGACAAGAAAAGGTAATGATACAATCTGGGTGATTGTAGACAGGCTAACTAAATCTGCTCATTTCCTACCAATGAAGGAAACTTTCAGTATGGAACAACTAGCCAAGTTGTATGTAAATGAAATAGTTTCATTACATGGAATTCCTTTATCAATTGTTTCTGATAGAGATAGTCGTTTTACTTCTCATTTTTGGACAAGTTTCCAAAAAGCAATGGGAACCAAGCTAAATCTAAGCACCGCTTATCATCCTCAAACGGATGGACAAAGCAAAAGGATGATTAAGACAATGGAAGATATGCTTAGAGCTTGTGTAATTGATTTCGGAGGAAATTGGGACGATCATTTGCCATTAATAGAATTCTCCTACAACAACAGCTATCATACCAGTATCAATGATGCACCATTCGAAGCACTTTATGGACGAAAATGCCGAACCCCATTCTGTTGGGCAGAAATTGGAGAAAAACAATTATCTGGACCGGAAATAGTACAAGAAACAACAGGCAAGATTATTCAAGTCAAGGAACGACTAAAAGCAGCACGCGATCGACAAAAGAGTTATGCTGATAACAGGCGAAAGCCAGTGGAATTTCAGGTAGGAGACAAAGTCTTATTAAAAGTTTCTCCTTGGAAAGGAGTAGTCAGATTCATCAAGAGGGGAAAGCTAAGCCCAAGGTATGTTGGACCTTTTGATATTATTAAAAGAATAGGACCAGTAGCATATCAGCTAAAACTGCCAGAAGAAATGACAAGAATACATGATGTATTTCATGTATGTAATCTCAAAAAGTGTTTAGCCGATGAAACATTAGTAGTACCTCTTAAGGACATAGAGGTAAATGAGAAGCTCAAGTTCGTAGAAAAGCCTCTACAAATTGAAGACATTGTTAGGCCATTTCGCAGGATCTGTTCGAGTAGAACGTGGCGGAATCGATCAGAATCGAGGTGCGGAATCCCTCGATAATGTCTGAGAATCAACAACGACAAGTTCAACGTTTAACGCGTCTGATTTCATTGAATGATAGTGAAAATACAGAAGTTCTGGCAGAAAGTCAGACAGACAGAGCTTCGCTACAATGATCAGCCAAAGGTCCTAAACAACTAGCACTAACTAGCTATTTATAGGCAATCAGGGAAGGTAATAGTGTCACCTGGTCGGATGGTCATCCGATCGGATGACCATCCGTTCGGTTGACACACATCGCCCGACGGATTTCACTTTAACAGTTAAATGTCGTTCCCTGATCTGTCTAAACATACAAATACATATAAGTACATACATATAAAAAATACACAAACAGGACAAAATACAAGACTCGATGCAGACGGAAGCTACAGACATATGTACTAACAGACTCCCCATTGGATGTAGCTGTAGTTCCTTCCTTCATAGTCTTCAAGTCGTCTTCCTGCTGCGTCTTCTCTCCTTAGCTTTCTGTCATTGTTTCTCATCCCTCTCAGCAAGCATCTTTCTCCTTAAAGGCCTACCAACTTCATTCCAGTACTTTCTGTATTCAAGATCACCATCGCGCTTTCTATCCCATCGTGGGATCTTGTTTTCTTCTTTCTCGATCGGTGTCTGGTCTGTTGGTGGAGGTCTCATCAGTTTATATCTTCCCAGCTTTGTAGCTCTATCAGCAATCTCCTTGAATCTTTGACTGCGCTTATCCAGTATCTGCCAGAATTGATGTCTTTTGCGTAGCATAAGTTCACTAACTTCTGGTACTGTTGAGCTTGAACTTTGTCTGGAGTTTCATAAACAGTCTTGTTATAGAATAAGCAATCAATATCCTTCTTGGAGCAGTTTACCAACCACATCGGATCTAGCACACTAATCCTCCTCGATTCTCCAGTCTTCTTGTCAAATAAAGAAATCACCGCTTCCGCTGTGCTCTGGTTGTACATCCAACCCTGAAAGTCTTCATAGAAATCTTACTCCATAGCACATAGCGACATGTTTTTCAGACATCTCGGCGGCTTTATATTCAAAGTAATATCCTTCTCCCCTGTGACTGGATCAATCTTTATATCTTGCTTGGGATATTGTGGCTTCCAATATGGAAATATCTCCTTTGCTTGCAACTTAATGTAGTTCCACAAATGTTGATCATGCTGCTTTACATCTAACCCATAGTAGAACTGTTTTATGTTCTTTGTTTGCACCAACTCTTCAACATCCCACCACGGGAGGGTTTTAATGTCTGACAGAAATTCAAAGTATTGAACCCCTTGTTCCCGTCTGATAGCATATACTTGCAGATCTTTCAGATACCCCCATGAAAGAATGTCTCCCAAAGATAAATCAGCATTATACGTGAAATACTGAAGAGGTCTCCTGAACTTCCTCTCCTTGGGCATGACTTTAAACCAATTCTTTCTACCTTCAATCAAGGTCTCCTTTGGAACAGTTTGTGGAATGCCTTCAGTAGTGATCTTCTCCACAACTTTCCTTCTGATCTCATCTTCATTTTGTTCTTTAAACAACTCAGCAAGTGTAGGAAATGAATCATCAACTCCAGAGTAGTGGAAAGGAGTATCTTCCTCATAACTATCTGAACAATCTTCAACTTCGACATGATGAAAGTTATCAGCTTCATGAGCATATTTGAACTCATACTCCTTTTTCTGGTGATGAAGGAATCTCGTCCTCAATATCAAACTTAAACTTTCCATCATCTAACCCCAATTCTTCCAACATCTCAGCCCTAGACCTCGGTATCTCCAACTCCCCCTCAAATGGAGCATTTAAGTAAATAACAGTTGGTTGTGCGAGGAATACCTGGTCTGTTTGCTGCTTTCCAGAAGAATAAGACTCCTGGTGCTGATCCTCCTCTTGTTCATTGATTTCGTCGTTCAGAAAATCATCCATATTTTGTTAAACAGAGGGATTTACAATCAACAACCCCGTTGATCCTTGATCATCGTCGTCATCATTTCCTTCAGGATAGTTATCAATCTCCTCGAACAAATCTTCCAACTCTTCATCTTCTATCCTTTCTTCTTCCTCTACTTCTTTCTCTTCTTCTTTTCATCGTAATAACATTACTTCAGGTTCTTTCACCTTCCTTTTACGTTGTTGAACTTGTACAAGATGAACAATGTCCTCAAAACTATAAGAGAGAGAAGTAGCTTCACCAACAAGTACAAACCCTTGAGCTTGATCAACCTCTGCATTCTCAGCATCTACCATTTCAACATCAACTTTAGGTTGACTAGAAGAACCTCCAGCTTCTTATGTCTCGACAATCAACTCTTTCTTCTTCTTAGTTGCTTCCTCAGCCAACACTTTCTCTCTTTGAGCTCTACGCGCTTCAACCCTTTGAATCTCCAGGCTGTTGTAAACAGATTGAACATTGATGCCCAGATGATGTTCCATCACAGTGTATAACATGTTAAGTTGCTCATCTTTCATTGTTTTGTCAGCCCTATGTGCTTCAATCTCCAACTTTAGCACTTTGATTTCACTAGCAGAAGCTTCATGAAGTTCTTGTAACATCTGATGCCGCATTTGATTAGTATCATTCATGTTCTTGTTCTTCACATGCAAATCAGTAATCTCTGCTGATAGTTGCTCAAATAACTTTGCATTATCATCCACATCTTCACCTAAAGTCTTTATCTTCTTCGCATGTTTGATCACAACTGACTTTATTTCTTCATTCACTTTAGTAATCTCTTCAAGCTGCTTCTTCAATTCATCACGATCAGCTTCAGCTTTTGCTTTTGCTTTCTCTTTCTCTAGAAGACTAACTTTCTTTTTTTAGATCTTTGACAGTTGCATCATGAAACATATCATAGTCTTCACCAAGAAGAATGTCATCCTTGAGTTCACCATGAATGTTAGGAAAACCTTCAAATGGATCAGGAAGAACAGTTTTCGTTGGATTAGACGTTTCAGCATCTTGTGGAATAGGTTGACTTTCTGGTGGTGGTGGTGGTGTGGAAGCTCTTTCATTAGTAATAACAACATCATCATCATCACTTGCTTTCTTTTCAACCTCAGGAACTTCAATATTTTTGTCTTTAACAGCTTCAGGACCCTTTGAAGATATAACATGCTTTTCACTTTTGCCGCTTTGATCTTTTGACATAGTAGCACCTCCTTTCTTTGCCCTGATGCTCCTTGGAATAACTCCTGTTTGAAAAACTTTGCGCTTCTTTCTAAGCGTCTTCTTCTCAGCTTGTGGTGTAGGAATATAACTTTCATCTTCATCATCAGAATCCTTTCTTTTCTTCTTTATAGGTTTCTTCTTCAGAGTAACCTTTCCAACACCAATCTTTTCAATCTCTGATTCTGTTTCTGTAGATTCATCATCAGCATCACTAGAATCAGTATGAGCAACACCTTCAAGTTCTTTATCTTTAACACTTTTAGCTTGAACACTCTTTGCAGATACATCAATCTTTTCAACACTTAAACCCTGAGCAGCAGCAGCCTCTTCATTCTTCTTTAGAAAGCTTTCTAGTGTATCTTTCAATAGACCAACTCCTTGTTGAAGAACATTAGCTGGATTCAGCACTGGTTCATCCACCAACTTTGGATGTGATTCCTTTGAAGGCCCTGCAAAACAACCATTGAATATTCATTAGAATAATGTAACATTTAAAGATCTAACTTTTCTTATGACTCCCCCTTTCAACTATACCCTTAACAACTATCTTTGGTGTTGAAACTTTAGGAGCAGTCACAGTTGGGGAGGCCTTAGATGTTCTCTTCCTCTTTCCGTCCTTCACAAACCAGTATCTAAGCTTCTTCTCATGCATATCCCTTAGATTATCTGTTTCATCCTCTGAATTACTCTTTTCATGTCTCCATGCATCGTTCTCAGGTGCAATATATCCTGGATTTGCAATCTTGCAGATCAATCTCTTAGCCCTTGGCTCTTTTTCATCTTTCTTCAGCTTATATGAAGTTAACCTTCCCAAAGTCTCAGCTGTCATATGACGTAGACCTAATTGATCTTCAGAATCCTTTGGAAGGTCTTTCACTTGATCACCAATAAGCATTTACCAATAAGCATTTGAATGAACCCGGGGTACATATTGTACTTCTCACCCCTGATATTGTTTACCATATGATCGAAAATTACTTGAGACACATTATACGGCCTATTGAGCACCAAACAAGTAATGATGTTCATGATATAATTTGATGGTTCGTCATAAGCACCCTTCCGATGTGATAGAGCATGTATCACGCAGTGAATTAGGAACTTATATGGTTTGCAAAACATAGACTTGAGATATTTGCCGTTTACATGTCCAATGAACCCCATTCTAAACCGTAGACCTTTGCATATACGTTCAGGAACAATGGTAGGGTCATTATCAGAATCTCCTAATTCCAAAACTCGTCTCAAATCTCCCACATTAAACTTAATTTCTATATCAACATCCTTATCATTCTCATCTTTCTTTTGAACTGCCGAATGTATCATCTTAGTACTTTCATCATACCTTGCTGATTTCCAAAACATTCTTACATGAGATTCATACACTGTTGTTTGATCAGTTAACGCCTTGTTAATCTTACTCTCCCTTAAAAACTTCGCCATGTCTTTAAACGGTGTTGTGTTTGTATAGTGTTCATCCAAAATACAATAAATGTTGTGAGACTTGTCCCAATCTGATGATCTTGACTGCAAGAATAATCAACGTTAGTGTTTGCACGAAGTTCGAGACAAAAAGTGACAAGTTGACAAAATTTTGAAATTTCAAAAATTTCAAAAATTTTTCTAACTCTGGAAATTCACTCTATGCAGTACTGAGGATTGGATGGCTATCCGATCGGATTGCCATCCGATCAGATGAACCACCACAATAAAGAACATTAACAAACAAGACTTGTTCATTTGGATCAGATGGCCATCTGATCGGATTGCCATCCGATTGGATTGTCACTCGATCCATGTGACAAGCAATTCAGAACCTTTGACAGGTCAACTCAGTGAGTGAGTGATATGAATCGGATGGCCATCCGATCGGATTGTCACTCGATCAATGACAATCAGATAAGCAGATGAATCAATGAATGTGTGTTTTGGATCGGATGGCCATCCGATCGAGATGCCATGTTATTCAAAACAACAGATTAACATATAAGGCATAGATTTCAAGACAAGCACTTAGAAAAATTTGAAACATGTAAAGTGCATTGGATCGGATGGCCATCCGATCGGATTGCCATCCGATCGAACTGCCACTCGATCAACTGAATCATGAAGAACACTTTGAATATCCTATGAACATCAAAAAAATTTCTAACAATTTCACAAAATTGAACACAGATTCATGTAGAGATTTCGCCGTTTATCAAAACCATATGTTCAATTTTTCCTAAAACTCATTCGTTAGGGTTTAATTTTACTTTTTGTACACCGACTGCCGACACCTATCTAAGATCAAATCTTTAAATCTAGCAAGTTTCAATCAAATTCCTTAAGTGATTCTATAGATCTAAGGCCCGTGAACAAAACCCTATGTTTGGATTCTATCAAAGATCATCAAAAATGTATAGATCTAAGTTTCTAAGGTCCAAACAGTCGCCGCTATAAAAAACATCAAATTTGAACAATTATGATCAGTGTACATACCTTTTCCATAGTGAAGATTGTGCAAACCGATAATCCTATGAAGATTTGAAAGCAAGAGTGAAGAATCAAGATCAAGAAAAGTGAGAGTGTTTGAGAGTGTCGGATGGTCAATCGTTCGAAGAAGGTTTGATTGAATGACTTTGACCTCTCTATATAGTCATGACCAAGTGTCGGATGGCCATCCGAGCGGATTGTCATCCGATCCAAACACCTCTTTTGACTTGATGTTTTGACCTTTTGACTTTTTGGCATTTTATCAAGTTTGTTCAATTTTTAGAAATCCACTTAAGTATCTAGGTCCAAGTTAATGACCCTAGTCACTTAATTTGTCTACCAAGTCCAAGTTAATGACCTTGGTTGACCCGATATGAAATAACTGACATTTTTTGTTCATAATTTTCAAACACATTTTCATGAAAAAATTTACAAGTGTCAACTTAATGAACTTGTTTTGACATTGAAATTCTCAAATTTTTCAAGATTAGCTCCCAACCCTGTTGTACAGTTCAGAAACTTCCTGCTCCGCTTCACTTCTTAGAATCTGAAGACCCGCTTTCCACCTTGGCTTGTCGCAAAACTAAAGCAGAAATGTAAAATCTTTTTGTGATTTTAAGAAAGTTTAAACTAGAACACAATGAAATCTTTTTTTTTTTTGGGTTTTTGACTAACAATGAAATGAAATGCAGTAAAAGTAAAGAGTAAATGAAACTATTTACAGACATATTTTTGGTGAGCGTGTTAGAGGATCATATCAGCTACCGACAAGTTACAAGTACCGTTGAGCTTGAATACACACTAAGAATTAAACAATTCACTTAGATTGCCGATATACTGATTGTTTTAAATTTTCACACAAATTTCAACTATTCAGGATACGATTTAGGTGTTTTAATATCTTAACTTATACGTGCTCCCACCTTAGAATATACTCTCGTATCCAGACTTCTATATATAGTCTTACAGGTGAACGTACAATAATGATATCTGTAACGGGTAATGCGAGGCCATGAGAGCTCAAGTTAGAACTTCCATTCAGACAAAGAGATGATGGCTCGACTTTCGGTGTGTCCCGTTTGGGGATCTTTTCTTCAACAACACATGAATCACATTTTGCAATGTTTATCATTTTTTATGCTGAGTGGAGGCTTTAAGATTAAAGTGTGACAACTGGCACAAACCGGTAATTTCCGTACACTTTAATTATTATTTAATGATTGCAATTATGTGCTTAATTGTCAGCAATGTCTGAAAACACACTAAACAAGTGAATTCATGCACGTTGTATACTATAAAATATTGCTTTATGCATAAACGAGAGCGTTGCGTCAGAAATATTAGTAAACTCACCGGTAAGACACACTGTGTCAACGGAACTGCAGAAAGCAGTCAGACATTAGAATTGAGGCCTAGGTGTAGGTCCTACGACAAAGGTACATTAAAACCCAAGAGTACATATAAGGGTTTAATTTATGGTCGTTACGAAAGCTAAAGCACGCACTAAAAGGCACCCGAAACACACTTTAAGTGCAGAACTTTATTAAATTCAGCACAATTCAGCTTTTAACAACATAAATATTGTGCAGAGATGTCGTTTTATCATCCAGAATATTTCCCTAAGTGACGGGAATTCTTTGTGTCACTAAAAATAACACTAACGACACATTAAATGCTTATTTAGCACTTTAACGAATCGGTATCTAACCGAACAACCGAACAATTTGATTCGATACCGATTTCAAGCTTTAAATCACTTTCTGGAAGGTTATACGCAAACTGGTGCTTAAACGCAATCAGTTTAACGCGACGTACACTCCAGAACTGTGACGTAAGCCAAATATACCCTAAATATCTCTTACATAACTTAGAGATAAGTTTCGAAGGATTCGGTATGGCGAAAACATGTTTATTTGAACTAAAGAACTAATTACGACAAAACTGCGAAACGAACGTTGGCGGCCGCCCGGATAATATTTAATCCCACAAATATTCTGTTATGATTAAAATTTTATTTTAATCAGGTTCGTGTTGAAAAATAAATTAAAACGCTTAAAAACGTTATTTTTCAAGTTTAAGCGCGTACCGTGTGTTCCTACGCGACACAATGCTTACACTGCAAAACGGAGACAACGCAGCAAACCCAGGAATATGCCAGGAATATACCAGGAATATACCAGGAATATGCCAGGAATACACCAGGAATATGCCAGGAATATGCCAGGAATATACCAGGAATATACCAGGAATATGCCAGGAATATGGCAGGAATATACCAGGAATATACCAGGAATATGCCAGGAATATGCCAGGAATATGCCAGGAATATGCCAGGAATATGCCAGGAATATGCTAGGAATATGCTATATGGAAGGTCTATAAATACCACCATTTCATCACTCCATCTTCACTTCCCTCTCTCCCTCCCTTGTTCTCGGCCCAACCAAGCACCACCGCCACCCTCATTTTCCAACTCATCCATCCATTCCAAGGTGATATTGAGGAGTAAGAAGGCCACTAACGAAGCTCGGTGCAAGCGGATCTTTAAGGACCTTCTTCATTTGCTTTTATCCACCTCTTTTGTCCTCTTGAACTCCCCTAGCCTTGTGCTAGTAGTAAGTGCTTCTAAACATCTTCTTGTTCTCGTTTATGATGGTTAATAGATGATTTAATGGCTAAAAATCATAAACACTAAAGATCACCAACTAAAAGTCTTGTAAAATGATGAACTTAATGGATAAAAGGAAAGTAATGGTGTAAAATTTGTTAAACTTGTTGTGTGATGATTATTTTGTGTTGTTTAATGCTAGTAGTAGTTCGGATCGTCATCTAACCCGGCTAGGTTATGTTCATAGAGCATGGACTAGTGTATGTTAAAGTATAAAAAGGGCAAGATGATGAACACTACTACATAATAACATCAACTTGCGTAAAAGGAATTTTTCTTGTAAAATGAAGTTCTAAACTAGTAGATCTAAAGATCTACAAGTGGTATTTTCGAAAAACCAACTGTAAGACGAAACCATGTTTTAAAACAGGATCTTTCATGAAATAGAGGTGTTTTTGTGAACAAACAAGTGTGTGGACACTAGTGTATCAAAAGTTTTAACAAAGAAATAATTTTCGCAAAAACCGACTAGAAGTTGTAAAACTTCATATTCTTTAAAAATAAGATTTCCAAGAAACCGACTTTAGTTTTAGAGATGGAAAAACCTACTAAATGTGTTGAAGAGTTACTACATAATTTTACACAACTTGCAAGTTCATGTGTATGCGATTTGTGTTTATTTTGACTAGTTTGATATTTGAAGATGGTATTTTAATGATGGAAAAATTGATTGGTTGAATTTTAAAAGAAAATGATACACTAGTAAGCGTGGCCACCTCCAGTTACACAGGAAACACTGGCGAAATTTTTCCAGAAAATAACACTTACAATATTTTTGGTGACAAGTGTTATGAATATATTTTTGACTTGTTTTCCAAACAAACTTCGCCATGATTTTTATTACAAAATTTCCAAACATCGGAGGTGGATTTTCATAAATAAAACTTGTTAAATATATATTTAGAATATATATTTATCGCTTGTGTGATTATGTGATTATTTTGTGAACTAGGTATATATTATTTTTAGAGTAAAAATAATATGACTTGGAGATACTCGTAACGAGTAAAAATACAAAAATACACATACAACATACAAGATACATAATTCGGGTGCAAAGTGCAAAATACAAAAAGCTTATATTTATTTTTGAGAAAATAATATAAGTAAGACATTTAGTTAAAAATATAAAATATTTTTAACACAAGAAAATATACACAGAAGAGAGTGACTGTACTTGTGCGACGCAAGTCTAGTGACTAACGTTAAGAAAACGCGTATAGGTTACGACGTTAATTAAGCAAATCCGGTGAAGTTTACGACGCACAGGAACGCAAAGTTGTGAGTTCATGCTCCTCCTTTTCTTTAAACTGTTTTTAGTTTTATAACTCGGGGGTGAAATACATGTTACAAATACTTTAATATTTACAAATTGGTATGTTGTGTACTGAAACGAGAAGTACTCTTGGCGAAAACTAGTGCCAAGAATTGATACGAGAAATCGTGTCACGAATAGGGTACCATAAGCACCATTAATCGTGTACATAGTAAGACCGCAGAACAAAAGGTTAGATCTAATGGGTTTCAGGGCAGCCCCACTCTTGGTGACAACTAGAACCAAGTTGTGTTTTTGTGTCTCAGTCGTGAATCGACTATAGAAAAATGCCTATGGTTTGGTGACTTCCTATGTCGTGTCACATGTTAATGGCTTTGCAACCCATTAACACTTGATACATATAGAGATATTTGACTCATTCATGAATACACGTTTTGAAACAAAATACATACCATGTTTTTCATACAAAGTATACAAACGTTCAATACAAAAACTGCATGAATTCACACCAACATTATGTTGATGTTTTTCCAAAACTCACATGTATTTCAGGTAATTAAAGGTGGATGTGCGTGCGGTCTTACTTATGCTCGTGGATGTCGCTATGTTTTATTTTCGCTAAATAAAGTTGTAACTCTTAAGACAATATGCTATCACGTGTTGTAAACACTTGACTTATGTTTTGGTAATGTAATGTTTGAAGTTATTTTGAGCATATAGTATGTTTACCTTTCGTATGCAATGAGAACCTTTCATGATCACACCTCGTGCTTCCGCCGCAGAAAGGGGTGTGACAGATGGTATCAGAGCTGCGATTGTAGTGAACCAGGATTCCTTCTCGAGTCTAGTCTACAATCTCTAGGATCCTTTCACGAAAACAATTTTCAAAGAGTTTTCATTGCATAAAACGTCCCGCGACATCCACTACCTGAAACTGTCTACATGAGTCTAGAAAAGACACTACGAGACTTAGAGTACACTTGAGTAGCACTTGTCGTTGACTAGAAATTACTTGCAATTATGTGTGATAATTAGCATGTACTAGAAGTAGAATGTCACAAGTATACGTGACTTTACCTAAAAGCAATGGCCCATCTGAAGGAAGAAATACGAGGACGAAACGAACTGTGCAAGGAGTTACGTAATTATGGATGCATACATAATTATGGAATTCAGTGCACAAAAATCACAGCAAGTCTTGTCACGTATAGATCCCCTCGGTGCAAGCCTACTAAGTACTCTGCTAGAGTAATAATTGTTTGATGTCACTTATGTGGTATATACCTGTGAATATATATACTACTACTCTCTAGTAGGACGATATCAAACAAATGTCTAACCCTGTTGTGTTATGTTCTGTCAGAACATGGCACCCAGGAAAGCTGTGAATGCTCGCAATGACGATCAACCTCCTCCTCCCCCACTGCCAAGAACTGCTGAAGAGCTGAACGCTCTACTGGAGGAAAGGATCTCCGCTGCTATCGCCCAATACGAGGCGAACCGTACTTAAGACAGTGGAGGACCAAGCAACGCTAGGCGTAATGGGAATGGAGATTCGTCTGGAGGAAACGCAGCTCAAGGTAACCTTAAAACAATTTACTAAGCATGAAGGAATTTATGAACGGTCCTTGTTTCATTATTTCTTCGATTGCTCATAAGTGAATTGGTTGGGTTAATTCCAGGCTGCACTTTCAAGCAGTTCCTCGACTGCAAGCCGATGAACTATGATGGCACAGGAGGTGCAGTAGCATTTGTGCGCTGGACGGAGAAGACTGAAGCTACTATCCGCATGAGCAAGTGTACCGCGGATCAACAAGTCACCTTTGCTACTGGGTTGTTTGTCGATGAAGCTCTGACCTGGTGGAACCTGCAAGTCCAAACCTTGGGCGATGATGCCGCTTATGGCCTAACTTGGGATGAACTAAAGGAAAGAATGAGAGAGAAGTACTGCTCTCGTGCTGAACTCCAAAGGCTGGAGACGGAGTTCTGGCACTTGACCATGGAAGGTGCTGACATTAATGGTTATACTCGAAGGTTCCACGATCTGTCCAGAGTGCTTCCCTACATGGTGACTCCCGAATTCAAGCGTGTTGAACGCTACATTTGGGGACTGGCCTTAGAGTTTCGTGGCATGGTGTCAGCCTTACTGAAGATTGTGTTCGAATGAAGAAGCTATCACTGAACCCAACAGAAAATGCCGAGACGCATGCTGAGTCGTCTGGCGACAAGAAGAGGAAACATGCAAACTTGAATCAAGCAACTCGTAACAACAAAGGTTCCAACAAGAAGCGTGACCCTAACCCGCCTCAAGGGGCGAAATCTCTTGCAGCCATGAACGACGCTCCAGCAAAGGGATACCTGGGCACCTTGCCCAAATGCCATCGGTGTAAACTCCATCACGAGGGAGCTTGTCACATCTCAAAGTGTGACAAGTGTGGAAAGTTGGGTCACCGCACTAAAGACTGCTGGAGTAAAAGGAACGGGAATGGAAATCGTAATGGGGCTGATGATAGGAACAATGGTGGAAATGGAAATGGTGCTGGTAACGGGAATGGGCGAAACCAAGGATGCTTCAGATGTGGAAGCAAAGATCATTTCATGAAGGACTGCCCAGAGAGAAACAATGCTCAGGCCCGAGCATTTGTAATTGGAGCAAGGGACGCACGCGAGGACCCTAATGTGGTCAACGGTACGTTCCTCATTAACAATCACTTTGCATCCATATTATTCGACACTGGCGCCGATTATAGCTTCATGTCTGTGGAATTTAAACGCCTACTTGGAATAAGGACCCTAATGTGGTCAACGGTACGTTCCTCATTAACAATCACTTTGCATCCATATTATTCGACACTGGCGCCGATTATAGCTTCATGTCTGTGGAATTTAAACGCATACTTGGAATAGAATCTAGTAGATTAGAAATTCCTTATTCCATAGAACTAGCCAATGGTAAACTTGTTGAATCGGGCGAAGTTGTTAGAGGCTGCACGCTAGAACTTGGTGAACGAAGATTTAGCATCGACCTCTTACCTATTCAATTAGGTAGCTTCGATGTAGTGGTCGGAATGGACTGGTTGTCCAAGAACAAAGCTGAAGTCATTTGTCATGAGAAAATCATTCGCATCCCTCTGGCGAATGATGAAACTCTCATCGTACATGGAGAAAGACGAAACGCGCCTCTACGAATCATCAGTTGTATGAAGGCACAGAAGTGCTTAAGGAAAGGATGTGTTGCTTTCCTAGCACACGTTGTAGATAAGAATGTTGTGGAGCCAAAACTCGAAGACATTCCTGTGGTGAAGGAATTTCCTGATGTGTTCCCTGAAGATCTGCCAGGACTACCTCCGCAACGACAAGTCGAATTCCGTATATACTTGGTTCCAGGAGCCGCTCCTGTAGCCAAGGCCCCCTATCGACTTGCACCATCCGAAATGCAAGAATTATCCACACAACTCCGGGAGTTGTTGGATAAAGGATTCATAAGGCCAAGCTTCTCGCCTTGGGGAGCTCCAGTATTGTTCGTGAAGAAGAAGGATGGAACTCTGCGAATGTGCATCGATTACAGAGAACTGAACAAGCTCACTATCAAAAATCGGTACCCACTACCGAGGATTGATGACTTATTTGATCAGTTGCAAGGATCAAGCTACTATTCCAAGATCGACCTTCGATCCGGATATCATCAGTTAAGGATCCAAGAAGAGAGCGTACCAAAGACTACATTCAGAACACGCTATGGGCATTACGAGTTTCTTGTTATGCCATTCGGACTGACGAACGCACCAGCGGTCTTTATGGATCTGATGAACCGCGTATGTAAACCATATCTCAATAAATTCGTGATTGTATTTATCGATGATATCCTGATTTACTCGCGAACGAAAGAAGAACATGAGCAACATCTCAGAACTATTCTGGAACTACTGAAGAAAGAGAAACTTTATGCAAAGTTCTCGAAATGGGAATTCTAGATTCGCGAAGTACAATTTCTTGGTCACGTTGTGAATGAGAAGGGCATTCATGTAGACCCGTCCAAGATAGAAGCAATAAAGAATTGGGAAGCTCCCAAGACCCCAACTGAAGTTCGTCAATTTTTGGGCTTAGCAGGCTATTATCGGCGATTCATCGAGAATTTCTCAAAGATAGCTCAACCGCTAACGACCCTTACACAGAAAGACAAGAAATACGACTGGGGTCACAAACAAGAAGAAGCCTTCCAGCTACTTAAAAACAAGCTATGCGATGCCCCGATACTATCATTACCCGAAGGCACGGAAGAATTCGTGGTATACTGTGACGCTTCACGACAAGGCTTGGGTTGCGTGCTCATGCAACGCCAAAAAGTCATCGCTTACGCTTCAAGGCAATTGAAGGTGCACGAAAGAAACTATACCACTCACGACCTGGTACTGGGCGCAGTGGTATTTGCCTTAAAGATCTGGCGACACTATCTATATGGTACTCGATGTACAATCTTCACAGATCACAAAAGCCTGCAACACATATTTGATCAGAAGGAACTGAATATGCGCCAACGACGATGGGTCGAGCTGCTGAATGACTATGACTGTGAGATTAAGTACCATCCTGGAAAGGCAAACGTTGTAGCAGACGCACTAAGCCGAAAAGAAAGGGTTAAGACCCTAAGGGTTCGAGCGTTAGAATTGACCATTCGAACGAACCTCACTGCACGCATTCGTGATGCACAACAAGAAGCTCTTAAAGGGGAGAACCGTAAAGCTGAATACCTACGGGGTATGCTGAAATACATGGTGCCAAACGAAGAGGGAGCCTTATACTTCAAGAAGCGTATTTGGGTTCCACTCTATGGTGGCATACGAGAAGTCATCCTTGATGAAGCGCACAAATCGAGATATTCGATCCATCCAGGATCGGACAAAATGTATCAAGACTTGAAAGAATATTATTGGTGGCCGAGACTCAAGAGCGAGGTTGCTGTCTATGTTGGAAAATGCCTAACCTGTGCTAAGGTTAAGGCCGAATATCAGAAACCGTCCGGTCTACTACAACAACCAGATATTCCCGTGTGGAAGTGGGAACAAATCTCGATGGACTTCATAACAAAATTACCCAGGACCCCGAGAGGGCACGATATGATATGGGTAATAGTTGATCGATTGACGAAGTCTGCGCATTTCCTACCAATCCGAGAGAAGGATAGCACTGGAAAGCTTGCAGAGATATACTTAAGGGAAATTGTGGCACGACATGGAGTGCCAATCTCAATCATTTCAGACAGAGATGGACGCTTTGTCTCAAGAATCTGGCAATCATTTCAGGAAGCCTTTGGATCTCAGTTAGATCTGAGCACGGCATTCCATCCGCAAACAGACGGCCAGAGCGAACGGACTATACAAACGTTAGAAGATATGCTTCGCGCATGTGTCATGGATCTAGGCGGCAGCTGGGATACTCATCTACCTTTAGTTGAGTTTTCCTACAATAACAGTTATCATACGAGCATAAAAGCCGCGCCGTTCGAAGCTCTGTATGGCCGCAAATGCCGATCGCCCTTATGTTGGGCAGATGCCGGAGATAAACGTATGGTTGGTCCTGAACTTGTACAAGAAACAACTGACAAGATTGCGCAGATCCGAGAGCGCATTAAGGCGGCTCGAGATCGACAAAAGAGCTACGCTGATCCGAAAAGAAAATCAGTAGAATTCAAGGTGGGATACAAAGTGTTGTTAAAAGTCTCACCATGGAAGGGCGTAGTCAGATTAGGAAAGCGTGGAAAGCTGAATCCACGATACATCGGACCATTCAGAATATTGAAAAGAATTGGTACCGTGGCATACAAGTTGGAGTTACCGGAAGAACTTAATGGAGTACATGATACGTTTCATGTATCCAACCTGAAGAAGAGTCCAACACAAGAAAGCGTGATCATCCCGATGGATGAAGTGCATATCGATGAAGCCCTCCGATTTACAGAACAACCCTGAGGTTACCGACTGGAAAGTCAACAAGACCAGGAGGAGCAGTGTGAAACTTGTCAAAGTACGTTGGAGCTCTAAGCACGGGCCCGAGTATACATGGGAACGTGAAGACCAGTTCAAAGAAAAGTATCCCCACCTATTCAAGAAGACTCATGCGAGAGTTAGTTCAGCCTGAATTTCGGGACGAAATTCTTTTAACGGGGGGAGACTGTGACAACTGGCACAAACCGGTAATTTCCGTATACTTTAATTATTATTTAATGATTGCAATTATGTGCTTAATTGTCAGCAATGTCTGAAAACACACTAAACAAGTGAATTCATGCACGTTGTATACTATAAAATATTGCTTTATGCATAAACGAGAGCGTTGCGTCAGAAATATTAGTAAACTCACCGGTAAGACACACTGTGTCAACGGAACTGCAGAAAGCAGTCAGACATTAGAATTGAGGCCTAGGTGTAGGTCCTACGACAAAGGTACATTAAAACCCAAGAGTACATATAAGGGTTTAATTTATGGTCGTTACGAAAGCTAAAGCACGCACTAAAAGGCACCCGAAACACACTTTAAGTGCAGAACTTTATTAAATTCAGCACAATTCAGCTTTTAACAACATAAATATTGTGCAGAGATGTCGTTTTATCATCCAGAATATTTCCCTAAGTGACGGGAATTCTTTGTCTCACTAAAAATAACACTAACGACACTTTAAATGCTTATTTAGCACTTTAACGAATCGGTATCTAACCAAACAACCGAACAATTTGATTCGATACCGATTTCAAGCTTTAAATCACTTTCTGGAAGGTTATACGCAAACTGGTGCTTAAACGCAATCAGTTTAACGCGACGTACACTCCAGAACTGTGACGTAAGCCAAATATACCCTAAATATCTCTTACATAACTTAGAGATAAATTTCGAAGGATTCGGTATGGCGAAAACATGTTTATTTGAACTAAAGAACTAATTACGACAAAACTGCGAAACGAACGTTGGCGGCCGCCCGGATAATATTTAATCCCACAAATATTCTGTTATGATTAAAATTTTATTTTAATCAGGTTCGTGTTGAAAAATAAATTAAAACGCTTAAAAACGTTATTTTTCAAGTTTAAGCGCATACCGTGTGTTCCTACGCGACACAATGCTTACACTGCAAAACGCAGACAACGCAGCAAACCCAGGAATATGCCAGGAATATACCAGGAATATACCAGGAATATGCCAGGAATACACCAGGAATATGCCAGGAATATGCCAGGAATATACTAGGAATATACCAGGAATATGCCAGGAATATACCAGGAATATGCCAGGAATATACCAGGAATATGCCAGGAATATGCCAGGAATATACCAGGAATATGCCAGGAATATGCCAGGAATATGCCAGGAATATGCCAGGAATATGCTAGGAATATGCTAGGAATATGCTATATGGAAGGTCTATAAATACCACCATTTCATCACTCCATCTTCACTTCCCTCTCTCCCTCCCTTGTTCTCGGCCCAACCAAGCACCACCGCCACCCTCATTTTCCAACTCATCCATCCATTCCAAGGTGATATTGAGGAGTAAGAAGGCTACTAACGAAGCTCGGTGCAAGCGGATCTTGAAGGACCTTCTTCATTTGCTTTTATCCACCTCTTTTGTCCTCTTGAACTCCCCTAGCCTTGTGCTAGTAGTAAGTGCTTCTAAACATCTTCTTGTTCTCGTTTATGATGGTTAATAGATGATTTAATGGCTAAAAATCATAAACACTAAAGATCACCAACTAAAAGTCTTGTAAAATGATGAACTTAATGGATAAAAGGAAAGTAATGGTGTAAAATTTGTTAAACTTGTTGTGTGATGATTATTTTGTGTTGTTTAATGCTAGTAGTAGTTCGGATCGTCATCTAACCCGGTTAGGTTATGTTCATAGAGCATGGACTAGTGTATGTTAAAGTATAAAAAGGGCAAGATGATGAACACTACTACATAATAACATCAACTTGCGTAAAAGGAATTTTTCTTGTAAAATGAAGTTCTAAACTAGTAGATCTAAAGATCTACAAGTGGTATTTTTGAAAAACCAACTGTAAGACGAAACCATGTTTTAAAACCGGATCTTTCATGAAATAGAGGTGTTTTTGTGAACAAACAAGTGTGTGGACACTAGTGTAACAAAAGTTTTAACAAAGAAATAATTTTCGCAAAAACCGACTAGAAGTTGTAAAACTTCATATTCTTTAAAAATAAGATTTCCAAGAAACCGACTTTATTTTTAGAGATGGAAAAACCTACTAAATGTGTTGAAGAGTTACTACATAATTTTACACAACTTGCAAGTTCATGTGTATGCGATTTGTGTTTATTTTGACTAGTTTGATATTTGAAGATGGTATTTTAATGATGGAAAAATTGATTGGTTGAATTTTAAAAGAAAATGATACACTAGTAAGCGTGGCCACCTCCAGTTACAGAGGAAACACTGGCGAAATTTTTCCAGAAAATAACACTTACAATATTTTTGGTGACAAGTGTTATGAATATATTTTTGACTTGTTTTCCAAACAAACTTCGCCATGATTTTTATTACAAAATTTCCAAACATCGGAGGTGGATTTTCATAAATAAAACTTGTTAAATATATATTTAGAATATATATTTATCGCTTGTGTGATTATGTGATTATTTTGTGAACTAGGTATATATTATTTTTAGAGTAAAAATAATATGACTTGGAGATACTCGTAACGAGTAAAAATACAAAAATACACCTACAACATACAAGATACATAATTCGGGTGCAAAGTGCAAAATACAAAAAGCTTATATTTATTTTTGAGAAAATAATATAAGTAAGACATTTAGTTAAAAATATAAAATATTTTTAACACAAGAAAATATACACAGAAGAGAGTGACTGTACTTGTGCGACGCACACAGAAGAGAGTGACTGTACTTGTGCGACGCAAGTCTAGTGACTAACGTTAAGAAAACGCGTATAGGTTACGACGTTAATTAAGCAAATCCGGTGAAGTTTACGACGCACAGGAACGCAAAGTTGTGAGTTCATGCTCCCCCTTTTCTTTAAACTGTTTTTAGTTTTATAACTCGGGGGTGAAATACATGTTACAAATACTTTAATATTTACAAATTGGTATGTTGTGTACTGAAACGAGAAGTACTCTTGGCGAAAACTAGTGCCAAGAATTGATACGAGAAATCGTGTCACGAATAGGGTACCATAAGCACCATTAATCGTGTACATACTAAGACCGCAGAACAAAAGGTTAGATCTAATGGGTTTCAGGGCAGCCCCACTCTTGGTGACAACTAGAACAAAGTAGTGTTTTTGTGTCTCAGTCGTGAATCGACTATAGAAAAATGCCTATGGTTTGGTGACTTCCTATGTCGTGTCACATGTTAATGGCTTTGCAACCCATTAACACTTGATACATATAGAGATACTTGACTCATTCATGAATACGCGTTTTGAAACAAAATACATACCATGTTTTTCATACAAAGTATACAAACGTTCAATACAAAAACTGCATGAATTCACACCAACATTATGTTGATGTTTTTCCAAAACTCACATGTATTTCAGGTAATTAAAGGTGGATGTGCGCGCGGTCTTACTTATGCTCGTGGATGTCGCTATGTTTTATTTTCGCTAAATAAAGTTGTAACTCTTAAGACAATATGCTATCACGTGTTGTAAACACTTGACTTATGTTTTGGTAATGTAATGTTTGAAGTTATTTTGAGCATATAGTATGTTTACCTTTCGTATGCAATGAGAACCTTTCATGATCACACCTCGTGCTTCCGCCGCAGAAAGGGGTGTGACATAAAGCAGTGTAAAGTATTATACGAGGACTAGGCTATTGCTTCCAAAAAATCAGAAGTCCTGGTATAATACCCCAGATATCATCAAGCACATAGACCTAGTATGTCAGAAATAGAAAGCCTTTCAAACAAGATTTCAGGGATTACCTATATATCCGAGAGATGTTCCCCACGAAATAAGCAAGTTGTGTTTTTTATGTTTATATCCCGAAAAGTCTACTAAGTGTGTAAAAACCTACCGGCATATCATCAGGAAGACTGCTTAATGCTTTTTAAACATTATATATCTTTAGCATACTGCAACTGTCTAGCTGATGTACTATCATTTCCTCTTTTTACACAGACTCTTTTTGGTTTTCTATTGTTTTTGGATTTTGAAAATATCTCATGTTTTTGAATTGTTGCATTTTTTTTTGTTTTTGTATTTTCTGAAAATATTATCTATCTCCCCCTAAATACCAAAACAACTAAAAATACGACAAACCAAAGAAGTTTGCTTTTCAACATCCTCTGTCTCGGTATTCTCATCAACGCCAAGTATCTTCTCCGCATCCGACAACAATTTCATACCATTTAGTTTTAAAAGATATTGAAAATGAACTTTATCGAAAGCTTTGGTATGTAAATCTGCCTTTTGTTCGTCGGTGTGGATTTTGTCAATTCGTATAAACTTCTTCGCGAAGCAATCTCGGATGAAGTGATGACGAATTTCTATATGTTTGGTTTTAGTGTGATGTACCGGATTTTTTGTTATGTTTATTGCAGCCTCATTATCAACAAAAATAGGTGAAGTAAGAAATTGCAAACCGTAATCGCGCATCTGTTGCTGAATCCACAGGATCTGAGAGCAGCAGCTGCTTGCAGATACGTACTCTGCTTCACATGTTGAAAGAGCAACAGAGGTTTGCTTCTTACATTGCCAAGTGACCAATCGGGGTCCAAAGAATTGGCATCCTGCAGTTTTTGATTTTGCGTTAAGCTTGCAGCAACCAAAGTCAGAATCTGAGTATCCTTCAAGCATAAAGTTACCATCTTTGGGATACCACAACCCCAGTGTTGGAGTTCCTTTCAGGTAGCATAGGATCCTCTTGACGATAGACATGTGTGAGGCTCTAGGACTCGACTGATAACGGGCCTCAAGGCATGTCGGGTACATGATATCGGGTCTGGATGCTGTCAAGTACATCAGCGAACCGATAATTGAGCAGTATAGCGTCTCGTCCACCTTCTCTCCGGTGAGATCAGGGTTGATACCATGATTGGTTGCTAATGGGGTGGATATTGGAGCAGTTTTAGACATCTCAAATTTCTCCAGAACATCGTAAACATACTTCGTTTGATGTATGAAGGTTCCCTCAGGCATATGGTCGACTTGCAGCCCTAGGAAGAACTTCATCTCACCCATTGACGACATTTCGAACTTCTGCTTTATTACCTTCTCAAAGTCTTTGCAGAGTTCATCATTTGTTGACCCAAAGATTATATCATCAACGTAAATTTGTACAATCAGTAAGTGCCCATCGACTTCGTTTGTGAAGAGGGTAGCGTCCACTTTTCCTCGAATAAAACTGTTGGCAAGCAAGTGTTGAGAGAGCGTCTCGTACCAGGCTTTCGGGGCCTGATGCAAACCATACTACGCTTTGTCTAGCAAGTAAACCTTGTCTTTGTGGATTGGGTCAGTAAAGCCCGGTGGCTGACCGACGTAAACCTCCTCTTTCACTTTTCCGTATAGAAACGCCGATTTGACATCTAACTGGTACACTTTAAATCCTTTCCATGAAGCGAAAGGAAGGAAAATTCTGATTGCTTCAAGTCGAGTAACTGGAGCATAAACCTCGGTGAAGTCTATTCCCTCTTGCTGACTAAAACCCTGGACTACGAGTTGAGCTTTGTTTCTGACAATCACTCCTCGGTCGTCTCTTTTGCATTTGAACACCCATTTTGTATTTATCTTCCGGTGTCCATCAGGTAGGTCCACAAGCTTCCATACACCAAGTTTCTCGAATTGACTCAGCTCCTCTTGCATTGCATTGACCCATGAATCTTCCATCAGTGCTTCCTTGTAGGTTCGCGGTTCGATATGCGAAATAAAGCAACTGAGTGAGAATTCAGTTTGTAATGGAGCAATTTTAGTATAAAAGCAAGTAAGCCCATGGTCAATCTGGCTTCTTGTGCGAACTCCTGATTGTAGTTCTCCTATTATCAACTCCTCGGGATGGTATGAAAGAGTCCTCGGCATAACTTTACCAGGAACATCCACCTCGCCTTCCAAATTAGTAACATTCTGGTCTGCAACTTGTTCATTGTCAATAATTGTCTGATCTGAAGATTGGATTTGCTCCCCCTCAGATTCTGAATCACCACAATCAAAAGTAGGAATATCATCAGATTCTGAATTATCATTATTGACCACCGCCTTATTTTCAGGAGCAGGTTCGCGTTCTGAAGTAGTCGGAGTTTGCTGAACTTCATCATTCTCTTCAGCATGACTGGGACCAGCTTCATCATCATTGGAAGTTTGTTGTTGACGTGTAGAAGACCTTGCTGGAAATCTTCCTTGAGATGCTTCATATTCTCGTAAAATATCCAAATCATCAAAGAACTCTAGCTCTTCTTCTAACTCGAATGAATCCCATAAGGCATCGTAATTGAATCGCCATGAGTCTGCGGGCTTCTGTGGAGGCATAGTATAGCCTTGACATTCAACATGTTGTGCTTCCATGATCCTTTTGAGACTTGGAACAAAGACTCATCTGAGTGGACTTGAATATCCCACGAAGATACCTTCTATGCTCTTTGAACCAAAATTTCCATCGGGATCTAGAACTGTAAAGGGTGACCCGAATGACTCTAAATACTCGAGATTAGGCTTACGATTGTTGATCAACTCGAAACATGTCTTGTTGTGCTTCTTCACAGTAAGTACCCTGTTGAGTGTATAGCAAGCGGCTGATACTGCTTCTGCCCAGAAATTAATTGGTAACTTGGAATCAGCTAGCATCGTTCGCGTCGTTTCGATCAGTGTTCTATTCTTTCTTTCTGCGACTCCATTCTGTTGCGAAGTATATGGTGCGCTGAACTCTTGCAATATACCTCGTCGATCACAGAATTCCTCCATTCTGTTGTTTTTGAATTCTGTACCATTGTCGCTTCTTAGTCTTCGAATGCGGGTTTGGTACAAATTCTCTATCTTCCTGAATAACCTCAACAAATTCTCAAATGTCTCGTCTTTTGACTTCAGGAACGTCATCCACGAGAATCTCGAATAGTCATCAGTGACAACCAGGTAATAAAGATCACTGGTAATGCTCTTGACATTCCCAGGACCAAAGAGATCCATGTGAAGTCTTTCTAGTGGCTTCGAGACTGAGTTCATCTTTCTACCAGGATGGGATTTCTTTCGTTGTTTTCCTTTTATGCAACTGATACACTCCCCTTCCAGATGAAAACTCTTCAAGTGAACACCTTTTACTAAATTGTTATGCACCAGGTGGTTCATCTTGCATAGGTGTATGCGACCCATCTTTCGGTGCCACAACTCTGACTCCTTTTCAGTAGCTCTTTATACGAAGCACTGGGGTTGACCCGTGGTAGTCATAGCAACGCTCATATCCAACACGTACAAATCATTAACTCGTGGTGCTCGCATGATGATCCACTCCTCGGGGATGACAAACCCCGGCTTCAGGATCAGACATTCCTTGTCAGTAAAATGAGTTGAATACATTCCGTCACAAATTTGAGAAATTCTAAGTAGATTGTTCTCCATATCTGCTATGTAATTGACTCTTTCAAACGTGATTACACCATTTGATAATGTCCCTTCCCCAACAATACGTCCTCCCTGATTTCCTGCGAATCCGACGTATCCACCGTTGAAACCTCGAACATCGTATAACAGGGCTTTTCTCCCCGTCCTGTGCCGGGATGCTCCACTATCCATAATCCACTTTGATATAGATCTCGGGAGCTCCTGCACATTTCACAAACATTTTAGTTAGATTTTGAAGCAATCCAAGCCTCATTTGACTCGGGTAGCTTGACGTTAAGGTGAATTTTCTTGGTGTACAGTGGTGGGAAATTCTTGTCATTCATTTTCAAGCTTTCCTCAGACCCAACCTCAACCTCTTTGTATAAGAAAAATTCGTCTTTCGGAGGTTGACCAGATGGTTGGTCTTTCTTTGGAACATACTTTTTCCCTGGTGGGGTAGAAGTTTGTTTCTCCAACTTCTCAAAAAAATCCAAAGGTACATTCATCTTGACTGGTTTAGTCGTAGATGATTGTTTTTGCAGAATCAAAAACCTTTGATTTTGGAACACTTAATGTCTTAGCCTCAGATTTTGGCTTCCAAGTTTGTTGTGGAGAAGCAACCCGTTTGTAAAATTTATCAGTTTTCTTTACCGACTGTTTTACGGGTTCAGTTTTGATTTTAATGTTTTCATTTTTCAAAATCTTCTTCTCAACAAACATTGGCGCTTTGCCTTTGACATCATTTTTCTTTCTTGGATTCTCAACAACCACAAACTTAGGTTTTGAGTTGGTGCACTTTCGTGCAATGTGTCCAACTTCGTTACATTTAAAGCACGTGCGGGTGTCAACAACCCGACTTTTCCCTTCATTCTGAGGCTGTGACTCCTTCTTTGCAAAGAATTCTTCATTTGATTTCGAAAAGATTTCCGATTCTTGTTCGGAAAGTGAACTTGAACTTTTTACAAACACTTTCTTTTCGATAAACTTTTTGTTTTGAAGGTTCCTATTTTGATTGTTCTTACCACCCTGATAACCACCCGACCATCTGTTTTGGTTGTTATTGTTAAATCGTGGTGGTACAAAAGGTTTTTTATAGTAAGATTTATCCTTTTCAAAGTTCAAAAACCTTTTGGAACTTTTTAACCTTTCAATTTCAGAAACCTCAATTTCAACAAGTTTGAAAACTTGTTTCAACTTATCGACATTCACATTCTCAATTGGGTATTCAATATCCAAGTACAACTTATCAGAACCAGACATCTTGTACATGACAAGATTAGGTTCGTCACTTGAGTTGTTCTGGGATTTTGATTTCGGAATGTAATTATTCGGAAAACATTCTTCATCTTCAATCGAATCACTGTCTGATTTCAAAACCTTTTCAACAACATTCTTTACGACTTCAGATTGAACACTATCTTCATCGGATAATGAAGTGAATGTGACATCAATTGTTTCTGGAAGTTTTACATCATTTGTTTTCTCACTTATTTCATCTTCATTAACCAACCCGGACTGTTTCTTAGAAAAATTGTTAAGCACAGGCGGTGGAACTTGATGATAACCCACCCCCGTTCCATCTGAGTAGACATCTTCACCAGCTTTATTCTTCCCAATTGGTTTGGGAGCAATGTGTTGAAGAACAAAGCTCGCGGAGTTGTAACTATTCAATTTCAGATTAATTCTTTCATTTTCAATCTTAGCTTCTTGGAACTGAAGCTTAAGATTTGCGATCTCGTCCAATTGCTGGTTGATTTGTCTTTCCTTTGCCTGAAGAACTCCAGACAAATGAACATTTTCTTTGTAAGTTTTACCATTTCACTCATCAGAATTTTTTACTGTTCTTTTCAACTTTTCATAATTTTCAGAAATTTGTCTGTTTTCAAGAACTAACTTCTCATTTTCTTTCTTAAAACGTTCAACATCAGTTTTATCTATTTCAATCCTTTCTGCTAATTCTTTTATTCTCTCATTTGAAGCTCTAAGCAATTTATCTCGATTTAAGATTTGTTTTTGAACCATTTTGACTTTTTCAACCAGATCTTGGGTCTTTTTCAGTGTGAGATACGCATGTGTGCTGCAAACTTTGCACTCTTTGGTGCAATTTTTGCAATCACTCTCTGATTTGGCGTAATCAGTCTTACCTGATTCACTGGTTGAACCATTACTACTGACCTTGCTTGTTGACTCGGACGCAGATTTGGAATCTACCTCTAGTTCCTTTGCCAAAAGCACTTTATCGGCCATTTTTGTCAGGTTTTCTGCTGTCATTTCCTTTGTAGTATCGATGATCCCATCGTCTACCTTCATTGACTTCAGCCTTTCTTCTTCGGCTTTCTTTGCAGCATCTCTCTCTGTTCATCTTCTTGCTTTAAAGATTCTATGAGAGTTTCAAGTTTGAGTGATGATGGTTCCACAATTATGTTGCCTTTCGGATCCAAATAGCATTCACGATCAGGATCCCATCTATTTTCTCTTTTGGCTTCTTTCCAAGCTGCATAGTTTTTATCCTTCATATGTAATGCTAACATCTTTCGATAGTTGTATTTTTTGCTCTTCAGTTCGTGTATCTTCTTTTGGATGAAGTTATGCCATGAATGCAAAGCCAACTGCATCATCTTCTGGAAAGAACTCACTCCAATCGAAACCTTCATCATCCTGAATCACATCTAAAGCTCTCGACTTATCCTTTGGAGTCTCTTCGATTTGCTTCATTCTGGGTGGCTCTTCACGATTTCGGTGATACACAGCTTTCTTATAGTAGTTGTCATGAAAAGGATTAGCTGTTTCATCCACTGCAGAGTTTATGCATTCCCGCTTGAAGTGCCCCCTTTGTTTACACTTGAAGCATGTCACTTTAGATTTATCAAAACCTAGTTTTGTCGAAGGCCCTCCAATGGAATTGCTTCCCGTGATCTCTATAAACCGTTGTGCTCTCCTGATTATGCTTGCCATACACCATCATATATCGATCAATTCCATTTCTTCAGGATCAATCTGGTCATAATCCTCTTTTGTCAGATTTGTATTTCCGATTTTTCCGGCAACCAGACTTTCATATGATTTTAAGATCGAAGCAAGAAACACTATTTGTTGTTTTGCTGTCTCTTCATTGAAGTTTTGAGCATTGTTCAGGTTCACAGCGATATTACATTAAAACACATTTTTGGGAACATTTTGTTGTTGCTGACTGCTTGGAACAGACGAAGAAGAACCTCCATGATAACCACTACTTGGTGATGAACTGCTGCTTTGCTTTTCTTGATTCATCGTGTTTGAACTTTCAGCAGTGAATGCGGTTCTTGGCGATGTGGTTTTTGGAATCATACTACCCCTGTAGTAGAGATCGACATTCTGTTGATATGGAGTATTGTTCACTTTGTTCATTTTCTTGATTTCTAGTTCATGACTCTCGAATCTTTCAATCAACCAGTCAACTATCATTTCTGACATTGCTTTTGTGTTTTTCAGAACTCTACCATAGTATTGCCAATCTTTCTCTTCTGGTAAAGATTCAAACAGCTTCTCAACCATCTCTTCTTCAGTAACTGTGATGCCATGTCTAGCAAGTTCTATCTTCAAATAACAGAACTGCTCAATCATCTTTAATACATTTTCATTCTTCATACATGCAAGAAAGTCAAACTCTTTTTTCAGCAGACGTTTCTTGTTTCTTACAATCTCTTCTCCTCCAATACACTTCTTTTCTAGCTTAGCGCACAAATCCTTTGAATTATCGTAGCTAATCAAAGAAATAATATCGTCTCTGACGGATTGATGTAACAGGGCTATACACTTTTGTTCAGTGATAAACAACTCTTGTTCATTTTCAGCCAGGTTTTCAAAATCTCGTCTTCCAATATCATAACCGTTCTTCATACACTTCCAACTCAGGTAAGCAAACGCTTTCAACCAACCATCAAATCTGCTTGCCTAATGGTTGTAGTCTTCAATCGCCATCAGCTTCGGTGGTTTATTATACGTTCCATAGGCGTTGTCGACACTAAGAGAATCTGCAATCACCTTTTTCGGATTTGTGTGTGGAGGTGGTGTTCGTGTTTTTCGATGTCTCTCCAGTGTTGTACGCGAAGATGTCGTTGAATGGGTTCAAGAAATCGTCTCCCATTTTGAAGTACCTGAAAAGTTCAAAAACTTAGAAAAATTTTCTCAACTTTCAAAAATTTGAAAATTACTGCTCTTGGATCGAATGGTGATCCGATCAAGTGGTGATTCGATCGGATGACACAGGAGAAAGGTAAACCAAGTCCAAGTGTCGGATAGCACAAGTGTCGGATAGCAAGTATCGGATGACAAGTGTCGAATGGCTATCCAGTCGGATGGTGATCCGATCGGATGGTCATTCGATCGAGTGACACTTGAATCTCTAAAAACTCTTAAACCACAAAGCCAATCCGATCGGATGGTGATCCGATCGAACGAGCACTGACGTCAGCAAAGATATAAGAACATAATCTAGTCTAATCCGATCGGATAGCTATCCGATCGGGTGAATGACGTCATCTTGTGCGAAGAACTCAACATAGTTTTTGATCGATTTGATTAAGTTTTAGTCCGAATTTTTCAATGAAACTTTGTAGGATTGTTCTATGTTCAATTCCGATTCGATTGATATCAATTTTACTCAAATTCGTCCGTGAAATCTTGCTTAATTTTGAGTTTTTCTGGTTTTAAGGTGTGAAAATGTAAAAACTGCAAGAAATGAAGGAGAAGATGAAGAAACCATCAGAATCTCCGGTGAGATTTGACAGAAATCGGCAAAAAATCGCTGAAAACTCGGTGAATTTGCTGTTGTCGTCTCCGATCCAACCTCCTGTGGCTCTGATACCACTTGTTAGGCCGTTTCGCAGGATCTGTTCGAGTAGAACGTGGCAGAATCGATCAGAATCGAGGTGCAGAATCCCTCGATAACGTCTGAGAATCAACAACGATAAGTTCAACGTTTAACGCGTCTGATTTCATTGAATGATAGTGAAAATACAGAAGTTCCGGTAGAAAGTCAGACAGACAGAGCTTCGCTACAATGATCAGCGAAAGGTCCTAAACAACTAGCACTAACTAGCTATTTATAGGCAATCAGGGAAGGTAATAGTGTCACCCGGTCAGATGGTCATCCTATCGGATGGTCATCCGATCGGATGGCCATCCATTCGATTGACAGACGTCGCCCGACGGATTTCACTTTAACAGTTAAATGTCGTTCCCTGATCTGTCTAAACATACAAATACATATAAGTACATACATATACAAAAATATTCAAACAGGACAAAATACAAGACTCGATGCAGACGGAAGTTACAAACATATGTACTAATAGACAGGAAAGTCAAAAACCTTAAACGCAAGAGATTAGTTCTAGTCAAAGTGAAATGAGATTCCAAAAGAGGAATAGAGTACACTTTGGAGCTTGAATCAGAGATGCAGAAGAAATATCCACACCTGTTCCAGTAGACCTCGAAGACGAGTTCTAAAACAAGGTGGGGAGGATATAACAACCCTCCTAAAAATATTTCCGACACCCCTAATATATTTAGAACGCCTCAATATGTCTTATAATACACCCCGTATACGAGATTTGGCCTTAAATACCTTTATTTTTATAAAAATTAATTAAAAACAAAATATGAGCATCTCTGGCGGGCTGCGAAGACTTACTCTTCGTCTTACGCGGGCCGCGATAACTATAGGTCAGGGCGACACCCTGAGTTGCCACGTGGCCTAACACACGGACAAGCTACACTTGTGATTCGACACAGCTAGGCCCTACGTACCCTAGCTCGCAGTCCGCGTAGAAGTAAGCCAAGGCTTACGCGGGGTGCAAGAAAGCCAAGATCAGACCCTATAAATAGGATCGATCGGCCTTCAGTCCCAACTCGTTTATATTTTGAATTCTCTCTCTCTCTCTTTTCTATAGTGTAGAAGCTATAATCGGGTATTATACCCACTAAAGTAGTGAAGCTTTGCCTTGTTGTAAGTATTTTAACCCCCAGTTACGTATTAGATACGCTGCCCGATTGATATAGTGCTCCGTAATGGATGTCGAGGTTGTTAGTGCATTTATGTCTATCGCCTCTGTCAATACAAATCATAGGGGAAATCTGAACAAGTCAAGCTCTAATATTGTAAAATATGTAGGAAATCAGCAAGGTGAAATTATTGTAAATAAGGAGAACTTCCTTATAAGTCTTGGCCTATTAATAGAGAGACTTAGTTTAGATTTAGAACTTTTGCCATTTTAGAGATTGGAGAGCATAGGAGCTAGAGAGAGAAAGGCAAAAGGTTATTCAAGTTACTTTGTACGATTTCATATCTTCAATCGAATCACAGATTTAGTATGGTTTTCGTGTTCGGTCCACGCATGTGTACGGATTCCGCACGTCACACGTGTCGATACGCAATCGTTACGGAGTCGAAAACCGATCCTACAAGTGGTATCAGAGCAGGAGCTCGATTGCACGGATCAAACACATAAAATCGCACAAGATTTCATCAGATTCAGATCAACAATTTATCCAGATTTGTCAAATTTCTTCATTTTTATATCTTCTTCACTTTTGGACTTAAAATCACAAAATTAACATGGCTTTTATGGTTAAAATTGGCTAATTTTTGGATATTATATGTGAAAATCATAACCTACAAAATTTCAGATCAAAATTCCAAGTATTTTGAGAGAAATCAAGATTTTTCTGTCCGATTCAATAAACATGTTGGCTGTTGTTCTTAGTGATGTTCACCGATCGGATGGCCATCCGATCGGATGACCATCCAACCCACATCACATTTGTTTGATACATAGTGTCAAAGTGTCAGATTGCTAATCGAACGATTCGCCATCTGATCCACGTGCATTAAATTCAGTTTTGATTAAGTGTCAAGTATCGAGTGGCAATCCGAACGGATTGTCATCCGATCCTAAACACTTTATTTGTTTGTTTAACAGGTTTAAATATCGGATAGTACATTGTCGGATCACCATCCGATCCACAACATTTTGTGTAAATCATCGGATCACCATCCGACACTTGGTGTTGTAAACTCTCGGATCACCATCCGATACTTAGTCAATATCATACAATCGTCGAGTGACAATCTGTACGGATTGCCATCCGATTCACTACAAGCTTGGTTTTTGTGAATTGAGGTCATATCGTCGGATAGCTATCGGATCGATTCACCATCCGACACTTTTCATCCATTATACATTTGACTTGATTTAAGGTTCATCTATCGAGTGACAAATCGTTCGGATCACCATCCGATCCTCTTGAACTATTGTCAAGTGTTGGATCTCTAACCGATACTTAGAGAATTCAATTCACACATTACATTTTGTTAAAGTGTCAATCGTCGAACGGCAATCCGAACGGATTGCCATCCAACACCCAACTGTCATTAAACCTTTGACTTATGTTGACCATATCCGATCGAAGTGCGATTCGACCGGATTGACATCCGATCCAAGTGAACCGATCCAAAGTCATCCGATTGACTTTCGTTGACCTTGTTCGATCGGATACAGATCCGATCCAACTGTCTGTTAATTTTTAAAACTGATCATTAGTTTGATCGTTTGCAGGTGATTCAAGTTGAAAAACGAAGAGTTGTACGACATGGCTGAAGAGTTTTACAACACTTTTTACAAAGCTTTCACATCAGAATCTTCGGAAACTTCAACCGTTACACCAAAAACCATAACGAAAGCAATCAATGATAACATTAAACATGATAACTTCTATGGGACTTATTCGAAACCACCTAAACTTAACAACATAGAAGATTACACACTGAACTGGACAAAGGCATATGCTCACGAAAGCTGGTTTTGTTTGGAGTTTGGATATAGCCGACCGATAAACGATAAGCATGAAGAGATTCATCTCAATGATCTTTCCGATGAAGACAAACGAAAATTTTCATACGAACAGAAAATGATTGCATTGATTCAGCAATCTATCAGAAATGATATTTTCTCTTTGTTAGTTCATGATGGTTCTTCAAAATCGGTTTGGGAAGCTTTAAGGGTAAAAGCTGAAGGGGGTAAACAAATTAAAAAGAACAAAATTGCTTTATTAAAAAAAGAGTTTGATTTGTTTGATAGTCTAAAAGGAGAGTCGGTGAGACAAATGATTGAGAGATTTTGTCATCTAAAAATTGAGCTTGATAGGTTTGGAATTGTAAAAACACGTGAGGAAATCATAGACAAAATCATTGAAGTGTTACAACGAGCTGATCAGTGGCAAACGTTTGTGTTTATTTTGAAAAACGATGTGTTGTATGAAACAATTACTCTCGATGTGTTGATTGAAAAAATTGAAACTCATGAGCTTGAATTGCAAAAACAGAACAAGATGAGTAGTTCTTCACATCAACAGAATGTCGGTCTTTACTACAAGGGCAGTGTACCATCGGTGACAGTTAGTGAACTGATAAAGACTGCATACAGTGTTGAAAAGATGAAAGATTCACATAAAAGCTCATCAAGCTACGATCCAGGATATCATTCATCATCAACAACATCAAACTCTGAAGAACCTGAAGAGATTCTCTGCAACATCGGTTTAAAGCTAAAGAAGTCTTCAACAATGAACATCAACGCTGCTAAACAACAAATGAGTCTTCTATGATCAATTCTGGAATCATATGAAGATCTGGTAGCCGGAAAAATTGGAAATTCCGAACTGACAAAGGAAGATTACGACCAGATCGATCCAGAAGAGATGGAACTCATTGATCTGAGATGGTGTTTAGCAAGCTGCATTCGAAGAGCTCAGCGGTTCACGGATATTACTGGCAGAAAATCAATCTGTGGACCATCAACAAAGCTGGGATTCGACAAATCAAAAGTGACCTGCTTCAAATGCAAGCAAAAGGGTCATTTCAAAAGAGAATGAAGAAACTCTGTTGTTGAAGAAACAGCTAATCCGTTTAAAGAAGATTACTATCAAAAGGCGATCTATCACTAGAACAGAGAGGAATAACCAAGGTTGAAACAAATTGAAGATAATCCTGAAAAGGAGAAATCAAGAGCTTGTGTTGTGATTCAAGATGATGAAGGGTTTGACTGGAGCGAATTCCTTCTAGAAGATGATCTTGTTGATGATCGGTTCACAGCACATGGCAGAACTATATCAAAGAACAAACATCGTGCACTTGTTGCTGAGATAAAGGAGAGAAGTCGAGAAGAAATTCTGAAAGAAAAGACTGAAAGAGAAAGATTCTTTGCTGGTTGTCGAATTGAGAAAATGCATGAAGAGTACGAGGAAGCAAAGTACTATGGGAGATACGACAAGAAGAGAGATTGCTACATCAACAAAAATGGTGATCCTGTCGTTCATCGAAAGGAAGTGGTGTTTGATGATGTTCTTGCAGTAATCCCTCTGTCTGGAGAATATTACTCAAATGTAAAAGATAAAACTTATCTAAAAAGGCTGGACAAGATAATTCGTGATGTGATGACAGCAAGTCTGAAGAAGAGGGATGAAGAAAGAATGAAGAAGAATGTTGATGAGTTGGTGAATGATTTAAAGAAGGTAGCTGAGGAAGAGAAAGAAAAGAAAGACGAAGCAGTTGCCGAAGAAGCGGTTACTAAAAAACAGCAGAATGAAGAAGATCAGAAGAAGAAAGAAGAAGTTGATGAAAAGGTTGAGAGTTCAGTTGAAGTGAATGATGATGGTGGTGGTGTTGGTGAGGAACAGAAGAAGAATGAAGCTGTTCAGACACAAACGGAAGAGAAAACCGAGATGCCAATCACTGAGGTAAATACTTCAACTGATTCTGAATTCATAAATAAAATTGTTGAACAGTGCAAGAAAATGCATGGAAACGTGCAGTGCTTGTACTGAAAAAGATGAAAAACTCAGAAGAAGAGACATTGAATTTACTAAAATCGAAGAAGTTTTCAAAAATAAATGCAAAGAGATGTTAGAAAACGAAAAAGTTTTGAAAGATAATGACGAAAAGCTAACACTAAAAAGCAAGCTTTTGGAAAAAGAAAATGAAATTTTAAAAGAAAAAGTTTCAAAAATGACTGATGAGTGTTTCCAAAAAGAAAATGCATTTCAAGAAATGAAAAAGGAATACGATTCAATAAAACTTGCTTACCATATCACAAAAGAATCATATGAAGACGTGAAGAGTCAAATGAAACTTGTTCAATCGATATTGAAATATTGTTCTGAAACATCTGATATGCTTAAGCGTCAGTATTCAATAAAGCAACAAGTTGTAAATTCTTACATTGAAGATGTTGCTAAGCTAAAGCGTAAAATAGCTGATTTAGAACAAGATAACAACAAGTTACACAGTTATCACGCTTCCTCATATGTTCTTGAACGCATTTTCAATCTAAAACAGGATGGTAAAGATTCTGAGCAAAACAAGAAAGAAATTGGCTTGGAATATCATCGGGTTCCACCACTGGAAAAGTTCGCATTTTATGATGATGAAAAGGTGGAAAAAGCTTTCAACATGGTTGATAAATTGCCAGATAACATTGATGTAACCTATTCCATATCTGATGATTCTAGTGATTCAGAGGTGGTAGGTAAGGTCGTTGAAAGTGTTTTGAAAGAAGAGTCGGTTGAAACAGGTAAATCTGAATCACAAGATGAAAATGAAGGTAGTTTTCATTAAGGTTATCTGAAAAACTCAAAATCTGAGAAAAAGACGAATGATGATTCAAAAGGATTGGTATATACCATGATTGGATCAGACAAATTATTCTCAGATCTTGAAGTCCCGATTCAGAATGTGATTTCAGAAAAGATTGACAAAGTTTTCAAGATGGTTGAAATTGAAAAATCTGAGATTCCAAAGTTTGCTAGAAAGAGTCACAAAACTTTTTATAAAGACATTTGGTATGTTTGACAGAGTAGTACATTCATTAACATTGATCACGCCGCTCCGTAGTATGTAATAGCGCTATAGGACTTGACAAATCCCGTTCCCACTTTCTAGGTATTTCGTTAGGGGAATGACAGAATCCGAATACATTTTTTATAAACCTTGATCCTGATAAGGGTTTATCCGACAGTCTCAAGGCTTGAGTGTATGCTATAGACAAACCACATAAATGTTTATATCAATAAAAGCAATGGTTTTCAAAACATAACTTTTGTTTTAAACTTTGGTTTATTCAATGACTTTGTTTTGTACATGACATTTGATTACATAAGACATTTGTTATACACGACATTATGCATTTGGCTTGAGTAAATACTAATTATTCTCCATACAAAACAAGGTTTATACTGGACATTTGACATTTGACATTGGTTATACATGACATTGACATATTTTATACAAAATATTTTCACTTGGTTATTTACTTAACCATACATCATTCTTTTATATCATTTGATTTTCATATGATTTTATAAAAGAAGACATTTTTATAAGGTTCATGACTACTTTTCGTTAAACATTTCTTTTAACCTTTAAAGTCATGAATCTTCAACAGCAATCCTATGTTACTCACAGGCATTTTTATGCTGACGTATTTACTTTCACATATGTTTCAGGAGCGAGCGTTTGATGTGAGCGAGCTACATTTAGGGAAACTTGGGCCTTAGCAATCTAAAATCAAGAAAGTTATCGTCTTTTATGTTGTGTGTTTTGTTTGAACTAAGACAATGTAATAATTTAAGCTTGTAAAACTTAACTTTAATTATCATGTGTTTTGAAACAATAATTCTGCCACACGACTCCCCGACGTTTCCGTCGCGGTTTGTTGTTTTACGCGGTCAGGGTGTTACAGAAGAGTTGGTATCAGAGCTCATGGTTATAGGTAATTAGGTTATTAGTAAAATTTTGACCTAGACTATAACCTATCAAGAACCCTAACACAAGTTACCTTGTGTTTAGATCTTAAAACAATACTATCACCTATCCTTAGGTGATTACCAAAACAAGTACACAAATCTAAATTCTATTTGAAAATCGATCATCTATCCTTAGATGATTTGTTTTTAGGCTTCATGCCTTTAAAGTTTTCAAATCTCATCAAAGTTTGGGTCTTAATAATGTGAACATGTGCAATCCGGAAGGGTGGGTGCCTGTACCCTGAGTTTTCTGTCTAAGGCTAGAGTGTTCGTACAAATCCACATAATCGGACCAGTCACTCTTACCTGGGAACTCTTGGGGTGAGTGTCCACTTATAGGCTAAAGCATGTCTTCATTATGCATTATGTAGACCTATTTACTTTGATTAGTCACTGTGTTGTTTGTTTGTTTTGAGTAATGGACAAATGACCATCTTCCTTTGTTTTGTCGATGTTTTCAATACTCCTTTTGATTGTCTTATGTCAATCTTACACATTTCCTTGTGTTCCTTTTCTTTTAGATGCCTCCACGACGTGATCAAACTCAAGACGCCGCAATGGCAGCCTTGATCACTCAGCAAATTGCTGTTGTACTCCCGAACCTAGTAACTCAGTTAAACCAAGCAAACAACAATAACAATGCACCTGTTCCGTGCAACTTTAAGACTTTCAACTCAACTAAACTGCTTTAGTTTTCTGGGTCAGAAGGAGCAACTGGGCTCCTACAGTGGTTCGAGAGTCTCGAGAGTACGTTACGTCACGTTCAATGCCCGAATGAGCGAAAGGTTGAGTTTGCGTCAAGTGGGTTTCAGAAAAGGGCGCTTACTTGGTGGAATGGTGTGATGAGAGACAGAGGTGCTAACGTGGCAATGGCTCAAACATAGGAAGAGCTTCACACACTTATGATGAAGGAGTTGTGTCCTCGTCATGAACAGAGGGCACTGGAAAACGAATTCCACGATTTCAAGCAAGATAGTGGAGAGCATCGTGCCTACATAGACCGATATGAAGAACTGAGCCTGCTGTGTCCCACCATGGTTACGCCTTTGGACAAGGCGATTGAGAAGTACATAGATGGTCTTCCTGATCCCGTTCAGGATATTGTCACTGGCAGCAACCCTACCACGGTTAGACAAGCCATTGAGCTAGCTGCAACTTTGACTGAGTCTCAAGTCAAGAAGGGTAAACTCCACCGCAAGGGTGACAAGAAACCATCTGACAAGACAGAGAAGAAGAAGGGAAAAAAAGCTGAAACCTAGAAGAAATCTAGGAAGCGTCAGGCTTCCAAGAACTTTGCCGTTGTTGCACAGACCAATCAAGATGCTCCTACCCAGCTAGCACAACCACCTGCCAAGAAACAGTATGTTGGTACTGCACCTCTTTGTAACAAGTGCAATTGTCATCATCAACCATATCTTCAGTGTCGTCTTTGCAACAACTGTGGAAGATATGGCCACTTGGCTATCACATGTCGCCCTCCTCCTGCTCCGAATCAAGCGGCACAAAACCCTGCCCAATAGCCAGCAAATCCTGCACGACCTCCTTTTCAGCCTGGGTCTTGCTGCAATTGTGGAGATTTGACTCACTACAGAAACAAGTGCCCGAAGTTGGCTAATGCGAACCCGGCTCGTGGACGAGCATACAACATCAATACCAATGAAGCACGTGCCGGTAATGAGGTGGTCAATGGTACGTTCTATGTTAACAACCAACTTGCTTCTATTCTTTTTGATTCGGGTGCCGACAAGAGTTTTGTATCCCTAGCTTTTGAACCATTGCTTGCAAAGCCAAGAACAAAACTAGGAAAACCCTTGATATTAGAGTTAGTCAGTGGTGAATCCCTTGTACTTGATTCCGTCATTCAAAATTGCCAGTTGAACCTCAACGATCATCTCTTTCCCATTGATCTAACGCCAATGCAACTTGGGAGTTTCGACGTTATAGTAGGGATGGATTTGTTGACCCAATACCGTGCAGAGGTGGTTTGTTTTGACAAGATTGTTCGTGTGCCTCTTTTATCTGGTGAAACCTTAGAGGTTTGTAGAGCGAAACCCGCTAGTAGCCTTAAACTAATGTCTAGCACCCAAGCTCATAGATATCTACGAAAGAATTATGTGGCTTTCTTGGCACGTGTCGTACAGGAGAAAGATAAGGGTAAAACTGTTTAAGACATCCTTGTCGTTCGGGATTATCCTGAGGTTTTTCCTGAAGACTTACCTGGTTTACCCCCAGCGCGTCAAATCGAGTTCCGTATTGACCTTGTACCTGGTGCTAACCCGATTGCCAAATCTCCATACCGTCTTGCACCGTCTGAGATGCAAGAGTTATCGAAGCAACTGCAGGAGTTATCAGACAAAGGATTTATTCGTCCGAGCTTTTCCCCTTGGGGCGCACCTGTCCTATTTGTAAAGAAGAAGGATGGATCATTCCGAATGTGTATCGATTACCGTGAGCTTAACAAACTCACCATCAAAAATCGATATCCCCTACCTCGCATTGATGATCTCTTTGATCAGCTTTAGGGTGCTACCTGCTTTTTGAAGATTGATCTACGTTCTGGGTATCATCAGCTTCGCATATCCGAAGAAGATATTCCCAAGACTGCTTTCCGCACACGATACGGCCACTATGAGTTTACTGTTATGCCTTTCGGTTTAACGAATGCTCCTGCCGTCTTCATGGACTTAATGAATAGGGTTTGTAAGCCTTATTTAGATAAGTTCATCATCGTCTTCATTGATGACATCTTGATTTATTCCAAGACACGAGCTGACCATGAACAACATCTCCGTCTAACAATGGAACTCCTGAAGAAGGAACAACTTTTCGCTAAATTCTCCAAGTGTGAATTTTGGCTTAGGGAAGTTCAATTTTTGGGACATATTGTTAACGAACAAGGTATACACGTAGATCCTGCCAAAATCAGTGCGATTAAGGATTGGGATACACCAACTACTCCTACCGAGGTTCATTCATTTCTGGGTCTCGCGGGTTATTACCGCCGCTTTATTGCAAACTTCTCCAAGATTGTGGTTCCTCTCACAGCCTTAACTCAAAAGAATAAACCTTTTGAGTGGGGACCCAAACAAGAAGAAGCTTTTCAGACCTTGAAACATAAACTATGCGACGCTCCTATGTTGTCTTTACCTGAGGGAAACGACGACTTTGTCGTATATTGTGACGTATCAAATCTAGGCCTTGGTTGTGTTCTCATGCAAAGGAACAAAGTCATAGCCTACGCATCAAGACAATTGAAAATCCATGAGAAAAACTACACGACTCATGATCTTGAGTTAGGCGCTGTGGTTTTTGCTCTAAAGATTTGGAGACACTACCTTTATGGAACAAAATGTGTGGTTTTCACTGACCACAAAAGTCTCCAACACATCTTCAATCAGAAAGAACTAAACATGAGGCAACGACGTTGGGTAGAACTTCTAAACGACTACGATTGCGAGATTCGCTACCATCCTGGAAAGGCGAATGTCGTAGCCGATGCATTAAGTCGAAAAGAAAGAGTCAAGCTTCATTGTGTTCGAGTTCGAACTGACATTCAAACCCGCATCCTTCAAGCTCAACATACTTGTGTTACACAAGGCTTGATGGGTAAAGAATTACCGTGTCACATTAAACCTGAGCTTGAATTGAGAGACTTTGGGATATTCTATTTCATGGGACGTTTGTGGGTCCCAAGTATAGACAATCTTCGCACCTTGCTTAAGAATGAAGCTCATAAGTCTCGTTATTCTATCCATCCTGGTGCAGACAAAATGTATAAGGATCTTCGAACCCAGTTTTGGTGGCCGGGAATGAAGAAAGACATTGCCTTATACGTATCTAAATGCCTTACTTGTCTGAAGGTTAAGGCGGAACATCAACATCCCTCTGGATTATTGGAACAACCAGAGATACCGGTTTAGAAATGGGAAAACATTTCCATGGATCTCATTACCAAACTACCGCGCACTAATAGAGGTCATGATGCCATTTGGGTAGTAGTTAATCGTTTGACAAAATCTGCTCACTTCTTGCCAATCCGTGAGGATTTATCTGCTGACAAGCGTGCCAAGATCTATGTAGATGAGATTGTATCCCGACATGGTGTTCCTTTGAACATCATATCAGACAGAGATGCTCGATTCTCATCTCACTTTTGGAGAACCATGCAATCTGCTATGGGAACCCAACTCAATTTGAGCACAGCTTATCATCCTCAAACGGATGGACAATCTGAAAGAACAATCCAAACATTGGAGGATATGCTTAGAGCTTGTGTGATCGAATTTGGTGGTAGTCGGGATTCGCATCTTCCATTGATCGAATTCTCCTACAACAATAGTTATCACTCCAGCATCAACATGGCTCCTTTCGAAGCTTTATACGGTCGAAAATGTCGTTCGCCGGTCTGCTGGAATGAGATTGGTGAAGCTCAGCTCACTGGACCTGAACTCATTCTAGAGACTACAGACAAAGTCAAGAAAATTCGCGACAACCTCTTAACAGCTAGAAGTCATCAAAAGAGTTACGCGGATAGACGACGCAAGCCTTTGGAATTCCAAGTCGGTGATCTCGTCCTACTCAAGGTATCTCCTTGGAAAGGTGTAATCAGATTTGGGAAGAAAGGAAAACTTGCACCACGATATGTTGTACCATTCAAGATCGTTGAAAGAATCGGAAAAGTAGCCTATAGACTTGAGCTGCCTCCTGAACTTGGAAATGTTCATCCAACTTTCCACGTGTCCAATCTTAAAAAGTGTTTGGCTGATGAAAACCTCCACATCTCCCTTGATGAAATTCGTGTCGACAACACGATGCACTTCATCGAGAAACCTGTGGAAATATTGAACCATCAAATCAAGAAACTCAAGCGCAAGCGCATACAGATAGTCAAAGTTCGCTGGGAATCCAAACGTGGCCCAGAGTTTACTTGGGAACGAGAGGATCAAATGAAGGCGAAATATCCACATCTTTTCCCACAAGTTTCCTCTAAATAAATTTCAGGACAAAATTTACTAAAGTAGGGGAGACTGTGACATCAGTGTATTTTAATCCTTGTACTGTTCTGAACAACTTTGTATTTAATAAAATATGGTGTTTTAATTTCAATATTTGTTTAATTATTTGTGGAATTAGTACGTTTTCAATCATTGTTCAATTCCGAACTCTCAAACCTGTTCTGGAAGTGAAATCATAAACCATTACGTAAACATAATCAGTTTAACGCGACGTACACTCCGGAACTGTGACATAAGCCAAACATACCCTAAATACCCTTTACATAACTTAGAAATTCGTTTCGAAGGATTTGGTATGGCAAAAACATGTTTATTTGAACTTTAGAACTAATTGCGACAAAACTGCGAAACGAGCGTTGGTGACCGCCCGGATAATATTTAAATTCCAAAAATATTTTGTTATGATTAAAATTTTATTTTTAATCATGTTCGTGATGAAAAATAAATTAAAACGCTTAAAAACGTTATTTTTCGAAGTTTAAACGCGTACCGCGTGCTGCTGCGTAACACAGTGCTTCTACTGCATAACACGGACAACGCAGCCAATCTAGGCAACTGAAATTTATTTTAGTAATATTTTGGCTAGTTTATTTTTATAGAATAATAAAAATAATTTAGAACGCCATAAACAGGGATTTAAACGCTAGATAAAATACCCGGTATCCAGTTAAATACCTGTTTTTATCTATTTTTACCATTCAAAAATTACACTTTACCCCCCCCCCCCCCTATATTGTTCACGGTCACATGGGGGTGACCCCACCAAAATCTTGCCAAAATCCGTTAGGATCCATCTTGATCTTTCTTGATTTACTTTGATTTCCCTTGGATACACTTAGATTTTATGAGATCTTGGCCTATATATACACCAAAATCTACACTCCACCACACTCCACTCTCCCTCACTCTCTCTCTCCCCCAAACCGTAACCCCACCATCATCACCATTATCATCTTTTTCAACCTTGTTCTTGAATATCAAACCCCATTCCAAGCTAGTTTCAAGTTGGTGTGAAGATCCAAAGGAGTTTCCAAGGTGCTTTCAAGTGATTTCAAGCTCCATATCCTCAAAATCTCATCCAAAAACTCACTTGAATCTTGAAGGTATAAAATTTATCTTTAAATCATATACATGATTCTTGGTTGTTCTTGATGATTGGAAGTTTCTCTTGAAACTTGGAATTTTTCACAAACTTGAAATCTAAAAAGAAATGGGTCTTGATACAAAATAAAAATGGTGATATATGTGAGTATATATAACCGAATATATATATGTATGTGTAGGAGATTTGAGTTTGATTTTTTTGATAAATACTTGTTTAGGATGTTTGCTTGCATGAACAAGATTATGTGCAAATATGTTAGAGATATAAAGGAATGATTGAATCATGAGTTGTAAATTTGAAGTAATTTTAGTATTTTGATATGTAAATGGCCAAAAATTTATTAGACATATTTTAGACTTTTTAAGTTGTTGCTTGTTCTTGAATGATAGTTAAAATGCAAGTGTTTGATGATTTGTGTATGATATGATAAATGTTCAATTAAATCAGCAAATAAACATGAATAAATTACATATTTGATGCATTTAAATTTATATGAAATGATGATGATATGGTAGTGTGCTTTAGACACTTGTACATAAGAATACATGGTGATTTAAAGCTCAATAAATGATAAAAAAAATGATTGTAAGACAAAAATGTTTTAGAACAGATTATAAACACTAAAAATAACATTATTTGGTATATTATTTTGCCATGAAACTTTGTCATAGGTTTGATAGCTTTGCATGTTGTACATATAGCTTAGAAAGTGATAAAATATGTGAAATTTGCATGATTTATGTGCTTTATGTGAGACCTGCACTATCATGAGTATAACCACTATTTTATTCAATAAATAACATGGGTTATGTTAAAATATCAAGTCGATACGATTTAGGATGGTTAGGGTAACGTTTGATGCAAAACTATGCGGTAAAACGGTTAAAAATTGGCTTTTCGGAGGATTTTTATAAAACTATTTTAGATCAGTAAGTAAACAGATATTTTTGATATAAAAATAAGTATTTTAACTTATATTAAGTTTACTTGGTGTTTGGTTAGTCATACGTGACTTCCGGCGCCCAAAAACGTTACTGAATCGCTAAAATACGTGTTTTTCAACATACACTATAATGGGTTGTTCATGAGTAAATTTTATGTGTTACAATGTGTTATGTGTTTTATGATATGTGTATGACGACATGTTAATAGTTGACAAGATTATGTGTATTACGATTTTTATTTTATGTCACAATAAGTGTATATATTACGACGCGCAAATCGTAGATATATTGCTTATAACATGATGAGGGTCACCAATAAAATCGTTCAAGTCGCAAAGTTCTTAAAATATATATATGAACTCATACATATATAAATACACCAATATAATCAAAAATAATAACTTTTCGAGAAAATCTCAAAGTTATGTGAAAATTCTAAGTATCGGAGAAACTTATGTATTTTTGTGAGTTTTTTATTATTAAATCGTTCTTATTTAATTTAGGACGAATAAACAATTTGAGGGATTGTGTTAACATATATAAACGCACCCAAAGGTGAGTACATAGTTCCCCTATTTTACGTTTTCAAATGTTTTGGGGTGAAGCATATGTGCATAACTTTACTTTTCGTTTTCATAACATTATACATGTTTTATTACATATTACATATAATACATTATTTCAAAGATATTTTTATGGTATATTGACTTAGTATACCTAACATTTGGTTTCAAAGACATTTTATTGGCATATTGACTTAGTATGCCTATTATATGGTTTTACAAAGACATTTTCATGACATGCTTACATTGAAAAAGACATTTGGTATGTTTGACAGAGTAGTACATTCATTAACATTGATCACGCCGCTCGGTAGTATGTAATAGCGCTATAGGACTTGACAAATCCCGTTCCAGCTTTCTAGGTATTTCGTTAGGGGAATGACAGAATCCGAATACATTTTTTTTATAAACCTTGATCCTGATAAGGGTTTATCCGACAGTCTCAAGGCTTGAGTGTATGCTATAGACAAACCACATAAATGTTTATATCAATAAAAGCAATGGTTTTCAAAACATAACTTTTGTTTTAAACTTTGGTTTATTCAAAGACTTTGTTTTGTACATGACTTTTGATTACATAAGACATTTGTTATACACGACATTATGCATTTGGCTTGAGTAAATACTATTTATTCGCCATACAAAACATGGTTTATACTGGACATTTGACATTGGTTCTACATGACATTGACATATTTTATACAAAATATTTTCACTTGGTTATTTACTTAACCATACATCATTCTTTTATATCATTTGATTTTCATATGATTTTATAAAAGAAGACATTTTTATAAGGTTCATGACTACTTTTCGTTAAACATTTTTTTTAACCTTTAAAGTCATGAATCTTCAACAGCAATCCTATGTTACTCACAGGCATTTTTATGCTGACGTATTTACTTTCACATATGTTTCAGGAGCGAACGTTTGATGTGAGCGAGCTACATTTAGGGCAACTTGGGCCTTAGCAATCTAAAATCAAGAAAGTTATCGTCTTTTATGTTGTGTGTTTTGTTTGAACTAAGACAATGTAATAATTTAAGCTTGTAAAACTTAACTTTAATTATCATGTGTTTTGAAACAATAATTCTGCCACATGACTCCCCGACGTTTCCGCCGCGGTTTGTTGTTTTACGCGGTCGGGGTGTGACACCAGAGGGGCGTTGATGCTGAGCCTTGACTTTCGAACAAGTCAGGCATTTCGAAACGTAGATAACGATATCCTTTTTCATGCCCGGCCATCAGTACTTGTAGTGCATGTCCTGGTACATTTTATCGGCACCGGGATGAATGGAATACCAAAATTTGTGAGCTTAGTCTAGCTGAATTTGTTGTAAGTTGGTGCGCTTTGGAATCCAAACTCGGTCTAGATAATGGAATATACCATTCGATTTATTCACCAGTTGTTTGCTGTTATTGATAATCATTTCCTTCTTCAAAGTGCGTTCGGTAAAACAAGCATGTTGGGCGTCACGGATAAGAGCTTCGAGATTGTGCTGGGCTTGAGTATTACGAACGCTATGCAAATAGCTTAGTCGACTGAGAGCATCGGCAACGACGTTTGCCTTGCCTGGATGGTAACGAATCTCACACTCGTAATCGTTGAGGAGTTCAACCCATCAGCGCTGGCGCATTTTCAGTTCTTTCTAGATAAAGATGTGTTGTAGGCTCTTGTGGTCGGTGAAGACCGTACACTTGGTACCGTAAAGGTAGTGTCGCCAAATCTTCAATGCAAAAACAACTGCACCAAGCTCGAGGTCATGGGTTGTATAGTTCTTCTCGTGGATCTTAAGCTGTCGAGAGGCGTACGCGATAACCTTGTCCCATTGCATGAGAACACAACCGAGACTGAGGTTAGAGGCATCACAGTAGACTACGAAATCATCGTTTCCGTCGGGTAGCGAGAGCACGGGAGTGTTGAAAAGCATAAGTATGAGCGTTTGGAAGGCCTCCTCTTGTTCGATTCCCCAAACAAAAGGTTTGTCCTTGTGCGTAAGCGAGGTAAGCGGTACAGCGATTTTCGGACGGGTTCTTTGGTGTAACCTAACTCTTAACAGCTTCGATCTTCGCATGATCGACATGAATTCCTTGAGTATTGACGATGTGACCGAGGAATTGAACCTCCTCAAGCCAGAATTCGCACCTGGAGAACTTGGCATAGAGGCGGTTTCCCTGGAGTAACTCAAGAACCAAACGGAGATGTTGCGCGTGTTCGGTTTTTGACTTGGAATAGATCAGGATATCATCGATGAACACGATGACGAAGCGGTTGAGAAAGGGTTTACACACACGATTCATTAGATCCATAAAGACTGTGGGGGCGTTGGTCAAACCAAAGGGCATAACAACAAACTCGTAATGAACGTATCAGTTCGAAAAGTGGTTTTGGGTATATCTTCCTCCTGAATTCGTAATTGGTGATAGCCTAAGCGTAGATCGTTCTTCGAGAAACATGTAGAACCTTGTAACTTATCAAACAAATCATCGATTCAAGGCAGGGGATAGCGATTCTTGATGGTAAGCTTATTCAATTCCCTGTAGTCGATGCACATCCGGAACGATCCATCCTTCTTTTTGACGAAAAGGACAGGCGCGCCCCAAGGAGAGGTGCTAGGGAGAATAAAGCCTTTATCAAGCAGTTCCTGGAGCTGACTCGAGAGTTCGCGCATTTCAGAAGGAGCGAGACGATAAGGCGCTTTAGCAACAGGATTTGCTCCAGGAATGAGGTCGATTCGAAAATCGATATCACGAGTGGGAGGTAAACCAGGTAGGTCATCAGGAAAGACGTTAGGAAAATCACAAACCATAGGTACCTTGTCTATTGCCTTAACTTCCTTTTCCACCGCTACTACGATGTGTGCCAAGTAAGCTTGGTATTCCTTGCGGAGATACTTGCTAGCTTGGATACACGACATGAGTTGTAACTTCTTCGAGGTGACTTCGCCATACACACACAATTGATCACCATTTACGAGAGAGAAACGAATCATTTTATCGAAGCAAACAATTTCAGCATGATTCTCCCGAAGGAAATCCATACCTACTATAACATCAAAGCTACCAAGTTGCATCGGAATAAGATTGATCGGGAAAACGTGACTGTTGAGTTCAAGAGTATAGTCACGTAGAACGGAACTAACAGTGATGGTTCTTCCAGGGGCAACTTCTACGTCGAATGTTGATGGGAGATTAGCGCGTTTACGGTTTAGGAGCCTTTCGAATTCGAACGATACAAAACAGCTATCGGCTCTGGTATCAAACAAACACGAAGCATATATACCATTTATGAGAAACGTACCATTAACCACGTTGTTGTCTGCCTGAGCCTGGTGAGCGTTGATGTTGAAAACTCGCCCGCGGGCTGCTTGCTGAGCTGGCTGCTACTGCTGCTGTTGGTGTTGTTGCGGTGCTGGCTGCTGCTGCTATGGCTCTTGCTTCACCACTCTGTTTGGGCAGACGTTTCCGAAGTGGTTGGGATTACCACACGCAAAGCAGGCTCTTGCGTGAGCAGGAGCTGCTTGTTGACCCTGGGAGCTGGTAGAGCAGGAGCTTGAACCGGGGCTTGGCGAGGACCGGTACGATAGTTAGCGGTGAAATGGCCGTACAGGTTGCAGTGAACACAAAACCGGCATACGATTCCAACCGGGTGATGATAAGTACAAGTAGGGCAGAGCGGGTGTGGGTCAGTATATGCACGCTTGGCTGGCGGTGCATTGGCCACAGGCGCCGCTACTTGGTGGTTCTGAGGTTGCGGTTGGGCAGGCATGGCTTGGAGTGGAGTGGCGGTAACCGCACAGTTCTTGTTGCTGGAGTTGCTGTTCTTTCTCTTGCGGCGTTTGGTCCTTGAAGATTGCGGTGCGGTGGTCTAAGCGGTGGGAGCAGTGGTGACTTGATGAAGATTCTTGGTGGTTTTGTCAAAGTAACCAGCCCTAACTCGCTTGTCGTTGATCTCAACAGCGAGTAGGTAAGTTTCCTCGATAGTTGTTGTCTTCGCAGCTTGAACGAAGTCAGCAACACAATCCGGTAGCGCACGGATGTATTTCTTGATGGTAATCTCGGGAGTGGTAACTTGACTCGGACATATGATACTCAGCTGCTTAAAGCAAGTAGTTAAACCAGCGTTGTCGCCACCATCCTGTTCGATATGCCAGAACTCGTCCTCCAGCTTCTGAAGCTCGTGGGGAGGGCAGAACTCCTTCATCATGATGTCCTTCAACTCATCCCACGTTAGCACATAGGCTGCATCATTCCCACGCTTGTTTCTCTCGGCAGTCCACCAATCCAGAGCCCTGGATTGGAAGACGCCAATGGCGTTAATAGTGCGAAGGTTTTCTGGACAGCCGCTTTGGCGCAGGGTGACTTTGATTGAATCGAACCATTGAAACATGGCCGTAGGCCCGTCTTCTCCGGTGAATTCTTTGGGACCGCATGCTTTGAACTGCTTGAAGCTAAAAGTAGCTTTAGGAGAATCAGTCCTGGATTCTTCAGAGGACTTGCTAGCATTCTCGTTCAGCTCGCTGACAATTTGCGGAATGACTTTCGCCATTTGCTTGGCGACTAGAGCAGCGATGCATTTGTCCTCATGGTTTCAGCATGTAGAGCGAGCAGTGTGTGATCCGAATGACGACATTGTATGCAACAGACATCGTCACAGGACTCAGACACAAATTCGATTAACCCTAGTATAGTCTAGCGATTTCACCAAAAGCTACTTTATTTAAAGCTCAGGAACACACCAAAACACAAAATCTCGTAGGCACATAATTCACAGAAGCACGTAAGCACATAAGCACGTAGCCTATGTAATCCGAAACACGTATTCCACATAAGCACTTTGCCCGTCGTAACCATACTTTATACTATATTTTGCACGTATTCACCTACATATATTGCACGTATTCACCTATCTTTCACCGCAGCGTAATGCGATCGAGCATTGCGAGTGCGAATAGTGAGTAGCGAGCGATTTGGTAGCGTATTGAGGTAGATGTACAGTGCGAGTTGTGTGTATTGATCAAAGCAAACAGCGAAAAGCGTATAGATCACCAAACTCGTAACACATAAAATCACATAAAGTACATAAAAATTCACATAAAATCGATAAATCTCAGAGTCGGCGGCGGCGAATTCCAGAATCGAAACACATAAAATCGAGAAGAGATTGTCTTGGCTTGGTAGACGTCGACTACCCAAAGTGATTCGACTGTTCTCAAGGACTTTGGGTACACATTTTAGCTTAATAGACTGTGCCCTCGCCTCAATCCGGGCGATCGGCACGCATCCATTCGGCCATTACGTGACCCTAGTCGTTGGAACCCATCGAGACTTTGGTGGGAGTTTTGTAAAACCAGATTGTAGAGCGGAATAAGTCATCAAGATTCGGGTTTCACCCCAGGTTAGTGACTCCGTTCCTGTTTGTATGACAAAATCACGGGATTGATAAGGAATCGTCGAAGTATGGATTTCACTTCTGATTCAACGCAGATTCTCGTGTTGATAGTAAAAATGTGTGTTGAACGGACGATTTGATCGAGAGTTTGCGGTTTTCACACCTAGTCTCAACCAGGTCGTTCGTTTGTATGTGTTGCCAACCTTAGGAAAGGCTGATCCTGCGCGGAACAGTAGTATGCGACGTTCGCGCAAGAGTGTAGTGTACAGCGAGTTCGAGTGAGAGTATCAAGTAAGCTCGTACAAAACCCATACCGGGTATGCACAAGTCGGTCTGTAGGTACTTAGACTATAGACTAGGTCGTTTCTAAGACATCAACCCAGACTAGGTTGAGTCTTGCCTAATTCCCTATAGCTATGGCTTTGATACCAATTTGTCACACCCCAACCGATGGCGGAAACATCGGGGCGCGGCACTGAGCGAAACAGATTGTCCAAGAGAAATCCATAACAACTTAAATTACCGGATATTTAGCATTATGTCCCATACCATAATATATCAAATAAAAGCAATTATTACAGACATTGTTTTCTCAAAGACAGATAAAATGTTCCGACAACTTACATTTTATTAGATGTGTTTCTAGACTCCATCCTAGCTTGATTCCAGCAAGTAGAGCAAACATTCTAAACACCTATCACATACATTAAAGTAAAAGTCAATACACATAGTGTAAAGGTGAGCATACAAGTTTGATAGTATAATAGTAGCGAAAGCGAGTTTACGCACAACCAGCATGTAATATGTATAATGCGAAGCAAGTAGGTTATCGACAATGAAATATGCACAGACGTGACTGCGAGTTGTAGAATGCGCAACACATATCACCGCTATGACACGTGAAGAAAAGCCCTTAACAAACCCAGTCCACAACAGGTGCTGAGTCCAAACTATAGTACTATCGTTGCTAAGGTGTCAGGCAACAATCACTGTGTAAACATAACATACAAGCATTCATCGAGTAACACGTATAGCATTCAGTAACGGTTAGCATATAAAAGTGTTTGCATTGTGTGTCGATTGTGATTTGAATAAGTAACGTATGTAACACCCAAAAGTGCTTAAAACAAAAAGGGATCGAGTATACTCACAGATCGTGTTTAACAAGTAAACACAGTCTTGGATTGAAGGGAGCGCTGAGAGATTACCCTGATTACAGAACGATAGTATAAGCGAAGAATAGTGCGTAAAATGGTGCGAGTGACTGAGTGACGAAGGGTCATCCGATCGGATGACCTTCCGGACGGATGGCCATTCAGTCGGAGGGTGATCCGTTTGGGATGGATGTGTTTGTGTATGATGTGACTTTGAAGTTTTCACTGTAGCATTTTAAAATCAGAGAAGTATCTCTACCTTTCAGGTCGTTTGATCGAATGGCTCATCCGGTCGGATGGCCGTTCGCCCGGATGGCGATCCGTTCCAAGTGAGATATTTCTGAGAGAACAAGTTCACAGCAGGATGGTCATTCGATCGGATGGTCGTGCGATCGGATGGCCATTCGCTGGAAACTGATATGTATTGAAAGTTGTAAAAAGTTCAAGTGTTTGAGACCATGAGTTATCCGATCGGATTGGCATTCGATCGGATGGCAATCCGATCGGACGGCAGTCCGTTTGGTGACTTGCTCGTTTTGAAATTTGTTAAGTTTGAAAGTTTGTGGTATGATCGAGACGGTATGACAACGTGTTAAACAACGGGAATTCCCTCAAGTCCAGGTTATCCGATCGGACGGGAATCACCCCATTCTGACTAGTTAACTGTTCTTGACGGTTGTTCATGTTCAACCCGCTAAGTTGGTTATCTCGTTGATAGGAATCAGATCTCAGACTGACACATCACTAGAGAATGAGTGGAAGGCCTAAATGAGCTCCGATTCTATCGGTCTTGAGTGCATGAGTGTAAAAGAGTTGAAAGAAAAGTTATGAAAACATCTTTCAATCATTTTACTCTTGAAATGTTTAGATTTATGCGAAATCAGTGTTTAGACATGTTGAAATCTCTTAGATCTGAGTTATTCTTGGTGGAATGAGGTCAAGTCTTGAAGTTCATAAGAACCCCATGATGACATCATCCTAGAACACCTTAAATCAGTCGATTTCATGGTTAAAAGTGAAGATTTGATGGTGAAAAAGATGAAGAAGTGTGTGTAGATGATAGATGTACAAGATTTGGGTTGAAAACTTACAAGAATGTCGAGAAATCGAGAGAAAATAGGCTGAGGAGTCGAAGGGTCGCACCAGAGCTGTCACATCACTGTTCAAGTGATGTGACAGGTGCTATTTATAGATGCCAAAAGAGGAAAAGCGGTGTGGGTGACGGATCGGATGGCCATCCGATCGGATGGTCATCCGGACGGATGACCATTCGATCGGATGGTCATTCGGTCGAATGTCTCCGGCGAGTTGCGTTTCGATGTTTCGTTTTGTGCGTTGAGCGTTACGATGTGTTGCGAGTAAGCGATGCGATAGTATTACCCATTAATTACACAAATAACCTAACTATTAAATAACACAAAAGTAATCCGCAAAACTCGAGTTTGCGATGAGATTGCGTTGTGATAGAGTTGTGATTGCATTTGCGATTAAACACCTCAACATAAACATATCATGCACAAGTAACACATAATAGCACACACACGTAAAACAATATCCCTAACCTATAATTTGAGTTGCGATGTGATTAGCGATGCGATTAGCGATAAGTCGATTAGCGATTAAACTGCGATTTATTAACATGTACTCCACATAATACAACTAAAGTATTTAAATTAGAGTATCGATTACAAGTCGAGAAGTACCATCGGTAATTAAGCAAGGAGTGGCAGATCGCAATTAGCAATCTTTTCTTCCATTGACGTGACTTTGACTTGTACTTTGACTTTGATTTCAAAACGCGGGTTGTTACACAATCACACCTAATAATTTCCCTCCTCAACGGTTATTTTCATCATCTTCACGTGTGGTCACCACAACGCGTTGTCACCACCACGCGTGGTCACCATGAGTGGCGGCGGTGTTCCACGCGTGGTCACCCAACCACCACGTTCCATCATGCAGTGCCCCACCCCCATAATGTGTCACACCCCGCCTAAATCAATTACATCAGAGTTGGTTGTGATCCGAATGGTATCTTCATTGCACTGCGGAAGTATCAAGCTAAGACTTCTCAACAGTAAACGCCCGCTAAGTACTCGAATTCCCGTGGGTTCTCCTATTCCAACCGTTCCATAGTTTTGAAAATGCAACCTGAGAAAGAACATGCGAAAAATTAACAGAAAGTTGGCGAGTTCATAGTTTGTTTGAAAAGATTTAAAATAAATCTCTTTGAAAACCGGTTTAAGTAATGTTGAGAGAATGTAATAAAACCATTTTCTTTGGCATGTCATTTGAAAACCTTGTGTTTGTAAAAATTGTATAACCGTCAATGTTCGCGTACGACAAAGACAACATGCCCGCATGAGCCTATAACCCACCCCGTGCTAGAAAGTGTCTCGCCAAACCGCTTACTCAAGGCGGTAGACTAGCAAGCGGTTATAGTTCCAATGTGTAACGAGGACTTCACTGTACAGTTTTAAGCGACCCTATGGCCCTTAGTTGAGTAGTGGACAATCCAGTCCTTGAGTCTTCGTGCCTCGCATGAGCAAATGTTAGCCTAACCCACGAGAGTCCTTATGCCTCGCACAAGTGAGAATGGGCCTAGCCCATTTGTGTCTATAAGCAGGACCAACCAGTCCCCTTATTTATATGTAGGACAACCTAGTCCCTGAGTCTGTAAGCAGGACCAACCAGTCCTCTTACTTGTATGCAGGACAAACCAGTCCCGTAGTAACTAGGACCCTTCCGTCCCTAGTCATGAAACTCATGAACTTTTCGAAAATACGCGAGTGTTTTGTAAAACCGGTATGTTTAGCTTAAACCTTTTGTAAACCATTCGAGTTCGTTGAAATTCCTTCGCAACATGGTTTAGAAATCTGAGTTTTCATTCATTGAAATGTTGCATTCGTTGAAAATACGCAAGTGGCGCCAAGCCACTACACATAGTTTTAAAGTTGTAAAAAGTTTCATCTAGGGTGGACCTATGCTTACCTAAGGGGGCGGTCGCCCACCTTGAAAAAAAATATAGTGTTACATACATGTTAAAATCCTGATCGCCCCTATACAGAGAGAAGATGGAAAAGTAAAGCTTGAAGAGAAGATAGTCAATCAAGCATTTTTCCGACAACGATGATCCTATTTGGGCCGCTAGTAATGTTTACGTTTATTAGTTTTATTATGGGTCGAACATTACATTTATATTTGTTATTTTCTGTTTGGGCCGGAGGCCACAAAACATTAGTCCGAGTCGGTAAACTTTGAGTCCAGTCAAGTTGTTATTGGGTCATGAAGCTGGGCCTTATGTATGCGAACGGGTGTGTAGATCAAATGACCGCACATTCGGTCATTATGGGAACAGACGTACCCTTTCCCTTGATCGACGCAACCATTCATCATACCTGTTCGACACATATAAATAGGTTTACAAACTTCCAGTTTATGTATGCTGAAACGATTTGTAAGTTCAATTTTATTAAGTTCTAGTTTCAATATTTTCGGTTAGTTATTTTCCGATTCTTGTATTTTCGGTTAAAGTGGTGTGATGTTTGTGGCGATCTTAAGTATATGTGTCATCATCGTTCTTCTCGGTCCGATTGGTCCTGGGAACTCGTTAAATGTGATACCAACAATATATTGATTTAATTTAATTAGTTGTTTAATATTTACAGAGTCCAGGTAATCTTCAGTTTTGGAAGTGGTGTTGGCAAAGACTTTGTGCCAAGAGGATCAGATTTGTCAATATGTGAATATGCCATATTATCTTGATTTATTTGATCAAAATCTTGAAGATTAAATGTATAATCTCACATATGAAAAAGAAATTATATTGTGTTTATATGATTTTTCAACTTTATGATATGCAGGAATTGTTACTCGACATGCACATGGTTTGCAGCTTCATAAACATAAGCTTAGTTAACCTATTCTTAAGCAAATAGATCGAATTGCCACATCTATTTTGTATGTCGATCACTTGTATGGTTTTGGTGATTTTGAATGTGTAGTTGCTATTAGAAAAGAGATTTCAAACGAGACTTATCGTGAAACGGATCAAACCAAACAACTGGCAAAGTGTCCCAACCCATCTTAATATCTATTCTCCAAATGGTAAATTTTGAACAAACAATAGACACTGTTGTAATGTACCTTTACCTAACATAGGGCTATTCATAATTTATAAAGAAAGTTTGAAGAATTTTTTTTTTATCTTGACGGTGGTCAACTTGACTTTGGTTGATGTTCCTAGCCTTACCAAAGTTGCGGTTAGTAAGGACATATAAAAAGAAATTCAAGTGACATGAAATGAGCTACTTCTAATTTAAAATCTTGAATGAATTTAGATGGTCAATCTGAAGGAATTGTGCAAGATATTGAGAATATGGCCCGTGCCTACGTTCAAAAGGTGTGATTGAACCCATAAGTATAGTCGAACCCATTTCGAAAAGAGCCCCAATATTCTTCTTTCGTTTAGAGCCCCTAAATTGGTTGAGTCGGCCCTGTATATGGCCAGTATTACGCATAAAGCTATATTATAAGTTCTTTGACAGATGGTCAAATGGTGTCGTTATGGCCAGTATTATGCATAGAGCCCCTAAATTGGTTGAGTCGGCCCTGTATATGGCCAGTATTACGCATAAAGCTATATTATAAGTTCTTTGACAGATGGTCAAATGGTGTCGTTATGTTGTAAGAAAACCAGTATATGTATAAACCCATACATGAATACCTATGTGCGTATAATGTACATTAGACTATGCACATACATAATGCTTACAGCATGGGCCGAACTTGAAGCGATAACAAGAAGGTATATCTTTGGGTCATGTCAAAACAGGCTAAAATGGTTTGGGTTGACCTATATCAGAATTGTTTGTAATTTTTTATTTTAATTCTAATAAAGAACTAAATCTTGGTGTTGGTATATGAAGACTTCATGGGATCACGAAGTTGATTTAAGGTATCAGAAGAAGATTTGAGAACATCATGAAGGTGATATCCGAAGAACTTGATAAGAGGACCAACTGTTCCCAAATCGAAAAGCACGCTTGGTCGAATTTTTAGCTCACAATGATCATTTAGAAATAAAAGGGGCCGAGTAATCACGATATAGAGCAAGAAGAGGCAAGACATGTGGATAAGACAAACGTCGTGTATAAAGAAATCTTTAACGACTTATGGTTTTTTGTATTCCTTTTTTTTTCAGTTCATTGTAATTTAATATTTACCCAAGTAATGGTATGTTTTTTTCATTTAAAAGTTTATGTCGACACTGTTAATTAATATAATTTACTTTGAGCTACCCGTGTAACACACGGGTACTTAAACTAGTTTGTTATATTGTATTTTCATTATACATTTGCAATGACGTTAATTTGATGTACTTTTGTTAATTATATGAAATTCAGTTTAACTATCTATCTTTTTATATGACCCGACCTGATCCAAACAGGACCGTAAAAATTGTTATATAACGATAGACAAATGACTCCTTAAAATTTACGCCCCCATGAAAAAGTTTATGGGTCCGTAACTATGTTTCATGTATTTTATCATTTGTTTTCTTTAATCCGAATCATCTTTACGCAATCTATATTTTGTCCTCTTAACGAAATTTATCATCCACCACTAGACTAGAATATGGAAACATATTCAGGCAAAATAATGAGGTTTGTGTTGAGTAAGTTCCTTTTAGGGTAGTAATGAACTTCCAGTGAGAATCTGATAACTATTTACAATGACTCGGGTTTAAGACTTACAAAACTAGGAAAATAAAACCAGATAGCTAGTAGGAAGCTAGAGAAATAAAAAGTTCATATTCATGCAATTAATACATCACACCGGTACATAAAAAAACACACAATAATCACGCAGGTATAGGATTCTTATAGGGGTTGAATCTTCCATGTTCAAAGATATTGACTAGGTTCACGAGCATAAAAAACAAGATCCCAATGTAAGACGCAAGCATGGCGCCAGATCCTTGGTCGCAATATCTCTCAAAATTGTCGCAAACTTTGTTCCATCGCGCGTGAGAGTTGCCATTTCTAGCTAGTTCCCCCATGAAAGCAACCGCAGTTGCTGCACCCGATAGTACCGCAATTGTTACCTAAAATCATGATCACCAATGATTAGAAGGCCTACAATATCTTTTAACTAATTTTAAAAGATTTAGAAAAAAAAATAAATAAATGAAACTTTGTTGTTGTACACTTACCATGTCTAGTGCAGTGACTGTTATAAACCGTAGGCCCTTGATATCATATTTATTGCTAACAAAACACATGACTGATAGCATCAATAAACTATGAAGAGTTGCGACTCCGTTGGCTACTACAAACATTCTGCATCAACACAAAAAGTCACTATAACTATTGTCAAATACCAAATACAAACACTATCAAATAGTTTTTTCGCATTTTATTTTACTATTGATATTATCTTTTTATACAACACACCCAGGGGCGGACCCAAGCACAAGCTTAGGTTAGTGGGTGCCCCCCCCCCCCCCCCCCCCCCTTAAAAAAAATTAGTGTATTTTATAAGCAAAAAATCCGATCCCCAGGAAATAAATAATTCATGGGTCCGCCACTAAACACACACGTCGTCTCTAACCACCACACAAGTCACAGCCACCTCACTATGTCCACAAGCAACAATTACACACCACTGATGTCACTTACCACGAAAGTCCGTCGAGTGATCTGCCCATTATGTGACCTCAACGGACCATTTATGTGAGAAAAGACAGAAGGACGATAGAGATGATAGCTAGGGACTATGTTGAAATAGAAAGGGGGTTCGTGACCTTTACCCATTACAAATGTTCTTAACTACTAAAATAGGTTATAGTTGAAATATAAAGACTTTTTATAATCTTTAAACTTAATGACTTTGTTGCCGTGTTGTACAAACTATAGCTTATAGTTGAAATATAAAGACTTTTTATAATCTTTAAACTTAATTAATGACTTTGTTGCGGTATTGTACAAACTATAAGGACTTAATATGTTCTTAAAGAAAACATGAGTTTGACTTCTTGTGTGTAACCCTTAAAGAATTTAAACTTACAATGATGTTGACTAAAAAGTTTTGGATCCTGATTTATCTCTATATTTAAAGGATGTAATATAATTATAAATGTGTATTCTTTGCACCCACCATGACACATATGTATGACCGGTTATACTATTTCGAAGAAAAAGTCATAATATAGAGTAGTTAGATACACAATAGCAATTTATTTCCGATTTGTTTGCATTGTTACATGACTTATATTTGTTCTTGGATGGTAACAATGTCATATGGATTTCAATAATCAAAATTATGGTCTATTAGCCGATAATAATTCATATTGACAATTTAACTTGTGAGACTCGTAATTTTCAGTTTCTTTGCCAAAGACAATCCCACTCACAAAATTAATCTACACTCGATTTATATTTGCTTTCTGTTTGATTTCCTCACAAGGTATGTACGTTTCTCCATCTCTCATAATCATCTATATGAGCGAAATCAAGTGTAAATCTATGATATTTGTGTGAGCTGTATTGCGCTTGGCAACAAAAGAGTGTCATCGGTTAATTTCTCAATATTAGGGATTATAATCCGCTAATAGGTAGTAGTTTTTGGCGTTCAAAAAAAGTATAGTAGTTTAGATTATTAAAATTTAGTTTTTCTAATATATATTTATTGTCGATGTTTTATATTTCTTATTTGTCATAAAAAAACAGCTTGTTTTTGTTTTTCCTACAATCCTATTCATTCATTCTAATTAATTATGTTTTTTATTCCTTTTATTACATGACGAATTTATTATTACTTTTTATATAAAGGACAATGAACAAGATGTTAGAATCTCATGACCGATCGATTTTTACTGAAATCTTAATATACAACTACAAGAAAGCAAGTATACACAAAGAGAGAAAAAAAAACTTACATATTTGCCGGAGTGTGTTGGAACTTGGCTGTGAGGGTGATCTTAACGGGTGTGTTCCCGATTGTAGCAACTGCGAACGTGTGTGACTCTTTGTTAAGAGCCATAACAACCGTAGCAGCAGTTGTAGCAAACAATGCTAGAACTCGCAACAATATCACCAACATCATCACCCGTGACCTTCTGATACTACCATCATCAACTACCTTTTCTTGGGCCATATTATCCTTAATTCGATATAGAAATGAAGAAAAAGATGTATAAACGGCAGTGATAGAGTCGAAGATATATGGTTCTTTAGCGAAAGATGTATGTATATATAATGATGTGAATGATGCACTCCATAATTTGCGTGTGTTGCAAGTTAAGTATGGTGATGTAATTTCTTTATGGAGGGTGTGACCAAAACTTTTATAGATTGGTGTTGGTTGTTAGGAAATCATGCTATGGAGTCTCTTGCCTTAGGTGTAGATGGCTCATCTAAAGTGGAGTTATTTGGCAGAACAGAAAAGCAGCAAGTGTAAAATTTTATTTTTTTTAAATACAAAGTTAAATAATAAATGAGTTAAAAAAAATGGTATATTATACTTTAAAAATACATTGATTGATATTTTTGTTTGACTTTATTCATGTTATATAATGTAAATATTTAATTTAGAAATAATGACTGGATGAACAAAAAGTTGGAGGGAATTATATATATATATGGTTCCCATTAAGTCTAACCGCTTTCTAAATCGATATCCACCGTCGGATCATGCTGAGATGAAATCTCAGCCGTTTAAACTCCAAAAAATAACCGCTGTAGTGGCGGTTTAGGACAGTTTTCTAGCTGGTGGTTTTTGCTCCACATTTTTCTCTCCATGATCTCCACTTCTCTGGTGGTTATCATTTTATTTTAGAGCCCAAACCATTATCTAATGGTTTTTTGCCATCCCCACTCTCGTGTGATTCCAGGGTATTGGTTTCTCCTCCTCCCCATAAAACTCCCCCTATGTTCAATCACCATTCCAATCGCCATTCCAAGTCCTATGATATTTCTAAAAGCAATGTATGGTGAACACGCTTCCAATTTCTTAAATCAAAATGCAAGCCTGCAACTCAACAGTATATTATTTAGTATGTATTTTGCTTGCAGACAAGGTCTATTGATGTTGCTGAAGCTTTGGTAGCTCATGGTATAAATGCTTTTGTTCTTCATGGATGTCAGACTCAGAGTGAAAGAGAAGGTGTATTGCGCGACTTAGACATGGCCCCACTAATATTTTGGTAAGTCAAGATGCTTGTAATGTGTAATTAAAATATTTATACAAAATATATTGGATTATTATCAACATTAAAGACCCAAGTTGCGTCAACGAATGGTAGTTACTGTTTTGTCATTGTCATCATCATCATCCAAGTTTTTATAGTTATACTTATATTAATTGCGAAAATTTTGTGGCAAAGATTTAAATGAGAGAAGCTGGAAACAGAGATAAACAGCGATTCAATGTTGTCAATAGGAGGCAAAATGCAATATTGTTTTAGCTAATGCCTTTATCATATTTAAAATGCAATTGCGTTCGATAAGAGGCAAAATCTCAGCCTCGCGGAAGCAACTGCGGCTATGACAAATGTGGGCATTTAACATGAGTTGATTTTTATTTTCAACCGGCAGATATGGAGTTTTAACATGGGAGTGGACAAAAGGGATACATAGCTACTTGCATCCAATTTTATTTGCAATTCTCTATTTCCATTTTACGTCTTGATACTCCATCCTTCATGGTAAGTAGAGGTGGCAAAATGGGTGGATTGGGATTAAAATCTTTTAGTATCGGGATCAGGTTGGGTTGACCCACACACTTTTTTTTTTCTTTTTTAAGTTTTTTCATCATATGTTAATAGGCTAAACATGACTGCAAAACTGTTTTTTCAACAGGTATGATAACATTTGATACTTAAAATTAAAACGGTAATTGCTGCACATAGCTTTGTTTAAACATATGGATCATTATTTTTGATAACGGTGTTTGTATAATATCCATGCTATAACTATTTATGAAATCTAAGAAAAAGGACAAAAAGTTGTTGATGGGTCAATGTGATCCGACCCACTAAATATCTACCATTTTTGACCGTTTACCCAACTCGCTCATTTTTTTGCTACACTCAACATAACTTATTTCTTAAAGTTTTGATTGTATGAGTCGAACAGTTTAGAAGTCTTACATAGCACACTCAAAATTGTTTGTTTTGAACGGTTTAGAAGTCCCACGTAATTGCCTGGCGAGGGCAACGAAAGCAACTTATGTGATCAATTAGAAGCAGCCTATGTGACCGATTAGAAGCAAGTGAAGGACAAACTATTGGTGATCGATTCAATGTATACGCAGTAATGATTGAAGCAAAGCAGGTATCTATTGTTTCAGTTTTAAACTTGAATTGGAATTGTTATGTAATAGTAATAGTAATATTGTCCTTACTTTTTAGATGAATTAGTTTTGAAACTAGGCCCAATTCTATGCATCCTCGGGCTAGATTTTCAACGGGTCCGCATGGATAAATACTCGAGACCGACCCGAAACCGATTTGTTCAGGATATTATGGCCGAAGACCTGCATGATATGTTTGAGTCCGTCCGGTCTAAGGAATGAAGGTTTGTTGCAGTTGATTCAATTATTTTAATTTAATTTTGTTTTTAGTAACTTTGACCATCTACTATGGTTTGAAATGGCCAAAATTGGTGAATGTATTACGATTTTTTTTATGAAACAATCAACACACATCGGCTCTTTTTAAACAAATAATGTGCAAAGAAAAAAAACTTGTGTTATTAAACATAAAAAAGGAGAATGAGTTTTTGTGGTTTAAAAAGAAGAAAAGGAGAAGCAATCAACACATATCGGCTCATTTTTGTCGTGTTTGGATAATGTGTTGAGAATGAGTTTTTTTGGTTTGAAAAGAAGAAAAAGAAAAGTTAGATGGTTGTAACTTTTTCAAAAAGGAGATGGAAAAGAAGAAAAGGAGAAGCAATCCCAAACACCCTCAATATACATTATCTTTGTTCGTTACATTGTTAGCGTAATTAAACTAGTTAGTTAATTATATCACCTTATTTTTTCAAAACTCTATGCAGAATTGTTGGGGTGGACGGGCCACATGATCTTTGGCGATGCGGGTCACACCACAGCCGGCAGTGGCGAAGCTTGGGATTTCCGAACCGGGGGTCGAAAACGTACACACCAAAAAATTTCCATATAATGGGGGGTCGAAAATGTATATACCCAAAAATTTCTATATGAAAACTACATATTCTCCACTACTAAGCGAAAAGTTCAGGGGGTCGGCCGCCCCCTTCCGCCCCCATTATCCTACGCCCTTGACAGCCGGTACGGCGGTTGGTGGCAGGCGGGTGTGGTGAAGACTGAGGTGCAATCTGTCAGTGGAGAAGCTTGAGATTTCCGACGGAGGATCGAAAACGTATATAGCCAAAAATTTCTATACGAAAGCTACATACATAACACTACTGAGCGAAAAGTTCGGGGGGGTCGGACGCCCCCCCCCCCCCTCTCCCACCCCTTCTAACCTTCGCCCCTGCAAGCCGCTGGTGTTGGTTGGTTGGCTTGAATGCATTTGACCGTTCAACGGTCATTTGGTATTTGTTAATTATTTTTTTTAACTTAACTCACCCTAAAATACATAAATATCACATCAAATTTATAAAACTTTAACCACACACTCTCACATACTCTCCTTCATTTCTATACACTCGCAAGAAAATGGCAAAAAGACCATGGAACGAAGACGAAAACATAGCTTTGGTCACCTCTTGGCTGTGGAATCCGATAACAGACAAGGAGGCTTTGCAGTTAGAACATCCTTATTTGAAGAATTCCGCCAACGTGTAGGTGAAACCAATCGCTCTTTGCACCAAGCTTCGACAAGGTTTCGTATTATGTTAAGGGAGGTTTGCAAATTTCATCAACACTTCAACATTATGATGGCCAACGATGATGGCTTAACAAAGGCACATGGAATTGCCCAAGCCCGTCATGAATACCAAATTAGATACAATGAAATATTTACTCACGTCGTGCCTTGACAATTACTAAGAAACCACCCTCATATCTAGTTTTTTTTTTTTTATGTTTATATATCTAGTTTGTGTATGTTTAATTATGTAATTTGTTTGTGTTTATTTATCTAGTTTGTGTAGGTTTGATTATGTTATTTGTGTAATGTTTTTAATTTTAATTAATTTATGATATGTCGCATTTTGATATTTTTAGTTATGTAAGTTCTATTTAATTTATTGTTTTGTATATTTGAAGTTAAAATGATATATTTATATTTGTAATAAAAGAAAGAAACAAAGAAAAGGGTAGGAAAGTCTGAGTGATGCCACTAAATTTGTTAGTTTAGGGTAGTGGATGGTCTAAGTGACGCGGGGCAAAAGGATAAGTGGGAATAGGTTACCCGGTCTGGTTGGCCTCCCCCCCCGTCACACCCCAACCGATGGCGGAAATATCGGAGTGAGACGAAATAGATTGCTCATTACACATAACACTATTTGTGACAATAATTAATTAAAAACCGATTTCATTTCATAACATAAACTGTCAAGTACAACATGGAAAACAAAGAACAACATTGAAAGATAAAGTACGGCAAAGTTTAATAACCAATACGATAACAAAATCTGGCATTTATAAGTGTGTTTCTAAGTCATCCCTACTAGATTTCGTCATAATCATCATCATCAACCTTCAACATGTTTAAAAGTATACTTCAACACAAAAAGCATTGGCGAGTGCACAAGTTTAAATACATAGCATATGATAAAAATGTTTAAACAAATCCACATGGCAAACTATGTTATCAAGATTAACGTAAATCTAGCATGTGAATAATCAAGTCAAACAAAGGTTTAACACAAACGTTTAAAGACTTAACATGACCTCACATTCACGGGCGGTGCGTCATTCCTATAGCGTTATACACGTTAAGGGTAGGCTCGTACAAAATTTGTAACACCCCGAAAATATAAAACTTTATATTGGAACTATAAAGTATAAATAAACAAGAATTTACTAACTAGGAATTTTAACCTAGTTGGTTAATAGTCTAGAAATAATCTAAAATAGGTTAAAAAGCCACCAATTTACATATTATCATAGTGGAGGGGTGTAGGTTGTTAAAAATTGAAACTTTGGTTATGTTAAACAAATAAAACACAACCAAACACCCCATTGTGGGGGTCTGGTCGACCAGAACATCAAAGGGGGCGACACCCACCTTCAAAACCAAGAATCTCACTAAAATTCTCAAATTGAAGGAGCAAATCTGGTCCAAACGAAAATCCGAGCTTAGAATCTTGATCCCTATCGCAAGGGGATTACAAGGTATGTAAAATTTAGTGAAAATTCTTAACTTGAAATTCTTATGAAATTAGGAAAAAACTGAATTTAGGGTTGCATGTATAGGTTGTGATGATTTAAGAACAACTATAGTGTCTAAGGACAAACCCTAAACAAACACAAGCTGAGATCATGTAAAATTTTAGTGGAAACCATGATCACCATTGTAGGTGATTAATGGGTTATGTGTTAATTGATGAATACTAGGTTTGTGCATGCTAATCTTGTGTAATTTGACAATTTGAAAGTGATTTCAGAAATCTAAAGACTAATAATCATGTAAAAATGGTTGATAGAGGTGAGATTGGGGCTAAATGATAAGTTATAAACTTGTCATATAATCATATGAAAAATCTGCCTTTAAGGTGTTTGTGAAAATGCCTCAAAGAAGGCTTGAAATAGAAATCTAATGATTTAACGCATAATTTCGATGTTTCGGTGTATTATGCGAAGTAAGGTTTAAATAGAGTTCTAAACATGTCTTGAATTGAACTTTATAGGAAAGGATACCGGGACGTCAAGTGGACAAGCCGGTAGTGATTTACGGTTGAAGGGCGTACACTAAGGTATGTAACTTGACCCGTTACATTTAGTAGATTTTGATGATTGTATAATATGTATTCGAATTTTAGAACAAGAATGGTTTGAATTAAGTAGAGATGTCGCTATATTAAAATATTGGTCAAACTCGGTTGGAACTCGTTGGTAGTCGTCATATGGGAGGATTCTCTAGACGAGCCAACGGGTCGAATAAGCGTGTAAAGCATGGTTAATGTTTTGGAGTATGATGAATTGCTCTTTGATATTGGTTTAGGTATAATATGTTGGAAATATGAGAATTTGATGTAATGGTTTCTTAGAAAAGCGAAATCCGAGAAATTGGTTTGAGTAAGATGAACAAACCAAACAAAAACATAGATTTCCAGGAACTACCGTAAATTACGGTAATACCGTAATTTACGGTAGAGGTCATGTGTTTTACGATGGTTTCCCCCTGGTTTACGGTGGACCAAGAACTTCCAGAACTCACCGTAAATTACGGTAACACCGTAATTTACGGTGAAACCTGAAATCTTCTAATTTCCTTTATTTTTTAATTGATGTTGGATCATATGTTTAAGTCTTATGTGTCTAAGTCAAAACTAATATTTTTAATGGTTTTGACCCTAGGTGACTAGATGGACCTTACGGATGGTGATCAAGCAACGTCGAAGAACCGAACACGACTTTTGAAGCTTCCGCTATGTTCTTAATCTTATTTAAACTTTGTTCATGGGTTGTAAACAATTTCTTAATCAACTTTTGAATGTTTTAAACTTAGTCATTAGTTGACTAATGTTTATCATACTTGAAATCTTGACTTATGAAACTTATATAAAATGTATAAAATTAGTATTATATTCAAGTAAAAATTTAAGGGTGTTACAAAATTAATGACAAGTTTAATCACAAAACGAACAAACCTAGATCAACGAATCAAGTATAACGTATGCATGCATGTTTGGATTGTTTATGCATAAAGTATAAGTGTTTATGATTTTAATAAGTTAAACATATTGCACCCAAAATGTGTAAAACGTAAAAGGAGTATTCGAGTGTACTCACGGTTTTGCAAAGCTTTCCTTTGTAATCCCGTGAAGAATTTGGAGGATGGAATCACCAAAGTCACCCTACAAGGGTAAACGAAGGTGTGTGAGTAACGGCTTTAAGATGGAAGATTCGGATTTGGAATTTAAAGTACAAAAGGTATGTAATCCAAAAGTATTATCTAGTTCTAAGTACTCGTTTTTGACACTAAGTTATATGTGATTTCATGGGTCCTAGTTTGCCCATTAGAATCAATAACAAGTGACTTAGAATCGTAGATAAGTTAGCCCTAGTTCATGATGGATAACCATTAACCGATTATTATCACCAACTTGGCCAAGTTTATATATTTATGTATATAGTTATATAAATATCCTAAAACTAAGTCCATCATAGATATCATGTATTATCATGTAAGTCAAGCATGGGGGTTTAACCTCTTTATATGATTCACCACTACACATAATCATCACAAGGATGATTCGGAGGGTCATGAATTACAAGAAATAAAGAACTCACTGGTATATTATCAAGCAAATCATCAAGTGAGGTGTGGAATCAAGTTAGGAATGCCAAAGCATCCAAAGTTCACATTTGCATCAAACATAAATCTCACCATATGAACTATGGTAAACTAGACTTCAACACTTGTGGGTTGTATTGAACCCTAATAAATCCGATAGTTTAGTGATTGTTTGTACCTCTAAACTTGTAAGAATCGACTCTAACAAGTTCCACAACCATTGATGGGTTTAGGAGATTGTTAGGTACAAGATTCAAGTAGAAAAGTTAAGTTTTGTAAAAGTTTAACCAAGTTTCTTCAAAACAGAAAGTTTGGACCTCAAAATGGTGATGTTCCACCTTAGATTACCATGGTAATCTTGAGGAAACACTCCTAGAGGTGTTCCAAGCTTTGTAGAAGAAGAAATGGTAAGAAAAAGTAGAAGAAAATGAAGTTACAACAACATAAACAAAATCAGAAAATGTAACTCACTTTGGACCTCAAATGTGGTGAGGTTTCACCTTAGTTTGCCATAGCAAACTTGTGAAAACCTTCCTAGAGGTTATCCAAGTGAAATATAAGTGAAATATAAGAAGAAATAATAAAGAAAGAGTGAAGAAGTGAGCTAGAACTCACTTTGAAAGCCTTAGAACTTTCTGCTCAACTTTAGAATTTTTGGAGAGTTTAGAGAAATTTTTGTGAGTGTTTGAGAGATTGAAAAGTGAAAATGAGAGTGGGAATGGGTCTATATATAATGGGGGATCAGGGTTAGTGGTTAAAAGTGATTTAATGCAAGTTAGGTGGGTGTTGGGGCTTTAAAATTGACCAATGCGCAAACCAGAATAGTCTGGCTGCGGATCCATGACTGGCGCGCGTCGCGACAATGGTCAGCCGCACATGTTTCAGGTTTTGTCACTTACAGCCCCTAATGTTTGTTATAGTTGGTGTATTAGTGTATAACTTGCATAGAAAACATGTAATTATGTACTAAGCTCGAATAAAAGAACATAGATCATGTGTGGTAAATGATTAACCATGTATTTGTACGAAAGAAGCGTATGAATTCGTGTATTTTCAATTGTTGTTTGTAAGATAAGCATATATTTACGAAAATAATGAATATGCATCACGTATGTATATGCTTTAAACGTATAAGTAAACATGAATAAGCAATGCATAATTCCCCTAAATAATCAATTTTATTATGATCAAAGCCTCGGGTTTACATCGATTCGAAACAAAATATGATTACAAGAGAACCAAGTTTCCGAAAATAGAAATACAAGACAAGCTTTCTAAATACAGAAAGTTACAAAAAGCGAGCCGTTACACCCCCCTAGCGCATTCACATCAGCTTCTTTATCTCATCCACATAATTACACTAAAAATCACTACATTTTCTTTTTTCTATTCAATTAAGTAATACTTTTTTATATCTTTATTATTACATTTTCCCTCTCCTCCACTCACAAGTCACAACCACTTTAAAAAATAATCTTAAAAAATATAAAAACGGGGGACAAGTGTCTTTCTAAAAATACAGATAAACAATGACATTTTCTCTCTCCTCCGCTCACCGCTACATTCTAAAATATGCAGAAGTCATCCACAAATATATGCAAAACCTATTGTAAATGCTATTGGTAAAAAAAATATGATTGAAACTAATGTGGTGAGATGATAAAAAAAAATTATAAAAAAAAAAGTTTCGTGTGAAAAGAAAACTAGAGAGCAAAGCATCAAAGCAAACATAACTCATACATTTTGTGATTTTAAAGAAAATAGATCATAATCGATTTAACTAAACTTATATAATCCAAAGCGATGATTTTAAAGAAAACCGATCAAAATCCAGATTTAACTAAACTTATATAATCCAAAGCGATCCGTGTAACCTAGTTAGATGGGTCAAAGGGGGTTGTTTGGTTAAAACAAGTTGTCGATTGTAAACAAGTTATTTTTCATTTTTTTAATTGTAGCTTTAAATAGGTTTATTTGTCTACTTATTTAGAGGGTGTTTAGGATTGCTTATTTAACTTTAAAAATGCTTTTTGTCAAAAGTGATTATTGATTTTTTACTTTTTAAAAAGAGTTTTTAAAAATTTGTTTGGATTAGTTTTTGTGGTGGGAAATAGTAAAATGACCAAAAACGATATAGTAAGTTTTCATGTTTAGTTGCTATTTTAAAGGAAAAAAGTTAGATTTGTAATTTTGTGTTCAAAAAGCCAAAAGCCATTTTAAAAGCCAGATCTGGTTGGTCCCCCCCCCCCCCCCCCTTACGCTATGTTCCCGAGTCTCATTTAACAGGGGGAGGGGAAGGAAAATTTTCTCTCATAATCTCTCCAATTTGGGAGGATGAATATATGGTCATATTTGGTCATATTTTCTTCCATTTTCCCTTCTTTTCCCTCCCTTCCCCCTGTTAAATGAAACTCGGGAACATGATTTTTCATATTTTCATCTATTTTTCCTCCCCTCCCCCTATTAAATGAGACTCGGGAACAGAGTGTTAGCGCATTCACATCAGCTTCTTTATCTCGTCCACATAATTACACTAAAAATCACTACATTTCCTCTTTCCTTATTAATTAAGTAATATTTTTTTATACCTTTATTATTACATTCTCCGTCTACTCCACTCACAAGTCACAACCACTTTAAAAAATAATCTTAAAAAATATAAAAACAGGGGACAAATGTCTTTCTAAAAATACAGATGAACAATGACATTTTCTCTCTCCTCCACTCACCACTACATCCTAAAATATGTAGAACTCATCCACAAATATATGCAAAACCTATTGTGAATGCTCTTAGTAAAAAAATATGCTTGAAACTAATGTGGTGAGGTGATAAAAATAAAATTTATAAAAAAAGTTCCGTGTGAAAAAAAAAAAAAAAACTAGAGAGCAAAGCATCAAAGCAAACATAACTCATGTATTTTGTGATTTTAAAGAAAATCGATCATAATCGATTTAACTAAACTTATATAATCCAAAGTGATGATTTTAAAGAAAACCGATCAAAAATCCAGATTTAAATAAACTTATATAATCCAAAGTTATCCGTGTAACCTAGTTAGACGAGTCAAAGGGGGTTGTGTGGTTAAAACAAGTTGACGATGGTAAACAAGTTATTTTTTATTTTTTTAATTGTAGCTTTAATTAGGTTTATTTGTCAACTTATTTAAAGGTGTTTAGGATTGCTTATTTAACTCCAAAAATGCTTTTTGTCAAAAGTGATTATTGATTTATTACTTTTTAAAAAGAGTTTTTAAAATTTTGTTTGGATTAGTTTTTATGGTGGAAAAATACTAAAATGACCAAAAACGATATATTAAGTTTCAATATTTAGTTGCTATTTTAAATGGAGAAGTTAGATTTGTAATTTTGTGTTTAAAAAGACAAAAGCCATTTTAAAAGCTAGATTTTGTGGCTTTTGAAAAACAACTTTTTACACCCTCTCAAAAAGGCAAAAGAAAAGGCACTTTTAAACTCGTTGACTTAATTCCTATACAACTCAAGCATGACTTACTTATTAAACACGTCGGAGAGATCAACTTGAACACGAACTTCCTTATGCCATTAACCATGTTAAACCAACAACCCTAAATCCATTTATGTTTGTATCTAATTTTATTGTTTTTGTGTTTGTTGATAATTCACGATTTATAAAGAAATTATTAATAACATATGATCTCATAGTGAGCAAATTATACAAATGTGATATGTACATATCATGTTAACATTAATATATATTGATGTTTAGATGAAACTATATATCCTAACATTGTAAATATCACATGCTAGTAAATATTGTAAGTTGTACCTTAAAGAGGTAATAATATCTAGAGGTACACGTATTGTACGTAATTAAGTAACATTGCTTACTATCCAACGACTGTGGAGATCTCCGCATCTGTGTTCATATTGGCAGGATGAGTATGGTTGATGCTCAATACACGTTGTTGGTTTCAAAGTATCAACTTCTTTGTGTGTTAAAATGAGTGAATACGTTTCTTTCTCTTCATGGTAGTGATGAAGGGGGTGGGTCAAAACACACTTCCCATTCCGTAATAATGGAAGGTGAAAAATAATTAATCATTACAACATCAGAAAAAGAGGAGATGTCCCCTTGTCACCAGAAGAATAAGCACAAAGCCAACAAGGCGGTGTCTCCAAAAACGAGTAAAGAGAATAAATCTCCTCATAAGCGATACAATAGTTTTAAGGTACGAAAATCGAGGCGAGTCAGAAGTCTCATAAATCAAGGACAAAAGGTTAAAGACAAGACTAATTAATAAGACATAAGGAGACAATTCCAGATCAATCGCTATCAGCAGGGGCATAGTCAAAGTATTACTAGAAATGGTTTGCAGGATCAATGGTTGAGATTCAGTGGTTCTAGATTTAGAATTCACGTAACTAAAAACAAGGGAAACAATGTACGTAGGCATGACAATCTAGATAAGAATGAATTCAATTTGGATTGGGTACATGTAGGATTGAAATCAGTTTTTGCGTGAAATCCAAGTTAGTACAAGTATAAATAAGAACCCTTCACAATATCATTTTCCTTCACAGCCCCTTTCGGCCATTCCCTCCCTCTTTAAATTCTAATTTATTTTTAGGTAGTGTTTGGTATACAGGAATGAGAGGTGGAATGGAATGAGTGATTACGAGGGAATGAAATTCTTTAACCTATAAATACTACAAAGCCCTGACTCGTTTTAAGTGTTGTAACCCTAATCACCGATACCCTGTCCAAGTGACGTAGGGCCCCGTAACGAATGTCAAGGCTCTGCCTAAATTCGTTGGAGTTCTGTCTCATGACGTAGGGATAAAGGGGAATTGGGTTACTATACTTAAGTGTGAGTGCACTATATGTTCTATTAAATAATCCAGGAGTTCTACCAAGATATATCAACTCTCCTGAATATTTTTCTGACACCCTAATATATTTTAAAATATCCCAAACTATTCCAAACTACACCCCGTATGTAAAAACCGAGCCAGTGATACAATATAGTATTTAAATAAAATATAAAAGTTTAAATCTAGGGCTGAGGCGGGCCACGTGAGCCCACCCCAAACCCTTACGCGGGCGGTATGAAAGCTAGAACCAGACTCCTTTGGTTTCTTAAGTTCAGGCGGGCCGTGTAAACCATATATTAAGTTGACGCGGGCCGCGAGTGACCTAAAGTGTGGCGCAGCCCGGTGCCGACACATGTCGACATCGTGGCGGGTCTAGATCATGACCAGGATAAGCTACGCATTGACTGGAGTTTGACGCGGGCCGCGTAGACTCCTGTCTACCCTTACGCGGGCCGTGTGGAGACCAAGTATCAGCAACTATAAATAGCAGGCATCGGATTTCATTTCAACTCGCTCACATTCCAATTCTCAATCTCAAATTTCTGTAGAAGTGATATTATAGTCGGGTATTATACCCCTAATTAGCAAGGTTCTGCTCCGTTGTAAGTATTATAACCCCGATTACGTAATAGATACGCTGCCCGATTGATTTAGGGTTCCGTAATAACTGTCGTGGTTCTGCCCGACGTAGTTATTGGAATACCGTCTCGGGGAGGGTATCATTAATATTTTCAAAGGGTTATGATACTAACCTATGTACATTTGTATAAATTATAGATTTTTCCCAGGAAACCTTTACGCGAAGTCTAAGATAGCAATGTGAGTTTATCCTCTTTTTGTTAACCTTTTTGTGAACTGTTTTACAAAACCTTAATGTTTTACAATATGATTAAGCGGTGATTGAGTCTTTGTAGTTCTTCAATTACTGCCGGTATTATGGGGTTTTGTATACAAAATTTATTACTACTTGCGAGTAGTAAGTCAGGAATGACAGTACATTATTATTGGACAACGAGTTAGCCAATGGGTAATTTGACCATAGCCATAGATCCGGTCGAGTGGCAAATACTGAATGAGTAATTGTGTAGAAATAAACAATGTGATCGCTCTCAATACTGTCTTAATTGATAAAATGTTTCTTGATTAAACTGGGATTCACTCACCAGTATTTCCGACTGACAAATGTTTTTAAAACGCGTTACAGGTAACACAATGTGACAGCCAATTAGTAAAAAGCCAGTTGGAGAGCACTGAAGGCTTGGGAAAAATGTGGCTATAAAAGTTACCTAATAAACGATGTTTTAAATTCAATAAAATAGGGTTTGTCCCTATAAATGTATTGTTATAAGAAACTTTGGTTTTGCCCATGTGATTATTAATATCAAATAAGGTGGTTTTACTCTGATGAAATATTTCCTAACTACAGTCCTGATGTAATTTCCGCTGCTAAATTAAATAAACTGATACCACCACAAACGAATGTTCGCGACCGCCCGTTCCTGGGACAGATAAGGGATCGGGGGTTGTGACAAACAAGTGGGAAAATAATCAATGAATACCTAAATCACGTACCATATGTGCAAGCAGTAACAAATTATCAATATAACGCTACATCTATAATCACGTAATGATCAATGAATACTTAAATCATCTACCAGATACTCAGTGTATATCTAAATCTAGAATAATGTACCGTGTTTGCAAAAGCAGTAACAAATATTCAATGTAATAATCATCTAACATGTGTGCAAACAGTAACAAATGCTCAATATAACACTACATCTATAATTATGTAATGACTTATATTAAAAATCTAGGGAAAAGATCAAATAGGAAGTTTATTTTGGCTAGGAAGTGTAGGAAGCAATAGGATTAGGACATGTGGCAACATTTAAAATAAAGAGGAAGGGTATTTTAGTCAATCCAACCCTTTCTTCTTCCTTTTCAAAACCCAGTAACTTCAAAACCCACCATTTTCAAAACCCGCCATCTTAAACCATTTCTTCACTTTCTATCTCAATAATCACTACATTATAGTCCGATTTTCATCACAAATCAATAATTCAAACACTCGATCAACGTGTTCTTCAGCTTTTTTGAAGAAAACCCAGTTTAATTTCATAAAAAATCTTGTTTTTTTTTCGGGTGATTTTGGAGAAAATCACTCGATTCGTTCGATTCGAGCGCTGATAAGTGTTTATATCATTCAAACTTCGTCAATTGTTGAAGAAATCACTTCGATCCATGTAAGAAATTCTTTAATTTCATTTTTACGATCTGGGTTTTTGATTTAGTCATTGCGTTTTACGATCTTGGCAGGGGTCCGGAGGCAGCGCCCCTAGTAGCGGGGTCCCAGGGGCGGCAGCCCCTGGCGGGGTCCAAAGGGCAGAGCCCCTGGCTGGGGTTGAGCTGTAATAAAAAAAAAATTTCCGTTAAATTGCTGTAATAAAAATGCATCAGAAAAATTAATTTTCTGTAAATTGCCTCTGGAAAACTGCATTCGTAGACAGTGTTTGTGGTTCTGTAAACAACAGGTTCTGGTCATTGCGTTTTAGTTAGATTCTGGTTCTGTGAACAACAGTTTCTGGTCATTGCGTTTTAGACAGTTTCTGGTTCTGTGAACAACAGTTTCTGGTCATTGCATTTTAGAAATAAAACATTTTTGAAGTGTTTTTACTCATTGTGTTTTAGGTAAACACATTTTTATGTGTATTTAGTTCATTGCGTTTTAGAGAGAACAGTTTCTTTTGTGTTTTTAGGCCATTGCGTTTTAGAAATAAGACATTTTTATGTGTTTTCTAGGCATTACGTTTTAGAAATAAGACATTTTAAAGTGTTTTCTGGCCATTGCGTTTTAGAAACAAGACATTTTTAAGTGTTTTCTGACCATTGCGTTTTAGAAATAAGACATTTTTAAGTATTTTGGGTGCATTGCGTTTTAGGTAAAACACTTTTTTATGTGTTTTCAGTCCATTGCGTTTTAGAAAACAGACATTTTAATTGTTTTCTGGCCATTGCGTTTTATAATTAAGACATTTGTTTGTGTTTTTGGTGCATTGCGTTTTAGGTAAAACACATTTTTATGTGTTTTTAGTCCATTGCGTTTTAGAAAGTACATTTTCTTTTGAGTTTTTAGGCTATAGCTTTTTAGAAATAAGACATTTCTTTGTGTTTTCTGGCCATTGCGTTTTACAAATAAGTCATTTCTTTGTGTTTTTTGTGCATTGCGTTTTAGAAAAATGTCATTTTTTAGGTTTTTTTTTCATTGCGTTTTACGTAACTGAGGGTTTTTCTATTGCGTTTTACGCAACTGGGTTTTAAATTTTTTTTTTGAAAATATAGCAATAGTATACTCGTTTTAAAGATAAAAAAAACGCTCGTTTTTTTTGTGCAATTTTTATAAAAAAATAATGTCGTATGAAAAATTTATTAACGTTTAAAAAATGGGGGGAATTGGAGGAGAGAGAAACTATTGGCTGGATTGACTAGAATGCCCCTAAACAAACTCACGCGACTCTTTTCTTTCTTTCAATTTCCCTGATTTAATTTTAGCCCTTGATTAACTAAATGGATGGTCAAGATCACTTCCCAGCCTTGCTAGCCAAATAAACTTCCTATTGTATCTTCACCTTACAAATCTAATCACGTAATAGCATAAAACAATTAAATTCTCATTATATTGAATGTATAATCACAAAATAAGCATAACTTAAAAGAATAATTTAGTATCAAACTAAACTAAAAGAATAATTTAGTATCAAACTAATTTGAGTTGACGAAAAGAATGGTTAGTTTTATGCAAAATTGTGGCTCCAAAGTTCCAGAAATTCTTTTCAAACGATACATTAAAGACAATGCATGAGTTGGTTAGCCAAATTAAAATTTGATAAATTGATATAAATATGATATAGACAAAAAGTGAATGAACTTCATTTTACATAATTCACTCATGTGTTAGAATTTGTTAACTACTTGATTCTTGTCGTGTTCGTTGTATAGTTCAATGCGTGTCAAAGACTATTTAATGTGTACAAACATGAGCATCTCCCATGCAAATATGCAACCTTTAACAATCAACCAAAACACAAGTCCAATTCAAAAGTGGTAGTGGTTCTATGTCATTTCTTGTTCGTAGCACACAAAAAAAAAAAAAAAAAAGAAAAAAAAAACAAATCTTAAGCCTCTCGAATTACATATAATGAGAAAGATCATGAAGCAACTGCATCTAATGAGCTTTTATTCAAGTTCAGCCCATATGTCTTTTTTGCCCTTTAAAAGTTTTAGTTTCAATTTATGTCTAAAAACACATGTTTTATATCACTTTTTATCCTTTACACCAAACTGAGTTAAATTACTCAGTTATATGTTTATTAAGACAAGGGCAAAAATGGTATTTTATAAATAAATGTCATCAGATCCCCTTGTCTCCCTATCTTCTTCAATTTCTAAGAAACCCTAGCACACAACCCAAATCCCCCTGCCTTCTCCCCTTCAAGTCTGGCAGCCGGTTTGGTTTGTTTAGGCTCAATCAATCCCACTTGTGTGACACATTATCATCTGGAACTAATATAAAGGTTAAATAATTAACCAAATATCTCGGGTTATCGTTTATACCTCTAGCATCATCCAACTGGTAGATCTGCAACAAAAAACTCTTCGATTAGTGCGCTGACTGTTTTGAACGGCCTACACAGACTACTTCCTCGTCTTTACGCATATAAAACTTCGCATGCTTTATAGAAATATCATAGGATCTGGCCTCTCTGTAGCAACCTAAAGAATAGCGGTCATTATGAATACATGATTTTATATGTGGCAAAACACGTGTGTTGTGCAGGTTGGGTGAAAGTTCAAATGGGTCTGGGTCATAATTAAGAACTCTTGCAGGTCAAAATGGTTTGGTTTGGGCTGACATGTCAAACATGTTTTAGTCATCCCGGCCATGACTGGAAGTACACAACAGTTGACCAAGATATACCACAAAGATTCACCAGCACATGGAAGGACATACAATCCAAGTTCTCATCTACTTTTATTCTCCAAGAGAATAGATAATGCAATGAATCCCTTCCTTTGAAGTAGACTGCCCTTTTCGTTGACAATTACTCTATTTTGCAGCCCTAACACCATTCAAAAAAGCACATTTTGAAACTTTTCCAGATTGTTAATACCCGGCTCATTGTTACTCAAAATCCCACCCGAAGGAAGCTTAACCACCATTCCCAGCCTAAACCGATTACAGTTTAACATTTAAAGCTTACCTTAATTTCTTCTTCTGAGAAGCAGGAAATTTTGCTAGCTCATCGTCTTCTACTCTTCTTCAGTTGGTGATTTTGGTGGAGAATCTTAAAGCTTGATGTAGGATCTGCATCACCCAATGGAGAACAAAAATAATTAAACAAAAATATTGTTTTCCATGCGGTTTGTTTGCATTGCGGTTGAAGCCTCATTCCCGTGTTTGAGGGAAAAGTACGTGTATGTTTGCGTGTACGGGTGGAAGGTTTCCTGTCGGTTGCTAGTTGTGTGCGTTGCGACGGGGTTTTGTACGTGTGCGTTATGTAGAATACAATTTGATCCACTACTAATGTAGAATACAAATTGATCCATTACTAACTAAATATGAACTACTAGAGTCTCTAATCTGTGTTAGGATAAGCTTTTTTTTCAAAACTCAAATGAAAACCATTTGACTATTGAATATCAACTAAAGTTAATATTGAAAGTCAACTAAAGTTAATATCAAGCTCAAACAAATACAAAATCAAATAAGAACATTATCATTTCATACACAAAAAATAATACACCTATTTTAATCTCAAAACACAATTAGTTGCAACGAAAACAACTAATATATTAACCCAAAAACACTAATGACAAGAAGATTGAATTAGGTACCTATGGCAATATATAAGTAAAAAGAAAGGAATCTGTATTATAATATTATACACTCAAACATGCTGGTTTTAGTGGTAGTGTTGTATAGTAATCAAAATGCATTGCATATCCCATTTCACAAATCGCATTTTTAACAATCAATAAAACATTACATTTCACAAATTGAGTTTACAAATACAGATGATGTATTTTCACCCAAAACACATTAATATCTGAAAAAAATTGAGATATAATCAGCAAACTTAGAACTTGCATGTATATATTTCACAAATAAATACAAAATAATCCCAAAAGATACTTTAATGCATAACAACTCGTATATATTTTCACAAAAAGTGTAATATAAACTTAATAACATTTGTAACTTTACTTTTAAGAGAGTCTCCCTAGTTTGCATCATTCGTAGAACTGAACTGGAATGGAAAAGCTTCACTTGCAGCTTCTCAACCATTAAGTACATGTCAAGGGCTTCAATGGTATTTGAGATTTGATTAAGTTTTTCAGAATATAAATAATAATGTGGATGATAAGATTAGCGGATATGCCCAGAGGAAAGAGCTATAAATACCTTCTCTGGCATAGCTTTTCTTCACCGGCAATCTTTAGTATTTCTTCTATGTCCCTTATAATCGCACATTGTTGAAATCCAGATTCTTTACTATCTGAAAAAACAAATAAAAATAAATCAAAACTTAGACTCACATGTGAAAAAAGAAAGTAAAGAGGTTGGTCACAAACTCATGTTTATCATCAGCAAACTCATGAAACCTGAAACCAGCAGCCTCTACACTAATCAATCTCACATCTTTATCATCAACAAACTTATGAAACAGGCATGGCAATTGACGCTCCACCAATATGTCTTTATCTCACATCTTCAGCATTTATAAAGGAATTTAACAAACGAAAGATAATAATTTCAGTTTAGTTAATGCAAGACTTACTTTTCTTCATCAAGGATGGTTGCTCCAGCTTCAAAATAAGCAAATAAATCAGGGCTATTTGGATACAAGAACCATAATTATCCTTATTTTCCCCAAATTATGTAACTTTATTGCAACCCCTTTTTCTTTTAGCTCTAAAAGACTCATATTGTTCAGCATCAAAAACCCTTTTCAATCACACGTTAGCACACACAAAAACTCTATTTACACACAAAAAAAAATTATGACCCTGATCAGCGATAATATTTATCAGACAGTCAATATAACTTTCATTTTTGAGTTGAACTTCCATAGACATCTCAACCGTCACACCCATCACAACAACCAGAAATCTAAACAATAACAAAAAATGGGGATCAGAAAGCTCACTGAAGTGTTATGTGCTGAGGTAGGTAAGAAAGAAACCTTGAATATAGCTGAACCCTAGCACCAACCTTGGAAATTTCGGACAAAGGAGTTAAAATCTAGGCTTTCTAAATCATTGAACCCTAGAAAAATCGAAAGAAGATGGTGGCGGCCGCGGTTGATTTTGCGGTGGCGAGAAGGTGGTTGTGGCGGTTAGCATTTGCAGGTGTTAGATTTGAAGAAGGCGCGAGAGGGGATTGACATTGAGATTGAGCAGGTATTTTTGAGAGAGATTTGAATGAAGAATGCGTTTTGCTGAGAGATTTGTTCAGAGCCCTTTTGGCCGCCTAAATTTCGTTTGTGGGGTTCAGAGATATGCAGACAGGGATAAGGTGATTCAAATTTCAAAACTAATTTCATTCCCGCTTCAACCTATTCAAATTTCAAAACTATATTGTGTGAGTGAGCGGTATAATTTGAAAGTGAAATCCATTTTTTATCTCATGTGCTTTAAACACTTGTACATCATGCTTTAAAGGTGTTTTAAGTAAAGTGGCAAATTACCTTAAGTTATCCTTCAAATATGCTTTATAATATAGTATAGTATAGATGATATTGTGTATGCGATTCTTAAAGCCGTTAAGGGATTGTGATTGAACCACTATTTTTATTCCGTGATTACTGATTATGTTTCTGGCTTGTCGAAGATTTTCACTGGCTTAAATTAACATAGATAACCTTACGGATGTTATGGAGGGAACACCTCCTGAATGAATCCATATTTTTTTGGAATATTCGCTGATTAATGGGTTAAAAGTAGTAAGACTTTTTACATGATTTGAATATTATCTCCCTAGGATCTATTAAACGCATCGTATATTCCAAAGTGACACTACATCGATCTCAAACTTACGTTCAAGTTGATGGATGCTCCAAATCACACTATGCTTTATAGGCTAAAACAGGGATAAGCGGTTGAGTTTGACCCAATAATCATGTGAAAATTCTATGATAAACTTGGGATCTGATAATAGAAAGAACAAGAAAAAAAGTAGCAAAATCGGTGGGATTTTTTATGATAAACATTGGATTTGATATAGAAAAAGAAAGAAAAAAGTAGCAAACCCTATGGGAATGGGGATCGAACCGGCATTAAAAAGCAGCAAAACAGGTGGTAGTGGGGATTGAACCGGCGTGACTTATATGATGAAAAGGCGCTACAACCACCCTATTAACTTGTGTGTATAATTCTTTACTCTTATATAAATATAACTGAAAGGTCGTAACTTTTTTAAAATAATTATATTGTAAGTTATAATTGAAAGGTCGTGACTTTTTACAAACCATAATTTCTTAAATTATAATAAAAGGTTGTGACCTTTTGCAAACTATTATGTCTTAAGTTACTTTTTGTACGTATATATCATATAATCAAATCACCTCATATGTTTAGTTATTACTAGCATTATAAGAGTTTTATACTTTTATTTTTTTTAATAATGTTTACTTTTTTGTTGTTGGATTTACATCAATATCAATTTTCGATATATCACATATGTAACACTAGTCAAATTCGGAACAAGTGGAAGAAAATCCAACGTGGCCTATTCTTATCGGATAGAAGCCGTGTCAATAATAAAAACTCCATGACATGTCCGGTTTTAGAATTTACAAAATGCACCCTCCTTGTTAAGTCAAATGTCGGAACATCCCTACATCTTAAAAAAGGTTCAACAATCTACAAATCATGCAAAAACTTATCAAATATGCATGGTATGATAGTGCATGTGTTTACTTTCCATTTGTATACGATTGTGAATGTGAATGTGAATTCAATGTAAGGCGTGTTTTAATTTATTTATTAAATCGAAAGGGGCAAGTGAACTTGGAAGCGGGCAAGAAAGAGGTGATTTATGGGCTCATAATTATTTTCTGCTGAAGAATATGGAAAGTTCAGAAATAATTTTTTTCAAACAGTAAAGATAATGTGATGGATATTTTTGCAGATGTGAAGGCTATAGGTTTTTGGTGGTTCAACAATAGGTATAAAAAGAGGGTTGTAGATTGGAATAAGTGGTGTAAGTTTGACATAATGTGATGCGTGTTTGGTAGCGGCTTCGTCTCATCTCGAGCTGAAGCGCACGCCTGTTTTGGTTGTGGTTGAATGAAGTTTATTTTTCAAAAAAAAAATTATTAAATCGAAAGATGGTTTAAGGGCTGTTTGGCAACATCTGAATGGTTAAATGCTGAACCAGTAAATGGTCTGAACCATTAAGGGCTGAACCAGTAAGAGGTCTGAACCATTAAGAGCCTGTATAATGCTTAACCGTTCTGAGGCAAATGTCTGACCAATTCAGATTAGAGGTCTTAACCATTCAGACTTTGTATAAATCTTAACCATTCAGAGGCAAATGTCTGAACCATTCAGACATCTGCCATGAAACAAACACTCTGAACCATTAAGGAGCTGTTTGGTAACTTCTGTATGGTTAAGTGCTGAACGAGTAAGATGTCTGAAGCATTAAGTGCTGCATCAGTAAGATGTCTGAACCACAAAGTGCTGGTATAATGCTTAATCGTTCAGAGGAAAATGTCTGACCAATTCAGATTAGAGGTCTTAACCATTCAGAGGCAAATGTCTGAACAATTCAGACATTTGCTCGTGAAACAAACAGTCTGAACCATTAAGTGTTGAACCAGTAAGAGGTCTGAACTATTAAGAGCCTTATTAAGAGGTAAACAAACAGCCCCTAAGTGCTGAACCAGTAAGATGTCTGAATCATTAAGAGGTAAACAAACATCCTCTTAATTTATTTCTGTAAACAAACTGAACAAAAGGAAGGAAAACATGTTATAAAAATGCAGGATCTTACTGTATTGAAAAATACGATAGTGTATAAATTTCATTTCAAATACAAATGAAAACATGTTGTTATAAAAATGCAGAGTCTTACCATATTGAAAAATACGATAGTGTATAAATTTTGATTTCAAATCCATGTGTAGCAATTATTCTTAAGATATAATATCAAGGTGACCTCTTGTGTAACATACCAACAAATATACAAATTTAATAAAATACTTTTTGTTTTGAAAGTTAATGTGTTCTTATTTTTATTTTTTAGTATACTTAAATACTAAACCCCCTCTCCCCTGGAAAAAAAAAAACGTAAACCTCTCACCTCCAAAAACCTATTAGGTGATGTGTTTATGTACAACTTGTATATTTATATACGAGTTGTATGATGTAAAAACGGATTTACAAGTCGTATAAGTATACATAAGTTGTATAATGAGCGTCAAAAGATTCAGTTAGTTAGGTGTACGTATAGTAAGACTATTTTTTTTTTCTTTTTATTAAGAATTTAGCATTTTTATTTCATTCCAATCATTAGGGCAATTTACATAAGGATAGCAGGTAGACGAGCAACAAACTGCGCCGCCATCCCTTTCTGAATAGAAAACCCTATTCTACTAAAAACAAAGCCTCGTCCCTGAGGGGTCGAAAAGTTGTTGTGGACCACACGCTGAACTCTAGACAAGAACCGAACTGCCTCCGGCGCCAAGGAGCCGAACGTGTCAAACGCCTGGGGGACAAAGGCATGCTGATTATCCTCACAAGCTTTAGCGTGCTTTTCCACCTTCTTTGACTCTGCTTTCAGTACCGCTTGCCCCGCCACAAACCCATTTTCCCGGAACCCAGCTAGTGGGGATACACCCGTGAGATCGACACAAGCATGTTTCCCGCCCTCCCAACCAAAAACTAGCACGTCAGCTAGGCGTAGGGTGGATCTCCCCTCCGACGGGTCTGTAAGAAAATTAACCGGTGCCTCTTTCTTCGCCGAGATCCCTGCTCGTCTGAGAATATCAATTAACGTGTCTCGTACAAAGTCATGGCGATACTTAAACCCCGACAACTCTCTACAGTGTAACACATGCTCCCCGTATTTATCCAGGCATGCTTTACGACAGACTGGGCAAGTTTCATCATTCGGGAACACGAGGATCATCAAACGGTACTTAAGGATTGACTGGTACTCCACCGCTGACATACGTTGACCCAAACCTTCAATAGGAATAACAGTTAAGAAATCCTGAGCGTGAGGCCTTTGTAGGCATTCAATGACGGCTTTCTGGCGGGGTGACAAATGGAAATGTTCTCCCAAACTTTGTGCGATTCGACAACAAAGGGCATTCGCCAAAGTTTTCTGTGGCTTTTTGGGGGCGGTGTCCTTGTTAGAGAAACCGCCGAGATCAAAGTCAGGTAGAAATTCATGCAAGCGTTCCAAGGCGCTGGCATAATCCTAATCAGTGTTAGCAACCCCACTATTACGTAAGATGTGATCCTGCAACTCCCAAGATTGAGACCCGAAAGTATCAATTCAAATTTTAAAAATAACAAAACAAAATATCTATGACATGGTGATTTAGTGGTATACAGGTACTAGTTTGGAGTTTATGTTGAAGATAAAGGCCTTTTCTTGCAACATTTTCTCTTACATGGTCCATAACCGGAGACTTTTTGTTCTTACTGATAAACCATCTCTCCAATATAAAACCCTAGGGCTCTCATTCCACCAATTTCATCAAATCTCCTCTAATTCAACCGCTGTAAGTCTTCGATCTATCATCAATCTGCTAATTTTCAAAGTTTTACGCTTAATTATCATCTCCGACTGTGTTTCCTCTCGAAAATCGATGTACAACGTTGCAAATCAACTGCTGTACGGCTCGATCTGAACTGATTTTATAACTGATGACTAATTGTTGAGGTTTATTGCTGAGATGTTGGATTTGTAAATGATTTTGTTAGATTTAGACATGTTAAAGTTTGTGTGTGATTTGGATCAGAAAGTCAACGCTACGTTTTTGTGCTTGATAAGTTTGACTGATTTGGATTTTGGTGAAGTGATAGGATTGTAGGATCATGCGTAAGTTAGTGAATGAATTGTGTTTTAGAAAAATGTAGTGTTAAACAAAGTTTGATATCCTTTGAAGCTGACAATTTTGTATGGAAACTAGGTTTGTAAACGAACCAAACAGAACCGTTTGTGAACTGTTCGGCAGGAAGTTTGATTATGTTTGTTTATGTACTGTATGAACGGACATGAACAAAATATTTTGTTTGTTTAATTAAACGAATGAGCATGGCCACGTGTTTGGTTTGTTCATTTCCGTTCGTGAATGTCCGTTAATGCTCATTCATTTATGGTCGTTTGTTTACGTTCATTTATGTTAATTCGTTCGTTTATGTTTTATATTTTTGATACAAAAGTTCATTTATATCTGTTTGTGTTTGCTCATTTATGTTCATGAATTGTTCATTTAGAGATAGAAATTAGAATGTTAATGAATGAACATAAACGAACACGGAGGTGTTCATTTTCTTAACGAACAAACATGGACAAGAAAATCCGTCCGTTAAAGTGTTCGTGTTCGTTCGGTTTGTTTACAGGCCTAGTGGAAACCTTGTTTACTTGTTTTAATTACTCTGTTAGTCCTTTGCAAATACGAGTTTCTTAAAGCACATTGGCATGTATTTGTCTGTATCTTGTGGAAATATGCATTCTTTAAATGAAATTTGTTTCTGATATTGATATGTGTGTGGTGTACCAGTTTGAGAAACCAAATGTAATGTTTTTCAATTTCTTTTAATATCTGCTATGTGATACTGATGGTTGCAATTACACAAATAGCTTGAACAGTAGGTTTGGCTGACTTGTTACTATGGGAGGTGGCTTCAGAGTATTGCATCTTGTCAGACCGTTTCTTGCATTTCTTCCAGAAGTGCAGAGCGCAGACAGGAAGGTCCCATTCAGAGAGAAAGTCATCTACACTGTGATTTCTCTCTTCATCTTTCTGGTGTGCAGTCAGCTTCCTTTGTATGGCATACATTCAACGACGGGTGCGGACCCATTTTACTGGATGCGTGTTATTCTTGCTTCAAGCCGTGGGACTGTCATGGAGCTCGGTATTACTCCCATTGTGACTTCTGGATTGGTTATGCAGCTGTTGGCTGGGTCAAAAATTATTGAAGTGGACAACAACGTTCGTGAGGACCGTGCACTATTGTGAGTTCACTAGTATTCAGTAGCACATGGCAGTCTTGGAATGTATATATAAATAAAATCTAAATCCTTTCTTATATTATATTAAACTTACGCTCATGATTTTTCTAGGAATGGTGCTCAGAAGCTGCTGGGAATCTTGATTGCTGTCGGTGAGGCCGTAGCTTATGTTCTATCAGGAATGTACGGCAGTGTTGGTCAACTCGGCGTCGGGAATGCTATTTTGATCATTGTTCAGCTATGTTTTGCCGGAATTATCGTTATATGTTTAGACGAACTTCTCCAGAAAGGATACGGGCTTGGATCAGGAATTTCATTGTTCATAGCCACTAATATTTGGTAAGTGAGTCGTCTGCTTTCCGCAACATTTTTCCGGTTGCTTGCTCTTTTGATCTTCTAACAAGTATTTTGATCAATCTTGCAGTGAAAGCATAATCTGGAAAGCATTTAGCCCGACAACCATTAACAGCGGGCGAGGTGCTGAATTTGAGGGTGCAGTTATTGCCTTGTTCCATCTCTTGATTACTAGATCAGACAAGGTTCGGGCGTTGCGTGAAGCTTTCTACCGGCAAAATCTTCCTAATGTGACCAACCTACTCGCTACCGTCTTGATATTCCTTATTGTTATCTACTTCCAAGGCTTCCGTGTTGTTTTGCCTGTGAGATCAAAGAACTCTCGTGGACAACAAGGCTCTTACCCCATCAAGCTGTTCTACACTTCCAACATGCCAATCATTCTTCAGTCAGCACTTGTAACCAACCTTTATTTCATTTCTCAGGTATCCATATCATGTCTGAATCTGTGAATCATTAGGATACAAGAATTTGTGAGCGTTTTTTTTTTCCAAATAGGTGTAGGTGGAAAAAATATTTACCAAAATGGGTGATTTGAAAAATAATTACCAAAATAGGTGGTTTTTCTTTATTTTCTTTATTTTTTAACTAATCTATTATAAATCTTCTTATTTTAAATTCAATCAACCTATTATCACATTTATACTTTTTTTTTTCTTCGATCAACTCATCATTATTATATATATATATATATATATATAGCTAACTTATTATATTTTTTTCTTATTTTATGATCGAACTTTGTTAAAACAAATTGAAATTGCTGAGAAATACCGCTCACCTACTGTTTTTATTTATTTTTTTGAGGTAATATTTCACTTACTATTTTGCCTGTGTATATGATTATCAATTCAGACTCTTGTTTATGATCCAGAAATTACAGGAGTAAACCTTATATTAAATTTATTTTACATAAATATAAAGGGAATAAAAGAAAAACATTAAATAAGAAGAAAGAAAAGAAATAAAATAAAAAGCATACTGAGTTGTTTGGCAAATAACATGATATTGAATAAAAAAGCAAAAGCAAAAAATACAATATATTAGTTAAAAAAAAGAAATAATTAAAACACTCATTTTGATAAATATTTTTCTAAATCATCTATTTTGGTAAAAAATATTTCCACCACCACCATTTTGGGAAAAAAACTTAAAAAGAAAAATACCCATTTTGGTAAATATGTTACAAATCATCCATTTTGGTAAATATTTTTTCCACCACCACCCATTTGGAAAAAAAAAACTCGAATTAGTAATACATGTATTGGATGAAGATTGCTTATATTGTTATTCGATGCTGCAGTTGCTCCACAGGAAATACAGCGGGAATTTCTTGGTTGATCTATTGGGAAAGTGGAAGGAGTCCGAATACTCAGGCCAATCTGTACCGGTTGGTGGCATTGCTTACTATGTGACCGCACCATCAAGGTATGAGATGCGCACCGACGCACCTTTATGATTTTCAAACAAACTAGTTTTGGCTTGTTTAGTTAATGGTTTTTTCCTTTTCTTTTGTTTAATTATTGTTGCATCAGCTTGGCGGATATGGCAGCCAACCCGTTCCATGCTCTTTTCTACTTGGTGTTCATGCTAACCTCTTGTGCACTATTCTCGAAAACGTGGATTGAAGTTTCTGGATCATCTGCCCGAGATGTGGCCAAGCAACTCAAGGTACGGCGCACCTGGCAAGCAAGGGTGTGTTTTCTTGTCGTATTTTAAAGTTATTAATCTATTTGGGAACTCGTGATCTTTGCAGGAGCAACAAATGGTGATGCCTGGACATCGAGACTCAAACCTTCAGAAGGAACTGAATCGATACATCCCGACCGCAGCTGCGTTTGGAGGAATGTGCATTGGTGCGTTGACTGTTTTAGCAGATTTCATGGGTGCGATCGGTTCTGGAACTGGAATTCTGCTTGCGGTTACCATCATTTATCAATACTTCGAGACTTTTGAGAAGGAGAAGGCTAGTGAACTAGGTTTATTCGGCTTTTAAGTTGCTGGTTTTTTGACACTTGTTTTAGGTACCTGGTTTTTTAAAGTTTTGTTTGTAGAACTCAAATATTTTATTTCTTTTTTGAATTGAGAATCGACAGACAAATACCTTACTCTTAAGGTTAATCAATATTACTATGTAAACTATTTTTTTAACCCGGATGCCACAAAAACCTGAATCGAGTCACCGACCATGTATCAGTTGATTAATTTTATTATTAAAAGATCAATTTTAGTAGCAAGTTTGTTAAGGGTTGGCAGCTGAAATGCCAACGTGTGGATTAACAGAGCCTAAATAGCCTGGTTTATAAATTCACAAAAAGCGCCCTTGTTAGGTTGATAATAATTTAACTTTACAGAAGGTTACGCTAAACGTACATCCTTCGAAGAGATTTTTCTTAATGTAACCTTTTCGCTCTTGCTAAATATATCACATCACCTCTCTATTTTATCTCGAAGATGGGTGCGTCAGGTATTTAAGAAGGTATGTTTAGACTCGCAAGTTTAATAATTCATCCAAAACGAATGGTATTAGTGTGCATGTCTTCTTTTCATGTTGTATTACGATTTTGCGACTACTATAGATATGTTGTATTCATTTAAAGATATTCGCGTTATCACTACAAGTAATTTAGACCGTGGGGTATGGGGTATGGGGTGTGGGTTTGGGCGTGGGTTGGGGTGTGGCCTTTGGGGCTTGGGTTTCAAGTCGGGCGTGGGGCGGTATGGCCATGCTAGTTGGCTGAATCTCATTGGCTCACCCGCCACGTCAGGCGGTGTTTTTAAATTTCGAAGTTTAAAATTCAAACGATCCCCCCATCTTCTCGAACCGCCACCCGGGTCTCCCAAATGCCTCTATATATTGTAACCCCAACCCACTGGTCCCCCCATCCCACGAACCCAACAACCCCACCGGCTACCCACTTCTCTCGAACCCGCTACCCCACTGGTCCACCCCATCTCACGAACCCAACCCCGCTATGGCATCCTGGACCCATGAAGAGGAAATTGCTCTCGTCACAAGCGTCGTTGACGCTATGAAGGGTCGGCCACCGGCCCAAACAAAATATTGGGTGGAAGCATTCGGAGTCTACTGACATAACGTCGGTAACGACCGCCACAACCTCAACGCGTGCCAACATAAATGGTGCGAGCTACGGCCCAAGCTCGAGCGTTTCAAGGCTTATTACGAAGCCGTTCCCGGTGGCGAGTTAAGCCACGAGGACCGGGTGGCGGTGGCTAACATAGAGTTTCGAGGCAAGGAAAAAAAGGCGTTCGACAAGATCGACCTTTTTGAAATTTATTTAACGCTTTAGGTTTGTTATTTTGTAATTTTTAGAAATTATGTAATTTTTAGTATTATGTAATTTTTAAAATTTTAATGAAGTTGTAGGTTTTTTTATAAATGTTGTGTGATTTTTTATAAATTTTGTATTTTTTTTTAATTATTCTGCCACGCGGTGCACCCAACCCAAGCCCAACCCACGCCCCGCCATACCCCGCGGCCACGTAACCAGGCGGTGGGGGGGGGGGGGGGGGGCTCTCATTCCACGTGTCAGCATATGCCCCAACCCAAGCCCAAGCCCAAGCCCAAGCCCAAGCCCAAGCCCAAGCTCCACCATACCCACGGCCTTAATAAAGAGCAATTATATGTTGTATCCGTTTCAAACTATTCGTGTTCTCATTGTTGTATTCATTTCAAAATATTCGCATTATCACTGCAAGTAATTTAATAAAGAGCAATTCTAAATATGTTGTATCCATTTAAAAATATTCGTGTTCTCATTGCAAAAATAAATGTAATAAAGAGTAATTGTGACGACTAGCAGTCACGAACGCGAAATTGGAGGAGTTAAACAACGCAACATGTTTGAACACAGACATGAACGCGAAATTGGAGTTGATGCATAACATGTTCAAATGGAGGCCAGTGTTGAACGCGAAATTGGAGGAGTTAAACAACGCAACATGTTTGAACACAGACATGAACGCGAAATTGGAGTTGATGCATAACATGTTCAAATGGAGGCTTCAAAATCTTCAAGAACAAAACGCCAATGAAAGTGAAAGTGATGACTTGGATGAGAATCTGGAAGAAGAATCAGAAGAAGACGACGAAGGGAGTGATGGATACTTCTCAGACAGAATCCCTTCTGACCAGGAGTTTTAATTTTTTTTTCTTTCATCTAATTATTTTTGTTTTTGCTATGTACTTTCTAGTTTCTAAATAATACAAATATTATTTTCTCCAATTTTTTCTGTGTTTGATATAAAACGCCAATTAGTGTGCTTAATAATTCTTATCAGTGAAACGCCATTAAAAATACAAAACGCCAAAAATGAAAGATGGGACGTGCTTCAGCCTTCGCATATAAAAGGCTGAACAAACAGTAGCTACAAACAGTAACCGAAGCGACGGATACTTTATTACAACCATAATACCATTTATTAAAATAAAATCCCGCCTAAACTACGCACCAAAAAACTATTATATAAACAAAGATCTCAGGAACCATTTGGTCACACCCAAAACACAAAAAACCATGTTCTCCAAGCAAACCATTCACTTTACACGCCATGACCTCTTGGAAAACTATTCACTTTACACTCCTTGTTTTCTTACAAACCATTCACTTAAAACGCCATGTTCTCTTGCAACCCATTCACTTAAAACGCCAAGCTCTCTTGGTCACACCCGTAAACTTTTGTTGAATGAGATGGACAAATCTTCAAGAAAACGAGTCTAGTGACGATGATGTGTCACTTTGTAGGCTCTTTTCTTGAGGAATGTTTGGATGAAAAGAAGGGACCGATGCCAGTGTAGATGCTATATTGGGCTGCATCATTAAATGATGTAGAGTGGGATGAGCATGAAGATGATAGCATGTGTAAACGCTATTTTGGACATCAAGCGAAAAACACACTCACAATCACACCCCAATAATAGCATCCACACATATGGCGTCGATCTATGTCTACAACGTCCAAAAGAACCACTTCAACAATCAACAAACATATCAAACAAAAAACCAAAACGCCATATTTAACAGAACGATCAACTTCGTCTAGAGAAGGGCGTTTCAGCTGTGTAGAAAAAAAATCGACACCAGAAATTCAAAGGTTCAGAGGACAAAAAGTTCAAGAAGAAAGAGACTGATACCAATGAAGATTTGTAAAAGAAATTTCATTTTTTTATGGTGTCATTTTCTGTGATTTGTTATCTAATTTTCAGCAAATAAAATACATTACTTCTCTAAATTACTTATAAAAATGCCAAAACGCCAAACAACAAAACAACAAATAGTATAAACCACGCATTATTAAAAAACTCCAAATAATTACTGAAATGTATAAAACAATGTACAAGTGAATAGAACACAAAAGGGTTCCGTACTAAAGTTTTATTTTCGCCATCTTTATCTATAAAACGCCATTAAATAAAAAACGCCAAACTTGACAAGATGGGAAGTGTTACAGTCATAATAGATAAAGCTAAATAAACAGTAACTACACACAGTAACTGAAGCAACGCATACTTTATTACTTCCATTTCTTATATTAAAAACCACACCATGGCACACAAATCATTTTTTTTTCTAAACGCCATAATTAGCTGTCACATTATAGGTCTGCATGCTACATCGCACCACAAAAAATACACATAAAAAACACATATAGGTCTGCATCCTACTATTGTTTTACGTAAACGCCGCTGGATACAAAACGCCAAATAAAGAAAGATATTTTTCCTATGTATTTTTTATCTGTTTTTTAGTTAGTGTATTTTATCATCTTGCCTTACAAAAACGCCATTAAATATAAAACGCCAAACTTTTTATTAATTGCATTTATTGTAATAAAAGTATCTCGCCTAAACTACGCGCCAAAGACATCCTATAAATAGAAACGTCTCAGCACCTTCGGTTGATCACACCAAAAAACAAACGCCCTGTTTGCTAAATACACTACGTGAAAAATGGCCTACGGCCACATTTTTTTCAAAACTGGCCAGCCACACATTTGAATAAATGTGTGGCTAAAGGTCATTTATAATATTTTAAAGAACTTTTAGCCACATATTTTATTATTAATGTGACTATTGTATAGTAGCTCAAAACCTTTAGCCACTGTTTTATTATTAATGTGACCATTGTATAACACTTTAAAACCTTTAGCCACACTTTTAGATAAAAATGTGACATTTACTAGCCACAACTCGAAATGTGTGGCCAAATTTGACCTATTGCCACAATATTTGTTTGATTCAAGTGACGAAAACACATCTTTTAGAAACCTTTTATCACACTTTCAATTAAAATGTGACAATCACTGACTATAGTAGAAAAGTGTGGCCAAATGTTAGTAATTGTCATAGGTGGTTTTTAATGATGTGGCTAAAAATAATACATATAGCCGCTTATAAATTTGTGTGATCAAAGAGTATTATTTGTTAGCCATTTATAAATTTTTATGTGTGGATATAGCAAAACAAAAAATGTGGCTAAAAATTATCATCACACTTAGGGGCTGTTTGGTAGCATCTGAATGGTCATTAAGAGGTTACCTCTTAATGGAACCATTAAGAATTTTACCAATGAGAAGGTAGAAGAATGAGACATGTGATGATTTACCATTCAGAGGTCACCTCTTAACCATTCAGACTTGAGGTTACCTCTTATTCATTCAGATGTTTTAAACCATTAAGAGGTAGCATCTGAATAGTCATTAAGAGAGGCTACCAAACAGCCCCTTAATTAGCTTATACGTGACCATATTTGCCCACAAAATACACCAAAAATTTTCAATTCCCTACTCACCCCCTCCATCAGATTCATCCTTTTCAATTTGCACCAGCGATTCATGATGATTTATCTCGCAACCAATTAACTCTCCCCTATTGAATAGTCCTAATCTAAAATTAAGAACCCTAGTTTATGGAGGAAGACGATGTCTCATGTAGAATCTGAGACCAGCGATTCAGGATGATTTATCTTGCTAAGAAATCTGAAGACGGAGACGATGGATTATGTAGATCTGAGTATCTGACAGTGATGAATCCTGTAAAGAGAACGACGCTTCATTACCAGCTGTGTGTCCGTAGAAATTGCAGAACTTGGATGCTCTTTGAGGTACACCGTTATTGTGTAGGTTAGTAAGATGTAATTAGGCATTCGTGTTTTCATAATTTCATTTAAATTTCGTAGAATTGGTAGGAATTTGTGTGTTTTTAGCTAAAAAAACATGAATAGTTCATTTTAGACGATTTGTATCATAAAAACCATTGCATAACTCTAAAGATGTTTTTTGGGATGGATAGAGTGATTGATTCTTGGTTTGTACAACGTCATGTAATCAGACCTTGTATTGGAGTCAACTAACATGAATTTATGATTTTGATATCAGAGGAAATCTTCGGGTGAAAAGGCAATCACTACTACTTTGGGTATCCCAATCAAAATGAACAACTGATTCGTTGCCTCTGTGCTCGCGAATGGTTTGTACCATGGGGATCAAACTCGTGCTTCTATGGAGTATGAAGTGCCAGAAGGGATTACAAAGTTGCCACCAGATATTAAATCACTGATAATATGGCAGCCTGAACATTTTGAAGATGGAGATGGTGATTCTGTACCCCTAGAAGCGGACCATATACTTGTTAAGTTCACCTGACCCCACCAGAGGTATGACATTTAATTAGAAAATACATTAGATTTACATATAAGTAGCTAAATATTACTCGTTATTGCTCATAATGATGTGATGAAGTACATTGATAGTTTTTTATGACCAATGTTGTGCCCTTTTAAATAGATTGGGGAAGACTACTAGTTATACACTCTTCTTCGTCAAGGATTAGATGAATGGCCACTAGGTAAAAAGGCAATAATTGTAACTCTTACAAGTCTAGTAAGCAACTGGGAGGCAGAAATTAAGAATAGGGTTGGTGAAAGAGTTAAGCTTGTTGCTTTATGTCAAAGTAGCCGTGATGATGTCATTTCCAACATTGATAACTTCAGAAGCCCACATAGCCGGTTACAGGTAAATGTAGTTAACATTTCTTGATTTTAGAAGTATACACAAATGACCTTGGTTCTCTCCCATATACTGCTTGTTTCTTATAAGACCTATCTAGTGCATTCATCAAAGTTTAATGATAGTGGCTCTTGTGATCTTCTCATATGTGATTAAGTACAAAGGATAAAAATTGATAGACCTTGACAAATAGGGCAAGAATAGTAAATTAATATAAGTTTTGATTTTGGGGGAATGTAGAGGTGGGTCATGCACACCAGGTGTGTGTTAAAATGCAATACCAATAATGGAACTAATCAAACTGAGGGGTTATATACTTATTTGTTACTTTTTATGTATTCTCTCGGTTCAAATTTAGGATTTTTTTTACCCTTGTTGTAGGTGCTGACTGTATCAGCTGATAAGACTGCTAAAATATGGACAATATCTGAGGATTTCAATGGGACCGTTGCGAAAACATTATGGAACTGAAGCCATTGTTGGAGGGCAAGATGGTAAATTGCACATATATTTAGTTAATGGCGATTCTCTTACTGAATAAACTGTCCTCGAAAAACATCAAGGTGCTATTACGGTTATCCATTACTCTCCTGATGTTTCTATGTGTGCCTCTGCTGATGCCAATAGGGAAGCTGTTGTTTGGGATTGGGTCACCAGAGAGGTAATATTTATGGATATCTTCGAATTAGCTTGTATAGTTGTATACAGGCCTAGCAACTCTGACCGGACACCAGATTTTGGGTCCTTTTGGGTCGTTTTTATGGATATCAATTAGCTTGTATAGTTGTATATAGGTCTGGCAACTCTGACCCGGACACCAGATTTTGGGTCCTTATTGGTTGCTTTTATGGATATCTTCGAATTAGCTTGTATAGTTGTATAGAGGCCTGGCAACTCTGACCCGGACACCAGATTTTGGGTACTTATGGGTCGTTTTAACGACCTGCTGGGTCACTCTGGGCATGGCTGATGTTAAAAGCGGGTCAGAATGGGTTGTAATAGAATAGGAAAAATGAAGTACGGGTCAGAATGGATTGATTACTTGAACCGAATAGGGTTATTATAACCCAATTCTATTTTGGTCAACCCGTTTCACCAGTTACCTGACCAGACCATCTGTTTTGCACTTACTTCGGATTTGTATCTTAACATTTTTTTATCTGATTTTCAGTTGACAGAAGCGTTTGGAAAGTTATATGGAAGCTCAAAACAGGGAACCAGCAATGATAAAGGTCATGCTGGTGTTCATGACAACTGCATCAAGTAGACAAGTACGTCCTTTTACCATTCTTACCTTCTTATTTCATTTTTTCACATTTTGTTTAATTAACTTCACACATTTTGTGTTCTTAGTTGCATTGTGCCACTGAAGAAATCAAAGTGTACCAAATGACCAGCTTTAACACTTCAGGTAGGGGTACAAACAAGCCGAGCTACTCGTGAGCTACTCGAGCTCCGCTCGAAAAAAGATTGGATGAGCTCGAGCCAGAGCCCAAGCTAAAAAACAAGCACGTTTAGTAACCGAGCCCGAGCCCAAGCTGAGCTTATCGAGCTTGAGCCTAAACGAGCCCACTATTTATATAACTTTTCATTAATATATTACATATATATTTAAAATAATAATAGTTATAATATAATTAATATAAATCAATTAATAAATAAAAAACGAGCTGAGCCTGAGCCGAGCTTTAGAAATAAAGCTCGAACCGAGCCGAGCTCGAGCTTTTCTAAGTTAAACGAGCTCGAGCTTGATCGGGCTCGGGCTCAGCTCGGCTCATTGGCACAAAACCGAAGGACCGATTTCATACAGAACTGATACCCGATGTTATCCACGGTGTTCGGTTTTTGGTTCTTGCTTCTATACAATCTCAGGTTCCGGGTTAGGTTTGCAGAGAGTTGAGGAAGTTTGTTGAAAGGTGGCTCCTCTCCAAAAAGAACTGTATACTCACTTTATTTCGGGCATTATTATTACCATATGTTCTTCATATCGTGGTCCAAATATCTGAACATATATGGTTTTTCCCTTTCGGTACATATGTGAAACAAGCAATCGCTGAATATGAACAAACAAAAGTGTTGGCTTATATAACTGCCCTGAAGAAGATCTGTAATTGTAATTGGAATGGCTGGAGTGATTGATTATTTAATTGTATAACATCATGTTTTCATGTTTCACATGTAATTGCTCACTTTATTTCGGTCTTTGGTTTTTTGTTTTCATTGTATTTATAGAATATATATAAATCATCTCTATATTTCGTGTCTTTGATCCCATGTAAATAGAGAGTATACATATAATCTCTTCTTTCTTTTAAATTTATTTATATTTCGTTCCTATTCTAAAACTTCCCCTTCAAATGATACTCTCAATTAATAAAATACATTATTTAAAATAAAAATACAAAAAGTCGTATATGTCTTAATGGACCATATTGGGTCTTAATAGATCACAATGGAGAATAATATGTCATGTATGTTCAAATGGACCATATTCAGCCTTAATGGGTCACAACGAACAATCGTAGGTCATATATGTCTTAATGAACTATATTGGGCCTTAATGGTTCACAACAAACAGTAATTGGTCGTATATAAATCTTAATGGCCATATTAGACCTTAATGGATCACAATGGGCAAAAGTAGGCGTATATGTCTTAATGGGCCATTTTGGGGCTTAATGGATCACAATGCACAATATTGATCATATATGTCTTAATGGGCCACATATTGAGCTTTCATGATCACAATGGCTAATAGTAGATCATATGTGTCTTCATAAACCATATCGGTCCTTAAGGGATCACATTGGACAATAATAGATCATATATGGCTTAATAAACCATATTGATCCTTAATCGATAATAATGAACAGTAGTAGGTCATACATATCTTAATGTACCATATTGGGCATTAATGGATCATGATGAACAATTGTAGATTATATATGTCTCAATGAACCATATTGGGGCTTAATGGATCACAATGGACAACATTATATCATATATGTCTTAATGGACCTTATTGGGCCTTAATGAATCACATAGGACATCTGTAGATCATACATGTCTTAATGGATCATATTAGGTCTTAATGGATCACAATGGATAATCGTATATTGTACATGTCTTAATGGACCATATTGGGCCTTAGTGGATAAAAATGAACAATTGTAGATCATACATATCTTAAGGCCCATATTCGGCCTTACTGGATTAAAATGAACAATTGTAAATCATAAATGTCTTAATGGATCATATTGGGTCTTAATGGATCACAATGGATAATATTAGATCATGCATGTCTTAATGAACCATATTGGGCTTTAATGGACCACATTGGACAAAAGTAGATCATGTATGTCTTAATGGACCATATTACGACTTAATGGATCACCATGGGCAATAGTAGATCACATATGTCTTAATTGATCATATTGGGCCTTAACAAATCAAAATAGGCAAATAGTAGATAATATATGTCTTAATGGACCATACTTTCTACCAAAACGCGCGATGAAAAAAAGTATAGTTCAAATTATAAAAGACTTAATTAATAACTTGAACAAATAATTACCTTTACAATTGCCATTTTCCTAATTTTAAGACACCGTCATCTTGGGGGTGCAAATGAGTCGAGGCGAGCCTGAGCTTGAGTAGACTCGATTCGAGCTTTATTTCTAAAGCTCGAGCTCGGCTCGTAGTTAGTTTTTCAAGCTCGAGATCCGCGCATTTATTATAGATTAAATATAATTCTTTTGTTATATATGATTTTATTATTGTTTCATAATTTTTTTAAATAGTAATTATAGTTATATAATATAATATTTATTATAGATTAAATATAATATTTATTATAGATTAAATATAATATTTATGTTATTTATAATTTTATTATTGTTTCATAATTTTTTAAATAGTAATTATTATTATATAAATATAAATAGTAGTCTCGTTTAGCCTCGCAAGCCGACTCAAACTCGATAAGTGAAGCTCGAGGTCGAAACGAGTTCCTTGAACTCTTTTAAGGCCGTTTACACTTTAGTATAATATAATATTATAATACCATCTCAGCTTAGCTAGCCAATTTTCCTAAAATATAATTACTTTAAATTATTTTTGTTCCCCGCCCAACTTTCCCCTCTTCCCCCTAATTTTGTTCTCCGCCCAAATTTTCCCTCTTCCTCAAAAACCCAAATTCCCCCTCTCATCTCTTCCTTCCCTCTTAACCTAAATCAACTCTTCAAATCATCACAAAAAACCCCAGTCTCAAACATACTCGTAAATCAAGGAAGAAAGGGGCTAGGGTTCAGACTACGGAATTCATATTACACAGCGCTATTCAGGTCTATCTCAAACTTATAAACTTATAAGGCCTAAAGTCGTTCGTTAAACACTAAAATTTAATTTCCTATATATTTTCTCAGGTAAAATAATCAAGATTTTGTTAAAGGTTTTGATTAAAATCTTTTTTGTGTTACTTTTTGAAGATTCAAATATCAGATATGAGATAGGAAAAATACCATTAATTTATCACAATGTTTAGCCATCGTGACAAAACCCCAGTAGGAGAAAACTAATATGCTATAGTGAAAACGAGCACATCATAAAAAACATTAGCTTTTTTAAATATATAAATATACATTTAAATCAATTACTAAACTAAAAATACTTCACATGAGTGGTCAACTATTTCTGTTAAAGAAGATCATGAGGCTAATACTGATGTGGGAGTACTAGAATTAAGAAACAAGCATTCATGAAAACATATCACATTGTAACTTAGGTGAGTAGGTGCACCAACTCGGGTTGAACCATGTTGCTTTTCTAAACTGGAAGGGATACTGAAGAAACTAGAAGGTCTGTGTGTGGACCAAATGGGGATGTTTTGTTAAATGGTCTAAAAATCATGAAGTCCATTTTATGGTGCTTTATTTGTATCTTTTAGCCTATTTTAAATGGGGTGACTTTATCATTCTGTTGATGGTAAATAGAACACAATTTTTTTATATGAATAGTTTCTTCTAATATAAAAGAATTTCTTATATTTTTCAGTTCATCTTTTTTTTTTGGATTTAACCAGATCTTTTCATTCCAATCACCGGGGCAAATTACATTAGGATAGCAGGTAGATGAGCAACAAACTGCGCCGCTATCCCCTTCTGGGAAGTTAATTATTTTTAATGCTTTAAACTGTTTATGAAGAGGAAGCTCTCCAATTTTCAGTGGATGGCAATAGTTTTATTGGTTGTTGGAACAACCACAAGTCAGGTGCTATTACCAGAATCCGCATTTGTTTTTGCACCTTTTGTACCAGTCACATGTCTTCCCCCTTGTAATTTCTATTGCGCATAAACATTTAGCTGATTAAATGGAAGATTTTATTGAAAATATATTAAATAGGACTTAATAGTTGATACCTACAAAAAAATATTCTATTTATGGGTCAGGTGTACAGATAGTTTTGGACTCTTTTGATGTAATTCTTGATTCACTTGTTTTGTAATTTTATACCAACTAGTAATTACTCGTGTTGGTACCTAATACTTAAAAAAAGGAAGACAAAGTGTGCTGGTGCTTTGCTTTGGATGTCTTCTTGCCGTGAAATGGGAAGATGAGAGGGAGAGAGGACATGTGGTTAGTGCGGTCAGGTGTGGGGGGTTTTTAGACCGTGGGGTATGGTGGGCGTGGATTATGGGGTATGGTGAGGTTTGGTGCGTCCACGTGGATTATGGGGCACCCAATACCGAAACCCAATTTCATAGGGGTATGGTGGGCGTGGCTGGGGTGGCGTGGCCAAGCATGCCATATCCAACGGCTAGCCCAAACGGCTAGTAGTCTTGGCCAACGAGGTTCCGCCATGTCATGTTCGTAGCCCCGCCCAACGCCCGGGCTGAAACCCCCGCCCAAGGGGCCACGCCGAAACCCAAGCCCACCCGGGGTGGTGACTTGGGCGTTTGTACCCAACCCACGCCACGACCCCCGCCCCATACCCCATATTCTAATATAGCCTAAATTCACTGTTCATTTAGTTTGAATTTTATCATATATGAATTAGTTCAGTTATGTAACTTCATGTAAAATCTGCTAGTGGGATGGTACCTGTCGAGTTATTGGTTATTCTGATACAGGTTAAAGGATGTTGAGAAGCATCTTGTGACTACCTATTCTCATCAACAATCCAAGGGTACATGTTGGGCGTCGTGTCTACTGGCTGGGGTTTATACATAATTATTGATAAAGAAGAATAATGACACCTTACACTGGCAGAATGTTCAGCTGTATACATAGGTTTCATTTCTTTATTATTTTCTAGTCTTTCCGCGCTGGCTGGGGTTTATACATAATTCTTGATGAAGAAGAATAATGACACCTTATATTGGTAGAATGTTCAGCTGTATACGCAGGTTTTGTTTTTCTTTATCATTTTCTGTTTTTATAGTAGAAAAATATGATTACCATGTTTTTACGGTTGCCTGGTACATGTTTATTTCAAGTTTGGGGCAATATTTAACATCGGGCTGCTTTTTTTTGGATGATTTTAGAGGAGGGTTTGAGAATGGGCCATGGTGGGACCACCTTTTCAATGGCTACACCATCACACCATGGCTGGTGGTATTAAATATATGTTTCACTGGTCTTCTGGTGTCATGGTTAATGACGTATGCTGGCAATATCGTAAAGGTTGTATTTTTTGATGACTTGTATTTTTTTCTTATCTTTGTCATCATCATTATTATATATGGCATGAACACTGACCCTATCAGTACCTCCCTAAGAGGTCCCAAGTTCTTATGATAAATTGTTTTACTTGTAGTTATATTACTTGATATGGTTCAAATTTACTAGGATTTGTATTATTCTTATAGTATGCTGGCTATTTGATTGACGAAAGTACCTCAACATGTTATGTAATTAGTACAGCTTAACTTGCATTTTCACCAATTTTAAATTAGTGGGCAGCTAAGTAGCTTCTATAATCAGCTGTGCAAGTTTCTGCATACACTTTTCCACATGCTTGCATATATCATTGTAATATAGTGTGTGATCAATTTGACTCTGAGAAGTATCACCTGCTTTGATAACTGCAAATGAACTCTATTGATAGTTGTATGTTTTTTTTTTTTTTTTTTAACTTTTTTAAGTGCATTTTCTAAATACCATTACATCCCGAGTGTTGGAGATAATATCTTAGCCCACACCTAATTGCATTCATTGTTTTCAAGTAATGATTTTGATTATATGTTTTAGTGACTTTTGTTGACCAAACATACAATTCTGGAAAGTATGTTACAACATGAGGATGGCATCTTAACATTCTATGTTATATTAATTTTCAGGAGCTGGCTCAAAAACACATTAGGAGCTCCTACTGGTTGTGGTTTGTACAATTATGGGATGAGTTTTGTAAAAAGAAGCACCCAAATGAGTCATCGTCTTAGAAGGCTAATATGATCCGCATAAGTTTGTTTGTTAATAAACTATATGTATAACCAAGTTGGATTAAAGTTGTATAACTGCTTGGCTATTTTAGTGTTAATTTGAAGCACATGAAAGAGATATATGTGCCACAACAAGCCTTGGGGGATTTCAGGTTTAATTGAGACCCAAGGAAACATTTGAAGAACATAGTCCCTTGTCCCCCTTGCCTCCCAGCTAATGGGGCACCCGAAAGCACATGGCTTTGCCCAACAATGCCCTTTGAGCGGTGTTACGCTTGCAATGGTTTCAACAGTTCCAAAGCTGTCACCACAGGTACACTGATTCTTGGCATGCTTACAATTGTTTTATTAGTTTTATATTCAGCTCTACGTGCTGGTTCTTCGACAACATTCTTATCCCCTCCATCTTCTCCGAGGGTAGGTAATACTTGTACTTTAATCACATAAATTGTATTTTTCTTCCAAATTGGATTCATGAAACTAACATTTTCATTCACCTTTCACAACATGCGAGCGACCACCATTTCTAGAATCAGAAGATCTGGAATCAGGCAAAGGCAAGAAAGAAGTGAAAGCAAAACTTGTGAGTTATTCGTACGCGTTTTTCCATCTGATAGGCGAGCATGTATTCGGGCATGCTTTTATTGTGATGGAGCAGTTAAAAAAGAAGCTCGGATCTCATTGATGTCGAGCTGCTAGTCATTGATTGAATTGTTCACAACTTGAATCTTGTGGCTGGTCATTGATTTTGCAATCAAATCTTGGAGCATTCCACAAAGGCGAAACAACCGGATATAAATTTGCATCACTTTTAAAGTCTAAAAGCAAAAGGTATATGGATTTGAAGACAACCACCTAGAATTAGTTCTTAGTTTATGTGTAGAGGCATTCCCTTTTGAACTTTTGTAGATAGGTTTTGATTAGGAGTTTATGCCTTTAATTAGTATTTAAGTTGAAAACTTATGTATGGATTTTGGTTTATTATTGTTATAATATCTTTTGGTTTTTAGGTTTTCTCATGGTTACTGCTGTTTTGATTTTACAAAAAAATGAAAATAAAATGTCTAAATATACGAAAATGGCCACATAAAGCTACAATAAATATGCGTGACAAAAAGTTAGATAATAGTCACACTTAAATTATAAAGGTTCATGTGGCTATACATAATAGTTAGCCACACTTTCATCAAATTTTTTTTTGTGGCGGAACAATAACAAATGTCATGGAAAAACAAACTATATGTGACCAAATCTTAGATAATAGGCACACTTAAAATTACAAAATTTCTTGTGTCTATACATAACCATTAGCCACACTATCGTGATATCGTTTTTTGTTTATGTGACGAAATTATAGCAAAAGTCATGGGAAAAACAAATGTGTGACCAAAGGTTAGACAATAGCCACACTTAACATTACAACATATGGCTATACATAACCATTAGCTACACTTTCGTGATATCGTTTTTTGTTTGTGTGACGAAATTATAGCAAAAGTCATGGGAAAAACAAATATGTATGACCAAAGGTTAGACAATAGCCACACTTAACTTCACAAAAATGTTGTGTCTAGTAAACGTTTTTAGCCACACTTACAATAAATTAATGTAACTATATAATAGAATCGGCCACAATTTGTCACATTGTTTTTGTTTATGTGACGAAATTATAGTAAATGTCATGGAAAAAACAAATATATGTGACCAAAGGTTAGACAACAGCCACACCATAGTCACTTTGTTTCTTATTTGTGTGACCACATGATAGAAATCGCCATAAGAAAAAAAATACGTGTAACCAAAGGTTAGACAATAGCCACATTTAAAATTACAAGATTTCGTGTGGTTATAAATAACCATTAGCCACACCATAGTCACTTTATTTTTTGTTTATGTGTCTGTATAACAGAAACAACCACACTTACAGTAAGTTCATGTGACTATATAATATAAACGGTCACACTTATAATATTTCATGTGACCGTTTCTACCCTTTAGCCACACTTAATGGGCAAAATGCTTGATAAAAACAACCCTTTTTGCCACACTTTTTTTTAATTGATGTAGCTAAAAGAAACTTTTTTGGTAATTTATTATGTGACTATATAGTAGTAACGATCACGCTTAAAGTAAATACATGTGGCCGTTGCTATCCTTTTGCCACACTTAATGGATGAAATGTAAGATTTTAACCAAAAAATGTTTGTACCCATTAGCCACACTTTTATGTTCTACGGCCACTAAAAAGTGTGTGTGGCTGTACGATACCTACGATGACTCGAGTTTTGGTCACACTTGACCATAAAAAAATATGTGAGGCGAAAGACATATAGTCACACTTTTTTTGTGTGGTTGTATCCCTATTTTGGCGTAGTGATACCACCCACTCTAAAAACGCCAAAAAAGTAAAAAAAAAAAAAAAATCAAAGATGGCAAACAACTTTTCTTGGATATTCAGTATTGTTTTCCATGAAGTTTCGATGAATGGACTCTTAGGTGAGGGGGATAACTCAATAAGCTTTTGCTGAATGAGATGGACAAATCTTCAAGAAAGAGAGACTGATGACAGTGATATGTCATTTTGTCTGCTTTGTTCTTGATGAATATTTGGATGAGAATAAGAGACCGATACCAATGTGAATGCTATTTTGACTCCATGATGATAAAGAAAATTATGAGCAAATAACGTCCACCCACACGGCGTCGATCTATGTCTCCAACATCCACAAAAGCTACTTCAAAACGAACAACAATAAAATCACGCCAAACGCAAAACGCCATATATTTGTGACAGTTCTTGTAGTTTCAAAAGAAGAATGAGACGGAAGACATTGAAGCTTTGCGAGAGAAATTGGATTTCGATTTTAAATTTATTTTTTTTCACTTCTATTGTTTTGTTTCTGCAGTTTGTTATCTAATTTTCGGCTTAAAACTAAACCATTATCTCTCTAAATCACGCCAAACCCAAAACGCCATATATTTGTGACAGTTCTTGTAGTTTCAAACGAAGAAAGACACCGAAGAAAGTGAAGTTTTGTTAGAGAAATTAGATTCAAATCTTAAATTTCTTTTTTTCCGCTTCTATTTTTTTGTTTCGTGTAAAACGCCAAGATGCCACAAACGCCAAACTCCAAAACTATAAGTTCTAAAAAATGAAAATGCCGAATATTGATTCAAGGTTCAAATGAATTATAACACCATCTATTAAGCAAAGGTGGACAATGACAATCGTGCCTCCGTATATCATCTAGCGCCTCCTGCCACGTGTCCGATCAGGGTCCGTTTTCACCGTTTTCACACTTTCCATCGTTTCCCCCGATCCCGTTTCTCTCTCTCTCTCTCTCTCTCTCTCTATATATATATATATATATATATATATATATATATATATATATATATGGTGGAGTTCTAGAGTGAACACTAGTGTATTTGTGAATTGAGTGAACAAATCCTGGCCATTGATTTACATCATCAAATCGTAAAATACACTAGTGTATTTTCATCATCAAATCTTGGCCATTGATTTACAGTTGTGTATTAATAATCAAGGGCTAGGATTAGTTCACTAGTGTTCACAATCAAGATGGTTGTTCACAAATAAACCTAACCCTATATTATATAAAATATAACCAAATCACCTCATATGTTTACTTACGAAAATGGATCTAACCCTCTATATCTATAATACTATATCTATACTACTATATTAAAGAAAGTGGGTTTTCTACCCTTTTGGTCATTTTACACACGTATAAATTTTATAGCATTACGTACAAGAGAGTACAAGCTGTTTTAGAGAGGGTAAACTTGCACATTATCCAAAGATTTAAGACACTTTAGGGTCATTTTAGTAATTACCCTGCTCTCCCTTCATCGACTACAACAGATGCCCACACTCACCCCTCATCAATTGAATCTTTACCCTCATTGAATGCAACCATCCAGTGTCGCAACCCCTGAACTACCATCACCCTCTTCACCAATTGCAGATTCAGTCGGATTCCTAAACTGAAACCGTCCACTCTCAATTGACGAAATCGAAGAGTCCCCTCACTTCCCTTTTCGATTTGCGGCTTTTAATTCCTGATTGAATGCCAAAATTGAAAGTGTAGAGACAAAGAGGACAAGGAGAGAAATCGAAAGACGGAGGAGTATTAATTGTTAGCAGGGTACAACGATTCAACTTGTTATACAATCGGTCTTCATGTTCTAATCCAATCCAGTCTCCATTCAATTTGCCTGACCCTTAACAATCCCCAATTGAACGTGGTGAGTTTCAAAACCGATTTGTTTATAATCGGCTATCCAATTCTTATAATTTTGTTCTTCACTGCAGGTGCTCATCGTGCTTTGTTGATGGTTAAACCTGAGTCAGCGGAAAAGGTATTTGTTTACTCCAATTTTGCCCCATCCGACTTTTGCATAGGTTGTCTTCTTCGTTTTATGCTTAATTTTTGGTTTTTGTTGTTATTTTAAGTTACATATTGTTTGTTTTTTTTCTTCTTTTGATTTTTTTTTGTTTTTTATTCTTCCCTGATTACCTATGGGTTTACATGGGTTTAGGGCTTGGGTAGTGATGATGATTCTGAGGAGATTAAGAACAAGAATTATGTGGCTCTTCTTTGTTGGTATACCCATTTTTAGTTATGGGAGGGTTGGTTATCATGTCATGTAAAGGTAATAAAGCTTTGACCTTTGACTCTTAGGGTTTCAAGAATTTAAAGATGTTACTGTTTTTTGTTATTGGTTTCATAGTGAAAGTTGTTCAACATAAATTTTAAGAATTTGTTATGGTTTTATCTTTACATCTTGTTTCATATGTTGAAGAAGTAAGTACTTTACTTTGGGCTCTTAGCTTTACTGCATTCCTGGACAAATCTTATTTTTTTTTCTTAAAATTTTTTGTACATACAGGCAGCTCGTATTATAATTAAGGAATCGGTTGAGCCGTTGTTGGAAAACTATCGTCCAACTGGAATTACATCTTTGAAGTTTGATAAACTCTCTCTTGGAACTGTAGCACCAAAGATTGAGGGTACCATATTATTGCGCAGCCTGAATATATGTCCAGCATACATCACTTTTACTAACTACAATTCATATGATTACTTAAAATGTGCAGGTATTCGTGTCCACAGTCTTATAAAAGGTCAAATATCAATGGACATAGATCTTTGTTGGGGCGGTGACCCGAATATTGTTTTGGAAGTTGAAGCTGTTGTTGCTAAGTTACCTATTCAGGTGGGTATGTTTATGAATCATATTGTTGATAGGGGTGTGAATTTATGACATAACACGAACCTAACATGAAATTTGTGGGTTTTGGTTTAGTTAAATTAGTTGTGTTTGGGTTGATCGGATGGTTTGTGGGTTGAAATATTTATTTTTACGAATGTTTTATGTAATTATTTAAACTGATCGGGTATTTTTTTTATAAAAAAACGTTAAAGATAAAAAGAAATAAGCATAAGGTGTTAAGGTAGTTTAGTTATTTATGCCCTACTTTATTTTTGCGGAATATTTGTAAGTACATATATGCAAACAAAAATAAAATAAAACTTTTTTTAGGTTAAAGGGATATTTTCATGTCTTCTCGCGAATACTCGTGTCATGTTTGGATTAACGTTTTAGGATAATTATTTTCATGTTCGTATCTGGTTTAACTTGCCAACCCCTGAACACAAACGATTTAACACCCCTAATTGCTGAAAGAAAATTGTATGTTTTGTACTGTTTACAGCTGAAGGATCTACAAGTTTTTACAGTTATTCGCGTTATTTTCCAACTCTGTGAGGAAATTCCTTGCATCTCCGCGGTTGTTGTTGCGTTACTTTCTGAGGTACACCCTATGAATCCCACCAGTTTTCTTAACATCCATACATAAGAATATATTTGATTTAAAAAATAATCAGCTATAAATTATCAGCCAGAGCCAAAAATCGATTATACATTAAAAGGTGTTGGTGGAAGTTTAACAGCCATTCCTGGACTTTCTGACATGATAGATGTAAGTTTCTTTATGATGTGATTAACGTTGTTTTGTAACTAAGTTTGTCTGAATTGTTTAGGCATCATCATAGGTTTACTTGATGTGTGCAGGATACTGTAAAAACAATAGTTAAAGATATGCTTGAGTGGCCCCACAAGATGGTTGTTCCCATTCTACCTACGGATACAAGGTAATAATTAGGGATGATAGTGGGTCGGGTTTTGGTAATTCAGTCTCATACCCGTCCCCATAACAATTGGATACACGTTTTTCGTTATCCATTAGGATGGAGATTCACAAGAGGTGTGGGGAAGACGAGACTGCGGTGTGGAATGCATCGGTGAAAAGGCTGAAAGGAACGAAATTTGAAGATGTTTTTGTGGAAATCCTTACGAAACACGGGTATAAAGGTTCATATTTATCAAAGGAATGCCTAAAACAACCTTGTTTCATTCAGTCATTCGCCCCATCGTCACTTTTTCATATGCATAACCAAACAGATCTACCAAAGATCTTCCTAATCTATGATGTGGACTATAGAACCCAAGACACAAATCAGGTAAATCAAAAGCATTTGCTTTTCCCATTTTATTACAGCTGATTATCTGATCATGATTAGTTGTATGCAGACGTTTGAAGAGATCACTTCAGATCATTATTTTAACTATATCAAAGAATATAATGTTGTCGGGATTGGTCCATGGAAAGACATCACTGTTCCTGTAAAAGACGGCCACCTTTAAACGCCTACTGATCTCGTAACCAGAGCGTACGCTCATGATCTACAGGTACATCAGTCACAGTTTGACATTGAGGTCAAACGTGTTTCTTCCAAAAGTTCAAATTGATGTAGATTTTGTTAGTAGTTCCTCGCAAAAATATTTTCCCACCTGTATTATGCTAATAAGTTCATTTTGATGATAGAGGTGTTCTTGGAATTTTCTTGAAAATTCATAAACAAATGGAGTTGACTTTTTCTCTGTTTGACCTAAGAAAGTCAAAGTTAACTTCTTTGCTGTAACTTGCAGGTGTACCAACACACATTTCGCAATGAAGACCGGTACTGGCATTTCAACTTCAGTCAAGACCCTTATGTGGAATCTGATTACTGGATAAACACGATGGGAGTTGACGGGCTTTTTAAAAGTATAGGAATAATTGTATGAGCTAGGTTAAGTGGCCACGGATAATTTTGAAAAACTGATCTGACATGATGTAGCAGGATAATGCATTATGAAATATGAATGGACTTACAAGCTCAGATTTTAGCATATTCTTATAGCATTTTCACTAATAAGAGTTTACATAACAAACTTTTAGATTGTTTCCATTCTTATAAAAAACAAGACCAATTTTTACTTCCAAACATAAATACCCGCAGCAACGCGCGGGCATCCCCACTAGTACTATATTAAGAGAACTGAGTTTACTACCCATTTCGTAATTTTGCCATAGGTACAAATCTTGAAGCATCATGTACAAATGAAGCAAGCCATTTTAGAGGGGGGAAACTTGGACATTGTCCAAAGTTTTAAGACACTTTGAGGGCAATCTAGACATTTCATCAATGGAATCCAAGCTCACTTATGTCTTCCATTAATTGAATTAAATTAAGGAACTAAATAAAAATTTATTATAATTAAAGGAATTAATCTATATCTATAATACTATATTAAGAGAATTGAGTTTTCTACCCTTTTCGTAATTTTGCCATAGGTACAGATCTTGAAGCATCATGTACAAATGAAGCAAGCCATTTTAGAGAGGGGAAACTTGGACATTGTCCAAAGTTTTAAAACACTTTGAGGGCAATCTAGACATTTCATCCATGGAATCCATGCCCACTTATGTCTTCCATTATTTGAATTAAATTAAGGAATTAAATAAAGATTTTATAATAATTAAAGGAATTAATTGATTAAATTAAAGGTTAGACATGCAACCTTTGAGATTTTTATGATTTAATAGTATGTATAAATATAAATAATCTATACTACCTTATTAAGAGAACTAGGATTTTTAGCCATTTGGTAATTTTACATTGTGTACACATTTTGAAGCAACATGTACAAGAGAGCCAAACTATTTTAGAGGGGGTAAACTTGCGCATTTCTAAAAAATTTAAGACACTTTAGGGGCATTTTAGAGATTTCGGCACCTTTGTAACCTATAATTAAGATAAATGTATAAATTTTTTCATCAGTACTACTCATGAATATTTTATGATTATCAGATAAATGTATAAAATTAATAATATTTCAAACATTTATTTATATAACAAGTGATCAAAACCAAACTCCTCGTGGAGTTGAAAACTTTAAAAGATAAACCAGGTGAAACAAACCATGCAAACTGCAGGCCAACAACGATTACACCTTAACTTTATGATACTAATTTCCAGTTAATTTTATTCAGTCCTAGGCGATATGCTATATTTGTTCTTTCATCCAACCATTGTTACGCATTTCAAGTTAATTTATCATAACTCACATGTTTCGTTTTGTAAGATAAGAGTGACATGTTGGGTTTTGTAACTAACAAACTTCATGCTTAAAAGTCAACATTTATAATACATATCATAAATGAATATGATATCAGTCGGGATACCCGCCGCAACGCGCGGGCTTTCCCACTTTTAGTTTAATTATTACTTTTATATTTATCTATTTACTTCAAATTCAAACTTAGTTATCTAATTTGATATTATATACTACTATAATTTGCATCATTTCTAAGCATTGGGTGTTGTACCCTATGCTTTGTTAGTGTTATGTGCATTTGAGGGGTGTACACATGGTTTGAGTGGGTTGTACCCAAACCCAAAGTGTGTTTGGGCAACATAGAAAGAAGGTTTTGCCTCGCCGTTGCCGGCGGCTGATTTACATTTCGTGATTCCTTCTTTTCTGTGTTTCACGCATTAAAGCTTTTTCTTTGAGTCGATGATAGTCACAGTGTGACTATGGTGTTGATTTTGACTATAGATCTAGGTGATGATAATGAGATTCACCTTGTCTAGCCTCTATACATGAGTATGTTAGCACCGTCGTTATCGGTGGCTTACCGAAGATAAAGATTTTGGTGTTTCTTTTTACCATTTTTTCTGGATTGGAAAAAGATGGATTTAATTTTGGGTTGGGTTCTTGGAGTAAAAAGAATGTATTAGAATCAGTCCAAGAGCCAACAAAAGATGAAAGAGAAAATGACCGTGCGTGAAGATGTGTGGGGGTTCCAAGAAAGGGAAACCATAGCCTTGGTTGGCAAAATGAATTAGTGCTTGTGGTGTTCAAATTTCATCTGAATATTTGAATATTATTTTGTAAGCATTTTGTGACAAAATCACTGGATCCCAATACGTAATAAAATTCATTTTTCTATTGTTTATTGTGTTTGTTTGTTATTCATAGATTATTTCGTTATTAGAAATCGGTTTTCGCTGAAATGTTCTGTGCTTTTGTTTGTTGGATTAATTGATTATAATTTTTGGTTATTTGATTGTTGGAGGTTGTCATTTATGATATTGAACATCATAGTATTTGTATGACGAACTAAGTATGATAAGGTTAATCGTGGAGTTTGCAATAAGGTTAACCCTAGAGTTTGTAAATTTGATCGCCTGCACGTTAATTTCGTCGCCCGCGGCGCAAACCACGCGGGTCAATTTTCTAGTGTATATAATATAATATAGTCAAATCACCTCATATGTTTAGTTACTAGCATGATAAGAGTTTTATCAAACAAAGTTCCTATGGGATACATGCATCATAAATCATAAACTAGTTACGAACACAAAGTAGGTAACCTATCATGTATCTATACGTGAAAGACATTCATAAAGACACACGAGGAACAAATATAAGATAATAAATTAGAATAAAGTATGCACACATATCTAACAAAAAATAATTAGGTCTCTTCTTTAATATTAATCCATCAATTAAATTACCAAAACTGAGAGATTACCGATTAGTCAATAATCATAGTCAAGAATATTAATCCATCAATTAAATTACCAAAGCCGAGAGATTACTGATTAGTCAATAATCATAGTCAAGAAGAAAAATAATAAACAAGTCATAAACAATAAGCACATCAAGTCTAAAAACACAAAGTTTAATTAAACTGAAAAACTGACGAATGATATGTGCCTTGAACCTTGATACGGATTACCTTCTCTCCTAGGAAATGAGTTTTTTACGTTTTTTTTTAGTAACGAGTTGGTGTTAACACGCGCGTTGCGGCGGGACAACAACTATGTTGATGACAATGCCACTAATGTAACCCGGTCAATGCCTTCATTTGTGCCTCTTTCTCTCTCACCTCACTGTCAATGATGAGCATTTTTTTCTCTCTATATTTCAAAATTTTTTAACAAAAGTGGGCTGTACGTTTCTCAATCCTTGTTCTCGAGGCAAGATGCTTGCATACAACCCATACATGGTGATTGAAAATGTTAAAACATTAATGCGACTTTCATCGGTCTAGATTCGTTGTGGCATGTTAAACCGTGAAAAAGTTTAGCTTTTTTCGAAAGAAAAAAAGTAGTAAATAAAAGAAGAAAAGAAAAAAATAAATATTTTATTATGACATCTAAAACTTAAAAAAAAAATCATATTTCGTAACATATAAATACCAAAATGTTACCGGTATAATTTTACGTCATATATTTGTTAAAAATAAATATATCATTTTTCACCTTTTATATATTAAGATTGACAAATTATTTTTTAATAAAACAAAAAAATATATATATGGGTTCCAAGGTAGGCAAATTATAAATTTAGTCAAAAAACTTCCTTATCCAAACACATCCAATTTACTAACCACCACAAAACGTTGTGCTTTTTAACACCGTCGCGCTTCCTTCTTCATCGTTAAATAACTGTCGGAGAAGGTGATGGGTATGGTTCGTTGTCAAATTTAACTTAGGAAATAGTTGTGAATTCAACTTTAATAAATTAACGAACACACATTATAACCAAAATAATTTATTTAAATGAGAGCAACAATGATATTGAAACTTAATTTTATAATACTAAAAGATTATAGTTATATCTTTATAAACGGTATATGATAATAGTTTTTAAAACAAATAAATAAAAAGGAAAAGAAAATCATCACATGAGATGAAACCATGTGCGCTGATTTGCAGGTGCAAAAACAATCTATCACATCCCAAACTTTTCACCATCTCACGGCGAATGCAAAAAGCATCATCAGATATAGTATACGATGTTCATCCATAGATCTGTAACTATCGGTGCTTCAACACTCCGTTCCCTTCGTGGTTGTGGCCGACAACCCCTCTCCAGTGCATCACAGCTAGCATCGCCTTCTCCTTCCTTGTGGTCCCTTTCGCATTCTCGCCGCACCGTTACACTCGCTACATACAATCGAAATCCCTGTCAATCGAATTGAATTGCAGCCTTATGAACCATGAATCAAGTGATGTGATTCGGATCCTTATTTTACGGCAAATGGAGAGATACTTTGTTTTCATTCGTTGTGGTGGCTGAGTTGTTATGAGGGCGGTTGTTATCCCGCTATTATATAAATATGAAGGGATCCGACGATGGTTTTTCGGAGGGGATGCGATGTTATGTTGCATGTTCGGAGGGATGCGATGATACGAAAGGAGACAGCTGTTCGGTGTCGGTTTGTTTATTTTATTTTCCAAACGGTGCGTTGGAACAGTACCTCGGTTATTTTCTGGTTCAAATGGTGCGTCGGTTCTTTCTTGTTTTGTAGTAACTCGCAAATTTAAGTTGTTTTTTATATGTTCAAACGATGCGTCAAAACGATACGTGTACTTTCTGGTTAAGTCGCAACTTTAAGTTGCTTTCGGTTCTTTCTTGTTTTGTAGTAACTCGCAAATTTAAGTTGTTTTTTTATATGTTCAAACGATGCGTCAAAACGATACGTGTACTTTCTGGTTAAGTCGCAACTTTAAGTTGCTTTTTTATAGATATGTAATGTTTGCTTTTTTGTCGTTGGATTTACATCAATATAAACACAAGTCAAATAGTGGAAGAAAATCCAACGTGGCGTATTCTTATTGGATAAAACCAGTGTCAAATATAAAACCTCTATGACAAGTCTCCATTAATGATATGATAATTGATAAAAATAAACCGTATCTAACTCCTGTATAAAACCCTAGGGCCCTCATTCCACCGATTTCATCAACTCTCCACTAATTCAACCGCTGTAAGTCTTCGATCTGTATCATCAATCTGCTTTTTTTTCAAAGTTTTACGCTTAATTATTGATCCCAATCTGGTACATGATCCGTTGCATGCAACCATGCAAGCCATGCAACCGGGTTTGATCGATGATGATCCAAGGGAATTAATTTAATCTTCTTTATTAGTTAATAGTTATCTCTTTCTTATTTAAAATTTGAATAAGTGATCTACCTTAAAAGTCTCATGCCTATTGATGAGGATACGTCCTTGACCGGACCGAATCATGGCACATTATAGTCGGACCGAATCACACACTATAAGATGAACCGTTTAGACGCCTCGGTGCGGCGTAACTAACTGGGTCCCACTCCCATAACTGCCATGACAGCGACTGGTCCGGCCCCAACTAACTCTCCACGTCAGCACACCCAAAGACTATAAATACCATACTTGGACCTCCAAAATGGGGTAATCGCTACTTTCTCTCTCTAACTCTCCTCTCTCTCCCTGACCTATTTCCTCCTCACAAATACTTATTCTCACGCCCGAGCTTGGTCACAGAGAGGCCCCCCTCCCTGTGACGAGGCTAACGGTGTGCTTGTTCTCTTGTGATCTTGCAGGTTCATTGCTAGGTCATCTGAAGTTTCACTCTGACCAGGTCGTACCAACTGGTTTTTGAGTCTTCAGTGGCGCCATCCCCTCGAATTCACATAATTCGTTTTCTGTGTTTTTTGTTAATTTGAAATCATGGCAGAATCGACGACAGCAGTCTCCACCAACACTTTCCCATCTTACAATGATATCTGGGAAGGAAACACCAACTCCACAACTGCTTCAACAGCAGTTGTCGCCTCAGCAGCTTCAGTAGGATTTGCATCGGCTCCTCCAGCTGCAAATCCTTTAGGCGGAAGTTCTATCACCACGCTGTCTGTCACTGCCCCGGTTGTCACGCCATTACCTTCTTTTGACAACGCTTTCATTTTAAGGAATGCTGATCTGTTGCGACAGTTACAGCAGCAGCAACAACGAGATGAGATGCTGCAAAGTCTCCGAGCAAATTTGTTTAGCAACGTTTATCCAGGGGGAAATCCCGTCTCTGGTGGAACCTTCGCTTCTGGATCGATGGGATCTATGGGTTTAAACCCCCAAGATCAAGAGTTGCTTATGCCGTACCATCCCACGTCAATGACTTCCCAATCGAAGTTTACGTTACGGATTGTCAATGCCCCACTCCCGGCTAAGCTGAAGATGCCTCCTACGTTGAAGTTTTACGATGGTACGTCTGACCCAGACGACCATATGTTCGCGTTTGCCGGAGCGGCTAAGGTCGAGCAGTGGCCCATGCAGGCTTGGTGTCTTATGTTCGCCCAAACTCTCACCGGATCGGCGAGGGTTTGGTTTGATGGGTTGCCGGAAGGGTCGATTGACCACTTCGAAGATTTCCGACGTATTTTCTTGCAAAATTTCTGTCAGCAGCGCCGTTGCAAAAAAGACATTACTGAGGTTCACCATATAAAGCGCCGAGACGGAGAGTCTGTAGAAGATTTCATTGATCGTTTCAATCGAGAAAGCATGCAGATAAGTGGTGCGGTGGATCAACTCCGAGTCTCTGGTTTTTGTCACGGAGTTCGGAACAATCAACTTGTGGAGAAGCTCCATGAAGATCTCCCAAAAACTATGGAAACACTTATGGAGAGAGCTCGAGCCTTTGTTCGGGGAAAAAGTGCCTGCGGTCAACCGAGCGAAGCTTCAGCAAGAAATAATGCCAAAGCTCGAACCGCTTCATGGAAACGTAATGCGTCACCACCAAAAGATAGAAACAGCAGTTGGAACAGAAACCGTGGCCCGTATCAGAAGTCGGATCGAGGCAGTTTCCGAACAGGAAACGTGCGTTTCAACACTTTTTCCGAGCTCACCAAATCACCAACTGAAATCCTCAGTACGGAGACTACTCGTTTCCCCACGCCGTCTAAACAACGACCCACCTCGGACAGGCATTCAAAGAAGTATTGTGAATACCACCGAGACAAGGGTCATACAACTGATGAGTGTTGGGCTTTGAAGCAGGAAATCGAAAAGGCCGTACGGTCCGGTAAACTCTCGCACCTTGTGAAAGAAGTGAAAGATGGGAAGAAGACAACAGCGGCAATTGATAACCCGAACACCGAGCCCGGAATCAACATGATCCGGTCAGCCGAGCCACGAGGGGTGAAACGGTCGAACCAGCATATGGCAGCATGGATGCACCAACCAACTTATTTCCCTCCGATCGATCCAGACGATGCTCGAGACGGACCAATTACAATTTCGGCCGTCATCGCCGGACATATGGTCCGACGAATTTACGTGGATGGAGGAAGCGCCTTTGAGATCATGTATCTACAGTGTTTCCAGCAGCTGAACCCCCAAGTGAAGAAGAGGCTAATTGAAGTCTCCACTCCTTTGATCAGTTTCTCCGGAGAGGTGGTCCGTCCGATAGGACAGCTCACCCTTCCGACCACATTCAAAGAAGGTGACAAAAGCCGGACAGTCCAACTAACCTACCTGGTTGTTGGCACTCATTCATCACACAACATAATACTCGGGCGACCTGGGTTAAGAGCTCTTGGGGCGATCAGTTCGACAATACATGGAGCTATTAAATTCCCTACTGAGGCTGGAGTCGCCACTATCTTCTCAGAATCAAGCTCGTTTGTCGCCGAAGTAAGACATGCAGCAGAAACGAGCTCCAAAAAGTCCGAGGTACCTACGGAACTTTGGACAATCAACCCAGATTTTCCCGAACAACAAGTAGCTATTGGCGCTCAGCTCCCAAAACGAACAAAGAAGCTCCTGTGGGAATTGTTAAGCAATTCGATAGACGTCTTTGCATGGAAGCACTCCGATATGCAAGGAGTCCCCAGATCTATGGCACAGCATCACCTGAACGTGAAAGAATCGATAAAACCAATTGCACAACGAAAAAGGCACATGGCGCCGGATCGAGCCAAAGCCATTGCAAAAGATGTTAAAAGTCTCCTAGACGCAGGAATCATTCGAGAGGTTCGGTATCAAACATGGGTGTCAAATCCCGTTCTGGTGCGGAAGAAAGATAATTCATGGAGAATGTGCATCGATTTCACCGATTTAAACGATGCGTGCCCGAAAGATTGTTTCCCCCTACCAGAGATCGATGAGAAGATTGATTCAGTCGCCACGTTCAGGTTGAAATGTTTTTTGGATGCTTACAAAGGGTACCATCAGATCCAAATGGCGGTCGAAGACGAGGATAAGACAGCCTTTGTTACCAATGAAGGAGTGTATTGTTTTACTAAGATGCCGTTCGGTTTGAAAAACGCCGGTGCTACGTACCAGCGTCTGATGAGCAAAGCTTTCAAAGATCAGATCGAGCGAAACGTAGAAGTGTACGTTGACGATATCGTGATCAAAAGTCATGATGAGGCCACCATGTTAAAAGATATACTGGAAACGTTCACCCGCCTCCGAAGCATCAACATGAAGCTAAACCCCAAAAAATGTACGTTCGGGGTAGAAGAAGGTAAGTTTCTGGGGGTCATGGTTGGATCAAAAGGTTTGCGAGCCAACCCAGATAAGGTTGATGCTGTCCTTACAATGAAACCTCCGACGACGGTTAAGGAAATTCAGTCCTTAAACGGACGGTTAGCTGCTCTCCATCGGTTCTTGTCAAAAGCAGCAGATAGGTCGCTCCCATTCATGGATGTTCTCAGAAAAAGTTTCCGATCGGAGTTTAAATGGACGGAAGAAGCTGCGCAAGCTTTTGAAGAGCTTAAAACCTGTTTGGGTACTCTGCCAACTCTCACCGTACCAGAAGAAGATGAGGTGCTAACAGTATACTTAGCCGCGTCACTCGGAGCTATTAGTGCGGTGCTAGTTGCTCACCGTACCGGGAAGCAGATCCCCATTTATTACGTAAGCCGAACGTTAAAAGACTATGAAACAAGGTACTCAAACTTGGAGAAATTGGCCTTGGCACTAGTACATGCTTCGAGAAGACTTCGCCGGTACTTCCAAGCCCACCCAATCGAAGTGCGAACGGATCAGAGAATCCAGCACGTTCTCCGCCGACCAGAAGTTTCAGGTCGAATGGCTAAATGGGCGATAGAGTTGGGCGCGTTCAATATCACCTTTCGAACCAAAGGACCATTGAAGGGGCAAGTGATAGCCGACTTCCTAGTTGAAATTCCGGAAGATAAAGGACGGGAAGACGTTGAAGATGCTCCAGAGAAACCTTGGTCCTTGTATACCGACGGAGCCTCTAGTTCCGAAGGAGCAGGGGCAGGTCTAATTCTCACCGATCCAGAGGGAACGGATATAACGTACGCGCTCCGGCTGGAGTTTAAAAGCTCGAACAACGAAGCAGAATACGAGGCTCTCTTGGCTGGTTTGCGCCTAGCGTTAAAAGTCGGAGCAAAAAATGTTGTTGCCCATGTAGATTCATTACTTGTGGCAAATCAAGTAAACGGGGAGTACGAGGCAAGGGAAGCAAGTATGATCGAGTATCTCGAACAAGTAAAGCAAACTATGGCATCTTTTGAAGCATGCAAGGTCGAACATATTCCCCGTAGCAAGAACAAGAAGGCTGATGCCTTGAGCAAATTGGCATCGGTGTCATTCAGTCACCTAGCCAAAGAAGTAAGAGTGGAAGTTTTGACCGCACCATCAATTGCAACTCCGCAAGTCATGCAGGTCGAAGCACCATTGCAAACATGGATGACACCTATAGTTAACTACTTGGTGCATGACGTTCTGCCAACCGATAAAGCGGAAGCAAGGAAAATCCAAATCAATTCTCTTCAATACCAGATGCAAGAAGGCGGTTTATACCGAAAGACCTTTCTGGGCCCCCTGTTGAAATGCCTGGACCCGGAGCAAGCCAGTTATATCATCAGGGAGATACACTATGGTATCTGCGGCATCCATGCCGGACCAAAGATGATCGTGACAAAGGTCAAAAACGCAGGGTATTACTGGCCCGTGATGCATGAAAGTGCCGTAAAAGAACTCCAACAGTGCGATGAATGCCAAAAGCACGCACCAATCAGCCTCCGAGCCAAGAATGAAATGATACCGGTAACTGCAGCATGGCCCTTCCAAAAGTGGGGCGTGGATATTGTTGGACCTTTTCCAAGGTCAAGCGGAAGTGCGCAGTACCTGTTAGTCGCGGTGGACTATTTCACGAAATGGGTGGAAGCTCGGCCGTTTACAGTCATCTCCGGTTACAATGTAACACGGTTCTTTTGGGAACAAATAGTATGCCGATTCGGTCTTCCGCTCTACATCATAAGCGATAATGCAAAGCAATTCGCTGAAAACCCATTCAAGCGTTGGTGTAAAAATCTAAAAATTAACCAAGTCTTTTCTTCGGTAGCCCACCCTCAGGGTAACGGGCAGGTGGAGCAGGTTAATCGGCGAATCGTTGATGGGATCAAAAGGAGGCTTGGTTATGAAGGAAAAGGCTGGGCGGATGAGTTGCCGAACGTCTTATGGGCGCACCGAACACTGCACAAAACTAGCAATGGAGAAACACCGTTTAGTCTAACTTACGGTACCGAGGCAGTGATTCCCGCCGAGATCGGACTCCCAAACCAGCGGTGCAAGAATTGGGAAGAAAATGAGCTTGAACTCCGGTCCAACCTTGACTTGTTAGAAGAGCGCCGGAACATCGCGGCGATCAAGGAAGCCCGATACAAGAAGAAGATTGAAAAATATTATAACGCCCGGGCCAAACTATACAAGTTCAAGGTCGGAGATTACGTGCTCCGGAACAATGATGCGAGCCGTATCGTAGCTCCCGGCAAGCTAACCCCAAAGTGGGAGGGACCGTATCGGGTCAAAGAGGCGAGCGATAAGGGCTCGTACGTATTAGAGAAGATTGACGGAACTCCAGTGCCCCGGACGTGGAACGTGGTACACTTAAAAAAGTGTTTCATGTGAATAGCCTGCTACGGCTAAAAAGATCGCTTGTATTTGTTCTTTATTTCCAATTTCCATGTACAAGTCGGGAGGGTAATGCCCCGGCAAGTTTCTATTTCCTTTTGTGACCAGGAGGGTTTTTCCCTGGGATTATTATGAGTAAATCAATAAAGCGATCTGCACTTTTATAAGTATAAGTTTAGCATGCGTATAAGTTCGAACAACACCATAAACGTGCACAAACGGGCCTCGACCCATGCCTCGCGCCGATCGAGAAGGCTTAAATAGTTCAAAAAATAACTAAATCTATTAAGCAAAGCGGTCCGTATTAAGACGTTCCGACTATGAACAATTCGATTGTATAAAAGAAATCAAAGAATTTCTAAGTTATGTTCCGGTCACCAGAGATGACCGAACCAAAATCCTAGTCGAGCAAGTAAGTTTGGACGCAAACTGAAAGCTAAGTGGCCAGGATCGAATAACAAATGATAAGGTTCGATTCCATACAAAACACGGTAGCTAAAATACTTGCAAACAAAAATTGTATTAGTTACATGCCAAAAAAAAAAATATATATATAGACGTTAAAAGTCGTACGGCTATGATAGCAAATAAGAACCAAAAGTCATATGAGCAAGTTTCAAGCTTCGAATTCTTCTCTCACTATGGGAAGTTCGCTTTGCTGCTTGATAAAGGACAAAGGTTCGTCTACCAAATCAGCAACCTTATCAAGAACGGAGATGTTAAACTCTTCAAAAGCCTTCACCGCAGCATCTAATTTATCTTGAGCATCCGCATCATACCCCGGAACTTCCTCAAAGGATTGAGCGGAGCCCTTTGCAGCCTCAAAACCATACTTAATGCCTTCATTCGCTCCAACCGCATTAACACTGTTCACCAAATCTGCAACAACTTTCTCCAACTCCGGGCTTTGATGCACCAACTTGACAACCCACGCGATCCCATCTGTCAAGAACCATTGTTTGGTAAGTTTAAGCTCCGACAACTGGGCATACGATTCGATCATGTCACGCTCGCATCGCAATAACATCCCTCTCGCCTCATCAATGGTTGTTTTATGCGCCTCGAACTCTCTGTCACGGGCTCTCTCCAGCTCGTCCTTAGCTGTAGAGGAATAAGTTTCAATAAATAAGAAGGGGAAACAATAAAAGGTAAAAGGTTATGAACGTACCATCAGTTAGGCGATGATAATCGGCCAGAAGTTGATCATGAGACGTATGCATCTCCTTCAGTTCGGCCGCATGGTGCTTCTCCGCATCAGACAATTTTTTCTCCAGGACAGTAACTTTTGACTTAAAAATTTCTAAATCTTGAAGAGCCTTGTCTCGAGCCTCATAAGCGGCCGCAGCTGAAGCTTGGGTTGATTTATTAACCTCTTTCGCCTCTGAGTTTTGCTCTTTTAAACGATCAACTTGAGCCCGAAGAGAGCTCAGTTCTTGCTTGGTCTTCGACCGAACATTGTCTTCTTTTTTCAAATTGGTAATTTCGCGTCGGAGCTTGGTGCAGGTTGATTCCGAATCGACCAAGCGTTTATACGTCTCCACCACCAACGAGTTAGATTGAGCTTGATTTATCATAAGGGCGTTCCCAAGCTCCGGTCCACTCATCTTTCGATAATAAGAATGTTCAGCAGGAGTTCCCAAATGGAACAATGCCATCTTTGCCGACAGAGCATCCACTATCCGATCCTTGTTCGTCAATGACCAATCCGGAACATACTTTTCCAACGCTCGAGCCGAATCCATATCTTCAATGCCACCCGAACCTAACTCCCGCGATAAGAAAACAGCTTCAGTATTAAACCACAAAGGGGACGAGGAGGCACTGTCCCCACCATCAACAGGCTTGGGGCTCGGCCTCGATACATTAGATGCAACCCCCGTGGTGAACTTACCCGAAGGAGAAGGTTCAATCTTCTTAGGATCGGACATATGAACATCAGCTACAACCTTGGTGGCCCCTCCCCCGAAGGATAATGGGCTTGATGGAATGTTCACCGGATGATCTCTTGGGGTCCGGCCTCCATGCAGATGGGCGTCTAAATTTGCTAACACGCCTCCGGCAGCAGAAAACTCAGTAACTTGGATATCATCATCATCTAGGGTAATAGCTTTAAGATCCGTCTTCGTCTTCTTTTGCTTAGATTTCGGACCAGACTTAGACGGACCCCTTTTCCTCTTCAAGTTAATCTGAGGCTGCTCCTCTTCGTCCTCCTCTTCCACGTCGTCATCACCACCCTCTTTTAAATTCTCAGCATGTTCCTCTTCATCTCCTACAGACAGATGAACACCTTCATCATCAATCACAAACTTGGAACCAGACCCTTTCGACCCGACCGAAGCAGTTTCTTTACCTTTTCCCTTATCACCACCGGTCACCATCACCGATTGAACCGGAACAATATTAGTTGTCTGCACCGCAGGATTCGAGCCCGAACCTCCCTGCCCAGCTGACCCTCCATGAACATCTGGAGCTTCCGGCTCTCGGATTTGATAAAGGTTCTCCTGCACCACATTTAGATACGGAGGGTCACTTTTCGGTGTCCTTGTGGCTCGGATCTCTAGCTCCTTAGAGTCAAAGGATTTCAACCTTAAAGCTTCTCGCAAACCCATAGCTGTAAAAAGAAAAAAACAAACAAGTAGTATCCAAAGTCCGGTATAATAAAGGAAGGAATAAAAAACAAAAATAAAATAGTTATACAAGTGACACGACGAGCACCGTGCCAAAAGTAAAGGGCATGACTAACCCTCTCCGTTCCACTTAAGGGTAGGATACCACTCCGGTTCGGCCCAAATCGTGCTGATCCGTCCCATGACGAGAATGTGTTCCGGATAACTTTGTATGCGGCCTGCTTCCTTAATCAGGTTTGCGTATAAGTCCTTATCAAACTCAAAGTCTTCAGGAAGAGGAGGTGGGAATTTCATCTTTTTCGTCCTCCATGCCATAAACTCCGGAACGCAACGATCATCAACATAGAAAAATCGTTCTTTCCAGTCCTTTATACTAGTAGTAATCCATGTATAGCAGCAGGAATTCTTATCCCTAACCTCGAAAGTGTACCAGTTGCCGGACCGATTCAGCTTGTAAAAAGCCCGGAACACATCCAAGTCCGGTTCGGACCCCAAACCACGACAAGCCAACTCAAAATGACACACCTTGGCAAGGCCAAAGGGGTTCATTTGAGAAATGTGAACTTCGTGAAACGTAAGAACTCCGATCAAGAACTTCGTCAAAGGAAGACGATAGTTACAATAATCGAACAAACGGGTGTAAACCCCTATCTTCCCCGGAGGAAACGGATAAATTGGTGTATCTTTTTCGGGGAGAACAGGGTGCAAAGATGCAGGTATTGCATACCTTTCAACATACCAAGCTAAACCGTTTCTATTCAGAACGTTGAAACAAGCGGACAAGTTGTTTTTCGCCATTAAACAAGGAAGAAACTAACCTGTTTTGTAGATCGCCTATTTTCAGAAAAGAAGGAGAGAAGAAGATGGAGAAGATGGAGAAGATGAAAAGTGAAAAGATGAAAAGTAAAATCGGAAATTTATTTTTTCCTTTTTATGGGGAATGGAAACCGACTTAGGGCACCAATCAGATGATGACACGTCACGACAGCTGACGCATATCAACCGTCACATCAGGCGAAAAATTTAAAATGACTGACGGTTACTTAACCAAGGTCACCGCCATGAAATTTAAAATTCAAAAATTAGCAAAAGCGACAAATCAGGCAACGACCCCGCCAAAATTACGCCGTCATAGTTCGAAGCTGTTATCTAAGAAACACCACGAACTAGGGGGACTTGATGAGGATACGTCCTTGACCGGACCGAATCATGGCACATTATAGTCGGACCGAATCACACACTATAAGACGAACCGTTTAGACGCCTCGGTGCGGCGTAACTAACTGGGTCCCACTCCCATAACTGCCATGACAGCGACTGGTCCGGCCCCAACTAACTCTCCACGTCAGCACACCCAAAGACTATAAATACCATACTTGGACCTCCAAAATGGGGTAATCGCTACTTTCTCTCTCTAACTCTCCTCTCTCTCTCCCTGACCTATTTCCTCCTCACAAATACTTATTCTCACGCCCGAGCTTGGTCACAGAGAGGCCCCCCTCCCTGTGACGAGGCTAACGGTGTGCTTGTTCTCTTGTGATCTTGCAGGTTCATTGCTAGGTCATCTGAAGTTTCACTCTGACCAGGTCGTACCAACTGGTTTTTGAGTCTTCACCTATCTTGTAGATAGGAGCAGTAGTTTAAAGAACTTGTTTCCATGTTTTGATGCACTTCAGATTTTCGTTCAATAACAAGTCCATTGAGACTTTCGGTTTGAAGTCTTGGTTATACGTTACCGATTGTGTTTCCCCTCGATCGAAAATCGATGTAAAACGTTACTGAATCAACTGCTGTACGGCTCGATCTGAACTGATTTTATAACTGATTGTTGAGGTTTACTGCTGAGATGTTGGATTTGTAAATGATTTTGTTATGTTTAGATCTGTTAAAGTTTGTGTGTCATTTGGATCAGAAAGTCAACGCTAAGTTTTCGTGCTTTGATAAGTTTGACTGATTTGGATTTTGGTGAAGTGATAGGATTGGTAGGATGCGTAAGGTAGTGAATGGAATGTGTTCTAGAAAACTGTAGGTGTTAAACAAAGTTTGATATCCTTTGAACTTGACAATTTTGTTTGGAAACAGAACCGTTTGTGAACTGTTCGTTAGGAAGTTTGTTTATTTAACGTATGGATGGACATGAGCAAAATTTTATGTTGGTTTAATTAGACGAATGAGCATGAACACATGTTTGGTTTGTTCATTTATGTTCGTGAGCATGCGTTAATGTTCATTCATTTATGGTCGCTTGTTTACGTTCATTTATGTTAATTCGTTTGTGTCCGTTTGTGTATGGCTTGAACAGTAGGTTTGGCTGACTTGTTACTATGGGAGGTGGTTTCAGAGTATTGCATCTTGTCAGACCGTTTCTTGCATTTCTTCCAGAAGTGCAGAGCGCAGACAGGAAGGTCCCATTCAGAGAGAAAGTCATCTACACTGTGATTTCTCTTTTCATCTTTCTTGTGTGCAGTCAGCTTCCTTTGTATGGCATACATTCAACGACGGGTGCGGACCCGTTTTACTGGATGCGTGTTATTCTTGCTTCAAACCGTGGGACTGTCATGGAGCTCGGTATTACTCCCATTGTGACTTCTGGATTGGTTATGCAGCTGTTGGCTGGGTTTAAAATTATTGAAGTGGACAACAACGTTCGTGAGGACCGGGCACTATTGTAAGTTTAATAGTATTCAGAACTTGACTATTTTTAAGGGAGTTGGGTTGTTGAAAACAGCGTTAAAGTTTATTAATTATCATACAATTCTATTATTTTTTTTTTGCAAGTACCTGGTCTTAGCTGACATGGCAGCCTTGGAATATTTTTAATTATAAATTTTAATGCTTTCTTATATTCTAAGCAGTTGACCGATACTTGACACCGATATTTACACGGGGACCGATAACCGATATTAGTGGTATCTCGGTGATATACCAGTGATATATCGGTGATATATCATTGATATTAACTGCATATAGCTTATAGTATATTCAATTCATGCTTGTAGGAATGGTGCTCAGAAGTTGCTTGGAATCTTGATTGCTGTCGGTGAGGCAGTAGCTTATGTTCTATCCGGAATGTATGGCAGTGTTGGTCAACTTGGTGTCGGGAATGCTATTTTGATCATCGTTCAGCTATGTTTCGCTGGGATCATCGTCGTATGTTTAGATGAACTTCTCCAGAAGGGTTACGGGCTCGGGTCTGGAATCTCATTGTTCACAGCCACTAATATCTGGTAAGCTAGTGGTCTGCTTTCTGCAACATTTTTTCATTGCTTGCTCTTTCGATCTTCTAACAAGTATTTTGATCAATCTTGCAGTGAAAGCATAATCTGGAAAGCATTTAGCCCTTCAACCATTAACAGCGGGCGAGGTGCTGGATTCGAAGGTGCAGTTATCGCCTTGTTCCATCTCTTGATTACTAGATCGGACAAAGTTAGGGCGTTGCGTGAAGCTTTTTACCGGCAAAATCTTCCTAATGTGACCAACCTGCTGTCTACCGTCTTGATATTCCTTATCGTTATCTACTTCCAAGGCTTCCGCGTTGTTTTGCCTGTGCGATCAAAGAACTCTCGTGGACAACAAGGCTCGTACCCCATCAAGCTGTTCTACACTTCCAACATGCCAATCATTCTTCTGTCAGCACTTGTATCCAACCTTTATTTCTTTTCTCAGGTATCCATATCAAGTCTGAATTATTAGAATCATAGTTGTTAATAGCACTCATAACGAGCGCTATAGCGAACAGCGTAGCACCCATCTGTCGCTATTTGATTTTAACGCCTCCATAGCGGCTTTTAGGTTTTTTGTTTCTTTCTGCTTTTATTATATAAATAGCGGGATTTTATAGCAGGATTTTAGGGTTTTTGTTAAGTATACGTATAAAACGCCGTATAAGACAGCATGTTTGGATATAATCTCAGCAGTTAATGCGGTAAAATATCGGATATCGGTCAAGGACTGACATTTGAGATATAGGTTATCGCGGTGGGATATCAGTAATTTTAATATCATGCAGAATTTATATATATATATATATATATATATATATATATATATATATATATATATATAGGGTAAGGATAGTGTAAAAAGGGCCTAAAGTGTGAGAAGTGTGAGAAGTGTATTATAACACTATATATAATACTATATAACACCATATAAACACCGTATAACAATATGTAACACCATATAATACCATATAACACTATGTAACACTATATATCATTATATAACACTATACATCTATCATAGACATGCTATCAGACAACCTATAGTGTTATATTTGTTATATAATGATATATAGTGTTACAAAGTGTTATATGGTATTATACGGTGTTACATATTGTTATACGGTGTCTATATGGTGTTATATAGTATTATATATAGTGTTATAATACACTTCTCACACTTCTCACACTTTGAGCACTTTTTACAGGATCCTCTACCTATATATATATATATATATATATATACACATAGCAATTCAATAGTAACAGTTCAGTATACTATCCTATTATTAACAAATTAACCTTTTGCAACTTGCATAACACTTAACAATTGTAGCGATTAGGAACTGATTAAGACTTAAAGAAACAACATTTAACACTAACAATTAACAATTAAGACTTAAAACACTAATAGCAAGAATAAGAAGAAAGACGAATGGTAGAACTAAGAAGAAAGGTACTGATATCAGGAAAATCGGTCAGTGTCGCCTAATATCGGTACCAATATTCTGACCGATATTTTACATTGGGACCAATAACAGATATATCACCGACATGTCACTGATATTAACTGCATAGGATATAATATACATATAAAATATTTCTAAAATTTTCTCCTAGCGTGTTGCTAAACATAAAATAGCACCCGCTATGTCATCGCTATCGCTACGTAGCGTATAGGTAGCTTGTCGCTATTCGTAATTAACAACTATGATTAGAATACAAAAATCTGTAATGCATATATCCGATGCCTGCAGTTGCTCCACAGGAACTACAGCGGGAATTTCTTGGTTGATCTATTGGGAAAGTGGAAGGAGTCCGAATACTCAGGCCAATCTGTACCGGTTGGTGGCATTGCTTACTATGTGACCGCACCATCAAGGTATGAGATACGCACTAAAACACCTTCTTTATGATTTTCAAACAAACTAGTTTTGGCTTGTTTAGTTAATGGTTTTTTTTTCTTTTGTTTAATTATTGTTGCATCAGCTTGGCGGATATGGCAGCCAACCCATTCCATGCTCTTTTCTACTTGGTGTTCATGCTAACCGCTTGTGCACTATTCTCAAAGAAGTGGATTGATGTTTCTGGATCATCTGCCCGAGATGTGGCCAAGCAACTCAAGGTACGGCGTACCTCAATTACCGTTGGGGCAAGGGGGGTGTGTCTTCTCCTCGTATTTTAAAGTTATTAATCTACTATAATTGGGAACTTGTGATCATTGCAGGAGCAACAAATGGTGATGCCTGGACACCGAGACTCGAGCCTTCAGAGGGAACTGAACCGATACATCCCGACAGCAGCTGCGTTTGGAGGAATGTGCATTGGTGCTTTGACAGTTTTAGCAGATTTCATGGGTGCGATCGGTTCTGGAACTGGAATTCTGCTTGCGGTTACCATCATTTATCAATACTTCGAGACTTTTGAGAAGGAAAAGGCCAGTGAACTAGGTTTATTCGGCTTTTAAGTTGCTGGTTTTTTGACACTTGTTTTTCAAAGTTTTGTTTGAAGAACTCAAATATTTTATTTCTTTTTTGAATTGAGAATCGACAGACAAATACGTTACTCTTAAGGTTAATCAGTATTTACTATGTAAATTTTTTTATTTTTATTAGAAGATCAATTTTAGTAGTAAGTTTGTTTAGAGCTGGATTACAGCGCATAATATAGTGTGCTAGACACAGCTGAAATGCCAACGTGGTTGTATTACGATTCTGCGCCTACTATAGATATTAAAAATATTGAATTATTTTTTATTTATTAATAATTTAATGTTGTTTGAATCTTTGGATCTTGCATCATGCTTGTAGTTCTAGACTTAAGATACAAACTTGGATCCTGTACGATGAATTGCGACTGCACCTTAGGCTCCTTCCTCTATTCTAACTCTTGCGCCTGTAGTTTTCCCATGAAATCATTTATTGACATGGACCTCCAGTTTGGCTACCCCTTAAGCATAATCAAGAAACTTCCCCATTCATTGTCAGGTAATGCATCAGCCAGCTTTCTCAACGTTTGGAATATCAATTTTATATTCATCTATTTTGCCTAAGTAAGTAACAATATCTTTCAATCAAGGCATCTAGTGATTCGTTCTTGAGACTCATAAATATTTCAAATTCCTTTTTATGAGGGAATTTTTACTCTGTATCATGTCATGATTTCCATAGTTGTCGTCCACAATGATTTAGACGTTTTGTGGCTCTTTAGAAGGTGTAGCATATCATCGGTAAAAGCTTGTTGTTATTGATTGTACATCTTCTTTTCTCGTTTTATTTTTTATTGGCATCACCCTCAAGTTTAGAAATAGCTAAAACGTATTAGAATACTCATTCGTCGATCTGAGAAATTCTTCTTCGGTTGCTAACTAGAGGTGTGCATCATACCTAAAGATGAACCCTTTAAAAAGTTCTTTCCATCCCTGAAAATCTTCCATCTTCATCAACTTGGGTGCTTTGTTGTTAGTGCTCATTATGTTATCCAAATTCAATGTTTGCACAATATTACCCTCTGAACTCGCCATGAAAGCACGGAAATCATCCATTCTGACTTAGAGTTTTTTTCAACTTTAAATGACTTTGTAGCGTATCAAAAGAAATCACGTATCAGATATAAACAGATCACCCAAACTTAGCGTGTCAGGAACGGTCGTATCACAAATTATTGAAATGCCCTTAAGTATCGCAAACTTCAGACGGATCACTATATTAAACGGATCAGAACCTCAAACGTATCACCTAGAACAGATTAATTTTAGCGTATCACCACCAACGGATCACACCTGATGCGCACGTATCACCCTTGAAGTGTTATAGTGATGCGTCGCGTATGACATTTCTATCATGTGCTCCAGATAGCTGATCACAAACTTCGTCATCATTTTTGTGCAATTCTGAGTGTTTTAAGAAGTATTTTTCAGTATGTTTTGAGAGAAAATGATGAAATGAGAAGAATAGTTAGAAATTTGACTGTAAAGTCTTCAAGAATAAATCAAAAGTCTTCAAAATTGCCCAAAATCTTCAATCTTTGCCAATTCACAAGTAGATATGAGCCACAATGCTCTGATACCACTTGATATTCCCTGACTGGATCTTGTTCACGTTGATTAGACGTCGATGAACACGAATATCTACCTAGAACACAATCCAAAGTGCAAAATTCATTGAATCGTGTGTGAAATTAGCACAAACAAGCTAAATAAACATTTTGTATTGATTGAAGAAATTTCGGCAGCACTTCATTACACTTAGACACCTTTACAAAGCTAGGATCCCAAAATTATGACTAAACCACGCATCACCAGCCAATTTATAAGCAATAGCCCACCTTCGCATCATTATCTACCTATCACATCAAAGAACTAATGATGCGCTGCGCATGAGCTCATGTGTTGCGTATCACCTTGATGGGCATGTTTACAAAACACAAAAACTTAAACTCAAACATAGCAAACGTACCGCCATATATTACCTTGACACAAAACAAAAGACGCAGACATTAGGCATTATGTACTAACATATATCTAGGGTGTAGCATCCCAGTTTTAAATAAGTTTAGTATTTTACCATGGGCAAAATGGTAATTAAGAAGAAAGAATGACCATTTTGGAAAAATATTTCTAAGGCCCATGAGGGCAATAAAAACTCTACCCCAAATCCTATTAAGGAAAGAGATCTTATATAGCCTCCACACTCATTTGCACAATTTCCACTTTGGGAGCTAGATAAAGTAAGTTATAGAGAGAAAGGGGTTCAAGCCTCATCACTGATTTCCTCTCAGTTTTGCTAAGGTAACACGAACTGAGTGAGTTTTAGTCATCTTCAAGAGTTGATAGTTTCACTTCCAATTCGAAGAAGATGTGTTAGGAGTTGTTTAAACTCAGATTTCGATTTAAATGATTTCAAGATAAGAAACCACGCTAAAGCATATGTTTTCATCAACCAGTGTGCATGGGAATATGATAAACACCCATTTCAAGTCTTTTGGATGCATAAAGTTTGCATCTTGATGTGTTTACAAATCTGGAATCGAGAGACGCCATCATCAGCACATATTAGGGTTTCTAAGAAGAATTTTGAGTTTTTGTATCTCATGCATATTTCATATAGATAGCCATAGTTCATATGGATAGCCTTGTTTTGTATGGATAACTATATTTCGTATAGAAAGTTTAGATTTCGCATGGCATAAAAGTTGTATAGCCCATGGTTTACATAGCTGCACTTGACATGTGAGTTTTCAGACCCTTCCTTATACACTATTTAGGGGCGGTGTGCATATTTGATAAAATGTTTTAAAGTATAGAACTATTTCTAAAGAAACATATAGTTTTAAATAAAGTAATAGTATGGCTTCTAGCCTCATAGGTGCCAGGAATGTGATGTTGAGACATGTGTAAAGTTAACATTATCTTAAGTAAAAACATTTCCTGCATAAAGTTTCCTAAAGTTAAAGCACAATGATAAGGTGTAAAGTATCTAAAGTATGTATGTTGCATTGTTAAATGCCATGAAAGGGCCTATCGTATCAAAAGTTAACGGCGGTGTCTCAAGTTAACATCGAAGTCTTCAAACAACGTCTAAAGTTAACGTTATTGTCATAATGCGTCTAAACTTAACATAGGTGTCTAAAGTTAACATCGTGGCCAAAGATAAAGGGACAATGCCGTTTTGGCATGCTAGTGGTTGTAAAACTACGTATTATACAACATGACTAATATGAGAAATATGAAGCCCATAACATGTAAGGACCTCCCCAAGAAACTTGGTAATCGGAAGACGGAAGTTGCCTTCCTTGAAAAATAGGCATATAAAGTAATGTAACCCGGGGGAGCATCAAGAGTTGTACTTCCCGGAGTCGGAAAATGGGCACCCCAGTTCACGGGGAAACGGAACGTACGACTGAGTTGTTGAAACTCATCCTCCTTCCAGTTCACGATGGCTTGTTCAGCCCTCAACGGATCCTTGGGTTTGGACTTCTTCCCTTTTCGAGAACCTTCAGGTTTAGTGGAAGCTGGCATTCTTGACAGATCAAAGAATAAAGCAGATGAACGATTAGAAATCAGGGAAGAAGATAAAGGAGGAGGAAAATTGCCAAAGGGAAGTTGGAGAGATATGGGTTTTGGCCAAAGATCTCCGGTTATTTATACCCATCGCATTTAATGCGATGGGGAACTGAACCAACAAGTGGGGAAACCCTACTAATGGGGAGGCGACACGTCAAGCGGGAGAAACTGAAACGACGTCTCTTAAGGGCGCGTGGCCGCCACGCACCTGACATAGACGTAAAAAGCAACTGCCACCCTAACGTATCCCTGCAAAAAGCAACTGCTCCACTTTCCGATGCGACAACCAACTCAACCGACAGAGCTACAGTGACAGGTGTCAGACGTCAATCCCACCAACCACACAACTTGCCCCTTAGCTGGAAAAACTTCATCTTGAAGAAATCTTAGCCAAAATTCATGCGCCTTTTGGCTCACTTCTGTACGCCAAAATCCATGCGCCTTTTTGAATCACTTCTGTACACCAAAATCCATGCGACTTTTTGGCTCACTTACGTACGCCAAAATCCATACGCCTTTTTGGCTCACTTCCGTATGCCAAAATCGATGCGCCCTTTTGGCTCACTTCCGTACGTCAAAATCCATGCGCCTTTTTGGCTCACTTCGGTACACCAAAATCCATGCGCCTTTTTGGCTTACTCCTACACACTCAAATTCTTATGAGTCCAGAATCCCTCCCAGTTGATAAACTCGCCTGGAAGCCACACTGGACTGTTGGGACTTGAAGAGGTATGATCCCAAATCACGTATGGACACGTGTCAATAACACTAATATTAATTATAAAAAACTCATATTAATTATAATAACACTAATATTAATTATACAATGCCTATACGAGAGCTATACGAGACTTATACTACACTATAGATACAACACGATAGGCCTATACGAGACTTATACTACACTATACGATACGATACGATGCGATACAACACGATACTATAGGATACGATACTACATCCATAGGCCCATACAATGCCTATACGAGACCTATACGAGACTTATACTACACTATACTATACGATACGATACAATACGATACGAGACTATATGATAAGATACAACACTCGTATAGGCATGTAGGTGTAGTATAGGTCTCGTATAGGACTATAGGTGTGGTTTAGGTCCCGTATAGGCCTATAGGCGTATACAAGACCTATATGGGACCTATACGAGACTTATACTATACACTGTATGATACCATACTATACGATACTATCGTATCATATAGCGTAGTATAGGTCCCTTATAGGTCTTGTATAGGCCTATCGACGTATACGGGTGTTGTATCTTATCATATAGTCTCGTATCGTATTGTATCGTATCATATAGTATAGTGTAGTATAACTCTCGTATAGGCATTGTATGGGCCTATGGATGTAGTATCGTATCCTATAGTATCATGTTGTATCGCATCGTATCGTATCGTATAGTGTAGTATAAGTCTCGTATAGGTCTTATATAGGCCTATCGTGTTGTATCGTATCGTATAGTATAGTATAAGTCTCGTATAGGTCTCGTATAGGCATCGTATAATTAATATTAGTGTTATTATAATTAATATGAGTTTTTTATAATTAATATTAGTGTTATTGATATTAATATGAGGTTTTTATAGTTAATATTAGTGTTATTGATATTTAAAAAGAGAAAACAAAAAAAAATAAAAATAGACGCCTAGTGTAGGGCTATACTGGGCGTCTATGTGGACCAAAAGACCATTATAGCCCTGAATTAGGCCTATACTGGGGGCAAAACATGGCTATAATGGTCTTTTGGACCCCTCGTATAGGCCCAGTATAGCCCTATACTGGGCGTCTATTTTTATTTTTTTTTGTTTTCTTTTTTTAATATTTAAAAAGAGAAAACAAAAAAAATAAAAATAGACGCCCAGTATAGGGCTATACTGGGGCTATACGAGGGGTCCAAAAGACCATTATAGCCCTGTTTTACCCCCAGTATAGGCCTAATTCAGGGCTATAATGGTCTTTTGGACACCAGTATACGCCTAGTATAGCCCTATACTGGGCGTCTATTTTTATTTTTTTTTTGTTTTCTCTTTTTAAATATTTAAAAAGAGAAAAAAAAATAGACGCCCAGTATAGGGCTATACTAGGCCTATTCGAGGGGTCCAAAAGACCATTATAACCCTGTTTTGCCCCCACTATACGATACAATACAATACGATACTATAGGATATGATACAACGCCCGTATACGTCGATAGGCCTATACAAGACCTATAAGGGACCTATACGAGACCTATACTACACTATATGTTAAAAACAATGTAATATTTCTATGATCGAATATTTTTAAAGGCCGATCTTGAAAACGGTAAAATATTTTTATAAAAAATAAAACTTTTCTTAAAAAACAACTCAAATTACCCCACCAAAACACCCATTTTTTTACTCAAAAAAACATCACCCTCCAAAAACAATCAAATTACCCTACCAAAACATCCATTTTTCAACTAAAAAAAACACCAACGAGGGGTCCTATTATTAATTATTTAAAATAAAAAACTTGTTTTTGTATAAAAGTTTGCTAAAACGATTAATATTGTATAAAATGTTTGTTAAAAAAACCCTTATATACGCCCAGTATAGGCCTATACGAGGCATATAAGGGGCAAAGGGTCATATATGAGACCTATACGAGGGGCCCTATACGCCCAGTATAGGCCTATACGAGGCATATTGAAGCAGTCAAACCAGAAGTGACATGAGTCAGACACTGACTTTGATGTAACCCTATACGCCTCGTATAGGCCTATACGAGGCATATACGAGGCAAAGGGTGTCTAAATAGGCAGATAGGGTGTGTGAATAGGTTGAGCCTAATAATAATTAGGGTATACCAATGGTAAAGAGGCAAGAAGTGGTGCTTATGTAGTAAGGACACCAAATTTGATTACTAAGATTACACGATGTGAAAGAGTTTAAATAGGGGCGTGGAGCGTCAGGTGTCTATCACGTCAGCAAAAGAGGCTTTGCCCTTCAAGCCCAAAAAACCACTGGGTGGAAGGCGCTTGAGTGGGGACGTGTTTTTTTAATAAAAAAACACATCAATCAACAACTTCCAAACACAACCCACCAATCAACAAACTCCACCACACTCACCCAACATGCCCGCACGCCCGTCTCCCCCTCTAAGCCCCTCCCTAGGCCATCTTCAAGCCTATGCATGAGGCTTAAAAGGGCTTCCCACGCCCCCTTTCAAGCCCCACACCAGGTAGCCTTAGATGGCACATTGAATATATATATATATATATATAGGGAAGGTTCATTGGGAAACACTAAAAAAGTGGGGAACGACGGGGAACCGACTCAAACGAACTCCGATGGGACTCATTCTAGCGCGTTGGAACCGACTCGTCGAACCCTAACTAAGATCTCTCAACCCTAAACCCTAAATCCTAACTCCTAAACCCTAAACCCTAAAGCTAAAAAATAAGGCTAAAACCTATGCTAAACCGTAAAATCTAAACTATAAACCCTAAAAGCTAAACCCTAAAGGCTAAACCTAAAAGCTAAACCCTAAACCCTAAAGCTAAACTCTAAAAACTAAACCCTAATATATTTAGGGTTTAGGGGTTATGATTTAGGGTTTAGGGTTAAGAGATCCTAGTTAGGGTTCGACGAGCCGGTTCCAACGCCACTGGAATGAGTTCAATCGGAGTTCGTTTGAGTCGGTTCCCCAGTGTTCCCCACTTTTTTAGTGTTTCCCAATGAACCTCACACTATATATATATATATATATATATATAACAAGTGAGATTTTCATGTGCTTTGTGGCTGGAATTCAATCGGTATCTTTTCGGTTACGTTACGGGCACTTACTATAGTAATCGGAAGAAAAAACCTTAAATCGATTGTAAACAACAAAAACAAATATCGATATCGATACCGATGTTGTTAAATTGATATGGGTCTAGTTGGTTTGCGTTCTATATTTATTTATTTTTTCAACACTGCGATATAAATTTGCTTGAAAACTGATATTGTGTCGCCATCGTACCTAACCGATCCGAAATTGTCTGAACAACATCTCTATCTATACCGGTATTTATTTTTATTGTTTTTGCTTTTGCTTTTGATAAACTAACATCGTATCGCTACCCTACAATATTGAACTGAACAACATCGGTACATGTATGTATCCATTTTGTAGTTTTCTTGTTTGATAATGGATATCGTAGCGCTATCGTAGTGAACAAAACCGAACGAAAAACATCGATTTGGTACCGGTATTTAGTTTGTTTTTGTTTTGGATAAACTAAAACTGTAGTTCTACCATATCGAACATCATCGGCACTAGACTACCAGTACATGTATTCAATTTTTATGGTTTTCTAGTTTAGACAATTTTTCATTTTATAACTCTTTTTGCGACGATAAACGCCTATCGGTACCAACACCGTGTCAGTCTGAACCGAACAATACCGTTCGAACAACATCGGTGCCAGTATCGGTGCTTGTTTTTATCATTTTTCGGTCAATGTTAAACATACGTTGATTTCTATATCGAGAGCATGTATTGTACCAGTACTTTAACAAACCGAACCGATACCTATATAATGCAGGGCTGTAAACGAGTAAAGTCAAGCCGAGCTAGACCCAGCTCGAGCTCGGCTCGAACTAAGATCAAGTTGGCTCTACTCGAGCTAGAATTTTAAACCAAGTTGAAATTTGAGGCTCGAGCTCGACTCGATTAATATTCAAGCTAGCTCAACTCGGCTCGATCTAGCTCAAACTAACAAAGAACCACAAAATTTACTAATTAAAAAGTACTCAAAAACATAGTCTAGGGCTATAAGTGTAATGTAATTTAACCAAATCTATAATCTATTACTACTAATAAAGCAAAACCATCTTAGGCCACATGGCATGTACTTAGGCTGCTTGATGCCACGTGGCATCTGATGGTGTCCTCTTTTTTCTGATTGAGCGCCAATACCTATTTGCTTATTCCATTCATTCTAAACCTATCCTCCTATTCGACATAATAAATCCCTCTCCGTTACAAAACGTCTATTCATCTTCTCTCCAATCTTCTTCCAAGAATACCAATCGGTTTCCATATATAACAATGAATGTTGTCAACGAAGCTACATATATAAATGATTACATATTCTTCAGATTCTTCATCGATTTCGTCTTTTTTGTTCATCGATTTCAGAAGTTTTATCGATCGTCAACCAAATCTGTAAGGTGCGTTTCTTACATTCTTTGTTTAATCATCCGTTATGTTTTCGTCCTTTGGTTTTGTGTATTAAAAGTATGGTTATGTTATAGAAATTTAAGATATTGATGTTTATACAGAACCCTAAATCCGATTGTGATGGAAAATCTGTTTTATTTGATTTGATTTTGTAAGTTCGTGCATTGATTTTGTGTATTAAAAGTACAGTTATGTTATAGAAATTGATAGATATTGATGTTTATACAAAACCCTAAATCTGCCGGTGATTGAAAATCTGTTTTATTTGAATAGATTTTGTAAACTATGAACCATATTCATGTATATGGATTGTTATTAAAAAGCCCTATGTCCGATTGTTATAGATGATTTGTTTTTCTTTGATTCGATTTTGTTAATCTGTTGATTTGACTCTGTATTGTTGATTTGTTTAACTTGATATCATTGTTATGAATGATTGTTTTTTCTTTGATTAGATTTTGTTTAGCTGTGTTTTTTTATTCTAATTCGTTGATTTGTTTAACTTGAAATCATTGTTATTGATTATTGTTTTTGTTTCATTTGATTTTGTATATCTGTTGTGTTGATCGTCAATCAAATCTGTAAGGTGTGTTTCTTACATTCTATGTTTAATCATCCGTTTATTTGTGTATTTGCTTATTTTGATAGATATTGATGTTTATATCCGATTGTTATGGAAAATCTGTTTTATTTGATTTGATTCTTGAAACTATGAAACCTATTCATGTATATGGATTGTTATTATAACATCTCCATCACATTGTTTTTTTGTTCTTATTTTGATATTCTATAATATATAATCTGATTTGGTGTGTTTATGTAATCTGTGTTTGTAGGTTTTCAATATGACTGAAACCTCATTAAGGTATTTTTTGTTTTTCATGTTATCATTTGTTTCGAACAATAACATTAACATGTTATGGTTTATTAATATCTTCTTTTTTGAATCAGTATCAGAGATCCTTCCTTCTGTAGGCATATGAATAGAGCGGACGAAGTTCTTCAGGTAATTGATAAATTCTTACATAAATTATACATTCTTTTTGTTGTTATCATGAAAGACAATTTATTATTATTGTATTGTTCATATATTTTAATTATAATTATAATTCATTTTGGATTGTTTGCTTTATCAGACGATTCCTTCTGACGTTGCGTGCAAATTGTGGGGTACAGATAAAGCGCCTACAAATGTTCTGATACAAACTGAGGATGGCCGAACATTTAATGTTTGTTTAAGCGAAGCAAAAGGAAAACTTTTCTTTTTCCATGGTTGGTCGAATGTTGTCATATATTTACGACTAACAAAGGATGTTTGGTAATCTTCAATCCCGTAGATTGTACTGCATTCAAACTAACCTATTTCCTTGATGGTGTGAGTCGTAGCTCTTTCTGGACATATCTGGTTTCTACAACATCTCACTTTATTGTAAGATATTTTTTACTTTATGTTTTTTTTTCTTAATATATTTACGTTTTCTGAACTGATTAGAAAACTAACCTTTTTATTATTTTTGTTATCACTCCTACAGGTCATTCCTGAGTGTATCCTGCCCAAGTGCTATGATTATACATGATTTAATTTCCACTATATATATAGGCAACAAAATGTTTCACACTAAGATTGAAACGGTTGATGGTAAAGTCGGTTTTACCAATGGTATTGATGTAATTGTTAGTCAGTTACAATTGGTGGCCGGTTGTTATTTGTTATTTACAAAATGTTTTGGTAATTATTTCCATGTAAGAATTTTTGGTAAAAACGGTGTTGAAAAGAATTTTGCTGATGTAGATGTCGAGGAGGTAAGTATACATTTGGCTTCTTCTTTATATATTTAATATATTGTTAGTGGAGAGTTCAAATGAGAAGAAATTCTTTGTAAGAAGAAAAAAGAAGAAATTTCAACCAATAGGAATGCTTCATTAGACTTCTTTTAATATTTGTACTTAATGTAACTATAAGGGTATATTAGTAAACTTACATACATCATTAATTGGTAGTTTCATCTTTAATAACTAACTATATTAAATTTGTAACTTATTTTTAAAATATATATTTTTCACAAAAAATAAAAATAAAAATTCATTTAAAGTGTAGGATAAATACGAGACGTGTAGGATAAATTATGAGTTGTGTAGGATAAATTTCAAAATGTGTAGGATAAATTTCGAAATGTGTAGGATAACTTTTGATGTGTGTAGGCAAAAATATTTAGTGTGGAGGATTATAGTCTTAATGACTAATTAATTAGTCAAACATAATAATAAATGAGATGAGAAAAAAAACAATTTAATGTTTTACAATTATACCCTTTTATTCTTTTTCTTCTCAATAAAATTTTCTTCTCAAATGAACCTTCCCCTATATTGTTAATCTAATAAATGTTATATGTAATTTGCAGGCTGTAGTTGCACCTATCAATTTTGTACATGATGTTTCTCTGGTTTCAGTTGCAGCGCCTGCTGTTGCTTAACAACCACATGGTCGTCGTTATCGGTTTGTTCGTATGGCTGCTACATATTTTGTAAGTTTTAATATGATTTTAGAAACTACTAAATATTACATATTTTTTATTTACATAATAATACATTATTCTTTTTAGATTCATCTTCTTATTAAATTTATTTTTAAAACAATACAGAGGCTGCCTGATACTGTTTCGAGGATGGCTAAATTTGATTTTGGTTTAAAACCTATCACCGTCAGACTTCTGCATCGAGTCGGCAAAAGGAGATTATTAACGGTACCAGACGTGAAAAGAAAGATAATGGTTTTTGTTATGCGTTAACCAGTTGGTCGAGCTTCATGAAATCTTCTGGCATTAAGGTGGGTCACACCGTTTACTATTCTTTTGATGAGTAGATTTCATGAAGCTCGACCAACTGGTTAACGCATAACGAAAACCATTAGCTTTCTTTTCACGTCTAGTACGGTTAATAAACTCCTTTTGCGGACTCTGATGCAGAAGTCTGACGGTGATAGGTTTTAAACCAAAATCAAGTTTAGCTATCCTCGAAACTGTATCAGGCAACCTTTGTATTGTTTTAAAAATAAAATTAATAAGAAGATGAATCTAAAAAAATAATGTATTATTATGTCAATAAAAATATGTAATATTTAATATTTAGTAGTTTCTAAAATCATATTAAAACTTACAAAATATGTAGCAGCCATACGAACAAACCGATAACGACGACCATGTGGTTGTTCAGCAACAGCAGGCGCTACAACTGAAATCGGAGAAACATCATGTACAGAATCGATAGGTGCAACTACAGCCTGCAAATTACATATAACATTTATTAGATTAACAATATATTAAATATATAAAGAAGAATCCAAATGTATACTTACCTCCTCGACATCTACATCAGCAAAATTCTTTTCAACACCATTTTTTACCAAAAATTCTTAAATGGAAATAATTACCAAAACATTTTGCAAATAACAAATAACAACCGGCCTCCAATTGTAACTGACTAACAATTACATCAATACCATTGGTAAAACCGACTTTACCATCAACCGTTTCAATCTTAACGTGAAACGTTTTGTTGCCTATATATATAGTGGAAATTAAATCATTTGATGTATAATCATAGCACTTGGGCAGGATACTGATGTCGGGTCAAAATATACGTATTTTGTATTAGTTAGCGTTGAGTTTTAGTATGTTAAACGTGGCTATCCGTGTTAGATTATATACTTAGTGTGTATTGGTGTTTTTGTCTTAAAAGGTACGAAGCGAAGTTAAATGAGAGAACCAAGCTAAAAAATGGATTCTACGGGTCGCGAAACAGAAGAAAATCAATCCCGGCATCTTAAGCGACACGCGGGGGTGGCTCATAAAACTCCGCAACGCGTGGCTATGCTTAATTATGGGAATTTTTAATGTTGGCCAGAATTAGGATATAAGTGGATCACATTCATTATTCTAAAGGCACTTTTCATATTATTATTGATTATTCAGCCGACATAGGCATATCATCACACAAAAAGGGATTTCTTGAATAAAATTGTGATCATCACATGCAAGGAGGGAGTGGATATCTTGGACTCTTAGAGGATTTTTATTGGGCTGACTTTTGATACCCTTGTGGAACAAAAGGAATCCACGTGAAAGAATAATGGACACGCATACATTGATTGGGCCGCCATATTCATAAGAGAGAATTTTATTTTGATAACGGGAGATATCATACAACACTTGGACGGCTGAAGAGTGGGCACGCACGGAGAAGGCAACCGCCTTCGGGCGGCTGTACATGGTTTAAGAGATGATTGGCTAGGTGGCTTTCTCCAAGTGAACGGTTTGTAGGGTTTATTACTTTTCTTAGTTTTATTCATTATTGGATTTGTTTTTGACATTAACAACGTTGTTAAACAATTTGATGTGTTGGTTTCTTTGAACTATTTTTATGTGTTTTGAGTTCTTACTTTACAACTTGCTCGGTTGATGACAAAACTTTGTAGCTTGTTGGGTGACATAGAGTAGGTTGACTCACACTAGTAAATAGGGTAATTGAATTGTAAAAGGCTCTGATGACAAAGACCTATTTTTTATTACCACTTAAAGTAACCGACTTTTCAGCACCATGTCTATGTGGTGTCCAATTAATGATTAAATTGAGTTTGGTGTGAACCTAGAATCTGAAACTTGGAGGACGTTACCTTTATCTTTTTTACTTGTGGCTTCTGACCGGATGAACGATTACTTTGTTTTTCATTAAACTTTGTTCACGGATTCTTTTTAACTGGTAAAGCTTGACCACTTGTGTTGAATTCTTGGTAAACGTTTTTTATATTTGAATTATTTGTCATTTATCAAGCGTATTGGCGATATACTTGCATCTTTAGCGGGTTGGTAAATTGGTGGGTAGTTGATATAAATAAATGGATTATTAGGTTGTATGGTGAATCTTAAAAACTATCCCTAATAATTAATCAAATTCATTAATTCCGAGGCCATGTCTATGTGGTGTTATGAATCTGTAAACAGGTTTTTGTGTTAAACTTGCAATCGGGATTCTGGGTGGAGGTTGCTTTTCTTTAATATATAATAAATCTCAAGTTAAACACTAACCACAAATTCCCCGTGGATACAATACCCTACTTACGCTATCTACGTAGTTTAATTAGGTTTTTGATTGACTCTGACGACAGTCATCAGATACACTCAGGAATGACCTGTAGGAATACAACAACAACCATACCCAGTAAATCCCACAAATAGCAAAGCTACTTATAGGGTCTGGGGAGGGTGGGATGTAGACAGACCTTACCTCTATCCCTAGGGATAGAGAGGCTGCATCCAGAGAGACCCTCGGATCCAAAACGAACATCATACCAACACACCAAGTCAAAGAACATAGAAATAAGAAGTCAGCAATACCAAGAAAGTTATCAGAGTGACACAATATAATGTAAATCATGTATAATATTGTAACACCCCGAAAACGGGTTTGGTAATCAAACCCCGTTAATACTAGAAGACGGGTAAAATACCGTTAGCGGTAAAGATTAACCCGAAAATATTAGGATTTAAATGAATAATCCTAATATTAAATACAACGTGAATAAAAGCTTTTAAGGGAGTAAGTTTATAAGAAGTCCGAGTTAACGGGACTTAAAATAAAACAGGTTATAACTCCCGGAACCCACTAAATAACTAGGAATATCAACCTAGTTAGTCTAGTGTTTTAAAATAATGAGGGAACTTGATTTAGTAACCTTTATAAACCTGGGTAAAGTTGAGGGACTAAAATGGTTAAAATGAGACAATGGGTTTTTATTAATTAAAACTAAAAACACCAAAACACACACCTTTGTGTGTGTTCTGGTCGCACAAAACACAGGAGCCAAGAAGGGCTCTCAAGCTCAAACCCTAACAAGTATAAAATCAACAAATTGAAGGGGTAAATCCAACCCAAATTGAAATCCAAGCACGAATTCGTGATCACCTCGATGAAGGGATCATAAGGTATGCCAAATTTCATTATTTAGTTCCATCTTGAATTCTTGGTGAACATATGAAATCGAAAATTTGGCTTGCATGATTGAAGTTTGGATGAAATTAGGATGAAATCATGTCTAGAAGCAAACCCTAGTCAATAATTTATTGAATTAGTGTTCATAGATATGAAGTTCATAACCATCCATTTATGTGTTAAATGGGTTTTGTAGAAACATGATGAACACTTGAATTAAGGTGTTAAATGGATGAACATTGAAGTAGTGATGCTAGTTCTAGGTGTAGTTCATGTACACTAGACATAGAGGCATGATTTTGATACTAAAACTTGGTTAAAATGATGACCATAATTAGATAAAATATGTGTACAAAATCGCGCCACAAGATGTTTGTTAAAATGCCCGAATGAATATTGAAAAGAAGATTTTATGAGAGACATGCGTAATTTGACTAATTACGTGAAATATGGGTTAAAACGGATTCTAATCATAACGATGATTTAACTTAATTATTCCTACGGTATGATTAAAGGTAGTTGACTTCTAAAAATCAAACTAACCAATGATGAAGTCGAATAGTACTTTCGGCATGAAATCCGTAAAATGAAATAGTCATAAGTAATGATGACTAATCTAATCGTCTTATGGATTATGATAATAGTTTGACGCTTGACAAGCTAGATGGAAACTTGGGAAGGAAGCGGGTCAAACGAATCAAGTATGAAGGAAAGCGCATTTAGGATGCGAGGTAAGTCAAAACTTACACCTTTTATTTAATACCTATTTGTTTTATAGGTTATGAATCATAGAAAGTCATGTTTGAATTATGATGTTCCGACACGACATGTGCGGTTCGGAAGAAAAGACAAGGGTAATAAACCATGTATAATGGTTAAAAAGAGCTAAAATGATTAATTGGTCATACAATGACTAAATGGTAATGAGTTTTAAATGGTTACCTTATAAGGTAAACCATTGCAAAATAATAAGGGTAAAACGATATTTTGGTTAATTGTTGATAATAACCGTTACTCGTGAAAGACACTTTATAGCGTAAGTTATAATGGGTCAAAAGAATCAATAAATGATTTATAAGTAAAAAGACTATACGATATAAACCGAAGCGAGCGGTAAAAAGTAACTGGACTAATAAGTCTAGTTAGTGAGACCGATTAAGGTCATTTAAATAAATTTGGTTTGCTTGTAAGCGGTGGATTCAGTATAACTGAACCGAATAAATAAATTTGAAAACAAAAGAATTTGTTGCTAAAAGTGAAAGATTTCACTAAAGACCTTTAAACGGGTCAAAGTAACGGATTCATAAAGAATTCGATAGTATATGAAAGTGATGGATATCGCTAAGTTAACTAAACTAGTGAAAATAACGAGATTAAGTTATTTCAAGTTGCACTATGTCGTATGAGATACGTAGACAGTTAGTAACCAAAAAGATGTTACCATACTTTTCTGGTAATACTAACAATTGATTAAAATATGAGCAATGCTCAATTGATTATCGAGAGTAAATGCATGGAGTTAAACTCGATAGATTAAGTAAGAAAAGGTTTCGAGGACGAAACCTCTTTAAGGGGTAGACTTGTAACACCTCGAAAACGGGTTTGGTAATCAAACCCCGTTAATACTAGAAAACGGGTAAAATACCGTTAGCGGTAAAGATTAACCCGAAAATATTAGGATTTAAATGAATAATCCTAATATTAAATACAACGTGAATAAAAGCTTTTAAGGGAGTAAGTTTATAAGAAGTCCGAGTTAACGGGACTTAAAATAAAACAGGTTATAACTCCCGGAACCCACTAAATAACTAGGAATATCAACCTAGTTAGTCTAGTGTTTTAAAATAATGAGGGAACTTGATGTAGTAACCTTTATAAACCTGGGTAAAGTTGAGGGACTAAAATGGTTAAAATGAGAAAATGGGTTTTTATTAATTAAAACTAAAAACACCAAAACACACACCTTTGTGTGTGTTCTGGTCGCACAAAACACAGGAGCCAAGAAGGGCTCTCAAGCTCAAACCCTAACAAGCATAAAATCAACAAATTGAAGGGGTAAATCCAACCCAAATCGAAATCCAAGCACGAATTCGTGATCACCTCGATGAAGGGATCATAAGGTATGCCAAATTTCATTATTTAGTTCCATCTTGAATTCTTGGTGAACATATGAAATCGAAAATTTGGCTTGCATGATTGAAGTTTGGATGATATTAGGATGAAATCATGTCTAGAAGCAAACCCTAGTCAATAATTTGTTGAATTAGAGTTCATAGATATGAAGTTCATAACCATCCATTTATGTGTTAAATGGGTTTTGTAGAAAAATGATGAACACTTGAATTAAGGTGTTAAATGGATGAACATTGAAGTAGTGATGCTAGTTCTAGGTGTAGTTCATGTACACTAGACATAGAGGCATGATTTTGATACTAAAACTTGCTTAAAATGATGACCATAATTAGATAAAATATGTGTACAAAATCGCGCCACAAGATGTTTGTTAAAATGCCCGAATGAATATTGAAAAGAAGATTTTATGAGAGACATGCGTAATTGGCTAGTTTGACTAATTACGTGAAATATGGGTTAAAACGGATTCTAATCATAACGATGATTTAACTTAATTATTCCTACGGTATGATTAAAGGTAGTTGACTTCTAAAAGTCAAACTAACCAATGATGAAGTCGAATAGTACTTTCGGCATGAAATCCGTAAAATGAAATAGTCATAAGTAATGATGACTAATCTAATCGTCTTACGGATTATGATAATAGTTTGACGCTTGACAAGCTAGATGGAAGCTTGGGAAGGAAGTGGGTCAAACGAATCAAGTATGAAGGAAAGCGCATTTAGGATGCGAGGTAAGTCAAAACTTACACCTTTTATTTAATACCTATTTGTTTTATAGGTTATGAATCATAGAAAGTCATGTTTGAATTATGATGTTCCGACACGACATGTGCGGTTCGGAAGAAAAGACAAGGGTAATAAACCATGTATAATGGTTAAAAAGAGCTAAAATGATTAATTGGTCATACAATGACTAAATGGTAATGAGTTTTAAATGGTTACCTTATAAGGTAAACCATTGCAAAATAATAAGGGTAAAACGATATTTTGGTTAATTGTTGATAACAACCGTTACTCGTGAAAGACACTTTATAGCGTAAGTTATAATGGGTCAAAAGAATCAATAAATGATTTATAAGTAAAAAGACTATACGATATAAACCGAAGCGAATCTTGTAGACGAGATGGTATTAAATAACATCTCGCAAAGATAAGCGGTCACTTAGACCAAACGGGTCGAATGGTGAAAATATCACCATTTGAAAATATCGACTAATGGATATTGTCGAGTTGTGTGTTCACAGGAGTAAATACGGAAGGATAACTTGTATCGCTATTAAGTAGCGAGTATTAAAGCAAGGTATTAAAACTAGTCAATATAATGATCCGAGTCAGGTATGTATAATGATTCAGCTCATGTTTAGAACTCGAGATTCTATAAGTGTTAGACAAGGTCAAAATGAATATTCGGTTATCTTTTAGGTAAACCGAATAACTTGAGTCATAAACATGGTGTTTTAGAAACATACTGGTTTCTAAACAAAATCCTAGTTAAAAGGGTCGGATTTTAAGTCAAACAAGTATTTAAAAGTCTCTCGTCGTAAAAGGACTAAAATTGACCAAAACGCCCTTGTAAGCTAAATCGAGCTAACGACCTTTAAAGGTTGTTTGGAAATGAGGGTTACAAGAAAATAGATACTTAGAATAAGTACAAAAAGCGAAAGAGGTAATTCTTTGGTCAAATGACCCTATATGAGTCTTTGCCGTAAAATGATAATCCGAGGAGTAAGACTCGGAATAAATATATCTCCACATTAAATCCTCCACACATATAGTTGTGGTGGAAGATCATTTGATAAATATTGCGAAAATAAGATGCTAGAAATAAACGAGTATGAATTATGCGGAAAAGTGCTTAAATACCCTTAACGGGTCAAAATAAGCATTTACGTACAAACGGGTTTAAGAATATACATAAACTCGTGAATTGAACCTAATATGATAGACAACATTGAAATTATAAGATTCATGTGAATTTGGGATCAAACAAACATGTTTGTTTGATAAACGCATGAACGGGTTAAAACTTTGTAAAAAGGTATTAAGTCGAAGACTTAAAGGTCTGAAATTTTGTTATGCCAGATGTAGGATTTTAACTCCATAAGATGGAGAATTAAATTACGGTCATGTAGGAAAAAGAATCGGGTAAAACGGATTAAAAACGAGAAAGTTATGCTCGTTTCCGTGAAATCGGGTTATGCTGGGAATATGCAGCAACTGTTTAAGCAACAATCTGTGAAAAAGGGGCCTAGGCGTAGCGCGACGCCCCCTAATTCCGGAAAATTTTTAATTTTTGTTGTTTTGACCCATGGGACTTGTTTATACCCATTCTAACACTATCAAAACTAACATTTGATGTGGTTTTGATCATAGGTGGTCGCCAAGAGTGCCCGGATGAAGATCAAGCGACGAGCAAGAACCGAACACTCGTTAAATGAAGCTTCCGCGTCAAATCTTGATTTGTTTAGTTATAAATGAATTATGTAAACACTTATAAATATGTTTTTGAAATGTTGTAAACATGTGGGAATGTTAGTATGAAAAATTTTTGTCAAGTCACATTTTAGCATTAAAATGTGTATTTTATTATTAAAATCTTGATTAATTAAGTCGGGCGTTACAAGTTGGTATCAGAGCTCAAGGTTAAAGAGTGAAGTGTGTTCGATTCGAGGCTTGATCGCAAATCCGGTAAGTACATGTAGGTTAATGATTTAGCATGCTAAAGTGTTGTAAACAACACATATGGTTATCGTGTAATACACGTTACACCAATAAAAACGATATAGAGTAGATATAGTCAACGAAATTACACGGGTTGATGCGTATAGTAGAAAAGCCTTGTATTATAATACGGGCATCCATTAATGTCGAAATTACTAACTGTTGTGAATGTTTTAGTTGAAGGACACTCGCATATGAAGATAGCAAGAGTCTAACAAATTGCGGATTTGACAGAGGAACGGTCCAAAGAGTATGCTCATCAAGGACCTAAATCGCGTAGCGACCGCGAACAAGGCTAATGGCAAGAGAAGCCCGTTAGGGCAAGCATTACCAGGTGCACATTTTAAATTTAATTGCACAAATAGTAATATGCAACAAATACGTAGAGATTGAAAGTTGCATATGTAGATTAAAAACTTGGAAAAACCCGGATAGAAAATCTACCCGGGATATTGTTTCCAAGAGAAATAAATAGAGGTGTTACTTACATGGGGCGTGATGTGAAAGTTATAAAAGGGTCATGTATGTCATGTGTTGATCGCCTACTCTGGCCAAGTAGGTAGTGAACACATGATACCATGAACTTTTTATGATGGACACGCTTACAGCCGATGTAGTAAGGACGGGGTGAGTGGGACAAATTAAAAAGTACCCAAATGAATCAGATAAGCAAAATATTTGATCATAATGTAAACGCACGGCCGAGTGACGGAAGCGTATTATAATAGGATAATGAGCCCGAGAGAAGGGACAAAGAAACATGTAAAATGATTAAGGTACACATTGGGAGGGGGTGTACTTACACTCGAACCCGGAGAATGTAAACATGTAAAACGATTAAGATATGCACTGGGAGGGGGTGTACTTACACTCGAACCCGGAAAATGCAAACATGTAAAATTATGTAGACATGTATTGGGAAGGGGTGTACTTACACTCGAACCCGAAGAATATAAACATGTAAAATGATCAAGATATGCATTGGGAGGGAGTGTACTTACACTCGAACCTGGAAAATGCGAATATGTCTCTAAACGGGTCGTTTTTGTAAAACGTCAAACTCGAGGACAAAGTCGGAATATAAAAATGAAACGAGGTCTTAATGCATACCGGGAGGGTTGCAATAATAACGACTTCGGTAAAACACCCGGTTGATGGGTAAGAATTAAACGCATGCGTAGACCGAGAAACGGGAACTCGGATGGAAAGTTAAAAGACTCGGGTTTTGGGTCATAACTAAAAGATGACAAGATAATGTAAATATAAATTTTGAATAAATTATGTTCAGCTATTTTAAAGTTGAACGGGTCGAATGTAGCCTTGGACTACGGTCAAGGTCAAAGAAAATACCAAAGCGAAAATAAATGATTTTAAACAAAAACAGGATGCCTTGACACCAAACATGTATTTTAATAATGACATGAGTAAGAAATGATCTACGGGATCAACCTAACCTTTGGGGTTATAAACAATTGAAGGGTCTATGAGACTAAAATGACCCACGGGTCATGATTAGAAAGAAATAGATTATAAGGACCTCGCCTTAAAGAAGTGAAAGTCTAATAAAATAGCCCATAAGGCTAAGTGATAAAACCTACGAGTTAATTAGACAAAGCGAGGGAATCAGTTGAGAATCCTCGCATAAAACAAAGACTGCAAAAGAATAAATATTGGACTGTCAATATCCCGGTATGGATAATTGACAAAAGTTAAAGGGAAGATGCTAAACTAAAATTTCAGTTTTGATAAGAAATAACATTCTTACAAATATAAATTCTGATAGGAATTTAAATAGTAAGCATGAAAGATACAAGTCTTGACACTGATAGGCGCAAGATGATATATTCGAAAAGTGATATTTTCGAAAATGAAAGGTTGTTATAAATTAAACATGATTTGACACGATCACGGTCAAGAAATGCAATGTGAAGTAGAATCACATTATAACCAAGCGAGCGGTAAAAAGTAACTGGACTAATAAGTCTAGTTAGTGAGACCGGTTAAGGTCATTTAAATAAATTTGGTTTGCTTGTAAGCGGTGGATTCAGTATAACTGAACCGAATAAATAAATTTGAAAACAAAAGAATTTTTTGCTAAAAGTGAAAGATTTCACTAAAGACCTTTAAACGGGTCAAAGTAACGGATTCATAAAGAATTCGATAGTATATGAAAGTGATGGATATCGCTAAGTTAACTAAACTAGTGAAAATAACGAGATTACGTTATTTCAAGTTGCACTATGTCGTATGAGATACGTAGACAGTTAGTAACCAAAAAGATGTTACCATACTTTTCTGGTAATACTAACAATTGATTAAAATATGAGCAATGCTCAATTGATTATCGAGAGTAAATGCATGGAGTTAAACTCGATAGATTAAGTAAGAAAAGGTTTCGAGGACGAAACCTCTTTAAGGGGTAGACTTGTAACACCCCGAAAACAGGTTTGGTAATCAAACCCCGTTAATACTAGAAGATGGGTAAAATACCGTTAGCGGTAAAGATTAACCCGAAAATATTAGGATTTAAATGAATAATCCTAATATTAAATACAACGTGAATAAAAGCTTTTAAGGGAGTAAGTTTATAAGAAGTCCGAGATAACGGGACTTAAAATAAAACAGGTTATAACTCCCGGAACCCACTAAATAACTAGGAATATCAACCTAGTTAGTCTAGTGTTTTAAAATAATGAGGGAACTTGATGTAGTAACCTTTATAAACCTGGGTAAAGTTGAGGGACTAAAATGGTTAAAATGAGAAAATGGGTTTTTATTAATTAAAACTAAAAACACCAAAACACACACCTTTGTGTGTGTTCTGGTCGCACAAAACACAGGAGCCAAGAAGGGCTCTCAAGCTCAAACCCTAACAAGCATAAAATCAACAAATTGAAGGGGTAAATCCAACCCAAATCGAAATCCAAGCACGAATTCGTGATCACCTCGATGAAGGGATCATAAGGTATGCCAAATTTCATTATTTAGTTCCATCTTGAATTCTTGGTGAACATATGAAATCGAAAATTTGGCTTGCATGATTGAAGTTTGGATGAAATTAGGATGAAATCATGTCTAGAAGCAAACCCTAGTCAATAATTTGTTGAATTAGTGTTCATAGATATGAAGTTCATAACCATCCATTTATGTGTTAAATGGGTTTTGTAGAAAGATGATGAACACTTGAATTAAGGTGTTAAATGGATGAATATTGAAGTAGTGATGCTAGTTCTAGGTGTAGTTCATGTACACTAGACATAGAGGCATGATTTTGATACTAAAACTTGGTTAAAATGATGACCACAATTAGATAAAAATATGTGTACAAAATCGCGCCTACAAGATGTTTGTTAAAATGCCCGAATGAATATTGAAAAGAAGATTTTATGAGAGACATGTGTAATTGGCTAGTTTGACTAATTACGTGAAATATGTGTTAAAACGGATTCTAATCATAACGATGATTTAACTTAATTATGCCTACGGTATGATTAAAGGTAGTTGACTTCTAAAAGTCAAACTAACCAATGATGAAGTCGAATAGTACTTTCGGCATGAAATCCGTAAAATGAAATAGTCATAAGTAATGATGACTAATCTAATCGTCTTACGGATTATGATAATAGTTTGACGCTTGACAAGCTAGATGGAAGCTTGGGAAGGAAGCAGGTCAAACGAGTCAAGTATGAAGGAAAGCGCATTTAGGATGCGAGGTAAGTCAAAACTTACACCTTTTATTTAATACCTATTTGTTTTATAGGTTATGAATCATAGAAAGTCATGTTTGAATTATGATGTTCCGACACGACATGTGCGGTTCGGAACAAAAGACAAGGGTAATAAACCATATATAATGGTTAAAAAGAGCTAAAACGATTAATTGGTCATACAATGACTAAATGGTAATGAGTTTTAAATGGTTACCATATAAGGTAAACCATTGCAAATAATAAGGGTAAAACGATATTTTGGTCAATTGTTGATAATAACCGTTACTCGTGAAAGACACTTTATAGCGTAAGTTATAATGGGTCAAAAGAATCAATAAATGATTTATAATTAAAAAGACTATACGATATAAACCGAAGCGAATCTTGTAGACGAGATGGTATTAAATAACATCTCGCAAAGATAAGCGGTCACTTAGACCAAACGGGTCGAATGGTGAAAATATCACCATTTGAAAATATCGACTAATGGATATTGTCGAGTTGTGTGTTCACAGGAGTAAATACAGAAGGATAACTTGTATCGCTATTAAGTAGCGAGTATTAAAGCAAGGTATTAAAACTGGTCAATATAATGATCCGAGTCAGGTATGTATAATGATTCAGCTCATTGTTTAGAACTCGAGATTCTATAAGTGTTAGACAAGGTCAAAATGAATATTCGGTTATCTTTTAGGTAAACCGAATAACTTGAGTCATAAACATGGTGTTTTAGAAACATAATGGTTTCTAAACAAAATCATAGTTAAAAGGGTCGGATTTTAAGTCAAGTATTTAAAAGTCCTTAGTCGTAAAAGAAGGACTAAAATTGACCAAAACGCCCTTGTAAGCTAAATCGAGCTAATGACCCTTAAAGGTTGTTTGGAAATGAGGGTTACAAGAAAATAGATACTTAGAATAAGTACAAAAAGCGAAAGAGGTAATTCTTTGGTCAAATGACCCTATATGAGTCTTTGCCGTAAAATGATAATCCGAGGAGTAAGACTTGGAATAAATATATCTCCACATTAAATCCTCCACACATATAGTTGTGGTGGAAGACCATTTGATAAATATTGCGAAAATAAGATGCTAGAAATAAACGAGTATGAATTATGCGGAAAAGTGCTTAAATATGCTTAACGGGTCAAAATAAGCATTTACGTACAAACGGGTTTAAGAATATACATAAACTCGTGAATTGAACCTAATATGATAGACAACATTGAAATTATAAGATTCATGTGAATTTGGGATCAAACAAACATGTTTGTTTGATAAACGCATGAACGGGTCAAATCTTTGTAAAAAGGTATTAAGTCGAAGACTTAAAGGTCTGAAATTTTGTTATGCCAGATGTTGGATTTTAACTCCATAAGATGGAGAATTAAATTACGGTCGTGTAGGAAAAAGAATCGGGTAAAACGGATTAAAAACGAGAAAGTTATGCTCGTTTCCGTGAAATCGGGTTATGCTGGGAATATGCAGCAACTGTTTAAGCAACAATCTGTGAAAAAGGGGCCTAGGCGTTGCGCGACGCCCCCTAATTCCGGAAAATTTTTAATTTTTGTTGTTTTGACCCATGGGACTTGTTTATACCCATTCTAACACTATCAAAACTAACATTTGATGTGGTTTTGATCATAGGTGATCGCCAAGAGTGCCCGGATGAAGATCAAGCGACGAGCAAGAACCGAACACTCGTTAAATGAAGCTTCCGCGTCAAATCTTGATTTGTTTAGTTATAAATGAATTATGTAAACACTTATAAATAAGTTTTTGAGATGTTGTAAACATGTTGGAATGTTAGTATGAAAAGTTTTTGTCAAGTCACATTTTAGCATTAAAATGTGTATTTTATTATTAAAATCTTGATTAATTAAGTCGGGCGTTAAAAATATCATGCAACATTTGGGCATGAACACAGGAATGCAATCACCGGTAAGGTCACTTAAAGAATAAGAAAACTTACGTCCTTGAAATACACCTAAGACCTTTCTACAATATCTCCTAAAAGTCCCTGGAATGCAATCACAGGAATGACCTGTAGGAATGATAACAAAAATAATATAAAGGTTAGTTTTCTAATCAGTTCAGAAAACGTAAATATATTAAGAAAAAAAAAACATAAAGTAAAAAATATCTTACAATAAAGTGAGATGTTGTAGATACCAGATATGTCCAGAAAGAGCTACGACTCACACCATCAAGGAAATATGTTAGTTTGAATGTAGTACAATCTACGGGATTGAAGATTACCAAACATCCTTTGGTTAGTGGTAAATGTATGACAACATTCGACCAACCATGGAAAAAGAAAAGCTTTCCTTTTGCTTCTCTTAAACAACCATTAAATGTTCAGCCATCCTCAGTTTATATCAGAACATTTGTAGACGCTTTATCCGTACCCCACAATTTGCACGCAGCGTCTAAAGGAATCACCTGATAAAGCAAACAATCCAAAATGAATTATAATTATTATTAAAATATATAAACAACACAATAATAATAAATTGTCGGATAAATTACACTTTTCGTCCTTTATGTTTATAGCTAGTTGCAATGGATGACCTTTACCTTTAATAATTACAGCCACAGTCCTTTATTTTGAAAACTCATTACACCATTCGTCCTTTACCACTAACCAGGTTAAAATTTTGAATTAAGTCTAGTCACAGGAGGGTATTATAGTCATTTCACGCTTTTATATAAGGGTAGTTTGGTCATTTCACCAACTTAAATAAAATGAATATAATTAAAAGTAACACAACTTCTACCTGATCTCACTCATACCCCCCATCTTCATTCTTTGTGCTCAACCCAAGAACAAGAACACAATACACACATACCTCTCTCTATCTATGGTGATCTGGTGCTTCATAATGGTTGCACCATCTAGGATTTTGATCTAAATCGCTGACCCCTCATATCGCATCATCGATCCCATCTGTTCCAGATCTGAATCTCCGCCATGATATGTTAGGTATTTTCGCCCAAATCAGAGGTTCGCTCTGAGTGGCCTGAAAAACAAACCGAGAGTGTGTTAGGTATTTTCGCCATGATATGTTAGGTATTTTCGCCCAGATCTGAATCGCCGCCATGATATGTTAGGTATTTTCGCCCAAATCGCCGCCATGATATGTTAGGTATGACGTCGGGTTTGCGAGAGTGTGTTTGTTATTTGGATTTTTGATTCTGTTATATGGAGAACTAGTTTTAATGTCATGAACAACAAGTTTAATCCATCTTTATCTCCAATACCTTGGTCAAAAATGGGAGAACCCACCACCACAAATCAGAGCTGCTGATGTAGTAATTGTTGACTTATGTAGTAATTCAGATCCGCCACAGCACGCAACAACTTAAGCAAGATGACATCAGTTCTTTCATCTTTGAACAGGGGTATCCCCCAAATTGTGATTTCTTAAGTGGGTTGTTCTGGATTAGGTGTAAAGGTTGAATCTTTATTGATTATTGCTTCTTGAACCATGAGTTTGAGCTCATTGAGTGAAGTTTTTCCAGATGTGAACGATCTTTGATCATGTTGCTTTCTTCTTTGAAAGAAACCATGGATTGTGGGATGTTGTTTGGGGGTTTTTCTGGGTTTTAAACAGGGGTGTGCATCGATCTATATACATAGGGTTTTTCTGGGTTTTAAATAGCTCCGATGATGGTGGTGGTGATGTTACAGGCGGTGGCGGTGGTGGACTTAGGCGGTGGTTGAGTAGATACAAGAGAGATTCAGATGTGCAGATATAGATACAAGATCTTTGAGTAGATTAAATAAGCTGTATTATGTATATATGTTATGTTTTAGTTTTATTATTAAATAAAAACATGAAATGACCATAATACCCTCATATGACTAGATTTAACTCAAAATTTTAACCTGGTTAGCACTAAAGGACGAATGGTGTAATGAGTTTTCAAAATAAAGGACTGTGGCTGTAATTATTAAAGGTAAAGGTCATCCATTGCAACTAGCTACAAACATAAAGGACGAAAAGTTTAATTTATCCTAAATTGTCTTTCATGATAACAACAAAAAGAACGTATAATTTATGTAAGAATTTATCAATTACCAGAAGAACTTCGTCCGCTCGATTCATAGGCCTACAGAAGGAAGGATCTCTGATACTGATTCAAAAAAGAAGATATTAATAAACCATAACATGTTAATGTTATTGTTCGAAACAAATGATAACATGAAAAACAAAAAATACCTTGATGAAGTTTCAGTCATATTGAAAACCTACAAACACAGATTACATAAACACACCAATTCAGATTATATATTATAAAATATCAAAATAAGAACAAAACAACAATGTGATTGAGATGTTATAATAACAATCCATATACATGAATAGGTTTCATAGTTTCAAGAATCAAATCAAATAAAACATATTTTCATAACAATCGGATATAAACATTAATATCTATCAAAATAAGCAAATACACAAATAAATGGATGATTAAACATAGAATGTAAGAAACGCACCTTACAGATTTGATTGACGGTCAACATAACAGAATTAAAACAACATATATACAAAATCAAATGAAACGAAAACAATAATCAATAACAATGATTTCAAGTTAAACAAATTAATGAATCAGAATAAAAAACATAGCTAAACAAAATCTAATCAAAGAAAAAACAATCATTCATAACAATGATATCAAGTTAAACAAATCAACAATACAGAGTCAAATCAACAGATTAACAAAATCGAATCAAAGAAAAACAAATCATCCATAACAATCGGACATAGGGCTTTTTAATAACAATCCATATACATGAATATGGTTCATAGTTTACAAAATCAAATCAAATAAAACAGATTTTCGATCACCGGCGGATTTAGGGTTTTGTATAAACATCAATATCTATCAATTTCTATAACATAAATGTACTTTTAATACACAAAATCAACGCACGAACTTACAAAATCAAATCAAATAAAACGGATTTTCCATCACAATCGGATTTAGGGTTATGTATAAACATCAATATCTTCAATTTCTATAATATAACCATACTTTTAATACACAAAATCAACGGATGAAAACATAACGGATGATTAAACAAAGAATGTAAGAAACGCACCTTACAGATTTGGTTGACGGTCGACGAAACTTTTGAAATCGATGAACAAAAAAGACGAAATCGATGAAGAAACTAAAGAATATGTAATCATTTATATATATAGCTTCGTTGACAACATTCATTGTTAGATATGGAAAACGATTGGTATTCTTGGAAGAAGATTGGAGAGAAGATGAACAGACGTTTTATAACGGAGAGGGATTTATTATGTCGAATAGGAGGATAGGTTTAGAATGAATGGAATAAGCAAATAGGTATTGGCACTCAATTGGAAAAAAAGGACACCATCAGATGCCACGTGGCATCAAGCAGCCTAAGTACATGCCAAGTGGCCTAAGATAGTTTTGCTTTATTAGTAGTTATAGATTATAGATATGATTACGAATACTAACAATCTGTATAATAAACTTTATAATCAAATACATGTATTGCATATTCTCATAATTAAATCCACATGAAAATATTAAATTAAAGCATATTTTTACAGTATAATAATCCATATGAATCTAAAACAACTCTTATACACTAGATGATCTATTTAATAAATAAGCACAATGCATGCGTAATATAACAAATGACTATATATGTGTCTAAACAATATTTGTAATTTCTCAAAAGATTGTAATTAAATACCATGGTAACTATATATGCAATAACAATATTATAGAGTTAAAATAATTGTAATTCAGAAAAAGAGACGATTGTTCAACACATAATTCAAAAATAAATTAGCTTATGATATAATTTACATCACAAATAACCTAATATTAAAATAAATGTTGCTTCACACTAGAAATATCATAATGAAATTTACTTCTTCATCTTTTAGACTTGTTCAGTTATTATTCTATTTCAATCATCAATCCTAGTCGCCGATTGCCGGACATCACCCCAAAACATATATATACGAATTGTGAATCAATACACAAGACGTGGAGCGGTAGCAGAATTTTTTTCTCTATTTTATTAAGATAAATCCAATTAATAACACTTTAAATTTAATCAAGTTGAATCATAAATAATGTATTTCAAGTAACAAAATAATTTAGTTAGCATGGAATAATAATAACAAAAACCACGTATTGCATCATAATCTATTTGATATGCATCATAATGAATAACTCATTAAACAAAACCATTGATGCACTGAAAATACTAAGGCCTAAACACCCATAGATCATGGGAGATTCAAGAACCTCATCTTTGACCAATAAAAAAACTGCTTCACTAAAAGCCTTGAAAGAATAAAAGGTTTGCATAGGGATAAATAAGGAAGCCACAAGCACCAATCACAGCAATTAAAATGATCAAATCGATCAAAGCAAACGGAGTTCACATGTTAAAATTGGAGTTCTTTTTGATGATTTATGTGAATGATTAGCCATGTTCATGTGTTGGCTAACCGGGATTGAGCTATGGAAACAGACCATTTGGGTGAATAATAATTATTATAATTCAAAACAAAATCAAATTTTGATCACAACCCAATAACCGTATCCAGATTAAAGACAAAGCCAAATTTGCAGACGAAGCTAGGAATATATTTCAGTTTTAAATTTAATATTATAACACTAAATTCATCTTCAATACTTCAAACTACCATTATTTAAATAACTGAATAATTATTTTTATCATAAACTAATAAAATAAATTAGTAGTATAAAATAACAATTCAGAGTCACCAAGTAAACAAGACATCGATTCAATCATCATGCACGTCAGATACGTTAAAGATAGAATAAAATTACTAAAGAGGGTTTTTAAAATTACCTGGTAATCATCATGCACGTCAGATACGTTAAAGATAGAATAAAATTACTAAAGAGGGTTTTTAAAATTACCTGGTAAATAATTCTCAGTCGTTTACCTTTTTTAAGGATTAAGGTCGCCATGGATTCCGGCAGATTCCAAAAACTCCAAAACCCCAGGGAAAACATTCCTCGGTCCTCCGTCTCTCATCCGATTAGTTCAAACGCATCGGCCTGTCGCCCTTCAAGCCTTTTGTGCTGATAACGTGTTGTGAAACTAGCCTAAGAGCAAAACAATAGAAGAGAGATGTAGGGAGAATAAATTGATTTCATTGATTGAGGTGTCTTTACAATGAGATACAAAGAATCTATATATAGTAGAGAAAACTTGGATAGCAAGCCTAATCTATTTTAGTTGTTGATAACCACAATAATACATTTATAACAATAATAATAATAATAATAATAATAATAATAATAATAATAATAATAATAATAATAAAAATAATAATAATAATAATTATTATTATTATTATTATTATTATTATTGTTTTACCTAATAATAATAGTAATAATATATTTCTTTTTAGAATCTAACTACTATAATAAAATAAACCAACTTTTGGACACGTGTCATTCATTGAAAGTATCCTCAAATTTATATTTATCTAAATAAATAAATAATAAATTAATATTAAATCTTATCATACTTTAATAAAATATTATCCTCAAATCTAAATTGTTAATTTAATATATTTTTAAAACAAATACCTCTCTTAGCTACTTATCTTATATTAAATATATAAATAATAAATTAATATTAAACATTATCCTAATTATTTAAAAACATAACTTTTTTTTATTATTTGGTATACAAAATTATGTTTATTCAACTCGAGTAAAACGCGAGGTTTTTAAAGATATATTTTTTTTTATTATTTGGTAGATTTTTCAACCCGACTATACACGGGTTTTTTTTTAAAGATACGACGTTTTAGTATTTAATATACAAAATTACATTTATTTAGGATATAATTTTTATTATTTGGTAGATTTTTCAACCCGACTATACACGAGTTTTTTAAAGATACGACGTTTTTAGTATTTAATATACAAAAATACATTTATTTAATCTGTGCAATACACATGGTTTTTAAATATATAACTCTTTTTTATATCTATTCAACACGTGTAATATACGGGGTTTTTAAGGATGTAATTTTTTTTATTATTTGGTAGATTTATTCAACCCGATTATACACGAGTTTTTTTAAAGATACGACGTTTTTAGTATTTAGTATACAAAATTACATTTATTTAATCTGTGTAATACACATGGTTTTTAAAGATATAACTTTTTTTTATTATTTGATATATAAAATTACATTTATTTAACCCGTACAATATACAAGGTTCATAAATATATAAGTCTTTATTATTTAATATATAAAATTACATTTATTCAACTCGTATAATATACGGGGTTCTAACCTAGTTAATATAATATTGAAAACCGCGATAAATGTATAATGAACTTTTAAATTGTGCATAAAGTATAACTAGAGATAAAGGATATAAGAAATTTGGGTGGTTACATGACTACAAGGCATAGGTGAGCAATAGGTATAAATGTATTATGTCTTCTCTTGCTTTTAATTATAACATCCACCTATCATTTTAACCTCACAAAGTTATTAATGTAAATTATTTTCTTTCATAGTTTCATGAAATTCAAATTGCGTTAGGTACTTTATGTTAAACTAGGTCTATACCCACCGTAACTCAGGGTAACTTAACGTAGATCGGATCAATTGTAATTTTTTATTTCAAGTAACATGTTAGTTTCTGATATTTATAAATTCATAACGTTTTTTTCAAGTATGCAATGATATAAATGTTTAAATACAGACGTTTACTACGTATTTAAATCAAATACTTAGCAATAAAACAAACAACCTAGTCGTAATAGACTCAACTACCTTTAGTTTAACGGTATAGTGTCGTGGACGATAGGTGGTTCTTATTTTGGATCAAATATATATATATAATTACATGCATAAATAATTGTATAAGTTTGATTAATATTTGGAGATTGAGTTGACATTACTTGACAAGGGTCAAGTTATTCTACAAAGTCTTCTAATTGTAAGAAGTGTAAGAAGGATTTATACAGTAACAAGTGTCCAATAACCTAAAATTAAACCCAATACATCACCACCCAAAACCTAAACACCCACCTCCACCCCACCCCACCACCACCCAAAAAAAACTATACCTCACAATAAAAAAAAAAAAAAAACCCAAAAACCTAAACCCCCCCACCCCCACCCCCCAAAAACCTAAAAAAACCTTATAAAATAAGGTTCAAACTTTTATTTGGTTTTAGAAATAAACGTATATGGACTATTAACCATATATTATCGTGTTATGAATATACATCAAGATAGATGGTAAACGGGCAACAAACTATATGAATTTACACCATATATTATCGTGTTATGAATTTATATCGAGATAGATGGTAAAATAATGTTGAAACTTTTATTTGGTTTTAGAAATAAACGTATGTGGACTAGTTACAAGAAAAGGTGAAAAACTCACTTGCAATTGGGTGTATACTAGATGGATACCCCGCGCTTTGCGGCGGGTATTCAGTCGAAAACGGTTCATTTTACTACCGTACAAACACTCGGTGTAGCAATCGAAAGAAGAAACCCAAATAATAATATTGTCATATGCCAAAAATGTTATCGTTTATAAAATATCGAATCCAACAAATTATAAAATAAAAAAAATTCTAGGGGCGATGACGACATGCAACGGTTATCTAGGGTTTCTTGGTGTTGCAACGGCATACACCACCACAACTCCGTTCTAGATTCAGCAATGGAGGTGGTGTTCTTCATTCATGTTTTCAATCTTCCTTTCTTTGGTGCCCGCTGCAACAGCGTGGTAACCATCAGAGAGATGTAAAGTTACAAAAAAAGGCAATATTGTACTTTTGGGGCAAGGGTAATATCGTAATTTCTTAGCTTTAGACAAAGCAGGTGAACCACTGTTCACCGCAATTGCTAAATGTTATAAAGATAATTACTAAAAATGGTGGGCATCTTTTTTTGGATATTTATAGAGATCAAAAGTAACTTCAAGAAGGTCAATAAGGGAAGGTATATGCCATTTAGGTCCATTTTTGCCTTTAATGATACTGATACTACACCACTGACCACTAAAATTCTTTTTCTTCAACAAGAAACTTTTCTTCTTCATGAATCTTATGTATACACACACATGCGTACACACCTATAGATACATAATGCATTATTTGTAGGACTGCATTGGTGAACTTATAGATTCACCTGTGAGTAAAACAATTTCTAGAAATGGTTCTCAGGTAATATACTACTAATAGTCACCTGTGAATAAAACAATTTTTGTAATGTTTCTCGGTTAATATACTATAAATAGATACATGTAAATATTGTTTTAACTACGATACATGCGATGCATAAGGTAGTATGTAACCACATAGCCGACTCATTCTCTCTCAATGTACATTGAGAACGTCTTCGATCTTAGCTTCTTTGTTATTAAAAGTAACCCCGTTCCTCGCCTTCCAATGCACCAGCATCTAATTCTAATCAAACCCTTGAGAGCTTCCTTCTTAGAATCATTCAGACCGACGTGTTCATGAATACGCAACAAATCCTTGAAATCGAAGAAGTACATGCTGGGAACATCACACCATCTACTAACATGATTCCAAACCATAGTTGCAAAGTAACAGGAAGTGCCATTTGCTGGGAGATGACTTGTGCACCGCTATGTTATAGCAGATTGTAGTACCATTTGCTTTTAAATCTGTACTTGGTGAATGGTGATGTAGGAATCACTTCCCATATTATGGTCATTATTGTCAAAGTGATAATGTGTTAAAAGTCTCTACATTGATACATACTAACTCTCATTAAAAGAATTTGTTATTGTCTCTCTTTTTATTGTGTTTGGCACATATGCCCCAAGTATTAGATATGCAAAATGTCTTTTATGGATAGACAAGATACAATTTAAGCATTTTACCAACAATGATTTCTAAGAGCATATACAACTCGAATATGCGAATAGTCAAACCAGTGTCAAACTTTAAGCCCCAAACCAACCCGATTTTGTACTGCCCCACTGAGGGAGACTCTGCAGGGCGGTCTCATAGCGAACATTAGCACGAGTTTGGATCAGCAGGACCACAAATAGATGTGGAAATGCGATTTGGACCACAAGGGCAACCATGACGGATCGAACGACAACAAAAAGGACACGTATTTAGAAGCGAAAAATAGAAAAATAAAGGAAACATTAGATGTCACTTGATCATTAAATACCAAGATTCATTGGTAAGTCACCACCTACCAATACAAAATTAAGTTGTGGAAACCTACCTCACATTTCCTTCCTTTGACTTCAAACAAACAGAATAATACAAAATTATCATAAACAATTCAAAGAGCTTAGACAGATATGAAATCAGAGTAATCTTTATATAACCTTTAGTTCCTTTACAGTATACAATCATATGGTCAAGTAGTCACCATGATCATCAACCAAGAACACTAGGGTAAGTCATATGGTTAAGCACACACCATGAACACCAACCGATAACACTAGGGTACAACCGCGCATCCAATACTTTGATCAAGCAAGTACTCAGTTAGCACTTTTGCAAAGCATATAAAACATGACTAAAGATAAACACCATCAATATCATACACACAAAACCATTACAAACTATAAGAAAAAAGAATCAAATCATACCCTTTAATTCTTTTTTCAGTTATTCAGTATCAGAAGGTAGATGTGACGATTCACATTCACCCGATTGATCACTATGCATAAGTTCACGTAATCTCGGTCGAAGTTCCTGTTCCAAAAACTCATCATATTCTCCTTTATCCCCTGCTTTCTTTTTAACTTCCACCACTCTTAAAATCGGCGTTAATTCGAATATTTCCACCGCTATTGTCAACGGGCCTTTCACCCCCTCTCTCGACCCTTCCAAACTGACCCTGCAATCCTTCTTCCTCACGGAAAACTTAACCACCTGCGCAAGCTCCTCAAGTTTCGAAATAATGCTAGAAACCGGCGCTCTTGACACAAACCTCGACTCCTCAACCCCATCTTCAAACAAACCGGACAAACTAAACCCGCGTGAGAACGAAATCAAATCAAACGCATTCAAACTCGCAGGTCTCGGCAATGTCAACCCTCTCCTACTATCCATCTCACTTTCTGACTCGGAATACGACGACTGATCCGACGAATAATCAATCCCATCATCTTCAACCTTAACCTGATCATCACCATCCTGCAGACTACACAACTGATCACCCTCGAAATAAAACCTAACCCGCCTAAACCCTTTCTTAAACCACTTATTCTCCATAATCTCCGCAATAGTAATCCTCGTCTCTGGCGTAGTATCCAGCACCCGTTTACACAACCTCGCGAGCTCAGGCGAAAACCACCTCGGACACCTAAACTCGCCTCGATAAATCTTCTTATACATCACCATAATATTCTGATCATGAAACGGCAAGTAACCCGCCATCAACACAAACAAAATCACCCCACACGACCAAATATCCACCTTCGACGCTTCGTACCCTTTTCGCCCCAAAACCTCTGGGGCAACATAAGCAGGCGTCCCACAAAAAGTGTGAAACAAACCATCCCCTTTAATCTGCTCACTAATCGCAGACAACCCGAAATCGGACACTTTCAAATCACCCGATTCGTCTAACAAGATGTTTTCGGGTTTTAAATCTCGATGAAACACACCACGTGAGTGGCAAAACCCAACAGCGGATATTAGCTGTTGGAAATACTTTCTAGCAACATCTTCTTTTAATCTACCTTTGGCGACTTTGTTGAACAATTCGCCGCCTTTAACGTATTCCATAACGAAGTATATTTTGGTTTTGGTGGCCATAACCTCGTACAGCTGTACGATGTTGGGGTGTCGGACGCGTCGGAGGATGGAGATCTCGCGTTTGATGTGGGAGATTAAGCCAGTTTTGAGGATTTTTTCTTTGTCGATGACTTTAATGGCGACTTGTTCGTTGGATTTGAGGTTGCGTGCGAGGTAAACTTTGGCGAATGAGCCGTGACCCAGAAGTTTTCCGATCTCGAAGCGGCCGAGAAGGAGGCCTTGACCGTCTTTTCTGGTTGTGGTGGTGATCGGAGATTTGGTTGAAGACATTGGGTTGTGGGGTTTGGAGAATTTGAAATTGGGAATGGGATTTGGGGATTGTTTGTTGGGGATTGTTGAACATTTGAAAATGAAGATTTTTTGGGGGTTTGATTTTGCGTTAAATATGGGTTGGAGCAAGAGGAATCAGAACAGAGTGTCATGTCACACCTGGGTGATCCAAGCACCGTCTATTAATATTATTTATTTATTATTTGGTGTGTTTTAAGTTTTTAAGTTATTTATTTTTTCTTTTATCGATTTGAAATTCTACGATGGCCGCCATTTAGAACGTGTGCAGTGGAAGGGGGTTTTGAGCGTTTTTCTCTTAAAAACGCCCCTCCACGCCCTTACAACTGCCCCTGGGCTTTTTTGCAACTTTTTGGTTGGGCGTTTCATTTAAAACGTCTGATGATCAAAAACCTAATTCAATGGGCCAATAGGAAATTAGAGAATATAAACGGGTAATGATTGAATGAGGGTTATGGGACATTATACCACTACACCCCTTTTTCACTTCACATTCCATAATGCTCCATATGTCACATGTCAAAATAATGCAAGGGTGGAACATTTGTTTAACCCACCACTAGACATGATCTTATGTTGTTTTGTGATTTTCAATGGCCAAAAATGTCGGCTGAGCTGTCCTGGCCAGCAGAGCCTACTTGGCACGTTTTAATTGGCTGTGACAGGTTTGAAATGACTAAAAATTAGCGTTTGTGAGTTTTTTGGTTAAAAATCTATTTTCGTAATTTTCCCGGATATAGAAAGAAAAGTGAGCATAAAACAAACTAAAAACAAGTCTAAAGCCAAAAAGTCATCTAGCTAGAAGCACGCAAGTGGAGTGCTACACCACAACAACCAATTCAGCTTTTGAAACTTGGATTTGTGCTTAATCCATAGGCCTATACTGTAAGAACCGTTCGCGTAATAATAAATAAAATAAACAAATTTTATTACAAGATTACAATTCAGAAAAAGTAAGCTGAAATACTAGAACAATTACAACTTAAATAAACCAAAATACAAGAAATGAGTAGAAGCAGAATGGCTGAGGCACGTGTCCACACGCTTCCCTTAAAACAAATTCCGAGTCTCCCAAGAGTACTCGTTTTGTTTCCCAGGGTACAACAGCCGGAGCAGTAGTACTGCCGGAGTTCGCCTACAACCCGATGTCTACCTTGAAAGCTTGCTGGAAGAAGATCATAATTGTAGAGAGAAAGTATTAGTTGTTGTTGTGTAGCTGGTGTCTTCTGCAGCTGGGTATGGAGTTGTATTTATACAGCTCCCGGTTTGAAACAGCCAAAAACGAATTAAATGAGAGGTTTAAATTGCATTAAACGTCTTCAATGCAATTTAATACGTCATTTAATTCTCAGTCAAAGCCTGTTAACTCGTCAGTTACGAAGCTGGACTGAAACTGCACTGTCATTCAATGCTGGAAGCTTCTACGCGTGCGCGCGCGCCCAGGTGTGCACTCCCATGCGCGGTGCGTCCTCTTGGCTCACAGCCATGCGCATGTGCGCCTCACTGACTCAGGTCCGTGCGCGCGTGCGCCACGTCACCTGTGAGCCTCTACGAGCACGCCACACAGTCGCGCCGTTTTGGCTCACTTTGGTGCGCCGCGCACGACACCTCCAGACCCATGCACCATGCGCAACCGCGCGCCTTCGTGCCACGTATACCCGCGCGCGGACTGCCACGTCACGCGCTTCGAACCTGCACTCCACTTGGTCCCTGCAGCCTATGAGTTTCACCACGCGCACGTGGTCAAAAATACAGAGGCGGCTCTCAAGCGGCTCGCGGTGATGCGAAGTGCAAAGTGCGCCATCAAAGCGCCACATTGTCCACGCCACGCGCGCGCGCGAGCGTGTGCGAGTGCGAGTTAGGGTGCTCCGCACCCTTCGCGAGTACACTAGTGAGTGCTCCCATGAAACAATAAGGATGGAGAGTTCCCACTTAAATACCCCTTTAAGTTCCATCTCTCATCCGATGTGGGACAAGGTGCTACTTTCCCTTTTGTTTCTGCATTGAATGTTCCAAAACCCAACTTTGAGCATCGATATCTCATTCATCTTAGCTCCGTTTTGGACGTGGTTTAGTTCGTTGCGAAGCTCTTCCAACATAGAACACAAACCCACAAATAAATATATAAAACCCGCTCATTTTATAATATTTATTTCTAGTCCAAAATAGGAAAAAATCATTTTCCTATATTTGTGAAAAATGCTATTTTCACCTATTTTTCCAACAATCCCCCACATGAAAAATGCTATTTTCATCAAATTTCCAACAATCCCCCACATGTATGGAAATGGATCTTTTGCTTACACTTTTCAACGATAAACTTCGACAGTTGAGTATTGCAAGATAGGTAGGTTGTCACCTTTGAACCTTCTTTTGTGAAGCGCACTTAGCTTACTAGCGGTGTGTAGACGCGATGTCCTTGAACATACCCCCATTTGTGTAAACGACAATACACTTCACACAATACTCTCCCTGGTTTGGCCAACTCCTCATTGTCGTGTCCTATTATGGTCCTGGAACACTAGCCTGGTTCTGCGAGAGCTCTAGGATTTGCGCACCCCACAAATCCATTTGAAGCGACCCCACTTCTCTCTAACATAGGTGATTCCCCTGAATCATTAAAAGCATCATGGTTATTTGATTTCCCGAAATCGTTAACCTTAATATGCTTAGCCTCACTTCAATATCACTGATTGGAATGGTCTAGGAAGTATATATAACTCCCTTTTTATTTAGTTTGGGGTACTCCCCCACAGTGACTCCGTTTGGTAATATGATTAAGTTGTCCTATTGAACTTAGATCTTGGGATCTCCAGTCAACTAAGTTAGGTTTCCCTCATATTCCCATTTACCACGGGCTTTAGTCCCATTCCTCTTGACAACGTTTCTACTAACTCTCTGCTTAAGCCTTTTGTAAACGGGTCCGCAATGTTATCCGTTGATCTCACATAATCAATTGTGATAACACCCGTTGAGAGTAGTTGTCGTATCGTGTTATGTCTACATCGCATATGCCTTGATCTGCCATTGTACATCAAGCTTTGAGCTCTACCAATCGCTGATTGGCTATCACAATGTACACATATGGCTGGCAAAGGCTTTGGCCATCTTGGAATATCTTCCACGAATTAACGTAGCCATTCCGCCTCCTCGCCTGACTTATCCAAGGCGATAAATTCGGATTCCATTGTGGATCTTGCTATGACCGTTTGCTTAGAAGACTTCCAAGCAATAGCAGCTCCTCCAAGTGTAAACACGTAACCACTTGTTGATTTGGAATCTTTATTATCCGATATCCAGTTTGCATCAGTGTATCCTTCTATCACTGCTGGTTGTCGGGTATAATGCAGTCCATAATCTCTTGTGTATCTTATGTATCTAAGCACCCTCGTGATAGCCTTCCAATGATCCGCGCACGGATTACTGGTGTATCTACTTAGCCTACTCACCGCGTAAGCCAAGTCGGGTCTAGTACATGTCATTAGATACATTAGACTGCCAATAATTCTTGAATACTCTAACTGAGCAACTCCATCTCCCTTATTCTTCTTAAGATGTTGGGAGGTATCAACTGGAGTTCGAGCTACACTCGTATCTCCCGAGTTGAATTTTTCAAGAATTTTATCCACATAGTGAGATTGACTTAACACAAGACCATCTTGGGTTCTTATGATCTTTACTCCAAGAATCACATCAGCTAAACCCATGTCTTTCATGTCAAATCTCGCTTTCAACATGCTTTTAGTAGCTTTGATAATTTTATCATTACTCCCAATGATAAGCATATCGTCTACATAAAGGCATAATATCACATAACCTTCATTTGTGTCTTTGAAATAAACACATTTGTCGCACTCATTTATTTTGAAACCATTGTCAATCATGACATGATCAAACTTTTGGTGCCATTGTTTTGGTGCTTGCTTTAAGCCATACAAAGACTTGACGAGTTTACATACTTTACCCTCTTGACCTGGGGCGGAGAAACCTTCAGGTTGCTCCATGTAAATCTCTTCTTCTAAATCGCCATTTAGAAATGCTGTTTTAACATCCATTTGGTGAACTTCCAAATTTCTTAAAGCCGCTATAGCAAGAACCAATCTAATCGAGGTTATGCGCGTCACATGCGAGTAGGTATCAAAGTAATCTAGACCTTCCTTTTGTCTAAATCCTTTAATCACCAACCTAGCCTTGTACTTATCAATACTTCCATCAGTTTTCATCTTCCTTTTGAATATCCAACGATATCCAAGTGGTTTGCAACCAGGTGGAAGATCTACTAACTCCCAAGTATGATTTTGCAATATAGAATCTATTTCATTTCTTATTGTTTCTTTCCATTGAGGTCCTTCTGAAGAGGAAACCGCTTCGCGATATGTATTGGGCTCGCCCTCAACCATATAGCTAACGAAGTCTGGACCGAAGGATTTTTCAACCCTTGGCCTTTTGCTTCGCCTACGGTCACTTTCTTCAACCTCAGGTTGTTCATGTGTCTTATCATGAACTACCTCATCAACTCGTCTAGATGAGCTTTCACCTACTTCAAAATTAGGTGTTGATGACGTTGCATGTGTTTGTCTTCTCAAAGGAAACACATTTTCAAAGTAAGACACAACGTTCGGATTCACCTCCATGATAGTGTTTACGTGTACATCAGGATTCTTGGACTCATGTACAAGAAAGCGATGTGCACTACTTTGATGCGCATACCCAATAAATATGCAATCAACAGTTTTGGGTCCTATCCTAAGAGCCTTAAGAGGTGGTACAATCACCTTTGCTAGGCACCCCCACACTTTCAAGTATTTGTATGAAGGCTTCTTCCTTTTCCATAACTCATATGGAGTTTCGTCTCTCTTTTTCAATGGTATCTTGTTCAAAAGATAATTGGCCGAGAGAATGGCCTCCCCCCACATTTCCTGGCTCATCCCAGAACTTATCAACATGGCGTTCATCATTTCTTTCAATGTGCGGTTCTTTCGTTCCGCCACGCCATTTGATTGTGGAGAATAAGGAGGTGTACACTCATGTACAATGCCACTTTTTGCGCATAAATCGGCAAAAGGTGCAACATATTCGCCTCCTCGGTCGCTTCGCAAAGCTTTTATCTTCTTTTGAAGTTGATTCTCAATTTCATTCTTATACAAGATAAATTTACTTATTGCTTCATCTTTACTTTTTAGTAAATATACATAGCAATATTTAGTACTATCGTCAATAAACGTGATGAAGTACTTATTTCCACCTCTTGTGGGTACCGCTTTTAAATCACAAATATCAGTGTGAATTAAGTCAAGGGGTTCGGTTATTCGTTCAACCGATTTCGATGATGATCTTGTAAGTTTGGATTCAACGCAAGTTTCACACTTATAGTGTGAATCAATATGGAATGTTGGTATACAATTTAAATTGATTAAACGGCGTATTGAATTAAAATTTACGTGACCTAATCTACCATGCCATTTATTCGATTCAGAAAACTCAAGCATATAAGTAGAAGTAGTAGCAATTTTATTCATGTTCTTCTTGACTGCCATTACATTCAATTTAAACATACCATTTTGGGCATAGCCCTTTCCTACATACATTCCTCGTTTAGTAAGTACAAATTGATCGCTCTCAAAAACTAAACGAAATCCAAACTTATTAAGCAACCATCCCGAGACTAGGCTCTTGCGCAAGTCTGGAACATATAACACGTTGCTTAAAGTGAGCTCCTTCCCTGAAGTCCACTTCAAAATCACCGTTCCTTCACCCTTGATGTCCGCGGTGGCTGCATTCCCCATGTACAGCTTCTCATCTCCCGCAAGCTCCTTGAAGGTGGTAAAGAGGCTCCTGTCTGGGCACACATGACGGGTCGCTCTCGTATCAATCCACCACCCTTTTGGAGTGTTGGTCACAGCATTGACCTCATCCAACATTGCGGTTTTGTCGGAAATCATTGCCACCAAAGGCATTCCGTCTTCATCCACCATGTGCGCGCGCTCACGCTTTGGTTTCTTGCATTGGTTAGCCCGATGCCCCGGCTCGTCACAGTTGTAACATGTCCCTTGGAACGTTGGAGGTTTCTTTTTCACAACCCCTTTCTTCGGTCCAAGTTTGCTAGCCTTTGCTTTCTCTTTGTCCTTTTTCCCCTTACCCTTTGCGCCCTTAGAGGATTGCCCATGCTCAACCACGTTTGCGCTAGCAGAAGTTTGCGCCTGGCTGCCTTTTAGGGCAATTCTATTTCCCTCTTCAATCCGAAGATGAACAATAAGGTCCTCTAAAGTCATCTCCTTTCGTTTGTGTTTAAGATAATTCTTAAAATCCACCCAACCAGGAGGTAACTTTTCAATCATCGCTGCCACTTGGAATGTCTCGCTAAGTACCATTCCCTCAGCATGGATGTCATGTAGTATAATTTGCAACTCTTGGACTTGGTTCATAACAGTCTTGTTATCAACCATTTTGAAGTCCAAGAAACGGGCGACAACAAATTTCTTTGTTCCCGCATCCTCCGTTTTGTACTTTTTTCTCCAAAGACTCCCATAATTCTTTGGAAGTCTTGATATTATAGTACACATTATACAATGCATCCGAGAGACCGTTGAGTACATAGCCTCGACATATGAAATCCGAGTGCTTCCACGCCTCTACCGCGCTCAGAGCCTGAGCGTTGGTCTCCCCTTCCGCAGGTTGGGGAGCGGTTTCAGTTAAGAACCTCGCAAGGTTCATGGTGGTCAGGTAGAAGAACATCTTCTGCTGCCACCTTTTGAAGTGTAAACCCGAGAACTTCTCGGGTCGTTCAGCGTGATTGGCCACTGTGGTCGCTCCCACCGTGGTGGCGTTAAAGGGGGTTCCCGTCACAACATTTGTGGTGTTGTTAACGTTGACATTTTCGTTCGACATGCTGAAAAAATTAAAATTAAAATTTTTAGTCAAAAATTCTGATTTACGCACAAACCAGAAGGAAACTACTAAATTTTAATTTTACCACAATTTACTATTTCGGCTTCTAAGTCCAACTTTGAAGACCAAAAACAAAAAATTTATAATTTTTAGAACTTACTAATTGGCTTCTAAGTCCAACTTTGAAGACCAAATCAGAAAGTTTTAGCACTTTTTAGGACAATCTAAATGTAACCAATTGTTTTCAACCAAAGTCGCTCCTTCGAAGAAGAAAACAATAAAAAAAATCTGTTTTTAAAACACAAACTGAGTGAAAACAAAACTAGTTTGAATCACAAACAGAATGGTTTTGATTACACGAACGGTTTTAAAAATTTGTTTTAAGATTGTAGGAACCGTTCGCGTAATAATAAATAAAATAAACAAATTTTATTACAAGATTACAATTCAGAAAAAGTAAGCTGAAATACTAGAACAATTACAACTTAAATAAACCAAAATACAAGAAATGAGTAGAAGCAGAATGGCTGAGGCACGTGTCCACACGCTTCCCTTAAAACAAATTCCGAGTCTCCCAAGAGTACTCGTTTTGTTTCCCAGGGTACAACAGCCGGAGCAGTAGTACTGCCGGAGTTCGCCTACAACCCGATGTCTACCTTGAAAGCTTGCTGGAAGAAGATCAGAACTGTAGAGAGAAAGTATTAGTTGTTGTTGTGTAGCTGGTGTCTTCTGCAGCTGGGTATGGAGCTGTATTTATACAACTCCCGGTTTGAAACAGCCAAAAACGAATTAAATGAGAGGTTTAAATTGCATTAAACGTCTTCAATGCAATTTAATACGTCATTTAATTCTCAGTCAAAGCCTGTTAACTCGTCAGTTACGAAGCTGGATTGAAACTGCACTGTCATTCAATGCTGGAAGCTTCTACGCGTGCGCGCGCGCAAGCCACACTGGTGCGCGCGCGCCCATGCGCGGTGCGTCCTCTTGGCTCACAGCCATGCGCGCGTGCGCCACGTCACCTGTGAGCCTCTACGAGCACGCCACACAGTCGCGCCGTTTTGGCTCACTTTGGTGCGCCACGCACGACACCTCCAGACCCATGCACCATGCGCAACCGCGCGCCTTCGTGCCACGTATACCCGCGCGTGGACTGCCACGTCACGCGCTTCGAACCTGCACTCCACTTGGTCCCTGCAGCCTATGAGTTTCACCACGCGCACGTGGTCAAAAATACAAAGGCGGCTCTCAAGCGGCTCGCGATGATGCGAAGTGCAAAGTGCGCCATCAAAGCGCCACATTGCCCACGCCACGCGCGCGCGCGAGCGTGTGCGAGTGCGAGTTAGGGTGCTCCGCACCCTTCGCGAGTACACTAGTGAGTGCTCCCATGAAACAATAAGGATGGAGAGTTCCCACTTAAATACCCCTTTAAGTTCCATCTCTCATCCGATGTGGGACAAGGTGCTACTTTCCCTTTTGTTTCAGCATTGAATGTTCCAAACACCCAACTTTGAGCATCGATATCTCATTCATCTTAGCTCCGTTTTGGACGTGGTTTAGTTCGTTGCGAAGCTCTTCCAACATAGAACACAAACCCACAAATAAATATATAAACCCGCTCATTTTATAATATTTATTTCTAGTCCAAAATAGGAAAAAATCATTTTCCTATATTTGTGAAAAATGCTATTTTCACCTATTTTTCCAACATATACGATGCGTATTAAACTATGAATTTCTCAAAAATACCCCTTAAATATTTCCTAGATGTTTGAAGACCAACAAATGTCTCGGAAGTACTGAACAACTGAGATAACACCTTCGGTTTCATCACTTGAATTGTGTCGGAAGTACTGAACAACCGAGATAACAGCTCCGGTTTTATCAGCTGAATTTGGAACAAGAAGTCCAATAATCCGTTGAAACCACATATTCGTGTGTTTCACATTATGCGTTTCAAATCAAGGGTCCCATCATTACAACCACTTCTTTTCAACAGGGATGTAATGCAATGATTCATCTCAATTGAATAGACAGACACTTGCTTCATAGAACTCACTTGAATCGTCTCGAAAGTACTGAACAACCGAGATAACAACTCCAGTTTCATTAGCTGCATCGTTTACCGTGGAATGCATCCTTATTCTGTAAATCGCACAAACAAGCACGCCTTGAACGAGTCTAGAACACTCGTAATCCTCAACCGGCTTTGAAACCGGATGGAATCTATGAAGAAACTGTTCGATTTCACGGTGAGTGGATAAATTAGCGACGGAGAAACTGTTCGATTTCATGTGTCATGCTCTTAGTGGGACGGTCCACCTTGTGGTAATATCTCTCCGGCACCGGCAATGCGACTCTTCTACTCTCCAGCACAGACATGCATCAGGAAAGAAGCATATAAAGAACCTTCAAAAGTTAGACATATTTTATTAGCTATTATACCTCGTTTAATGGCAAGATAAGAAGGATGAGATATCGGCAGTTAGCTCGAAGAAGTTTCTCTCGATCATTCAACACGTGTGATCCAGAGGTCGGTCTCGGGTGGGTATAAGATCCGTGGACCCTATTGTCGTGCCACGGCCCCCGAGCCCACCCTGGATGGAATCGAGGGCCGCGAGCAGCCAAGTGGTACCGGTGGTTATTTTGAAAGCATTGCAGCGGAAATTTCATCAGGACCGTGAGTTAGGAAAAATATCAGAGTTTAGAAAACACCGGATTTTTATTTATTAAATAGATGGGATAAAACCATGTTTTAAAAAGGTAGCTTTAATATAGGATAAATTTGAATACATAAAACAACTCTTCTTAATTTAATTTAATTGATAAAATAAGCCACTTCGGTAAGCCTTGTTGGTGCCGCATCCAACTCTAATTCCGATCTACTGTAATTACCTGAAACGCGTTTTAAAAAGATTTGGTCAGCAGGAAATACTGGTGAGTTCATTCATTTTTATAAAATGACCCTTAGTTATAAATTACATCATAAGAGCGATTACAATGGATTTTATTTTATTTTTATCTGGCGCCGTGTCACCTGGTGACGATGGTCATACCACTATTGGGTCCTTCCCCAAGTAGTGATGATTATCACTGTTAGGATTTATTAGCCTAACCGTGAGAAATTAGTAATGTGCACAATACTCCACTAGCCAGTGATTCAAGATAACCATGACTTAATCCCTGTAATTATAACATTTGAAAATGGAGTATTGTAAAATACTTTTAATAAAAAGAGAATGACTCACATTGCAGATTTATACAGGCAGAGTTTAGCCTACTGATTATCCTTGTAACCTAATTAAAATAACAATGCACACGAACTAGGTCAGTAACTAATACAGCTTTTACGATAACTCACGAGATTAAAAACCCTCACGACGAATGACAAAGTGCAATACTTAAACATCCATCGAATTCACGACGAATGACAAAGTATAACCCTAATTTGAGCAGCACTTAAACATTCATTGGATAGTTTCAATCGATCGGACATTGAATCGTAGCAGCGATCGAGTTAATACCCGGTATCGTAGCAGCGCCTCGCTACCTTAAATTCGAATTTTGAGCAGTGTGCTTTCGTTTTTGTGAACAGATTTCGACATCAGATGAATGCTCGTAACCCCTTCTATTTATAGGTGAAATATGGGTCTCACGCGGCCCGCGTGAACCCTAAGCCGATCCTTACGCGGCCCGCGTGGAGGTCTAGTCTACGTATAGACTAGCTGGGTCACGAGTAGGTGTGCCACGTGGATGACACGTAGCCTCGGATGCTTATCCGGTCAACTCTCAAGTTGACACGGCCCGCGTGACCTCCTGCCTATTCTTTACGCGGCCCGTCTGAAGACCACAAATCTTGTTTTCTTGATTTTTGATATGGATTGGGGTTTCAGGGGTCCGGGTTTTTACTTATGGGTCGGTTTGGGACATTTTTGAAGGTCCTTACACTTGACATGCGTTATGGGGCTCCAGATAAATTGGAAATGGTAGCGGTGATCGGGAGTTAAAACACTTAAAACGGGGTAGGGCTTTATTATTATTATAGGGTGAATTAAAAATATATATAAGTATGTATAAAAGATAGGGGCGACACAGAAGATGGAAAGAATCATCCGTTTAGAAGGCTCATATATGTTCTATATATATTTGATGCTAGATTGCCTTTGGATGACACGTCCACTTCTTAATTCCTTTCAAATGTTTTTGGACTTCCACGTAACAATCCTCATGCATATTCATGCAAATCTAGACATTTCATTTTTTTAGTTTTAATATTATTTTATTCTTTTCTAAATATCTCGACCACATGTACACACAATTCTCAAATCAAATGTTAAATTTATTATTATTTTATTCTTATAATTAATTCACCTGCTTCACTTATTTGGCGCGTATAAGTTCTAAAATATGGCGTTTTATAAGACAATAAATATGTCTTTAGAACGAGAATATTTTTGTCTACATTTTGAACCAAGTTTCATTAAAAACAGAGTAGGTTCAAATATAATGTATTTTTATAATTTAATAAATAAACGGTTCCTGTGTCCGTCTAGATACTTCAAATTTCTAATAGTCAACTTACCCGTAATCTACCTGTCTAATAATATAAGTTTTTATATACTTTTATTTTAATAGAAATGTCACACATATACAAGCCAATTAATTAGTATAATATTCCAACCAACTATATATAAAATAGTTTTTTTTATCTATTTGGGTCGAATAATTATATTAAAAATAAAACTAGTTACTAGTGGTTAATAAATTTAAATAACCCTAAAATTCTTATATGGTAAAAATGGAGATGTTACATCCTCCCCACCTTGTTTTAAATCTCGTCATCGAGATTTGAGCTAAGATATCTCTTTTAGAGTTATGTCACGTCTTAATCAATAAAAACAATATTAAGGTAAATGATACAGAATCAAAACATCAAATTTTGTGAATATGAGTTGTACAATAAATAGGACTCAATGGTTCAACTGAATTATTTGTAAAAAATCAATGTCAATTGAACAAGATGAAATGATATAATTTCCAAAGTGACTAGGTTTAAACCAAAAGAGATATATGATCAATAGATGTCTAAATCGAATGTTTACAAGTTGTGAATGATTTTTAGAATAAACAAAATTTATTGTCAAAGGAAAAATTACTTTGATTGTTAACTGAGGAAGACTCGGAATCGACAAGTTCAAAATGAAATAAAAGCATGAAAATGATTTGTCAAATATTGAATTATGATATGAGAAAAATCAATGTGTTGACATTTATCGAATTACAAGGATACACCGATATACAATAGAATTTAGTGTATCATTGTCTTAGCACATAGTTGTATTAAGACTATTTTCAATGATGTGTCAAACAAAAGGTATATAGATTAGCTCAAGCTACAAGTTTATAGCGACGCCACAAAGTGTCGTAGTAATCGAAATAATAATAGCGGTGACTGAATGAGTTCACCATGCTTGAAACCAAATGAAAGTTCAACGAAGTAAATCTGAATGTTTGTTTCAAACAATTCTAGTAGGATTTTTTTTATTGAAATTGAAACAATTGAATAATGTTTTTCGATTGAAGATGATAAAGCAATAATTATCACGAAAGGCTCGATTGATGCTGTAAGAACCTTTAAGAGATACACTGAAATATGACATGAATTTGTGTATCATTATCTTAGCACACGATTGTGTTAAGATTGCTTTTATAGGATAAACCAACAAAGCGGATTCAATATAAATAAATAATTAAATCCGTATATGAGGTGTGCAAATGAAATTGGCGCAAGCTTCAAATTTGTGAAAACGTCACCACAAGGTGATCGTGATAAAAGAAACGATTCAATGAAGTCGAAGACCAAACAAGCAAGTTATGGTTCAAGAGAATTGAAGTGCTTGTTGGGATTATTTCGAAGGTGATGGCTCCAATTCATCATATGGGACTTTGAATTGAATACGTAATGCGAGCAAGTTCAAACAGTTGAACTTGGTTTAAACAAAACGAGTTTTTTTTTTGTATTAATAAGAAAGTTCGGATATGGTCACAACAAAAACCATGTATGCCAGTAAAAAAAATTGAGTTTTTCAAGAAATTCCTTGACTTGATATCAAAGAGTCATCGTTTTGCAATACTGCGGTTCACAATGCCAAAAAATCAAGTATAGCGAAATGATATTTGAGTTTTGATAAAACAACAAATTAGAATGAGGCCCTCCAGTGGTCTTCATAAATCAAACGAACCACAGGCGCAACAAACAGTACATGTGTAATGTGTGGATTTACCAAGAAATGAAACAGATCAATATTTGCTACTATGAAAGAAATCCTCATGGTATGATGACCATTAGGGGGAGTAGCAATGCAAAAGTCTATTCACAGAGGTCAGAATTTTAACAAAATAAAAATAAAAAAATTTATTCTGGAATTTTGTGTGATAACCGTTGTTAAGTGGCATTACCAGGGAATGTCGAATAAAATGAAATAGGGGATTTGCAAAGGTATGGGACTCCTTTTGCAGTGCTAATAATTATGACTCTGATTAGACTGTGTACCGATGGTTGTGAAATCTTGTTCCAACGTACCTCAGCGAGATTCATGTCGCTTGTAGGATCACGTGGCAAAGTGCTGCTTTTTTATTTGTAGTTCTTCCACTGACAGGATTAGCATTGGTGTCATCGCGCCCAATCATATTTTCCAAAGGTCTTGCCTTGAAAGTCGTGTGTGATATACTTCGACGTCTGTGGACGTATAATTTAAGTTTCATGTGTTTTCTTGTGCATTAGCACAACTTTATATGCTTCTTACTTGCGTTAATAGTCTATGGTAACGCATTGGAAATTCTTATACTTTTGATGGCGTCCCAACTTAAAGGGTTCTCGTCGTTTATTTTGTCGCATGAGTTACGAGACATATGATCAAACGAAATAATGTTTGATATCGGAATTATCGATATATGCAAGAGATTCCTGATAAAGAAATCTAGATTTATTATTGACACATATGCTTGTGCTTTATTCCAAATTGTCAATCCTTATGGTTTTTGGATTTCCTTATAGATATACATATCTATATAATCATATATTTCACATGTTGTAATATACATACCCTTCATAAGGTCAATGTATTTAACAGATTCATATTTCCAAAAACAAGTCAGATATCAGGTCATGATACTATTTAGGGAAATCTTGTCACTTGTTTGACATTTTATATACCTTCTTACCCGGTTCTAGCCGGAGAGGTAACCCCGTTATATCCGGACAAGCTGGAGAGTCTGCTACACCATACCCAGTCTTGCTGGAGAAGAAATTTGTATTTCCCATAAATAGATCTTTCTTAAATCATGATTTGGAAAGTGAATTATGACTTTCAACAACGAATCAGGAAATTAATATTCACCTGACGGACCATATTCTAGAACAAAGTAGTACCAATAAATAAGAAATAACAGTGGTCAAGTGTTATTGCTTATTTATTATACTTGCAACGTTCTAGTTATCATTCTCACGGCATATCAAAACCCATTACACTTTATTTACACAAGTATTTAGCTTATCTCGAAGCTTATACTAAGGCATCTTTTCTTAAGTTCAAGTCTAAATGCTATCATGTGTGCTACCAGTTAATAGAAATTTCCTAACTCTTTTATATATGCTTAGGTATTATTATCACAACACCTATTGGCTTAAATCAGTGGCTCTGATACCACCTTCTGTCACGACCCCCAACCCCACCCTGGATGGAATCGAGGGCCGCGAGCAACCAAGTGGTACCGGTGGTTATTTTGAAAGCATTGCAGCGGAAATTTCATCAGGACCGTGAGTTAGGAAAAATATCAGAGTTTAGAAAACACCGGATTTTTATTTATTAAATAGATGGGATAAAACCATGTTTTAAAAAGGTAGCTTTAATATAGGATAAATTTGAATACATAAAACAACTTTTCTTAATTTAATTTAATTGATAAAATAAGCCACTTCGGTAAGCCTTGTTGGTGCCGCATCCAACTCTAATTCCGATCTACTGTAATTACCTGAAATGCGTTTTAAAAAGATTTGGTCAGCAGGAAATACTGGTGAGTTCATTCATTTTTATAAAATGACCCTTAGTTATAAATTACAACATAAGAGCGATTACAATGACTTTTATCTTATTTTTATCTTGCGCCGTGTCACCTGGTGACGATGGTCATACCACTATTGGGTCCTTCCCCAAGTAGTGATGATTATCACTGTTAGGATTTATTAGCCTAACCGTGAGAAATTAGTAATGTGCACAATACCCCACTAGCCAGTGATTCAAGATAACCACGACTTAATCCCTGTAATTATAACATTTGAAAATGGAGTATTGTAAAATACTTTTGATAAAAAAAGAATGACTCACATTGCAGGTTTATATGGGCAGAGTTTAGCCTACTGATTAGCCTTGTAACCTAATTTAAATAACAATGCACACGAACTAGGTCAGTAACTAATACAACTTTTACGATAACTCACGAGATTAAAAACCCTCACGACGAATGACAAAGTGCAATACTTAAACATCCATCGAATTCACGACGAATGACAAAGTATAACCCTAATTTGAGCAGCACTTAAACATTCATCGGATAGTTTCAATCGATCGGACATTGAATCGTAGCAGTGATCGAGTTAATACCCGGTATCGTAGCAGCGCCTCGCTACCTTAAATTCGAATTTTGAGCAGTGTGCTTTCCTTTTTGTGAAAAGATTTCGACATCAGATGAATGCTCGTAACCCCTTCTATTTATAGGTGAAATATGGGTCTCACGCGGCCCGCGTGAACCCTAAGTCGATCCTTACGCGGCCCGCGTGGAGGTCTAGTCTACGTATAGACTTGCTGGGTCACGAGTAGGTGTGCCACGTGGATGACACGTAGCCCCGGATGCTTATCCGGTCAACTCTCAAGTTGACGCGACCCGCGTGACCTCCTGCCTATTCTTTACGTGACCCGTCTGAAGACCCCAAATCTTGATTTCTTGATTTTTGATATGGATTGGGGTTTCAGGGGTCCGGGTTTTTACTTATGGGTCGGTTTGGGGCATTTTTGAAGGTCCTTACACTTGACAATGCTTATGGGGCTCCAGATCAATTGGAAAGGGTAGCGGTGATCGGGAGTTAAAACACTTAAAACGGGGTAGGGATTTATTATTATTATAGGGTAAATTAAAAATATATATATGTATTGTTTTGGTCAAAAATTACCGAAGCAATTAAGTGATCAAATTAGTTAAGTGAGGTAGTGTGCTAGAAATATGTGTCAAAAATATGCTGATTAAGTTGTTTGTAAAAACAGTTTTCAGGATACGGCTCAGGATATAGAGCTGTATCTATGATCAAACAATGAGCAAAAAATGTAAAGGGGTGACACCAGATGTACGAGGAAAGCCCTTGATCAATCTAGATCGCCGGCATAAAACCTCAGGAGCTGATAATCGCAGCTGCCTTGTTCTTCTATTGCTTCAAATATCAGGATACAGTGAAGGATATGATGTGGATCAACTAGGTGTTACAATATAATTTGAGTACAAGTGTTGGTGTGTAGTGATTGCTAGTAACTAGAAAGTAAAGTGTGCGAATGAAGTGAGTGCCTTAACTTGATCCGATCATACTATTTATAGCTAACCGAAAACAACTAACTTTCCTAATAAACCGAGATGCCCCGAATATTCCCAAGTAACCGTTGTAGTCCTGGTCTTTCGGGATCGACGTCTCTATTCCAACTAATTTGCCTGAGTCTTGGGGGAAGAAGTCTTCTTGAACGTTGGAGACTTGTAACTCTTAATCTGCATGTGATCAATTCAGTTAATACCAGGATATCGCACCAGGATGTTACCAATATCCTGATCCGGTATCCTGATCACAAGTAAACAATCAAAAGCAGAATATTAGTCAGGATATATATGCTTAGAAAATGACCCATAACAATTGTCCCCAAATATATCTGTTGGCATACCAATCCAATGGATATATTTCAAAAACCCTGTCTCGCGAACAATGTTGTAGAAATCGGCCTAGGCGGCCGATTAATCGGCGCCTAGGCGCTAGGCGGTGAGTTACTGACTAATTTTTAGCTAGTCGGTCCAATTAGGCGGATATGGTCAAAATCGGTCTTAGGCGGTCAAAATCGGTCCCAGGCGGTCAAAATCGGTCCCAGGCGGTCAAAATCGGACTAATCGGTCCATGTTTTACAGCCCATTAAACACAAAATTTGACCCATTTTTTAATCTGGCCCAATGTTTTACAGCCCAAATATTACTTATAAACCTATTTTAACATTTAATTTTAGGTATTTTAACATTTAACCCCCTCTATCTTTCACTAGTTTACATATGGTTCCTAAACTTTTAAATTTATTAATAAAAAGTATAAAGTTATATCCTAAACTTGTAAATTTATTAATAAAAAGTATAAAGTTATCTATATATATAAAAAAATTGTAAAATTATACTTAAAAAGTCCAATCCGATTAATCCCGATTAGTCCCTAGGTGGTACCTCACCGCCCGACTAGCGCCTAGCACCTTCTACAACATTGCTCGCGATTCAAGGCAATTAAATCGAGATGCCGGTCAAGATTGCACTATACAACTTCCAACGCGCTTTTAACTCGATGGACATCTACAACGCTCCTATATCTTCTCTCTTCTTGTTTGAAAACCAGATATCATCAACGGAGTCTCCAGGTAATTCCTTACTTCTTATTCATTTCCTGTCAATCTCTTTTCCTTTACTTGCAATGGCTACTAGAACTTTTTCTCAAACCGGCGAATCGTCTGAGACCTTTATCCAGCAAAATCTTCTTAAAAATCCTGAGAAGGAGATCTGTACTTTTGATAACGCAGACATGGCAGCGTTGAGAGCCTCCGGTGCTTTCCCCGATGGCACGGTCTTCAGACCATTTGATCGATCAATTCGATCGGACGTTTCTTCTGCTGATTGGGTCTGCTTCCCGGCATACCCTTTCTCGCTAGGTCTTCGATACCCGTTTCCCAAATTCATGATGCAATTCTTCCGGACTACCGGTATTTCCTTTGCCCAAACCATGCCCATGGTCTGGAGAGTATTAATCGTGCTCAACCAAATTAAAAACCTTCACTATCCCGACCTCTACATCGAAGATATGCCAATCGCTTACCGCCTCCGATCCCATGGTTCTAGTCGGTTCCTGCTCTTTTCAACTTCCAGCAAACCGCTTGTTCTTAAAGCCACCAAAAACGAAGATGGATGGCAATGCAAGTTCTTCTTCGTCAAACGAGACTCTATTCATGAGGGTGCTAGTCTTCCGGTGGAGTGGTTAACCACCGGTAGGATCATGAATGTCCCCATGTACTTCTAAACTTCTATCTTGTGCTAATATCTTCTTATTTGATCTGTTCGCAGTGAATTTTAAGGAAGTAGCTCCCCCTACTGCGGAATCAGAAAAAAGAATCGAAGCAGTTTACCAATTGCCTGCAAGTGACAGGAGTTTTACCACACATATCCCGAGTTCCAGCCAATATTCATCATCCGAAATGTCTGGTAAGAGTTACTTTTGAAATGACTAATTAATGTAATAATATAATGAATAGTAATAAGGATGGAGGACTTTTCCCTCTATGCAGCACCAGCCAAGATCCCTGAGGTTTTCGACCTTGATGAGCTGGACAGTTATTCTGATCAGGTCCAGATCAAGAAGAAACCTAGTCCCAAGGCCACGGCCTCATCCAAGCCCAGCAGCTCCAAGGCCATCATCATTCCCAAACCTTCGCCAGCTACTAAGCCCTGGAGTTCAAGTTCTCGTAAAAGGAAAGAGCCTGATTCTCCAGTTATCTCTGATACATTCCCCTATGAGAATCACGGGTTCATTGAGGCAAGTGGATTCATGACTTCTTTTCTTAACCAGGTTAATATCCTCGAGCCATATCCTGTACCTTATACCGCTTATAAGTATTTATTAAAACCAATACCTGTCCTCTTACTTTGCAGGGTCTCGAACGTCTGGTTCATTTATATCAAGAATCCTTTGGGCTCAACAAGACGCTTGGATCCAAGTTGAAGAAAGCCGAGGTTACCATCTCCGATCAGGGTATGATTGCAGCCGCCAAATCTCGGCATTACGAGGACAAGTTCAAGGCTATGTCCCAAGAACACCAGGCTGCCCTCAACAAAGCTGCTCTCCAGGCCCAAGCCAATCTTGATGCCGCCCATGCTCAACACGAACAGGACATGATCAGCTACCGGGAAAGCCTTAAAAGTTCCGTCATCACTTCCCTTCTCCAGGCCAGGCTAAAGATTGCCCACGAAGCCAAAGCACTGGGCTTCGAATGTCCTTCTTGGGACATCAATGCCTGGGAAACAAAGCTAAGGAGTCTCGGCGGCACTTCTGCTAAACCTGCAGCTGAAGGATCTTCAAAGGCAGTCGAAAAACCAACTGATGCTGAGATGGATGCTCAGGTTGATCCCGAGACGGATGCTGCTAAAAATGCCACGAACGAAGAAGGCGCTGCCTCCTAAAACTTATTTCCCTTAAATTTGAGAGTTACGCTTATTTGAACAATTTTACTTTCTTTTTCCTTTGAACCATTTTATTTCCCGTATTAAAACAATTTGATAATCAAGGGTGGATGGGTCCTAGGTTTTAGGACGAAGCCTTTGGTTATCGGCTGGCATCGTTTATTTCTAAATAATACCACCTTCTGACTTATTTGTTGTTGCCTTCTAATTTCTGTCATGCATTTCTTAGTTTAGATTTTAGCTTTACAAAATTTGTGCAACTATCTTTTGAAAATATCCTGATAAATATACTCAGTGATATCTTATGAAGACCTTTATCAAATAGAATTTCTCAAAATCCAATCAATTTTAGACAAAATTTCTAAAGAATAAAAGATAGTCTATTTTCCAAAATCTGTTTTGATAACACTTGTTTGATCAGAGTATTAATTTTCAATCCAAGTATCATCTCCCAAATATTCCAATCAAATATCCCGAAACGTATCCCAAAAACACATTTTGAAGACATATCCTAAAGATATATCCTTATCAGAATATTTTGAGCCTTAAACAGAGTTAAACAATTCATGTAAGGTTCCCAAATGAAAGATCATACCAGGAATTGAGTGTAACCCTAGTATTAAACTCCAACCCCTTTTGGGACTTCTCCCACTAAGATGTCCCCAGTCCGAGACACTTAGCCCAATTTTGATCTTTTGAGCTTCACACAATTGCTTTAGAAGGAATGTCCCCTGTTCATGAAGTCTATAAACACTTAGAAAATTTTTGAATATCAGTTCCAACTGTTTAGACAATTCTTGTGTTACAGGGGTTAAACCCAAAAATATACTGGAGATAAATCCTTAGTATGCTGGGGAAAATCCCAAATTTTCATGCGCTACAGGCGGGAGTGTATAAACTCCAAGACTTAGAAAGGTGATAACCTTTAAACCTTAGAGAGTATGAAAATACCCTTTCGTGAGAGAGGGTGATCAATCCTTATATACCTTTAGGATTCAGGATATAGCCAACAGTAACGAAATTGTCAGCCACTTTTACATGAACTGGTCCTGCCACCTTGAACTATTCCTGAATAACTTGCGCTCCAGGCGGGGTGTTTAAACCCAATTCGGAAGAAAGGTGAATACCTTTAAACCTGTGAAGGGATCAGGATCCCTTAGACGTGAGAGAGGGGGCCAATCCTCTAATCTTCTAAAGTATCCTGAATGTATATCCTGGAGCTATATCTCGAAGCATATACTGTAAAACAATTGTAAGCTAAGGTGGGTGTTAGCCTGGCTAACACCCCTCCGATGCTTAAGTCAGTAATGGGTTCAAAACAGTAAATAATATTAAAATTTAATAAAAGAGACAGAATCCATACCATCCTGAGTTAGAATTTAAATTCCATACTCACTTGAAATAGAGTTTTAGATGTATAGCATTCCAGGATCTCCGTAGCATATCCCCCTCCATTTGTTCAACTTTCCATCAGCAGGATTAATAGTATTCTGAAAAGCCTTTCTCAATACCCAATCTCCAACTTGAAATCTTCTAGTCCTTATATTCTTGTTATATGCTTTAGATATCCTCTGTTGATATGCTGCCATCCTTAGCCTTGCTGCGTCTCTTGTCTCATCAATAGTATCCAGTTCCTGGCATAGGACTTCAGGATTCTGCTCAGGATCCCGGAGGTTGGATCTCGCTGTAGGTATCACCATTTCTGTCAGGATCACCGCTTCTGCTCCAAACACCAAGGAAAACGGGGTTTGGCCAGTTGCACTTTTCACTGTCGTCCTATCAGCCCACAAAACAAAGGGTAACTCTTCTGCCCATCTTCCTTTCTTAGCCCCTAGTCTCTTTTTCAAGTTGTTGACAATTATCTTGTTTGAGGATTCTGCTTGTCCATTTGCTTGAGGATGTACCGGAGTAGACGTGATCATTTTGATTCCCCACCTCTTGCAAAAGTCAGTAGTCCTTTTACTTATAAACTGGGATCCATTGTCACAAATGATTTCAACTGGTACTCCAAATCTGGTCAGGATATTCCTCTTTATGAAGGATACTACTTCTTGGTCTCTAACTTGAACAAATGCTTCAACTTCAACCCACTTAGAGAAACAATCAGTCATTGCCAGCATAAAGACTTTTCCTCCTGGAGCTTTTGGTAATTTCCCTACTATGTCCATCCCCCATTTCATGATTGGCCAAGGGGAAGCCATAGGATAAAGTGGTTCGGCCGACTGATGGAATATGTTACTGTGTCTTTGACATACATCACATCTTCGAGCATATTCTGCAGCATCTTTCCTCATTGTCGGCCAATAATATCCTGTTCTTAACGCCTTTGAGGACAATGACCTGCCCCCAGTATGGTTACCACAATCCCCTTCGTGTATATCCTGAAGCACTTCCTTAGTTTCGGGATCTTTTAAGCACCTCAGATATGGTCCTGCAAGAGATTTCTTATACAAGACATTATTTATAATAGTGAATCGTGATACCTTCATTCTAAAGGCCTTAGGATTCTCATCCTTTGGGATGTGTCCTTCCTTGAGATATCTTATAATTGGAACCATCCAGGACTTGGGATCCTTCTCAGGATACTCATCAGGATCCTGAATACTTAGTACTTCCTTATCCTGAGGATTCATCGCAGGATATAAGACATGTAACATTGGTATTCGGGTTCCTTCCGGTATCCTGACTGATGATCCTAGATTCGCCAAGGCATCAGCTTCAACATTATCCTCTCTTGGTACCTGTTCAAGTGTGAAAATATCGAAATATCCTGCTAATTTTTTGAGAATTTCTAGATACTCGATTAATTTCTCGCCTTTAACTGCATATGATCCCTTAAAATGATTAGTAATTAACAAGGAATCGACATATACTTGCAAATTTTTAATATTCATATTTTTAGCCAACTCTAATCCTGCAATTAAAGCCTCATATTCTGCTTCATTATTAGTCGCAGGGAACTCACATCTAATAGCCTGAGGTAATATGTCCCCCTGTGGCGATTTTAGTGGTATACCTAAACCTACACCTCTTACATTAGATGCACCATCAGTATATAATGTCCAGGATTCTAAGTTTTCTCATAGCTGCTGTACTTCTAAGTCTACTTCATTTTGAACATCACTACTGAATTCAGCCACAAAGTCAGCTAAAGCCTGACACTTTATGGCATTTCTAGGCTCATAAACTAAATCATAGGCACTTAATTTTACTAACCACTTAGCCATCCTACCCGACATCTCGGGTTTCCTAAGCACATTCTTAACAGGATAATTAGTTTTAACATGAATCCTATGTGTTTCAAAATAATGTCTAAGTTTTGTTGATGCCATAACTAGGGCTAATATCATTTTTTCTAGATGAGAATATCTAGTTTCAGCATCTAATAAACTTTTACTGACATAATAGACAGGATACTGCTGACCTTCATGATCTTTTACGAGGACGGCACTTACCGCATTCCCTGACACAGCAAGGTATAGGGATAGTGGTTCGCCATCTTCAGGTTTCATTAGCAGAGGTGCGGTTGAAAGATACTGTTTCAAATCCTGCAAGGCTGTTTCATGCTTTGCTCCCCATTCAAACTTCTTATTCTTCTTCACGATATCATAAAACTCCTTGCACTTTTCCGTGGATCTTGAAATAAATCTGTTCAATGCTGCCACTCGGCCTGTTAACCGTTGAACATCCTTCATATTTGAAGGTGATTTGATATCCAAAATAGCTTTAATCTGCTTCGGGCTTGCCTCTATCCCTCTTTTAGTGACCATATATCCTAGGAAATTTCCTGCCCCCACTCCGAAATGGCACTTAGCAGTATTTAGCTTCATGTTATACTGATCCAGGATATCAAATGCACCCTTGATATCCTGGAGGTGATCCTCAGCTTTTTTAGATTTTACTACCATGTCGTCGATGTATACCTCCATAGTGTCCCCCAGTTTGTCTTTGAACATCATGTTCACCAATCTTTGATACGTTGCACCTGCATTTTTCAAACCAAAGGGCATAGCAGTGTAGCAATAAATACCTGTTGGTGTCATGAAGGCAGTATCCTCCTGATCAGAAGGTTCCATTTGGATCTGCTGAAATCCCGAGGATGCATCCATGAAGGTTAACATTTCGTGGCCGGCAGTAGCATCCACCATTGAATCAATATGAGGAAGAGGAAATGGGTCTTTGGGACAAGCTTTATTCAGGTCCGTGTAATCTACATAAACTCTCCATTTCCCATTTTTCTTCTGTACCACGACTACATTTGCCAGCCATTTAGGAAACTTCACTTCCCTAATCATCTTGCTCCTTAGTAGCCTTTCAACTTCCTCTTGGATGATCACGTTTCGTTCCGGAGCAAATTTCCTTCTCTTTTGTTGGACAGGCTTGAATGACCTGTCGATACCTAACTTATGTGTTATAATATCCTTGGAAATACCTGTCATATCCTCGTGTTTCCACGCGAACGTCGACATCCTGCATTTTAGAAAATTAGTCCATTGATTTTCAATATTCTGAGGGATATTGGTTCCTACGAGCACCGAGATATCCGGATTATCCTGATCCAGGATAACTTTCTTTACATCTGGTTCTGAAGCCTCCATGATATCCTAGGCCCGCATCTTTAATTGCTATGCTGCATTAGGCTTGGTTGAGGATTTCATTGAGGATGAGTAACATTCCTTCGCCTTCTGCTGATCACTATCAACCTTGACAACCCCCCAAGAGGTAGGGATCTTGATGCACTAATGATAAGTCGATGGCACAGCCTTCATATCATGGATCCATGGCCTGCCTAGTATGATGTTATAGCAGGATAGGGAGTCCATCACACAGAAATGTTGTATTGAGTTGACCCCTTCAACATATACTGGTAACTTTATCTCTCCCACTGTGTTCCTGGCCTCTCCACTGAACCCAACAAGCACGGTGGATTTTGAAGTAATATCCATTGGAGATACATTCATCCTCTTCAATGTTTCCAGCTGAATTATGTTGACAGAGCTGCCATTATCCACTAATATCCTGCGTACAAAATGGTTAGCAACATATAACGTTATTACGAGAGCATCATGGTGAGGATCCTGGACAGTATCCCTGTCATCACTTTCGAAAGTGATCACTTTATCAGTTGTGAGGGTAGTCATCCTGGCTGGTTTATCTCCCCTCTCGGCCTTAGCTTCCTTTGCATGTCTCTTGGCCGCAGAATATGAACTCCCACAAATGTCGGATCCTCCTATAATAAAGTTGATTATTTTTGCATCTGCATGAGGTGACGCTGCCCGTTTAGGATCCTTCTCGGGATCCTGACCTTTATTCCTCTTTCTTCCCAATAGGTCCTTCAGATATCCCTTACTCAAGAGATAGCTTATTTCCTTTCTCAAAGCGATACAATCTTCAGTAACATGCCCAAAATCCTCATGGAAGGCACACCACTTGGACTTGTCCTTCCAATCAGCCTTTTGTTGATTCTTCCGGGGCCACCTTGCTTTGTCTCCTAAACCCTGCATAGCATACATCAGTTCAGGTATGTTAACAGAAAAACAATATTCAGACAACTCAGGATACTCTTCAGGATCCTCGTCTTCAACAGCATTCACTTTTTTGCCATAATTTCTGCCATACGGTTTAGAACGGTATGGTTTATATGAGAATTCTGATTTCCTATTGGTTGACTCATAAGTTGTGGACGAATTCATCCTTTCTTGCATCTTTCTATCATCCTCCAGGCGAATGTATCTCAAGGCCCTGTTACGAGCTTCGTCCAGATTCCTGCAGGGATTCATTACAAGATCTTGGTAAAATTGAGAATCTTTCTGCAATCCCATCTTGAACGCTTGCACGGCCGTTGCAACATCAAGATGTGGGATATCCAAGGAGTCCCGACTAAACTTGTTCACATAATCCCTCAAGGATTCCTGAGGCCCTTGAGTTATCCTGTAAAGATCACTGGTTAGTTTCTCAAAACTCCGGCTGTAAGAAAACTGACTATTAAATAAATTAACCAAATGAGCAAACGAAGTAATTGAGTGAGGAGGAACATTTAACAGCCATTTTAAGGCTGATCCTGTCAAGGTAGAACCAAAACCCTTGCAGAGGCATGCTTCTTTGAGATCTGGAGGGATAGGGTTAATCTCAATCCTTTCCCTATACAGGGCGATATGCTCTTCAGGATCCGTGGTTCCGTCATAGAGTTTCATGTTGGGGGTTTGGAATCTTTTCGGGATTTCAGCATCACAGATTGGATGCGCAAACCGGGATATCCTGTGATTGTCTTGGGATACTTCTGGAATCGGCTGGACCACCCCAGGCACACTGGATATCATGTCTTTCAGCTTTTGGAGTTCTCTGGAAAATGCCGATGTCATACCTGCATCCTGCAAAGATCCAACACCATTAGTAGCAAGAGTGTTATTATTATTAGATACATTACCAGTCTGGGGATTCTGGCCATATCCTGAAGCATATCCTGAGCTTCTCACGGTTGATACTCTTATTGAAGAGGGTATCTCAGGAGTATGATTCTGGGAATGGCTTGGCACGATATTCCCCAGGTTATCCTTAGTGTAAACTGCAGAACTGAAGTTCAAAGCCCTGGGTTGCAAAGGAGTGATAGTTTCTTCAGCAGGCCTACTTGGGCCGGATTTTAAGAGTTGTATCTCTCTCATCAACATCCGATTAGTTTCCTCCTGCTGCCTCATCTGTTCCTGTACACTACCAAACAAATTTAAAATTTCTTCATTAGAAGCTAAAACATGAGCGGATCCCTGGATACTGCGAGTAGGGATAACATCCCGAGCCACATGACTTTCAGCTCCTTGTGAAGAGGCTTGCATTCTTGGAGGAGGAGGTGGAAGCACCAAACCAATTGTTGCAGAGGTTGTAGCAGACATGGTGGAAGAGCTCATGTTTGATCTCGAGGCCATTGAAAATAATGTAGCAAAAAGTTTTGACAATAGAAAACCGAGTAATGATTTTACTAAAGTTTTTAGTAAAAATAGCACCACTTGCCCCACGGTGGGCGCCAAATTGTTTTGGTAAAAAATTACCAAAGCAATTAAGTGATCAAATTAGTTAAGTGAGGTAGTGTGCTAGAAATATGTGTCAAAAATATGCTGATTAAATTGTTTGTAAAAACAGTTTTCAGGATACGGCTCAGGATATAGAGTTGTATCTATGATCAAACAATGAGCAAAAAATGTAAAGGGGTGACACGAGATGTACGAGGAAAGCCCTTGATCAATCTAGATCGCCGGTATAAAACCTCGGGAGCTGACAATCGCAGCTGCCTTGTTCTTCTATTGCTTCAAATATCAGGATACAGTGCAGGATATGATGCGGATCAACTAGGTGTTACAATATAATTTGAGTACAAGTGTTGGTGTGTAGTGATTGCTAGTAACTAGAGAGTAAAGTGTGCGAATGGAGTGAGTGCCTTAACTTGATCCGATCATACTATTTATAGCTAACCGAAAACAACTAACTTTCCTAATAAACCGAGATGCCCCGAATATTCCCAAGTAACTGTTGTAGTCCTGGTCTTTCGGGATCAACGTCTCTATTCCAACTAATTTGCCCGAGTCTTGGGGGAAGAAGTCTTCTTGAACGTTGGAGACTTGTAACTCTTAATCTGCACGTGATCAATTCAGTTAATACCAGGATATCGCACCAGGATGTTACCAATATCCTGATCACAAGTAAACAATCAAAAGCAGAATATTAGTCAGGATATATATGGTCAGAAAATGACCCATAACATGTATGTATAAAAGATAGGGGCGACACAGAAGATGGAAAGAATCATCCCTTTAGAAGGCTCAAATATGTTCTATATATATTTGATGCTAGATTGCCTTTGGATGACACGTCCACTTCTTAATTCCTTTCAAATGTTTTTGGACTTCCACGTAACAATCCTCATGCATATTCATGCAAATCTAGATATTTCATTTTTTTAGTTTTAATATTATTTTATTCTTTTCTAAATATCTCGACCACATGTACACACAATTCTCAAATCAAATGTTAAATTTATTATTATTTTATTCTTATAATTAATTCACCTGCTTCACTTATTTGGCGCGTATAAGTTCTAAAATATGGTGTTTTATAAGACAATAAATATGTCTTTAGAACGAGAATATTTTTGTCTACATTTTGAACCAAGTTTCATTAAAAACAGAGTAGGTTCAAATATAATGTATTTTTATAATTTAATTAATAAACGGTACATAGGTCCGTCTAGATACTTCAAATTTCTAATAGTCAACTTACCCGTAATCTACCTGTCTAATAATATAAGTTTTTATATACTTTTATTTTAATAGAAAGGTCACCCATATACAAGCCAATTAATTAGTATAATATTCCAACCAACTATATATAAAATAGTTTTTTTTAAACTATTTGGGTCGAATAATTATATTAAAAATAAAACTAGTTACTAGTGGTTAATAAATTTAAATAACCCTAAAATTCTTATATGGTAAAAATGGAGATGTTACATGTCGGACCTGGGACTCCATGGAAAATGTGATTAAGGTAAGCGTGCCGTAAGGTTGCACTTGTTAACAATGTCATGTTAATTGTTTCTGATGACATGCTTGGTGACAAAGAGGAACACTTTCTTCTTTTGTTCTTCAATCTTTGTTAGTTGTTAATGTTTTATTTCTTTCTACTTTTAGAAAGGTTTGACCACCTCACGACTGTAATAAAACGGAACATAATCCCATATTGTCTAGAGAAACGCTTTTTCATGTGTCATATGTTGGACGGAATATATGGATGGAAAGCCCGCATAGTTTTTTTTTATAATTTACAGACGATTTAGAGAAACAGATAATGCGTTACGAGATTCTTCGAGAATTAGAAAAGGAGAAAATACGGAACGACAAGGGTGCTGGTCTTTTCTCCCACTGTGCAAACTTGAAGAATCTCACCATAACACATTATAGACTGGTGGGCTTGAAGATCCGTGGGCCCTATTGTCGGATCTGTGACTCCATGGAAGATGTGATTAAGGTAAGCGTGCCGTAAAGTTGCATCTGATTTTTAAAAAATGCCCACTGACATAATATTTTACAAATTGAGAACCACATATTTGTGTGTAAAAGCTCGGAAAAATGACCGAATAGAGATCTGAGTATTCCCTTGGTAGTTGTTACCATATGACACATGATAAAAGCGCTTCTTTAGACAATCTGGGATTATGTTCCGCAAATTGGGAACCACATATTCGTGTGTAAAAGCTCAGAAAGATGACCGAATAGAGATCTGAATATCCCTTTAGTAGTTGTTACCATATGACACATGATAAAGCGCTTCTTTGGACAATCTGGGATTATATTCCGAAAATTGGGAACCACATATTCGTGTGTAAAAGCTCGGAAAGATGACCGAATAGAGATCTGAATATCCCCTTAGTAGTTGTTACCATATGACACATGATATAAGCGATTCTTTAGACAATCTAGGATTATGTTCCGCAAATTGGGAACCACATATTCGTGTGTAAAAGCTCAGAAAATGATCGAATAGAGATCTGAATATCCCTTTGGTAGTTGTTACAATATGACACATGATAAAAGCGCTTCTTTAGACAATCTGGGATTATGTTCCATTTTAGGGTTTCTTCATCACCTATAACAATGTCGATAAACGTTGATAGGAACACGCCACTTAAATCTCAATTATGTCTCATTGAATTATGACAATACTGACAGGGGTGCTGGTCTTTTCTCCCACTGTGCAAACTTGAAGAATCTCATCATAACACATTGTAGCCTGGTGGGCTTGAATGATTTTAATATATTTCATCTTGGACTATCTAGTCTAACACTTGAAAATGGATATGATCGTGTCAAGATCTTTATCTATCATGTCATCGACCAACTGCTCGAAATTCCTTTTGTTTCCTAAAACTTGAAATTGGATATGATCGTGTCAATAACTTTATTTATCATGTTATCGACCAACTTGTTACACCCCGATATTTCCACGTATTACCGGTGGGCCCGATGGGTAGTATCTTGACGTAGTTGATATCATCATAGTCAAGTAATCACAGTTTAATGCACAGCGGAAGTCTTGAAAGTAAAATATTAATACAAACCGAAACGCAAGGTATAATAAAATATTATACAAACGGTTGTATGTGGATCCACAGGCGGATCTAAAATATAAAGTAAAATATTGTTCGACAGACTTTAAACACTAAGAACTTGCAAGATTCTTTACTAGTGCCCAGGAGCTTCGCTTAGCACCTGCCACTTAGTCTTTTTGAAAAATACGTTAGTTTACACTGGTAAATACAATTATCTGACTCTTTTTTAAAACATTTATAAAAATTGATTTGAATGCACAAGGCACAAATATTTTATAACTTGGGATAATTATATAAAATAATCTTGTATACAGATTTACATGTTTGTCGTACGTTCAGGGCCCGGGTTAGAAGCCGAGACAAGATTAATAGACACACCACTAGTATAAGCCCACAAGAAGTTTCCTCACGAGTGAGATACCGTTTTACATACGCAACTGTCAGGTGTATGCCTACACCCCGTGCTTAAGTCATGGTCATTTCAAATGAATGAGCCGAGGATATCCAGGACACGGTCATATTAACCCCCAAATGCTTTGTATCAAACATAACAGATTAAAACGAGTTATCTCAATGATTTAACCACTAATCGATTAAATATTCAATACCCGACCAAGTGGTAATAATTTACCGTATCCCAAGCCCGTATAAGGGAAAATAAGTTAAAAGTATTTACCTAAGCTAAAATGTAAATTATACTCAGCCGTATATTCTAATCAGCAAGTGTAGGTAGCTTTTATTGGGCTCCTAATCTGGAACGAAGGTTTTAATAACCTATTAGATTCCTAACGGGTCGTATTTAAGTTGTAACTTAGACCGGTTAGTTATAAAGAAAAGTTTACGGTACGAAACGCGAGATTAAGCGATGACCGGATTGGAATGTGATTTAGACCCAACAAGTATGAAGACTTGTATAAAATGGGTAAACTAAATACATTCTGGATTTTGAAAAAAAAAATGATAAGCTTTGACCCGTTTCGGTTAATTTATGCAAACTAGTTACATAAACCGTACCGAACGCGTATAAGCATAACGGGTGACCGGATGAGTCAAGTACAAGTTCCATAAGTTATTATGCTTAAAATATGTTGTGATATCAGTAGGATATCTTCAATTATGCCCAAAATGAATTTAAAATCAATTTAAGCCCCGTATGGGTATTTTGGTCATTTTAAAGTTTATAAAAGAGGTTAAATAGCAAACTGAGGTTCTGGTCTAAAATAATCAGTAAAAATAATTATTTTATCATGTTACATCAGTAAAATATCATACATATGTGAAGGTCACCATTTATGGCCAAACTATGCACCGGAGGGGCATTTTGGTCATTTCACATATGTTTTAAGGACCAAGTTGGAAATCTGAGTTCAAGGCTTATACTTACTGTTATGATATTAAAATTTATTTAAGAAATCAGTAAGTATCATTTCCTAGGTGCTAAATATGGTTTAAACCATACTATGCACCTAATTCGCATAAAAGTCGGTATTTGACGATATTTGGATGTTTATAAAATTCTGAGATTTTTATCAGTCTTGAATGCTTAAAATATCCTATTTAATATATAACATCAGTAGGAAAAGGTTTGGCATGTAAAGATGTGTAAAACTCATTTTATTAATGAAAAGGGCATTATCGTCAATTACCGAGTTCATGCAAGAACTCTATGTTATGGTCAGTATAAAATTTGACAAAAATTTTCAAAATTCCTTAAAAATTATATCAAAATAGTAGGTGATGAGTTTGGTGCCAAAATTTGGGTTTAAATATGGTTTATGCTAAAAATGGCATTTAATTAACAAAAAGTTTCATTTTACGCTTTCTTGCATAACTTTTGTTTGGGACCAGAAATTGATGTCAAATTTTATGGACATACCTATATATCAGTAATAAAGCTTTTTGTCCTCTCACATTTTCAAAAATCTCATTTTTATAATATAAGGGCATAATAGTCGACTTTTAAGCAAATAACGGAACATGCAATGTACTATGATTTCTAAGGGACCATGAAGTATAACCTCATAGGGTTATTCTAACATATAACATGGTCACAAAGGAACCCTAAGGCATAACTAAACTAAGCTAATTCGGGTCAGAACTGAAAGTCAAAACAAAAGTCTACTTTTGCGACTTTCGGTTACGAACCGAGCCTAATACTTAGAATTGTCGGGTTGAACATGTCTAAACATGTTCTTCTATTATTTACCAAGTTATTTAAGTGATAAAACATATTTTATAGCTTATACATTATCAGTTATGAATTATTTTATAAAAACTGACTTGTTTGACTTTTCTGTTTATTACTTTGACCCGATAATTGACTAAGGAAACGTGATAATTAAGAGGTGCCCTTTTGAGGGATTAACACCTACTTAATTACCAACACATAGCCACTTCAAATTAGAATAATGGCTGGACCGTTAGTGATTAATCACAAAATCAAAGTGTCATTACGATATCTTTGACTTTCGGTCATGAAGCTAATAAAAACTTAACTACAGGAGCTAAGAACGCTTACAAGGGTCCTTAGCACGAAGATTAAACTTAAGAGAGCTTCCTTAATGCCTAGGATGTTCCAGAGAATGCTCTAAAGCTTGAGCAATTGAGATAGTATGAAATTTGAATTATGCAAGTGAGAATGCTGCCCAAATGCACCTATTTATAGTGAATTAGAGCATGTCCAGATCATCCCAGGTGTTATATGTTGTTTCCAGATGATTACACGTGTCTCTAGTGGTTTTAGATACCATCAAACAGTCCATTGTTTCGAATTAAGAGTGTAAAAAGCTGAAATGGGTGAAGAATTGCGCTGGACCTGCACATGTGCATGTATTCTGCCAATTTTAGGTCGTCGCGTCGCGTGATGGCACCCCCTGATCAGGGTCGCGCAGTGCGAGCCCATGGGTATCCAGCCAATAAGTTTTGAAGCTTGACAAGTTTGGCCCCTGAACCTTCTAATTCCTAGAAACCTTTATTTAAAGCACATTTAACCCTAAATGTTAGAATATGAATGATCTTAAGGTTATAATCAAACTTCGTTAGGTCTGGTTTTGTTAAACGATAACCGAAAACACTAGTTTCACCATGTTGACGCTTTTAACCCTTCATTCACGAAAGTTAACGTATTTAATATCAAACGATATCGAAACCTCGTGAATTTTTCGTCACTTGTTCTTGAAAGTATAATCATTCGTTACAAAGCCCCAAGTTTGATAAAAGGTCACTCAGAGGTAGTAATTTAACATGTTGACATGTTTAACCCCCGTGTCTTGTAAACTTTCATTTTCTTTCACAAACGGCTTCATACGTTTCACAATTTATTCGTTTAAGAGTATAAACGTCGTGTAGAGTTGTTGAAAGGCATAATTTTTTAAAGTTGATACTTTGAACCCTTCCACATATATCTTTTCCTTGTTTGTCAGTTTTGTCCCTCGAAATCAATTTATTACGTGTTTAGAGTTCATGACAAGTGTCTTTATTATATTGGACATGATTTTGCGAGGTGTTACACAACTGCTCAAAATCCCTTTCGTTTCTTGGGTTCGCATTCGACACAAGACACCAAAAAATAAACTTAAAAAAATCAGTGCCTTGATACGCATCGTATAGGCCTATACGATGCGTATCAAGCCCACCGCCAGACATAACCTGCACCTGTCAGGCTACCATGTCTTTTACTTTATTTTAATACGCATCATATAGGCCTATACAATGCGTATTGAATTGGAAAAGTGTGCAGATAGACATGGGGTGTGCCATTAGAAAACCCCATATGTATAGGAAAAATTAAAAAATATATTTTTTTTATCAAAAAAATTATAAAAATATGGGCTGAGACAGCAGATGCTAAGTCGATGCTTTTGGACACTGAATATCATTAAAATATAAAAACAAAGGTGGCATACATAAAGAATCAATCATTTCAAATGACGACACCTAGTCACTTGACAGTTGAAACTAGAGCTGTCTAAAAAACTCGCGGCTCAGAGCTCGCTCGGATTTAGCTCGGGAAAAGCTCGCTCGATATGGCTCGTCGGTTAGAAAGTGAGTCTTGCTCGGCTCGGCTCGTAACGAGCCGAATTGGCTCAGTTTGGCTCACATACCAGCTCGGCTTGGCTTAGCTCGGATTATTTTATTTTTTATATACATTATAATATATCACAAAAAACTGATTATTATTTACATGTTATTAGGAGTGTAATTTGATATCTATACCATATTTAAAGGTTGATTACTATGCTAATAAACTTATATTGTATTTCGTTGAAATTAAGAACATATTTTGTGTTATTAAACTTGATTTTGGCTTGTAATATATTAGGTTGAGATTATTTTAGATATGTTCTTTTGAATTATTGAATAATATTTTAAATTACTGAATTTTGATAGCTATGTATTAATTTTTCTTTTCAAAATCGAGGCAAACTAAACTGAGCCGAGCCTGAGCTTAGATTTCCAGCTCAGTTTCAAATCTGAGCCGAGCTAAGGCAGCTCGGTTTATAATCGAGCCAAACCCGAGTTTTACCCTTGCTCAGCTCAGTTCGACTCATGAACAACCCTAGTTGCTAGTTGAAACAGGTGGTCGATCCATTTATATCAGTCGGCCATGCCACATTGCTATATCGGCTGAATTAGTCGTATGAGTGGTTTCTTTATGGCCCCCACTTAAGTTTTTCATTATTTTCAGGAGTTTTTTTCCCAAAGTAGTGTCGATGGAAAAAGTATTTACCAAAATGGTGTTGCTAGAAAACTATTTACCAAAGTGATTTTTTTTGAATATTTATTTGTTTCTTACTCCTTATCCTATTGGATGGCTCCCAATTGTTTAAAATTTGTTAAATAGTTATTAATTAGTGATTTAATCACGGTGGTTCTTTAAACCTGTAACTTGTATTTTTATGAATCTTAAAATAAGCTCTTTTTTATGAAAACCACCGGGAAAAAAATGCTATTGGCATTATGGGATATTCTAATAATTTACGTAATATGTTGTTTAATAAATTAAAATTTTACTTAAATATACAAACAATCAATTTATATTTCTTTTAGTTATTTTTTACATAAATAACAAAATATAGTATTTTCTAGTTAATGATTCATATAAATTGATTCGAGTATCCATATATATATACGGATACTCGAATCAATTTATATGAATATGGATACTCGAATCAATTTATATGAATCATTAACTAGAAAATACTATATTTTGTTATTTATGTAAAAAATAACTAAAAGAAATATAAATTGATTGTTTGTATATTTAAGTAAAATTTTAATTTATTAAACAACATATTACGTAAATTATTAGAATATCCCATATATATATATGCTAATTATAATAAGAAAACCCACTCCAGATGAGAAAACCCAAGAAACCCACATGTGTGGCTAGGATTCAGCCACGTCACATATGCATAAAGATGAAGAGAGGGGTATTTACGTCAATTTACCCATAGCCTGAAAATGTAACAGGTCTTCCTTTTTGATAATGATGACAACTTTTGTACATTTTCTCTCTCTAGAATTTATAAGAGCAACATTTAAAAAAAAACCCATCAGACCTCATTCATCTCAATTAACACTACCTCTCTCCTCATTCATCTCTCTCCTCTACCAAAAAACCCACCACTACTTTGTTCAGATCAAAGAAATTCGAAACAAACCCACCACCCATGGAGAAGCTTTTGTGCTGACATCCCCTTAACCTTCATCACCCTCACACTTCTCTACATCATCCCACACACTTCTCTCTCTCTCTCTCTCTCTCTCTCTCTCTCTCTCTAGATAACCATTTTCCAGATCTAAGATCTGAAATAAAAAAAAATATTTTTCTTATCAAAATCCTTCATAATCAACCACCAAAACTCTAGATGCTCCGAACAAAAAAGATGATCCGAATAAAAAAAGATGCTCCAGATGCTCCGGTTGAAGATGCTCCAGATGCTCCGGTTGAAGATGCTCTGGGAAGATGGTACCATATCCAAAAGATGCTCCAGATCCGGTTGAAGATGTTCGATGATGTTTCAGATGACGGTTCGATGTTGAAGATGATCCAAAAGATGTTTGATGTTGAACATGATGTTCCAGATCTATAAGATCCTCCAGATCCATAAGTATGTTTGTGTTTTTGTAGATCTTCATTTTTTTGTGTTTTGTAGATCTTCACTTTTTTGTAATTTTCAGATTTGAAATTTTTTTGTGTTCCAGATCTAAAAGGTCATCCAGATTTGCAATTTTCAGATTTGCAATTTTTTGTGTTTTGTAGATCTTCATTTTGTTGTGTTTTGTAGATTTGCAACTTTTTTTATTTTCTTGTTTAAGAATATTAATGTTATTAAGTTCTTGTTTTCTGGATATGTTGTTTTTTTTATTACTGATTTTATGGTTGAATCTAAAAAATCTAGTGTTGTTGGATGTAACAATTCTTTGCATCTTAGTTACGAAATGTAACAATCAAAGAAAAAAATGCATGTTACATTTTTTCGTGCTACATAAATAATGCATGTTACTAAAAATAAAGTGCATTGTTACACTTTTTTCGTGTTACATAAATAATGCCAGTTACGTTTTTTGTGTTACATAAATAATGCCCGTTACATTTTTTGTAACAATCAAAGCAAAACTGTCTGTTACATTTTTTTGTGTTACATAAAAAATGTAACAATCAAAGAAAAAATGCATGTTACATTTTTTGTGTTACAGAAATAATGTAAAAATTATATGTTACGTTTCTATGTAACATTTGATCATAGAAAAATTATATGTTACGTTTCTATGTAACACATGTAACAAAACCAAAAAAAAAAATGTTACAAAAATATATTGTCATATGCACATGTAACAAAACCAAAAAAAAGTATACGAGCAAAAAAGAATATTGAAAGGTAGTTGGTATATCATATTTGGAGAAAAAAGAAGTGTAATGATGAATATTGATGTGAGGGTTTCTTACAACATGCAGACTTTTGTCTGATTGTAAGAGAAATTATGTTAGTGTTCCCTTCAGTACATGAAATATATTAAAAAATTGAGACAAAAGGACACAAAAGCATCTGATGGGCAAAAGTGAATCCTAGCCATCCATCAAGTATGATCAATGGTTGTTATTGGGTTTTCAGGGTTTATTCAACTCAAGTGGGTTTTCAATTTATCCTTGCCCTATATATATATAGGGTAAGGTTCTAGAGTGAACACAAGGTTGAGAGTGAACTGTGTAAACTAATCTGGGCCATTGGATTACATAATCTGGAGATTTTTAAACAATTGCAAGATTGTAATTATAATGTTGTAACTTCCCTTTAAAATAATTGATAGAAGAGTATTTGCGTCTTTTGTAAATTGCATTTATTAAACAATATAATCAAAATCCCTAAAATCTTGCTAGTTTCCGTATATCCAAGATACACAGCTATTAATGTATACACATTTGTACAGTTTCGCTAGTATCAGTATATACAAGATACACAAATGTTAGTTTATACACATGTGTATAGTCTTGCTAACTATCAGTTTATACAAGATACACAATTGTTAGTTTATACACATGTGTATAGTCTCGCTAACTATCAGTTTATACAAGATACACACCTGTTAGTTTATACACATGTGTACAGACTTTTATACATTTGTATATTATATTCAGAAATGGTTACGTATGTACATATTAACAATATATAGTATATTATGCATGCACACGAGAAGATTCATATAAAAATTATGAAGTTAATGAAAACGAAACAAGTCACATTTATGCAAAACTAAATAACTTCATCACATATTTAAAAATAAGTTAATGCCTAAAAATAATTACAATTTCAATCTCAAAGAATTTTTTCAATTTTTATTAAAAATTATAGAAAGTTAAAAATAATATATTATGGTATCTATATATACGGATAATAAAAGAAAAATAATAACCAATTTAAAATTAAAACAAAATTTATGGATAAAGAAATGAGTGCTACGAATATTTGGAAATTAAATAATTTCTAAACAGAATATTTCAAAAAAAAAAACATATGAAAAAATTAATAGTTTTGTTTTTATCATCCTTGAGTGACAAGAGTACCTGCAATATTCATTAATCAACTTCAACATATGAGCTGAAGATTTAGAATGATAATGTCGTAATTCATGATGGTCTACCAAAATTCAAAGCCTTTCAATCTCTTATTATTAAAATAATAGAGAAATAATTAAAAATGAGATAGAAAGAGAGAGAGTGAGTTAAAAGATAAGAAAATTAAGTGATTTTAATTAAACATACTTGACTAATATCAATCTTACCCTTTTAATCTAAAAAATAATCAAGGGCCAAGATTAGCTCACTCACAAGAAGTTGTTCACTCTTGAACCTAGTCATATATATATATATATGGAGCCGCTAAAATGAAAACCACCTCCAGTTGTAAGAACCGTGAGAACCACTCTCAACCAATCAGAAAAAGGGTATTTTAGTCATTTACCCCAAATGTCTAATCTTCCCTCTCTCTCTTTATTTAATGTCCCTGACATCTCCAATTTACTATATTCTCTCTCATCTCCCATTTACTCTCTCCTCTCTCATCTACCATTTTAGATCTAGTTTCCCTTTCTCCCTATCGTTTGAAGATTGGCGAACCCCATGGAGGTGCTGGCAAACCGGCGGCTGCCGGCGATGAAACTTCCGACAGTGGAGCCGGTGATGAAACCTCCGGCAGTGGACCCGCTAGATTTCCGGTCAGAACATCGCCGACAATGGAGCCGGTGATGAAAACTCCGGGTCGGGGGGTGTTTGGGTGTGTCCTCTGGTCGGAACATCGCCGACAATCGCCGCTGGAATCCGGCGAGTTTGCTTGAAGGGGGTCGAGAGGGAGTGGGAGTGTGCTGTACATGAAGATGAGGATTTTTTGGGGTGTTTTCTGGTATTCCGGCGCCTGAATCTGGCCGGCGACCAGACGTGCAGGAAGAGAAGAGGGAGTAAGTTCTTTGATTTGTTGATTTTTATCAGGATTTGATGAACTCTGTGGGTTTGATATGGTGATTTTTGATTAGTGAAGTATGTTCTTTGATTTTCTGATGATTTTTGATTTTCTGGTGAATTTTGGCATGTTGTCTTGATTTTCTGGTGATTTTTTATCAGTGAACTATGTGGGTTCCTTGAATATGTGGGTATTTGATTCTGATGGTTTTTTGAATCTGATGGTTTTTTGATATGTTAGGGGTTTTGATTTTGTGTTCTTTGAATCTGTGGGTTTTGATGGCATGTTGTCTTGATTTTCTGGTGATTTTTTATCAGTGAACTATGTGGGTTCCTTGAATATGTGGGTATTTGATTCTGATGGTTTTTTGAATCTGATGGTTTTTTGATATGTTAGGGGTTTTGATTTTGTGTTCTTTGAATCTGTGGGTTTTGATACGATCGATTGGGTGGCGATGATGCAAAAAAAAAAAAAAAAAAAAAAAAAAAAAAAACGTAGATTTTGATGACGATGACGCGACAAGGACGGCGGAGAGTAGGTTTTTTGAACCTCTAACCCCACTTTTGCAGCCTTTTGATTATCGGGGGATAATCTGAGCCAAACCCCCTTTTTTTCGAGATACACTTTGTTTTCATGTTGTTGGTTTTTTATTTTCCCCCCTAGTCGATGATGATAACAATATATCTGAGACACCTCCCGAGTTTGAGATATCTGGGTGCGTTCGTTTTTGCGTAAAAAAGTTTTTGTAAAAAAAAAAAGTTAAACCGTAAACTTTTTAACGTAAAACGTAAAAACGTAAAACGTAAAAAGTTTTACGTAAAACGTAAAATTTTTAACGTAAAACGTAAAATTTTTTACGTAAAACATAAAACGTAAAAAGTTTAACGTAAAACTTAAAACGTAAAAAGTTTAACGTAAAACGTAAAAAGTTTTACGTAAAACGAAAAACGTAAAAAGTTTTACGTAAAACGTAAAAAGTTTTAGGTAAAACGTAAATTTTTTAACGTAAAACGTAAAAAGTTTTACGTAAAACGTAAAAAGTTTTAGGTACAACGTAAAAAGCTTTAGGTAAAACGTAAAATTTTTAACGTAAAAAACTCACTACACCACCACCCAAAACCTAAACATCCACCCCCTACCCCACCACCACCAAAAACCTAAACTCTCTCCCCCCCCCCCCCCCCCCCCGCGCAAAAAAAAAAAAAAAACCCTAAAAACCAAAAAAACAACTAAGCACCTACCACCACACAAAAACCTAACCCTTTTATACGGTACTAATAAATATATTTGAGTGGTTTTTTTTATAGTGAGTTTTTTTGGAGCCTTTGTACCCTTCTTACAATTAGGAGCCTTTGTATTTGATCCTAATCCTTGACGGATATAGTCTGGTTTTTTTGTTTTATTTTAAACTAAACCAGTGTAACAACTACTTTTTATATTATATACACAAATACTAACAAATTACTAGTATTGGTATCACAACATAACTCGAAACTTATACTTTGGTTACAAATTACACAAATTAATGGCAAAGCGTATCATAAACAAACTTTAAAAGTGTTACGTGTTGTGACAAGAATAATAATGGTAGTGGTTGGCATATTTCATCACTCACCACTTTTAATGTTTCTTTTATTTGGTGATAGATCCAATTCATCAAATTATACATACATTTCACTAAAAAACAACTTCTATATCAATATATTTCCACTAAAAACAAATATTTTTTCTCTCTCCTTTTCAATTAAATAATATTATCATCACATTTTTCTCTTTCCTTCACTCACGACCACTTTCAATATATATTAAAAAAATTATACTGGGTGAACAGTGTCCCCCCAAATATACATATAAACAGTAACATTTTCTCTCTCCTCCACTCACAACCACTTTTTTACCCTTTACAATATAAAAACTCACCCTCACAAGTTTTGATGGATTGGATGAGAATGCTATTACTTTTCTTACTCAAATCCATTCTTTTCTCTTATGAATTATTGTGGTTTGTTCACCTCCTCATGATGCCAAAAATTAATAAATCTAAATAGGGCATAATAACAACAATGTCTAAATAGGGTCTACCAACCCATGATTTGTAATTTGCTCTAACAATATATATAATAGCCATACGTTATTTCAAAAAAAAAAAAAAATACAACATTTTATGTCTTAACCCCCAATTAAGCAAAATAATTAACAATGTGATTTCTCAACCAGTTCAAATTCATCTTGTATAACGTTGTAAATATCGTATAAGATATTTAAATTCTCTAACAGATTCGTATTTTGCTATCACCTTAAATTTCTTTCGGTCTTTCAAAAGTGAAATAAAAATACTTCATCAACAAAGTTATCTTTGAAAGTCGGAACAAAATTCTATTTTCCTTCACTTTTATAGCTTTCAGTTATTCTCGAACATATTCTAGCAGCTCGCGCCTCCTTCAAATAAATAATCTAACATGCAATCTTAAGACTGTCATCGTTATTGTAATCACCACCATCATCCCTATGATACAGCTATGCAAGTACCATGAATCTTTGCATGCCAACACATAAACAACGAGAATTTATTATTAGGGTGGAGATACAATAGGAAGTTTATTTGGCTAGGAAGGCTAGGAAGTGATCTTGACCATCCATTTAGTTAATCAATGGCTAAAATTAAATGAATGAAATTGAAGCAAAAAAAAAATAGGCGCGTGGGTTTGTTAGGGGCATTCTAGTCAATCCAGCACAATAGTTTCTCTCTCCTCCAATTTCCCCCCATTTTTTAAAAGTTAATAACTTTTTCATACGACATTATTTTTTTTATAAAAATTGCACAAAAAAAACGAGCGTTTTTTTATCTTTAAAACGAGCATACTATTGCTATATTTTCGATTTTTTTTTTGAAAACCCAGTTGCGTAAAACGCAATGGAGAAAACCCAGTCGCTTAAAACGCAATGAAAAAAAAAAACGTAAAAAATGACTTTTTCTAAAACGCAACGCACCAAAAACACAAAGAAATGTCTTATTTCTAAAACGCAATAGACTGAATGTGTTTTACCTAAAACGCAATGCACCCAAAACACTTAAAAATGTCTTATTTCTAAAACGCAATGGCCAGAAAACACTTAAAAATGTCTTATTTCTAAAACGCAATGGCCAGAAAACACTTAAAAATGTCTTATTTCTAAAACGCAATGCTTAGAAAACACATAAAAATGTCTTATTTCTAAAACGCAATGGCCTAAAAACACAAAAGAAACTGTTCTCTCTAAAACGCAATGAACTGAATACACATAATAATGTGTTTACCTAAAACGCAATTGGTAAAAACACTTCAAAAATGTTTTATTTCTAAAACGCAATGACCAGAAACTGTTGTTCACAGAACCAGAAACTGTCTAAAATGGAATGACCAGAAACTGTTGTTCACAGAACCAGAAACTGTTGTTCACAGAACCAGAATCTAACTAAAACGCAATGACCAGAACCTGTTGTTTACAGAACCAGAAACACTGTCTACGAATTCAGTTTTCCAGAGGCAATTACAGAAAATTAATTTTTCTGATACATTTTTATTACAACCATTTAATCGGAAAAAAAAAATTCCGAGCTCTACATCCTATTTATAGTGGTGTTCCCACCCTTCTTTCTTGAGTTTGTTTTACATTCAATCGTAAGCTTAAACTTTTCATTCTTATCTTTCTTTCTTATATTGATCCGATCCTTTAAGAATCGTTCGACCCCTTTTTACTAGCTTGACCGGACATAAGTGAGATGATTCTCGTGTTCTTCTCGAGCTTCGGTCAGTACATGACCATCCCTTAATATATCATTTCCATTTGTTCGTTCACCGTATTTGGTGTTAATTCACCTACGTTCTCTAACATGTGTCATACTAATGAGTATCCTATATTACACGTATTTCTTACGTAATACTTCCAGCATTTGTAAGTAATTATTATTTACTGACTTCTACAATATAACCTTTTAAGATCAACCACCACCCAGTACTTGAATCAACTGACAAGATTTCCATTCTTACATATTATCACATTAGTAACATCGTTAGCTTATGTGAGCATACATACAACCATGGTTGTAAAACAAGGTTTCCAAGGCCGAGTAGTCGCTACAAGGTAGGCTGCCGAGGCGACTTTCTTCAACTCCGACTAATTACTCGGAATCGATCAAATGCAGTCAACATTTTCCAAAATCGGATCTAGTAGGTCAACTCGGGCCGAATTTTACTTAAAATAAAATAAAACATAATTTCTATGCCTATCATATTAAAGAATGAATATCGATTTCACGTATTTTGTTATAAATATTAGTAAATTTATGGTATTTGACATATATTTAATTTCTGAAAACTAATTTCTTTATAATTTGGCATCTCCGAGTACTCCCCGTGTACTCTCCGGCTAGGACGAGTACTCTCAACTCCTCGGTCGACCGACTAGGAAGCGCCTAACGACTTTTACAACCATGCATACAACTATTCATTTTTCTTTTATTCATACGTTAATTGACTTTCGTTAGTCAAATTTCGTATAAACGAGACTTTTATTATTAATTATCTCACTTCCAATCCATACAACTAAACTATCGTCAAGCATAACACGTAAATCACTTAATGCATAACACATTAACTCTTTACTTTAACATTTGTGTCTTATGACCATTCCATGATATCCCTGTACTGTTGACTTTTAGATAGTCAACTGTCTTGCTTACACACTTCAAACTTTTGAACATGTAATCATCTAAATATGATAGACCGTAATAGTAATATTCTACGTATTCATACATACAATCTACGTAATCCTCCAAACAATACACATATATACATTCACTTTCATGTACTTTCACATGCTAATGCTTCATGATTCTACAAACAGTAAATATCATTCAAGTTAACTATATCACATAATTCCAACGTATCCTTTATTAATAAGCTCGTATGATTCGCATTTAGCACATATTCGCCTCTTAATCATAACAAGGCAAATCATTAAATACACATAAGCATCACACCATTCAAGTACAAGGTACAAGCCTCTAATGCATAATTCTGATCAAAGCATACATTCATCCGAATTTTCATACGAATTCCATTTAACTCACATTCTTCAATTTGTTTTCACCACTATTCTCATCATTTTTATCTTCATTTATTAACAATTCCGGTTCCTTCACATATCCAAGTACTTTAGTCTGTATTTACTTCCTTCATTATTCATTACCATACGTTTCCAACTCCACTTTATACATTCGTCATTCATTTCATGCCATTCCATACGTTACATTCGACTTTTATAAATTTTACTTTATCACCAACGATCTACATAACTTTACATAGCTTATTATATCTTCTAATAACTTGACAGGAACATAAAACGGGCATTTCTGAGAAGTATGGGAACTTAAATTATAACTCATAAGCTTTCAATTCATCATAGTTCATTAGTCCGTATTTACTTCATTCGCATTCTTACATTTTATACTCTACTCACTTTTTAAACTTTTAGCATTCATTCGTGTCATTCGACACATTACCTTCGACCTTTACAAATTTCTTTCCATCGTAACCGCTAATTGTGGTTACTTACATCTTATTAGGCCTTATGTGGACCCTACATAATCATTAGATAGGCTTTCGGACAACTCGGGAACTCGAAACGCGAAAATAGTACAAAAATAAAGATTTTCAGCGGATTGAAATTCCGCTAGCCATCGGCAACGGCCTTACACCCGTCGGCGACGGGTCCTGGAATGTGGCGTCGGCCACTTTTGCCCGTCGGCAGACCAATAGGGCGTCGGGACCAAGGGGGGCGTCGGCGACGGCCTCCCGTTTGCTGAAACGCTGCTGAACTTCTTATGACTGTTCCGACCACTTCCCAGGTCCGTTTTCAGCCACACGGGTCCAGGGACTTCTTTATTTTACCCTCCTTATTACTTCTTAGCATACATAACTTAAAAACTTATACTGTAACACACTGTACACACTTATAATAAACAAAAACTTAAATTTTACCTCATTGGCGATCTTGGAGCGAGCACACTTTCGAATGAGCCGTCAGTTTGAGTTCAAGCATCACGTTAAATGCTCGAATCCCTCAAACCTGGGCTCTGATACCAACTTGTTATACCCGCTTTTGCTTCTAATAAAATGACGACCAAAGGACAACAGAAACATAAACTTTTTTTTTTAAAAAGCGTCCAAACTTTTCTTAATTTATCGTAAAGATATCAATAACATTTGTGTGCTAATCTAACAAAATTTGGGCATGACCCGTCCGTAAGACGAGTGTATCCCTGTTTTAACCATCATCAAACAAGCAAGTTTACGACCCGTTCGACTAGACACGACTAAAGACCATACATCAAGTGTTAAAAAGTGTAACTACTAACAATGTTATACAAAAACAAGCATTTGACCCAAAACATTGATACGTAATAGCGGAAGCGCTTGATGATCATAAAGTGTGCATATGCTCGCTCCAAATTGCCAAGTCGCCTAAATTGAGGAGTTACCTACATTCGACATAACAAATAAGTTAGTATTTCGACACTAACAATTCTAGGTAATAAACCCATTTGCTTCTTTATCGGATTAACATCATTCAATTACTTTGCTAACCGTTAAACAGTTCATTACATGCTTGCCTCAAAGTAGAGGCTAAACATACATTGCTTAACATACCCGTTAAGAACGGATACTAGCATCATTACATCACCTTCATTCGATTTATTCATAACGAACAATCATAGTCATTACATTCTTACATCATACTCCGATCCGAGAAGACGGATCGAGTAGACTTTCATCCATTACATACTTAACTTCCCATACCCGGTTCAACTAAAAGAACCGGATATGATGCGTCATCTTTCGTATTTTAATCATTCGTTTATGACGGATTGTACCTTTACTTTCAACGACCATAGAATTCAATTCTCACAACTTTGACATAACAACACGATACAATTAAAATTATTTTACATATGACAACATCATAAATATAGAAATGTGGTGTACACTAACGTACCTCGATCTTGTGAGTCTCCCGTTCCCTTAGTGTTTGAGCCTTCTTCTTTCACGCCTACATTAATGCATTCATTCATTTAGCCCAACACTTTCATTCATTACTTACAAGATTATCTCTTTCACATATCCATTACATTCCTTAACATATTTCATTAAGTAATTAAGACCTCATATTTCACCCAATAATCACAATACTTATCATTCAAGCATTTAGTCGAACATGTGGTGTGCGTACAACACATTTAGCATTATGTACAATGATTTTATGCATAACTTACTAGTTTTACATTCCATTGATCAATTTAACTTCATATCACATAGCTTCACAATCAACATTCAAATTTAACTAATAAAACTCTAGTGTTTATGAAATCATACTTCAATTTCTCAAAATTTCCCACTATCCTATAATCATTTGTTTCATCTTACTTCTAACATAAAAATGGGTTTTACTCAAATCATTCAATGTTTTCAATTTCATACAAGATTCTCTTCCTACAAGATGGTACTAATTCATCTTCAATCTAATTTCATACTACTTCACAATTTGCTCATCACCCACTAAGAAAAATGATAATCAAAACATGAAATCGACTTACCCTTCTTGTTGAATGGACTTAGATTAAGGAGTTTTTGGGTTCATGCAACTGATTCTTGAATTACAACACTTCAATTTTTGAGATTTCTTGAAGTAGGGTTTGAAGGAGATGGGTTTTTCTTTCCCCCTGCTCTTCACGCGACCCACACACACCCCATAAGTGGGTTTTGTTTTTCTTTTGTTAGTTTTATTAGGAGTTTTACATATTCAGCCCTCCTTTTATTCCTTTGTTGACATTTTACATATCTTTACTCTTTTCAAACCTTTTCCTTACTTTTACTAGACTTAACTATTTTAGTTAATCAATAATTTATTTATTTTTCATTTTTGGGGTGTTACAAAAAACGACACTACAAATGAGGGGAATAGTGACAGGCTGTTGTCTATGTCGCAACCCCGTCCCCTAACAACCCGGGAACGGGCGGCCGCGGCCAGTTTCGGTGGTATCCATGTGTTTATCATTTTGGCAGCGGAATCACATCAGGATCATAGTTAGGAAATATTTTATCAGAGTAAAATACCACACTTCCATAATATTAAACACGTGGGAATAATCCCAAGTTTTAAGTACACACATTTTCATAAGAATAAATCCTATTTTATTTAATAAAACATCTCTTTATTTTAGGTAACGTTATAGCCACTTTTCCAAGTCTTCAGTACTGTCCAGCTGGCTTCTATTTGGCTTTCACATTTTGTTACCTGAAACGCGTTTAAAAACATTTTGTCAGTGGAAAATACTGGTGAGTGAATCTCAGTTTAATCAAGTTAAGTAAAACCATTGTACAGTATTGAGGGCGGTCGTGCAATTACATTTGTTTCCATCTACTTAATTACCACCCACGGTACTGTCAACCCGACTTGTGGTCATGTTACTCCTCGCAAGGTAGTAACAAATTTCGTATACAAAACCCCAACATACCGATGATAATTGTAGAATACAAATACTCAATCACTGTTTAATATAGTATTAATTATGTGAGGTTTTGTAAAAACAATTTGCAAAAAAGAGATTACTCGCATTGTTGTCTTAGGTTTTTCCTTAAGGATTTCCTGGTGATTTTCTATAAATTACACAAATGCACACGCGTTAGTATAATAACCCAATATTTACATTAGTAATACCCTCCCCGAGACGACATTCAACGACTACGTCGGGCAGAACCACGACAGCCGTTACGGAACCCTGGATCAATCGGGCAGTGTATCTAATACGTAACCGGGGTTATGATACTTACAACGGGGCAGAACTTCATTAATTAAGGGGGTATAATACCCGAGAATAGCTTCTACTACGTAGAAATTCGAGAAAGAAAAGAAATTTGAACGGTTTGAACGAACTGCCGAATGCACCTATTTATAGTTGTGACTGTCGACCTTGTCGCGCCCCGCGTAGCCATTCTCCAAGGCCTTCGCGGCCCGCGAGGCCAGCTAGGGTAGGCCCTAGCTTGGCTGATTCGCCACTAGGCTTGACACGAGTGGTGACACGTGTCGTCATCGGGCTTCGCCTCGTAGACAAGCTGTCGCGACCCGCGTAGAAGACGACTAAGGTCTTCGAGCCCCGCGGTGACCCTTTAAATTTCGTTTTTATTTAATTTTTAATTATGTATGGATGTTTGGGCTCAGTTTTCACATACAGGGTATATATTGAGACATATAGGAATATTTTAAAATATATTAGGGTGTCGAAAATATTTAGGAGGGTTGTTATATCCTCCCCACCTTGTTTTAGAGCTCGTCCTCGAGATCTACTGGAACAAGTGTGGATATTTCCTTTGCATTTCTGATTCAAGTTCCTATGTGTACTCTGGTCCTCTTTTGGAGTCCCATTTTACTTTGACTAGAACTAATCTCTTGTGCTTAAGGTTCTTAACTTTCCTGTCTTCAATCTATAGAGGTCTTTCTACAAATTTAAGTTGTTCATTTACCTCTATATCTTTAAGAGGTACCATCAGTGATTCATTAGCTAAGCATTTCTTAAGATTAGATACATGAAATACATCATGTATTCCTGCCATTTCCTCTGGCAGTTGTAGCTGATCGGCTACAGGTCCTATTTTTCTAATAATCTCAAAAGGTCCAACATACCTGGGGCTTAGCTTTCCCCTTTTTATGAATCTTACCACTCCTTTCCAAGGAGAGACTTTCAATAATACTTTATCTCCTACCTGAAATTCCAATGGCTTTCGTCTGTTATCAGCATAACTCTTTTGTCGATCACGTGCTGCTTTCAGTCGTTCCTTGACTTGAATAATCTTGTCTGTTGTTTCTTGTACTATCTCAGGTCCAGATAGTTGCTTTTCTCCAATTTCTGCCCAACAGACTGGCGTTCGGCACTTTTGTCCATAAAGTGCTTCGAATAGTGCAGCATTGATACTTGTGTGATAACTGTTATTATAAGAAAATTCTATCAATGGTAAGTGATCGTCCCAGTTGCCTCCGAAATCAATTACACAAGCTCTAAGCATGTCTTCCATTGTCTAAATTGTCCTTTCGCTTTGTCCGTCCGTTTGAGGATGATAAGTTGTGCTTAGATTCAACTTGGTTCCCATTGCTTTTTGAAAACTTGTCCAAAAATGAGAGGTAAAACGACTATCTCTGTCAGAAACAATTGATAAGGGAATTCCATGTAATGAAACTATTTCATTGACATACAACTTAGCTAACTGTTCCATACTGAAAGTTTCCTTCATTGGTAGGAAGTGAGCTGACTTAGTTAGCCTGTCGACAATCACCCAAATTGTATCATTACCTTTTCTTGTTTTGGGTAATTTAGTAACAAAATCCATGGTTATCAATTTCCATTTCCATACTGGCATTTCTAACTGCTGCAATAAACCTGAGGGTTTCTGGTGTTCAGCTTTGACTTGTGAACATGTTAAACATTTTGCAACATATGCTGCTATATCCTTTTTCATTCCTATCCACCAAAAATTCTTTCTTAAGTCCTGATACATGTTATCACTTCCAGGATGCATCGTATACTTAGACTTACGGGCTTCTTCTAATATACGGTGGCGTAGGTTTCCTAATTTAGGTATCCACATTCTTTTCTTATGGAATCTCCAAATTCCATTTGTTCCTTGTTCCAACTCTTTAATCATTCATTTTAACTTTTCAGTATCGTCCTTGATTACTAAATCTTTTGCCTTTTTGTTCATTTAAATCTACTTGTAGATTTAATTTAAGAGCACGTACTCTTTTTGGCTTTTCATGATGCTTTCAACTTAAAGCATCAGCTACTACATTTGCCTTTCCTGCATGGTACTGGATATTGCAACCATAATCACTAAGTATTTTCATCCAGCGTCTTTGTCTCATATTCAATTCCTTTTGCCAAAAAACATACCTTAAACTCTTATGGTCGGTGAAAATGGTAAACTTACTACCGTAAAGGTAATGTCTCCAAATTTTAAGGGCAAAAATTATAGCTCCTAATTCTAGATCATGGGTTGAATAATTATCTTCATGATTCTTAAGTTGTCTAAAGGTGTAAGCTATAACATTTTGACGTTGCATCAATACACATCCATAACCTAACTTAGAAGCGTCACAATAGACTACAAAGTCTTCAGTTCCTTCTGGTAACGCTAGTATGGGTGCGTTGGTTAGTCTTTGCTTAAGAATTCTAAAAGCTTCTTCTTGTTTTGGTCCCCAATCAAACTTAACAGATTTACAGGTTAGCTTAGTTAAGGGAATGGCTATTCTAGTGTAACACCCCAAAAACGGGTTTTGGTATTCAAACCACGTTAATAGTAAAGACGGGTAAAATACCGTTAGTGGTAAAAATTAACCCGTGTCACACCCCTATTTTCCACGTGTTACCGGTGGGCCCGGTGGGGAATATCGTGACGTAGTTGATATCATCATAGTCAAATAACACAATATATGTGAATGCACAGCGGAAGCAAAAGATAAATTATATTACAATCCGAATATAAAGTAATATCCAGTATTACAACGGAAAGTAAAGGATCCACAGGCGGATCTTAAAACATAAACTTTGATCAACAGACTTTAGACGCCTAGAACTTGCAAGATTCCTTATTAACGCCCTGAGCTTCCAGCCAATTACGTTCAGTACCTGTCACTTAACCTTTTTGGAAAATACGTCAGTTTTCACTGGTAAATACACTCAACCGACTCATTTGAAAAGGTTTAATAAAATTGATTTGAATGCACAAGGCACAAACTCTTTATAACTTGGGACAATTATAGTTATAATCTTGTATACAGATTTACATGTTCGTTATACGTTCAGGGCCCGATGTAGAAACCGAGTCAGATTAACAGACACGCCACAAGTATAGGCCCACAAGAGAGTGAGATACCGTTTTTCCTTAAACAACTGTCAGGTGTATGCCTACACCCCGTGTATAAGGCGTGGTCATTTTATAACACAATGATGTCAAGGATATCCGGGACATGGTCATTAACCCTTAAAGGTCTTTATTTCAAACAATACAGATTAAACCGGGTTACCTCAATAATTTAACCATAATAAGATTAAATATTCAATACCCGACCAAACGGTATTATTATAATACCGTATCCCAAGCCCGTATAGGGAAAATAAGTTAAGAGTATTTACCTGAGCTAGCTCCTGACTTAAATAGCAAGAATTTAATAACTCAGCCGTATTCACTTAAGTAAGCGTAGGTACCATTTACCAGAAGGCTCTAGTCTGGAATGATGGTATAAATAACCAATTAGAATGCTAACGGGTCTTTAATTAAGCCTAAGCTTAGACCGGTTAGTCTTACAGAAAGATACGGTTCAAACGCATGATAAGGCGAAGACCGGATTAGAATGTGGTTTTGACCCGACAAGTTTGAAGACTTGTATAATATGGGTAATCTAAACACATTCTGGATTTTGAGACAAAAAGGATATGGTTTGACCCGTTTCGGCTAATATATGCAAACTAGTTACATACGCCGATCCGAACGCGAAAAGTGCGTAACGAGTAACCAAATGAGTCATATGCAAGTTTCCTAAGTTATTATGCTTTAATTATGTTGTGACATCAGAAAGATATCTTATATTATGCCCAAAACGGATTTAGACTCACATTACACCCCATAGGGGTATTTTGGTCATTAAGAAGGTTATAAAAGAGTTTAAATATGAACCTGAGTTTCGGGTCTGATGAAATCAGTAAAATTACTCAATTTACTAGGTTATATCAGTAGGGTATGTGAAATCTATCCTTTATAACCAAACTATGCCTCTTAAGGGTATTTTGATAATTTCACATAGGCCTAAAAGGTCAAAACTGGAAACCTGAGTGTAAGACTTTAGCTTACTGTAAAAATATAATAATTTACTTAAAATATCAGTAGGTATCAAACCTTATGTGTATAAAATAATTTTAATACATACTATGCGTTAAAAATGCCTAAAAAGGCGATTTGGAGCCATTTCCGGGTTTTCAAAGGAAAGCTGATATTTTTATAATTCCAGAAGGCTCAAAATACTTTATTTATTATATTAGATCTGTAGAAAAAGGTTTGGGGTCAAAAGGATTTGTAAAACTCATTTTATGGCTTAAAAGGGCAAAATCGGCCTTAACCGAATCATACTTAGAACTCTAAGTTATGCTCAGCCTAAAAATAAATAAAAATCTCCAAAAATCTTAAAATATTATTTTATATCAGTGGGTAAAAATTTTTGGTATCAAAAGTGGGTTTAGATAGGCTATATGCTAATTACGCCATTTAATTACTAAAAGCTTTCAAATTACGCTAACGAGCATAACTCTTAATCTAGACCTCAAACTGATGTCAAATTTTAGGTGCAAGTTTATAAATCAGTAACTAAGGTTTCTACTCTTTACGTTTTCAAAAATAACATTTTAAGGTCAAAAGGGCATAATAGTCAACATTTAAGCATTTAACGGAATCATGCATATGAATCGGATAACTAATGAACCAAGTTGTATAATCACAGAGGGTTATACTTATAGGTAACTTGGTCCTAATAAAGCTCTAAGGCATTTCTAAACTATGCTTAAACGGGTCAGAACTGAAAGTCAAAGTATAAGTCAAACTATGCGACTTTCGGTCCCGAACCGAGCCTAAACTGAAAATTGTCGAGTTGAACATGTTGGGACATGTTCTTACATTAATTACCAAGTTACATTAATGATCAAACAGGTTACATGTATCCTACATTGCTAATTATGCTTTAATTTGGAAATAAACATTTTGTTGACTTTTTAAAGTAAGCTTTGACTCGACAATTAACATAGTTAGAGTGGGAATCAGAGAGTACCCTTTTAAGGGTTTATTACCCACCTAAATACCTACTTAAAGGTACTTTTAATTCGGGATTAGACTGAGCACATTTTAATTAATCACGAAGTCAAACCTTAATTACGACGGTTTGACTTTTAGCTAATTAACTAAGCTTAAACGAATTTAGAAAGGTTAAGTATACTTACAAGAGTCCTAATTATGATTAGTGATCACTAGGAAGATGGCTTGCTGACCAGAGAGCTCCAGAAAAAGATATGCAAATGAAAGAGCTAAGTTGCTACACTTCAAGTCCCTTATATACTAACTTTGATCTTCTAGGATGATGCCAACTAACTCTAGTGATGTTATAAGATCATCCCAGGTGGCCTAGGAAGCTAAAAACCAGATATAGGAGCCCCTTGAATCAAAAAACCAGCTTTTAAGTCGGTGTAACCGTTTGGACAGGCAGCTGTCATCATTTTCGCCCAGATGCAGGTCTTACGCACCTCAACGTTCTGGGTGTTGAGGTCCGTAAGCCTGCTTGCGCACCTCAACGCTCAGAGTGTTGAGGTCCGTAAGCCTTCTCCAGAGAACAAAACTTTCAAAAATTTACAGTTTGGCCCCTGAACTTCCAGACTTGATTTTTACCTTTATTTCTTGCACTATGGGTCCTCCAACTTGACTTTTAAGGGACTTAAGACATAACCCAATATTCTTAAGTCCTTGGTTAACCTTGCGATCAGCCGGAAAGCCATAAATTTCAACGTTGACGCTTTTAACCCCTCGTATATGAATTTGATCATAACTTTCTCATACGTTAACGGAACTTGATGATATTTTTATCATGTATTCTAGTGAGCATATTTAATGGTTACAAAGCTTCGGGTTTGCTAAAAGGTCACTCAGAGGTATACTTTAAACATGTTGACACATTTAACCCCCTGTAGTTTGTAATCTCTCACTTTCTTTTATATTTAGCTTCGTATGATCCATGATTCATTCGTGTGAATGTATAAACATCTTGTAGGGTTATTGTAAGGCATATTTATCCATTGTTGACATTTTGAACCCTTATATTCACATAGTTTCTTTATTTGTCAACTTTAGTCCCTCTAGAGTATTCTTTCACACGTTCAAGCTTATGACACGTGTTAATACATTATAGGACGTGAATTTTCGAGGTGTTACATCCTCACCCCCTTAAAAGAAATCTCGACCTCGAGATTTGTTAAAATGCTGGAAGTACTTTTTGTCTCATAATGGACCTAACTCCTATAACATATCTGGAGTCTTTCCAAGCTCCCACAGTTGACCTCTATAATAGGCACATGTATCCTTTTGGAGCTTCTTCACCTGTCGATCCTTAATCGACATAGGTTGCTCATTATATCATAAATCTGCATATCATTATGTGATAGTGCTTCTTGACTTATTGGCGAAACACATCCTTAAATCATTAGTGTGAAATGTATTGCGAGCTCCATCCAACTCCTTAAAAAAGTTTTAGCTTTAAGCTATCTGATCCTGATACATTCGATTCCTTCGAATGATTTTATATATTCAGAGCATAACTAGTCTAATAATTAACAAATTGGCACACCCTTCCAGGGTGATATCTTTTGTTGGACCTTATTCTTTAACAAGAACTTAGGAGGGTTGCTACTTTCATAAATCCTTGATTTCCTGCCGTATACTGGCAACTTACAATTGATTATGGATTTGTATGATCTTATTTGTTGTTTCCTAGACAACTTTCGAATCCTGATAAGTGGACTCACCAATTCTCTATCTAACAATAGATGTTTAACATTCCACCTATACAAGGTCTCCAAAGGAGCAGCCTTAATACTTACATATCAATTATTATAGAAAAGCTTATCTTAAGGTGGGATGGTTATCCCAATCATTGCTTAAAACTAATCTTAAGGAATAGCTAATCCTTGCCGTTAGTCGAACAAATCGACGATCTTGGGCAGCTGATGGCAATTCTTAATTGTTGCCTAATTAGGGTTGCGGTAATCAATGCATAAACAGAATGAACCATCTTTCTTATTTAACTCTCAGAATATCGAGTTAGACTATATGAATCTCTTATCTTAAAGTTTACTTAATCAGGGTTTCGATTATTCCATAATCAATCATGGAGTTCTACAACACTCCAACCCAAAGTGGGATGTTAATCTTAACTCTACTCGCCTCTCAGGGGTAAACAGGGTAATCTTAGGAGAAAATAATTAAGGTACAAGGAGGTTACAGAGATTTCCAAATCTCAGGCTTCAGTTAATCAATCATATTCTGTATCAGAGAAGTGACACATTTATGTTACGAGTCCATGAATTCCTTAATCGGGAACATTTACTTGGACCATTCCATTTTGGATATCTTCTTTGAATACCAATAGTTGACCTTAGCATCATATGACCATTGAGATATCCTTGTGGTCCCATGCATTAAACCTTCATACTGATCAGGCATGGAAGCAATCTATGGGACATATTAAGATACACCAATCCTCATATGACGCTTTTATCATACCGTCTGGTATCCGCAATCATTAGAGATCAAAGAGATATCAATTCTAAGTGTTGACGCATTACACCTAGAAAGAGGATACTTCTAAAATTCTACGACTGAAGGTTCTTGACAAGAACAGAAGAAATAGTTCTTATGATTCCTGCCTTCACTTAATAACTATGGTTCTTAAGAAAGATTTTAAAAGTTTGCTATACTTATAGTTTACGAAGGATTTGGAGCAAGTAGCATTCGGCTCTTTGAACTTTTTCATGATCTACTTTACAGCTTTTCCCACAGCTGCGTCTTATCATAGTTTGAAGAACATCCTTGGACTTTTTCAGGTTTACAATTGTAGTATCATTAGCATGCGCCGCCTCATCAATGGCGTGATTGACTGATGTCTTATCCGAGTTTGTCATACTCAATATTTGGTTCCTATTACTAAATGAATCAATCTCTTGGTTGCGATCCGACAACTGCTATTCATCATCCTCATGGTCTTATATACTAACCATGGTTTCATTAAACCATACCGGCCAATATAGAATTAACATTCTCAATGAACGTTATTTAATATATATAAATTTAACTTAGCCTAGGTCACAACAGACCTTTAATGGCATTTAAAGTTTGGTCCTAATCCATCACCTTTTTGACAGGGGATCAGAATGTCACATCTGTCTTTATTATAGTGATGAATTTGGATAGCTTGAAAGCTTGCCATAAGGATATCAGAAAAGAGTGATTTAAAAAAAATATCAATCTAAGATTTGTTAGAGCATTTTCTATAGTGTCGTCGGCCAATTTCTATCTTGCGTTAGATGACTGGGGTCCTAATCAGTGGAGACAACAGCTCACAACATTTATTGTTCTTTATAGAATTATATGTGCCGGTAACAATAAATTCCTGTATAAACTGCTTGACAAGGAAAGGTACCTGCTATAAGGTTATCATTCTGCACCATCTCCTGGGTGTTCATCAAGCGTTTGTTTTCTTGGCTTCTTCGGGCTTCTTCTGATTCCTAGGGCAGTTGGTCCTGATATGCCCCTTCTCGTTGCAACCATAACAGGTTGCGTCTTTCAACTTCTTGCAATCCAGGGTTTTATGTTCCTTAGACTTGCAAATTCCACACGGTAGAGGCTGAGATTCAACTCTGCATTTCCCGAGGTGGTATTTCCTACAGGTTTCGCACCTGGTCTTCTCACCCGACTGCTGGCTGTCATTCTTAAACCCGGAACTCTTCTTATCCTCAGAGTTCCTCTTCCTATTGGAGCGATGAGAATCCTCATCCTCCCTTTTACGCTTTCCGTCTTCGGAGGCTTTGGCAGCCTTGTTTCTGACTACATCGAGTGTAAGAGATAGCGACAGATCGGCCGCTGACCTGAATGTAGTAGGTCTTGAAGCCTTAACACTGGCTTTGATTTCTGGGGCTAAACCCCCAATGAAGCGAGCAATTCTCTTGGGTTCTGGTGTTACTAGGTAAGGAACCAGTCTGGACAGGGTATTGAAACTGGTGAGGTAAGCTTGACAATCTAAGTTTGTCATAACCAATGATAAGAAATCTGACTCAATCCTCTCAACCTCGTGTTGAGGGCAGTAGTTCTCCATAATGAGAGCAACAAACTGTTCCCATGACATGTTGTAAAGTGGGATCTTCCCAGCAGCTTGAATGAGAGCCTTCCACCATGCTAGTGCCTCTCCCTTGAACGATTGGGATACATACTTCACTACATCCCTCTCAGCACAACCGCTGATATCGACAACTGTGTCCATTTCATCCAACCAGGTCATACAATCGATTGCTCCTTTCTCCCCAGTGAAATCTCGGGGTTTGCAGGAAACAAAGTATTTATAGGTACAGGACTTGGTACGCGGTTCGTTATCGAACACTATCCTCTTGGATGGAACACTGTGTTCATTAGATGAATGTCGATCATCATCCTTCCTTGACTCATCTTTCTTTGAGGGTGGCTTGCTATGAGGCTCTGAATGAGTTTTAGACTTAGAGTGGGGTACAGATGAGGCTTGACTATGCGTCCCACTATACTCCTTAAATTGCTCCTCTACAGCTTTAGATACAGCTATATCAATCAGTGTACGAAGCTCTCCTCTGGTTATATTAACCCTATCATCATCGTGGTTTTCCAGGGGATGACTGTTTACTTCTTCTGACCTAGCCATGTAGCTTTAATTGCTACATAAAATCAATAAGGACAAGGTTTATTTAGAAGCCTATATAGTACTATCGTTTTTGACGATTTATTAACCATGTTTTTAATACACATATTAGTTAATTTGCTATATATAATTGTTCAGGATCTTTATCATAATCCTAAATTATAAGTTAATAATAGCACAAAAGGCCTAGTCACGTAGATAAATTTAATTTATAAGTCATGATTTCAGAGAATCAAGGCATTAAGGTTTGAATCAAAGTTCATTACCTTTTCTTGACAGAGAGTCAAAGACTACTACTGTCTTTAGTCTCAGAGGACGCTAATTATAGCCCGCAGGCACTTCATTCTTAAGGGATGTTTATTTCAAATAAGGGAATTTAGATTAACCCATTTTTAACGATGGCCTGTGTGACTTTAACGATTCACAGTTTGCCAAAATTTGTTAACATACTTACAGATGTTAACAGGGATTGAATCTCTTGAATAGGTCCTACCATCTTGGCCTCGTCATATAGGCTAGGTTTACCTTTAAGATTCCTTTTTAGTAATTAACGCAGAACAATCCTAACTTGGGATGTTAATAAGGATCTGAACCTAAATTGAGGAACTGCTATCTTGGCCGGGTCTTAACGTGACACATGGCAAGGTCTTGTCCTTTTTAGATTTTGCCATTTTATTATAATGGTAGATCTTATAATATAGGAATGATATTTTTAAATATAATCGTTCCATTAAAGCTTAAACAAGTATATGTGGTTGCCCTAAACGGAACTTCTAATAAAAATGACTCGCCCATGCAAGGGCTAATCAGAAAATAACAAAAGAAACAAATAAAACGAATTAGGATTAGTCCTATGTTCTTGTCTAGACTCAAGAATGTGCAATTGTGTAACTGAGATTAAACACAAAAGACTAGTGTTTAATTCACTCAGTGTTGGCTCTGACACCAACCTGTCACACCCCTATTTTCCACGTGTTACCGGTGGGCCCGGTGGGGAATATCGTGACGTAGTTGATATCATCATAGTCAAACAACACAATATATGTGAATGCACAGCGGAAGCAAAAGATAAATTATATTACAATCCGAATATAAAGTAATATCCAGTATTACAACGGAAAGTAAAGGATCCACAGGCGGATCTTAAAACATAAACTTTGATCAACAGACTTTAGACGCCTAGAACTTGCAAGATTCCTTATTAACGCCCTGAGCTTCCAGCCAATTACGTTCAGTACCTGTCACTTAACCTTTTTGGAAAATACGTCAGTTTTCACTGGTAAATACACTCAACCGACTCATTTGAAAAGGTTTAATAAAATTGATTTGAATGCACAAGGCACAAACTCTTTATAACTTGGGACAATTATAGTTATAATCTTGTATACAGATTTACATGTTCGTTATACGTTCAGGGCCCGATGTAGAAACCGAGTCAGATTAACAGACACGCCACAAGTATAGGCCCACAAGAGAGTGAGATACCGTTTTTCCTTAAACAACTGTCAGGTGTATGCCTACACCCCGTGTATAAGGCGTGGTCATTTTATAACACAATGATGTCAAGGATATCCGGGACATGGTCATTAACCCTTAAAGGTCTTTATTTCAAACAATACAGATTAAACCGGGTTACCTCAATAATTTAACCATAATAAGATTAAATATTCAATACCCGACCAAACGATATTATTATAATACCGTATCCCAAGCCCGTATAGGGAAAATAAGTTAAGAGTATTTACCTGAGCTAGCTCCTGACTTAAATAGCAAGAATTTAATAACTCAGCCGTATTCACTTAAGTAAGCGTAGGTACCATTTACCAGAAGGCTCTAGTCTGGAATGATGGTATAAATAACCAATTAGAATGCTAACGGGTCTTTAATTAAGCCTAAGCTTAGACCGGTTAGTCTTACAGAAAGATACGGTTCAAACGCATGATAAGGCGAAGACCGGATTAGAATGTGGTTTTGACCCGACAAGTTTGAAGACTTGTATAATATGGGTAATCTAAACACATTCTGGATTTTGAGACAAAAAGGATATGGTTTGACCCGTTTCGGCTAATATATGCAAACTAGTTACATACGCCGATCCGAACGCGAAAAGTGCGTAACGAGTAACCAAATGAGTCATATGCAAGTTTCCTAAGTTATTATGCTTTAATTATGTTGTGACATCAGAAAGATATCTTATATTATGCCCAAAACGGATTTAGACTCACATTACACCCCGTAGGGGTATTTTGGTCATTAAGAATGTTATAAAAGAGTTTAAATATGAATCTGAGTTTCGGGTCTGATGAAATCAGTAAAATTACTCAATTTACTAGGTTATATCAGTAGGGTATGTGAAATCTATCCTTTATAACCAAACTATGCCTCTTAAGGGTATTTTGATAATTTCACATAGGCCTAAAAGGTCAAAACTGGAAACCTGAGTGTAAGACTTTAGCTTACTGTAAAAATATAATAATTTACTTAAAATATCAGTAGGTATCAAACCTTATGTGTATAAAATAATTTTAATACATACTATGCGTTAAAAATGCCTAAAAAGGCGATTTGGAGCCATTTCCGGGTTTTCAAAGGAAAGCTGATATTTTTATAATTCCAGAAGGCTCAAAATACTTTATTTATTATATTAGATCTGTAGGAAAAGGTTTGGGGTCAAAAGGATTTGTAAAACTCATTTTATGGCTTAAAAGGGCAAAATCGGCCTTAACCGAATCATACTTAGAACTCTAAGTTATGCTCAGCCTAAAAATAAATAAAAATCTCCAAAAATCTTAAAATATTATTTTATATCAGTGGGTAAAAATTTTTGGTATCAAAAGTGGGTTTAGATAGGCTATATGCTAATTACGCCATTTAATTACTAAAAGCTTTCAAATTACGCTAACGAGCATAACTCTTAATCTAGACCTCAAACTGATGTCAAATTTTAGGTGCAAGTTTATAAATCAGTAACTAAGGTTTCTACTCTTTACGTTTTCAAAAATAACATTTTAAGGTCAAAAGGGCATAATAGTCAACATTTAAGCATTTAACGGAATCATGCATATGAATCGGATAACTAATGAACCAAGTTGTATAATCACAGAGGGTTATACTTATAGGTAACTTGGTCCTAATAAAGCTCTAAGGCATTTCTAAACTATGCTTAAACGGGTCAGAACTGAAAGTCAAAGTATAAGTCAAACTATGCGACTTTCGGTCCCGAACCGAGCCTAAACTGAAAATTGTCGAGTTGAACATGTTGGGACATGTTCTTACATTAATTACCAAGTTACATTAATGATCAAACAGGTTACATGTATCCTACATTGCTAATTATGCTTTAATTTGGAAATAAACATTCTGTTGACTTTTTAAAGTAAGCTTTGACTCGACAATTAACATAGTTAGAGTGGGAATCAGAGAGTACCCTTTTAAGGGTTTATTACCCACCTAAATACCTACTTAAAGGTACTTTTAATTCGGGATTAGACTGAGCACATTTTAATTAATCACGAAGTCAAACCTTAATTACGACGGTTTGACTTTTAGCTAATTAACTAAGCTTAAACGAATTTAGAAAGGTTAAGTATACTTACAAGAGTCCTAATTATGATTAGTGATCACTAGGAAGATGGCTTGCTGACCAGAGAGCTCCAGAAAAAGATATGCAAATGAAAGAGCTAAGTTGCTACACTTCAAGTCCCTTATATACTAACTTTGATCTTCTAGGATGATGCCAACTAACTCTAGTGATGTTATAAGATCATCCCAGGTGGCCTAGGAAGCTAAAAACCAGATATAGGAGCCCCTTGAATAAAAAAACCAGCTTTTAAGTCGGTGTAACCGTTTGGACAGGCAGCTGTCATCATTTTCGCCCAGATGCAGGTCTTACGCACCTCAACGTTCTGGGTGTTGAGGTCCGTAAGCCTGCTTGCGCACCTCAACGCTCAGAGTGTTGAGGTCCGTAAGCCTTCTCCAGAGAACAAAACTTTCAAAAATTTACAGTTTGGCCCCTGAACTTCCAGACTTGATTTTTACCTTTATTTCTTGCACTATGGGTCCTCCAACTTGACTTTTAAGGGACTTAAGACATAACCCAATATTCTTAAGTCCTTGGTTAACCTTGCGATCAGCCGGAAAGCCATAAATTTCAACGTTGACGCTTTTAACCCCTCGTATATGAATTTGATCATAACTTTCTCATACGTTAACGGAACTTGATGATATTTTTATCATGTATTCTAGTGAGCATATTTAATGGTTACAAAGCTTCGGGTTTGCTAAAAGGTCACTCAGAGGTATACTTTAAACATGTTGACACATTTAACCCCCTGTAGTTTGTAATCTCTCACTTTCTTTTATATTTAGCTTCGTATGATCCATGATTCATTCGTGTGAATGTATAAACATCTTGTAGGGTTATTGTAAGGCATATTTATCCATTGTTGACATTTTGAACCCTTATATTCACATAGTTTCTTTATTTGTCAACTTTAGTCCCTCTAGAGTATTCTTTCACACGTTCAAGCTTATGACACGTGTCAATACATTATAGGACGTGAATTTTCGTGGTGTTACAACCCGGAAAATATTAGGATTTAAATAAATTAACTTGATGTTAATTAAAAAGGAGGATAAATACTTTGAGAAAACAAAATATATAGAAGGCTCGAGTTAACGGGACTTAAAATAAAATGGGTTATGACTTCCCGAACCCACTAAGTGACTAGGAATATTAACCTAGTTAATTATGTGTTGTTAGAACAATAAAGGAAACTAGAAATAGTTAAACCTTTTATAAAAACAAAACATGAGGGGCTAATAGTGCCAAATGGAGGAAACTTATTTATTAAAATTAAAAATAAAACACAACACACACTTGGTAAGTGTGTGTGTGTGCGCAGGAACGATCAGAAGAACCAGGGGTTCTTTCAAAACCCTAAAGCTCATGAAATCCAGCAAAATCAAGGAGAAATCGAGCAAAGAAATTAGGGCTTTAACTAAAATCGTGATCACCAAGCTAAGGGGATCGTAAGGTATGTCGAATTTTTGATATTTATGAAGTTGAGAATTCTTGATGTGCATAAGAAATTCGAAATTTATGTTGCATGATTGTGGTATGGATGATATTGAAGTGAAATAGTGTTTAGGAGTAAACCCTAGACAAGAATATATTGAAATCATGCCTAGCTCAAGTAAATTTAGATTTTTGTTGATGCTAAATTCATGTATGAGATGTTTTTAGGGTTTTGATTGCTAAAAATTAGTGTTATGATGTCAAGAACATGATTAAATTGAAAGCTGAATGCAAACAGCTCCTGATCAGAAATTACAGCCAACTTGTACTGGCTGTAACCTGAACAAAACGTGACAAAAACATGTGTTTCTTAAGTCTAAAATGTAATTCCAGGAAATATCTTTAAAACCCCACTGGAATCGCATTTTTTTGACGAAAATTGAGCGTTTTATGAATTTTTCTGTATCAAAGGTTCAAGTTGCGTTTTCTGGCAGAATTTGCAGCCCATTACAAATGTCATAACTCAATTTAGGAATTGAGTTATGATCTCAAATTCTTACTGTAGAAAGTTTTAAGTGATTAAAATAATCGCCAATTAGAATTTCGTCAATCGGATAAACGAGGTATTTTTAATGAATTTTTCCGTAAGCTGCAGTCAGAAGTGACGAATCTGATTGCAGCTTAGTAAATGAATTTTTACGAATTTTTGGTAAAGAGTTAGATCTTGAAATTTTAACACAAGGTCTAACCCTCCGAGGGGTACGCCACATAAAAAAAATCATAATTTTTTAAGACTTGTAAACAGATTAAACAAGTCACCAAACACAGCCAATTTTTCAGTAATATGAAATGTCTGAATGAAATCGCGGTCTACTTGGTTGTGTGTAAAATTTGATTTCATTAAGAGTTCGGATGAAATATGCCTAAGTGATTTCAATGAACCAAATGTTCATTTGAATATGTTGATAAGTCAATTGACTTTTAAAAAGTCAAACCGACCAATGATTAGATCGAATGATAATTTTGATATGGTCAAATGATAAATTCGACATAAAACCCGTAGGATGGAATAGTCGTAAACGATTATGGCTAATCTAACCGTCTTACGAATTGTGATGATGATAGTTTAACTCTAGACAAGCTAGATGAAGACTTGGGAAAGAAGCGGGTCAAACGGATCGAGTACGCGGAAAAAGCACATAACCGGATGCAAGGTAAGTGAAACTTACACCTTTTAGTAAAATAAATGTTCATCCTATAAGTTTCGAATACAATAAGGATAATATTCAAGATATGGTTCCCGACGCGAAATAATACGGGTCGGAACTAATATAAATGATAAAAACCATGTTTAATGGTAAAAGAGATAGAACGGAAAATTAGCCAAGAAAAGCTAGTTATAAAAAAAATGGGGTTTTGAACGAGTACTATAAGTAAGCCTAAAGAATAAAAAGAGTAAAACGGGTCAAATGGTAATGTGGATACCATTTGACAAATATCGACTAATAAGCACTTGTCGAGTTTTATGCTTACAGGATAAAGCGGCTTATGAATTAGCGTTGTTATGAATTAGCAAATTTTCGAGACAAAGTATTAAAACGGGTCAATGTATTGATCCGAGCCAGGTATGTATAATTATGTTGTAGTTAAAAGTATTAATTTGGTCAATAATTGGTGAGAGTCTTTTGTCGTAAAATAAGAGACTAGAATTGACCAAAAAGCCCTTAACGGGCGAACCGGGTAAACGACCGTTAGAGTTTGTTTAGAAACTTGTTTATTGATTTTGAAATCTTTAGATACATATAAAATGTATAGGCAAAAATGTTTGCGGGTCAAAATAGACTAAGAAGTAAATTGTTGTTAAATGCTTAGATAGATACAAATGAATCGGTGAATGTAAACGCCTACGTAAACTCTAGGATGGGAGTGAAAACGTTAAGGTTTGACAAGCCTGAGATGGGTTAAATGATAGGAATTAACTATTTTCTTTTAGAGCATGTAGTGAAATAATAATGCCAAACGGGTCGAATAATCACCTAAAGGATTTATGAGCCAACATTGGATAAATCAGATTTTTATGCAAACCAAGGTGATAAACGGGTCTGTAATTTAATTACGGACGCGTAGAAAAAAGAATCGCGTAAAACAGACTTGTAGATAAAAAAGTTAAGACAATCTCAAGTTTGATTTTTGTTGAAAATTATAGCTGGGCAGAAAATGCAGGTTTCAGTAATGAACCCGCTGGAAATTGGGTTCCCCCGCGTCACGCGACGATCGCCGCGACATGCGACACATTGAGATGGGTCTCCCGCGACACGCGGGAGACATCAAAGTTGGAAATAAATATTTTGTTTGATTATTCGTTGCTTAGAACTTGTTTAGACTAATATTTAAGTTATCAAAACTAACTTTTATGTTGGTTTTGATCATAGGTGGATATCAAGAGTACCCGGATGAAGATCAAGCGGCGAGAAAGAACCGAACACATGGAAAAGAAGCTTCCGCATGGTGTGTCGTCGTAACTTTCAAACGACGACTAAACTACGTTATGTTGTATTATTTTTAAATTGTAAAAGTTTTTAATAAAACCCGTATTTCCGATGTATACGTAAACTTAATTACATGATCCTTTTCGCAAACTATACGTTAAACTTTGATTCAATTTAAAGGGTGTTACATCTAGAAAAATCTCGAATAAATCTTCTATAATAACCGGCCAATCCTAGGAAACTTCTAACCTCGGTTGGTGATTCAGGGGTTTTCCATTTAGTAATCGCCTCGATCTTTGTGGGATCTACATGCATTCTTTCATGATTGATTAAATGTCCAAGAAACTGTACTTGTTCTAACAAAAAATCACACTTCGAAAACTTTGCATAAAGATTTTCTTTCTTTAATAAACTTAGAAGTGCGTGCAAATGATTTGCATGTTTTTCTTTACTCTTAGAATAAATGAGAATATCATCTATAAAGAGAATTATGAATTTATCCAAATATGGCTTACATATTCGGTTCATCATGTCCATAAATGCGGCTGGGGAATTGGTTAGACCAAATGGCATGACAGTAAATTCATAATGGCCATACCTGGTTCTAAACGCGGTCTTAGGTATGTCCTCTTCCTGTACCTTTAATTGATGATATCTTGATCGTAAATCGATTTTAGAGAAAAATCGAGCTCCTTGCAATTGATCGAATATGTCATCGATTCTTGGTAACGGATACCGATTCTTAATCGTGACTTTGTTCAATTCGCGGTAGTCAATGCACATACGCATTGATCCGTCCTTCTTCTTAACAAATAAGATTGGTGCTCCCCATGGCGATGAACTTGGCTGTATGAATCCTTTCTCCAACAATTCGTCCAATTGTTTCTTTAATTCCTGCATTTCTGTTGGTGCCAAACGGTAGGGTGCTTTGGCAATAGGTGTTGTTCCTGGTAGCAGATGGATTCTGAATTCAACTTCTCTATCTGGAGGTAGTCCTGGTAATTCTTCTGGAAATACATCTGAAAATTCGGATACTACTGGAATATCCTTCCGTTCTTTTCCTTTAGTGTTAGTGATTACAGAAATCAAATACACTAATGACCCTTTTCTTATATAACTGGCTGTTTTCATCATAGAGAGGAATTTTGTGGATCTAGAGGGCTTATCTCCTTTAATTGTGATCTTTTCACCCTTTGGTGAATTTATTTGGATTGACTTTTGATCACATAAAATACTAGATTTATTGGCTATTAACCAATCCATTCCTAATACAACATCGAATCCTGCCAGATTCATTAGGTAAAGGTTTGCAATAAACTTTTGATTTAGAAATTCTATTCTTGCTCCCTGCAAGATTTCAGAAATCTTAATGGTTTCCCCATTTGCTGTCTCTACTAGACATTCTGGTGGGAGTTTAGTTAATGGTCGATTGAGAAGTTTGTAAAATGAAGTATTAATAAAACTTTGGTTCGCACCAGAGTCAAATAATACCTTAGCAAAAATATCGTTAACTAAAAACGTACCGGCGATCACATCCGGGATCATCTTTGCTTCTTCTGCAGTCAGCACAAAAGCTCTCGCATTTTTAGTAGTCTTATTGTTAATGGCTGGAGCTAGTTTTGGACAGTTCGGCTTGATGTGACATTTTTCTCCACAGTTGAAGCACATCTCATTATTAGGTTTCCTCCTGCAATCTTCTTCCTTATGTCCTGGTATCTTGCAGAAATTGTAGTAAGTAGAGCATTTTCCTGAATACTTCTTCTTGCAAGCCTTGCAGTACGGTGTAGAGGTAGAACCTACATTTTCCCACGGTTGGAATTACCATAACGAAATTCTTGGGTAAGCTTTTGAGCTAGGTTTCTCCTCTGGTCTTCTTCTCGTGTACGCACTAATTCATCTGTCAAGGTGTTTGCTAGTTCTACAGCTTCTTCTATGGTTTGAGGTCTAGCTGCTTTGACTACATGCCTAATCTCACTGATTAATCCTCAGATATAACGGGAGATTAACACTGGTTCTGGTGATGGAAGGGTTGGCACTATCCTAGCATATTCAAAGAATAATGTAGTGTACCCCTTACTATCCACTCCAGTCATCCTAAGGTTTAGGAACTTATTTGCTATCTGTTCCTTTTCATTGGGAGTGCATAATTTTCTTTCTACCATATTCTTAAATTCCTCCCATTCCATATTGTAAACCCTATCACTCCCCCTAGACTGGAGGATAGTGTTCCACCATTCTAGTGCTGAATTCTTAAACAGATTGGAAGAAAACATTATCTTATCCTCTTCCGCACACTTGCTTATTTTTAAGACTGCCTCAATCTTTTCTATCCAGCGTAAAGCTGCAACGGCCCCTTCATTGCCCGAGAATTCCATTGGTTTACAAGACCAGAATTCCTTATAAGAACAACCATAAGACATGGTTCTTCTTCTTTTGAGAATGGGCAGTTGAATTATGGGTCCATTGTTTACGTTGTGTTCAGGTTCAGTGGGTCGTTTACTATCACGTTAACTTTTATTATCTGCTTCCTTAACCGTTTTGATAATATATGGCATCGCATCTAGTATTCCTTGTGCCACTATGTGCTGGATGGCACTGTTATCCACTTGGTTTCCATTATTGTTGTTGTTCGGGTTATCATTATACGGGTTATTGTTACTCTGGTTTTCATTACTCTGGTTTTCCTGGTTCACTTCATTGTCCATCTGAATATTAAACATTCGCCAATTATTAATATCATAAAATAATATTTAATACAAACATTCACATAACACGCATATTGATAAAAAAACGTCGAACATTGCGACTTACTCTTTCTTATATATTATGCATTTAATACAAGCTAGAACTGGAATTTAAAATTACAATACTAATATGCGTCACTAACCACGAGGTGGTCTATACTACAACATATATTATTATTATTATTATTACACACACACACACACATATATATATATATATATATATATTTCATACACACAGATTATATATATATTTATTATTATATTATTATTATCACCATCACTGATATGGGTTCATCCAGAACTCCATATTACGCTCGTCGTACTTCCAGACGAGTCGTTCTCCAACTTGCCTCATCCTCTCGCTACTTTCTAAAATCTCTTCTCCGAAAGTTCAGAGTTCTTGCACATTCTCTGCACTCATTGGGGGTGCAGGTGCTGGTATTGGATCTGGGTACTATGGCATGGGTTCTTCCTGAGGGTATGGATTCTCTAGGATTTCCCTAATGTATTCATCATTATCATAGTAGGGATCTAGAGGGTCCAGACCTGGGTAAGCTGCTAGGTTTGGCATGGGTTCGTCTGTTAGGTGGTAGCGTTGCACATAATCCCTATGATCATCAAACCACGGGTCGTAGTCTGGGTCTAAGGGATTGGGTGCTGGTACTCTAGTTATCTCTTCTGGGTTAAAATCATGCATTTGGATTTGGTTTTCTGGGTTGTTTTCAATTTCCATTGGCTGAGTGGGAAAAAAGGGTAATGGTTGAGGGGCTATGAGTTGCTCCAGGTTTGGGTCAGCAGCTGTGGTTGCTAAGATATGGAAATTTGCTAAATTTCTATTAAGCATATCTTGGGTGTGAGCATCTGTTTCTCTCTTAGCGGCTGCTAGCACTCGTTGCTGTTGTAACTTTTTCATTCTCTTCCTACGCTCATGTGCTCCTCTACTGAACCATCATCTTTTTTTAGGAGGGAATGGCTCTTCAGACGAGCCTTAAACACAAATATCCCATCTTCATTGTCAGCTAAATACCCTGAGAGGGCAGCCTGTGAAGAGGTGCCTTCGCTCCTAGGTGAGCCGGACAACTGACGATAAGCGTCAGAGGGTCCTTGATCGCTCATACTGTAAACTAACAAATAGTCAAATAACACACAACAATAAAATACCAATATGCACGTATTTCCATAATTAATTTCCTAACGTATGATATCTTGGTGTCATCAGAACACTTCTGTGGCTGAATCAGTGGCTTGGCTCTGATACCACCTTCTGTCGCAACCCCCGTCCCCTAACAACCCGGGAACGGGCGGCCGCGGCCAGTTTCGGTGGTATCCAGGTGTTTATCATTTTGGCAGCGGAATCACATCAGGATCGTAGTTAGGAAATATTTTATCAGAGTAAAATACCACACTTCCATAATATTAAACACGTGGAAATAATCCCAAGTTTTAAGTACACACATTTTCATAGGAATAAATCCTATTTTATTTAATAAAACATCTCTTTATTTTAGGTAACGTTATAGCCACTTTTCCAAGCCTTCAGTGCTGTCTAACTGGCTTCTATTTGGCTTTCATATTTTGTTACCTGAAACGCGTTTAAAAACATTTTGTCAGTGGAAAATACTGGTGAGTGAATCTCTGTTTAATCAAGTTAAGTAAAACCATTGTAGAGTATTGAGGGCGTTCGCGCAATTACATTTGTTTCCATCTACTTAATTACCACCCACGGTACTGTCAACCTGACTTGTGGTCATGTTACTCCTCGCAAGGTAGTAACAAATTTCGTATACAAAACCCCAACATACCGACGATAATTGTAGAATACAAATACTCAATCAGTGTTTAATATAGTATTAATTGTGTGAAGTTTTGTAAAAACAATTTGCAAAAAGGAGATTACTCACATTGCTGTCTTAGGGTTTTCCTTAAGGATTTCCTGGTGATTATCTATAAATTACACAAATGCACACGCGTTAGTATAATAACCCAATATTTACATTAGTAATACCCTCCCCGAGGCGACATTCCAACGACTACGTCGGGCAGAACCACGACAGCCGTTACGGAACCCTTGATCAATCGGGCAGCGTATCTAATACGTAACCGGGGTTATGATACTTAAAACGGGGCAGAACTTCGTTAATTAAGGGGGTATAATACCCGAGAATAGCTTCTACTACGTAGAAATTCGAGAGAAAAAGGAAATTTGAACGGTTTGAACGAACTGCCGAATGCACCTATTTATAGTTGTGACTGTCGACCTTGTCGCGCACCGCGTAGCCATTCTCCAAGGCCTTCGCGGCCCGCGAGGCCAGCTAGGGTAGGCCCTAGCTTGGCTGATTCGCCACTAGGCTTGACACAAGTGGTGACACGTGTCGTCACCGGGCTTCGCCTCGTAGACAAGCTGTCGCGGCCCGCGTAGAAGACGACTAAGGTCTTCGCGCCCCGCGACGACCCCTTAAATTTCGTTTTTATTTAATTTTTAATTATGTATGGATGTTTGGGCTCGGTTTTCACATACGAGGTATATATTGAGACATATAGGAATATTTTAAAATATATTAGGGTGTCGAAAATATTTAAGAGGGTTGTTATAGTCTGGCATTCCCCCATTGGTCTAAATATTTACGATTTTACCCCAGATCAAAATTACGAATTTGCCCCATGTTCAAAGTTACGATTTTTTCTCATGGTTAAAAACTACAGTATTGTCATCGTGTTACTTTTTTTAATAGTGTGTGGGGGAATAGTGACAGGCTGCTGTCTGGCATCCCCCCATTGGTCCGGGTATTTACAATTTTACCCCTAGTTCAAAATACATGTTCAAAGTTACGATTTTACCCACGGGTAAAAATTACAGTATTGCCATTACTTTAGCTTATGACAAATATTGAATTAGAGTATTGCCATAGTGTTACTTTTTTTAAGAGTGTGTGGGGGAATAGTGTCAGGCTGCTGCATGGCACTCCCCCATTAGTCCGGATATGTTACGATTTTACCCCTAGTTAAAAATTACGAATTTGCCCCTGTTAAAAATTACGATTTTGACCCTGGTTCAAAATTACAATGTTGCCATCGCTTTAGCTTTTGGCAAATTACAATTTTACCTCCAGTCTAAAAAATACACGTTTGCCCTCGGTTTAAAATTACAATATTACCACCGTTTTAGTTTTTTTAGCAAAACTATAGAATTGTTTTGTTTTAATTTTGTGACTCCATTTAATTTTTGTTGTAGTAAATTGCCAAGATCGTCCCTGAGGTTTGGGCATGTTTATCATTTTCATCCAAAACAACTTTTTTGTACCATATAGTCCTTCATTTTTGGGATTTTTTTGCCATTTTCATCCAAACATCTGACTTTTTTTTGCCAAAATCGTCCTGAGATTTGAGATTTTTTGCTAATTTTATCCATATGTTTGATAGAAAAAATTAAGCAAATTAGATTTTTGGATGAAAATGGCAAAAAATCCCAAAAGTGAAGGACTATATTGTAACAAAAAAATTGTTTTTGATGAAAATGACAAATATGCCCAAACCTTAGGGACGATTTTGACAATTTACTCTTTTTTTTCGTGTCAAAGAGCTGCCTAACACACACTCGTTAGTCTTGACAAATTACAGTTTTGCCCCGAGCTCAAAATTACAGTCTTACCATCGTTTTAGTTTTTTTTTTCTTTCTAGCAAAACTATGGTAATGTTTTTTTAATTGGTTAAGAAATATTCGGCCTACCGTCCCGCAACGCGGGCAACGCATCAACTAGCAAACAAATGTTATTTTATAATTATATGATTAGGGCTGCAAACGAACCGAACGAACACGAACAAGACCTTGTTCGTGTTCGTTTGTTAAGAAATATATATGTTCGCGAACCGTTCACGAACATTTATCGAACGAGATTTTATGTTCGTGTTCGTTTGTTAAGAAAAGGAACTTGTTCGTGTTCGTTTGTGTTTGTTTGTTAATTTTAGGCAACGAACAAAAACGAATGTTGACGAACACAAATGAGCACAAACTAATGTTCATGAACACAAATGTAAACAAACGAACACAAACAATCGTTCATGAACAAAATATATAATACACTGACACTTATTAGATATTTAATTTGTCGAAATTTTAAAGTATTTAAATAAATATAAAAACTAAAAACACTAATGAACTATCGAACACAAACCAACACGTTACCGAACGTTCACGAACATAAACGAACGAACACGACCTCTGTTCATGTTTGTTCATTTAACTAAACGAACGAAATTTATTGTTCGTGTTTGTTTATTTAATAAACGAACGAACACAAACGAACTTCCCGCCGAACGGTTCACGAACTATTCGCCGAACGTTTGGTTCGTTTGCAGCCCTATACATGATAAAGAAATGGATGTTTGGGATTAGAAAAATAACCAGTTGTTAAATATCCATCTACTGTTATGTATCAATCAATCTTTTGTAGATGACAAACAAAATTTGAGATAACATTTTTTAACCAAGAATTCATTAAAGATGCATTAAATACATATTTTTTATGATGTAGTTGTTTACAAACGATAACCTTTTTTAACTTTTATTCATGATGTAGTAAACAAACGATAACCTTTTTTAACTTTTATTCATTACGAATGCACTGAATATAACTTTTATTCATGATGTAGTTGTTTACAAACGATATCCTTTTTTAACTTTTATTCATTACGAATGCACTGAATACATATTTTTTTATGATGTAGTTGCTTTAAAAAATAAAGTATATATTTTAGCTATATTGAAATCAGGAAGACAATCCGTAACATATAATACGATACATTCATATACAAATCTAGGTGGTTTTAATCACGGCCGTCTTCGAAAATCATATAAAAAATTGGCCATGTGCGATATAAAAAAATTTAAGTCCTATTCGTAGATCTTCATTCATTCAAATAATCAAAGTCTAAACATTAATTTGTAAACATTGGCAAATTGGGCCACAAAATCACAAATCCAAATTCTGAAAAAGCCCTAAAACGTTTTTGATTTATAAATTAAACCCTTTAAGATTTTTTCAAACATAAGAATATATATATATATATATATATATATATATATATATAGGGATGAGTTATATGGAAAACCCTATCTTTTTAAGAAAACTCTGCAAACCCAATATCATCCATTGATTAACTTTCATCTAACTTGATCAATGGCTCTCTTAATTTGGGTAAGAATTATATTTAAAAGAAATGCTATAATACACATTAGTACAACTGGAAGGGCATTTTCGGTAGTGCAAAATGTCCTCTGTTGAACTTTGGAAAACCAAATCCCTGCCATGCAGTAGACGTCTAATCAAAACTTCAAAGCATTTCAAACACAATTCGTCTTTATCTTTCCCACTCGATACTGACTGTTCATATTTCTCTTTCGCCAAATAACATCACTCGGTACTTTCTAACCCTAAAACAGAAGCAGATAGGGGCGATCGTGGAGAATGAGGAAATCGTTCATAATCTTGTCGTCGTCGGTTAAACTGAAACGATTAAGGAAGATGAAGAGTTCAAGTAAAAGGTTAGTTCTTGTAATCGGACCTGTAAAAGGGGGTTTTGTTCAATCGATTTCCCCAAAAATGGCAACTGATTTTGTTTTGTTTTCTATATATAGCATGACGAGGCCTATATTAGGGCGGAAAAGGTCTGAAAGCCGTAGGGTTGTTATTATCTCCGATGGTTTCAAGGAAGGTCCTTCCAATCAACAATATGGCTTCGGTCCGACCCAAAGGGTGTTAGGTTAGTATTGATGTGTGTATGAACCGTGAACACAGTTGAAGGTGATGTATATATGTATAGTGTGTTGGATTAGTCCCTGTTCATAACATACTTTTGTTGGCTGCGTTGCAGTGTATGATGATACTGATAGTGGGTCACCAGGCCCTGGGAAACGACGGAAAACCGTTAAAGGTTAACCAGTAATATTGTGTATAGTTTGTATCGTTTCTGGGTGAAGTAACCGTTTTTGTTTCTAATTTCTCAGGGCGTAAAGAAGCTTATGTGGAAGGCAAAGAGGGACAGACCAAAGATCATAAAGGTAAGTGCCTTTGGTTACAATAGTTGGTATTTGCGTATCAAAGTGAACTTGACTAACATGTGTTAAATGGCAGGGAAAAAAATCATTGCCGTGGATAGTTCTGGCTATGGAAGTAAAAGAAACCGTGGTTAGTTAAATATTATTGGCTTTGATTTGTTTGTTTGTCAAATAATTAATGGTCTGAGTTTGAAGTTTGCCTAACATGTGTTAATTTGCAGGGAAAAAAACAATCGTGGAGGATATTTCTGGCAATGGAATGCAAAGAAACCGTGGTTAGTTAATTTTTATTGACTTTCATTTGTTTGATGTTCAATTGATTAATGGTTGGATGTTTGATCGTATAAATGTAATGTTACCGTTTGTGTTAGACAGATTTGTCATAAATGGTTGTAAAGTAGACTAATTTTTTTGGTTGTTTTGGTTGCGTATAAAATGTTATACCAGTACGTAGGGCAGATGTAACAGCTACATCAAGCGGGAGAACGTTACGGACAGGGAAGAAGAAAATTTCAGAGGAGAGTGTGAAAGGTGAAGCACGGAAGCAAAAGGAAGTTGGTAACGAACAGGCAAAAGTTCCCAAAGCCCGTAAGCGAGCCAAGAAGGATGAATTTCTGGGAATAAGGACGAGATCCGCACCACTACAATTTTATAAGTGTGTACGAGCATTGACAGACCAACAACGTGAGGCGGTCAGGGAAATGGGCTTTGGTCGTTTACTTACTTTCAGCGTTGATGGGTTACCAGCTAAGTTAGGTTATTTTGTTGTCGACAATTTTAATCCCGATAAGATGGTGATATGTACGCCTGCTGGTAATATCAAGGTAAACAGGAAAGTGATACATCAGTTATTAGGGATTCCGACAGGTGGTAAAAAGTTTAGTTCGATTGATAAGCTGCCCATCATGGTTGATGCCATTGCGGATTGGAGGGCGAGATACCCGGGTGTACATGTACCTCCAACAAAGATGGTGAAAATGATTGATGAGTCAGACGGTGAAGACAGTTTTGATTTCCGTATGGATTTTGTAATGTGTTTTGTGGCAGTGCTGGTTGACTGTCATAAACAAAGTTGTTTACGGGAAGAAATCTTAGAGTAGCTAGATGACGAAATGGATTTTGCAAAGGTAGACTGGTGTGACCTGGTGGTAGATAAGTTGAAAACTTGCAAAGATACATGGGATCGACTTGACCCACAAAGCATCTTCGTTGGGCCTCTCACGATTCTGATAGTAAGTGATATTTATTTATTTGGGAGAAGTAACATGTGTTAATATACTGGCTTGTTTTCGGACTGAACTGATCGCTGTTTCTTGTAGCTGTTGTACGTTGATAGCATTGAGTGCACAGGGATGAAGGTTGACAAGGCGGTGTGTCCTTTGGCTTTCTGGTACTTGAAGAGATTGCGAGAGAGAGAGAGAGGCTGGAGATACTTGCTGGTGGGTTTGGTCAGGGACGGTTTAAAGGGTTAACACTTCCAAGTAACTATAACGTGGAACACTGGGCAAGTAAGGAGGTATAGTTATATGCACTAACATGTGTTTTTTACAATTAGTATATAATTTTGGTATGTAACTGTTGAAAAATTTTTTGAAACAGGAGAGGCTGTTGATGGTACTACAGCTAATTAATGTGACAAACAAGAACAAAATCAAAATAGAGGGTATGTTAGAATCTATGTGTGTGGAGAGCCCTGATGAGGAGGAAGTACAAACGTTGAAGGCAATGTATGAAAGTTTGTTTGAACAGAAAGCCTATGCAAGTACAGATCACGATAAAGTGGTAGATTTATCGTCGCACCGTATCAATGAGGTGTTGGAAGATTTGAAAAATGATGAAAGTAGTCACATTAACGAGGGAGAGAACGCTGGTTAGTCACTGTTATTCTTTGTAATATTGAGTTTATTAATGTGGCAGGCATTTACTGATGTGCAACGTTTTCGTAGGGAATGGCGTGGATGACGAATGCTCAGATGGTTCGCCAATAGCTAGTTTGTACAGGAAGTCACTTAATCGGCTTAACGAAAGGATCAGTAAAAGGAGATTGAAAGAAGTAGGATCTTCATCCATAGACTTTGATGCCCTGGAAGGTGTGAAGATTAAGTATCTTTCTGAAATGTATACTGTAACACATGTTAATGTGTTACCGATCGTATTGATTAACATCTGTTGTGGTTGCAGCTGATGTTGCGGGGCAATCAAGCGTACCTGATGATGGAAAAGAGTATGCTGAAACGATGTAAGATGGTGGGAAGTCGTTACAGGTGAGGAGATCTGCTCGACTGGAGAACTTAAAGGATGTTCCTGAGAAAGAAGAAGGTTGTGTGACCCCAAAAAGGCGTAAGACAAATATAAAGTTTGATGGGCCAAACACGGATGGTGGTAGCGAAACAGGTAAAGTGTTACATGTGTTACCAGTTTCAGTGTACGTTTACAGTTAAGTGTATAGATGGCAGCCTAGGAAGAAAACATAAGTACACATTGATGGTGACGCGTTGTTTATTGCTCGAGAAAGTTTATGTCCCTGTAATATGCGTACGGGTCTGAAATGTTTACTGTAACACATGTTAATGTGTTACCGATCGTATTGATTAACATATGTTGTGGTTGCAGCTGATGTTGCGGGGCAATCAAGCGTACCTGATGATGGAAAAGAGTATGCTGAAACGCTGCAAGATGGTGGGAAGTCGTTGCAGGTGAGGAGATCTCCTCGACTGAAGAACTTAAAGGATGTTCCTGAAAAAGAAGTAGGCTGTGTGACCCCAAAAAGGCGTAAGACAAATATAAAGTTTGATGGGCCAAACATGGATGGTGGTAACGAAATAGGTTAAGTGTTACATGTGTTACCAGTTTCAATGTACGTTTACAGTTAAGTGTATAGATGGCAGCCTAGGAAGAAAACATAAGTACACATTGATGGTGACGCGTTGTTTATTGCTCGACAAAGTTTATGTCCCTGTAATATGCGTACGTGTCTGAACACATTTAATATTAATGTGATGTTATATGGTGCAACGAGACTGAGAAGCAACACGACGAAAGTAAAGGGGGGTGTAGTGAAGTTGGGGACGAAGCAATTGAAGGCGTTAACGGTGATAAGATTGTTCATGAGGCTGGTAATTCAACTGGAGGTGACTGTAGTATGGGTGGGGCGGAACATATTGAAGGACAATGGAGCGGGGATAAAAGTGATGTTGAACAAGTCCATAAGTCGTTGGGTTTAATGCGTGCGATACTGCGTTTTAAAGCAGCAGCGGTCCAGGGTGTACCTGGTAGTGCTCCGTACCATTTCAGATTATTTGTTTTTTTATAGTGTGCTTTAAGAGTTTATTCTGTTTTAACATGTGTCATGTTGCTTTGACAGTTGACGGTGGCTCTGGCATGCAGTTGGTTGGTCAAGATCCATATAATGTGGAGGCAACAGAACATGTACCTCCACCTGTCAATAATGTCGATGAGAAGGACGATTATCGGCAGATCACCGATTTAGAAGCGACTGACGCAAAGAAGGATTAGATTTCTGAACCGGGGTTTAGCTGTGCTGAAGAGGTAGCCAAAATTGCTGAGATGGATGTTAAGCTTACTGACCAGGTTGAAGGGAATGACAATGAAGGTAATCTTCAGAAACCATTTTATTTGTAGGGTCGTAAAAACTCTAGACGCACCATGTTTAGCCATGTCTAATTTATTCGAGAATGTTTATGCAGCTTCAAATAGTAAGACTGAGCATGACGTTGTGGATGCAACTGTTGCAAGTAAGGAAGAATGTGGTGGCGTCGTGTTTGCCTCTGTGGAAGGTGATGTTATCGATAAGGATGAACAGGTGGTTTTGGATGGAAAAGGCAAGGCGGCTGTAGAGAAGTGTCACCGTGATTGTAACGGTAATTTTTTTATACACATGTCAAATAGTAACCTATGCATGAGATGTGATAAGAATGTTTTATGCAGCTTCAAATAGTAAGACTGAGCATGATGTTGTAGATTCAACTGTCGTAAATAAGGAAGAGTGTGGTGGCGTGGTGGTTGGCTCTGTGGAAGGAGATGCTTTCGATAAAGCTGAGGAGGTGGTTATGGATGGTAAAGGCAAAGCGGCGGAAGAGGAGTGGCAGCCGGATTGTAACGGTAAAGCTTTTCATTCTATAACATGTGTTAAATAGTTCGCTATTAGGAACATTTAGTGGGTTAACATGTGTTAATCATACGAACAGTGGACGGAGGCGATACGTTTATTGATGAACGTAGTTTCGATGAGCCTAATTGGAGTCTTGGAATGACACAAATTGGTGGTGAATTTGTCGAGTCACAACAAAACGGTACGTAGGAGCATTAAAATGATTAGGATTGCTGGTTTAGTGGGAGTCATTTAAATATACTTATTTGCATCGAACATGCAGGTTGCACAAGTGCAAAGGGGGATGAGATGGCTGGGACAGAAACAGCGCCAGAACGTTCCGGTAAGCTTTACTATTTTCGTTTACTGTGAAAGTGTTATATTGGTTACAGAGTAACGTGAATTATTTTTTTTATACGTGTTTAGGCGATGTGGAGACTACCCCAAACTTGAGTATGGTTATACTGGCAGAACCGGTTAGCTCATATGACCCCGCAATTGCAATTCACAAGGGGCATGCTGGGCTGGAATTATTTGGTGGTGATGCGAATGAGGTGGAGGACAATTTGTCGCTAGCACACCGTGTACGTATGTTAGCTGAATTGGGGACCCAAAAAAGGAAGCTCCCTTTTAGAGAGAAAGTGGCAGCGGAACCAAATAGATCACCTTACTATATAAGGTCTGTTGACATGGGACAACCAATCACTAAGAAGGAGGCGAATCTGTGGGATTACATATACTCTGATGAATCCCCGATGCACTTGCTAAATGGGCATTGTCGTAGGAAGCGGGCAATGGAGGCAAACAAGTAAGTAGAACTACTACGGGGTTTATTGTTGTATAATAGCGTGTAAACCATGAACCCAATGGATCTAGTTAATTGGTTATTTTTTTATTTTTTCCACAGGAATGAACAGGGTGCATCGTCAGTTGATGATGTAGATAGTCCGATACACATGGCAGTGTAAGTACGGGGGATATTGTTAAAAAATGAGTAAAATTACAGTAACGTGTGTTAAGGTGTGGAAATTAAGTTTTTATCTGTACATATGAAACCAGGGAGTTGCTGTTTCGAAGCCCTGCCCATGTAGACGCGTCTCGGGCTATGTTCAAGAGTTTAAACGTTGGCAAGGAGGTGTCCGATGGTATTATCGACTGTTTGGCGGAGGTGCTAAACTTGCAAGAGAAACGCAAATCAACGGGGGCTTACAGTTGGCTATTGTTTGGTACTAAAGTTGTGGTGAGTGTTTTGTATATAGACATGATTTGTGTAGATTGATGTTTTTTGTGGAAAAGTAGTTAGGGTGTGGCGAGTGGTTATCCTTATTAATTTCTCTTTTGTGAAAGTTTCTGTGGATGTTAACAACTGAGGAAGGTGGAGTCGAGGCGCGGATGCACAAGTTTCGGGTTGGTATAAAAGGTGCGGTTAACAGCGCTAAAAAGGTTCCTGATTTGAGAAAGCACGACATTGTTTTGTTCCCAATCTTGGAGAAAAAACATTTTTACTTGCTAGTGTTTGAGTTACAGGACCCCATAATTTATGTTGTTGATAATGACAAAGCCAGACAAGCTCAGCCGATAGAAGACAATGTATCTACCTCCACAAGGACACACCGTATAAGTTTGTAAGTTATTAAAATGACCCATGTTGTACCGTAAGTGTGATTGTATTCAAGATATGTTATTTAATTGAGCATGGCTTGTATCTGTATATGCAGAAAGATATGTTTGTGCAATACCTTCGTGAGGTTGGGAATCCGCGAGCCGATGACATTGACGACTGCAACATCCAGCGTATGCCGGTTAGTTGGGCGACGACAGGAAACACAACTGATTGTGGGGTCTTCTTAATGCGGCACATGGAGTGCTACATGGGAAAAAACAAAAGTTTTAATTGTGGGTTCAGCATGAGTGGGCTGAAGAAGATGTCCGAGGTGCGGAAGTTAAGAAAGAGGTATGTTGTGCACATGTTATGTTCGGAGGTGAATGTGATGCTTCCTAAAATCCAGCAGAGTTGCCGGTTAGAGTAACGTGTGTTAGGGAGTGAATGGTATTTACTGTGGGATAGGTGTTGCGTTAAGTGTGCCAGCTCTTTTGGGGACACCTATTATATGTATATGTAGACTTTGTTTTGGGTGTAGCATGTATTTTGTTTTGTGGATGTTGCTTTAAACTTATTATGGGATAGGTGTTGCGTTAAGTGTACCAGCTCTTTTGGGGATAGACTGTCTGTGTAAAAGCTGTCTGTGTAAAACTGATGTTTATTAACTTGGTAGTTTTATACTGTTGGGATTGAACCCTATAAGAGGAACAGATAATGAAAGACAAAACCGGTTCACAACAGTGGATTCACAATAAGCAGCTGTTTACACTAAGTCTTCTCCCTTGAAAGTGATTATAACAGCTGATGGTCTTATATCCACTGCCCGGATACAACTACTGCTGTTCTTCAAAACTACTGATGAAGCCCAGAAGACTGCTGAGAACTAAGCACTGCTGGTACAATCTACTGATGACAAAGCACTGCCCAATCAAGGACTGATCAACCTTGAGGAAAGCACTGATGTAAAGAGAGAGCAGCAGTTTAGTATGTCATCTGTTTTATGTATAGTCAGTGGTTAAGATTAGCAGTGTTTGTATAAGAACAGTAGATACAGGTTGTTAGGCTGTTATACGTCGCTTTCATGGTGACGTCAGCTGAGATGTCTCAGTGGTTTGGATTGTCTATAAATGGAACAGTACTCTGTACTGTTACATTTGATCGTTTTGAGTGAATTCTTCTCCTCAATTCAATCCTTTCATCTTGTGCAACCAACCTTGGGGTATCAGGCTGAGGGGGAGTTTAGTTTGTAAGCTTGCATTGTAATCTTTTGCTTTGAATTGTAATCTTTCGACTCTATGAAAAGCAAATGTTTATCAAACTATATTCTCCTTTGATTGTGTTTACAAAGTTTGTTTTCATTTCCGCTGCACTTAAGCTTTGTTTCATTTCTGTTGATTTGCTCAATTTATACAAACAAGCACAATCATTAGAGCCTCCGATCCTAACAATTGGTATCAGAGCCTGGACAGTCAAATTCGATCTAACAATCAATTTGACATAACAGTTCGGCTCAAAATTCATTGGTACTAAGGTTGGTTGTATTTAGTTGAAAAACAGAGTAACGAGTGATAACGCTTAAAGTTGCTATTCAAATACTCTGTAAAACAACCAAGATGTCATAAGACACACAAATTTCACACAACAAGTGATATCATGCACAAGTCACTCATAGTTTTCAGATCTGAAAACATGTCTGTTAAACTATGGTATCATTTAATTTTAAAATTGATTTCAACTATTGTTATGAAATTTGTGATGTTCTCATAATATTATATACTAAAGTATGAACCTCAGATTAACAAAAACCTATGTTCATATAAACATTGGTGTTTTTGCTAATGTAAAAAGAGGGAAATTAAAACTTTAGTTACAGGATCTCATGTGTTTAAAAACAGGTTGGGAAGCCTGTTGAAAAGGACCAAATCAACTGTGTTAAAAACACATTGAGAAAATCAGGTGTTGAAATAGTCCAAATCATATGAAATGTGAGATTTGACATATGCATGTGCAAAATATGGTCAGATCTCTCAAAAACATTACTGCAAAGTGATTCTGGATTGAGTATTTCTTCAATAAAGACCTCCCAGTAAGTATTTCATTACTTATGAATGGGAAGGGTTAAGAAGGGAAGAAGAAAATTCACAAAAACTCAGAAGTGTGTTTATCTCAAAACTTTTGAAGTCAGAAGAAAAGAGTATAAACATAAAACACTTAAGAGTCAAAGATTGGGGTAACAATGGTCATTAAGCAACCATGTGCAATCATTGGTTCAGGAAAGTTCAGGTAACAATAGTATTCCTAGTGAATGAAGTTACAAGAGGACTAGAGAAATTTTCAGAATCTTCACATGGTAACAAAGTCCATAGCAGGGTTTTCAAAAACTCATGTGAACATGTGTCCTCATTTCTGTTGTCAATCAATCAACAAGAAAATGGTACCAAACAGTGGTCAAAATGGATTTACAATTTCATACCACTGTTGTCAAACCACTGACCATTTTCATAAAACTTGAGAATGATATGATTATGTGTTTTATTGAAAAATATATCAGATCCTTTTGGTGTCGTTTTCAGAAAATCCTTTAATTATTTTTCTAGAAAAGGATTTTCTCAAATAAAGCAGGATATATTATTCTTTATTTTTCTTTAAGAATAATATGTTTTGTACTTTTACTGGTTTTTTATAGTAAAAGTTTCAATCTCCTGACAGGATATAGAACCTTTATTTTTGTTGGTAATATTATTCTCAAAATGAATCAAAAGGAAATGGTACAAATGTCAAAGTCATGTCAAACTCAAGTTTGTTTTTACACTGTGCAAAAGATTGTTTGTTAACAGATTTTAAAATACTGGGGGTACTAAACCACTGTCAGAAATTTGTAAAAACTTCAAAATGTGTAATTGACATGTGGCAAAACCTTGAATGGAAAATTCTCAAAACAGTTGTTGATATACCAGTCTTTCAAATCTTTTACCGTTTACCCTAACCACTGTTTTGCTCAAACATCTGTTTCCTAAATACTGTCCACTACTGAAAGTCAGCCACTGATCCTTCATTTTGCTTGGCAAGCACTGATGCTCAAAATCAGTGTCTTATCCACTGATATGCTATCCACTGATAGTAAAAATCATTCACTGTTATCACATTATTACCGTTGTAACCACTGATGCTTGTTTCATCAGTGGCTCTCCAAAACAACTGGTTCTCCATTATTCATCTCTTCATCAGGGGATTGACACGTGGTCAGTTTTTAGCCTTCAGATCTTTGTAACCGCTGCCACATCAGCACTTATTTTTTTTCCTAAATAAAACCCTGATCAAAACCCCCAAACAGGGTTTTTACACTGTCGAATTGAATTCCAAAAATTTTCTTCTCAAAGCAGTTTCCAACTTCCATTTCAAATCATTCTTCATCTTTCTTCGTCTTTTCAACCTCCATTTCATCAAAATGACGAAATCAAAGTCAAATCATCATCTTCGTCCAAAGAGGTCGCTAAAACGGCCGCTGAACCCATTGAAATTCCTTACAAATCCCCGCATAATTATTTGGGTCTACTCACAAAACCCAGCAACAACCACACATTCGATTCCATCATTGACACCATATCTGCATCAAAGTACAAAACTTTGCTTACAGCAGATGCTCCAATTTATCTGCAGACCCAGAGAGAGTTTTGGGAAAAGGCTACGCTTGAAAAACAAGATGATAAAGTCATTGCCATCAACTCCTCTATACAGGGTAAAGCGGTTCAAATTTCTCCACTATTAATCTCAGAAGTCTTTAAACTCGATGATCAGAAAGGTAAAACTTCCTTTGATAAAACCGAGTTGAAAACTGATTTTCTGAAGAGAGGGTATGCAGAACAATCAAAGGTAGATACCTTACAAAAAGGTTACTTTCCTTCTGCACCTAGGTTTTTATTTCACACACTTTTGATGTGTGTTTCAAATAAAACAACAGCTTTTAACGAAATACCATTGAAGATTCAATGTCTGGGCTACGCTATTTTAAATAATGAAAATTACAACTATTCCCAGGAGATCTTTAATGACTTGGTAAAAAATGTTGATAGCAAATCATTTTTACTTTTTCCAAGATTTTTAAGCTACTATTTTAAACAAAAATTTGAAAAAGAAAATGAAAATTTGCTCAAACAAGGTGTTTATTTTCAAATAAAAGGCTTAACACCTGAAACATTCACTAGAATGTTAGCGCCTATAAAAACAAAAGCAGAGGTGCCTGAGCAGATTTTAGAAGTTACTACTGCTCCTCAGGCATCAGCTGCTGACCCACTGCTCCAGGTGATCATAGCAGCACAACCACTGCTTTGAAACCCACACCTGCCACCACCAAAAAGACCAAAAAGAAATCTTACAAAAAGCCCACCAAACCCAAGAAAAAGGCCACTTTGGAAGATGAGATCCCAGAGCAACTGCCAGTGACAACACAAATGTCACCAAAAACCACTGCTGCTACTTCCTCACAGCAGTTGGTAGAAAGATCTCCACCCTTACCTCAAACTCCTCCTGCATTCTCACAAAAGGATTAGGTTGTAAACACAGGGACCCCACATTATGAAGCTCTGGATCCAATTGGGTCCATCTTCCTCAGTCCTAATCCCAAGGACATGTCTCTTTCAACACCTTTATCTTCACCCCTCACACTACCACCATCCATATTACCCTTGTTGCATGCAGTTGATATAGCTCAGACACAAACCAGTTCCTCTATATCACCTATTACTGAGAGTACACTCCAATAAGTGACTGGGTTTGATGCATATACCTCTGCTATCCCAGCAACAATTGAGGAGGTTACACTGCAGGAGTTACAAGTAACTCCTCTCAGTAGTTCAAGTGGAGCAGCAACTACAAATGTTGGATCAACAGATCTACATTTGGACAGTTGTTTCATCAGTCAGACTCCCTTGAAGGCAATTTCTTCTATAGCAACTTCGGTAACCACCAGTGAGTTTGTTCTAACCACTGGCAACATCAAAGGGTTTTCAAGTGCTGAAGAAAGAAGTCCCCAGTACCAAGAACAAGGGGTATCAATGGGTGATTTTTGGGACTCAGTTCCTAAGTCACACATTGATACAACCACTGCTGGTGGGGATTTAGATGATCCCATTAACGTGGGTGATGATTCAAAATATCAGGAATTGACGGACAGAGTTGAAAAACTTGAAACATCAGTTGCTGAGATAAAGGATATGGTGCAGCAGCTGTTAAACGCTCAAAAAGCACAATCCACTGCTGTTCCAGCTCAAGCACCTGCACAACCTGCACCTGTTGCAAATGAGTTATGGAACTTATTCCAACCCTTGCTTGAAAAACAAAAACAAATGGTTGATCAGCAGCATGCAATACATGTACATATGCTGACAAACATGGTGGAATCAAGATTCAAAGATACTCAAGCAGACATTAAGGCTATAAAGGCCAGCATCCAAAGCACCACTGGAAAAGCTCCCTATACTATCCTTTTCATGGATAAACCTCTTGCAGATAATGCCAAAAAGGGGGAGAATATCAAGCAGTTGAAGAAAAAGGGAATTGAAGATGGCCTGTATGTTGAACCAGAACAAGGAAAACAGACATCTAAATCTTCCAAAGGCTCCATACCCCAAATCAAAAAGACTGCTATGACAGTTGATATGCCGGTGGTTTCAAAAACTGCTAGCCAAACAGCTGCCATCTCTACAACACACACCACTTCATCACACATTACCACAACCACTGCCCTACCATCATCATCATTACCTCCTGCTATAAAGCAGAAGACAACAGATGTTACAACATCTGTTGTAATGGCAACAGTGGTTGAAACACCAGTTGTTTCAACAACTGTTTGTTAAACACTTTCCACTTCTCAAACCACCACCACTGATCCACTCAAGACATCATCAGCTTCTCCTACAATAAAAAGGAGAATAGTTTTCATTCCTGATGATGATTCTCCATCAACCTCACCAAAAACAACTTCACCGCCTTCAACCCCTGCTCAAAAGCAGAAGACATCTACTGACACATCAGTAGTTGTAATGACAACAGAGGATGAAACACCAGTTGTTTCAATAGCTGTTGATCAACCATCCACCACTGCTCTCATCATTCCTACATCACAACCAAAATTACCTCCACCCATAAAGCTTCACAAAAGAAAAAGAGAAACAACTCAGGCAACTGATGAAAAATATGATCCTGTTGCTGCTAAATATCCACTGGAACTAGAAGCTGTGAAAAATGAGATGAAACAATTTTACACAGAGGATGATCCTTCAAAAAGAAGATTCCCTTCTCTCATAGGCTTCATAGTCCCAGAAGACATGGATGAATATCTCGAGATGAAAGCAAGATAAGCAAAGATTCGAGCTAAACTCGAATGCAAAGATCAAGGTGATAAAGCCATTTCTGAAAAATTGGAATTTTTACTCACAAAAGTCAAGCTGATGGAAGATTATGCACGAGATCTGAGCAAAGAAAAGGCAGATCAACGAAAAGAGATGAGAAAAGAATATATTGCATATATCATGAAAGAAAAATTCTATCCAGCTGAAGAAAAACAATTTGAAGAATGGCCAATAGTCGCTTTGAAGCATGAAGCAAACAGAATTGAAAAGATTAAAAATGATCCAAGAAAGAAGAAGACAGCTCCAAATTGGAACAAATATAAAAAGCTCATTGCTGATCTTACATCCGAGTATAAAAAGAAAAAACAGGAGCTGGTGGATGCTAAAGTGGATACTGCTGAAGCCATAGCAAAATGGACAAAGCAGTATACCGATGAGGCTTATGAAAGGCTGAAGAAAAGAAGGATAACAGTCTCAGACACTTCTAACAAGCCAGACTATAACAAGATGGAACAACAGCTGGATGCTCTTAAAACACTGCTCACATCAGCAGATAACCCTATCCTTGTGAAAAACCAAGAAAAAGGAAAACTGCTGACCAGTGAAGAAGAAAAAGAAAAGGAAGCTGAATACTTCACAGAAGCCATCAAGAAAATGGATCTAAAAGAAGAGAGTTCAGTGAGCCTTCAAAACCTTTTCAAAAAGGTATTAACCAAACCTGCAGCAGATATCTCAGACATTGAGCTAGATCAACAAAAGAGACAAGAACAGATTGACAAAGAAGTTGCAGAAGACATAGCTGCAGCAAATGAAGTCATAGAAAAGGCTTTCAAACAAATGTCTGAAGTTCAAGATACTGCTCTACAATTCTTTACAAGGCCAAAATCTCCAAGCTCATCAGAAAATAAATCTCTCCCAAGAAACCCATTGGGTTTAAAAGTACTAAAGTGGATGTCTGATCAAAAGACCCACGTATTGACCTTGGTCAGATCCAATGGCGAAGTGAAGTATATATCAAGGAAAGAAGCACTAGGTCTTGGTGTTGAAGATTTGCAGGATCTCCTTGAACTTTCACTATGCAGGGATGAGGATGACCTAAATTCCAAAGAATTTGAAGAAGAATTTAAAAGACAAGCAAGGGAACTTCTGATGAGAAATAAAAATCCAGAATAATGAAGGGTTTTGGCATTATCTGTTCCATGGGGAGATTGTTGGGATTGAACCCTATCAGAGGAACAGATAATGAAAGCCAAAACCGGTTCACAACAGTGGATTCACAATAAGCAGCTGTTTACACTAAGTCTTCTCCCTTGAAAGTGATTATAACAGCTGATGGTCTTATATCCACTGCCCGGATACTACTGCTGTTCTTCAAAACTACTGATGAAGCCCAGAAGACTGCTGAGAACTAAGCACTGCTGGTACAATCTACTGATGACAAAGCACTGCCCAATCAAGGACTGATCAACCTTGAGGAAAACACTGATGTAAAGAGAGAGCAATAGTTTAGTATGTCATCTGTTTTATGTATAGTCAGTGGTTAAGATTAGCAGTGTTTGTATAAGAACAGTAGATACAGGTTGTTAGGCTGTTAGACGTCGCTTTCATGGTGACGTCAGTTGAGATGTCTCAGTGGTTTGGATTGTCTATAAATGGAACAGTACTCTGTACTGTTACATTTGATCGTTTTGAGTGAGTTCTTCTCCTTAATTCAATCCTTTCATCTTGTGCAACCAACCTTGGGGAATCAGGCTGAGGGGGAGTTTAGTTTGTAAGCTTGCATTGTAATCTTTTGCTTTGAATTGTAATCTTTCGACTCTATGAAAAGCAAATGTTTATCAAACTATATTCTCCTTTGATTGTGTTTACAAAGTTTGTTTTCATTTCCGCTGCACTTAAGCTTTGTTTCATTTCTGTTGATTTGCTCAATTTATACAAACAAGCACAATCATTAGAGCCTCCGATCCTAATATATACTCTGAAGAATATTGACAACATACAAATCTTGCATGTGTTTGAATGTTATTGATGTAGTTGATAATGTTTTAAATTATATATTGGCAGGTGTAACATTTAAGGAAATGAAAATGCTCATTCCTGTTGTCAAGGGGCCCACTGTTATAAATGTAGTAGGAATCTTGGAAGTTGGGGAAAGTAGGTGGCAGAAGTCTAGTAACATAGGGTTTGGTGGCTAGAAAACAACTTTATTGGAAAGGAAACATTGCTTTTTTTCCCCTTATGGTCACATCAAAGTCAAGTCACATAAACTATATTAAATGTATCCATGATATATCTCTATAAGTAGTGTAATGAAGAACCAAGTCATATTCTGTAATACTTCAATAAACCAAAAACTTTTAGTGGTTCCAAAGTGTGCTAATGTGATGGACACTTATAAAAATAAGGTCACGGCTACACCACCAGGCATGGAGAAGCTGAAGCAAAAGGGGAAGGAAGCATGTGACGGTCGGTACAGGGTGTGCTACAAAAGAAAAGTGTTTCACAAGAAGCGCCAGGACGTTAAAACTGGAGGCCCGGGTTCAGAAAGCGGAACAAACAATGTAGCTGATGTTAGCAGTCGCCGTACGGAACACGTTTTACCAGAAGCTGAATTTTTGAAGGGGCTACCAGAGGAGTTGGTTAGGTTGCTGACGGATCCAGACCATGAATTATGTGGTTGCCCTTTGTGTCCATACTCACCCGAAACAATCAGGGCCTGGTGTTACCATGGCCCCATGGGAGAGTGAGCGTAGCCCGTCTCCTCTGTACTTTCATGATGAAGATGTTGAAACACCATGATGAAAAGCTTCATAGAGATGGAGGATAAGACGGGGTAGTTAGGATGTCGTAAGTGGTTATAGTTGTGTTAACCTGTTGACCCTATGTTTGTAGATGACATACTAACGTCGTTTTTTTGTTTTTTTATTTTTTTGTGGGGATGTGTTGATGTGACGGCTAGGTTGCCGATCCGTTGTTTTATCTGCGGTTGTAACCTAGTAGTAGTATGTGTGGTTAAGTTGGCTAGTTGTGAAGTTTAATTCTATAACCTGATGTGTCTTAATATATAAGCTATTGGTTTGGTTAACCCCAAGTACGGGGGCTAACGTGTGTTAAGCATCTGTTGTAATGTTGTTGTAAAATATAAACCAAAACCACAATTATCCGTGCATAAGATAATAAGAAAAGCAAGTTAATAGCAAACAGAGGTCCAAAAAAGGTGGCCTACAAACACAAAGTGCCGAAGGCCATATAGTTTTTACAAGTCTAGAAATGATAAATAGGATAAAAATAGTTCCACCTTACACACGTAACAGAAAAAGCAGGAGGATGTTAAAAGACTGTTACATGTGTGTAAGAAGACCAAAATGAAGAGAGTCTCCCATTACATAGTAGTAGTAAAAGAAAAGAAAGATTTTAATCAGAGGTGGAGGCACCGGTGGCGATCTGCCTTTGTTGTTCAGCAGCTGCCGTTGCTGCTTTCATTGCAGCCACCTTAACGCAGTTGCGTGAGTCGTGATCGTCGACATACAGGCCACAACGCTTGCATAGACGAAGTTGCTTTGGACGTTTTGGTTGTTTTGTCTTTGCCTTCTCACCAGGTCCGGAAATGCGAGTATGTGTACCACATCCCTTATTGCGTACAACATCTGGATTAGCAACTTCGACTGGAATGTTGATTGGATGACCAACTATTTCTTCCATTTCACACTCGTTCGTTTCATTTTGAGTTGTACCCAATGGTTGCTTGGAAAGCACATTGATCTTGAAATCCCAGAGTTGGGCAACCAATTTTGACAATGAATCCTCATCGGTTCTGGCCACATCAACGCATTCAGTAACGAGGTCGAGGATTTCATTCCGCATAACGGACGGTGCGTGTGCGTTGACGCCGTATCGGCTGGAAAGTGAAAAAACCTCTTTTGGGAGGGCATCTCGGCGCCACCTATCGTTTATGTATTGGGGTGGTATCTTTGCAACATTTTTCAATCGATATACGCAAAAGACATGGCGACACAGATATCCGATACGTGTGAAATTCCTGCATGAGCAACTGGCGGAGTGGTCTACAGTGTTATATGTAACCTGTTAGGGACAGAAGGAGCAAAAAGGCATTTATATCTAACGTATGTTAGTGGAGTGGTAATAATGAACTTGCCTAACATGTGTTACCTGGTAGACGTTTGTGATGTTGTTCCTTTTGTCCAAATGAGTGACGTCTAGCAAAAGAGTGGTATTGCTGGACTCGGTTTGGTTTGTGATGTAGCATAAAAACTTCCCTTTTATTATCTCCTTTTGAACTTGCATGAAAACAACGTTTGTGTATATGGCAAACGCGTGCTGTTCTATCGCTAAATCAGTAGTGCCCTTGAAAAACATGGATGAGGTTTTGTACTCCGATACGCGTTGCCGATAGCGTTGGTTGTCTACCCTATTTTCAAAGCACATTATAAATTGTACAAGGGTGTTTGCACTTGTTGAGTTGACCTTGAAGGCAGCGTTCGAGCTTTCGCAGCGTGAAGTGGTCTTCATCAAGCAACACATTGGCAGTTCCCTAAAGTAGGCTGGTACCCAAAGATGTTTGATGTTGTACATGTATTTCAACCAAGTGTGGTCTTGTAGGCCAAATGTTTCTAGGAGGTCATGCCAGCGGGACTCAAACGTTTCTGGTTTGATATAAACATTCCAAACCAACCGGTGAAGGCAGGCCCGAACATTAGTGTTATCAAGAAGGTCCGCAGAGATCTGGTAAATTTTAAAGTTACTAACACATGTTAGATTAAACAGTTGAAAAAGACATATAAGTCTGTGATGTTGAATAACACATGTTAAAGGCTAACGATTTAACCTAACCTTTTTTTTTGAAAAGAGAACTTCATTAGAAAAACACGAGACCCCCGCCCAAACGGGAGCCCAAACAACAAGCAATAGAAACAAAAACCAAGCACTACTGGAACTACATAATTACAAATTTACACCAATCTAACCAACTAACCGACTTGAACTTCGACCTGTTTTTGAACCATAGGAAACCCAGCGATCTGATGTTGCTGAAAATGTCATCCACTTTAACCTGGGCTGCGGAAAAGGCGCACCTGTTCCTAGCCTCCCACAAACACCAACAAGCCACTATGACTATCACTTTGAGCGTATATGCCTCCGGCCCACTGGCCCTGCTGTATTTGTGCACCTCCAAGAGATCGATAATAGAGAAGGCAAAGATATTTGGGATATGGCACCACCTACTCACCTTGTTCCAAATGATCGCCGCAACCCCACATGAAATGAATAAATGCTCCACAGACTCTTCTTCACTCCCACATAACGGACATAAGTTTTCTCCCACCAAAATACCTCTGATGCTCAAAGAATCTAACGTAGGGATCGTGTTTAATTCCAACCTCCATGCGAAAACATTGCATTTCCCCGGCACCCACTTACACCACTCGAAAATCTACCTATTGTTCGCCGCACTTCTACTCGATAAAAGCTTACGAACGGACCGAACGCTGACCTCGCCAGACCTATCCCCAAGCCACGACCACCTATCTCTCCTGCTGGAAACCGACACTGAGCCCAACTGACTCTGCAAATCAGCCCATTCAGCCACCTCTACTGACGAGACGGGATCAGACCTCCACAGCCACAGCCCCTTACCCCCCACCCGATCCTTCACCGAGCAAGTTTTGACCACCTCAAGATGAAACAAACTGGGGAAAACTTCTTTCAAGGGCTGATCCATCAACCATGGATCTAACCAAAATAAGATGTCGTCTCCATTACCCACAACACCTTTAAACATGTTCCTGATCGGCGAGACCCCAGGGAAATTCTTATTTAAAACCGAAGCAATAATCGACCAAACTCCTCTATAAGACTTCTTAACAGGCAGAACAACCCACTCCGACCCTCCCAAATGCAAGGCGTTGATAACCTTAACCCACAAGTTCTCCTTTTCAGTTATGTACCGCCAACCCCATTTGCAGAGCAACGCCAAATTTATGTCCGAAAGCCTCGAGATGCCCAACCCCCGCGCTTTTTTGGCGAGGCCATCGTTTCCCAGGCAACCCAATGGGTTTTATTGACCCCGTTTGAGCTGCCCCAAAGAAACTTCTTAATTAAACTCTCCAACTCCGCTATCACCTTGACAGGAGCCCGATAAATCGAGAAATAATAACACGGAAGACTTTCTAGAACCGACCGAACAAGCGTCACCCTCCCACCCATAGACAGCAAGGCAGACTTCCACATCGAAAGACGCTTTTCGAAAACCTCGACCACCGGCCTCCAATTGGCGATTCTATTCATGTTAGCTCCAACCAATATACCCAGATATTTAAAAGGAAATGAATCCGATTTGCACCCCACCTCGGCCGACATATCCTCCACTTCTAAGCCTTCCACTCCTATCCCGTAAATATTGGACTTGTCCAGGTTAATTCTGAGACCCGAACACAAAAAGAAACACCGCAGAATCCTGACCACATTCAACACGTTATCCTTGCTCCATTCACCGACCACCAAAGCGTCGTCGGCATAGAAAATATGCGACACGAGAGGACCATCCTCGGGGAGACGAACCCCTTTCAGAATGTCAACTTCACACGACTTGACTAACATACAGGAAAGCGCTTCCATAACGATCACAAACAAAAACGGGGAAATGGGGTCACCTTTCCTCATACCTTTACCACACTTGAATTCGAAAGTCGGAGACCCATTTACCAAAACCGAAGCCCGCGCCGAAGAGAGGATGCCGAAAATCCAACTACACCACTTCTCATGAAATCCCATTTGACGAAGGATGCTAATAACAAAAGGCCAACTCACATTGTCATAGGCCTTTTCAAAGTCGATTTTCAGGAAAAACGCCTTCTTGTTACTTCTTTTAAGCCAATACATAATTTCATTAATTATAAGAGGCCCATCGAGGATGTATTTCCCACTCAAAAACGCTGATTGAGAGTCCGAAATGACAGACCCAATGACTACTTTGAGCCTTTTAGCCAGAACTTTTGATATCACTTTGTTAATCACCCCTACTAGGCTAATAGGCCTAAAGTCAACCAAGCTAGCCGGATCTCTTTTTTTAGGTATGAGAGCAATAAAGGACGACCCGCAGCCAATATTAACCGAACCGTCCTCGTGGAATCGAGACAACATATTGAAGAAGTCATCTTCGAACAGCCCCCAAAAATGCTGAAGAAACCGGAAATTAAACCCATCTGGGCCCGGGGCCCTATCCCCCCCGCAATAAAAAACAGCAGCCTTGATCTCATCCTTCGAGAAAGGACATTCCAATCCCGCAGCCTCCCCCTCCGACAGTTTCCTAAGACCCGGACAAGAAAGAGACGGCCGATCGGGGCTGTCTTCAACAAATTTGCTCCTAAAAAACCTGAAGACCTCTTTCTTAATTAGAGAAGGTTTCGTAATCCACCTACCCTCTGCCTCCAACCCACGAATAGTATTACACGCTTTCCTAAAATTAACCATGGAGTGGAAAAATTTGGAATTCTCATCCCCGTCCCTGGCCCATTTAACACTGGAACGCTGTTTCAGATCCTTAGCTTTCGACAACTCGGCTTCCATCACAATCTTCCTATTTTCCGAGTAGATCCACTCTTCCTCTTCGGAAAAATCCTGACTCTCAAGGACCGAATCTAAATCTTCCAACTCTTCTTTAGCTTTCGTAAACAACTCTCCCTCCTTCTTGATCATGACATCCCTCCACTCTTTCAATTTACACCTGATATGGCCGAGTTTTCTAATAAACCGGAAATCAGGAGGCCCACCCGAATAGAAGAAACCATTGCATGCCTCAATAACCGCCTCCTCAAAGCCTTCTTTCCCAAACCAGGAATCAAACACCCGAAAAGGCCGGGCCCCGAAATTAACAGCCTTCGAAGAGAGAACAATCGGACTATGATCGGACCACGACCTCGGAAGCACCTGGACACAGGCTTCCGGCCACAAATTAAAGAACTCAGAATTAACGAGGAATCTGTCTAACCTGCTCAGCTTTTTACCATTCTCGGAACTGAACGTGAGGTAGTTTTTTCATTATATGCCACATGCATAGCCGGTGGTGTGATTCGGTAAAGACCAGAGGAACAGCTTGAAGCATAGATGGGTCTTGATCACTCAACACGAGAGTTGGTTGAGTACCGTGTGCCTTCAAGAAAGCCTTAAGCAACCACACATAAGATTCAATGGACTCGGTTGATATCAAACCCGCACCAAATGTAACACATTGGAAATGATGATCCACACCCGTGAATGGCACAAAAACCATCTTGTACCTATGATTAAAAATGGATTTGAAGTTAACAAAATGTAACACTTTTTGGTTAGGTTTGTATACTTTGATATCAGGCCTAACACATGTTAAGGGGAAACTCACTTGTTAGTGCTGTAAGTCGCGTCGAAGGCGAGGACATTGCCAAAAGCTTTGTAGTTTAGCTTTGAAATTTCATCAGCCCAGAATACAGAAGACAGCTTTCCATTTGAAACCGTGTAATCAAAATAGAAGTCGGGTAGGTTGTCAAAGCGCTCACGCAAGCGTTCAAGGAAAACTTGTGTGTCGCGTTCACCAATAAAAATTCGCAACTGGTGGCTAAAATTTTTAAAATCCACCGGAGTCCCGTTGACATTGTGATGCCCCCCTTTCAAAGCTACAAGACATCTATAAGCTCTCACGGGTCCGATACGGTTTAGACTCATATTGTGAATGAATTGTTTGGTGGTGAATGACTGCTTCCGTGATATCTTGCTAAGATCACGGTTGTAATTCTCAACAAGTTCATGATTATGAATATCACTGAAACTCAGTACTGTGTATGTATCATTATAGATTGAGACTAGAATGCTTGCCTTACAGTCACCCAATGTGAAGTTGGTTCTCCTTGGCCTTACAGAAGATTCATCTAGTGTGTCAAAAGTCCTCTTTGGTTGTGGTTTCCCGTATTTTGAGCAGCGAAGATACTTGCGTGTGGGAATTCCATTCCAGACTTTAGTTTGGCCTTTTTTAACTGAAAAACCAGCTTCAAACGCATAAAGTTCATACATGGAGAGAACAGCCTCAAATGTCGAATAAGATTTCCCACACACTGGTATGAACTTATCAGCGACGGTAGGAATCCAGTAGTGGGTTCCCTGAGGCGTATCAAAAACGAAGTATGGATGCGCTGGCCCTGCATCAGAAAACGAAAGGTTAGAAATCTGGTATATGAGAAAACGAAAGGTTAGAAATCTGGTATATGAGTATAAAGTGTGCTCCCATGGAAAATAAACAACCATCTAACGGCCCGCGAGATGATTCAGCAAACACAGAAGGGCCTTGAGATGATCCAGAACCAGCACCTGGCATGTTAGGGTAGCCAGAATCTTCGGATGCTACATGTGAATATTATGCCATATGTTTGCATTATGCCATATCTGGGAAAGAAAAAAAAATAAAACGAGTGTAAAATGTATATAGAAAAAAAAACCTTGATCATTATCCATAACCTCGTCAGTAGGGAAATCGCTGCTAATGAACTTGTTGGAGATCAGAAAATCCGGTGATCTAACAGGGAGTTGAGATGATCCAGCACCATCAATCGACATGTTAGTGTATCCAGAAGCTTCGAATGGTACAGGTGAACATTGACCAAGATATTTGGATTATTCCATTAAAAAAATGTCAAATAAAAAAAACATATATACGAGTGCGTTAAGTTAGATAGAGAGACAAACCTTGAGCATTTAATTCCTCGTCAGTAGGGAAGTCACTGGTAATGAACCTGTTGGGGAGCAGATGAACCGGCGACAATAACTCATTCGTTGGTGGATTTGTCTCCATGGACATTAATGGAGAAATGAAGATATGTAGGAGAAGATGGTAAAGGAAGATATGCAGGACATTAATGGGGATCTTTATTATAAAGGTAAAGGAAAGAGAAATGGAGTTAGGAAAGGTACATTGGGAAGATAAGTGTGTAATAAATGTTGTCAAATCATATCAGACAAAAGATCAAGAGATATTTTGAGTTGGGTAGGTCAATGTTAAATTTACCAATGTGCCCTCAAAAGCAAAAAAAAAAGATGAAGATGGCTGGGACACGTGGCCAATTGTAGGCCTTGTGATGGGTTTCCAAGGTTTTCTCAAAATAAAGGGTTTTCTCCCTAGCATTTTGTCACACCCCCAAATTGTAGGCCTTGTGTAGGCCTTGCGGAGTATCACCGCTTGGAGGCGTGACTGACGAGGATCAAGTCACCAATCATATTGAACAAGCATGTAAGCAATTATAAAATCCAACATAATACAATTGGTGTCTAAACAAAACATAGTTTAAGTTGAAAGCGGAAGCATAATGTCTAAAACCAAAGCATAAGTAAATAATGTTTAATGTTCATCATGAACACTCAATGTCCATGCTCCACAACGACTCTTCCCCATGCAAGCTCCAGCTAAACCTATTGACCTGCAAAGCATGTAGTAACGTGTCAACAACAACGTTGAGCGAGTTCACAGTTGGGTGTTTGTTTTAAGTTGTTTCAAAAACAGTTTCCTTTAACTGGCATCCTTGCCGTGGGGGTTACCCCATAGTTGAAAACGTGTTCTGTTTAAATCCCGTTTACTCTGGCTATCCAGCCGTGGGGGCTACCCCATGTTTAATTATCTGGCTCTCCGGCCGTGGGGGCTACCCCATGTATATACTACTAGACTCGTTACCATATCGACCACTGACTTTAGTCATGTTTATGTGCCCTTAGCGTCAATGTCTATCATCATTGACGTGCCCAGATCCATTAGTTCACGCCCGTCCTCTGCGGCACGGTGTGAGGCTTGTCAGACCTAAATAGCGCTATCTAACTAATGACCCGCTCGCCATTGGCCCGACGATTAAGTCGATATAAAAAGGAGGGACTTCGTGATAGAGTTTTGGTCTAGTGAAATTTAAACTGTCCATGAGGACGAGGAATTATATTCCTTAACCCGTACTGTCCTATCCAAGAAGGACGAGGAATCCATATTCCTTAACCCATTCCCAAGCCCTGGGAATCCCATGCTTTGTAGAAAGTGTGAACTCACCTTAGGTTAGCTCGGCAGATAAACGAAAGGTCAATCGAGCTGCTAGAGGTCAACCACGTCCTAACATGGTTACCATACAAGTCAGGTCTAGGTTCAAGTAGCGCACGTATGTTTACACATAAGCTAACAGGTTACGAACACGTATTGATCATGGCAAACACGTAAATCACTTAAACAGTCAAATCCACATAATCCCCAACTTGTGCGACTCAGAAGGTTGGGCTCGCACAAGTTCATTAGCCCATTAGTCTTGTGCGATTCCCTAAATAAAGCCCAATAGAATAACCCGGCCCAAACAATAATACATGTTAATCTTGTGCGGTCCGGATGTCTTGTGCGATCCGGACGACTTGTGCGATTCGAAACATCTTGTGCGACTGGGATTTGGGCTTTAAGGCCCAACAGTGTAATAGTTCAGATAGTTTGTGTGTGGCCCAAGCCTTGTACGATCGGCACTATCTTGTGCGATCCACAAGGTCTTGTGCGATCATGTAAAAGGTGCGTTGTACACTGTGTTTAATCAGTTGCACTCTATGACTTGTGCGACTGTGTTGTGCGACCAGACACTTGTGCGATTGAGCTCTTGTGCGATCAGATCAGGTCTTGTGTGACCTGATCTTGTGCGACCGAGAGAGCTTGTGCGACCGGTTAACTAACTCCCTTGATTCATGCAGTAGTTACAATCACTCAAATAGTTTCCAAATTTCCATTCAATAAATTAATACTAACAGTTTCCAAACCCAACCATAATCAATCAAACAAAGGTTTTATCATTAATTCTCTAAGAACCCTAATGAATAACATATGAACAATAATCATAACCCTTAATATTAATAACATAATTCATGTTCTTGATTATTAGTATTCATACCAACATAACAATACACTAATCATCCGAATAATAACACATCACAGCCGGTTATCATGCATTCAATCTGTTCTTAGCTCAATATTATGAAATTCGATTCACATAAACATCATTGTTCATCATACATACAACCCTAACCATTATATCAAATCATGGGATCATATCATCATTTAATAAAACATAAATCGTGAAACACTAACCGATTACGGATAGGATGAGGATGATCCGAATCAAAAGCTTCAAGGGATGGGGTGTTTGCCGTCGGCTTCGAGAGGAGAGAAAGAGGTCGTAGGGTTTGTGTGTGTGTTGTGTTTTGCAAGTTATGAGAAACAAAACCCAATGATAGTTGCTTGTATGCGCATAAAAGGGAGTGGACCGAACCCTTTACATGGGCTCCCCTTCGGTTCGATTACAAAAGAGTGTGGGCCGAGAGTGGTAAGGAACCAAAGCCCAAAGGCTTGTGTGATCGGCCAAGTGTTGTGCGGTTGAGTTAAGTTGTGTGACGACATTATATATGTATTACACACACAATTATATTACATATATTACACAGTCCACATAACGCAATACAATAACATGCCATTAAATCACTATATCAGAAAATCACACAAAGTTCACATACGTTACATTAAACACAAAGATAGGTTCTGAAATACGAGTTGTCACACATTTCCCTATATATATATATATATATATATATATATATAGTGTGAGGTTCACTGGGGAACACTAAAAAAGTAGGGAACAGTGGGGAACCGACTCAAACGAACTCTAATTGGACTCATTCCAGCGACGTTAACCCTAAACCCTAAATCATAACCCCTAAACCCTAAATATATTAGGGTTTTGCTTTTAGGGTTTAGCCTTAGAGTTTAGCTTTAGGGATTAGCTTTAGGGTTTAGCTTTAGGGTTTAGGGTTTAACTTTAGGGTTTAGCTTTAGGTTTACCCTTTAGAGTTTAGCTTTTAGGGTTTATTGTTTAGATTTTACGGTGTAGCTTAGGTTTTAGCCTTATTTTTTAGCTTTAGGGTTTAGAGTTTAGGCGTTAGGATTTAGGGTTTAGGGTTAAGAGATCTTAGTTAGAGTTCGATGAGCCGGTTCCAACGCCGTTGGAATGAGTCTAATCGGAGTTCGTTTGAGTCGGTTCCCCGCTGTTCCCCACTTTTTTAGTGTTCCCCCATGAACCTTCCCCTATATATATATATAGGAGAAGGATCCGTTAGGAACCACCCTTTATTGCGAGAACCGCGAGAACCAGTGTGAACACAAACAGTAATACCTAAAAAATCTAAAACACACCAAAAAAAAAATTCTATTTTTTTTGTAAAAATCGCTATATTTCGTTTACAATATAAAAAATTCAAATTTTTTTTTAGTCACAGTTATCCATGCACATGTGCATTTGTATCATTTCTTTGACAAATTCCGTAATTCATTACAAATATTAGACAATTGCACTTTCATTTACAATACCACGTGTAATACACTACTTTTTACGTTAACAATATTAGAAATGCACATGTGCATCTATATGTATCAACATGAAATAAGGTGTGTTGGTACACTACTTTCTCTTTCATCTATCATTTCATCCATAATACACAAACATGCACATGTGCATTTTTTGTCATTTCTTTGACAAATTTCGTAATTCATTACAACTATTAGACAATTGCACTTTCATTTACACTACCATGTGTAATACAATACTTTTTACATTACCAATATTAGAAATGCACATGTGATCTATATGTATCAACATGAAATAAGGTGTTTTGGTACACTACTTTGAATACACTTTCCCTTTCATCTATCATACCATCCATAATACACTACCATTACCTCCTACCATCCATAATACAATACCATTACCAATATTTTCACTTTATTACATGTATGTAAACACCATTTATACCATCCAATCAACATATTACATCATAAATTGACAACTATAACCAAACCATCAACCACTAGATATAACTAACCAAAAAACATGTATATGGGCCTACTTCTCCATTCAAAATCACAAACTTTTTGTAACAAAACACGTTATATCATGGTTATACCTAATGATATACATGTGCATTTTGAATATTGATAATGTAAAACGTAGTGTATTACGAATGGTATTGTAAATTAAAGTGCAATTGTCTATTTCTGATAACGTATTACCGAATTTGTCGAAGTAATGATACATATGCACATGTGCATTGATAACTGTTACTCGATTTTTTTTATGGTAACGAAATATAGTGATTTAAAAAAAATTTGAGTGCTTTTTGATTTTTTTTACATTTTATTTTGTGTTCACATTGGTTCTCGCGGTTCTCGCAATATGGGTGGTTATATATATAAATATAAATATATATATATATATATATATATATATATATATATAGGAACGGGATCAGGAAAAAACGCCCAAAAGTGTGAGAATGGTGAGAACGCATCTGGCCCAACACGTGGCGCGGGACATGATCAGGGTCCGAGGGGTATTTTTGTCTTTTCAATCTTCTTTTATTTTCCCAACGCGGTATAATATTTTATGGCGTCTAAGATTTTTTTGGCGTTAATTGTATTTATTAAACTTTTTTTGGCGTTTTGTATAATAATTCTTTGGATTAATTGTTTTTGTGTCACATAGATAATTTTTTGGCGTTATAGCGTTTTATGGTCAATTTTTTTGGCGTTTTGTGGCGTTTTGTATAATAATTCACTACGAGTCATTAATATTTTCATAAGTTAACAATAAGACCAAATGTTTTTTTTGGCGTTTAATACATTTGACAAGTTGCTTTGCCAACACCCTTTTCTCACAGTTTTCACACTACTAGCGTTTTGGTGTTTGTAGTTTTTGGCGTTTTATATAATAATGTATTTTATTTGTAGAGAATTAGATAACAAAACAACAGATAACTTTATAACAAAACAATATAAAATGAAAACAAGAAATTAAAAATGGTAATATAATTTCTCTTCCGAATCTTCACTGTCATCAGCTCAATCTTCTTGGATTTGTTTTGGCGTTTTGAACCTTATGAATACCTTAGCTAGATGCCAATTTTCCTACATAAACCCCGTCTTTTTTCAGACGAAGCTGCTTAGTGGCATCCTGTTTTTGGTGTGATATTCTTGTTTGGTGGCATGTCATTGAAGATCAACTCTTGTTTGATGCTATTTATAATAATGGAGTCCAAAATAACATTTTACACTTGTGTTTATCCCTTTATTTCATGCGATATTCATCAAGAACAAAGCTCACATGATGGCATATCACTGTCATCAGTCTCTTTTTCTTGAATATTTTAACTAACCCCCTCATTCAGCAAAATATTATTGAAATAACCCCCTCAGAAGAAGAATCCATTCAGTGAAAGCTTTGCCATCTGTGGTTATTTTAACTAACATTTTTTGGCGTTTTAAAGTGAGTGGTTTCTAGAGGATATGACGTTTGTTTTTCTGGGTGTGATCAATTCATTGTGTATAGACCCCTCTCTTATAGGAGTTTTTTTACGGGTAGTTTAGGCGGAATTTTTTTTATTGTAATAAATGATAGTAATAAAGTAACTGTCTTTTCAGTTACTGTTTTTGTATTTACTGTTTTGATCAGCTTTATCAGTTTATAAGTGACAGACGTCCCATCTTCTAAGTTTGGCGTTTTTTTTTAAATGGCGTTATGCAGACCAAAATATTAAGCAGGAAAAATATTTTTTGTTATTTTTGGCGTTTTGTAAGGAATAACCTTTTTTAGTATTTTTTTGGCATTTTGCAAATAAAGAGAGAAATATATCATTTAAATATATTAAACAAAAGAAGATTACACATAAGAAAAGAAAAGAAAAAAAATTAAATCCCTTCGTCAGAAGGTACTTTATCCGAAAAGTATCCATCACTTGCGTCATCTTCTTCCTCGGAGTCTTCATCTGGATCATCACCTTCACCTTCATCGGCTTCTTGTTCCTGAAGATTATGAAGCCTCCATTTGAATATGTCTTGCATTAACTCCAATTTTGAGTCCATTTCTGTGTTCTTAAACGTGGCGTTATGTAATTCTTCCATGAAACCAAGACGCTGCTTTGTCATGATGTTTTCAAGCCAGTAGACTTCCTGCTCTCCGCTGTCGTATGTAACGGTGACCATGTTTGTTTCATCATCAAAATGCCATGATGTCATGATAGGGTCCGGCTTCACATCCGCTTTGATTGGTCCAAATTTCCTGGTTAATGCTTTCATAAGCAAATGTGTTTCATGGCATTCGTTGTCTTGAGCGATGCCAAGTGATAAGATACCCCTCTGTACCTCTTCTTCCATGTTCAAAATTGCCCTGAGCGTCTTAACATACACCCTCCTTCTGTCGTCAAAACGGAGGACGAATCGCATGATTCCCAGAGTGTATCTCCACGAAACGATTGTTGCCATTTTTGGCGTTTTGGTTAAGTTGGCGTTTTTTGTTTAAAGATGTTTTTTCCAGAAATGGATAGATTTAAGTGATTATGGAAGCTATGTTTTACCTCGTTTATATAATGACGCGTAATTTAGGAGGGATTTTTTCCTAATAAATGTTAATAACTGAAATTCAGTTACTGTGTTTGTTTCATCTTCCTGTAATATCCAACACGTTTTATCACTAATTTGTGGCGTTTTGTTTTTAGTGGCGTTTTATTTATTTTGAATGGCGTGTTATCATTTGATGACGTTTTGAGCGGTAAAAGACCCTTTTAACCTTAATGAGGCGTGTCCCACACAATAAAATTGATGTTATTTACGAAAACGCCACCGCGCAATCTAGTCCATGGATTGTTCTGATCGGGCGACCATTAAGCGTTCTCACCGTTCTCACACTTTTCACCGTTTTCTCTAAATCCTGACCATATATATATAGGATAAGGCTCATGCAAGAACCACCTTTATTGCGAGAACCGCGAGAACCAATGTGAACACAATCAAAAATACCTAAAAAACTAACCCCTCCCAAAAAAAAAAACCTAACCCCCCCCCCCCCAAGCTAAATGCTAAAAACTAAACCCTCCCAAAAAGCCTAAAAAAAATCAAACACCACCCCCCAACCCAAGCTAAAATGCTAAAAACTAAACCCCTAAAAAACCTAAAAAAATAAAAAAAAAAATACACAAATTTTTTTAATGTTTTTTACATTAAAATCGCTACTTTTAGTAGCCAAATTTTTTTTAAATTAATTTTTTTGCTACTTAAAGTTGCGATTTTTTTATAAAAAAAATTAAAAAAAATTTGTGTGTGTTTTTAGCTATTTTTAGGTAGAGTAAATTACAAGTTTTGTCCTTTATGTATGTCCCAAATTTCAGGCGCTGTCCTTTGAACCAAAACTTGACAGGCGGTGTCCTTTGTGTTTTCAAAATCTTGCACGTTTTGTCCTTTAGGCCAAACTTAGTTAGATTTTTTAGTTAAATCTGGTATCAAGGGGCTATTTTGTAAAAAAAATTTATTCAGGGACTAAATGTGCATAAACTTGTATCATATAAAACCTAACATCACAAGTTCTTATCCGCATCAAGATAATCAAACCTACCGTCCTTGCGGAACATCATGAATCATCCTAATCACCATCTCAGTGTTGTTATTCAACGACGACGATTTATCCGCATCAAGATAATCAAACCTACAAACATTCGGAAGACAATCATGGTTAAAAAACGACGCAACCAGATAAATTCCGTACGCTCTAACTGATCTATCGGCATTCTGTTCCGAAAACGGCTCCATTAATCCAAACGCATTTAACTTATCTTTCGCTAGCAAAACCTTAGTAAGCTCAAGAGAAAACCCAAACTGGACCGGCAGTGGAGGACATACAGAACAAATAACCGAATTAATAAAACTAGCATCAGATTCCGAAACGACGTCGGATTGAGAAGCAACAGAATTAACAGAATCAACAGATCCTTCGAGAGACAACAATGTCTGAAACTTCGATTGAGAAACAGTCGCTAAATTATAAGCAGAAACAACAAATCGAGTCTGGATCTGAACGTCTAGCGGTACACGGTTGCCGGAAAAGTAATCACGGAGGCGAATTAGGGTTTGGCAAACCCAGGGGGTGTGGGAGGTGGTGGAAGCGGCGGATTGGCAGGCTAGGGTGCAGAATTGGGAGGCACAGGTGGAGCAGGTGACGGTTTGCGGTGGTTGTGAGATGGTGGTGAAGCAGTTGGAGCAGTATGGGTTGTTGTTGAGGTGGTTATCGGAGTGAAATGGTAGTGCAGAGTAGAGGAGGATAGGGGAGTCGCGGAGGATGATTTCGCCGCCTTTGATGGGGCGGAGAGCTACCATGGCTCTTCCTCTTCCTGGTATCTCCGTCATTCCAACCGCCGGCGTCTCCATGATTATTTTGATGGTTGCAGGTCCTAGGGTTTTATAGGGGTTTTACAGGCGTCTCCATGATTATTTTAAGTTATGTACAATTTAGTCCCTGAATAATTTTTTTTTACAAAATAGCCCCTTGATACCAGATTTAACTAAAAAATCTAACTAAGTTTGGCCTAAAGGACAAAACGTGCAAGATTTTGAAAACACAAAGGACACCGCCTGTCAAGTTTTGGTTTAACGGACAGCGCCTGCAATTTGGGACATACATAAAGGACAAAACTTGTAATTTACTCTTTTAGGTATTTTTGGTTGTGTTCACATTGGTTATCGCAATAAAGGGTGGTTCCTACCGGATCCTTCTCCTATACATATATATATATATATATAGAGAGAGAGAGGGGGAGAGAGAAAGTGTACTGAACAATATTCTTTATCGTACATTACGTACGCTACAATCTCAGCCGTCAGATCATCTTCCCGCATTGAAATCGCATGTTGTTTTTTTGTAACAATTTCGCAGGTGATAATTTTTGATGAAATCGCATGTTTTTTTTTTTAACAATTTCGCATGTGATAATTTTTGATGAAATAGCATGTTGTTTTTTTGTAACAATTTCGTATGTGATAATTTTGATGAAATCGCATGTTAAAAAAACAACATGCGAAATTGTTAATAAAAAACAACATGCGATTTTCAATGCGGGAAGATGATCTGACGGCTGAGATTGTAGCGTACGTAATGTACGATAAGGGCATTTGTACGTTAACCTAACCCTATATATATATATATATATATATATATATATATATATATATATATATATATATATAATATACAACGCTCAGTTAACGTACAATATTCCTTAACGTACGAGATGAAATATGCACGTTATAAAACTCAAAAACCCTAACCACGCATGTTGACAAACAATAATCACAAATGTTGAAAACCATAATCATGCATGTACAAAATCAGAAATCACGCATGAGGTAAAAACCTAATCACGCATGTTGTAAAACTAATTACGCATGTTATAATTTCATCTCGTACGTGTTGTACCTTAAGGGATATTGTATTTTACACTTTCACTATATATATAGGATCGTGTGAGAAGTACTAGGCTAATTGAAAAAATTGAGAAGTATTCTGAACCACACATTTTTTCTAAACTTTTCGTAATATACACATATGTATAATTTAAAATTGACTATATACATATGTGTATGATTCAAGATACACATATGTATATAGTCTATTTTAAACTATACATATCTGTATATTACAAAAAAGCTTAGAAAAATATGTGGTCCAGAATGTTTCTCAAGTTTTACAAATAGGGTGGACTTCTCTTAGGATCCCTACCCTATATATATAGGGGTTGGTTAACGTATAATTTGTCTTAACGTACGATGCGTACAACAAAACATTATTGATTTTAGCATGATCAAATTTTGAGGTTTAAGATGCCCTTATTTCGTGGCGTTCTTTTTATCGGTAAAACGCCAAAAAAGTTAAAAAATCAAACATCGTTCATTGTGAAATTCAAGATTGTTGGCTGAAGGGTCTAAACTCAATAACATTTTGCTGCATGAGATGGACAAATCTTCAAGAAAAAGATGCTGATGTCAGACTATGTGCTTCCAAACAGCCACACAAAAAACTACTTGAAAAACAAAAAAACAAAAAGAATTATACGAAAGTCGAACCAGCCAGTTAACATGATTCAAAAAAGAAGAAAGAGACTGCTGACAATGAAGATTTGGAAGATCAATTGTTTATGTATTCTTTTTTTTATTTTCCTTTTCAGTTGATTGCTATATAATAAAAACGCCATATATAATAAAAACGCCAAAACAGCCAAAATGCTTGTTTAAAACGATATCATCCCATTAAACGCCCCTCAAAACTCCCAAACTATAATAAATTTACTTTGAAAAAGTATTATAAACCCCCCCCCCCCCAAAAAAAAAAGCAAACTTGAAAATGTAACTAGAAATAGTAAATACAAATCAGTAATACTGAAGATAGGGAAAATTTATTATACTAGAATCTAAAACGCCAAACTTGAAAGATGGGACGTGTTACAGACTTCAGAGATAAAGCTTATCAAAAACAATAATTACAAACAGTAACTGAAAAAGACGAATACTTTATTATAATAATGCACCGCCTAACTTAGGCGCCAAAAAGACATCCTATAAAATGATACGTCTTAGCAACTTCCATTTGATCAAACAAAAAAAAACGCCAATACTACTAAATACCACTCACTGTAAAACGGCAAAAAATAAAAAAAAAATCAAAGATGGCTAATATGTTTTCTTGGATATTCATAATTGTTCTTCGTGAAGTTTCACTGAATGAATTGTTATCAGAAGGGAGTAACACAGAAAGATTTTGCTGCATGAGATGGACAAAAATTCAAGAAAAAGATACTGATGCCAGTCATATGGCATTTTGTATTTTTTGTTCTTGAAGAAAGTTTGGATGTGGAGAAGAGATCAATGACACTGAAGAGTGAGTTGATTATAAAGATGAAGATCAAGATAAAGAAAAAGCGAAAAACTCACTCACACGTCATAGATCTATGTCCCCAAACATTCACAAAAAAAGCCAGTTCAACAGACGAGCAGGCAAAATAATCAAACAAATGGGTTTGTTAAGTTTTACATAAAACGCCATATATTTGGTGACAGTTCTGGTACTATTAAAGAAGAGAGAGACTGATGACAGTGAAGATTGTGAAGAAAGATCCGATTAGAATTTTTAATTTATTTTCTTCGCTTGTATTTTTTTCCTGTGGTTGAAATATAATCTAACAATAGTAAAACGCCAAGATAACACAAACGCTAAAATGTTTATAAAAAATAATAGAACAATGGGCCATCTTGTTTAAAACGCCTTGGAAAACGCCATTCAAATTGATTTCCTGACCCCCGGGTTCCAATGGCATACGATTTGAATAAGCGCCATAAACGCCAAAATGTTAATACAATGAAACCATTAAACGCCATTAATTATTGAATTTTGTTAACGCCAAAAATCTTAAAAACCAAAAAATAAAACAATATTGGGAAAAGCGGAACTGGAAAAGCAGAAGATGAAAGGACAAAAAAGCCCCTCCGCCCTTTTCTAAGCGGCGTGACACGTGTTAGGCCAGGAAGCGTTCTCACCGTTTTCACACTTTTGAGCGTGTGTGTGTGTGTGTATATATATATATATATATATATATAATTCGGGCTCTATTTTGATTTAGGCCCAGAGCGGTCGTCCACCTAGCACATGCTCTGGACCGCCCTGGTTTTAATAACTTTTTGTTTATTTTACAAATGTTAATATCATAAAAACTAACATACTTTCTCATTTTCACGCTAAAGTCTCTTAACATAATTTTTAGCATTAAATGTCATTTTTAGTCCTTGTGGTTTGAGTCATTTTGTCAATTTAGTCCAAATGTTTTATTTTTCGCATGTGGGTCTAAAAAGGTTTCACCGTTGCCATTTTAGTCCACTGGGTTAACTTCATCCAATTTTTTCTGTTAACGAGAAGAGCAATTCGGTCATTTTATAAGTAATTCTGTTAACTAGAAGGGTAATCCGGTCATATAAAATGACCGAATCACCCCTCTCGTTGACAGATAAATGGATGAAGTTAACCCAGTGGACTAAAATGACAACGATGAAACTATTTTGGACTTACATGCGAAAAATAAAACCTTTAAACTAAACTTTAAACATAACCCAACCACATAGACTAAAATAACATTTAACTCTAATTTTTATGTATAAATTTTCATGGACATGTCAAATGAGAAGGCCCCTCAACAAAAAAAATTCATATTAAAGTCATTAATTAAATTTGTTTAAAATGCATGTATTTAGTGAACTTTTTTTATAATAATGATCCCATTACCTCTTATATTTGTAAAGATTTTATGAAATGAATTTCGACTTTTTTTGGCCAAAAAAATAAAGATTATATAACATTGCTTTTACACTTTTTATCCTTTATATTTTATTAAATTTTGGATTGGGTTTTTAAAGTTTTTATCCTTACTCACTGTTCTTAATCTTCATTATAAACAGGTATAGAGATTTTAATATAACAATTATCTTTACTTGCTTTTTTTAATATTCATTATAAACAGGTAAATTACATTTTTCGTCCTTGATGTTTGTATCGGATTGCAATGGATAACCTTTAACTTCAATAATTACAGTCACAATCCTTTTTTTGCTAAAACTATTACACCCTAGGTCCTTTGACACTAACTTAGTTAACATTTTCACTTAAGTCATATCTCATAAGGATAGTTAGTCTTTTTATCAATTTAATTAAAAATAGTTTAGTAAAAAAACATAAATAAAACTAAAATATACATTTTAAACCCAGATCTCTCAATCAACAACCTCTCTCCTCTCTAAACTCCTTCTTCCCCAACCAAATCTACATCCCTGTTCTTTTTTTTTTTTTCAATCTGAAATCCTAACCAGAGCACAGCATCTCTGCATAGAAAACCACCATTCTTCTTATCACTCCCAAAACAGACACACAGTTAAGGTTTCAACCTTCAAACCAATGGACCACCGGAGTAATGGTGGTTTACGGCAACAACGCGAAGGCGGCGGATCCCAAACAAGTTTCACCTTCGCCGATCTGTTCTTATGATTTCCCTCATTCAGTTTGATGTTTGACCTTCAGATCTGGGTACTATCCCATATCTGTAACAGATCGAGACAGTGGTTGTGGCTGTCGGACTGTCAGAGATGGTGGTTGTCGAAGGTGGTTTCCGGTGATGATGGTGTTCTATTGTTTGTTTTAGGCTTCATGGAAGTGCTAAAACTTGCGTTCAAATTGACGATAGGACTGGCGATGGGGTTGCACATATAGTGGAGATTTCTGGGTGTCCAAGGAATGGGGGAGTGTTTAGAGTGACTGATGGCCAGAGTGGTTGTGGCTTTAGGTGGTGGTCGACGACATGACTGGTGGTGGTGAGAATCTTAGGTTACAGGTTTGAGAGAGAGAGAGAGAGAGAGAGTTGAGAGTGTACATTTTGGTTTATAAAATAAATATATTTTCTTGTTTTTTCATTTTTTTAATATATTTTTAAGTAAATCGGTAAGATTACAAAACTACCCTCGTGTGAATAGACTTAACATTAAATTTTAATCTTGTTAATGTTAAAGGACGTAAAGTGTAATGTGTTTTACAAATAAAAGATTGTAACTGTAATTATTGAAGTTAAAGGTCATTCATTGCAATTTGATAAAAAGTGTAATTATTGAAGTATAGAGATTTTAATATAACAAAACTAAATTGAGGTTTTTTGTGTGTGTGTGTGTGTGTTTTTTCATATGCAGGAATTATTATTATATGGCCAAATTACATTGAGACATCATGAAAAATAAGAAAGTTTTCTAGAGTCATATCTTAGAGTTTCTAGAGCGTTTAACATTATTTACAAATATTTAGAGGCGGATAAGTAGTCAAATATTGATAATACTAAAATAATTATACACATCATGGATAGAATTAATATCTATTATTAATATAACAAGTGAAATGAATAGTGTTATATGTTGTGCTGTCCATGTTTGTTGTGCTGGATGTTTAGAACCATGACTGCTTGATATCTCTTCTGCCACATTTTGTCCTTGGGTTTTAAAACCCTTTTATGACTTTATGGGTTTGCATAAGACTAATGGGTATGGGGGTCGGCTAGCCCCGGCTTGGTCCGGCGCCGAGCCCCCACACCGCCCCCCTTAGCCCCGGCCCGGCCCAAACGTCCCACATGCGCCGATTCAGTCGAGGCCCCACCTTTGAAACTATCCGTTGCCATTTACCCCCAAACGGCTATTTTAAAAAAAAAAAAATTCATTTTTCAATTTAAATACCCAATATCTCAACCATTTTTATACATTTCTATCCTTTCTACTTCCATTCTTCTCCAATTCTCTTCCTTTTTTATAAAAACACTCCATATTTTTTATACCTTTTTCTCTAAATCATGAATCCTTTCAACCCAAACAACCCCAACCCGAACAACCCCAACCCGAATAATCAAAACCCGAACCAACCTAACTTTTTTTCGACTCCCGCTTACAATCCGAGTATGGATAATTCGTGGGGTGCTCCGCAATTTCCTTTTTCGGGTTTCCAACAAACACCCAACGCATTCTCACAAATGTCTCAAGTTCAACAACTCCAACAATACCAAGCGCTACAACAAATGATGCAACGCAACTCGTTTGAACAACTCCAAGCGCAACCGCCAACTTCCCCACCGGTTAACCTTGATGATGATGATGAAGAAGTCGTCCCCGAATCGCCACCGCAAGAGCTCAACCGAAAAAAAAACAAGGGGAAGGGGAAGAAGGTTGAAAACGTACCCCAAACCGCGTCAAAAAGCGGTTCGAGAAAACAGGGGAGACCGTGGACGAAAGTAGAGGAGGAGGCGTTAGCAATGGCGTTTACTAAGTCCTCTACTAACCCGATAGTCGGTATGAACGAAAGTTTAAATTTTTTTTTAAATTTTTTAAAAGTTTATATTTTTTATTTTTACTAATGCATTGTTTTTTAAAATGTAGGAAACAATCAAAAGGGTGATAGTTTTTGGAAGAAGGCAACGGCTAGATTTCATGCGATTATGGAGCATAGCTCGGATCGTGATGTAGAAGCCGTCTCGGGCAAGTGGCGTAAAATGAGCAAGACCATCAATAACTTTAACGCAATTTATAACCAAATTCGTATGAATCCTCCTAGCGGGAGTAACGAGACGGACTTTCTTAACCTTGCTATCGCTAAGTGGGACTCTCAAAATGCAAAGCCTTTCCCGCACTTCCGAGCATGGAACGTAGTAAAGAATCAACAAAAATGGGCGCCGATTCCAAATGAGGTAGCAACCGCCAAACGGACTAAAACTTCCGAGTCCGGAAGTTATAGTGCGGGAGACTCCACCGGTCGTTGTCAAATCAACATAAACGACGACCCGGAATATGACGAGGACGTGTTGCCCATTCACGAGGCGGAACGTCCCCCCGGGAGGGACAAAGCAAAAAAAGAGGCGGCCGGAAAGCGCAAAGGGGCCGGCTCGAGTGGAGGGGGCGGCTCAGGTGGAGGGGGCGGCTCGAAGGCATCGGAGAAAATGGACGACTTGATAAACGAATTCCGTGGGTTCAAACAGTTCGCGGCCGAAAAATACACTCACAAGAAAACCGTGTCGGCCGACCAAGCTCGAGCGGAAGATTTTAGGATTATGAGGTTGGATCTCGACTCGGTTCCGGAGGCGGAACGAGTGGTTTATCAGAAGATGAAGGAAGAAGTGATGAAAAAATGGTCGTCGTAGGTTGTTTTTTTATTTTTAGGAAATCTATTTTTTTTTTTCGGTAATTTTTTTTTTAGGAAATGTAATTTTTTTTATGTTATGAAATGAAATTATTTATGTTGTTTTATGTTGTATTTTTTAATTTTTATAAAGTTTTTATTAAGTTAATAAATTAAAACTTATAAAATTATAAAATAATGAGGTGGGGCCCCATCCCCCACGAGCCTCCATCCCCCTCAAATATGATGGAGGCTCATCCCCCACGAGCCGCTTACGTGGCGGCTCAACCCATCCAAGCCTATCCTAACCATACCCATTAGTCTAAGAGAGAAATCTCTGATCTATCTTGTCTTCGTTTTCTCTAATGGATCCTATTTTCTAGCAATGGTTAATGGTTTATTGGCTCCTTTTACCGACAACCGGCCATTTATAGACAGGAGAAGGGATTTTTAGAGAGAGAAACAAAGAGAGGGGGTGTTGCCCCACTGTTGCCGGTGGCTTTCCGGTGGCAGCGGACCTGTGCGACCCTCTGTCTCTCTATTTGTTTGCCTTTCTTTGGTGTAAAGTTGTACTCATGGTTGCATATCATATGAACTACAAAAAATGTTGTTCTTGAATGTAAACCCTAGGCGGTAGCCTCTGTGCGGCCGCCGGTTTATGTTGGTTTGATGATGATGGTTGTTCGGCTTGATTTTTTGGGTTTTTTGGTGTTATGATTTTGAATTATTCTTGTCTTTAACGAAGTAAAATCCGTTCGACGATGGTGGATGCGTTTGAGCCCTAATCGTCTTGGTTGTTTCGTTGTTTTCGTGTTGAATAACTGTTGCTGAGCCAATGATGATGGTGCTGGTTCGACTGAAGTCTTTTTTGGTTCATAAGTCGATGATGATGGAAAATTTTCTGAGATAAACAAAGGCGTGGTGATGATGATGGGGAAACCTCATCTGAACCTAGAGCTGGGTAAAAATTTATCGCTTTTGGGTTCATCTGGTCATGAATAAAATAAAAAACGGGTCATTTCAGGCTTCAAACAAAGTCTTCATAAGAAAGAGCGGGTCAAAATGGGTCAAGGAAATGTTACCAACGGGTCAGAACGGGTCAAGGCCGGTGACCAACGGGTTGTTCAACACCTCTGTCCTCCCGCTTTGACCCGGACCCGCTTTGACCCGAACCGTTCTGACCCGCAACCCAAACCCACCCGACCCTACCAATTTGACATGTTTTGTTTTTGTTTTTGCTTTGATTTGATTTTGATTGTGTTGGATAAAAGTACTAAGAACAGGCTATTTTGAAAATGTAGATTTTCAGAAAATTATGAAGATGAGAGATTGCATAATATGGGTAAGATGCTGAATAAATATATATTTTTTCAGATTAAAAAAAGGCAAGAGATTTTTTGGTAACTTTGTTTATGGGGTGGTATACTGTATACCAAAGGCTTGGTGATGATGAAGTGTTTATGTTTATGGGGTGGTATGCAAGTGAAATGAACAGTGTTATATGTTGTGTTGGCCATGTTTGTTGTGCTGGATGTTTAGACTCATGACACCTTGATACATAATTTATAATGTTGTGCTGGATGTTTATAATGTGTTGATGATTAGAATCGCCAAGGCACGATCATGGTGGTGAAAAGCATAGACTGTGACACTGTGTATGTCGATTTATTGTGGATTTGAAGTGTTTTCCGGCGATGATGTTAGCTTGCTACTTGGTGTAACACCCTTAATAATTTGAACAGTATTTAAATAATAATCATAAGAACTTTATAAAATTCAGAGTTTACAAAAACATTTCGAGTTTAAAACCATACACACTTGTGATAGTACCAAACACATCCAAGATAGTGCATACCAGTTTAAAGTTAACCCTTGCTAGTAAACTAACCACTAGTTTAAGGGATTTAAAACACGATCAACAAAAGAAATTACAACATGTTTAAAGTTTAGACAAAATTGAGTTTAGTGCGGAAGCTTCAAAATACGTGTTCGGTTCTTGACAACGTACTTGATCACCATCCGGGAGGACCTCATTCATACCTAAGGTTAAACACTAAAAACAATAGTTTGGACATTAATATGTTGCATATAAACAAATTCCGACATCAAGAATTAACAAATAAAATACAAATTTTCAGGGTTCCACCGTAACTTACGGTGTCTACCGTAAGTTACGGTAGACCTTGAATGTCTTTGGTTCTGCCGTAACACAGAAAGAACTCACCGTAGCAGTTTGAGCTCCACCGTAAATTACGGTGGGACCGTAAGTTTCGGTGGGCTCTGCATATTTGCCCTTTAACTATTTTTCAACTTTAAAAGTTCATAACTTTTTACTCATTAGTCCGATTTAACCGATTCTTTTACCTACGAGTCCGTAATAAGATTACGGATCCAACCATATAAATTACACATCACGGAAACCGAGATACCGACGTTCGGCTCACAATTTCTTTATTTCAAAAATTTCAACCCATTAACAAAGTACATGATTCCATATTTCAATCCTAATGACACATTAGATATAGTTACCCAATTTCCCGGGCTTATGACCTTGGAGTATTCACGCCATACCATGGCTTCGCGTTTTCTCCGAACTAAACACTTGTTTTCTCGGAATTCAAGCATTCCGTTTCAAACGACACCTTCTATTAACTTCTATTGTTTGACCCGATATAACGGGTTCGTAGACTTGAAATATCATAACCAATTTATTGGTGTATTACCATCTATCACCTAGCAAGATATGATACTTTCAAGTCTCTACTCATGTGATTCGTTTACAAGCAACATTTTGACCCGTTTGGCTATCTAGTGAAGACTATCACTTTATTAACATACCAAACCAACTTTCTAATATTTATTTTGACCCGTTTGATGATCTGGTGAACTTTGCCACTTTAACGATGCATCAAACGCATCAATTACAATCCGACATCGTTTGTACACTAAAACCAAACATTATTACATAATACAACGAGACTAAAGTCACGTACCTTTAAAGCACACCTTTTCCGCGGGTATCACTTCCGGCGTGTCCACTTGACGTTCCGGATTCCTTGCCTAAAGAGTTCAATTCATAACAAGATTAGAACTCTTTCATAAGCTTTAACGCATTAATTCTTAACATATGCAAATCTGCGTTTTTAGCAATCTTTAACATTTTAACCCTCATTTAGGCGTTTTATCAAACACCTTGCGGGTCAGATTTCTACATGATCTAAACCAAGTTCATAACTTGAAATTATCACTCAAATTAACTTCAATTAGACAATATACATATATTTTAACATCAACAATTTCAGAGATTATCTCACAATTTCAGTTTTCACTAGAACAAGAGTCTTAATCCTAGTGTTTATCAAGTTCTACTAACTTACTAATCACCCACTATAGTGATTTTGATCCTTACAATTAACAAGCAAGATTTTGACGAGAAATCATCTAGGGTTTGTCCCTAGACTTCACATTACTTCCAATTTCATGTTTTACAACACATAATCAAGCTCAACCTTCGATTTCAATCACATGAAAGAATTTGAGTTGTATCAAAACAAACAAATTTGACATACCTTATGACCTCCTTGACGAGGAGATCACGATTCTATGTTCAGATTTCGATTACAACATGATTTGAGCCTTCAATTTGAGAGTTTAGTAGAATTTAGGGTTGTGATAGTGAGGGTGTCGCCCCTGTGGTTTCTTGATCGACCAGAACTCCAAAAATGGAGTGTTTGGTTTTTGTTTTACTAATTATTAGTAATTTAAGCTTCAATTTTGACAACCTAGGTCCCTCCACTCTTATTTAGTTTATATTTTTGACTTTTTAACTCATTCTTGTGTTACTACAAGACTTTTAACTAACTGGGTTATTTATCCTAGTTAGTTTATTCTTGTTTATTATACACTTTATAATTCTAGTATAAAGTTTTGAAATTTTGGGATGTTACAAGTCCACCCCCCTTAAAAAGGGTTTCGTCCTCGAAACCGTAATACGTACCAAATAGTTTAGGGTAGAGCCGTTGCATCTCTTCTTCGGATTCTCACGTGGTATCCGCACCCTTCCTGTGCTCCCATTTAACCTTCACTTGGTTAATTACTTTGTTCCTCAGACTCTTCTCTTTTTGATCTAAAATTGCAATTGGCCTCACATCATAGTTGAGGCTGTTATCCACCTCGATGTCATCATAGCAGATACAAGTAGTTTCGTCTGCTAAACATTTTTGGAGATGTGACACATGGAATGTGCTATGAATTCCACTCAACTCCTCGGGTAGTTCAAGGCGATACGCTACCTTACCAACCCGTTCAGTGATCCTGAATGGCCCAATGAACCTCGGACTCAACTTTCCTCTTTTTCTGAACCGTATGATTCCTTTCCACGGGGATACCTTCAGCATTACCTTATCGCCCACTTGAAACTCAATAGGCCTATTTCGCTTATCCGCATACGACTTTTGTCGATCCTGAGCTGCTTTTAGGTGAGCTCGGACCATATCGATTTTCTCATTCGTAGTTCGGATTATATCAGTAGGTGCTAATCCTCGTGGTCCCACTTCTCCCCAACACACCGGGGTTCGACACTTTCTACCATATAACATCTCATACGGGGCCATTTTAATGCTCGATTGATAGCTATTGTTATATGAAAATTCGACCAAGGGTAGATGGACATCCCAACTACCCCCGAAGTCGATGATGCAAGCCCGCAACATATCTTCTAACGTTTGTATCGTTCTCTCATTTTGCCCATCTGTTTGCGGATGATAAGCAGTGCTAATGAACAGTTTAGTTCCCATTTGCTCTTGGAATTCACGCCAGAATTTAGAGGTAAACCGAGTATCTCTGTCTGACACAATGGATATCGGCACTCCGTGACGTGCTATGATTTCATTGGTGTACACTTCCGACATCTTCTCGGATGTATAAGTCTCACGAATCGGAATGAAGTGAGCACTTTTTGTCAATCTATCCACGACTACCCATATAGCATCAAATCCGCGATTGGTTTTGGGCAATTTGGTTAACAAATCCATCGTGATTTGTTCCCATTTCCAAACTGGGATATCCAACGGTTGTAACTTACCGTATGGCTTTTGGTGCTCAGCTTTTACTTGTAAACAAGTCAAACACTTCTGTACATATTTCACAATATCCCTTTTCATTCCGGGCCACCAATAGTTTTGTTTTAAGTCATTATACATTTTGGTCGCCCCCGGATGAATTGAATAATGAGATTTATGGGCCTCGTCAAGAAGACGCACCTTGGCCCCACACGTATTTGAAACCCAAATTCTCCCAAATCGAGTTTTCAATCCTTGGTTATCATCCTCCAGGTCTTTTAGCTGCCCAACTATCCTTTCCTTCTTCACATTTTCTTCCTTGATTGCTTCAATTTGAGATTTTCGGATTTGTTCAAGCAAACCCGATGTCACAATTAGTTGCATCGATCGTACTCGAATAGGCGTATAATCTGTCTTTCGGCTCAACGCGTCTGCCACTACATTAGCCTTCCCGGGGTGGTAATGTATTTCACAATCAAAGTCTTTGACAATTTCTAACCACCGTCTCTGCCTCATATTTAATTCCTTCTGATTGAAGAAATACTTTAAGCTTTTGTGGTCGGTAAAGATAGTGCACTTCACCCCATACAAGTAATGCCTCCATATTTTCAAGGCAAACACCACTGCTGCCAACTCGAGGTCATGGATAGGATATCTCTTTTCATGAGTCTTTAGCTGCCTCGAGGCATAGGTTATAACCTTGCCCCGCTGCATCAAAACGCATCCAAGTCCCGAAGGCAATGCATCCGAGTAAACTACCATATCCTCCGTTCCGACCGGTAACGTCAATACCGGTGCATGGGTCAATTTTTCCTTGAGTGTTTGGAACGCCCTTTCTTGATCCTCGGCCCAAATAAACTTTTCATCCTTACGGGTTAATTTGGTCAACGGCATAGCAATTTTGGAGAAATCTTGTATGAATCTCCGATAATAACCCGCAAGCCCCAAGAAGCTTCTGATTTCCGAGGGATTCTTTGGTGGAGTCCATCTTGACACAGCTTCTATCTTTGACGGATCTACTAACACCCCGTTTGCACTAATGATGTGCCCAAGAAATTGCACCTCTCGTAACCAGAAGGCACATTTTGAGAATTTTGCATACAATTTCTCTTTCCTGAGCGTCTCCAACACTTCACGTAAATGACTTGCGTGTTCCGCTTAATTCTTGGAGTATATCAAGATGTCATCAATGAACACTATTACCGACTTGTCTAGCATGGGTTTGCAAACCCGGTTCATGAGATCCATGAAAGCCGCGGGTGCATTAGTTAACCCAAAGGACATCACGAGGAACTCGTAATGTCCGTACCGTGTACGAAAAGCCGTTTTCGGTACATCCTCCTCTCTGACTTTTAACTGATGATTCCCCGATCTGAGGTCGATTTTTGAGAACCAACTTGCACCTTGTAATTGGTCAAATAGATCGTCAATTCTTGGAAGCGGATATCGATTCTTTACCGTGAGTTTGTTCAACTCCCGGTAGTCAATGCACATACGCATGCTCCCATCCTTCTTTCTCACGAATAATACTGGTGCGCCCCATGGAGACACACTTGGCCGAATAAATCCCTTGTCGAACAATTCTTGGATTTGAGACATCAATTCTTGCAATTCTGATGGCGCTAGCCGATACGGCGCCTTGGCCACCGGTTTTGCGCCCGGAACCAATTCGATCCCGAACTCTACCTCCCGTACTGGCGGTATCCCCGGTAAATCTTCCGGAAATACATCAGCGTATTCACGTACCACTGGTACGTCTTCCATCTTTGGCATCTCTTTATTAGGTTCGTTTGCGTATATCATGAATGCTTTACATCCGTGCCTCATAAGTTTGTGGGCTTTTAGTATTGAGCACATAACGGGACTGCCCCTTTTTTCGCCATAAATGGTGACTTGCTTTCCACTTGGAGATGTCAACTGTATCTCCTAGCGGAAACATATCACCTTTGCATGATGTCGGGATAACCAATCCATCCCTACCACTACTTGATATTCTCCCATTGACATAGGGATCAAGTCTATCAAATATTCCTCATCGTCAACGCTTATTTTGCAATCTCGACATACATCACATACAAGAAAACTTTTGTTATCACCTATTTCTACCTCTAATGGCATAGGCAATTTTGTTAGTACAAAAGAAGGATGTCGAATAAATCCATGTGAAACAAAAGATTTATTCGCACCCGTATCAAATAACACATGTGCAGGAATTGAATTTATGGCAAATATACCTGAGACCACATCGGGCTCTGTTTTTGCCTCCATTGCTGTCAACTGGAAATATCTCGCCTTTGCTCTTGGTGTCTCAGTATGTGTATTCTTGTCATCTTTCTTTCCAACCAACTCCGGGCACTCAGATTTCTTGTGACCCGGTTGGTAGCATTTGTAACACACCGACACCTTTCCCGGGCACAATGCAGCCGTGTGTCCCGTCTTCCCACATATAGGACACGGTTTGTCCTTGAACCGGCACTCACTTTTGTGCCCCTTCCCGCATATCTTGCAGTTTGATGACCCTCCTTTACCTTCTTGTTTCTTTGAGGATTCTGTTGTGCGCGCCTTTTTCGTTGGGCTTGGATTGACTATCTGAGCCCTTCTTTCACCTCTTTCAATCTGCTTCTTCAACTCTATCTCCCGTTCCCGAGCAACGTTTATAATTTCGGTGAGAGTCTCATACTTTGAAGGAGTCATAAACTCCCTATACTCGGCGCTCAACATATTATAATAATAATATATTTTCTACTCCTCATTCGTTATCAATTCATCACAAAACTTCATCTTATCCATGAATATTCCCGTGATTTTGTCAATAGATTCACCCTTGTGTCGAAGCTGCATGAATTCTTCCTTGATCTTGTTAATGACTGCCTTGGGACTGTGATGTTTAAGAAACGGCGTCTTAAACTCGTCCCATGTCATAGCTTTAGCCGCTTCGCTTCCAATTTCTTTCTTCTTGTTATCCCACCAGTCTTTCGCTTGACCCCTTAACTGACCCGTGCCATAGGCTACGTAGTCATCCGGATCACAATGAGTCCTTTCGAACACCCCATCCATATCGCTTAGCCACCGCTGACATATGATCGGGTCAACCTCCCCATTGTAAATGGGCGGTTTACACGCCATGAACTCTTTATAAGAACAAGATTTTTGTCCTCCCGACTTCTCCTTTGCTAAATTGGTATTATCCTCCAATTTCTTGATTCTTTCTTCCACCACTGATAATACCGTGGTTTGGATTTTGTCGATGAAACCCGACAAACTGTTTTCGATTGCTTTTCCTACCTCTTCAGCAATCACTTCTCTCGTTTGCTCGGTGACTCTTGGCACCGCATCATCATTACCTTTATCCGTCATCTTTAACTGAAATGTTTACATTAAGCGTTAAACATTTCATCTATGACGTATGATTTATTGACTTCGGTTTATTCAAGTTCATGACTTGTTTTCACCGTTCTTATTTAATGCACTTTCTGGGTTTGAGTGTGTTAACACGCTCTTCCCATGCATTTCCATTCATTACTTCCCTTTTTATACTTAGTAACTCTACTTTAGAACAATTAACTCTTACCGGATGTTTGATCAAGCTTGAACCGAACACTTGTTAACAACCTTGGGCTCTGATTACCAACTTGTAACACCCTTAATAATTTGAACAGTATTTAAATAATAATCATAAGAACTTTATAAAATTCAGAGCTTACAAAAACATTTCGAGTTTAAAACCATACACACTTGTGATAGTACCAAACACATCCAAGATAGTGCATAACCAGTTTAAAGTTAACCCTTGCTAGTAAACTAACCACTAGTTTAAGGGATTTAAAACACGATCAACAAAAGAAATTACAACATGTTTAAAGTTTAGACAAAATTGAGTTTAGTGCGGAAGCTTCAAAATACGTGTTCGGTTCTTGACAATGTACTTGATCACCATCCGGGAGGACCTCATTCATACCTAAGGTTAAACACTAAAAACATTAGTTTGGACATTAATATGTTACATATAAACAAATTCCGACATCAAGAATTAACAAATAAAATACAAATTTTCAGGGTTCCACCGTAACTTACGGTGTCTACCGTAAGTTACGGTAGACCTTGAATGTCTTTGGTTCTGCCGTAACACAGAAAGAACTCACCGTAGCAGTTTGAGCTCTACCGTAAATTACGGTGGGACCGTAAGTTACGGTGGGCTCTGCATATTTGCCCTTTAACTATTTTTCAACTTTAAAAGTTCATAACTTTTTACTCATTAGTCCGATTTAACCGATTCTTTTACCTACGAGTCCGTAATAAGATTACGGATCCAACCATATAAATTACACATCACGGAAACCGAGATACCGACGTTCGGCTCACAATTTCTGTATTTCAAAAATTTCAACCCATTAACAAAGTACATGATTCCATATTTCAATCCTAATGACACATTAGATATAGTTACCCAATTTCCCGGGCTTATGACCTTGGAGTATTCGCGCCATACCATGGCTTTGCGTTTTCTCCGAACTAAACACTTGTTTTCTCGGAATTCATGCATTCCGTTTCAAACGACACCTTCTATTAACTTCTATTGTTTGACCCGATATAACGGGTTCGTTGACTTGAAATATCATAACCAATTTATTGGTGTATTACCATCTATCACCTAGCAAGATATGAGACTTTCAAGTCTCTACTCATGTGATTCGTTTACAAGCAACATTTTGACCCGTTTGGCTATCTAGTGAAGACTATCACTTTATTAACATACCAAACCAAATTTCTAATATTTATTTTGACCAGTTTGATGATCTAGTGAACTTCGCCACTTTAACGATGCATCAAACGCATCAATTACAATCCGACATCGTTTGTACACTAAAACCAAACATTATTACATAATACAACGAGACTAAAGTCACGTACCTTTAAAGCACACCTTTTCCGCGGGTATCACTTCCGGCGTGTCCACTTGACGTTCCGGATTCCTTGCCTAAAGAGTTCAATTCATAACAAGATTAGAACTCTTTCATAAGCTTTAACGCATTAATTCATAACATATGCAAATATGCGTTTTTAGCAATCTTTAACATTTTAACCCTCATTTAGGCGTTTTATCAAACACCTTGCGGGTCAGATTTCTACATGATCTAAACCAAGTTCATAACTTGAAATTATCACTCAAATCAACTTCAATTAGACAATATACATATATTTTAACATCAACAATTTCAGAGATTATCTCACAATTTCAGTTTTCACTAGAACAAGAGTCTTAATCCTAGTGTTTATCAAGTTCTACTAACTTACTAATCACCCACTATAGTGATTTTGATCCTTACAATTAACATGCAAGATTTTGACAAGAAATCATCTAGGGTTTATCCCTAGACTTCACATTACTTCCAATTTCATGTTTTACAACACATAATCAGGCTCAACCTTCGATTTCAATCACATGCAAGAATTTGAGTTGTATCAAAACAAACAAATTTGACATACCTTATGACCTCCTTGACGAGGAGATCACGATTCTATGTTCAGATTTCGATTACAACATGATTTGAGCCTTCAATTTGAGAGTTTAGTAGAATTTAGGGTTGTGATAGTGAGGGTGTCGCCCCTGTGGTTTCTTGATCGACCAGAACTCCAAAAGAGTGTTTGGTTTTTGTTTTACTAATTATTAGTAATTTAAGCTTCAATTTTGACAACCTAGGTCCCTCCACTCTTATTTAGTTTATATTTTTGACTTTTTAACTCATTCTTGTGTTACTACAAGACTTTTAACTAACTGGGTTATTTATCCTAGTTAGTTTATTCTTGTTTATTATACAATTTATAATTCTAGTATAAAGTTTTGAAATTTTGGGATGTTACACTTGGCGTGGTAACTCCGGTTGCAGCCGTAGCAGCACTGAGCCGTATTTTGTTGTTACCGACGATGATGATGTATCATTCTAAGCCTATTTCACTTTGTGACAACAATGATCATAACTTTTAATATGAGCCTAAAGGGTTTGTAGTTTTCCTTTTTTTTTTTTCCGCTTAATCTACATCTTTTTTGATTGAGTTTGACGCTTCAAAGCATGATATCTGGCATTGTCATTGTTATTGTTGCCTTTGTATTAAAGGCCGATTAAACCCACTGTGGAGCACGGGTAGAAAAAAATCCGAGAAGAGGATATTTGATGAAAAGACAGCTTTTTATCTTAGTGATTGTGGTATTGACAGTAGTTATGACATGCCATGCTTTTTTATGTTGGTGGTGAAAAGCATAGACTGTGTATGTCGATTTATTGTGGATTTGAACTGTTTTCTGACGATGATGTTAGCTTGCTACTTGGCGTTGTAACTCCGGTTGCAGCCGTAGCGGCACTGAGCCGTATTTTGTTTTTACTGGCGATGATGATGTATCATTCTGAGCCTATTTCACTTTGTGACAACAATGATAATAACTAATATTAGCCGAATGGGTTTGTAGTTTTCCTTTTTTTTTCCGCTTAATGTACTGTTATTATATAACACAATTTAGCGCGCCGCAGCGCGCGCGGGTTTTATAACCTAGTTTAATCTTAAACTTGAAAAGTTCTCAATTTAAAAACAAAATGTTAATATCATCCTTTCTTCAACCAAAAATGTCAAAATATTTGCTAAATCACTTTGAAACATTCCAACATAAACGGATAAGGTTGATGAGTCGGCAAGTAAGATGGTGTGTCACCACCGGCGACCTTTCTTTCCGACGGGTCAGACGGTGGTCGGTGCAAGCAATGTCAACCGTTGGTCGGTGCTACTTTTGACTTATATATAACGTGCGCAGCTGGCTTTGTATGCCTAATTATTATTATATATTTTAAAATGTGATTACCTTAAAGTTTACAAAACCGTTATGCTCTTTTTCTCCTACACAATGGGGATTATTACAAAATAAATAAAGACACTAGTATAATATATGTCATTATATTTAAAATCATCATCTATATGAAAGCTATTGATAAAATCTGGAATAGTTAGACAGAGACAAATTGAACCTTATATCTATACCTGTGAAAAGAAAAACTGCTACTAGTATGACCCTTGACAAATTTGACAGGTCTAATTTATGAAAATCAACCCAAGCACCTTATTTGTGGTAGGACATAAGATAAGAAGACATGGGTTGATAACTTAGTTGGTCGCTATATCCTTAAATACGAGGAATGTGCGAGTGAGTGCATTTTGAGTTGTGACACATTATATACTACTCATATTGGTAGATAAAAATACAAACATGAAACACAGTTGTTAGATATAAATAGTTATTTTTTAAATGAACGATTATATAAATGTAAAGACGCGTCAACTGAAGAAGTAAAGAATAACAAATGGACATAAAGAGGACCGTTGACAAGGATCAACTACACAAAGTTTGGACAAACTAACAAGCCTAGAGAAATGCCAAAAGATCACATGTCCAAAAGGATCAAGAAACTATGCACAATCAGTGCACGGATGAGGCACGATTTGTCTGTTCATCGTGGATGACATACTTGAACAAAATGAACAATTCAAACAACAATAATACGCATCATTAGATATTTAAGACATATTACAGGACAAGTGACGTTTTTATTTCAAAAATGTAACATTTTTTTATAACACTTATAAATAATTATTTTATAAATTAAATTATATGTTTATAAATTAAATTGAGTTCATAATAGTTGTATTTGATCAAGATTAAGTTGATGTATATCTTCCTACTAGCGAGAAAATTAATCTTTGGAAGATGTAACAAACTACGAATCTTGTTTTTTCTACCTCTGCCACAATTATCTTTGTTAGTGCCTTGTATTATACTAATAACCTATGAATAAACAACAAACTTGCCACGTCAATTTTTATGACGAAGTGCATACCTACATGTATTAAGGGGGAAACTGCCCTCTAGGAAAAAGAAATTACTATATTATTTATAAAAAAATCTCGATTGCTCTCCTTAAAGTTTGGTTAAACCTCTCAATTACTCACCATGAAAAAAAACTCCGAGTTCCACACTAGTTATAAGAGTTCTGGTTTCATAAGGATAAAGCCACTTACCCTAATAAGTAATAACAATATATGTTGACCTCGAAGTAATGTAGTTGGTAGGAGTTGCCATCAAACCAACAAAGTTTCTCTAGCATGATTGTGGTCGTTATTGATGAAACTGAATGTGTCACACGTTAGGTAGAATCAACACGTTTTAATATATGGTTTGAGTCTAAATAATTCCTACCAAATTATACATATTATTATTTAGTAGAAATAACATCTATCTATATAATAAAAGAAACCATTTATGGGACACATATCACTCATTTGAGCCATCTATTTATTATCAATAATTAATTTAATTAAAAGATAAATTATACAATTGAATTTAATATAAAATTAATTATTAATTATAACCTAAGAAAATAGGTTTTATATTTATTTATCACAACAAATTTTAATATTCGTTGATGTAACAAATATTACTATACAATGTTTTTTTTTTTTTTTTTTTTTTGTCATTTTTTAGAATTTTCATTTGCACCTATTTTTGTTGAGTTTATCATATGCCTCTAAAGGGTAACATGTTTAACCCATTAATCTTAATAATTTTGTTTCTTTTCATTCCTTACACTTTATTATAATTACTATTTGACCCTCAACTTTAGTTTTCCCTTTAACACTTTATTGTAATTACTATTAGACCCGAAACTTTTAGTTTTTTTACTTATTTATTTTCGTTTCTTTTTAGTTTTTTTCTCAAGGTAATGTTTTTTAACTTTCGTATGTCCCGTCGTAAGTAGGTTATTTTATTCACGTTCTGAGTTATTTGTTTTTATGTAGGATCGTTCGACTGATCCGAATGAGTCGATTAGAGAAGTTTTGATCTATTTCAGGTGCGGAAAACAAGAAATAGACTTAGTAACAGCTTGATCTTCACTTAATTCACTGATTGTATTGATTAGACGTTGTTTACAATCAATCTTCACACCGGCAGAGCTTCGGCATGGAATACATGGACTGTCTACTGATTTCGCTCATTGAACCTCTATATATAGGGTTGATGATTTCGCTCCAAGGACCACATGTCCACATGAGCGAAATCACAACTTGACATATAAGCGAAATCACCCTATGACCCTATGAGCGAAATCAGTCATAATATACAATTCTATATCACGTGCATCTATTTTGTCTTATATGAAATCAACATAATTTGTCTTCAAGCGAATTTCAAATCTGATTTCATGTTTGCATGTTGTCTTCACGTGATATTGTTTCCATGATGTAAGTGATGATGTCACTTTGATGATGTCATCTTTAAACATGATGACATCATGCTTGATCAACTTCACAACGAACCCGAGACTCGACATAAGACGAAGACGACAGATGAATGCACCAACATTTTATGATTATAATGAGTGTTGATACCATTATTGACTGAACCATCAGATGTAATTATTTATCCTTAAAATCTAATTTAATTAAAAGATAAATTATACAATTGAATTTAATATAAACTTAATTATTAATTTAACACTAATATCTTAACTTCATAAAAACAATTCGCATACCAGATGATATAATATTTTGAAATTTTCATCATATTTAATTATTTATCCTTGAAATCTAATATTATGTTATTCAATTAATATAAACATAATATAATCACAAATTTCAAATCACCGTTCAGCAATCCTTCGATATTATTATTATTATTATTATTATTATTATTATTATTATTATCTAATCTAATATTTTGTTAAAATAATATAAATATAATATTCAAACATAGATCATTGTGTAATTTTATCATCATACACGTGAATATTAGCCATAAACTATAAAAAAAATTAATATCATAGTCTCATGTTAACATAAACATTGTGTATCCTCATTATCCTCGTAATCACTCTATCTATCGTGTATCGAGTATATCCATTAGTTTTTTTAAAGATATAACTTTTTTTTATTATCTTATCTGCTATATAAAATTAGATTTATTCAACACGTGTAATGCACAAGGTTTTTTTTAGAGATATGACTTATTTTATTATTTACTATACAAAATTGCATATAATTAACCCATGTAATACATGGGGGTTTTAAAAATAAAACTTTTTATAATTATTATTTGGTGTATAAAATTAGTTTTATTCAACTTGTGAAATATACGAGGTTTTTAATTATTTAATTTATAAAATTATATTTATTCAATCCGTGTAATACGCGGGGTTCTAACCTAGTATACTATTAATATAAATTCCCAAATGATGATAATTGCCATATCCGATGTAAATACATGTTATATATGATGTATTTACGTATACATATATTTATTTGGGATAGAACCATTACGTAGTTGTTTATATATATTTCATGTAGAAATATTAACGTGTGTAAGATATGAATATATAACGTAGACTTATATAAATGATTTAATACATCAGGGCAGTCTCTGAAAATTATAAAAAGAAACTGGGCCTCGTGAGAGACAAAAAAAGTTGGGCCCCTCCCTATAATATAAACTCATCAATCATATATAAAAAAAATCACAATACGACGATAATTGTTAAAGAAAAATAAACAAAACAAAAGTAGTGTAGCAAAAAGAAGTTTAATATGTGTAAACATATCCAAATTAGTTTGAAAATACAAACATTTTCATACAAATAAAATTAATAGAACTAAATATTTAGTTCTTTTAAGTTTATATTGTAAATAGTTAAATGAGAAATAAAAAACCTAAAAATTTAAACAAGAAAACATGTAAAGTTTGTTATGTAAATAGTTAAATGAGAAGAAAAAATAAAAGAACTTGTAAATTTATGGATGCAAAAATTAAGATGTTAAAATCAGAATTAAAACTAAAAAATAAGCTTACAAAGTTACAATTGGAAAATTATATCAAAACAGAAGGTAAACGCGCAACAAGCTGCGTCGATACCCCTTTGTGAATAACAAAACAATTTTTTTTAAAACCATATTAATTTATAGGTCTAAGCTGCGTCGATACCCTTTTGTGAATAACAAAACAAGTTTTTTTTAAAAACCATATTAATTTATAGGTCTTGGAGTCATAACATTACTATGCATGACCCTTTAGACTCGAATGTTGGGATTGAACCCTATCAGAGGAACAGATAATGAAAGCCAAAACTGGTTCAGCGCAGTGGTTCCAGAATAAGCAGATGATATGATCAAGTCTCTCCCCTTGAAAGTGAACTTCAACATCTGCTGACCTCCTATCTACTGATCTTGTAAAGTGCTGCCTTACATCTACTGCCCAAAGTTAAAGACTGATGGAAGACCAAAGCTCTGCTGATTCAATCTACTGCCTTGAGTCAAGTACTGCTGATCCGGACAAGTACTGCTGGGTTCACAGCAGTGGAAGGTTGCAGCAGTAGTATAGTTGTCTTTATGCAATGTAATGTAATATCAGTAGTTTGTATAGCAGTGTTTGTACATGTCAGAGGCTAGAGTTTGTTAGGAGGTTAGATGTCACTTTCATGGTGACGTCAGCTAAGATGCTCAGTGGTTTGCTAGTGCCTATAAATAGATCAGTACTTTGTACTGTTCTATTAGCTCTTTGCATCATCGTCTTCTTTGCATGAACAAACACTGAGCTCTGGCTGAGGGGGAGTTTGCATTCATTCATCAATCATTGTAATCGTTATTGAAATAAATTCAATCTTCTGATTCATTGAGAAAAGATGTTTGATCAAAGTATTACTCTCGTTTGATTGTATGCAAAGTTTGTTTTCATCATAATTCCGCTGCACACTCATCCATTTTCATTTTAATTACAAACACAAAATACAATCAAAAACAAACTCAGATCCAACAATTGGTATCAGAGCTGGACAGTCAAACTTGATTTAACAATCATTTTGACGTAAATAGTTCGGCTCATAACAGTTGATACTGATCGTTTGTTCGTTCGTTGAAAAACAGAGCAAGGATTAATCACCATTAAAGTTGATTTCTCAGTGTCTGTAAAAAAACAAGAATGACGTCACAATCTCAGGATGACAAAAACAACATCGGCTCGCTTTTTAAACCACCTATACTAAAAAGAAATGAATACAACATCTGGCAGAGGAGGATGGGTCACATCCTCGCTCAACAAAGCATCGGATGTTGGAGATCTGTCGTCTTTGGTCCCCATGTTCCCATGGTGCCAAGCGCTGAAGATGCTAAAAAGTTCGTTCCTAAACCAACCGATAATTATACTGAAACCGACTACCAAAAGTTCGAACTAGATGCTAAAGCGTTTAGCATCATTGCATCAGCGCTGCCCAATGAGATATATGATGGACTGTTACACTGTAACAGTGCCAAAGAGTTATGGGACGCGCTTAAGGAACAGTTTGGGGGGACCGAAGAAGTCATAGAAAACAATAGGGAAATTCTGAACCAACAGTACGAAACATTTTGTCACGCTAAAGGTGAATCACTGACGCAACAATTTGAGCGTTTCAGTTGTCTCATCAGTGAACTGAGGCTTGTTAACACCACTTTTACAAACTCAACTCAAAATAGCAGGTTCCTCAGGTCACTGCCAGAAAAATGGGACACCATAGCTTTTGTCACCCGAAACTCACCTGAGTTCAAGGATCTGACCTTGACCCAACTTCACGGTCGACTCCTGACCTACGAAAGGGAGTTAAACCAGAAAAAGAGGTTGCAAGAGTCAGGAAAAGTTGCTAATGATTACACTTTCGGTAACCCTGCTCTTCTGGGTCAAGAAGAATCTGGGAGCAGTGGTAAGGATCAGGGTTTTGATCATTTCATTGACATAACTGCTGGTGCAAATTTTAACAACCCTGATCCTCACTCTGCTAGTTATGCATTCACTGCAAACTAAAACCAGATGTCAGATAATTTAAGCTTTGAACTCAATGATTTGCAACATTTTGATCCCACTGACTTAGAAGAGATGGATATTCTGCACCAGTTGGCTTTGCTAAGTGTTAGAACTAGCAAATTCTATAAAAGAACAGGGAGAAAATTCCCAGGACTTCATGGAAATTTGAGGTTGGGTTGGATAAATCGAAAATCAAGTGTTACAAGTGCAATAGGTTAGGGCACTTTGCTAGGGAATGCAGAAGTCAAAACAATGGACCAATAGTTACTCATCCTAGCTCAAACCCTAGACCACAAAATCAAAACACTGTGCACTATACCCAATATGCCCCTGCAGCTCATGTGAACACTGCTCACTATGCTGCTGCCCCTGTGCCTGTGCATTATGTCCAAACTACTGTCCCACAAATTCAGTATGTTCAAACCCCTGCTCCTCAGGTACAGGTGCAACCTGTTGCACCTCAAACCACTGCTCCAGCAGTAGTACAACCAGATCAACAAAGTTTTTTCACTCAAGGGTTTGTTGACTGGAGCAGTATGCCTGAAGACCTTAGTGATGAAAATTTTGCACTCTATGCTTCTAATGATTCCTCTCATAATGAATTTTGTTTGATGGCATTAGAGTCAATACAGGAGGGGGTTGAAACTGAAGAGGAACAGCTGAGTACTGAAACAGTGGATGAGGTGACTGAAGCACTACTGTTGGGAGAAAGTTTAGGTACCTTGATTGAACCAATGACAGATCCCTGGTCCGAAGAGGACAAAGAAGAAGAGAAGGAAGAAAAGGCTGGTGAAAAGAAGGTGAGAGCTGATGATGAAGAGATTCATCAATGTGACTGTGCAATGATGGCTGCTGCCAAGGTATCTCCTCAAGTTTTAGAAAAACTGTGTTCTGAAAACTGCATTATTGCTTTTGCTAACATCAAAGAGGTGAACGAAAACCTTCGGGATAAAATCTTAACTGATGAAGTCAAATTTGAAAGATCTCTAAAAGAACTTAAAAACAAATTGGCTGAAAAAGAGAAAGAGATTAGCAGCATGAAAGAAGAGCAGAGCATAACCAAAACCCAACTCCAAACTATGGTAGAAAAATACCAAAGTTGCAAAAAAGAGTTAGAGTCCACCCAGATCACCTGTGAAAAATGGGTGGAATCTTGCAAAGGGTATGAGGTTGTGCTCAAGAAACAGATTGAAAGTAATGTGAAATTTGGGATTGGGTATAGAAAATATGATTATGAATGCATTACTTGTGAAAAATCTGTTCAAACCACTGATGTAACCACTGAGTTCATCCCCACAAACAAGAATGGCCAAGAAGTGAAAATCACTGACAAACTTGGTAACAAAATCACACTTGGCAGACCAATGAGTTCCTCTACTTTTGAAGAACTTGAAAAATATCAGTTTAAACCCACTTGGTCTGACGAGTGTGACATTCTTGAGAACTTCAAGCCTATGGACTTTACAACCACTGCTGGTGTTAAAGCTCCTAAAGCCAAAATCATTCCACTCAAGGACATCCCAGCAGAGGTTAAAAACTCTGCTGCAAAAGAGTCCGAAAAGAGAAAGAAGAAAGAAAAGATCAATAACCTGTTTTGTGAGTTTTGTGAAAAAAGGAATCATCTAACAAAAGATTGTTTCCATTTGAAAGCATACGACTTAAACAAAACCAGTGTCATTGTTCCAGCTGAAAGCTGCATTGTTTGTGGTAAATCAAACCACAAAACTCAAGAATGTGTGTACCTTAAAAATTTTGATGTGAAAAAGAATGAGTACACTGCTAAAACATCCTTGAGTCCATCATCATCATCTGTCAAATTCACCAAACATCAACCATTGTTTGTGCCAGTTCAAACAGCTGTCATAAAACAGCTAAACCAAACATCTGTCAAAAGAGATGTTCAGGTTGCTGATGCACCACCGGCCAATCACTTCAGAAGAGGTAAGGAGAAACCAACTTACCAAAGGATTCCACACGTTTATGAGGCCTACAAAAGGCCATCTAAACCCAGAGTGAACAGACATCCTTTTGGTTACCAGCAGGTGATTGGTCAGGACCCACAACAGTGGTTAGAGAAACACTGTCCTAAAACAGTCCAAACCCCTAACCTAACCACTGTCCATCAATTTGCATCCATCCCAGACACTGTTGAGTCCCCATCCAAAGCCTTATTGGCTTTGGAAACCCTAATGAACTAATCCTTTTACTTCATGTGCAGGGAGCTTCTGCCTGTTTAGATAGCCTTTGGTATGTTGATAGTGGAGGCTCCAGGCACATGACAGGATGTAAAGCCCTCCTCAAAGACTTTAAAATCCATGGAGGGGGTGATATATCCTTTGGGAATAATAGTAAAGGGAAAGTTCTGGGGTCTGGTACAGTGCAGTCTGGAAATGTAAAATTTGAAAATGTCAATCTGATAGACAATCTAAAATTCAACCTTCTGAGTGTGTCCCAAATGAGTGACAGAGGATTTGGTTCATTCTTCACAAAAGATTGTTGTAGGATTGTTGGACCAGAAATGGTCAAAAAGATTGAAGCAATAATCAAAACTGGTCAAACTAAACTTGTTGATCAAAGAAGTGGCAATGTTTATGTTGTTGATATGTCAAAAGAGTGTCCCAGAGCTGATGCCTGTCTGTTCTCAGCTGCCTCTAACAAAGAGACAGAACTTTGGCACAGAAGGCTGGGGCACACAAATCTTAAGACAATCACTGAAATTTCAAAAAATGGTTTGGTGAGAGGCCTACCACAAAAATTGTTTTCATGTCCTGAACATTGCATTTCCTGTTTAAAAGGAAAACAGCATAAAAGTTCTTATAAGTCCATTGAAGAGTCCAAAACAACCCAGTGTTTGCAAATGCTACACATGGATTTGTTTGGCCCAGTTCAAGTCATGAGCCTCAAGAAGAAAAGATATTGTTTGGTTATTGTTGATGACTTTTCTAGGTTTACATGGACTTTCTTTTTACACTCAAAAGATGAGACTGCAGGCATTTTGCAAGAATTTGTTACACAGGTTGAAAAGCAATTTGACCTTCCAGTAAAAGTCTTCAGGAGTGACAATGGCACAGAATTCAAGAATAGGGAATTAGATGCCTTCTGTGTGAAGAAAGGGATTGTAAGGCAGTATAGCATCCCTAGAACACCAGAGCAAAATGGGGTAGTTGAAAGGAAGAACAGAACTTTGATTGAGGCTGCCAGAACCATGCTTGCAGATTCAGGTTTGCCATTGACTTTTTGGGCAGAGGCAGTAAACACTGCTTGCTATGTCCAAAACAGAGTTTTAATAAACCCCAGGCACAAAAAGACTGCCTATGAAATTCTGTATAAAATCAAACCACTGATCTCATACTTCAAGGTTTTTGGCTGCCCATGCTTTATTCTGAATTTAAAAGATTTTATTTCAAAATTTGCAGCCAAGATTGACTGTGGTTATCATCTGGGATACTCAACCACTGCCAAGGCCTACAAAGTGTTTAATACACGGACCAAGGCAGTGGAGGAGACTTTGAATATGAAGTTCAATGAACTTTCATCAATGAAAATCCCAGCAAATCCTGCTGATCTGTTTGATCTTACTAAATTTACTTTTGAAAACACTGCTGTCAAGACTAACAGTGCAGGTCCATCAGAGGATACAACACCAGACTATGGGTATGAAATCATCATCCCTCAAAAGTCTGTCAAAATGGGAAGAGCAGCAGATGTACAAAACAACTGTCAAAGCTCAACCACTGCTACATCAACAGTTGTTGACCAAAGTAGCCCATCAACCACTGCTTCCACAACATCCAGCACTGTTGATAAAAGCCCACAAACAGTGGATAAAAGTCAGCATGTGTCCACACCTCTGCCCCCCATTCCACCACCTTTTGATGCCACTGCTGGGTCATCAAAATCACCAGCAGTGGTTAGCTTAGATGCCAAACATTTGCAGCCTTCACCAACAAATGCCATCATACCATACCAAGGAGATTTAATCTTCTTGAGATCTCATCCACCTGATCAAATCATTGGCAACATCAATGAAGGGGTGCTCACAAGAAGCCAAACCCAAAACATTTGTCTTTTTGCTGGTTTTCTATCACTCCATCAGCCAGTCAAGTACCAAGAGGCACTAAAAGACAATAGCTGGGTAGAAGCCATGCAAGAGGAGCTCCAACAGTTTAAAAGACAACAAGTATGGGAGCTTGTACCATTGCCAGAAGAGGTTAGTCCCATTGGCACAAAGTGGGTCTTCAAGAACAAAACTGATGAAAGGGGTATTGTTGTCAAGAATAAAGCCAGGCTTGTGGTTCAAGGTTACAGACAGGAAGAGGGAATTGATTATGATGAAACATTCGCCCCTATTGCAAGATTGGAAGCCATTAGACTGTTCCTGGCCTTTGATGTCAACCACAACATGAAGGTGTTTCAAATGGATATCAAAAGTGCTTTCCTCTATAGAACAATTCAAGAAGAGGTATATGTTTGTCAACCTCCAGGTTTTGAGGATCCATTTTATCCAGATCATGTCTACAGGCTAAACAAAGCCTTGTATGGCTTGAAACAAGCACCAAGAGCCTGGTATGAAACTCTTTCCAACTTTCTACTCTCAAATGGTTTCAAAAGAGGTACCATTGATAAAACACTGTTTCTTAAATGGAGAGGGAAGGATTTAATGATTGTCCAAATTTATGTGGATGATATTATTTTTGGAAGCACATGCAACAAAATGTGTGAAGAGTTTAGAGAACTCATGACAACTGAGTTTGAAATGAGTGCAATGGGTGAACTGCAATGCTTTCTTGGTCTCCAAGTACAGCAAATGCAAAATGGAACTTTCATTCATCAAAGCAAATATGCTAAAGAACTTTTAACCAAATTTGATATGAATGATTGTAAACCATGCAGCACACCCATGGCAACAAATAAGCTGGTCATGTCTGATGAAAAAGATGAGCTGATTGACCAAACACTTTATAGAAGCATGATTGGGTCTTTATTGTACCTAACTGCATCTAGACCAGGCATCATGTTTGCAACATGTGTCTGTGCAAGAAGTCAACCAGCTCCCAGAAAATCAAATCTCATTGCTGTAAAAAGGATCTTCAGATACATAAAAGGTGCTCCCACACTTGGTATCTGGTATCCAGCTAATGGGAACATCAAGCTTTCAGGTTTTTCAGACAGTGACTTTGCTGGATGTCACACCACAAGGAAGTCCACTTCAGGAGGGTGCCAGTTTCTAGGTGATTGCTTGGTTTCTTGGCAAAGCAAAAAGCAAGCAGCAGTTTCAACATCCACTGCTGAGTCTGAATACATTGCTGCTGCAAGCTGTACAGCCCAACTCTTGTGGCTTCAAAATCAGTTACTGGATTTTGGTATCACTGCCTTAAAGACACCACTCATGTTGGATAGCCATGCAGCAGAAAATATCATCAAAAATCCAGTTTCTCACTCTACCACCAAACACATCGACATCAGACATCATTTTGTGAGGGATTGCTATGAAAAAGGTTTGATTTCTCTGCATCATGTCCCAACTAAAGACCAGCTGGCAGATGTGCTCACAAAAGCACTTGATACAGCCACTTTTGAAAGATTGGTCTCTAGGATTGGGATGCTGAACATGGAATAACAAGCAACATCTTGTTTTTCTATGAATAAAAGCAACAAAATGTTTTCAGAAAATAAAAAATCCATCCTTAAAAATAGCTAACAATGAAATTTTCATTAAAATCCTTAAAAGTCTGCCATAACCACTGATTGTTCAAAAGTCTGCTCTACTTCAATAGTTTGTCCACTGCTGAAAGTCAACCCCTATTCTCTCATTCCTTTGATAAACTCTGTTGTTCAAAAGCAGTGTCTTATCCACTGATATGCTATCCACTGATAGTGAAAATCATCCACTGCTTTACTACCACTGCTTTCATCAGTCACTTTCATAAAAGTACTGTCCTTCACTTTCACCAGGGGTTGTCACGTGGGCAGTACATAGTGGTCAGACCTTTTGTAACGGCTGCCACGTCAGCATTCACTTTCTTCCCTATAAAAATCCCCACTCACCACCAAAACAGGGTTTTACTGTAGAACTGAATTCTTAAAAATTCTCTTCTCAAAGCAGTTTTTCATCTCATCCTTCACAAATTTCTTCGATCACCATCTTCAAAAGTGACAAAATCGAAGCCATCTGCAAAACCCACTTCCAAATCATCTTCGAAAACAGCCTCTCAAAAGGCAATCTCCACTGAAATCCCATATAAACCATCTCACAATCAACTGGGACTTCTCACAAAACCAGGAACCACAAATGTTTTCGATTCCATCATTGACACCAAGGCAAAATCAAAGTACAAAACTTTGTTCACCGCCGATGCACCAATCTATTTGGAGACCCAAAGAGAGTTCTGGAAGAATACAACCCTTGAAAAACAAGGAGACACTGCAACCACCATACACTCTTCTATAAAGGGTAAAGCTGTCCAAATCACGCCACAATCCATTTCAGAGGTCTTTCAACTCGATGATCAGGAAGGTAAAACTTCTTTCACTAAAAACGAGTTACAAACTGACTTCATTGAGAGAGGGTATGAAGCCACAATGATGAAGAAACTTACCTTACAAAAAGGTCATTTTCCTTCTGCAACCAGATTTTTATTTCATACCCTCCTACTATGTGTTTCAAACAAAACCACTTCTTTCAATGAAATCCCTTTAAAGATTCAAAATCTGGGATATGCAATTCTTCAAGAAGAAAATTTTAACTATTCTCGGGAAATCTTTAAAGATTTGGTTAATAATGTTGAAACAAAATCATTCTTACTGTTTCCAAGGTTTTTAAGTTACTATTTTGAAAAGAAATTCAGTAAGGATGATTTAGCAGCAATAATCCAAGGTGATTCTACTCAAATAAACAGTTTAACAACTGAAACTTTTTCAAGAATGTTAACACCTTGCAAAACACAAGCAGAGGTGCCTGAGCAGAATTTAGCAGCTACCACTGCTCCTCCTCAGGTATCTGCTGCTGAGCCCACTGCTCAAGGTGATCAAAGCAGCAGAACAACTGTTTTGAAACCCACACCTACAAATCCGAAAAAGCCAAACAAAAAGAAAAATCAAAAACCCCCCAAACCAATCAAAAAGGCAACTCTGGAGGATGAGATACCAGAGCAACTGCCAGTGACAAAACAAAAGTCACACGCAACCACTGCTGCTACTTCCTCACAGCAGTTGGTCAAAATATCTCAACCCATAACCGAAACTCCTCCTGCTTCTTCTAAAAAAGAACAGGTTGTACTCATAGGGACTCCACAATATGATGCTCTGGAAACACTCGTTTCCATCATCCACAGCCCAATGCCCGGGGCAAATTCTCTTTCTACACCCAACCTCACATCCACAATTCCACCAAAAACACAACTTTTGTTGGATGCAATAGATTTGAACCAGGCATTACCCAGTCCTTCTCAATCACCTGTTAATGAGAATATGCCTCAACAAATGACTGAGCCTGATGTTTCATTCTTTGCTAACCCACCAACACAACCTGAGGAGGTTACACCCCTTGAGTTCCAAGTAACTCTTGGTGGTAATCCAAGTGAAGCAGCCACTACAACTGTTGAACCTACAGGTTTACATTTGGTCGGTGGTTACATGAATAAGACTTCCTTGGAGGCAATTCCTTCTATAACACCTCTGACATCTACCAGTGGCCTTTTCTTGTCCTCTGGCAACGTCAAAAGATTGTCAAGTGTTGAAGGGAGAAGACCCCAGTACCAAGAAAAAGGGGCATCAGTGGTTAATGTTTGGAGTATACTCCGTACCTCAACCACTGATAAAACCAATGTTAGTGGGAAATCAGATGATCCCATTAAATTGGGTGATGGTTTAAAGTACCAGAAATTGACGGATCGTGTTGAAAAGCTTGATAACTCTGTTGCAGAACTCAAAGACATGCTACAACAGTTGTTACAAGTACAAAAGGTACAATCCACTGCTGTTCCACCTCAAGCACCTGCTCCATAACAGGCACCTGCTACAAATGAGCTCTGGAATCTATTTCAACCTTTTCTCCATCAACAAGCACAAATAGCAGATCAGCAACATGAAAAACATGTTCAACAGCTGAGAAATGCAATGGAGTCCAGGTTCAAGAACACTCAGGCTGATCTAAAGGCTCTCAAAACTCAGATCCTGCACACCACTGGCACTGCTCCTCCAACAGTTCTCTTCATTGATCAACTTCCCCCAGATAATGCCAAAAAGGGGGAGAAAATTCAGGAGTGGAAAAAGAAGGGAATAGATGATGGTCTCTACATTGAACCAGAAAATGCAAACATGACCAAACAGATCCCTCTGCCAGATGGAAACAAGAAAATTGAGGTGACTACAAATGCACTGGCAGAAGCAGTTGCAAGTGTAAAAAGGGATAGAGAGGCCAAAAAGAAAGCCAGGGTGGATTATCCGGATCAGGGTACTTCAGGGTTAAAAGATGATGAAAATCTTGTTGATAAAAAGAAGAAGCCTACAAGAAGAGTAAGGCTACCCAAATCCATTCCAACCAGACATTCAAAGTCTGTTCCAAAACCACCACCTAAAACAGCTGTTGTAACTCCTGTTGTACACACTACTGTTGGTACTTCAGTGGTTTCAACATCTGCTCCCACTTCAACACACACCACTTCAACACACACCAGATCCACTGCTTTACCACCATCACCACTAAAAACAAAATCACCTCCTGCCAAAAGGCAGAAGACAGCAGTTGTTACAACATCTGCTGTAATGACAACAGTGGTTGGAACACCAGTTGTTTCAACAACTGTTAGTCAATCACAAACCACTGCCACTACATCCACCACCACTGTTCCATCCAAAACATCATCAGCCCCTCCTCAAACAAAGATGAGAAGGCTAATTCTCAAAGATGATGACACTTCACCACCACAAACATCTTCAAAATCTTTAGCTCTTGTCACAATACCAAAACCTGTTCCTCTCTCTTCAGTTCAAATGCACAAACTCTTACCTCCTGCAGGTGCTCAATTTCCTCTTGAACTAGCAGCTGTAAGAGATGAAATAAAATCTTTCTATTATGAGGATGACCCTGCCAAAAGGAGTTTGCCATCAATTCAGGGATATCCCAGGCCTAAAAATATTGATGAATATTTGGAAATCAAGGCCAAGCAAGCAGAGGATATCTCAAAAAGAAACACACAAGGGAAATCTGACAAAGAAATTTCACAAAAGTATCAATATCTGCTCACACAGGTCAGATCCCTAGAACAATTTGCTAAAAATGTCAGTCAACAAATCTCAGAAAGAGCAGCTGAAACTTTGAAGAAAGACTACATTGAAAGCATCATGGCTCACAAGGAATACAAAGGAGAGAGATACATGTACAAAGAGTGGACTGTTCCTGAGCTTGAAAACGAAGCAGCAAGAATTCAAGACATGATTAAAAGGAAGGTCACTCACACTCCTCCTAACTGGGCAAATGTCACGGCCCCCGACCCACCCTAGACGGAATCAAGAGCCGCGAACAGCCAAGTGGTACCGGTGATTATTTTAAAAAAAATATTGCAGCGGAAATTTCATCAGGACCGTGAGTTAGGAAAATATCAGAGTTTAGAAAACACCGGATTTTATTTATTAAATAGATGGGATAAAACCCATGTTTTACAATGGTAGCTTTATTAAAGATAAATTTTGATTACATAAAACAATATTTCTTAATTTGATTTAAATAATAAAATAAGCCACTTCTTGAAACCTTTCAGTGCCATATCCATCTCTTACTCCAATCTACTGTAATTACCTGAAACGCGTTTTAAAAAGGTTTTGTCAGCGGGAAATACTGGTGAATCATTCTATTTACTAAAAAGACATGTTTGTTATAATTTACAGTATTAAGAGAGATTACAATGTTTCAGATATCAACCAACTACCCACAGTATTTGTCATCGACTCGTTTCGGTGACTGTGGTCATACCACCATTGGCTGTCCCAATGGTGACGAATATCACTAATTTTAGGTTCGCCCACCTAAAGTGATAAAACAACAGTTATGTGCACAATACCCCACATACCGGCTGTAATTTGGTGATTACATAAACTTAATCACTGTAATTATAACTTTGAAAACATTTAAGAATTTATAAAGCACTTTGATAAAAAGAGAATGAATCATATTATAAGCATGCAGATTCATACGGCAAAGTTTAGTCTATAGATAAGCCTTGATATATTGCAGATACAGGCAGAGCTTAGCCTAGTGATTACTCTTGTAACCTAGTGCACACAAACTAGGTAAATAACTAATACAGCATTTACGATAACTCACGAGATTAAAACCCTCACAACGAATGACAAAGTGCAATCACTTAAACATCCATCGGATTCACAACGAATGACAGAGTATTCCCCGAGTTCGGGTGGTACTCAAACATCCTGTCGAAATCACGACTAATGATAAAGGATAGTACTAAAACATCCATCGGATAGTTTCAATCGATCGGACATTGAATCGTAGCAGCGATTGAGTAATACCCGGTATCGTAGCAGCGTTTCGTGCTATGTGTGTGTTTGGTATTAATCAGGGATTATCTCGGAGTGTATAACGAATTTTAACGTCGCTCCAGTGCCAGAAATCAAGTCCCAGTGTCTGCTATGTATACATGAATTTTGACCTGGCTTACGGACCGTAAGCCTTATCCCTTACGGTTCGTAAGGGACACGAAAGGGTCATAGGCTTGCCACGTGTGTTTGTAGGTTAGCTGAGTCGACGGTTTCTCAAAATTCGATTTAGACAGCAAGATATATGGATAATCGTCGAGTAGGAAATACCCCCCCCCCCTGAGTTTTAGGGGCCCTGATCCTGATTCTGATTGTTCTGAAATTTGTAGGGTTTGTGCAGGATTACTTAGGGGTCTTAACTAAGGTTTCCTTGTGAACAAAATATAATAATAAATAATAGTTTTGGTGAGAGTTGTTATGGTTTGGGACAAAAAGAGAATAAAATGGTGAGAAAAGAAAATGGACCCACTTTGTAACTTTAGGGTTCAACTAGAAAGCCTCCTGGTATAAATTTTGGGTATAACTTCTGAGCTATATATAAAAATATATTTATAATTGTTTTAAGTATAGTACCCCTAATTCAACCTTGTCCCGATGTCCCGAGACAGAACCCCAATAAACTTAGTCGGGCAGAGCCCTGACATGTGTTATGAGGCTCAGATCAATCGGAAAGGGTAGCGGTGATCGGGAGTTAAAACACTTAAAACGAGGCAGGGCTTTATAAAAAAAATAAATAAACCATATAGAATTTTTGAGAAAGTTAGGCGATAGGTATGAGAAAGAAAAGAATCATGAACAGATTGTTGTTTGAATATTGGTCCTCTTTTATAGTGGTGAGAAAACTTGGACCTCACGATTTTGGAAGGACACGTATATGTGTAGAATTTATTGTTCAATATACATGTCTCTATATGAATGAATGTTATTTTTAATTGGAACACGCAGACAATCTTTTCAATCACCTACATAGTTAGTTATTATTATTTTATTTATATATTGATTTCAATATGAAGGATATTAAATTAAAATAAAATAATGGAACATAAAATAGGAAATAGGACATGAAATGGATGGAACACGAAACAATGTTTTTCATTTCAAATATATATATTTTATTATTATAATTAATTTACCTGCTTCACTTATTTGGCGTGTATAACTTCTAAAATATGACGTTCTAGAAAATAATAAATATGTTAATAGAACGAGAATATTTTTGTCTACATTTGGGTCTAAGTTTCATTAAAAATAGAGTAGGTTCAAATATAATGTATTTTTATAATTTAATTAATATACGGTTCCTAGGCCCGTCTAGAAACTTCATATTTTAATAGTCAACTTACCCGTAGACTACCCGTCTATTAATATAAGTTTTTATATACTTTTATTTTAATAGAAAGGTCAACCCATATACAGGCCAATTAATTAATATAATATTTCAACCAACTATATAAAATAGTGTTTAAAACTATTTGGGTTGAATAAAAATAACTAGTTACTAGTTACTAGTGGTTAATAAATTTAACCAAACCTATAATTTATATGATAAATTTAGGAATGTTACAGCAAAGTTTAAAAAGAATGTGCTTGATAAACAGGTAGAGTTGAAGAGAATAAAAGAGGAATTGGTTATTGCTGAATATGGAAACAAGAGACAAATTGCTAGATGGAAAGAAGATGTGGTCAGGGCTACTTACAAAAAGTTGGAGGAACTAAGAAAGAAAGATCCAAGTGTTCCCCAAAAGCCTGTCTACCCTGAAGCAGAGGTTTTTAAAAGACCTTCAAAACTGCAGATCAGGAGATCCACTGCTCCAGCAGGTTTAGCCATCTTCAAAAGAAGGCCACAAAAACCACTGAGAGCTGAATCAATTCAAGAGCTAATGAAAGGAGATGAACTTGTGAAAGAGGGCCTAAAGAAAATGTTTATAGAAACTCTTGAATTGAATCAACCTGCAAATACTGCTCTGTTAGTTATGAATAGGCCAGCATCACCAAACTCCTCTATAAATAAAGATCTCCCAAGAAACCCACCAGGCTCAAAAGTACTAAAGTGGGCAACTGACAAACAGACCCATGTATTGACTCTGTTCAGGTCTGGTGGAGAAGAGAAGAAAATAACAAGGGAACAAGCACTTGGCCTAAGTCTTGAAGATATGCAGGATCTCCTTGTTCTTCCTCTTGAAAGGGATGAAGATGATACAGATGCCCTAGACTTTGAGCTACAACTGAAAGGTCAGATAAGGGAGCTGTTAATGAGGCAATAAAGTTTCACAGTAATGAAGTGTTTTGGCATTATCTGTTCCAGGGGGAGATTGTTGGGATTGAACCCTATCAGAGGAACAGATAATGAAAGCCAAAACTGGTTCAACGCAGTGGTTCCAGAATAAGCAGATGATATGATCAAGTCTCTCCCCTTGAAAGTGAACTTCAACATCTGCTGACCTCCTATCTACTGATCTTGTAAAGTGCTGCCTTACATCTACTGCCCAAAGTAAAAGACTGATGGAAGACCAAAGCTCTGCTGATTCAATCTACTGCCTTGAGTCAAGTACTGCTGATCCGGACAAGTACTGCTGGGTTCACAGCAGTGGAAGGTTGCAGCAGTAGTATAGTTGTCTTTATGCAATGTAATGTAATATCAGTAGTTTGTATAGCAGTGTTTGTACATGTCAGAGGTTAGAGTTTGTTAGGAGGTTAGATGTCACTTTCATGGTGACGTCAGCTAAGATGCTCAGTGGTTTGCTAGTGCCTATAAATAGATCAGTACTTTGTACTGTTCTATTAGCTCTTTGCATCATCGTCTTCTTTGCACGAACAAACACTGAGCTCTGACTGAGGGGGAGTTTGCATTCATTCATCAATCATTGTAATCGTTATTGAAATAAATTCAATCTTCTGATTCATTGAGAAAAGATGTTTGATCAAAGTATTACTCTCGTTTGATTGTATGCAAAGTTTGTTTTCATCATAATTCCGCTGCACACTCATCCATTTTCATTTTAATTACAAACACAAAATACAATCAGAAACAAACTCAGATCCAACATCGACTAAGTAGGGCCAAGTTTTTAAAAGACTTAGTTTTGTCATTCTTATTTTTGCAAGTATGTACTTGTCTTATTATTTTTATATATTTATGTTTAATTATTTTTGCAACTAATATTAGTTTGTTGATATAACGAATTTGTTTCATGTTGGAAATTTTAGTGAAAATGGGTTTTTCACTAAATATTTTGGACATCAATAATATTTATATATGTGTTGTATAAATAATTATTTATGGTTTGTGTTCAAACCATGTCCAAATAGAGCTAAGATTAATGAGATATTGAAGCTTGAAGTTGTATGTTTGGAACAAACAAAGATGAATAAAATGGATTAGTTTTGTCAACTTGTCCCACATAGGTGGGATGACAAAATTTAAAGTGGTTTATAAGGAGGAGCACTCCTTGTATATTGTTTTCTTAAAGGCAAACACTAGTGGGGACCCTACGCACCCTTACTCGTGCACATATACGCGCGTGCCTTGGGCTATAGGCCCAATGTAGTGCACTTTGAACTTCGCACACCGCCTTTGTATTTTTGTCCATGAGCGTGTGGTCAGATATATGGCGGGTCCGCTTATGGCGCATCCTTGGGTGGCGTAGGCGGATGCCATGGAATGTCTATGCGGCGCGAGCTCCTTAGGCGCATGGCACACGTCATTGGCTAGGGCGGAGAGTGCAGGTGGCGCACGAGCATGGACGGCGCATGACCGGGTGGCGTCCTGGTATGCGTACTGACATCCGTGTAGCGCGCGGCTCCATATGGCGTGGCATGAGATCCTTGAAGCATGGCACGCGGACTGGCATATCAGTTCTAGCACTCGCGCAGGTTTGCAACCGTAATAAAAGATCTAGTTGGACCTAGTCAAACTAGTTGTTTCAAACCATTTAATTCGTGTCATGATGAATATGACCGTTTTTTAGTAACCACTTAAGTCCATTAATTAGAGATTAAAACCTGATTAATTGTCTTGTTAATTACAAGATTTAATATCTTGTTTATTACAAATTAAATGTCTTGTTTTATTACAAGATTAAATGACATTAATCTTGATGTGTGTATATATGAACATGGTAGTTCATAATCTTGTAGAAGTGAGATATACACACAAAAAGGAGGTCCTTTTGTTCCATGAAATTTTAGAGAGGAGCACTCTCTAAAGTATCCCTTTATCAACTTCATCTTTTTCCATAACACCAAATTATACCCGGTGTAATTTCGGGCGTGAGAGCCATCTCCGGCAGTACAACTACTGCTTCGGTTGTTGTATCCTGGAAACAGACCGTCTAAGAGAAGGCGCGAAATCTATTTTAAGGGCCCCGTGTCTAACACGATCCTCAACCAAAACCGTTAACGACAGTTTGTTCATTCTTGCAGCGGAGGTTTATACAAGATGGTGCGGTTGAAGTTCTTCCAAAGACATTGGCTTGAATCAAGATTGGTACAATTGTATTATATTTTATATTCGTTTATTTAGTTTTTGTAACCAATATTGTACTAGTCGAATTTTCCACAAATAACGAGAGTCTCGTTATTATTTATTATTTATTTTGTAATATATTTAATAAAAAGTGAACTAGTTCCTAAAATCTTAAAACAGACTTTTGTGAAGATTGTTGCTACAATCTTAAATCCTTCTCTATGAGTATTTAGGTTCACGAAAGTTAAAATATTTAATGAGATTTTTGTTAAAATCTTGTAAATATTTTTTTTGGGAAATAATATGTAGTACAAACGAGTCGGATTATTTTAATATTGGAGTACAATCTTTAATCCGAATATCGTGTTACAAAAACGAACGTTTTGATTCAAGTTTTGGAGTTCATGGGTTTTGTTCGTGTTTAGATAAACCGAACCATATACAAAATAATATGTATTTCAATAGGTTTTTGAAATACTAAATTTTCTAATGAGCGTATTAGAAAAAATCATTTTGTAACCCTTCAAATGTGTTTATAACGTTTAATTTCTTATAATAAGCTTTTAGTAACCATAATTGACATATTAATGTTGGTTTTAAAAATATTGAAATTTATTTATTTTCTAATGAGCATATTAGAAAGTAATTATTTTATAAAATAACTAGTTTTAATATCTTCTAACGAGCGTGTTAGAAACGTTGTTGAAAGAGTAACAAGATTAAAACTTTTTGTATCTCTAACGAGCGTGTTAGAATTTTATAGAATAATAAGTTTTAATATCATCCTTTATATCTAATGAGCGTGTTAGATATGATAATTGTGTAAAACTAACTTGTTAAAAGACGATTATATTTTCTAACGAGCATGTTAGAAAAGAATATTATTTCAAATAATTACCGACGAGCGTGTTGGAGACAATTATTTTGGATAATAAACCTTGTAACGGTTTTGTCTAAACTATTAAATTTCTAACGAGCGAGTTAGAAACGGATTTTTCCACATACGTGTTAACGATTTTTATTTGTTTATTTCTAATGAGCGTATTAGAAATAGTTTATTTTTTTATAAACTTCGAAACAAATTTTGTAATCGATTATTTCTAACGAGCGTGTTAGAAACGATTTAAAGAGTTTGATAGTTGTTTATTTTCTAAAGAGCGTGTTAGAAACGATTTAACGACTTTGCCAATTGTTTATTTCTAACAAGCGGGTTAGAAAACGTTTATTTTATATAAACAAAAAACGGCTTATGTCAATAAATAATCGTCTAATTTTCTAATGGGCGTATTAATTTTAACGATTTGCAATCGTTAATTTCTAACGAGCGGGTTAGACCCGGGTTAACTATGATAAACTATTTAAGATGATTTGTAATCGTTTATATATATTTTCTAACGAGCGTGCTAGAAAAGGTTTATGTTTATTTCTAACGAGCGTGTTAGAAAACGCTCATTTAAATAAACCAAAAGTGAATAAATGTATTCGTTTTATTTCTAATGAGCGCGTTAGAAGCGGTTTACTTTAAAAAACCGAATATTTTGAATGTTTGTTCAACATTTAAATTCTAGTTAGCATATTAGAATTGGTTATCATACAAACCACTCATTTTAATGATTGATAATCGTTATTATCTAACAGCGGTTAGAAATGGTTTGAATATGATAAACCATTTATTAAAACGATGTGTATTCGTTTTATTTTCAAACGAGCGAGTTTGAAATTGTTTTATTTATTAAACTATTATAAGGTTTATTGTCTTGATTTGTAATCAAAACATAAATATATAGTTTAATATTAAAACACTTGCAAAAACGAGAAATGTTTTGAACGAATAAAACATGTCTTTGCGAATTACAAGTGATTCGATACTTCCACGAGAAGTATAACGTGTTCAACCATATAATAGTCTCGGAAAGACAATTTGGTGAAAAACAACTCGATGTTGTTATAAATATAATAAGTTGCTCAACTACTTGCGAGTAGTTAATTGTAAACAACTTTATATTTTGGACAACTTATGATTATTCAAGTTTAGAGTTTCAAGACGAAACAAGTTATACGTGTTCCATTGAGGGAGTACCTCAAAACATGACAGAACGATGTAATTGCATTTATTTCGTTCTAAAGTGTGTTGAAAATAATAACACTTTGGGATTTGATGTTTAGATATCATTGGTGTATCCGTTATTTTGGACTACTAATAAGTTGTCAAAAGGATACACAATTTGATACAAAGTGTAAAAACTAATTTACACGGACACAACGAGCGGGTTGTGATCATGACTTATGTAATAAATCACAAATGAAACATCAAACGTATAACGAGTTCGTGAGAAACGTGGTGCATGGTTTGAGATGAAATGCTCGAAAACAAGATATGTCATCTAATGTTGAGAGCATTAACATGGAAATGCACATGTAAGTTTTCAAAGAATATAGCATATGAAAGAAATATATGTTATTATTGTAAATGATTTTAATAAATTTAGCAAATTTATTAACGGAAATTTACAATAGTGATGGACTTGTAGATGCTTCTACCACCATCAATGTTGTTTAAACTATGTGAAGGCTTGGTCCTCAATTTGGTAGAGTATCCCAATACATGGTATTAATGAAACAACAACGTAAATGTATATATCACTATAGGCATACGTGAATGCTTTGTTGTTGAGAGTCAATCTAATTGGCTATATCTCAAGACTCAAGTGATTTTATACAAAGATCTTTCATAAAAGTGACTTGGATTAAGACTTATATTTAAGTCTTTAGGAAGTCAATGGTGAAGCCTTGGAGATAAAAAGGAAAACGAGTTATGATCCTAATGGATGAAGTTAACTATGGTTTTGAGGCCTTCCTAAAAACCGATGGTTTTGGAATGGTGAAATAAAATTTCATTATTGTGTCTAAACTAAGAAACGAATGTTCGGAAGAGATAGTGCGTTATCTCTTAAGGCTGTGAAGAATCAGAATGATGCATCTTCTGTTCACATGCTAGAGTATCGTGGTCTAAAGCATGCTAGACTAATACTTGTTAATTTATATGCTCGACAGAGATTAAATTAACTTTAAACATTCAAAATAGGTGATGACACAAGAACGAATTTTGTGCTAAACAAAACTATAAATATAACTTCATTAAAATGCAAGCAATGTGGGGGGAGGATGCCATTTAAGAAACAAACCCTTTAGGGTATGTGGAAATGGTAGTTGAGAAGTTTTCTCAAACTCGAAATGAAAGGAGAACCTTTCATCACCCCATTTGGATGCTATTCAATTATACTTAAATGTGGGGGTGACTTGCATTTGTATGTGGAAATGGTAGTTGAGAAGTTGTCACACCCCGATTTCCACGTGTCACCGGTGGGCCCGGTGGGGGAGTATCGTGACGTGGTTGGCAACGTAATAGTCAAACAACACAATATAATAATGCACAGCGGAAGCAAATTTAAAATAAGATACAACCGAATTTATTTATTGTAAACAAAGTCACAATTATCCGGTGTTTATCCACAGTAGGATCGAAACAAAATAACATTTAATTGTTCAACAGACTTCGGCATCTTAAGTGTGCGAGACTTCTAATGATGCTTAGGAGAATCCCAGCCTATTTCGCCTAGTACCTGCATTTAATCTTTTTGGGAAAATACGTCAGTTTACACTGGTAAATACATTCAACTGACTCATTTTATAAAATGATTGAAAATTGGTTTGGATGCACATGGCATAAACATTTTATTTAACTTGGGAGAATTATTTAATATTATAATCTTGTGAACGATTTACATGTTACTTATGCGTTCAGTAGCCCGGACGTATCCGGGTTAAAGATCAATAGACACACCACTTATGTGAGTTATACACGGGAGTACGCCTACACCCCGTGCTCAGGTCGTGGCTATCTCGTAAGATAATGCCAGGGATATCCGGGACATGGTCATTAACCCCCCCAAAGGCTGTAAAGTAAACACATCTGTTTAAAACGAGCCGATCAAATTATTCAATTAACCACTAAGCGTGGAAGATTTGATGCTCGATCAAGCGGTACGCTATGTACCGTAACCCAAGCCCGTATAGGGAAAATAAGTTAAAAGTATTTACCTTTGCAAGTATAAATCCTTAATCGAATAAATTGCAGATAGCTTTTACTGGTTCTCTTAATCTGGAACGAAGGTTTAATATAACCTATTAGAATACTAACGGGTTTTTAATTAAGCTTAAGCTTAGACCGGTTAGTTTTAATGATACGGTTCTTACGCACGATTAAGCGAAGACCGGATAGAATGTGATTTAGACCCGACAAGTTTGAGGACTTGTTTAATATGGGTTTACTATTCACATTCTGGATTTTGAGATAAAAATGATATCGTTTGACCCGTTTCGGCTAGTTTATGCAAACTAGTTACATAACCCGAACCGAACGCGTATAATGCATAACGGGTAACCGAAAGGGTCGCGAACAGGTTTCCTAAGTTAATACGCTTTAAATATGTTGTGATATCATTATGATATCTTCCATAATGCCCATAACGAGTTTATTCCCTAATTATGCCCCGTAGGGGTATTTTAGTCATTTTAACGACCATAAAAGGGATTTATTAAGTTTCTGTGATCCGGGTCTGAATAAGTCAGGAAAACAACTTAATTTAACAGGTTATGTCTATTGGTATTAAGTCTTACGTGGAAAAATGGTTTTAATACCAAACTACGCGTTTAATACGCGTATAAAGCCGTTTTAAGCGACGTACGGGTTAAAATATGTTTCTGAGTTTTCTGATCAGCAAAATAGGCTCAAAATACTATATTTATTATTTTAGATCAGTGGCAATTGGATTGGTATCAATCGGATTCGTAAAACTCGTTTTATGGCTTAAAAGGGCATATTCGGTATTAACCGAATCAATGCGATAAGCCTAGCTTAAGACCAGCTTAAAAATAATTAAAAATCTTCAAAAATCCCAAAATATTATTTAACATCAGCGGGTAAAAGTTTTGGTACCGAAAATCGGGTTTAGATAGGCTATGCGCTAATCGCGCCGTTTAATTAATAAAAAGCTTATTATTTACGCTAATGCGCATATCTTCTAATCTAGACCTCCGCTTGACGTGAAAATTTACGTACATGCTAAATAATCAGTAACTAAGATTATAGTACTTCCACATTTTCAAAATTCTCGTTGTAGGGTCATAGGGGCGTTATGGTCCAATTTAAGCGATTAACGGAAACGTGTGCATGCATCGGATAATCAATGAAACAAGTACAGAGACTTATACTAGCATGTAACCCATCCCTAATGAGACTTTAAGGCATGTCTAAATCCAACTAAAACGGGTCAGAACCGAAGTCAACGCAAAAGTCAAAGTTTTGCGCCTTTCGGTTCCGAACCGGGTTTAAACAGAAATTTGTCGAGTCGGGCAAGCGTAGACAAGTTTTTATACTTATTACCAAGTTATATTAAGGTTAAAACAGGTTGCACACCTTTCGGATCATTAATCGTGTATTAAATCATAATTTGCAATTCTGTTGACTTTTTCGGTCAACGTTTGACCCGACAAACGACCTAGTTAGGTCTGGAATTGGTACTTGCCCTTCTAAGGGTTTAATACCCATATAATTACCTATCTAACGGTACTTTTAATTCGACACACGACTGAGCTATCGTTAATTAATCGCGAAGTCAAACCGTAGTTACGTCGGTTTGACTTTTAAGCTAATTACTAAGCTAGAATTAATTTAGAAGGGTTTAGCAACTTACTAGATGATTAATGGATGATTAGGAAGGCCTTCAATCAGATTGTAAGCTCCTCCAATGCTCAGATTGTTTGCAACTTGATGTGTGGAAATGGTTGTGAATGAAGGGTCTTTATATACAAGTTTCAAACACCACAAGAGAGTGACAACCAAGTCTAGGGCCATCCACAATTGATCAACACTTGTAAGAAGTGTGTAGGGATGTCTAGGGGCCATGTATGTGCAAGAAAAACCGGCCAAGGAGGTCACAATCGCACACAACAGCCAACAGCAGGTCTGCTGTCGCTGGGCGCACCCTCGCGTAGCGCGAGGGGCTGTCGCGCTACGCGACGCCTTACTCTGATCCGAATTTTGTTGTTTGTTGTTGGTTCGAAAGGGCAGCCGTTATATACGACTTGTGGACTTTATTTTATCAATAGGGGACCTCCAATAAGTGTCTAATACTGTAACATACCCTACCATCATCCATTATTTCACTTGATTGCATATACAAGACCCGTAAATGACGGTTTACCATTCATTTTCTTCTTGGGATCAATCATACTTTTCCAATTCCATTATTGGCAATAATTCCCTGAATTTAGGGTATAATAGATGTGTAAAATATTATATCGGGTCTTGGGATTTATAATTGAGGTGTTCAGAGGTAATAATTTAACATGACGCCACTTTAAATCCTACCGAAAACATCTTTATTAAATCCGGGTTTTTCAACGCGTTTTTGTCTTACATGACACGTGTCGTTTTAATATTAAACCCGAAATTTGCGAGGTGTTACATCCTCACCCCCTTAAAATAAATCTCGACCCGAGATTTACTGAAACAAATAAGGGTATTTTTCTTTCATGGTGGATTCCAACTCCCACGTAAACTCGGGACCTCTTCGGGCATCCCATTTGACCTTTACAAAAGGTATGTGCTTTCTTCGAAGCTTCCTTACCTGTCGATCTTCAATCGACAAAGGTTTTTCTACAAACGTTAAGCTCTTATCTATTTGCACATCTGTATGTGGCATGACATGTGAATCATCAGCGGAACACTTCTTTAGATTGCAAATGTGGAACACATTGTGAATTCCACTGAGCTCTTCTGGTAAGTTCAACTTGTAGGCAACTGACCCGACACGTTCGATAACCTCGAAAGTTCCTATGTATCTCGGGCTTAGTTTGCCTTTCTTACCAAATCGCATCACCCCCTTCCAGGGTGACACTTTAAGTAGGACTTTGTCACCTACTTCGAAGTGAAAGTCCTTACGACTTGGATCCGCGTAACTCTTCTGCCTATTCCGGGCAGCTTGGAGATTGTTACGAATCTGGACAATCTTGTCCGTTGTTTCGAACACAATCTCTGGTCCTGATAACTGGACTTCTCCAACTTCCGCCCAACAAACTGGCGATCTACATTTTCTACCGTATAATGCCTCAAAAGGCGCAGCCTTTATGCTGGTATGGTAGCTATTGTTGTAGGAGAATTCGATTAAGGGTAGGTTCTTATCCCAGCTACCTCCCAAATCGATCGCACATGCACGCAGCATGTCTTCCAACGTTTGAATAGTACGCTCACTCTGACCGTCAGTCTGAGGATGGTAAGCCGTACTAAAGTTCAAACGTGTGCCCAAAGATTGCTGGAAGCTCTTCCAAAAATGTGACGTGTACCTAGTATCCCGGTCAGAGATAATAGCTACAGGTATGCCGTGTAGGGCTACAATCTTGTCAACGTACAACTGGGCTAACATATCGGAGCTATAAGTCTCCTTGATGGGTAGGAAATGAGCTGACTTAGTCAGTCGGTCAACTATAACCCATATCGTATCATTGCCTTTTCTTGTCTTGGGTAACTTGGTAATAAAATCCATAGTTACCATTTCCCACTTCCACGTAGGAAGTTCAGGCTGTTGTAGCAAACCTGACGGTTTCTGGTGCTCGGCTTTGACTTGCGCACATGTCAAGCATTTTGCTACATGGGCGGCCACAGACTTTTTCAAGCCTATCCACCAATAATTTGCCTTTAAATCCTGGTACATCTTATCAGCTCCAGGATGAACGGAGTATTTGGAACTATGGGCTTCTTGGAGGATGACATCACGAAGTCCTCCAAAAATTGGAACCCATATTCGTCCGTTTAACCGTAAAATTCCGTCCTTGCTAAGAGTTAACTGCTCCTCAGTTACTCCTAACTTTTCATTAGGATAGTTAGCTTCCAACACAGCTTCCTTCTGTGCAGCTAACACCCTTTCTATCAAACTGTTCTTTACCTCCATACGCTTGGCGTTAATTCGAATGGGTTTAACCCTTTCCTTTCTGCTCAAGGCATCAGCGACTACATTCGCTTTGCCGGGATGATACTTGATTTCACAATCATAGTCATTCAAGGTTTCCATCCAACGGCGTTGCCTCATGTTTAATTCTTTCTGGTTAAACAGATGCTGGAGGCTCTTGTGATCAGAAAAGATCACAAACTTGATTCCATAAAGATAATGCCTCCACAGTTTTAGTGCGAACACAACGGCACCCAATTCCAGGTCATGGGTGGTGTAATTCTTTTCGTGCACCTTTAACTGTCGTGATGCATAGGCAATCACCTTGCCTTTCTGCATAAGCACACACCCCATGCCAGTGTGTGATGCATCACAATAAACTACAAATTCTTCAGCGCCTTCCGGTAAGGTAAGCACAGGAGCGTTGCTCAACCTTTGTTTCAGAACATCGAAGGACTCTTGCTGCTTAGGGCCCCATACGAATTTTACTTTCTTCTTGGTCAGGGAAGTTAGGGGCGCAGCAATCCTTGAAAAATTTTCAATGAAGCGCCTGTAATATCCTGCCAATCCCAGGAAACTACGAATCTCCGTGGGTGTCTTTGGCTCTTGCCAATTCATTACAGCTTCCACTTTAGCGGGATCCACCTGGATACCACGCTCACTAACCACGTGTCCAAGGAATTGGACTTCTCGTAGCCAAAATTCACACTTAGAGAATTTGGCGTAGAGCTTATCCTGACGTAGAAGTTTGAGAATACAACGAAGGTGTTTCTCGTGGTCAGTTTGATTCTTAGAATAAATAAGGATGTCATCGATGAAGACGATAACAAATTTATCTAAGTAAGGCTTGCAGACGCGATTCATGAGATCCATGAACGCGGCTGGTGCATTGGTGAGCCCAAAAGGCATCACTAGGAACTCGTAATGACCGTAGCGAGTCCTGAATGCAGTCTTGTGAACATCTTCATCCATAACCTTCAACTGATGGTATCCTGACCTTAAATCAATCTTTGAGAAGTAACTTGCCCCTTGAAGCTGATCGAACAAATCGTCGATCCTGGGCAATGGATATCTATTCTTGATCGTGACTTTATTAAGCTCGCGATAGTCGATGCATAGACGCATCGATCCATCCTTCTTCTTGACAAATAGGATTGGTGCTCCCCAAGGAGATGAACTAGGTCGAATGAAACCCTTAGCTAGCAATTCATCTAGCTGCGTCCGCAACTCCTTCATTTCCGTGGGTGCCAATCTGTATGGAGCTCTAGCAACTGGTGCCGCTCCGGGGATGATATCGATCCTGAATTCGACTTGTCTATCTGGTGGTAGACCAGGTAGATCTTCAGGAAACACTTCTGGGTATTCCGAAATGACAGGGATGTCTTCTAAGTTTGGTTTAGGCTCGTCAATGATCACTTGCGCCATGTAAATGACACATCCCTTTTTCAAACACTTTGAAGCCTTGAGCATAGTCACGTGCTCAGGCAGTCCGTACTGGGTATCTCCCCGAATGGTAAGTGATTCACCAGACGGAGTCTTTATCACTACTTGCTTCATGTTACAGACGATTTGGGCCTGGTTATGAGATAACCAGTCCATACCCAGAACTATGTCAAAACCGGCTAACTTAAAGGGAAGTAGAGATAGAGGAAAAGAATGGTTCTTAATGGATATAGCACATCCATCTAACTCAGTGGAGACGGCTTCAATGGTACCATCTGCTAACTCTACCTCATAATTCACTTTTAGGGTTTTGACAGGTAAATTCAACAATTTACAAAATTTATGATCTACGAAGGACTTATCTGCGCCTGAATCAAAAAGTACTCTTGCAAAAACATCGTTTACAAGGAAAGTACCTGTTATAACGTTATCATCCTTCACAGCTTCCTTCGCATCCATCCTGAAGACTCTGGCGTTAGTCTTCTTAGCCTCTTCAGGCTTCTTGTTGTATTTAGGGCAGTTAGTCTTTATGTGGCCCTTTTCATTGCAATGGTAGCACGTTGCATCTTTCATCTTCTTGCAATCCAAGGTTTTGTGTTCCTTGGACTTGCACAAACCGCAAGCAAAAGACCTTGACTCGTTATTCGAGTTTGATTCGAGTCTGCACTTTCCAAAGTGCTGTTTCTTGCAAGTTTTGCATGTGGGCTTCTCTCCAGAACGATGCCCATCCTTCTTCGAATCAGATCCCTTCTTGTGATCACCGCTCCCACGGTGTTTCTTGTTCGACCTACGCGAACCATCATCTTCATGCTTCCTCTTCTCGGCCGCCTTATTCCTCTGCGATCTCTGTCGGACCGCATCCAGAGTGAGGGATAAGGAAAGGTCAGTCACAGACCTGAAGGTAACTGGCCGAGAAGCCTTTACACTGGACTTGATCTCGGGTTCCAAACCACCAATAAAGCGAGCAATTCTTTTTGGCTCCGGGGTTACCAGATAAGGTACCAACCGGGATAGTGTATTGAAGCTCGTCAGATATGCTTGACAATCGAGGTTCTTCATTACCAGTGATAGGAAGTCATATTCTATCTTTTCCACCTCATGTTGAGGGCATAAATTTTCCTTGATCAAGGCGATGAATTGATCCCACGTCATGCTATACAATGGGATCTTTCCGGAGGCCTCCATCAGAGATCTCCACCAAGCTAACGCCTCACCCTTGAAGGACTGTGAGACAAATTTAACCACATCACCTTCAGCGCATCCGCTGATGTCCACGACCGTGTCCATTTCATCTAGCCACGTCATGCAGTCTACGGCTCCTTTCTCTCCCGTAAAATCCCTGGGTTTGCAAGACACAAAGTACTTATATGTGCAACCCTTGTTACGGTGTCCCTGATGCAGTACCAACTGCTGAGATGGATTACTTTGGTGGTTGGTGGACTGGCGATCATCACCATTTTTCTTTGGCACATCCTTTTTGGGAGGAGGCTTGTTATGAGCCTCTGAATGTGTCCTTGGCTTTGAATGGGATACAGAGTGAGTCCGACTTCGGGTACTACTGTATTCTTCATACTGTCTATCCAAAGCTTGAGTAACAGCACCGTCTATTATTGCTTTTAACTCGGCACCCGTTAATGTAATCTGGGCGTTCTCATTCGGCTCCACAGGATGGCTATTAACTTCATTAGAGTTAGCCATTTGTATTGAACTGTTGCAGAAAACAAGGACAATAATTTATTTGGGAGTTTATTATGGAATTACCCCTTAGGGTAACTCGTTCACCATGGTAAACAGAGACCATATTTGGTTAACTTATTAATCGTATTAATTTAGGATTTTAATTAAAATTTATCCTAAACATAAACAATAATAATATATATTAGCACATAAGGCTTGGTCACATGGACAATTTAAATTATAAGCTATGACCTCAGAGAATCAAGACTTTTAAGGTTTGAACCTAGTTCATTACCTTTATTAGACAGGGAGTCAAAGCTACCACTGTCTTTTGGCTCATATGGAAATGAGCAGGGCCCGTAGGCATTATATTACCACGTATGGTAAAAATATGATCATCTTAATTGATGATGTACCCAGGATTCAGAGATCATTAAACTGGGTTAGGAATCTTCTAAAGAATTCCTTTATAAAATGACGTATGTGATTTTAACGAATCACTTCTGCCAGGAGTGTTAACATGTTTTAAGATGTTAACCGGGAATGGAATCTTTTAAACAGGTCTTACCATTTTGGCCCGGTCTTATATTTGACACGTGGCTAGGTTTCACACTTTAAGATCCTTAATTAAATATATTTCATAGGCAGATTAATTTAAAAGGAATGATTTTAATTTATTTATTTCATTTACAATTTATATATGCACATAATGGCAACCATGAAATTTATAAAACAAACATTCCATTAATTTTACGAAGGTTACATATTGCCCTAAACGGGTCTTTTCACACAAACAATTTCCCACGTAGGGGTCAAACAAGTACTTACCCTCGCAGGGGTTAAATTTAAACATAAGTCCTCGCAGGGACTGATTACTTAAATAGATGTCCACGCAGGGACTAGGTACAAAGATAAATGTCCACGCAGGGACTACATACACACATAAATGTCCACGCAGGGACTTAAGTTTAAAGTAGACATACACACATAAAGGATTTACTGATCCTTCTTGCTCTTTCCCTTGATTAAGTTCGTCAAGGTCTTGAACATCCCCTGGTTACGCCTTCGGTCTTCCCGTGCCTCATGCCGCACCTCCCTAATACTTTGTAGGATTTCCTGATGCAGTGGTGGCGACATCTGCAGAGACGGCGGGGGTTGTTGGTAGTACGGGGGTTGTGTAGGCATCTGGTATCCCTGTGCTGGGTAGCCTACTCCCCAAGGACCTCCATACGGTCCCTCCTGGTTAAGGGCGTTGTAATTAGTTGCTACCAAATACGGGTCGGCTTCAGCGTATCCGAGGTTAGGGTGAGTCGGTGGCTCAAACGGGTTGTACATCGAAGGACCCGTGTATGCTGGTATCTGATTATCGAAACCCGTCGGTGGCGGTTGCTGCGCGTAGGGGTTTGATGGTCCACCTATCTGTGGAACTTCTGGAAGCGGCTGATAATTTCTGCCACTTGATTGTAGAGGAGAGTTGAGATGAAACTCTTCTCTTCGTGTGGACATCCGAGCTCCGGATCTCCTATGTCTTTGCGGCTGTGGAGGCGCCGGCTGAACTGGTGGCGGTGGAGGCGGTGGCGTAACTGCCTCAAACTGGTGATTCCCAGAGGAATCTTGATGATGCTGCTGCTGCTCATGTGGCGAAGAATAGTTAGGCTGATGCTGCTCATGCGGCGACGAATGGTGAGAAGGTGTAAAATACCATTCGTGCCGAGTAAAGATAGCCTGGAAGCTATCTGGACCATTATAGGGTGGTCTGTGGTAAATGGAACTATCCGAGACCTCGATTGGGTGGTTGGGAGTTCCTGATGCGGGCACTTCGGGGTCGTCTTCCTCATCCATATCGTTTCCTCCAGAAAAATGGTCCTCCGGCCCCAATGGGTTAAAACCCACTGGTTCTTGTATATAATCCGCCGGGTTAAACTGGCCTTGAAAGATTGGAGTGGGGTCTCCAAAAGGGCGGTGCGACATAGATCGCTGTAACGGTATGTGTGAATGGTGGGGGTCTCTAGGCTCATTTTCTGATTGTGGCCCGTATGAGTCTTGAGCGGGAGTCGATGAGCTGTTCGATACCGACCGTCTTGCCGGTTGGAAGAGACCTCTCTGGTTCCGCCGAGTACCGTCACTCTCGGCGGGGATAGGAGCTTGTGTATTGGACGGCCCAGCTTCATGGTCGTTGGGGGCGGTGGTCGGCCCCTTTCCTCCTCGTCCTCGCATACGTAAAAATCTCGGAGGCATCTTTGTTATTCCTGTCAATAAAACATAAGATAACAATAACAAAAATATAAAGTTTTAAAGGACAACAAAAACCGAATAAGGTGGAATTTGTCCTATGTTATAAGTCTAGACTCGAAGTTTAGATATGTGCAATTGTGCAACTGAGATTAAACACAAAAGGCTAGTGTTTAATTCACTCAGTGTTGGCTCTGATACCAACCTGTCACACCCCGATTTCCACGTGTCACCGGTGGGCCCGGTGGGGGAGTATCGTGACGTGGTTGGCAACGTAATAGTCAAACAACACAATATAATAATGCACAGCGGAAGCAAATTTAAAATAAGATACAACCGAATTTATTTATTGTAAACAAAGTCACAATTATCCGGTGTTTATCCACAGTAGGATCGAAACAAAATAACATTTAATTGTTCAACAGACTTCGGCATCTTAAGTGTGCGAGACTTCTAATGATGCTTAGGAGAATCCCAGCCTATTTCGCCTAGTACCTGCATTTAATCTTTTTGGGAAAATACGTCAGTTTACACTGGTAAATACATTCAACTGACTCATTTTATAAAATGATTGAAAATTGGTTTGGATGCACATGGCATAAACATTTTATTTAACTTGGGAGAATTATTTAATATTATAATCTTGTGAACGATTTACATGTTACTTATGCGTTCAGTAGCCCGGACGTATCCGGGTTAAAGATCAATAGACACACCACTTATGTGAGTTATACACGGGAGTACGCCTACACCCCGTGCTCAGGTCGTGGCTATCTCGTAAGATAATGCCAGGGATATCCGGGACATGGTCATTAACCCCCCCAAAGGCTGTAAAGTAAACACATCTGTTTAAAACGAGCCGATCAAATTATTCAATTAACCACTAAGCGTGGAAGATTTGATGCTCGATCAAGCGGTACGCTATGTACCGTAACCCAAGCCCGTATAGGGAAAATAAGTTAAAAGTATTTACCTTTGCAAGTATAAATCCTTAATCGAATAAATTGCAGATAGCTTTTACTGGTTCTCTTAATCTGGAACGAAGGTTTAATATAACCTATTAGAATACTAACGGGTTTTTAATTAAGCTTAAGCTTAGACCGGTTAGTTTTAATGATACGGTTCTTACGCACGATTAAGCGAAGACCGGATAGAATGTGATTTAGACCCGACAAGTTTGAGGACTTGTTTAATATGGGTTTACTATTCACATTCTGGATTTTGAGATAAAAATGATATCGTTTGACCCGTTTCGGCTAGTTTATGCAAACTAGTTACATAACCCGAACCGAACGCGTATAATGCATAACGGGTAACCGAAAGGGTCGCGAACAGGTTTCCTAAGTTAATACGCTTTAAATATGTTGTGATATCATTATGATATCTTCCATAATGCCCATAACGAGTTTATTCCCTAATTATGCCCCGTAGGGGTATTTTAGTCATTTTAACGACCATAAAAGGGATTTATTAAGTTTCTGTGATCCGGGTCTGAATAAGTCAGGAAAACAACTTAATTTAACAGGTTATGTCTATTGGTATTAAGTCTTACGTGGAAAAATGGTTTTAATACCAAACTACGCGTTTAATACGCGTATAAAGCCGTTTTAAGCGACGTACGGGTTAAAATATGTTTCTGAGTTTTCTGATCAGCAAAATAGGCTCAAAATACTATATTTATTATTTTAGATCAGTGGCAATTGGATTGGTATCAATCGGATTCGTAAAACTCGTTTTATGGCTTAAAAGGGCATATTCGGTATTAACCGAATCAATGCGATAAGCCTAGCTTAAGACCAGCTTAAAAATAATTAAAAATCTTCAAAAATCCCAAAATATTATTTAACATCAGCGGGTAAAAGTTTTGGTACCGAAAATCGGGTTTAGATAGGCTATGCGCTAATCGCGCCGTTTAATTAATAAAAAGCTTATTATTTACGCTAATGCGCATATCTTCTAATCTAGACCTCCGCTTGACGTGAAAATTTACGTACATGCTAAATAATCAGTAACTAAGATTATAGTACTTCCACATTTTCAAAATTCTCGTTGTAGGGTCATAGGGGCGTTATGGTCCAATTTAAGCGATTAACGGAAACGTGTGCATGCATCGGATAATCAATGAAACAAGTACAGAGACTTATACTAGCATGTAACCCATCCCTAATGAGACTTTAAGGCATGTCTAAATCCAACTAAAACGGGTCAGAACCGAAGTCAACGCAAAAGTCAAAGTTTTGCGCCTTTCGGTTCCGAACCGGGTTTAAACAGAAATTTGTCGAGTCGGGCAAGCGTAGACAAGTTTTTATACTTATTACCAAGTTATATTAAGGTTAAAACAGGTTGCACACCTTTCGGATCATTAATCGTGTATTAAATCATAATTTGCAATTCTGTTGACTTTTTCGGTCAACGTTTGACCCGACAAACGACCTAGTTAGGTCTGGAATTGGTACTTGCCCTTCTAAGGGTTTAATACCCATATAATTACCTATCTAACGGTACTTTTAATTCGACACACGACTGAGCTATCGTTAATTAATCGCGAAGTCAAACCGTAGTTACGTCGGTTTGACTTTTAAGCTAATTACTAAGCTAGAATTAATTTAGAAGGGTTTAGCAACTTACTAGATGATTAATGGATGATTAGGAAGGCCTTCAATCAGATTGTAAGCTCCTCCAATGCTCAGATTGTTTGCAACTTGATGTGTGGAAATGGTTGTGAATGAAGGGTCTTTATATACAAGTTTCAAACACCACAAGAGAGTGACAACCAAGTCTAGGGCCATCCACAATTGATCAACACTTGTAAGAAGTGTGTAGGGATGTCTAGGGGCCATGTATGTGCAAGAAAAACCGGCCAAGGAGGTCACAATCGCACACAACAGCCAACAGCAGGTCTGCTGTCGCTGGGCGCACCCTCGCGTAGCGCGAGGGGCTGTCGCGCTACGCGACGCCTTACTCTGATCCGAATTTTGTTGTTTGTTGTTGGTTCGAAAGGGCAGCCGTTATATACGACTTGTGGACTTTATTTTATCAATAGGGGACCTCCAATAAGTGTCTAATACTGTAACATACCCTACCATCATCCATTATTTCACTTGATTGCATATACAAGACCCGTAAATGACGGTTTACCATTCATTTTCTTCTTGGGATCAATCATACTTTTCCAATTCCATTATTGGCAATAATTCCCTGAATTTAGGGTATAATAGATGTGTAAAATATTATATCGGGTCTTGGGATTTATAATTGAGGTGTTCAGAGGTAATAATTTAACATGACGCCACTTTAAATCCTACCGAAAACATCTTTATTAAATCCGGGTTTTTCAACGCGTTTTTGTCTTACATGACACGTGTCGTTTTAATATTAAACCCGAAATTTGCGAGGTGTTACAGAAGTTTTCTCAAAACTCGAAATGAAAGGGAGAACCTTTCATCGCCCCATTTGGATGCTATCCAATTACACTTAAATGTGGGGGTGATTTGCATATATTGCAAACGCATGACCAAGTGGAGTACACAATGGTTATATGGAGTCAATCCAGTAGATTGGACTCGAATGCCAATTGGCTAGATTCAAAATCTAGTAAGATGTCAGCCATGACACACCAAAGGCATGGTGAAAACGTGTCTAGCCATGAATTGGGTTTCATGTCATTCTAAAGACAAGGTACATAACTGGATCTAGGTTGAGATCATGAGTTATAAGTCTTATGAATCGACTAAAAGGAAAAAGTGACTAGCGAGTCAAGAACACGTTAGAACAACTGATCGCAATTTAAATTGTCGTTGGTGACTGAGCGAGGTCAAAGATAATTTTGGATCCAACAATCAGTGGGTTGATAAGAGATCAGGTTGTGGAATGGGACTAAAGCCATGGAAAAGTGACATGAGGGAAACCTAACCTAGTTGACTGGAGATCCCAAGATCTAGGTTCAATAGGCCAACTTAATCATGAACCGAAGGGTAGTCACTGTGGGGGCATAGCTAATATATATGTTTATATATAAACTAGTGTATATGTTCATATATCCCCCTAAAACTATAAAAGGGTGTTTAAATACGTCCTAGTCCATTCCTATAATATCCAGTGACGTTGTTGTGAGGCTAAGCATACTATGTGGTTAAATGATTCGTGTAAATCATAATGAACCATAATGCTTTTAATGATTTAAAGGGAAATCACCTATGTTGGAGAGAAGTGTGGTCGCTTCGAATGGAATTAGGGCATAATTCCTAGAGCTCCATCAGAACCAGGAAAGTGCTGCATGACCATTATTGGTGACAAAAATGAGGAGATGGCCCGGCTAGGGAAAGTATTATGTGAATGTATATTGTCGTTTACACAAATGGGGGGTTGTTCAAGGACATCACGTCTACAAAACCCTAGTAGGCTAAGTATGCTTCACAAAGGAAGGTTCAAAGGCTACACCTACCTATCCTGCAATACTCGACTGTCGAGTTTTCATCGGGGAATTTTGTGTGTTTTAATAGATCTCCATTCATGTGGGGGATTGTTGGAAATTTTAGTGAAAATGGGTTTTTCACTAAATATTTTGGACATCAATAATATTTATATATGTGTTGTATAAATAATTATTTATGGTTTGTGTTCAAACTATGTCCAAATAGTGCTAAGATGAATGAGATATCAAAGTTTGAAGTTGTATGTTTGGAACAAACAAAGATGAATAAAATGGATTAATTTTGTCAACTTGTCCCGCATAGGTGGGATGACAAAACTTAAAGTGGTTTATAAGGAGGAGCACTCCTTGTATATTGTTTCCTTAAAGGCAAACACTAGTGGGGATCCTAAAGGGTGCGGGACACCCTTACTCGTGCACATATGCGCGCGTGTCATGGGCTATAGGCCCTATGTAGTGCACTTTGAACTTCGCACATCGCCTTTGTATTTTTGTCCATGAGCGCTTGGTCAGATACATGGCGGGTCCGCCTATGGCGCACCCTTGGGTAGCGTAGACGGATGCCATGGAATGTCGATGCGGCGCGAGCTCCTTAGGTGCATGGCGCACGTCATTGCCTAGGGCGGAGAGTGCAGGTGGCGCACGAGTATGGACGACGCATGACCGGGTGGCATCCTGGTATGCGTAGTGGCATTCGTGTGGCGCGGGGCTCCATATGGCGTGGCATGAGATCCTTGAAGTGTGGCACGCGGACTAGCAAATCAGTTCTAGCACGCACGCAGGTTTGCAACTGTCACACCCCAATATTTCCACGTTTTACCGGTGGGCCCGGTAGGGGAGTATCGTGACGTAGTTGATATCATTATAGTCAAACAACACAATATTTAAATGCATAGCGGAAGCAAAAGATAGATTCATTTCAACCAAATAATATTGTATTATTAAGTATCACAAATAGTTGAAAATAATCCACAGGTGGATCAAAATAAAGAGGAAACATTGTTCAACAGTTTTATGTCATCCAAGCTTGCGAGACTTATTGTGGATGCTAGGAGACAGCCAGCCTATTACGAGTAGTACCTGCACTTAACCTTTTTGGGAAAATACGTCAGTTTACACTGGTAAATACAAATAACTGACTCATTTTAAAAGGTTTAATAAAATTGATTTGAATGCACGTGGCACAAACTTTTTATAACTTGGGATAATTATTTATATATAAACTTGTAAAAGAATTACATGTTCGTTATACGTTCAGTAGCCCGGATTGACGCCGGGTTAAAGATTAATAGACACACCACATGATATAGTCCCGCGGCGGGTTATTCCCGAAATCGGCGGTTATACATTATTATTTATATTTGCACTAACGGGTGTACGCCTACACTCGCGTGCTTAGGTCGTGGCCATTTCGTAAAATGATGCCAAGGATATCCGGGACATGGTCATTAACCCCCCAAAGGCTTTAAGCAAACAAAACAATTTAAACGGGTCATTTCAATGAATTAACCATCATACGATTAAAGATTCAATGCCCGACCAAGCGGTATTTTATATACCGTACCCCAAGCCCGTATAAGGGAAAATAAGTTAAAAGTATTTACCTTTGCAAGTAATAATCACAACAAGCAAATGCACGTAGCTTTTACCGGGTCTCCTATTCTGGAACGAAGGTTTATAATAACATATTAGAATCCCAACGGGTCTTTAATTAAGCCTAAACTTAGACCGGTTAGTTTTTAAAGGAAGATACGGTTCGAACGCATGATTAAGCGAAGACCGGAATAGAATGTGATTTAGACCCGACAAGTTTAAAGACTTGTATAATATGGGAAAACTAAACACATTCTGGATTTTGAGATAAAAATGATAACGTTTGACCCGTTTCGGCTAATTTATGCAAACTAGTTACATAAACCGAACCGAACGCGAATAACGCATAACGGGTAACCGAATGAGTCACGAACAGGTTTCCTAAGTTAATATGCTTTAAATATGTTGTGATATCAGTAGGATACCTTTCATTATGCCCAAAACGAGTTTAATCTCAATTTATGCCCCGTAGGGGTATTTTGGTCATTTAAAAGATTATAAAAGAGATTATTTATAATTCTGAGATTTGGTTCTGAAATAACCAGTAAAACAACTTAATTAAATAGGTTATATCAGTTGGTGATAAGTCTTATGTGACAAAATGGTTTTAAACCCATACTAGGTGTTTATTACGCTTAAAAAGCCATTTTAAGCGATTTCCTGGTTATACAGGAAATCTGAGTTTTCTGATCAGGTTATAAAGTTCAAAATACTTCATTTATATTAAAAAATCAGTAGCAATTGAATTGGTGTCAAAATATTATGTACAACTCATTTTACAAGCAAAAAGGGTATAATTGGTAATTACCGAATTAAGGCGATAACCTTAGGTTATGATCAGTTTAAAAATAATTAAAAATCTTCAAAAATCTCAAAATATTATATTACATCAGTGGGTAAAAGGTTTGGCATCAAAAATTTGGTTTAGATAGGCTTTACGCTAATTATGCCGTTTAATTAACAAAAGACCTTCTAATTACGTTATTGAGCATAACTCCTAATCTAGACCTCCAACTGATGTGAAAATTTAGGGACATGTTTATAAATCAGTAACAAAGATTATTGTTCTTTCACCTTTCCAAAATTCTCGTTTTATGGTCAAAAGGGCATTATGGTCAACATTAAGCAATTAACGGAAACGTGTAAACGAATCGGACAATCAACGAACCAATCACAGAGGGTTATACTATCATATAACCTGATTCAAATGAAGCTCTAAGGCACTTCTAAACCCATCTAAATCGGGTCAGAACTGAAGTCAAAGCAAAAGTCAAAGTTTTGCGACTTTCGGTTCCGAACCGAGCCTAAACAGAAAATTGTCGGATCGAACAAGCTTAGACCAGTTCTTAAACTAATTACCAAGTTATATGAGTGGCAAAACAGGTTATACACCTTATACATTGCTAACTATGCGTTAATTCGAAAAAAATTATTCTGTTGACTTTTTATAACACACTTTGACCCGACAATTGATCTAGTTAGAGCGGGAATCAGAGGGTGCCCTTTTAAGGGTTTATTGTTCACATAAATACCAGATTATAACTACTTTTAGTTTGACTAAACATTGAACCATTAGTGATTAATCGATAAGTCAGACCTTAATTACGACGGTTTGACTTTTAAACTAATAACTAAGTAAAACACGATTAAGGAAGGTCAATGAAGCTTACCAAGGTCCAATGCACGACTAATGATGCTTAGGGAGTGGCCTTGAGCTCCAGAAATGATCAGACGTTGAGTATGGAATGAATGATCAAAAGTTGCAAACAATGGTGCTTTATATAGTGGGTTTAATCCCACTAGATCATGCCATACAAGTCTACCAATGATCATTGATGCATTCCAAGTGTCCCTATACTCTAAAAACCATTTTAGGCAGCACATGGTATGCAAAACAAGCAATTGGAGTCGGTTAAAGGGCTGAACAGAAACCTGTCTGTGTTTTCTGGTTCTGGCAGTCGCAGGCGGCCCGCGTAAGGATTGGCAGTAGCCTTATGCGGCCCGCGTGAGGGTGGGGCTCAGGTAAACAAGTTTTAATTAATTGCAGTTTTGGCCCCCGGTCCTCCTAAAAGTTGTTTCGACTTTATTTCTTGCATTATGAGCCCTCTAGATTGACTTATAGGGACTTCAAGACTTATACCCACTTTGTTAAGTCCTTGGTTAACTTTTGATTACCCGAAAAGTCATAAATTTCATCGTTAACGCTATTAACCCTTCGTATACGAATTTTATCATAACTTTCTCATAAGGTAACAAAACATGGTGAAATTTTTATCATGTATTCTCGTGAGCATAATTAATTGTTACAAAGCTTCGGGTTTGCTAAAAGGTCACTCAGAGGTATAACTTAAACATGTTGACACTTTTAACCCCTGTAGTTTGTATTCTCTCACTTTCTTTCACAGTTAGCTCCGTATGATCCATGATTCATTCGTCTAAGGGTATAAACATTATGTAGGGTTATTGTAAGGTATATTTATCCATTGTTGACATTTCGAACCCTTATATTCACATACTTTCCTTGTTTGTCAACTTTAGTCCCTCTAGAGTATTCTTTCACATGTTCAAAGCTTATTACACGTGTCAACACATTATTGGACATGAATTTTCGAGGTGTTACATCCTCACCCCCTTAAAAGAAATCTCGACCTCGAGATTTACTGAGATAAATGAGGGTACTTTTCTTTCATTATGGACTCTACCTCCCACGTGTACTCGGGACCTCTACGCGGGCAAGTTATTTCTGTTAAAAGTCCCGTTTAGGGCAATATGTAATCCTTTCAATGTTTAATGGAATGCCAAATTTAAAAATGTTCATTTTGTCATTATACATAAACATATTATAAATGAAATAAATGAATTAAACAATCGTTCCTTTTAAATAATCTGCCTATTTAAATATTAATAAGAATCTTAAAGGTATAACCTAGCCTGCATGTCAGTATAAGACTTGGCCAAGATGGTAAAACCTGTTTTAAAAAGAGATTCAAATCCATGTTAACATCAGAAAACATGTTAATACTCCTGGCAAATGTGATTCGTTAAAATCACACACGTCATCCTTATAATAGGAACTCTTCAAAAGATTCCTATCCTAACCAGACGATATATAAATCATGGGTTTAAATCATCAATTAAGATGATCACATATTAAACATCCATTAGTGATGTAGTGCCTACGGGCCATAATAACTGTCAAATAAGACAAAAGACGGTGGTAGTCTACGACTCCCTGTCAGAAAAAGGTAAAGAACTACGTTCAAACCTTAATGCCTTGATTCTCTGAAATCATGGCTTATGATTTAAAATGTCCTTGTGACTAGGCCTTTTGTGCCACTAATAATACTGTTATTTTTTATAATTAGGATAAATTATAATAAAAATCCTAAATAAATATGATTAATGAATTAACCAAATATGGTCTGTATTTACCATGGTTAATGAATTGCCATAAAAGACAATTCCATAATAAACTCCCAAATAAATTATTGTCAATATCTTATGTAACAGTTCAAACTACATGGCTGACTCGGATGAGATCAACAGTCACCCACGGGAGGATCATGACAATATCCGAATTAACATAGCGGGTGCAGAACTGCAAGCATTAATAGACAATGCTGTTACAAAGGCTATAGAGCGGCAGTATAATGAATATAGCGGGACTCGAAGTAGGACCCTATCCACACCGCATTCCAAGCCTAAGACTCATTCAGAGGCTCACAGCAAGCCACCCTCCAAGAAATAAGAGCCAAAGAAAGACGATGACGATCATCACTCTTCAAATCAGCTAAGTGTTCCATCAAAGAAGATCGAGTTTAAGCAAGAACCTCGTAGTAAGTCATGCACATATAAGTATTTTTTCTCATGAAAACCGAGAGACTTTACTAGGGAAAAAGGAGCTGTCGACTGCATGACGTGGTTAGACGAAATGGACACTATGGTTGATATCAACGGGTGCGCTGATAAAGATGTGGTGAAGTTTGTATCTCAATCGTTTAAAGGTGAGGCCTTAGCCTGGTGGAGGTCGTTGATTCAAGCTACTGGGAAGATTCCACTGTACAATATGACATGGGAACAATTTGTTACCCTCATCAAGGAGAACTACTGTCCTTAGCATGAGGTTGAAAAGATTGAGTCGGATTTTCTGTCATTAGTAATGAAAAACCTGGATTGCCAAGCTTACCTTACGAGCTTTAATACAATGTCAAGGTTGGTTCCTTATCTTGTGACCCTGGAACCCAAAAGAATAGCTCGTTTCATTGGGGGTTTAGCCCCAGAGATTAAGGCAAGTGTAAAAGCCTCTCGGCCAGCTACATTTAGGTCTGCATCTGATATATCCTTGTCCCTCACACTGGATGCGGTCAGGCAGAGATCGCTGAGGAACACGGATGCCGAGAAAAGGAAGCGTGATGATGACAATTCACGACGGTCAGACAAGAGACATAGGGGAAACAATGACCACAAGAAGGGATCTGGATCGAAGAAAGATGGTCAGCAGTCGGGTGATAAACCCAAATGTAAAATCTGCAAGAAACCTCACTTCGGGAAGTGCAGATATGAATCGAAATCCCAGTCACAGCCAAGGGCATGTAGGATTTGCAAGTCTTCCGAGCACAAGACCCTAGACTGTAAGAAAATTAAGGATGCTACGTGCTACAGCTGCAATGAAAAGGGGCATATTAAGTCTAACTGCCCAAAATATGCCAAGAAACCAGAAGAAGGTAAAAAGACCAATGCCAGGGTCTTCAGAATGGATGCTAAGGAAGCAGTGCAGGATGATAACGTGATAACAGGTACCTTCCTTATAAATGATGTTTACGCAAGAGTACTATTCGATTCAGGAGCTGATAAGTCATTTGTAGATAATAAGTTTTGTAAGTTGCTGAATTTACCTGTTAAAACCCTAAGTGTGAAATATGAGGTGGAATTAGCTGATGGTACCTTAGAAACCGCCTCAACCGTGTTAGATGGATGTTCTATATCCATTAGGAACCACTTTTTTTTGTTATCCTTACTTCCTTTGAAGTTAGCTGGTTTCGATATAGTAATAGGCATGGATTGGTTGTCTCGCAACCAAGCCCAGATCGTTTGTGCCAAGAAGCAAGTAGTTGTCAGAACTCCTCATGGCGAGCCTCTGACAATTCAAGGAGATACTAAGTACGGAATGCCTGAGCAAGTGTCCATGCTCAAGGCGTCAAGGTGTTTGACGAAGGGTTGTGTTATCTACATAGCACAAGTAACTATTGATGAACCAAAGCCTAAGATCGAAGACATACCCATTATCTCTGAATATCCAGAAGTATTCCCTGAAGAACTACCTGGTTTACCCCCAGATAGGCAAGTGGAATTCAGGATCGACATTATTCCAGGAGCAGCACCTGTTGCAAGAGCGCCTTACAGATTGGCACCAACGGAGATGAAAGAGTTGAGGGCTCAACTGGATGATTTGTTAAGCAAAGGATTTATCAGACCTAGCTCATCTCCTTGAGGAGCACCAATCCTGTTTGTGAAGAAAAAGGATGGCTCGATGCGTCTGTGCATCGATTATCGAGAGCCTAACAAAGTTACCATCAAGAATCGGTATCCATTACCCATGATCGACGACTTGTTCGATCAGCTTCAGGGAGCAAGTTATTTTTCCAAGATCGACTTAAGGTCAGGATATCATCAATTGAAGGTCAAAGATGAAGATGTACATAAGACTGCATTTAGGACTCGTTACGGTCATTATGAGTTCTTAGTGATGCCTTTCGGACTCACTAATGCACCAGCCGCATTCATGGATCTCATGAACCGAGTCTGCAAGCCCTTCATGGATAAATTTGTCATCGTATTCATCGATGATATTCTTATTTACTCGAAGAATCAAGCTGACCATGAGAAGCACCTCCGTTGCATTCTAAAACAGCTTCATTGAGAAAAGCTCTACGCCAAATTCTCTAAGTGTGAATTTTGGCTTCAGGAAGTCTAATTTCTTGGACATGTGGTTAGTGAACATGGAATCCAGGTAGATCCCGCTAAAGTTGAAGCTGTCATGAATTGGCAAGAGCCGAAGACGCCCACAGAGATTCATTGAAATTTTTTCAAGGATTGCTGCACCCCTAACTTCATTGACTCGTAAGAATATAAAGTTCGATTGGGGTCCTAAGCAGCAAGAATCCTTCGATATTCTCAAGCAAAAGTTGAGCAATGCTCCTGTTTTGACATTGCCTGAAGGTATCGAGGAATTCGTGGTTTACTGCGACGCATCGCACACTGGTATGGGATGTGTGCTTATGCAGAAAGGCAAGGTTATTGCCTATGCTTCTCGACAGTTAAAGGTACACGAGAAGAACTACACCACCCATGACTTGGAGTTGGGTGCCGTTGTATTTGCACTAAAACTGTGGAGGCATTATTTGTATGGAATCAAGTGTGTAATCTATTCTGATCACAAGAGCCTCTAGCACCTCTTTAACCGAAAGGATTTAAACATGAGGCAGTGCCGATCGATGGAGACGTTGAATGATTACGATTTTGAAATCCGATACCATCCAGGCAAGGCGAATGTAGTCGCTGATGCCCTGAGTAGGAAGGAAAGAGTTAAACCCATTAGAATAAATGCCAAGAGCATGGAAATAAAGAATAGTTTGAATGAAAGGTTGTTAGCTGCGCAGAAGGATGCCGTATTGGAAGTTAACTATCCTGCTGAAAAACTAGGAGTAACTGAAGAACAGTTATCCTATGGCAAAGACGGAATCCTAAGACTAAATGGACGAATATGGGTTCCAGTTTATGGAGGACTTCGGGATATTATTCTCCAAGAAGCCCATAGTTCTAAATATTCCGTTCATCCTGGAGCTGATAAGATGTACCAGGATCTAAAGTCAAACTATTGGTAGATAGGTTTGAAGAAATCTGTAGCCACTTATGTGGCCAAATGTCTGACGTGCGCACAAGTTAAAGCTGAACATCAAAAGCCGTCAGGTTTGCTACAACAGCCTGAAATTCCCACTTGGAAGTGGGAGATGGTGACAATGGATTTCATCACCAAGTTACGAAAGATAAAGAAAGGAAATGATACTATATGGGTGATAGTAGATAGACTGACTAACTCAGCACATTTCCTACCCATTAAGGAGACTTATAGCTCAGACATGTTAGCCCAGTTGTACGTAGATAAGATTGTATCTCTACATGGCATACCAGTATCTATTATCTCTGACAGAGATACCCGATACACCTCACATTTTTGGAAAAGTTTCCAACAATCTTTGGGCACGCGCTTAAATTTCAGTACGGCTTACCATCCTCAGACGGACGGACAGAGTGAGCGTACAATCCAAACATTAGAAGACATGCTTCGTGCATGTGTAATTGACTTAGGTGGTAGTTGGGATAACCACCTGCCATTAATCAAGTTCTCGAATAACAATAGCTATCATACCAGCATTAAGGCTGTGCCTTTCGAGGCCTTGTACGGTAGAAAATGCAGAACGCCCGTTTGTTGGGCGGAAGTTGGAGATGTCCAACTGACAGGACCTGAAATAGTCTTTGAAACGACGGACAAGATTGTCCATATTCGTGATCGCCTGAAAGCTGCCAGAGATAGGCAGAAAAGCTACGCAGATTTAAAGCGTAAACCTCTGAGATTCGAGGTAGGTGACAAAGTGTTGCTTAAAGTATCACCCTGGAAGGGAGTGATGCGATTTGGTAAGAAAGGCAAGTTAAGCCCGAGGTACATAGGACCATTCAAGATCATCGAATTTTTCGGATCTGTTGCTTATAAGTTAAACTTACCTGAAGAGCTAAGTGGTATTCACAACGTATTCCACATCTGCAATCTGAAGAAATGTCTAGCTGACGAATCACTAGTCATACCACATACAGATGTGCACATAGAAGAGAGCTTGAAGTTTGTTGAAAAACCTGTGTCAATCGAGGATCGACAGGTTAAGAAGCTTCGAAGGAAGCATGTACCAATCGTAAAAGTTAAATGGGATGCCCATAGAGGTCCCGAGTAAACGTGGGAGGTAGAGTCCACAATGAAAGAAAAGTACCCTCATTTATTTCAGTAAAACTCGAGATCAAGATTTCTTTTAAGGGGGTGAGGATGTAACACCTCGAAAATTCATGTCCAATAATGTGTTGACACGTGTCATAAGCTTTGAACATGTGAAAGAATACTCTAGAGGGACTAAAGTTGACAAACAAGGAAAGTATGTGAATATAAGGGTTCGAAATGTCAACAATGGATAAATATACCTTACAATAACCCTACATAATGTTTATACCCTTAAACGAATGAATCATGGATCATACGGAGCTAACTGTGAAAGAAAGTGAGAGAATACAAACTACAGGGGTTAAAAGTGTCAACATGTTTAAGTTATACCTCTGAGTGACCGTTTAGAAAACCCGAAGCTTTGTAACAATTAATTATGCTCACTAGAATACATGATAAAAATTTCACCAAGTTTCTTTATCATATGAGAAAGTTATGATAAAATTCGTATACGAAGGGTTAATAGCGTTAACGATGAAATTTATGACTTTTCGGGTAATCAAAAGTTAACCAAGGACTTAACAAAGTGGGTATAAGTCTTGAAGTCCCTATAAGTCAATCTAGAGGGCTCTTAATGCAAGAAATAAAGTCGAAACAACTTTTAGGAGGACCGAGGGCCAAAACTGCAATTAATTAAAACTTGTTTACCTGAGCCCCACCCTCACGCGGGCTGCGTAAGGCTACTGCCAATCCTTACGGGGGCTGCTTGCGACTGCCAGAACCAGAAAACACAGACAGGTGTCTGTTCAGCCCTTTAACCGACTCCAATTGCTTGTTTTGCATACCATGTGCTGCCTAAAATGGTTTTTAGAGTATAGGGACACTTGGAATGCATCAATGATCATTGGTAGACTTGTATGGCATGATCTAGTGGGATTAAACCCACTATATAAAGCACCATTGTTTGCAACTTTTGATCATTCATTCCATACTCAACTTCTGATCATTTCTGGAGCTCAAGGCCACTCCCTAAGCATCATTAGTCGTGCATTGGACCTTGGTAAGCTTCCTTGACCTTCCTTAATCGTGTTTTACTTAGTTATTAGCTTAAAAGTCAAACCATCGTAATTAATGTTTGACTTATCGATTAATCACTAATGGTTCAGTGTTTAGTCAAACTAAAAGTAGTTATAAGCTGGTATTTATGTGAACAATAAACCCTTAAAAGGGCACCATCTGATTCCCGCTCTAACTAGATCAATTGTCGGGTCAAAGTGTGTTATAAAAAGTCAACAGAATTATGTTTTTCGAATTAACGCATAATTAGCAATGTAGAAGGCGTATAACCTGTTTTGCCACTCATATAACTTGGTAATTAGTTTAAGAACTGGTCTAAGCTTGTTCGATCCGACAATTTTCTGTTTAGGCTCGGTTCGGAACCGAAAGTCGCAAAACTTTGACTTTTGCTTTGACTTCAGTTCTGACCCGATTTAGATGGGTTTAGAAGTGCCTTAGAGCTTCATTTGAATCAGGTTATATGATAGTATAACCCTCTGTGATTGGTTCGTTGATTGTCCGATTCGTTTACACGTTTCCGTTAATTGCTTAATGTTGAGCATAATGCCCTTTTGACCATAAAATGAGAATTTTGAAAATGTGAAAGAACAATAATCTTTGTTACTGATTTATAAACATGTCCCTAAATTTTCACATCAGTTGGAGGTCTAGATTAGGAGTTATGCTCAATAGCGTAATTAGAAGGTCTTTTGTTAATTAAACGACATAATTAGCGTAAAGCCTATCTAAACCAAATTTTTGACACCAAACCTTTTACCCACTGATGTAATATAATATTTCGAGATTTTTGAAGATTTTTAATTATTTTTAAACTGATCATAACCTAAGGTTATCGCCTTAATTCGGTAATTACCAATTATACCCTTTTTGCTTGTAAAATGAGTTGTACATAATATTTTGACACCAATTCAATTGCTACTGATTTTATAACATAAATGAAGTATTTTGAACTTTATAACCTGATCAGAAAACTCAGATTTCCTGTATAACCCGGAAATCGCTTAAAATGGCTTTTTACGCGTATTAAACACCTAGTATGGGTTTAAAACCATTTTGTCACATAAGACTTATCACCAACTGATATAACCTATTAAATTAATTTGTTTTACTGATTATTTCAGAACCGAATCTCAGAATTATAAATAATCTCTTTTATAATCTTTTAAATGACCAAAATACCCCTACGGGGCTTAAATTGAGATTAAACTCGTTTTGGGCATAATGAAAGGTATCCTACTGATATCACAACATATTTAAAGAATATTAACTTAGGAAACCTGTTCGTGACTCATTCGGTTACCCGTTATGCGTTATTCGCGTTCGGTTCGGTTTATGTAATTAGTTTGCATAAATTAGCCGAAACGGGTCAAACGTTATCATTTTTATCTCAAAATCCAGAATGTGTTTAGTTTTACCATATTATACAAGTCTTCAAACTTGTCAGGTCTAAATCACATTCTATTCCAGTCTTCGCTTAATCATGCGTTCGAACTGTATCTTCCTTTAAAAACTAACCGGTCTAAGTTTAGGCTTAATTAAAGACCCGTTAGGATTCTAATAGGTTATTATAAACCTTCGTTCCAGAATAGGAGACCCGGTAAAAGCTACGTGCATTTTCTTGTTTTGATTATTACTTGCAAAGGTAAATACTTTTAACTTATTTTCCCTTATACGGGCTTGGGGTACGGTATATAAAATACCACTAGGTCGGGCATTGAATCTTTAATCGTATGATGGTTAATTCATTGAAATGACCCGTTTAAATTGTTTTGTTTGCTTAAAGCCTTTGGGGGGTTAATGACCATGTCCCGGATATCCTTGGCATCATTTTACGAAATGGCCACAACCTAAGCCCGCGAGTGTAGGCGTACACCCGTTAGTGCAAATATAAATAATAAGGTATAACTGCCGGGTTCGGGAATAACCCGCCGCGGGACTATATCATGTGGTGTGTCTATTAATCTTTAACCCGGCATCAATCCGGGCTACTAAACGTATAGCGAACATGTAATTCTTTTACAAGTTTATATATAAATAATTATCCCAAGTTATAAAAAGTTTGTGCCACGTGCATTCAAATCAATTTTATTAAACCTTTTAAAATGAGTCAGTTATTTGTATTTACCAGTGTAAACTGACGTATTTTCCCAAAAAGGTTAAGTGCATGTACTACTCGTAATAGGCTGGCTGTCTCCTAGCATCCACAATAAGTCTCGCTAGCTTGGATGACATAAAACTGTTGAACAATGTTTCCTCTTTATTTTGTGACGTATAGCGAACATGTAATTCTTTATGTTGAACAATAAGTGCTTGTGAAGATTAATTTGACAATATCGGTCCTACAATTGGTATCAGAGCCAGTTGTAAGCTAGTTACCAAGAATCGAATCTATTTACATACACTTTTTGAGTTTCAGGATCTTGCCACGGACAAAATGGACTGATTTTTCAATATAAGGTGTAAAACTAGTAGTTAACAAACCCTTGAAAAAATCAGACTTAAAATCAACCTAAAAATGACCTAAAACAGCTCGAAACCAGGTTTCGCTTTTGTGGCATATCACAGAGAGATTTCGCTCAAGTGTCATTTAGTGATTTCGCTTTTGTGATCAATTAGTGATTTCGCTCTTGTGACAAAACCATGGTTTCGCTTTTGTGGTAAAATCAGATTTCGCTTATATGGCAATCTAGGGTATCGCTTTTGTGGTCACATAGGTTTCGCTCTTAAGGTCAAAACCTGATTTCGCTCTTGTGTCACTGATGCAAGTGATTTCGCTCCAGTATCAAGGTATTTGAAAAATTTCAAAGTTTGAGCGATAAGTCCATTGTGTACGTGTACGTGTGTTAGAAACTCAGTCAGTGTTGAAAGTTTTTCACAAAACCAATCTGTTTTCTAAAAAGTTAAACATTTTCACAAGTTTTGTCACTAAAATGGAAAACCAAGATTTCTACAATCTGTTTGCGGGTAGTGGTTTCGTAGCAGGACAATCTTCAAGCAGTGTTATACAGAATGTAACTTTGGAGAACGAACTGGGAACGATGCAGAAACCTCCCAAGTTGATGAGTTTAGATGAATATTCAGGATGGTCCGGAAGATTCAAAAACTGGGTACAGGCCAACCATTTAGAATGCTGGATGAAAATTGAGAGAGAGTATGTTCTTCCGAGGGATGGAATGGATGTTGTGAAAAAAATTACAAGTTTTACTGAAGCAGAACAGATTGAGTTTAAAGCAGAAAAGAAGATGGTTAGTATTTTGCAGCAAGCGATAAAAGAGGATATTCTAGTTCTTCTACAACACAAAGATAGTGCACAGTCGATATGGCAAGCTTTGGAAAAGAAATTCAAAGGTAGTGCTTCGATGATCAAGAGCAAGACAGCACTGATAAAGAAGGAATTTGATATATTCACAGGAATCAAAGGTGAATCGACAAAGCAGCTTATCGAGAGATATTGTCACTTGGTGAAAGAAATGAGAAGGCTGGATATCGATAAGTCACATGAAGAATGGATAGACAAGCTTTGTGATGCACTTCCCTATGAGGAATGGGGAACTTACTTGATGATGTTGAAAAATACTGGAGATTTTGTGAATTACAGTTTGAGTGAGTTTATTGAGAAAATCGAGGCGCATGAATTGGAGTTGATAAAAATTAAAAAGATAAACTCATCAAATATACCACAAGATGTGTCATTATATTACAAGAACAGTTCAGCAGCAACAAATGTTCAAAGTCCGAAGATTCAAACCGGATTCAGTGCAGACAACACTTCATCGGGTGCTCCAAATGCTTATCAGTCAAGTCAATCGACTCCATTTGCAAATTATGAGCCGAATGTCAAAGTCAATGAGCAGAATTCACCTCAAAGTTCTTCTAGTTCGAATCAACAGACTTTTGTGTCCGGTGTGCATTGTAACATTGCAGTAAATATCAAAAACGGAAATGAAATCACCGAGAATGCAGTAAAGCAACACATTGCATTATTGGCATCAGTTTTGGAAGCCTATGAAGGTTTGGTTGTGGGTAAAATTGGTAATCCTGGTATGATCAAAGAGGACTACGATCAGATCGACCCGGAAGAGTTAGAGTTAATAGATATAAAGTGGTGCATGGCTAGTTTGGTTAGACGAGCACAACGCTTTATGGAAATCACCGGGAGAAGTAGTTTGTCAGGTCCAGATCACAAATTAGGGTTCGACAAGTCAAAAGTGACTTGTTTTAAGTGCAAAGAAAGAGGACATTTCAAGCGCGAGTGCCCTAATCGTGAGATACAGAATCATCAGAATCCATTCAAAAATGATTACTACAGACAAGCTATATATCATCGCCCAAATCAACAATCCGCTGTTCAAAGACCTCAAATCGAGAATAAAGCAGAAAAGGCACTTATCGTAAATCAAGATGATGAAAAGTTAGTGTCTGGGTTCAGTTAGGACAAGTATATTCCAGAAAAGAATGATCAAGCAATGATGGCTGAGGTAGTTGAGATTACCGAGACAGTTGCAGAATCAAAGGAAATAATTACAAAGATAGTTGAAGAAGTTTCTGATGAGAAAGTTGAAGAAGTTGTTGAAATTGTTGATCAAGAGACTCCGAAGGTTGTTGAAAACGAGATTACAGAAAGTTCTACAAAAGCTGAAGAATCTTTATCAGAAGAAGATCTCAAGTTTCACTCACGACATGAAGAATTTGTTCATACAATGAAATCTATTCTGTCTCCTAAAATTTTTGATTCTTTTGCAGATTTTTTCAAGGAACCAAAAACTGGGATGTGTTCGAGATTTGAAGAAAAGAAAGAAGAAGTCGATGAGATGATTGATGTCTCAAAGGAAATGACTGAAGAAGTTCTAAAGGAGATTGCAGATAAAGCTTTGATGAGCAAGTTAAAAGAGGTAGATTCAGACATCCATGAGTCAGTTGATAAAATGTCTGGTCTAGAGGAGAAAACTGGAGTCAGAAAGGTCAACATGGTCAAGTTGTCTGAGTCAGAGTCAGAATCTGGTGGTAAAATTGTTTGTGATGATGAGATTATAACTGAAAAAGTTTTAATCCCCGATACACCATGTCTAAGTTGTTCACAACCATGCATGGAGTGTCTTGAAAAAGACACTAAGTATCAGGAATTAAAACAACATGCAGATTTGATGAAGTTTGACTTAGAACAGTTAAAAGAGGCTTATGACACATTGTCCAGGTCTATAAAAATGATTAAAAAGGAAAGTATTGAAAATGATAAAGCAACAAAGTTGGCACAAGAAACTTTATATGATAAACAAAGAGAAGTAAATTTTCATCTAGATACAATCGCATCTTTGAAAAAGGAACTTGAGTTGACAAAAATTGAAAATGAACGAATTGATAAGAAGCTAATGAGTTATGTGGCTTCATCATATGTGTTGGAACAAATTGTACCACAACAGCCACATGCTTCATCTGCTTTCACTAGTATTCCACCTCCAATGTGGAATCATTATACTCAAAAGTATCCAGATGGGGTGGAACAGGCTTTAAATCTTAAGTTGAAATCAATTCAGGATGATATCACATCAATTGAGGATGAGTTACCTGAAAGCATTGATATCACATTTTCTTCATCTGACACCGATAATGAGTCTCAGATTATCAAAACGGTTGTCGATCAGGTATTGGATGAAGAAAATGTGAAATCTAAGAAGGTTTGTGCTGATTCTGAAGAAGAGGAAAATTTCTTAGATCAATATATACCGAAATCGGTAGAAAGTAAGAATGATGATCCGATTATGGTGGTATACACCATGATTGGAACTGACAAACTCTATTCCGATTACGAGTATCCTCTTCAGAACGCAAAGATTGAGAATGTCGAAAAAGTGTTCAAGTTGGTTGAATTAAACATTGATGAAGTGAACAACAAAGAATTTTTTTCGAAAACCAAAAAGTCTTTTATCACATCAAAATCAACAGGTTTGGGAAATAGAGATTGGTATGGTAAAGGGCAAAACAAGATAAACAAGCTTAAAAACAAAGGAATTGGTTTTGAGAAGAACATGGTAAAACAAGTTGGTAAACCAAAAGACAAAATCAATGATATGTTTGTAGTTGGTCAAATGCTTGAAGAAGAAAAAGATTACATTTTTAGCCAAAAAGCTGTGAATGATTTCAATGCAGCACAAAAGCTGAAAGAAGAGACTGTAAAGTCTACTTTTGTCGAATATGACAAAAGAGTGTGCTATCGCTGCAATGAAATTGGACACATGGCTAAGCAGTGTCAAAAGGTGTTTGAGAAATTTGTGAATGATAAACCAAGAGTTCAGAAACAAAATGATTCAAAATCAAGTTTTCGAAAAACAAATGTTCAAAATGTTCGACCAAAGTCTTCACATGACACAAAGGGAAAAAAACCGATGATTTCTCCGGTTCGTATCTTGAAAAGAGGAGAATCTTTGAAATCGGAGGACAAGCCGAAATCATTAGTCAAATCGACTTTTGAAGTTGGTGAATCTTCAAAGACACATAAGATTTCAAAGATTTATCCTAAGACAAAAGTTTTTGAGAATCAAACTTGGATTGCAAAATCAAAACCATCGGTCGAGGAGAAAAAGATGGAAAACATTTTGAAAAATGAAACAAAAGTTACTAAAACCAAATCACAATCAGTTGAGGAAAAGATAATGGAGAACGAGTTAAAATCTGATTCAAAAGCTTTTAATCCTATTGTTCAAAATATTTTTGGAAAAATGGTTGACAGAAAAGTAAAAGGAGTAAAAGAATTTTATGCATCAAAAGTGGATGCTAATGATAAACAAGAATTTGAATCTGAGCTTGATAAGTTTCTTGCAGAGTTTCCTCCTATCAAAGAAAATGTGTTAAAATCAAAAGTGGAAACTGTGGTTCCAAACGTCACATTTGAATTTCCTAAGATTGATGAAAAGTGTGATGTAGTGTTTGGAAGTGTTTCAGAAGTTAAAAGGTCATGGAGTTCATTGTTTGAATGAAGTTGATATGATATGTGCAGGGGCTTCCCAAGTCAATTTTATCAAAGTGGATTATGGACAGTGGTGCGTCAAGGCACATGACTGGGTCGCTTGCATTGTTATATGACGTCAAGTCAATCAATGGTTGCTATGTGGGATTTGCCGGTAATCAAGGTGGAAGGATTGTTGGTCAGGGAAAGCTTTCGAATGGAGTAATATCCTTTGATAAAGTGAACTATATAGTAGAATTGACGAACAATTTGCTAAGTATTTCACAAATTTGTGACAAAGATTTCTCTGTTCATTTCACAAAAACTGAGTGTGTCGTTTTAAAACCAGGGTTTAAAATCCCTGATGAGATGGTGTTGTTGCGTGCACCACGTGAGAATGATTTGTATTATCTTGATATGAGCACAGCAACGCCAACGTTTCATCAAAAACAATGCTTTGTGTCAAAACCGAAAGCAACTGAAAAAGATTCTATAATGTGGCATCGAAAGATGGGCCACATACATGTTCGAAAAATGAATTTTCTAGTTCATAATGATTTAGTTGAAGGTGTGAATTTTAAGAATTTTCATTTGAATAACGATTGTATTGCTTGTAAGAAAGGTAAACAGGTGCGCAAATCACATCCATTGAAGATCGCGAACTCAATCAGGTTACCTCTTGAGAGATTGCATATGGATCTCTTCGGGCCTGTGAATGTTCGAAGCATAAGCAATGATTTGTATTGTTTAGTAGTTACAGATGATTATTCTAGATTTTCGTGGGTTGTGTGTTTGGAAAGGAAAGATGAAACTTTTGGTGCTTTGATGGTGTTGTTCAAAAAGATGGAAAATTTGTATAAGTTGCCAATCCGAAGAATTAGGAGCGACAATGGAACCGAATTCAAGAACAACAAAATGTACGAATTTTGCAATGAAAAGGGAATTCTTCATGAATTCAGTGCGCCGTATACACCACAGCAAAATGGCGTAGCTGAACGAAAGAATAGAACCCTGATTGAAACTGCACGTACCATGTTGGCGGATTCAAAGCTTCCTATTTTCTTTTGGAGTGAAGTCGTGTCGGCAGCTTGTTATACTTTGAACAGAGTGTTAACAGTAAAGAAGTATGGAAAAACGTGTTTTGAGTTGTTACATAGATACAAGCCGAATCTTGAGTTCTTAGAACCTTTCGGCTCTCCGTGCACGTTTATTGATGCAGATGGAAAGTTTGGTGCGAAGTCAAATGAAGGATTCTTTGTTGGATATGCCAGCCCATTGAAAAGGGTGTTTGTACCATGTTTGGGGAAGGTGATACAAGTTCTACATGTAGATTGTCAGAAGCACACTTCATCGCCACAACTTCCCGGACAAAGATTCTTATTTGATTACGATAAACTCTGGGAGTCGTTTCATTTACCGTCTGAGTCGAGTGAGGAGGAAATTGCTCTAATGTATCTTTATCAGCAAGGTGTATCTGAAGAGCCAATTTCTAGACCGCTAGAAGTTCCTCAACCCACCGAGGGTTCTCACGATGATGAAGCAGGACCAAGTGGAACAACTCACGAACCACCAGAGGAAACAGTTCAATCCTTCAATGAATCTGACGACTCAGAAGCGGACCCCGCTCCGACTTTTGACGAGGATCCAAATGAAGTTGAAGATCAAGCCGTTGATCTTGAGATAACTAGTTTGGAATCGGAAGTTGATGTGCCTGATAATGCAATGCCGAGGACTTTATCTTACCATCCATCTGAACAAATTATTGGCGATCTACAAAGTGGTGTCAAAACTAGACATCAAATTGATCATGCTCTTACTTGTTTCTATTCTTCGATTGCTGACATTCAAAAAGATGTTTCTTTTAAATGTTTTATTTCACAGATTGAGCCAAAGACGTATCGAGAAGCATTGACAGAGGAGAGTTGGGTTAATGCTATGCAGGAGGAATTGCAACAATTTGAGAAATTGGGCGTCTGGAAACTTGTGGATTTGCCACCAAACCAAAAGTTGATCAAAACAAAGTGGGTATTCAAATGTAAAAGGGATGATAGAGGAGTCGTAGTCAGAAACAAGGCAAGATTGGTTGTACAAGGATTTAGCCAACAAGAAGGGATTGATTACGATGAAGTTTATGCTCCAGTTGCAAGATTGGAAGCTATTAGGATATTTTTGGCATTTGCTTCATGGAAGGATTTCAAAGTGTATCAGCTTGACGTGAAATCAGCGTTTCTTTATGGCAAGATAAGTGAGGAAGTGTATGTTGGTCAACCTCCTGGTTTCACGAATCCGAAGAACAAGGACAAGGTATTTCTACTGGACAAGGCGTTATACGGACTTCACCAGGCCCCGAGAGCCTGGTACGAAACGCTCTCGTCTTACCTCCTGGACAACGGGTTCACACGAGGTACAGTAGATAGTACGTTGTTTATTAAAGAAAAAGAAAACCATTTGTTAATTGTGCAGATTTACGTGGATGATATCATTTTCGGATCATCAAATGAAGAGCTGTGTAAAGAATTTGAGGTCGTGATGAAAAAGAAGTTTGAGATGAGCTCCATGGGCGAAATGAAATTTTTCTTGGGTTTGCAAGTGGAACAACTATCTGACGGGATTTTCATACATCAGTCAAAATATGTGAAGGATGTTCTCGACAAGTTCGATATGACTGAGTGTAGTCCTGCATCAACACCTCTTGCTCAAAACCATGGAATATGTCCTGATGAGAATGGAGTCAAGATGGACGAAACATTGTATCGATCAATCATAGGATCATTGATGTATCTCACAGCTTCTCGGCCCGATATCATGTATCCTACATGTCTATGTGCGAGATATCAGTCAAACCCGAAGCAATCTCATCTAACCATCGTCAAACGAATTCTACGGTATTTGAAAGGCTGCCCAAGCACCGGCTTGTGGTATCCTAAAGGGGGTGATTTTACTTTGTCTGGGTTTGCAGATTCTGATTTCGGTAGCTGTAAGCAGAATGCTAAGTCCACCACTGCTGGGTGTCAGTTCTTCGGAACTCGACTCGTTACCTGGCAGTGTAAGAAACAAACCGCAGTGGCGCTTTCGACATGTGAAGCTGAATACGTTTCAGCTTCCAGCTGTTGTTCGCAGATCCTCTGGATCCAACAGCAAATGCGCGACTTCGGTTTGCAATTTTTAGACACGCCGATATATGTGGACAACGAAGCAGCGATAAACATAACCAAAAATCCAGTTCATCATTCTAAAACAAAACATATTGAAATCCGTCATCATTTCATTCGAGATTGTTATGAAAAGAAATTAATCAGGATTGAATATGTTCACACAGATGAACAGAAGGCCGATTTTTACACAAAACCATTTGACAAGAAAAGATTTTATTATCTTTTGAAACTTAACGGGTTGAAAAATCTGCAGTCTGGGAGGGTGGAAGAATGTGAAGCTGGTATGGGTGGAGATTTGACATGAACCTTTGTCAAGTTGTCATTTTTTTTACAGTTTGTTTTCTGCTTTTCGTTAAAAACAAAAACACAAAAATATGTTTTAGTTTTAGGGGGAGAATGTGCAGAAAAATACAAAAACATGATAAAATCTATAAAAACCAAAAACATTTTAAAAAAAAGGTAAAAATGAGTTTGTGTATAAAAGGGAAATGATAGTACATCAGCTAGACAGGTGCAGTACGCTAAAGAATTGGAATGTATAAAATGCAATTAAGCAGTCTCTCTAAAGATGTGCCGATAGGTTTTTACAAAATTAGTAGATTAGTTTGGGATATAAACATAAAATTTACTTGCGTCTACGTGGGGAACACCTCCAGGATATATAGGTAACCCCTGAAATCTTGTTTGAAGGGTCCCATATTCTGAGATACTAGGTCTTTATGCTTAGTGATATCTGGGGTATTATCCCGGGACTTCTGCTGAAAGAAATTTCTGACCTAGTCCTCGGAGAATACTTTACGCTGCTTTGAAATATAAGCCTCCCCTCAGCATAAAAAATGATAACACAATTGCAAAATTTGTTAATCATGTGCTGTTGTAAAAGAAGATCCCCAAAGGGGACCCACCAAAAGTCGAAGCCGTCATCTCTCTGCGTATCGAAAGATCGACCTGAGCTCTCACGGCCCTCGTACTATAATTTATTCCATGACAGATATCATCTAGGTATACTCACCTGTAAGATTGAATACTAGGGTCTGGATACGGGAGTATATACTGAGGTGGGACACATGTAGATGTTTAAGTTCTAAAACACTAATTCTGTATCCCGAGCAGATTGAAAGTTTTGTGAAAATTTAAGAGGATCAGTATATCGGCAATCTACGTGAATTGTTTAATGCTTAAAATGAAATAACAGCTTAACGGTACTTGTATTTTGTTGGGAGCTGATATGATCCCTTAACACGCTCACAAAAATATTGTTTGTACAGATTACTTGAATTTATTTTCAGCTTATTTTTGTTAAAAAAAATTTCAAAAAGATTTTTGCTTTCATCTTATTTTCGACAACTGACTTTGGGGATTGAAAGATCAAAACTTATTGCGGAACATGTCTGGATGAGATGAGGGCTGGGTAAGCTGAAGATGCAGTTATATTTGGTACAATGTTTGAATATTTGAAAGTTTGAAAGAGTTTAAAAGTCAAAAAGTTCATTAAATTGAACTAATTTCAAATCAAAACAAAAGATGTGCTTCATAGTTTGGTTAGCCAAGGTCATTGAGTTGGACTTGGCAGGCTAGTAAGTTAACCAGGGTCATTAACTTGGACTTGGTTGACTGAGTGTGACGGTGTTTAATCAGAAAAATATTAAAAATCAAATTTTTGAAAGTGTTAGGTTTAGTTGTTGGATTCTTAAGATAATCGAATCTTTATAGAATTGTGATAGAACCAGATCATCAATTCTGGACATTTAAAATGTCTATTCTTATAAATGTTTGAGATTTGCAGGTGAAAGTTCCAGATTAAGATCCCTATAGCAGAGTTTTAGGGGGAGTCTGAAGACGAGCTTGATACAAAAGGAAGCTTGTTGCTGGTAATCCAGGTGTCGATCCCAAATGCTTGGAAGATTGTTGAAAGGGGGAGCCTGAAGAAAGAGTAAGAGAAGTTTAGAGTTGTTTGAAGACCCAAAGACAAGACAAAGACTGCGGCTGTATCCAAGGGGGAGTTTGTTGGTGCATTATGTCTAAAGCCTGCGTCTTAGTCTTGTTAGGTTAATGTATAGGGTCTAGATAGGTTGTTTATGTAATTACAGGGGTTAGATTGATATTTGGTTTGTAAAGTTTCAAGAGGTTTCGCTTTTATGTCATGGTGACACATAAGCGAAATCAGTTGTATGAGATTTCGCTTATGTGTCAGACCTTATGAGCGAAACCCCATGGACTATAAATACCCCTTGTGTATGTTCTCATTCAGGAGTGTTCATGTCATAGGTGCCGAACTGCTGACCTTGTATTTTCTGAATATTGAATGAGAAAAGTGTTTAGAAGTGTATCTACTCTGTTTCTACTCCATTTCTGATTCATTTCATGCATATTATGTGTTTCCGCCACATAATGTGTAGGTTCTAGCTTAAATTGTCTCATTAGACTGACAATATCGGTCCTACACCTGTGGATTATTTTCAACTATTTGTGATACTTAATATTACAATATTATTTGGTTGAAATGAATCTATCTTTTGCTTCCGCTGTGCATTTAAATATTGTGTTATTTGACTATAATGATATCAACTACGTCACGATACTCCCCTACCGGGCCCACCGGTAAAACGTGGAAATATTGGGGTGTGACAGTTGCAAACCTGCGTGCGTGCTAGAACTGATCCGCCAGTCTGCGTGCCACACTTCAAGGATCTCATGCCACGCCATATGGAGCCGCGCGCCACACGGATGCCACTACGCATACCAGGACGCCACCCGGTCATGCGTCGTCCATACTCGTGCGCCACCTGCACTCTCCGCCCTAGGCAATGACGTGCGCCATGCGCCTAAGGAGCTCGCGCCGCATCGACATTCCATGGCATCCGCCTACGCCACCCAAGGGTGCGCCATAAGCGGACCCGCCATGTATCTGACCACGCGCTCATGGACAAAAATACAAAGGCGATGTGCGAAGTTCAAAGTGCACTACATAGGGCCTATAGCCCACGACACGCGCGCATATGTACACGAGTAAGGGTGTCCCGCACCCTTTAGGGTCCCCACTAGTGTTTGCCTTTAAGGAAACAATATACAAGGAGTGCTCCTCCTTATAAACCACTTTAAGTTTGGTCATCCCACCTATGCGGGACAAGTTAACAAACTAATCCATTTTATTCATCTTTGTTTGTTCTAAACATACAACTTCAAGCTTTGATATCTCATTCATCTTAGCACTATTTGGACATAGTTTGAACACAAACCATAAATAATTTTTTATACAACACATATATAAATATTATTGATGTCCAAAATATTTAGTGAAAAACCCATTTTCACTAAAATTTCCAACAATCCCCCACATGAATGGAGATCTATTAAAACACACAAAATTCCCCAATGAAAACTCGACAGTCGAGTATTGCAGGATAGGTAGGTGTAGCCTTTGAACCTTCCTTTGTGAAGCATACTTAGCCTACTAGGGTTTTGTAGACATGATGTCCTTGAACAACCCCCCATTTGTGTAAACGACAATATACATTCACATAATACTTTCCCTAGCCGGGCCATCTCCTCATTTTTGTCTCCAATAATGGTCATGGAGCACTTTCCTGGTTCTGATGGAGATCTAGGAATTATGCCCTAATTCCATTCGAAGAGACCACACTTCTCTCCAACATAGGTGATTTCCCTTTAAATCATTAAAAGCATTATGGTTCATTATGATTTACATGAATCATTTAACCACATAGTATGCTTAGCCTCACAACAACGTCACTGGATATTATAGGAATGGACTAGGACGTATTTAAACACCCTTTTATAGTTTTAGGGGGATATATGAACATATACACTAGCTTATATATAAACATATATATTAGCTATGCCCCCACAGTGACTACCCTTCGGTTCATGATTAAGTTGGCCTATTGAACCTAGATCTTGGGATCTCCAGTCAACTAGGTTAGGTTTCCCTCATGTCCCTTTTCCATGGCTTTAGTCCCATTCCATAACCTGATCTCTTATCAACCCACTGATTGTTGGATCCAAAATTATCTTTGACCTCGCTCAGTCACCAACGACAATTTAAATTTCGATCAGTTGTTCTAACGTGTTCTTGACTCGCTAGTCACTTTTTCCTTTTAGTCGATTCATAAGACTTATAACTCGTGATCACAACCTAGATCCAGTTATGTACCTTGTCTTTAGAATGAAATGAAACTCAATTCATGGCTAGACACGTTTTCACCATGCCTTTGGTGTGTCATGGCTGACATCTTACTAGATTTTGAATCTAGCCAATTGGCATTCGAGTCCAATCTACTTGATTGACTCCATATAACCATTGTGTACTCCACTTGGTCATGCGTTTGCAATATATGCAAGTCACCCCCACATTTAAGTGTAATTGGATAGCATCCAAATGGGGCGATGAAAGGTTCTCCCTTTCATTTCGAGTTTTGAGAAAACTTCTCAACTACCATTTCCACATACAAATGCAAGTCACCCCCACATTTAAGTATAATTGAATAGCATCCAAATGGGGTGATGAAAGGTTCTCCTTTCATTTCGAGTTTGAGAAAACTTCTCAACTACCATTTCCACATACCCTAAAGGGTTTGTTTCTTAAATGGCATCCTCCCCCCACATTGCTTGCATTTTAATGAAGTTATATTTATAGTTTTGTTTAGCACAAAATTCGTTCTTGTGTCATCACCTATTTTGAATGTTTAAAGTTAATTTAATCTCTGTCGAGCATATAAATTAACAAGTATTAGTCTAGCATGCTTTAGACCACGATACTCTAGCATGTGAACAGAAGATGCATCATTCTGATTCTTCACAGCCTTAAGAGATAACGCACTATCTCTTCCGAACATTCGTTTCTTAGTTTAGACACAATAATGAAATTTTATTTCACCATTCCAAAACCATCGGTTTTTAGGAAGGCCTCAAAACCATAGTTAACTTCATCCATTAGGATCATAACTCGTTTTCCTTTTTATCTCCAAGGCTTCACCATTGACTTCCTAAAGACTTAAATATAAGTCTTAATCCAAGTCACTTTTATGAAAGATCTTTGTATAAAATCACTTGAGTCTTGAGATATAGCCAATTAGATTGACTCTCAACAACAAAGCATTCACGTATGCCTATAGTGATATATACATTTACGTTGTTGTTTCATTAATACCATGTATTGGGATACTCTACCAAATTGAGGACCAAGCCTTCACATAGTTTAAACAACATTGATGGTGGTAGAAGCATCTACAAGTCCATCACTATTGTAAATTTCCGTTAATAAATTTGCTAAATTTATTAAAATCATTTACAATAATAACATATATTTCTTTCATATGCTATATTCTTTGAAAACTTACATGTGCATTTCCATGTTAATGCTCTCAACATTAGATGACATATCTTGTTTTCGTGCATTTCATCTCAAACCATGCACCACGTTTCTCACGAACTCGTTATACGTTTGATGTTTGATTTGTGACTTATTACATAAGTCATGATCACAACCCGCTTGTTGTGTCCGTGTAAATTAGTTTTTACACTTTGTATCAAATTGTGTATCCTTTTGACAACTTATTAGTAGTCCAAAATAACGGATACACCAATGATATCTAAACATCAAATCCCAAAGTGTTATTTTTTTCAACACACTTTAGAACGAAATAAATGCAATTACATCGTTCTGTCATGTTTTGAGGTACTCCCTCAATGGAACACGTATAACTTGTTTCGTCTTGAAACTCTAAAGTTGAATAATCACAAGTTGTCCAAAATATAAAGTTGTTTACAATTAACTACTCGCAAGTAGTTGAGCAACTTATTATATTTATAACAACATCAAGTTGTTTTTCACCAAATAGTCTTTCCGAGACTATTATATGGTTGAACACGTTATACTTCTCGTGGAAGTATCGAATCACTTGTAATTCGCAAAGACATGTTTTATTCGTTCAAAACATTTCTCGTTTTTTCAAGTGTTTTAATATTAAACTATATATTTATGTTTTGATTACAAATCAAGACAATAAACCTTATAATAGTTTAATAAATAAAACAATTTCAAACTCGCTCGTTTGAAAATAAAACGAATACACATCGTTTTAATAAATGGTTTATCATATTCAAACCATTTCTAATCGCTGTTAGATAATAACGATTATCAATCGTTAAAATGAGTGGTTTGTATGATAACCAATTCTAATATTCTAACTAGAATTTAAATGTTAAACAAACATTCAAAATATTCGGTTTTATAAAGTAAACCGCTTCTAACGCGCTCATTAGAAATAAAACGAATACATTTATTCACTTTTGGTTTATTTAAATGAGCTTTTTCTAACACGCTCGTTAGAAATAAACATAAATCTTTTCTAACACGCTCGTTAGAAAATATATATAAACGATTACAAATCATCTTAAATAGTTTATCATAGTTAACCCGGTTCTAACCCGCTCATTAGAAATTAACGATTGCAAATCGTTAAAATTAATACGCCCATTAGAAAATTAGGCGATTATTTATTGCTATAAGCCGTTTTTTGTTTATATAAAATAAACCCGCTCGTTAGAAATTAATGATCGCAAATCGTTAAAATTTTACGAAATGACCACGACCTAAGCACGCGAGTGTAGGCGTACACCCGTTAGTGCAAATATAAATAATAAGGTATAACCGCCGGTTTCGGGAATAACCCGCCGCAGGACTATATCATGTGGTGTGTCTATTAATCTTTAACCCGGCGTCAATCCGGGCTACTGAACGTATAACGAACATGTAATTCTTTTACAAGTTTATATATAAATAATTATCCCAAGTTATAAAAAGTTTGTGCCACGTGCATTCAAATCAATTTTATTAAACCTTTTAAAATGAGTCAGTTATTTGTATTTACCAGTGTAAACTGACGTATTTTCCCAAAAAGGTTAAGTGCATGTACTACTCGTAATAGGCTGGCTGTCTCCTAGCATCCACAATAAGTCTCGCAAGCTTGGATGACATAAAACTGTTGAACAATGTTTCCTCTTTATTTTGATCCACCTGTGGATTATTTTCAACTATTTGTGATACTTAATATTACAATATTATTTGGTTGAAATGAATCTATCTTTTGCTTCCGCTGTGCATTTAAATATTGTGTTGTTTGACTATAATGATATCAACTACGTCACGATACTCCCCTACCGGGCCCACCGGTAAAACGTCAAAATATTGGGGTGTGACAGCAACAGTAATAAAAGATCTAGTTGGACCTAGTCAAACTAGTTGTTTCAAACCATTTAATTCGTGTCATGATGAATATGACCGTTTTTGACTAACCACTTAAGTCTATTAATTAGAGATTAAAACCTGATTAATTGTCTTGTTAATTACAAGATTTAATATCTTGTTTATTACAAATTGAATGTCTTGTTTTATTACAAGATTAAATGACATTAATCTTGATGTGTGTGTATATGAACATGGTAGTTCACAATCTTGTAGAAGTGAGATACACACACAAAAAGGAGGTTCTTTTGTCCCATGAAATTTTAGAGAGGAGCACTCTCTAAAGTATCCTTTTATCAACTTCATCTTTTTCCATAACACCAAATTATATCCGGTGTAATCTCGGACGTGAGAGCCTTCTCCGGCAGTATAACTACTGCTTCGGTTGTTGTATCCTGGAAACAGACCGTCTGAGAGAAGGCGCGGAATCTGTTTTAAGGGCCCCGTGTCTAACACGATCCTCAACCAAAACCGTCAACGACAGTTTATTCATTCTTGCAGCGGAGGTTTATTCAAGATGGTGCGGTTGAAGTTCTTCCAAAGACGTTGGCTTGAATCAAGATTGGTACAATTGTATTATATTTTATATTCGTTTATTTAGTTTTTGTAACCGGTATTGTACTAGTCGAATTTCCCACAAATAACGAGAGTCTCGTTATTATTTATTATTTATTTTGTAATATATTTAATAAAAAGTGAACCTAGTTCCTACATTTCATTGCGTAAAATGATAGTTTATATAAAACGTATAAAAGATTGCAAAGTTTATATAAGATCAAATAAACATATAATGAATATGCACAAGATTTATTTAAATCATGCCTCCCCACACTCGGTCTCCACGAAAGTTGACAGAACAAAAAAGAGTGATATAGTTTAGTTCCTTTAAATGGTGCAAAGTACAATATAATACATATTGACCAACTGTCGAATTCAAGATTAAAACGATTGGCATTACTAACCTTGAAATCGTCCTTTAAATACCTTCTCTCGCCGTTGTGGTGACGGTCCCGTTCATGAAATAACGGTTCTTGGGCTGCAGCCACATGAAAATCTAGTTAGAGGGTCCAGGGGGTTTGCCCCGAGGACACTCCGACGCTCAATTTAGTATCATATATGTCAATGACAATTATATAATGTAACTTTGACTTTGAGGGATGGAGCACAAATATATGCTGTAAGAAGGGAGAGACGAAGAGGGAGCCTCAGAGATTAACCTTTAACCTGCTCCTTCTAGTGAAAGAGTTTTCTTTATATAGTGGGGACTCTTGGGCCTTAACTCTAATGGGTTGGCCAAAGAGTAGGCTTATTAGAACCAGACCCACATGAGCCTACCAAGCATGTGGGGAAAGTCTAAGCGGGCTCAGGCCCAATCACCATTATAAGGGAGTGAGCCCAAGCAGGACCCTCGTCGACACCAACCGCTTTTGAATTCTTTCTCTTGTATATAGAAATCGTATGTGCAAAGGTTGTTTTTTTTTTTTTAGTTTTGGCATACAACAAAGCAAAGCAAGAAAATGGTGTTGATTAATTTAATAGCTTTTCTATACTTGCAAGTACAAAAGTTGACGGTGTGCAAGAGTTAGCTAATTCTTTCGTATATATTATTCTTGCTTTTCTTTTACTCATGATGAAAACTATAAACCTTACATAGTAAATGGTAATTTATTCATGGTGAAAACTATAAACCTTCCATAGTAAATGAATGGTAATTTATGGTTTTATGGGTGACAAGCTAAAAAGGAAATACTTGGATGACATTCGGTAGGTGTGAAAAGAAAAACTAATAGCTGAAAAAACCTGAAAACCAAACCGAGTTACGAATTTGGTTTTTGGTCGGGTTCCTAAATGTATCCGATTATGAATTCAGTTTTCAGTTTGGTTATTGGTTTCATAAATCTTGCTTATTTGGATAATTGAACTGAATTTAATTGAATGGACTGAATGAAAATTTGTTTAATCGGATAATCAAACCCAATAAATCGGTTTAAATGATTAAATTCAGTTCGGTTAAACACATTTCTAATTCCAAACAATTTGGTTTTCAATTAGAAAAAAAAAATTTCAAAACTGAATATACTGATGATGTCTAGACCGATAAACACCCCTATCCATGCAAAGTATGGTTACCATTTTATTCTCTTTTAAATATACTAAGGTAGTGTTTGGTATGCAGGAATGAGAGGTGGAATAGAATGGATCATTATGAGGGAATAAAAAAAAAGGTTTTGGTTGGTCAATTGAATGAATCACTAATTCCATAAGACATTCCATTCCCACAAAATTATTCCATTCACCCCATGTTTTTTTTTTCATTCAATCCCCTCTTGCGCCATTCATCAACAACACCACAAGCCACCACCTTTGCCACCACCACCACCCCCAACCAACGCCATCGACGCCTCCACCCGCAACCTGTCACTACCTCCGCCGCCACCCCGATAGCCACCACTGCCGCCGCCACTCGCCACCGGTGCCACCCACCACCGCCGCCAACGCCACTCACCGCCGTCACCCACCACCACCATCGTCGACGCCACCACCACCGCCACCACCAACCACCACCGTCGCTGCCGCCCACAACCACCTCCGCCGGTTGCCGCCGCCACCCCCCATCACCGCCAACCGCCGCCACCACCTATCGCCACCTCCGCCACCACCTACTACCACCCACAATCACTACCACCAACCACCGTCCACAATAACTACCACCAACCACCACCACTGACCGCTTATTTTATTCCTTTATTTTTCTTGCCTACCAAACAATATACAATAATAATTCATTCAATTTACACATGGTAACCAAACAAGACATGGAATGGTAATGATCCATTGCATTCCCTCGTTCATTTTATTCTCTCGTCTATTCCATTATCCCATACCAAACAGACCCTAAAACTTTAGCTTTCACCTAGGGGATGGTAATTTTTGGTTTTTAGGTAAAAAAGAAGAGAAAACTGAACACAAAAATGCTAAGCTAATTAAGTTCATAGGGTTGTTCTACCAAACATTTAGCAAAGAAAGGAATGAAATCCGGATATAACTGGAATTTACATTTTATTCGTTTGTTTAAACAAAACAAGGAATTAGAATCTTAATTCCATTCTTGATTGTGTTCGGTTAGAAAAAAAAATTGAAAATTAATTCCTTCAAATTCCTTTAACCTAAGGAATTAAAAACCATTCCAAAATTTTGAAGGAATCCAAATAAAGTCATTAGAATCTTCGACCGGTCACCGATGTTAAAAACGTTTCGACCCACAATGTCTTGCCCCGACCCGGCCCGTTAATGATCCGAATGTCTCGATCCGATTCGCAACAATTCGAGACGATCAATCTGTGCCTGCCAGCAACGTCTAAACACGACCCGACCCGACACGTCTCGACCTTACCCGGAACGACGTCAGCCTGAAACGTATCGAACCGACCCGGCCCGACCTGTTACCGACCCGAAACGTCTCGAACCGACTTGGTCTGCCTCCAACCCGAAACGTCCCGACCCGTTAACGACCTGAAACGACCCATCCCGTTAAGCACCCGAATAGTCTCGACCCGACCCGGCTCGACACCGACCTGACCTGGGCATCGCTGAACCGAACTGGCCCACCCGATCAGCCGCCCGAGATTGGCATAATCTAATTTATTTGTCAACCAAACACATTAAAAATGAATATTTTGTAATGGAATTGGAAATGTAATTAAAATTGGAATAGAATCCTTTGTAATTTTGTAAGGTGTTTGGTTAGTAAATTTGCTAATGGAATTGAAATGTTATAAAACTTAAAAAATAAATTAACCCCCACCCCCACCAAAGAAAAATATTTGCCATCTTCATCCTAAATTCAATTACGGATTCGGCTTAAATCACCACTCCTATTCTCTGCACGATTCATGGTTGGTTTGGAACGAGTCTGCCCATCGTTGTTTTGACTTCGGTCTCGATTTGCTGTTCGTTCGTTTTCTTTGATGAATCTGACGCATCCTTGTGTTGATTTCCATTTCAATTTTAATATGTGAAACTTATGCAACACTGTATTTATTCATGTTTTACTAAAAGAAAATCATTCTTTGTTTCTTTTTTTTTTCTTGAATTTTAAGAACTCGTTAAACGATGATTTTATATCTGTTCATGACTTCCATTTTTGAAAAGTGCTTTTGACTTTTTCTCAACAATAAGTGTTCATTTAATTTTGCACTTTCATTCGATTGTGGTTAAAAAAACATTCGATTGTGATTGATCAATTTTGATTAAGAAGGAATCACATTTAGATTGTTTTAAGGGTTATTATTTTCATTTGTTAGACATTCCATTGAAATGTAAATTTTATTTGAGTAGGTTGAAGGATTCTTAAATTCCTTCAAATAAAGGAATTTAAAGGAATTCTTTCCATTTCAATGCCCAATCAAACACGATTTTAGACGGAATTTTTTTTTGAATGCTGCCATTTTATTAAAAACATAAAATAGAACAAAGGGGTCAGCAGGAAACTGGAAATCTCAAACAAAACAAAAACATTACATAATCAGGTCACGAATATTAAAATCTCTCCATCTCTCCCAATCTATACTCGCATACGGGGACCGATGTTTAATCCACATAAACGACTCTTCTTTAATCCTTTCGACAATGTACTCCACCCCAATTTGTCTCCTTTAAAAAATTCTTTCATTTTTCGATTTCCAAATTATCCAAATATTCGCAAAGATAACAACACAAATCACTCTTTTCCACTTCTTGGATCCTTTTAGTTTATGTACCTCTTCCAGCAAGTCTACAATCGAATCAACTTGCCCAATGTTTAGAATTTTCAACCATACCCACACATGCCACCATAAAGCTCTAGTAGTCACACATGAGAAGGTCAAGTGATCGACAGTCCCGCCACTAAACCCGTACAGAACGCAAGTTGTGTCCTCCACTCAGACTCCCCTTCTATCCAACTTCGTTTTTACCGCAATTCCTCCATTAATAGTTCTCCGAACAAAAAACGAAACTTTTTTTGGAACCCATGCTAACCACTCGAATCGACCGACCTCCACTTCAGTGCCAATATTTTCAGCCACACCCTTCCTAAAATTTGCCACAGAAAAATTAACTTCTTGCCCATTTTCAATCACAAGGCCCAACTTCTATGGGTCCGAAACCCAGCCTTAGAAATATCCTTTTTAACCTTGACTATATCTTTCGATACTCCTACCCACCTATTTTTCAACGGAACCCCATCCTCGCCTATATCAATCCCATGTAAAGCTTTAATGACATCTGCCCACAAATGGTTTTGTTGGTTTCTAACTCTCCAATGCCACTTCATAAGTAAAGCCCAATTAAGGCGTCTAATCTCCCCCAATCCTAACCCACCCAACTGTTTAGGCGCCGCCACTTTATTCCAACCCACCCATCTAATTTTACTCCTCGACCCCGTTCTACCCCAAATAAATTCACGACGAATGCCCTCCAATGTATTAATTATTTTCTTTGGAGCTTTGAATAAAGAAAGATAATACGGAGGCATACTTCCAAGTAGGGGTGCAAACGAGCCGAGCCGAGCCGAGCCCGAGCTCGACCAGGCTCGAGCTCGAGCTCGTTTAACATATGAAAGCTCGAGTTTGAGCTCGGCTCGATTCGAGCTTTATTTCTAAAGCTCGAGCTCGGCTCGAAGGTAATATTTATATAAAAATTATATAAATAGAAAGCTCGTTTAGGCTCGCGAGCCGGCTCGAGCTCGATAAGCGAAGCTCGGGATCGGGCTCGTTTACTAAACGAGCTTGGTTTTTAGGCTCGGGCTCGAGCTCGAGCTCGTTTAAGCTCGGCTCGTTTGAGCTTTTTTCCGAGCCGAGCTCGAGTAGCTCGGCTCGTTTGCACCCCTACTTCCAAGGACCGACTTAGCAAGCGTAATTATTCCACCCATAGAAAGCAACTTTGCCTTCCATCTCCATAGGATTCCACGAACCAAACAGGGAATTCAAATCCAATTCCTTCCATTTCCAATTCCAATTCCTATGCATATTCCAATTCAAATTTTATCATATTTCATAAAACGAACACTACCTTAAGGTTTTCTACGCTTTTACTTGGTAAAACAAATATAAAGGAGATCTTGGTTAATTAAGTTATCATCTTGACATCCCAACTTGCTTGGCTAGCACCATCTCAATCGATAAAATGCTTGGTGTTTACTTGTATCAGAAGCAGCACCTGAAGCCTTCTTTCACTACTACAACTCGTCCAACACACATAACAATGGCCGTATTACGTAAAACTCACTATAGATGAGAGGTTTTGAATGTCTTTAAAATCGTTGCATTCTTCCATTTCTTTTATCTTCGAAATTTTAGAACATGCATGCAAATCCAAACATAGTATCAAAGAAGTCTTTACAAGTCTTTTGTAACTTTGAAATGAAAGAAAAAAGATTTTTTTTTTTTATTTTAAAACAAGAAAACAAACATTTTTCTTTTTGTTAAATAAATGATGTATTTTACAACAACTTGTGTGTATTTGTTGTACTACCAATAAATGATGTAATTAACAACTTGTGTATATTTGATGTGCTACCATGTACATGAATGCATGGTGGTACAAGTTGTTAAAAATGTCATGGTGATATTTATATTTATTCTGTTAGGTAGAGCAAGCTTAAGTCTTTTTGTTTTTAATTTTGATTACAATTTTTTTTTCTCATATGGGTATGTAACTATAACTTTTTTAACTGCTAAATTTAATAAAAACAACTAGCAAGTAGCTAGTTGGGATGAAACAAAATGATTACAAGAAGGAAAACAAGGCTATAAACAACCTGGAACCATACCGACGAACGACACATAGAAAAGAAATAGACAAACGAAAACCTATGAAGATGTTCAAAAAATAGCCAATCATGCTCGAATCCTACGTGATCAAAATTCTGTTGAGATTCATATGTCAACAGGAGCAATGATCCAGATCCGAGGAGACAAGCCAACCAAGTCAACAAAATTCATCTTTGTGATGAAAGCTACAAGTTATGCACGAAAGCAAGGCATAGTGTATATGATATATGTGATCATTAACACTAATGGAAAGGAACTGAAAGAAATTCTGGTAGTATCAGAGTACCCTTAAGTTTTCCTAGAAGATCTACCTGGACTACCACGTGACGGAGAAGTAGAGTTCAGAATTCATCTGATACTTGGAACTGCACCAATAGCTAAAGCGCCTTATCGTTTAACACCAACGGAGATGCTGAAATTAAAGAAGCAATTAGATGAATTGCTAGAGAAAGGTTTCATGAAACCAAGCTCATCCCCTTGGGGAGCACCTGTGTTGTTTGTCAAGAAGAAAGATGGTTTGATGCGTATGTGTATCGGTTATAGGGAATTGAATAAGGTCACAATCAAGAATCGGTACCCATTACCAATGATTGATGATTTATTCGATCAACTCCAAGGAGCACTATATTTTTCCAAGATCGATTTACACTCAGGATACCATCCTGAAGGTACAAGAAGTAGACATTTCAAAACTACTTTCAGAACTAGGTATGGTCATTACGAGTTTACAGTCATACCATTTGGCCTAAAAAATGCCCTAGCTGCATTTATGGACATGAAGAATAGGATACGTAAACCATATCTGGATAAATTTGTAATTGTCTTCATAAACGATATACTCATTTATTCTAAGAGTGAGGAAGATCATATCAAACATCTTCATTTGCTGCTAACACTGTTGAGGAAAGAGAAACTTTATGCTAAATTTACTAAGCGCGAATTTTGGTTACAAGAAGTGCAATTTTTAGGACATTTGATTAATCACGAAGGAGTTCATGTGGATCCCACAAAGATCGAGGCGATTACCAAATGGAAAGTCCCTAAGTCACTTACGGAAGTCAGAAATTTCCTAGGACTAGCAGGATACTATTGACGCTTTATCCAAGATTTTTCACAGATAGTCGTTCCGTTAACTAAGTTAACGTGTAAGTTGGTTAAGTTTGAATGGGGACCCAAGTAGGAAGAAGCTTTTACAACCTTGAAGCAAAGGTTAACGAACGCACCAATACTTGCCTTACAAGAAGGAACTGAGGATTTTGTAATCTTTTGTGATGCTTCTAAATTAGGATTAGGATGTGTTTTGATGCAACGTGAGAACGTGATTGCTTACGCATCTAGGCAACTGAAGAAGCATGAAGAAAACTATACAACTCATGATTTATGTAACATATCAATTTTTTATATATAAGAATTATAGGTTGTTTAAATTTATTAACCATGTAAAACCCGTTAGGATCTTTCAATGATATCAACCTTTAACTTGTGAAGGTGCGGAAAACAATCACAAGTCGATTCAAGAACAAACAATAATAATTAACACAAGAATAACAAATGAATCACAAACCGAAATCTTGCATTCAATGATAAAGCAAAGACTGATACAAGACTTCAACTGAACTCGGTTCCTTGTGTCCCTTGTGTCGCAACCAAACAACTAACCAACAACCTAAACCAAGAGGTTGAGGTGTGTTTAAATACAAAACAACTGGGCTACAAACCTAAGCCCATTGCGACACCAAGTAGACTAGCCCAACCCTTACAAAATCGACCCAAAACATGTAAACTAAACAAGTACATAATCAACCCTTAAACTATACTAACCTACATGAATAAACCTTCGGGTTCCAACAATCTCCCCCTAGGTTTATGCATGGAGGTTCTTCTGACTTCAATTGCCTTGATCACCACCACTTGCACTATCCTTATAACCACCAAATCCCTTCTTATGAATATGCAGAACAGACGCTACAGCAGCAGTCCAAGCCTTAGCTATTTCTTCATATTTCTCTGTAGCTCTGATCTGATTGCATGCCAAGACTTCCAGATCTTCAGCAGCAAGATTCAGCAAGTCAATCTGATCGACCAAACAAAAACTCGTCTCTCCATCACAAACAATCACCGCCTGCCCAAGACGTTCATCATATGCCCAAAAGTGTAATGTCTTCAGTGCACCTTTTGGGATCTTTCTCACTAAAGGAATCGTCTTTTCTTTATCAGTAGCTGGCCAATGCATAATCTTCATACGTTTGTTTGTGTAAGGATCTCTAATTCCTTTAGCTGGTTTAACAATGGACTCTGCCGTACGCATTGAAGGAAAACCCTTAAGAACCTCCCTCTTCAATCTCTCGAAAAATATATATCCAGCACCTCCAGGCTTATCATCCACATAAGGTGCATTAGACAAATTTGTCAAATCTATATCTTAGTACATAAAACCCAAGAAACCTATATCTGGATTCAAATTCTTGTTCTTCAAAATCACTAACTCTCTTTTCTTTTTAATCCTTTCCGCCTTCTCTTTGTCTGCCACTGGATTTGTAACTCTCTTGAAATATTGTTCCATTGCAGCACTTCTTTCAGCATCATCTTTAGCAAATGCTTTTCTTCTGTTTTCAACATCAGTTGGATCAGAGAATTCTTGTCCAAATTTCTTCTCCAACTTCCCTCGTAAATCATAAACCATATTGAACAACAAACTAACATCTCCTTGAAGTTGCTCAATCTGTTGATCTTTCTTCACAATAGTATCTTCAAGTTGGATAATCTTCGCATCTTTATGAATTGAATCTTGCTCAAGCACAACCATTCGTTTCTTCATATCTCTCATGCTGATAAACTCATCTTCATCACTTGAATCATCATCAAACGACATTCTTAGTGGTTCTTCAGGTCTTTTACCACTAGAACTGCTAGGTTCATCATGAACAATTCCAGAAGGACCAGCATCATTGTGAACTTCAATATCAGAAATACCAATTGGTGCAGTATCAACAGTTGTAGCTAGAACTTCAGCAGTAGTAACATCTATATCATCCCTTTGAACTTCAACATATGCCGTATCCATCTCATCTCTTTGAGTATCAACATCAAACTCAAAGATATTCTCAGCAGTGGTGGTGGTATCACTAACATTCCTTTCAAAATCAAAATCATATAAACCTTCGTCATCATCAGCAACATTCACAGATTGATCTTTTCCTTGTTCAACAAACATTCCAGGTCTAGGATCCCTCCTTTTCCTTTTTAATGGCAAGGAATCAGAATCCATTGGGCTTTCATCAGGCTCTTCAGTTGATACTGACAGATTGGAAGGAGGATTTCCCATCTTGTTAGTTACTGACTTTAACAACATCGCCAAGCTTTCAGCAGTAATCACTGGTTCAACAGTAGAAACAGCAGCATCAACTTCAGGAGGAAGTTCTTTATCATCATCAGAATCACACATAATCTCGACACCTTCATCGTCAGAGTTAATTGTTATACACTCCGTCTCAGGCTCACCTTCAACTCTTCTTGGAATATCATGTTCTTCAGCAACAATAGCACTTGCAGACACACTATGCACTGGAACAGGTCGTACTAGTACTGGATTTTCACTAACATCTTCCGTCTCTGCAAACTGACCAAACTTCTCCAATTTAATCAAACCTTCAAACTTCTTTTCAGTACCTTTCTTTGTAGTAAGAGCACCAAAACATGATGGACCCATAGGCTTTAATTCCAACGTATCACCAGATCTCTTCAATTCTGGATAATGATCATTCAGAATCATCTGCAAAAACCTCGGGTACATAAGAAACTTATCCTTTCGAAGTCCGATTGCATTTCTCTTCATCGCTTCCAAGATATATCTTGAATAGTTGAACGGCTCATTGGTAATCACACATATCAAAGCAGCAGACTGAGTGGTATTCAACTGATCAGTTCCCCCTCTATTTTCTGTCATGCACAAAAGGAACATGTGCAGCAATAGACGCCAATACGGATGCACAAACTTCTTTGTCAGGGGTGGAAACTTCCCTTCGTAGCTTAAACGAGGTAGAATTGCTTCCACTGTTCCAGCTGGAAGTTCTATAGGATCTGTTTCCTGATCATTAAATCTTAACGATTCTCTAATCATCTGCTCAGTAACTATAACTTTCGTCTTTTGAATTTCAGCAACTATAGCTCCCTTTCCTTCAACGACTTCGACTTTAGCACTCTTCCAAAAATCTTGAATAAGCTCTTCATAAACAACCGGATTCTCACCAAGAGCATAAGCAATCTGGCAGTTATTTAGACTTTTCATCAGTGACATGTACAGCTGCTTGTATTTCTCTGGTGGAGGTGCCAAATATCCTACTTGATTATGAGAAGATATAAACTTCAAGTCCATTTTCTGCACAAAACACAAGTTAATTAAAATTTCCAACCTTTGTCATAACAGTGTTCAGATAAAACAATTAATAAATAACACTGTTACTGTTGACTCGAGACCATGAGTCGAAACCGAAAGGTCTCGAGTCGAAACCACTTGTCATTGAGTCGCAACCATGAGTCGCAACCAATAGACTCTGAGTCGAAACCATGAGTCGCAATCTTGAGATTGCGACTCGCAACCACTGGTCTCGAGTCATTGTGTTGTCTGAGTCGCAACCACACAATCATATGATCTTCATCTTAGTGTTCTTGATTGCGAGTCGGAATCTTCAAATCTTCATCGGAGCTTCTTGATTGTGAGCCGGAATCTTCAAATCTTCATCGGAGCTTCTTCAAATATTCATAATTTTCTGCAAAAACTTGAACAATAATATCATAATACCTTAATTATCAACAAGTCGAAACCGCAGATTGCGAGTCGTAACCGGAGACAAGTCGGAATCTTCAAAGATCACCGGAGTTTTTGAGAGAGAATGAGGCTTGGTTTCGAGTGATGAATTAGGTCTCGACTCGCAACTGACCATTTATACCTCCACTTTGATCATGGGCCCTTGACTTTTGGGTCATACATTAACAGATTGGGCTTGAGACTTAAAAATTTGGGCTTAACAGATTTGCCATTTATACCTCAATTCAAAATCTTTAATAAATTTTTAATTTCAGATTTATCTTAAATTTACCGCTAAACCTTCTGAGCAAAATTTGCAAAACAAAAACCTAAAAACAAAAATAAATAATAAATATTATTTACAAAAATAAATTAGGAAATTTGCATAGATATTCAGGGATCAAATCACAAGGTTTCGGGCTTGACTTCACTTATCAACACTGATCTACTACCGAAAGATCTAGACGATTGCCAGTATATTTGTCCACCTAAACTCATCTTCCTAGACCTTTTCCATATAACTGCCTGTAACAAAATTTATCATGTTTTGATTTCTTAACAATGAACACCCAAATAAATACTAATCAAATCTCGGAATTACAAACAGCACACCCTATCATGTAAGTAGCTTCCCTACCACATATTTCACAAGTCCAATCCAAATCTCTGAAATCTTAACTGGGAATAGATTGAGAAGAGAACAGAATAGATCTTAAGCAGAGATGGTATAATATACAGATCAAATGAGTTTTCTCAATTTGATATAGGTTTCATGGGTTTCTTTTGGGCACTTGAGGGCCTCTTTCGGGTGTATAATTGATCTACAGATCGACAACGTACAGCTAGGTCAGCATGTATCTGGATGCAGCAAAAGCTGACGTTGCCTAGCACCTCCAGGTCAGCATATATCTGGATGCAGCAGAGGAGGTACACGACTTTTTCAGAGAAGATTTCAGAGTCAGACCAAAATTGTGTGTATCAGGACAACATACAGACATTCAAATAGAAATGAGCTAATTCCAAGTGATTTTCTTTTCTGAGGTCATGTACTAATTTAGTTCTTAACAAAACAGTCAATGTTTCTAGTCATAAGAATAGAGCCTACCAGCATATCAGTACTAGAGTCAAACTATTTCGATACTGGTTTTACATGAGTCAGCCCTTAACCATGATGTGAAAATTCATTTCATTTCCCAGTCATGCCACACCTCTTTTTGTATTTTTCTATTTTTTAATGTTTTTGTATTTTTCTATTTTTTTAATGTTTTTGTATTTTTCAAAATTTCTCCCCCTAAATTTGAGCATAAATAAAAACTACCTAAGAATAGAAAACTTTATGAACAAATTTACCTACGAAAAGCAAAAACATGCTCAGTCAGTAAAGCGGATCATTTTCAGAAAATCCACAAGCACTTTGAATTTTGAGCTGCTGACAGGTTTGGTGAACAAATCGGCAGCATTTGCATCTGTGGCGATTTGCTCAAGTGTAATAAGACCTCTGTCGAAGCAATCTCGAATAAAATGAACTTTGATGTCTATGTGCTTGGTTTTGGAGTGAAAAACAGGATTTCTAACAATTTGTATTGCAGCATCATTATCGCAGTAAATAGTAGTGTTGAGATAAGTCAAACCGTAGTCCTGCAATTGATGTTGCATCCACACCACTTGAGAGCAAGATGCAGAAGCGGCAACATACTCAGCTTCAGCTGTAGAAATCGCCACCGTTTGTTGTTTCTTGCATTGCCAAGAAATGAGCCTGTCACCCAGAAACTGACATCCAGCTGATGTAGATTTCCTGTCACTATCAGTACCTCCAAAATTGCTATCAGAAAAAGCAAACAAGTCAAAATTGGAATCCCTCGGATACCACAGACCAAACCTAGGTCGGCCTTTAAGGTACCGAAAGATTCGTTTAACAGCAGTGAGATGAGAAGTTTTAGGATTAGCCTGATATCTTGCACAGTTGCAGACAGCAAACATAATATCCGGACGACTAGCTGTCAGATACATCAACGATCCAATCATAGACCTATACTGACGTTGATCCACAGAAGATCCTTCTTCATCTTCAGTCAATAGCGGTCTCTCTGCCATTGGTGTTTCAGCAGGCTTTGCGTCCGAAAACTTAAATTTTGCTAGCACGTCATCCACATACTTCCCTTGATGGATAAGAATCCCTTGAGAATTCTGCTTGACTTGTAAACCCAAAAACAGTGTCATTTCTCCAAGAGCACTCATTTCAAATTTCTTTTTCATAACTCTCTCAAACTCCTTGCAAAGTTCCTCACTTGTAGATCCGAAAATAATATCATCAACATAGATTTGAACTAAGATCTGATCCTTGCCCACCTTCTTGATAAACAGAGTCTGGTCTATCGTGCCACGTGTATACCCATGAGCCAGAAGATGTTCAGTTAGTGTGGCATACCAAGCACGTGGCGCTTGGTGTAATCCATACAATGCCTTATCTAGCTTGTAGGCATATTCTGGATGATCTGGATGCACGAAGCCTGGTGGCTGTTCAACAAAAATTTCTTCCTTCACATCCCCATAGAGAAACGCTGTCTTGACGTCCATCTGATACACAGTGAACCCCATATATGACGCGTAAGCTAAGAAAATCCGGATGGCTTCAAGTCGGGCAACCGGAGCATATACTTCATCATAATCCAAGCCTTCTATTTGTCGAAATCCCTGAACCACCAGCCTTGCTTTATTTCGAACAATAACCCCTGCAGAATCTTGCTTGTTTCGAAAAACCCATCTAGTTCCAAGTTTGCGTTTTCCCTGTGGCAACTTGACAAGTTTCCATACTCCAAGCTTCTCAAACTGGTTTAGCTCTTCATGCATAGCATCTACCCAGCCTGGTTCCTGCAAAGCTATATCAACAGTTTTAGGTTCGATTTGAGAAATATAGCAAGAATATAAACAAGTATTGATGGTTCCTGATTGACTCCTGGTTAAAACTCCTGCATTTACAGGACCAATCACATTCTCTATAGGATGATTCCGTTGAACACTTGTGGGTATTGCCAGGTCAGGTACGGTGTCGTCTTCAGTGGTGGTGTTGCTAGACTCCCCCTCATTAGATGCTGCAGTATTATGAACGAATGGAGTGGTAATAATGCAATCTTCAGGAATTTGTTCAGGAAATAGTGCAGATCCGGAACCATTTGATGCAGAACCACTATTTGAAGCATCTTCAGGGGATTGATGGGACGTTTGTTGACACGTAGTATGCTGCGTAAACACCATTCCTGGCGGATCAATGGTATGATGTCTCACGCTTCCTTCTGTCTGTTCTTCATCTTCAGTATCCTCAAAAGACAGAGGTTGTTTTGGAATAGACACACCTGCATCTGAAAAATCACTTGACAAAATGTTAAATGACTTAAACAATTCAGCATAATCATATAACCAATCTGGTCCAACTCTAGCGTCCGTAGCATTTTCCTCGAGCCATTCAATGTTGCACGACTCGACGACCTTTTTAGTTACCTTGTTGTATACTCTATAGGCTGACCCTTTAGCATATCCAACAAAGTAACATTCGTCCCCTTTGACCACAAACTTTCCATTAGAGTCCATAAGTAGTAACACACATGGACAACCAAAGATGCGAAAGTGTGAAACCGAAGGTTTACGTCCTTCCAGAATCTCATATGGAGTTTTCATATGTCGTTTGTTTACTAAAGCATGATTCTGGACGTAACAAGCCGTGCTAACAGCTTCGGCCCAAAAGAAACTAGGAAGCTTCGAGTCAGCCAGCATAGTTCGTGCAGCCTCGATAAGAGTACGATTTCTTCTTTCAGCTACTCCATTCTGTTGAGGAGTCCGTGGTGCACTATACTGACGATCAATTCCCTTATCAGTGCAGAATGTGTCCAAAGTAACGTTCTTGAATTCTGTCCCATTATCAGATCGAATAACCTTCACCTTAGCACTCGCTTGATTTTCAGCCAGAGTGATAAATTGTTTTACCAAGACTGCAGTTTCATTCTTGTGACTGAGAAAATATACCCAGGTGTAGCGAGAATAATCATCGACAATTACAAGACAATAAGCTTTCTTGCCAATACTCAACACATTCACTGGACCAAAAAGATCCATGTGAAGTAGTTCAAGCACGGCCTTCGTCGAGGGTGCTGGTTTAGTCTTATGAGGTTTTCGATGAGCTTTTCCTTTTGCACAAGCAACACACCTTTCAACCAACATGAAATCTTTTATCGGAAGATCACGTACTAATTGACCTTTTGCCAGACGATTCAAATTCTTCATATTCACATGCCCAAGGCGACGATGCCACAGTAGACCATCATGTTCTGAAATCTTCGAAAATAGGCAAGTAATTTCTTCACATGGTTTCTTATTCATATCAATCACATAAGCGTTTCCTCGTCTCTCTGCTGACATTAAGAACCAGTCTTCTGGAATGACAATTCCAGGTTTAAGAACATGACATCCTTTCTTTGTAAAGTGAACTGAATTCCCTCGATCACAAATCTGAGAAATGCTCAACAGATTGTGTTTCAGTTCTGGAACATAATTAACATTTTCGAAGCTTAACACGCCGTTTCGTACAGTTCCTTTTAACGTGATTTTGCCTGAATCTCCTCCCGCAAATGAGACATATCCACCATTAAATTCTTTGACATTTTCCAGTTGGGATAAGTCTCCTGTCATGTGCCTGGAACAGCCACTATCCATGTACCAGAGGCGCACGGTAGTCCTCCACAGCTGTTCCTGCACGATTAGCGGGATTAGTTAGATTTAGGAACCCAGCCCATAGTGGATCTGGGTTTTCCTTGTGCATCAATATAAGTCACTCTCTGCCACACTAAGTTTTCTTTATTTAAAAACTTTGAAGTATTTTGAAAGACAGAGTTTCGATGACATGTATGTGATGGATTGGACAGCTTGGCCTTAGCTTTAGGTTTCCAATGCTTGTTTGACCAGTTAGAATTGTAATTACCAAAAGCATTATGTTGAGATCTTCGAAAATCATTTTGTTGTTTTTGATTTTTGCGTTTGGCTGCATTCCAATCCTGATCAGAAGGTTTAGTCTTGCGATAATTGTTTTTCATTGTCTTGGTCTTTTCAGTCGTCATTGACTCTGAACAACGATATCGGTTAGACATGACCTTCTGATCTTGCACTGACTTTTTCTTGTACGATGTCCTTGGGAGTTGACCACAATTTCTGGCAATATGACCAGCGATGCCACAGTTAAAACATGTTTGACGTTTCAATTTATGTGTATTTTGAAAGCTTTTGCACGATTTGCTTGATTTTGAATGATTTAACGTCTTGTTTTTCTGAACATGTTGTGCTTGTGGTTGTTCTGAGCTTTTTGAAGGTTTTTCTTCTAATGACTTCTCACTTATATCAATATCCTTTTCTTTGTTACTTAATTTTGGTTCAATATTTGAACAAGGAGAAGTTTCATCAATATGCGTTTTATCAATGCATTTGTCATGTGAAACTAATTCAGGTTCATTATCTGAACGTGTAGAAGTCTCATCAATATGCATTTCCTCAACGCATTTATCATGTGAAGACGATTCAGGTTCAATTTCTACTACAGTTTCCAATGGGGTCCCACTAGATTCAACATTAGGGACACCCACTGAGACAGGTTCAGAAGAAGAATCAGGATACTCTTGATTTTCTTGAGAAGTCGTTTCAGTGGTTTCACTGAATGCATCCTGAGGGACCTCACCTGTAACATTTTCATTAACTGAGACGTTAGAAGCATTAGAATCACACACATCAACTGAAAAACAATCATCACCACACTTATTGTTCAAATTATCAACACAAACATCATCAGTTTTGCCCAAAACAACAGGCTCACAAGACGAAACACAAGACGAAACATAAGCAGAAAACGACGCAAATAAAGAATGACTAAAAGCAAGATCAGATTCAGTTGGTTCAGAATAAGGTTCAAAATAAGGTTTAGAAATATTTGTATGGACAACTGGTTCACTCCCATGAACATCTCCACACTTTACTTCAGAAACAACATCTGCACATGAAGATGAAACGTTAGGATCAATTGAGCCTTTGGAAACAAAATTTAATGGAGTAGACTTCTGTTTCTCAACTTGTCTGTCATGAGAAGATGACTTGTTGGTTTTAAAACCATAAGTCATGTTATTCTCATTCATCATCTCCTCCTCAGTCATTGGCAGATAAGAGTAATTATCATTATATGGAGGAGGAGTCTGATTATAACCCAAACCACGCCCTTTCTTTTCTTTGTACGCAAGCTGTTGATCGCACAGGTTTTTAACTAGTTTGCTGGAAGAATCAAATTTCTTGATATTAAGTTCATTAATTTGATATCTGTCTCTAATATCTTCCAGTTCCTTAGTTAAAATACACACTTTTTCTTGAGCTTCTAAGAAATGGGCTGTTTTTACACTCACATCATCTTTAAGTTTGATGATGTCTTTTCGCTGAGCCTCAATCTTTTCTTTATAAAGTTTCTCGTTTTTCGATAAGGTAAAATTTTTATTTTTTATGTCTTGATAATCTTGAATGAGCTCAGCGTTGTGTATTCTATAAGCTTCAACCCTTTCCCTACACTCAGGAGTACAAAAAACAGAAAGTACCTCTTCTTTGGTGAGACCTTTAACAGGAGCTGAAAGAATTTGAGTCATAAGAGCAAAGTTTTCAGCTGAAGTCTCTTCTTCGGGCTTAGAGTTTTGATCACTTGAGGTCATGAAAGCAATGTTATTTGAAGCAGATTGATTTTCTGGAGCTGAGATGTTCAGACGCTCAATTTCAGAAGTCCAATCAAAGTTGATGTTTGGCTGAACCACCAGGGCTTGTGCTAATCCCTGCGGTTGAGGGATTCCAGTAGCAGCAGCATCCGATATACTAGTAGTGGTCACAAGAGCTCTTTCTCGATTAGGTGTCACAGGCTGTGCAGGAGTTTGTTCTCTATTTATCAGTGGTTTTGTGCAATTTCGAGCATAATGTCCTTCCTCATGACAGTTGTAACAGCGCAAGTTAAAAGGCACCTTAGCAGCTCCATTCCAAGCAGTGCCCCACCTGTTTTTACCTGTTTTTTTAATAAACTTTTGTGCCCTGAAAGCAGCCATTGCCATCTGCCAGGTGATGTCCATTTCTTCAACGTCATCAGGATGAATTTGATATAGGTCCTCGCTACACCATTTTGGAGGATCAATTTTTCCTGCAACGAAAGCGTTCAAACAATTGATAACAGAGGCTGCGATATCCAAATTTTCCTTTGACTGTTTAGTAAAGAAAGCTATCATCTCATTGTTCGCAATGGAGGCGGAAGCAGCAGTGGAGGCATTCCCAGCGTTTGTAGTGGAAGTGGGAGCAGCTGGAGTAGCAACTTGATTAGAGGATCCTGAGCAATAGACATTTGCTGAAGTGGGAGCAGTCTTAGAAGTAGCATTGCGAAACATTTGAAAACCTCCTTGAGACAACAAAGCTGTGTTATTGTTGTTTGATGAAGTGGGAGCAACAGAAAAACCTGCAGCCAACATGCTGTTTTTGTAATTGGTTTCTCTTTGTTTATCATCTAGTTCACAAGCTTTGATATGAGAGATCATCTCTGACAGGCTGCATCTTGCGAGGTCTTTAGTTTTCTTGATCATAGCGACATGATGATCCCAACTCTTTGGCAATGCATTAAGAAGCTGTCTATTGGTAGATGCATTTGATGTATGAATTTCTTCCATTTGCATTTGAGTTACTAACTTCACAAACCTCTGAATTTGATTGTCTACAGTTTCACCATAAATATGATTGAAGTTGTTGAAATTTTGTCGCAGCAGATTTCTTCGACTCTCCTTCATATCTTCATTTCCTTCATAGACGTCGATCAATGATTCCCACAGTTCTTTGGCAGATTTGCAGGTGCGAAATCCAATAGCAATGTCAGGACCCAAACCCATGGTTAAGTATGAAAGAGCTCGGTCATCTTCTTCAACGATAAGTAAATCATCTTCGGTATATTGATCTCTAGGTTTCTTTACCTTAACACCTGGTTCAGTGGAACTTTCCATCATAATCTCCCTTGGACCCCTTAAGATGCTTCGCCACAGTTTATAATCTTTGACCTTCAAGTGCTGTTCAAAGCGCCACTTCCACTCAGGAAAATCATTTGCATCAGTTAACTTTGGAATGCGTGTTGTGGTTCCAAGCTTTGAATCCAATTCTTGTTGGTGATTAAGGGCAGCCAATTCAGTGTTATTGTTGACATGTTTAATTAATCAGTTAATTAATTAATTAAATTTTAAGTCCAAATAGTCAACAGGTCAAAAAGTCCGTGATCAGTGTCGTTGCGAGTCGAAATCAGAAATCAAACAACTCGAAACCGTAATTGGTTGCGAGTCTAAACTGTGGTTGCGAGTGAAGACTTATTGATGATTGCGAGTCGAAACCAAACAGAATGAGCCGAAACTGATGAAGGTTGCGAGTCGAAACCAAACAGGATGAGCCGAAACTGATGAAGGTTGCGAGTCGAAACCAAACAGGATGAGCCGAAACTGATGAAGGTTGCGAGTCGAAACCAAACAGGAGGAGCCGAAACTGATGAAGGTTGCGAGTCGAAACCAAACAGGACGAGCCGAAACTGATGAAGGTTGCGAGTCGAAACCAAACAGGATGAGCCGAAACCAAACAGGATGAGCCGAAACCGAGGAAGGTTGCGAGTCGAAACCTGCAAAACAGATAAGAGATAAGATCTGTTGACTCGCAATCCCTATTTTTCAGCACTTTCAAGAATTCAAAGATATCGTAATCTTTGAATCTGTTGAACACCAACTTTCCGAAAATTCAGCAAACACCTTTTCTGAAATCAACAAACCAAAATCAGCAGTTTTTTTTAAAGATTCGATCAAGAACAGATCGAGTATTGTACTAATTTTCACTGCAAAAACAAACAACAAAACTGGATCAGTCGCAAAACAGGTTCTTGAATCTGAATGATATCAAAACCGAGCCTTGAAAGACTTCAATGGCTCTGATACCAATTGTAAAACCCGTTAGGATCTTTCAATGATATCAACCTTTAACTTGTGAAGGTGCGGAAAACAATCACAAGTCGATTCAAGAACAAACAATAATAATTAACACAAGAATAACAAATGAATCACAAACCGAAATCTTGCATTCAATGATAAAGCAAAGACTGATACAAGACTTCAACTGAACTCGGTTCCTTGTGTCCCTTGTGTCGCAACCAAACAACTAACCAACAACCTAAACCAAGAGGTTGAGGTGTGTTTAAATACAAAACAACTGGGCTACAAACCTAAGCCCATTGCGACACCAAGTAGACTAGCCCAACCCTTACAAAATCGACCCAAAACATGTAAACTAAACAAGTACATAATCAACCCTTAAACTATACTAACCTACATGAATAAACCTTCGGGTTCCAACAAACCACTAGTAACTAAATTTTATTTTTAATATAATTATTCGACCCATATAGTTTTAAAAACTATTTTATATATAATTGGTTGGAATTTTATACTAATTAATTGGCTTGTACATGTGTGCCATTTCTATTTTCTATATTAAAATAAAATATATAAAGCTTATATTATTAGACGGGTAGATTACGGGTAAGTTGACTATTAGAAATACGAAGTACCTAGACGGGCCTAGAAACCGTTTAATAATTAAATTATAAAAATATAATATAGTTGAACCTACTCCGTTTTTAATGAAACTTGGGTCAAAATGTAGACACCAATATTCTCGTTCTAATGACATATTCATTATTTTATAAAACGTCATATTTTAGAAGTTATACGCGCCAAATAAGTGAAGCAGCTGAATTAATTATAATAATAAAATAATAATAATAATAAAACTTAATATTTGAAATTTGTTGGTTATGTAATGCTGCTACGTGTATGTTCCTGGAAAATGTTTACTAAAGTTGCGTGCTTTTCAAGTCGAAGGAATTTCAACTATAAATAGGCTATAGTTGAGCTTTAGTTTTGACACACAATTTTCCCTTCTTCTACCCATCTCGCCAATTTATCTCTCTCTAAAATTCTACATTGTTAATTTTTTTTATTTATAATAATAATAAAGCCCTGCCCCGTTTTAAGTGTTTTAACTCCCGATCACTGATACCCTTTCCGGGGATCTGGAGCCCCATAACGCATGTCAAGGCTCTGCCCGACTAAGTTCGTTGGGGTTCTGTCTCGTGACGTAGGGATAAGGTTGAATTAGGGTTACTATACTTAACACGAGTGCATATATATATATATATGTATATATATATATTATTTTTAAAATAGCTCCGGAGTTATACCCAAGATTTATACCATGAGGCTTTCTAGTTGAATCCTAAAGTTACAAGGTGAGTCCATTCTCTTTTCTCACAGTTTGTGAGTCATTCTCCTTTTTATCACCTTTTTGTGATACAATTATATTTAAAAATTCTTTCCAAAATCCTAAATCTTTACTAGTTATACTTACAGTGATTAAATTTTTATATTCTGTAATAACTGCCAGTATGGAAGGTTTTATACATTACTTGACCCTCGTTACTATTGGCCAAAAAGTTAGCCAATAGTAACATGACCACAATCACAGGGAGAATTGTGCCCCAGTAGCCATAGCCTATAACTAATATTATATTAACATTAAATCATTAATAAATTTAATGTATGATTGAGATAAATCTAAATGATGTGTATATAAAATTGAACTTTATTAATCATTATTAAAATATATATTAAAGAAAATATATTTAATAAACCTAAATTACTATTTACATTATAAAATAATGTTTAGTCCATAAATGTATACCATAATAAAATAGTCAAAAATAATATATTCTATTATACTAAGATTATATTTTTAGTCTTTGTCACGTTAATATATTAAATAATAATATTACAATTATTTAATTAATATATTATATTTGATAAGTTATAGCTATTAGTTTGACAGAAAATGATATATATTTCATTTTCTGGGCTAAGTGGTTTTGTGTCATAGAAAATATAATTGACAAAGTAATGTCACGAGACACTACTAAGTCCAGACTCACTAGTTGAGAAAATGATCAACAGTGATATGACCAGAAATATGACCAGAGTCACTAGTTGAGAGAACGATCAACAGTGACATGACCAAAAGAACTAGTTGAGAGAACGATCAACAGTGTTATGACCAGAGTCACTAGTTGAAAGAAAGATCAACAATGATATGACCAGAGTCACTAGTTGAAAGAATGATCAACAGTGATTTGACCGCCGTCACGGGAATCGCCTAGTGACCGATACCATAGAATCATAATAAGATATATTTTATATTTATTACTTGATAAACTTCACTATTGGACGAAAGTGAGCCAATGAATGATATGACCACTGTCACGTCGGAACTGTAACCATGTGACAAATACCGATTGGGTTGGGTAAATATAAATAAATATAAAAACTTTGATGCTGTAAAGTATAACAATATATTTTATAAAAATGGAATGAACTCGCCAGTATTTATTACTGATAAAATGTTTTCAAAACGCGTTTCAGGTAATTTGCTGTAAAGATAATAGAAGCCAGCTATGGAGCACTGAATGCTTAAATAAAGTGGCTATAAATACATGAATAAAAGAAGAAATTATGTTTTATTTATTTGGGTTTATCCCTATAAAAACAATTGAATGGAATATGAGTTTTAGCCCATTTATTTAATATTAAAAGTATGGTGTTTTACAAACTCTGAAATTATTTCCTAACTACGATCCTGATGAAAAATTTCCGCTGCGTAATTAATAAACACCGATACCATCTGACTGGTTCACGGCTCCCGCTCCCAGGGTGGGGTCGGGGGCTGTGACAATTTAGAACTAGGAGTGATTAGTTTTGCCCTAAAAATTGGAGACAATATTTGTGTAACACCCTGCATTTTCTTTAATAAAATATTTGATTTCAATAATTTCTTTCGCAGTGGAAACTCCCAGTCATATGTTTACATCATAAAACCATTAAGAAAAATGATTCACTATATAACAAAATGGGTGTTAATCGTCGTACATAGCAACAGAATCATAAACGAACCTTTATATCTAAATAATAAAATAAACGAATCATCTAAATTCGTCACGTCTTGTCAAAGTTTCTCTATGTCACACCCCAACCAATGGCGGAAACATCGGGGTGCGGCACTAAGCGCTTAGATTGCTCATGAGGTTCCATAACACTAGATTGCTCATGATAATATCGTCTAGAATCAACCACCAACCATAACATAGTATCAATTACATATCACCAAAATTATTCAAGTTTGATAGATTAAACTAGGCGAGTTTCTACGCATCAATCCTAGCTCGTTTCACTTGTTTCCATAGCATCCTATCAGCCTGCAACATGTATTAAAATAAGTTCAGTACAAAATGTACCGGCGAGTATACAAGTTTGAGTATATAGCATAGTAGATTAAAAGACTCATATCCATCATGTAAATGATAAAATAGTTTCAGCCATGCTAATGTTCGCAGTCCAAGTGATAGCCCAAGTGTCCCGATGCTTTGGTGTTTTCCCAAGACTCAAGGAAAACTAGAATCCTCCTAACAATACCCCTGAGAATAATGGGGAGGTGCATCTTCCTATAGCGCTACTATTGTTAAGGTGGAACTGCACACTCTGGATTAAACATTCACATAGCATAAAGAATCAAGAATCAAGAATCAAGAATCACAAGTTTCACATACACATAGGATAGAGTTTAGATTCCAAAAGTATCAAGTTTCAAGTTTCATAGAATACATGTTGCATCCCAAAGTTTAAAACAAAAAGGGATCGAGTATACTCACCGTGATTGCTTAACAGTATAACTATTATTGGATCAAAGGGAGCTCTTTAGGTTTAGCCTGATTAGATTACAATAGGTAAGTGTCGAGCAGAATAACGAGATTGCGCAAAGTGTCGGATCAGTCATCTGATCGGATGGTCGTTCGATCGGGCGACAGTCCAATCGGATTGCCATTCGATTGAGATGGCTTATGTGTGTGGGGGACGGATCGCCATCCGATCGGATGGTCATCCGTACGGATGGCCATTCAATCGAATGGTCGTTCGATCCAAAGATTACTTTCCAAGAATTAACTAAGTGTTTAAGTTAAGTCACTTCGATCTGATGGTCATCCGATCAAACAATAGTTCGATCGGATTGCCATTCGATCATGGAGGTTTCCAAAGTTTCAAAGATTCAAAGTTTCAAAAAGATTCTAAGTGTTGAAAGGTTTTAGGGCACATGCCACTTCGATCGGATGGCCATTCTATCGGACGGCAGTCCGATCGGATTGCCATTCGATCGTTTTGACTTGTTCCGTTTTACAATTTGAAAGTTTCTAAGTTTCTGGTTTAACGGTGACGACACGGTACGTCTTGAGACAACGGTAAACACATCAATGTTCAGCCAGTCTGATCGGATGGGAATCACCCCGTCCGATCAGGTGTCTGTTCTTGATGGTGTTCATGTCGGAATCCGTACTTTGGTCATCTTCTCCGGTAACAATCCATTTTCTAAGCCGATTCCAGACTAATCATCAAGTCTACAGTCCGTTTGGGTCCATATTCCACTGTTTTAAGTAAAAGTTTAAGAATCAAGATGAAGAAATACATAAGTTTTAGCTGAAAGTCTAGATTTAGTAAAGATTCAGTGTAGAACGCATGAAATTCTTTAGATCTGAGCTAGATCTTGACTAGAATGACATCACACAACAGTTTGTATAAACCGCCATGATGACGTCACCCTCAAGAGCTCAAATCTCAGAGATTTCATGGTGAAAGTGTGATTTTAAAAGAGAATCACGTAGAGAATAGTGTATAGATCAAAGATGTACAAGAATCTAGTGTAAAACGTACCGAAATCGCCGAGAAATGGAAGAAAAGTGGGAGTGCGTGCGTCTTGGTCGAAGGAGGCTGTCACATCAGTGAGAATGATGTGACAGACCTATTTATAGTGTCAGAGAGGAAGGTTAAGGCGGTGTGGCACGGATCGGATGGCACTTTGATCGAATGGCCCTCCGATCGGATGGTCATCCGATCGGATTGCCGTTCGGTCAATCCCATCCTTTCCATTTCACCGTCGTTGATTCGCTTTGTGAGTTAGATTAAGCGTTTTGTATTATTGTGTAATAGTATCACATAATTAGATTACATCATTAACACAAAGTTTCCAAGTTTCATAGATTCCGCCAGTGACAAGTCTCCAGTCTCTCGTTTAACAAAGTCTCAAGTTTTGCGAGTCTCAAGAGTCAAGCACCAAAGTATCAAGTATCAAGAATCATAGCTTCCAAGTATCAAGCATCAAGAATCTAGCTTCCAAAAATCAAGTATCAAGAATCATAGTTTCCAAGTATTAAGAATCAAGTGTCTAGAGTTAAGGATCAAGTCTCATAGTATTAAGTATCAAGAGTCAAGATTCAAGTATCAAGAATCTAGCTTAAGTATCAAGAATCATAGTATTAAGAATCATGCCTCATAGAATTTAGATTCAAAGTATCAAAAGCATCAAGAATCACATAGTCTAGGGACTAAAATTGACAATAGCTAAAAGTTCAGGGACGCAAGCGTTACAGTCTCCCCTACTTTAGGAGATTTCGTCCCCAAAATCTAGGAAGAAGACTGCTCGAAGAGCTGTGGATACTTGGTCTTCATCTCACTTTTAAGTTCCCAAGTGAATTCGACGCCGCGCTTTCCCTCCCATCGAACCTTAACTATGGGAATTTTGCTGCGCCTCAGTCGCTTGACACCTTGATCCATGATTTCGACCGGTTTCTCCACATAGTGCACAACTTCGTTTATTTTCAAGACTTCAAGGGGAACCTGCAGTTCCTCGTCGGCTAGGCATTTACGTAGGTTAGACACGTGGAACACTGGATGTACGTTGTTTAGTTCTTGCGGCAGGTCGAGTCTGTACGCCACCTTGCCAATCTTTTCAAGTATCATGAAAGGACCCACATAGCGAGGAGCGAGCTTTCCCTTCTTACCAAAGCGAACCACCCCCTACCAGGGAGATACCTTGAGAAGAACTCGATCACCAACATCAAATTCCAGAGGCTTGCGCCTTTTATCAGCATAGCTCTTTTGTCTGCTCCTAGCCTTGATCAAGTTATCATGGATCTGAAGAATCTTATCCGTTGTCTCTTGAATGATTTCAGGGCTAGTAAACTGCTTGTCACCAACCTCATGCCAGCTGAGAGGAGATCGGCACTTGCGACCATACAAAGCTTCGAAAGGAGCCATCTGAATACTGGAATGATAGCTGTTGTTGTACGAGAACTCAATCAATGGTAAATGTACATCCCAGTTACCACCAAAGTCGATGACACAGGAGCGGAGCATATCCTCTAGGGTTTGAATAGTGCGCTTGGTCTGTCCATCCGTTTGAGGATGAAAGGCCGTGCTAAGATTCAAATGAGAACCCATAGCGGATTGAAAGGTTTGCCAAAGACGTGAGGTAAAACGACCATCACGGTCCGAGATTATGTCGAGAGGTATGCCATGACGGCATATAATCTCATCGGTATAGATTTGAGCAAGTTTCTCCACTTTATAATCCTCACGAATAGGAAGAAAGTGGGCGGATTTGGTCAAACGATCAACAATCACCCAGATACTATCGTGACCAGAAGGTGTTCGAGGTAGTTTGGTAATAAAGTCCATAGCGATGCTATCCCATTTCCAAACAGGGATTTCAGGTTGTTCCAAGAGTCCTGAAGGACGTTGATGTTCAGCCTTAACTTTCGTGCAAGTAAGGCATTTGGAAACGTATGCAGCAATGTCCTTCTTCATACCGGGCCACCAATAAGTCGTACACAGATCATGGTACATCTTATCAGCACCTGGATGAATAGAGTAACAGGATTTGTGAGCCTCATTCAAAATGAGTTCACGAGGATTACCGTGATCCGGCACCCAGATGCGATTGAGGTAGTATTGGAGTCCATCAGACTTAGTTTCGAGTTGATCAATTTTAGCGCCTTGGATTTCCACTTCTAGACTTCCTTCATTTGCTGACGAATATTGAGCTTCACGAATACACGCATGGAGATCACTAGAGATACGAATAGCATTAACATGAGTTTTACAACTAAGAGCGTCGGCCACTACATTCGCCTTGCCAGGATGATAGCGAATTTCGCAATCGTAGTCGTTAAGCAATTCCACCCAACGTCTCTGTCGTATGTTCAGTTCCTTTTGGTCAAAGATATGTTAAAGGCTCTTATGGTCAGTGAAAACCACACACTTGGTACCATACAAGTAGTGTCGCCAGATCTTTAACGCAAACACAACTGCACCAAGCTCCAGATCATGAGTAGTATAGTTTTTCTCATGCACTTTGAGTCAACGAGAGGCATAAGCAATAACATTGTCCCGCTGCATGAGCACACAGCCCAAACCACGGTTCGAGGCATCACAATATACCACGAAATCGTCATTCCCATCAGGCAGAGTAAGAACAGGAGCGTTACACAAAAGGGTCTTAAGAGTCTGAAAAGATTCCTCTTGCTCGGGACCCCCAAGCAAAAGGTTTCTCTTTTTGAGTCAAAGAAGTGAGAGGAACATCGATCTTAGAGAAGTTCGAGATGAATCGGCGGAAATAACCCGCCAATCCTAGGAAGGAACGAATCTCAGATGCAGATTTAGGCGTACTCCAATTCTTCACGGCTTCGATTTTAGATGGGTCAGCATGAATACCTTGCTTACTAACGACGTGACCAAGAAATTGCACTTCGTTAATCCAAAACTCACACTTAGAAAATTTAGCATACAAGCGTTCACCACGTAGAAGTTCAAGCATAAGACGTAAATGACGAGCATGATCAGCTCTAGATTTCGAGTAAATGATAATATCATCAATAAAGACTATCACGAAACGATCCAAATAGGGTTTACATACACGATTCATAAGATCCATGAACACAGCGGGTGCGTTGATCAATCCAAAAGGCATGACCACGAACTCGTAGTGTCCATAACGAGTACGAAAAGCGGTTTCGGGTACATCATCTTCGAGAACGCGAAGCTGATGATAACCAGAACGAAGGTAAATCTTCGAGAAACATGACGCGCCTTGTAGTTGGTCAAATAGATCATCGATACGAGGGAGAGGGTAGAGATTCTTAACTGTAAGCTTATTAAGTTCACGGTAGTCGATACACATATGAAACGAACCATCTTTCTTCTTGACTAATAACACGGGAGCACCCCACTGAGAGGTACTTGGACGAATGAATCCCTTGTCGAGCAATTCCTGTAGCTGGCTGGATAATTCTTGCATCTCGGAAGGTGCAAGTCGGTAGGGAGCCTTGGCGACAGGGGTCGCGCCAGGTATGAGATCGATACGAAAATCAACAGATTTAGGAGGAGGAAGACCAGGTAGATCTTCAGGAAAGACGTCAGGGAAATCACACACTACTGGAACGTCGCTTATGTTCTTTCCCTTGCCCTTTTGTTCCACCACGTTGGCCAAGAAGGCAAGGTTCTGTTTACGTAAGCATCTGTTTGCTTTAGTGCATGACATCAACTTTAGTCCTCTCGAAGGTCTGTCTCCATAGACATGCAAGATATCACCGGATGGAAGAGGTAAGCGAACAAACTTCTCGTGACAGGCAATCTCGGCATGGTTCTTACGCAACTAGTCCATGCCGATTATGACATCAAAACTACCCAATTGCATGGGTATCAGATCAATAGTAAACACGTGGTCGTTAAGAGTCAAGGAACAACCACAGAGGATAGAATCAACTAGAATAGATTTACTATCCGCAATCTCCACCAAAAATGAATTAGGTAACATAGAGCGTGCACAGTTTAACAAAGATTCAAATTCTACGGACACAAAGCTTCTGTCGGCACCAGTATCAAATAGTATCGAAGCGTAAAGGTTATTAATGAGAAACGTACCATTAAGAACGTCATTGTCGTTACAAGCCTGATTAGTATTAAGATTGAACGCACGTCCACGAGCGGCTAGCTGTTGGTCCTGGTTCAACTGAGGACACTGATTACGGAGGTGAGTAGTATCTCCACACTTGTAGCATGCACGAACAGCGTTGACTGGCCTCGGGTTCTGCTGAGGAGCTGGGAGAGCTGGTAGGGCTGCCTGAGCTGGGGCTTGCTGAGCTGGTTTAGCTTGACGACAATAGGGAGTCGTGTGACCATAGCGATTGCAGTTGGTGCACAAACAACATGCAGAAGCAACATGATGATGAAAGTTACAAGTTGTACACTTGGGGTGAGGTCCAGTGTACTGCCTCTTGACTTCAGGAGCAGTAGGGTTCTGAACAGCAGCAGCAGTAGCAGGCTTAGCAGCAGGGTTTGCAGCAGGAACAATCGCATTGCATCCTGAACCCTGAAACTTTCGCCTCTTGTTCTTGCTACCACTAGGCTGCTGGGTAACTTGATTCGCTGTTTTCGAAGGGGCGGAGTTTCCAAACTGTTTATCACGCAAACGATTGTTGTTTAAGCTTGCTGCCAGATGATAAACTTCTTCAATTGTCTCGAGCCGAGCTGCTTCAGTCGAATCTCTCATGGCGGGAGGCAACCCATTGATGTACTTGGTTATCATGCGTTTAGGGGTAGAAACCAATTGAGGAACGATCAAGCTGAGCTGCTTGAAACGAGTAGTATAAGCCAGATTATCATCACCAATCTGCTTCAAGTGCCAGAACTCTTCTTCGAGCTTCAGTTGTTCATGGGAAGGGCATAATTCAAGCATCATCAATTCTCGCACCTCAGCCCATGGAAGAGCATAGGCTTCTTCATTACAACGGATGTTTCTCTCATTTGACCACCACTCCAGAGCTCTGCCTTGAAACATTCCCGTTGCACTCCTAGTCTTTAGATGCTCTGGGCACTCGCTGTTAATGGAGGTAACCTCGATGCTGTCAAACCATTCCAGCATAGTAGTCACCCCATCACTGCCCGTGAAAGGCTTAGGGTTGTAAGAGACAAAGTGTTTGTAGTTGAACTTTGCGGGCTTCTCTTTCTCTGTCTTTGAGTCAACAGATGAGGGTGGAGTGTTCGATCCCTGGATCTCAGAGACGATCTTTGGCACGACTCGAGCGATCTGGTCGGCCATGAAGGACATCAACTTTTTCTGAGACTTCTCCCTGGATCTCTTGAGAGTGTCGGATAGCTTACGAGAAGATATCTAAAGATCCAACAAGAGGATCGTATAAGTCTAGATCTCAAAGTCTCACAGTATATAGATTCACACACAATAGATTAAGACTCAAGATTCAACAGGTTTCACGTAGTTTAAAGATTTGAGTTTTAGTTTCACATAGATTCCAATAGACTCCAATATATTCACACCGCAAACCCACGACCTTCGCATGGCACATTGTACGAAGTTTGGCAAATATGTCAGAAACGCTTATATATAGGAAGTACCAGTGACGTATCCACCACGCTTCGGGCACATCACTTCCGCCTCGCACTCGGTGTCATGTTACGTGTCGCAATTGCAAAACTTAACAACACACTCATCATCATCATCATCATACACACGTAGATTAACCCGATAGATTCACGTAGATTACCCAATAGATTCACATAGATTCCAATAGATTCACGTAGATTACCCAACAGATTCGCATAGATTCCAATAGATTCACGTAGATTACCCATTAGATTCACATAGATTAATGTTAACAATCTCACCACAATCCATACACAACGAATCCCACATGGCACGTGCTACGAAAGTTTGGCAACATGACGGAAGCACTTATATATAGGAAGTACCAGCGGCGTATCCACCATGCTTCAATCATGCCACGTCCGTCTCGTAATCGGTGTCATGCCTTGTTAACCATATCATTAGGTTCCATCATCATCACAAAACTTTCACATAATTTATCCATGTAGATTCCAACAACTTCAACCTGAGCCTACAAAACTACGAACTCCACTTAGCGCGTGATACGAAGGTTCGGTAACATGCCAAAAACACTTATATATAGGAAGTACCAGCAGCGCATCCACCATGTTTCGAACATGCCACGTCCGCCTAGTCTTCGGCGCTAGGCTACGTTCCGTATTTTGTTACTCAAAACCACATATTCATACTAGAATACTCTTAGATTACACATAGATTACATATAGATTACACAAGTAGTTTCCCATAGCTTAGAATTCAACATTCACATCACCGGTCTGTAAAATACTAAGTTTCGCATGGCACGTGGTACGAAAGTTGGTAACATGTCGGAAACACTTATAAATAGGAAGTACCAGCGGCGTATCCACCATGTTTCGGACACGTCACTTCTCCCTCGTATTTCTGTGCCATGTTACGTTTAGTGTAGCATAACCATAATATCACATAGATTCATCAGATAGTTTCACATAGTATCTTAGTCGATCAAGATTCCCACATATATTATCATCATGAATAAAGCTTCATAAATTTCGTTTGATCCTGAGAGATTATGATTAGAGTTTTAGATTGCGGACACCCATGCGTCTTGCGTAAAAAGTCTCAAAACAAGGAATCAAAATAGACGAAGAATCAAGTTTAAATCCACACATAAAATCGAGACAACATAAAAGATAGGCTCATAAAACATAGATTGTTCCGGGTAGAGGAATGGTGACTAACCAAAGTGATTCGAACCCCTTTCGAATTGAGGCAACGTAACGTGTCCCGACTTACTTAGACAAATATGTCATCGATGTTAGGCCTACGATATTCGTCCTTTTGGTCGTTCCACGTTCCTAATTGATTGGGAATTTCGGGACCTTGGCGAGACATGAAAATCAAAGAGTGGGACTAGTTATCAAGGTCTGAGTTTCACCTCTATCTTGACAATGTCGAACCCTAATAGCGTCGGTACTTGTCAACAGACAAGACCTACCAGAATAAAGTAAGGAAATTTCCCGTCAAGGTTCGGATGTCACACTTGTCTTGTGGGCAAATCTCGTGCAAAATACAAACACTGTTTAGCAGTGTTTCCAAAGTTTACGAGTGTATATTGTGTCAGCCTTAGGAAAGGCATGTAAGTTTAAAAGGAATGTGCTGCTAGGAAGTAGATACGATAGAATGCATAAGTTTTAAACAAGAGATAAGAGTCAAGATTCCTAGAACTATAGACTAGGGCAAGTATTCCTACTTATCCTAATTCCCTATAGTTATGGCTCTGATACCAATCTGTCACACCCCAACCGATGGCTGAAACATCGGGGTGCGGCACTAAGCGCTCAGATTGCTCATGAGGTTCCATAACACTAGATATTTCAATAGAGATTAAATCCATTTCATGATAATATTGTCTAGAATCAACCACCAACCATAACATAGTATTAATTACATATCACCAAAATTATTCAAGTTTGATAGATTAAACTAGGCGAGTTTCTAAGCATCAATCCGAGCTCGTTTCACTTGTTTCCATAGCATCCTATCAGCCTGCAACATGTATTAAAATAAATTCAGTACAAAATGTACCGACGAGTATACAAGTTTGAGTATATAGCATAGTAGATTAAAAGACTCATATCCATCATGTAAATGATCAAATAGTTTCAGCCATGCTAGTGTTCGCAGTCCAAGTGATAGCCCAAGTGTCCCGATGCTTTGGTGTTTTTCCAAGACTCAAGGAAAACTAGAATCCTCCTAACAATACCCCTGAGAATAATGGGGAGGTGCATCTTCCTATAGCGCTACTATTGTTAAGGCGGAACTACACACTCTGGATTAAACGTTCACATAGCATAAAGAATCAAGAATCAAGAATCACAAGTTTCACATACACATAGGATAGAGTTTAGATTCCAAAAGTATCAAGTTTCATAGAACACATGTTGCATCCCAAAGTTTAAAACAAAAAGGGATCGAGTATACTCACAGTGATTGCTTAACAGTATAACTGTTATTGGATCAAAGGGAGCTCTTTAGGTTTAGCCTGATTAGATTACAATAGGTAAGTGTCGAGCAGAATAATGAGATTGCGCAAAGTGTCGGATCAGTCATCTGATTGGATGGCCGTTCGATTGGACGGCAGTCCGATCGGATTGCCATTCGATGGAGATGGCTTATGTGTGTGGGGGACGGATTGTCATCCGATTGGATGGTCATCCGTACGGATGGCCATTCGATCAAATGGTCGTTCGATCCAAAGATTACTTTCCAAGAATTAACCAAGTTTTTAAGTTAAGTCACTTCGATCGGATGGTCATCCGATCGGATGGTCATCCGATCGGATGACAGTTTGATTGGATTGCCATTCAATCATGGAGGTTTCCAAAGTTTCAAAGATTCAAAGTTTCAAAAAGATTCTAAGTGTTGAAAGGTTTTAGGTCACATACCACTTTGATCGGATGGCCGTTCGATCGGACGGCAGTCCGATCGGATTGCCATTCGATCGTTATGACTTGTTCCGTTTTACAATTTGTAAAGTTTCTAAGGTTCTACTTTGACGGTGACGACACGATACGTCTTGAGACAACGGTAAACACATCAATCTTCAGCCAGTCTAATCGGATGGGAATCACCCCATCCGATCAGGTGTCTGTTCTTGATGGTGTTCATGTCGGAATCCGTACTTTGGTTATCTTCTCCGGTAACAATCCATTTTCCAAGCCGATTCCAGACTAATCATCAAGTCTACAGTTCGTTTGGGTCCAGATTCCACCATTTTAAGTAAAAGTTTAAGAATCAAGATGAAGAAATACATAAGTTTTGGCTGAAAGTCTAGATTTAGTAAAGATTCAGTGTAGAATGCATGAAATTCTTTAGATCTGAGCTAGATCTTGACTAGAATGACATCACACACCAGTTTGTACAAACTGCCATGATGACATCACCCTCAAGAGCTCAAATCTCAGAGATTTCATGGTGAAAGTGTGATTTTAAAAGAGAATCACGTAGAGAATAGTGTATAGATCAAAGATGTACAAGAATCTAGTGTAAAACGTACCGAAATCGCCGAGAAATGGAAGAAAAGTGGGAGTGCGTGCGTCTTGGTCGAAGGAGGCTGTCACATCAGTGAGAATGATGTGACAGACCTATTTATAGTGTCAGAGAGGAAGGTTAAGGCGGTGTGGCACGGATCGGATGGCACTTTGATCGAATGGCCCTCCGATCGGATGGTCATCCGATCGGATTGCCGTTCGGTCAATCCCATCCTTTCCATTTCACCGTCGTTGATTCGCTTTGTGAGTTAGATTAAGCGTTTTGTATTATTGTGTAATAGTATCACATAATTAGATTACATCATTAACACAAAGTTTCCAAGTTTCATAGATTCCGCCAGTGACAAGTCTCCAGTCTCTCGTTTACCCAAGTCTCAAGTTTCGCGAGTCTCAAGAGTCAAGCACCAAAGTATCAAGTATCAAGAATCATAGCTTCCAAGTATCAAGCATCAAGAATCTAGCTTCCAAAAATTAAGTATCAAGAATCATAGTTTCCAAGTATTAAGAATCAAGTGTCTAGAGTTAAGGATCAAGTCTCATAGTGTTGGTGCACACATCTGTCGTCTTCGTCTTATATCGAGTCTCGGGTTTTTGTTGCGGATCTGAACGAGCATGAGGTCATCATCAAGAATGATGACATCACATAAGTGATATCATCATTGCATCATGATTCACAAGAAGATAAATCAGATTTGAGATTCGCTTGAAAACAAGAATTGAATGTTTCGCTAAAAGACAATATAGAATACGTTTGTGATAGAATTGTAAATTAGGTGTGATTTCGCTCCAATCTGCATCTAGTTTCTAATATTCTGATTCCGCCCGGAATCTAATATTCTGATTCCGCTCCTACAAGTTCCGTGTCATTTCGGGCGGAATTAGAATACTATATATAGGTCTCTTATGAGCGAAATCAGTAGTTCAGTTCTTGTATTCCATGCCGAAGCTCTGCCGATGTGAAGATCGATTGTAATCGTCTAATCAATACAATCAGTGAATTTAGTGAAGATCAAGCTGTTACTAAGTCTATTTCTTGTTTTCCGCACCTGAAATAGATAAGAACCTCTCTAAACGACTCATTCGGATCAGTCGAACGATCCTACACATAGTATTAAGTATCAAGAGTCAAGATTCAAGTATCAAGAATCTAGCTTAAGTATCAAGAATCATAGTATTAAGAATCATGCCTCATAGAATTTAGATTCAAAGTATCAAAAGCATCAAGAATCACATAGTATAGGGACTAAAATTGACAATAGCTAAAAGTTTAGGGACGCAGGCGTTACACTCTACCCATTCCCCAACTGCTACATGTCTAACAATCATAACTAACCTGAAAATGATACACATCGATTTTCGAAAACAAGTGTCAGCTTTTAAAGCTAAGTAATGTAAAGGTTAAATCACAAAACAAGCAAAATATCATTAGTTCATTAAATCATTCTTTTCATGTGATTGCAAGTATCCAAACACCACAACATGATCAAGCAAACAACCCTAAGATCATGCCTATCGTCATCTATCTAATCTTTTATCTTTTCATCTTATCGCGTTCTGTGGAGGAATGACCCGACTCGGTCATTCCGGGTCAAATACAACCCGTTGACAAAACATGAATAAGGAAGATATTCGAGCATATCTTCATTCGCCAATATCTTCGATAAATCAGGAATCTCCTAATCGACTTCCCAAAATATGGGGAAACCCTAATAGCCACCCATAACTATAAATAGAGGGATTCATCACAAAGGTAAATTCATTCCTACTCTTCTCAACTCTCCCTACTCTCTTTCCTTACTCCCACAACGAATACTTATTCTCACGCCGGAAGGTGGTTACAGGAATAACCCCATTCCTGTAACGAGTCCTAACGGTGTTCTGTTATGCAGACTGGAGGTTGGATCACTTCTCATCCAGTTACCGAATCCGTAGACGTGCTCAGGTACAGTTCTTACATTGGCGCCATCTGTGGGCTCATCGAACATCGCCCAAGACGGGTAACAAAGAAACATCGTTCGTCCTAACATATGGAATGAAAGCGATGATTCCAGCAGAGTGGGATTACCTTCATTAAGGCCCTTGACAACACAAGACAACAACGACCATCACCTCAGGGAAAATCTGGATCTCCTAGAGGAACGAAGCGAAGCAGCGGCTATTAGCGAAGCAAGATACAAGCAAGCGATGGTGAATTATTATAAAAAAAGAGCAGCCGCCGTCGCCTTCCTGGTGGGCGACTATGTCTTACGTGACAACGAGGCCAGCAAAGTTGAAAACACCGGAAATATGGGCCCTACTTGGGAAGGGCCATACGTAATCAAAGAAGTACTAGGAAAAAGGGTGTACACATTGGAACATATAGACGGTACACCAATCCCCCGTTCCTGGAACATAGCCCAGTGGTAGACACGACAGAAGTGGCAGCCAAGCTGGTAACAACGGCGTTAATGGCGATAGTCGCCATCTCACTCCCGGTTGTTGGAGTAGGAAAGAAAGAACTATTAAAGCCAGGGGATGCTACGAGTGGGGTACCTGCAACCAAAAAGGCAAATGAAGAAAGGTTGTGGAGTAGGATTAAAAGGATATCCTAAAACACACTTACCAATCCCAGCAAGGATGCCGCGCCTTCGCGCCTCAAAATTGGTTAAATGGGGCATCACGTTCCTGACTTTCTTTGATGGGGGTCCAACCGGTGCATCCATCGTAGTCATACCCACGCCAACTTCAGAAACTTTTTCCGTTTCATGGGCAGCAGCAGCATCAGGGTTGGGATCCCTAGATGGCTGGGCTTTTGTGCTTCCTTCACATCCGGTTCTCTGGATTCGTATAGTCTTCCTCTGAGCGGGAGCGGTTGGATCAACCTTTTCCGCTTCCCCACTAAGGGGAAAGCCTTGGAGGACCCTATCCAGGTGAGAGGGTGATGTGTGTCGGTGTGTATATATTTTTATGTATATTTATAACCCTTTTTAACACTTTAGTCAAGTTTTAAATTTATAAAACATGATATTTTACTAACACTAAACACACATATGGGCAAGTGCACCCATCGTGAGCGTAGTATAGCGTTGGTAAGATACCGAGGTCATCCAAGGACACAAGAGTTTTTAGTACCGGTTTATCCTCAACGTCTAATCAACTCAAAAATTTAGGAAAAGGTTTTAAACAAGAAAATGAAATCTAACTAAAAATGCTGAAAATAAAATAAAAATAAAAATAAAACAGATAGACAAGATGAACACTTGGATCCGACTCGCCTTTAGTGTAACCTTTGATGTATTCCGCACTTTTGCACTTTTTAAGATATTATCTTAGTTATAGTAGTAGGCCCCTCTTTTGAAGGTGACGTTACCCTCAACCCAGTAGTTTGAGTCAGCAAGGATACAATCCTAAATGGTTGGAATATTGGAAGATAATTAATTAAGTTATTAATGCGTAATGTGGTAGGCCCCTCTTTTGAAGGTGACGTTACCCTCGGCTAAGTGGTTTGAGTCAGCAGGGATACAATCCAAGTAGTCGGGTTAATGTATTAATAGTAGTTTACATATGAGGGGATCAAGCCATTCACACCCCCGCCATCCAATACCAGTGGGTATTGAAGGAGGTCCTAGTAAGCTTGACCCAGGTCCTTGCAGGATCTACACACTGAACAAGGCAAGAACCTTACCAAACCATTCCCTTACCCCCGACCAGGTAGCCAACATATCTCCATATATACCGTGGAGATATGAATGGTGTAAATCTTTTATTTTATATAGATAGTAAAATAACGGCAAGACACCACGGACAAATGATAAGGAAGTTTCACCTTCAACATAAGAAACTAGTTATTAAAGTCATTAATACAAAACCAAATAAAAAGTGCGAAAAGATTAAAAAACAAAAGTATTACACTAAATGCTTGTCTTCACCAAGTGACGTAAGAGACTTAGGCAAACATGGCCTTTGATTGTCAAGAACTCTTACTATCAATCTTGGATCCCGAGATTACTACACACACTCTATGATGTATGATGGATTATGGTGGTGGATGTGGGTGTTGTGATGGTGGTGGAGTGTGGATGAAGTTGGAGAGAGGTGGTTTGTCAAGGGATGTCTTTGAAATGAACCAAGCACCCCTATTTATAGCCTGCACAGAAGCCCGGACACGGCCCCGTGCCCACTGGGCACGGCCCCGTGTCCACCCATCTTCTCTTTCTTCATTAATTGCAGTTTGTCTGCATTAGTTGACCATGCCCCCGTGTCCACTGGGCACGGCCCCGTGTGCATAAGCGTATCTGTACTATCAAGATTTGCTTGGATTCTACAAATCTTAGCGTTCACCACGACCCCATGTCCGCTGGGCACGCCCCCGTGTTGGGAAATAGAAGCTTCTACAACTTTGTCTTTTCTACAGACACTTGGGCACGCCCCCGTGTTCAATGAGCACGGGGCGTGTTCAGCCTTCTGATGTCTTGTTTTTGCTTGGGAAGATGCTGTCGAGGGGTCGGGCATGCCATGTTTATTCCTTTTCTTGTATTATTGTTAGATTTGGCTGTATTTTTGCTTCTTTTGTTCATTTATGCTCATTTAACCCTGAAAATACAAAAGTAGGACAAAAGCACACTTTTTCCAACATTAGTACTAAAAAAGGGTTAGTTTTATGCCTCATTTGATGTAATTTATATGTTGCATTTTACACACATCAAATACCCCCACACTTGAATCTTTGCTTGTCCTCAAGTAAAACTCTTTATAATGTGGCTTACACACCCAAATGGAATGGGTAGAAGAGAAGGTTTTGGGCTTGTCTAGAGTGTCGGGATTCCAAGATCTTTATTAGGTTTTATTTTTATGTTATTTACAATCCTATTCGTTATGATTTATTTAGGACATTACATAAGAGAAATTACTTATATGGGCATACATGCCTTTTTAAAATTCCATTTAAATACAAGTTCACATACCTCACGGGGGATCACTCAACACTCGGCCGAAGATGTATTTTTGTGAAACACTCGAGAGCGGCATGGAACTTACCTCTACCATATGCTTGCCAAGCGATCAATCCTCCTCCTTTTTAACTATAAACCTTTGTAAATATCAAGAGGACTTTGGGGAAGGGTTAGGCTTGGGTTAAATGTAGGTGGTTTTGGGTTAGTGGTTAGTAGAAAAGGGCGAAAGGCGTAAAAAGCGTCGGTTTTCGTAAAACATTTTGTTTTTTGTGACTTTTTATTTTAATGAAGCATTTTTCAAACAAAGTTCTTTTTGAGGAACTTGCTTGTTTATTGCTAAAATTCATTATTATTATTATTATTATTTTATAAGGATGTCACAAGAAAACCGAGTTTTTTACTAAAATAAAGGGTTTAAAATGAAAAAGGGTTTTGGTGGGTAAAGGGTGTTTGTTTTGGGTTTAGAAATGAAAAGGTTTAGGCTCAAATGGGTTAACTAGGGGGATTTTGGGTAGGTGGTAAAAAAAAAGAAAAATAAGGGTGTTGAAATAAAAAGGGTTAGTCCTAATGCCTCCGTCATTTACTTATTCGGGTTTAAGTTGGTATGGACCGGGAATGTATCGTCATGGCAAGTTCTAGAGTCGTAAGAAACCAAGCGGCTATTCACACAAGAAACGAAAAATGAGCATTTAGTTTAAAGATGTGTATTTGTATGCTCAATAAAGGCTCAAAACTCACTTTTTTGTGGGAAAGGGTTTTTAATGTGATCAAGTATATATAATCAAATTTTAACTAGATTTGTCATGTCGTTTCATAATTTTCTTATGTTGGTTCTTTTTATCACGACGCTATCGGTTGTAAATTTATAAAAATATAACCTTTTTAGAAATTGTTATTCCCAATTTAAACCAACACAAGTAAAAAAAATGATTTTTTTTTTGAAAAAATTTGGGGTGTTTAGCGGTTCCAATAGAGTTTTGTGTAAGGCTTGTGATTAGGACTTGCAAAATTCACGGTTTTAGCATCCCCCCCCATACTTAAATTACACATTGTCCTTAATGTGTCCCAAAAATAAGTTTTTAGGTTGATTGAATGTGTAAAAAGGTGTGTTAAACAAAATTTTTCTGTTACGGGGCACTTGGACACGGGCCGTGGTGTCCGGGCACGACCTCGTGTTCAGATTGCCAGTGACTGAAATCAACAAAAAGTAATAGAAGGCTGGGCACGGGGGCGTTTTCAATGAACACGCCCCGTGTCCAGTTACCTGAACTGGGCGTTTTTCTGCAGACCCTTGAGCACGGGGCCGTGTTGGCTGGGCACGACCCGTGCTGAACTTGCTGTAAGGAAGAAAATTGTTTGGGAGGCTCTGTTTTTGTGCATGGGGCGTTGGTTCAAGTCTCCCTTAGTATCCTTCACCAGCCAAGTGTGTTTTACCCATTACAACATCATCCAAACACCAAAAATTTTTGAAAACCATCGTTCATTAATAGAGAAAATTACAATAAGGTCCTAATAAACTAAAGCTTAGATAAGTAGGTCAGAAAACACAAGAAGTCTAAAACCGGAAAGAAGTTCTAGCCTATAGTTTATTCTAATAGCAAGATTTCCGAAAAGATAATTTTCTCGGTTGGATGCCGCTTGAAGAACTTCTCCTCCGGATATGGTCCCTCATACGTTGGTGAGCCATTCTTCTATCTCCATAGGGAGAAGAAAGGCGGGCTCATTGGCATCATCATTTTGAGGGGGTGTAACTTCCACCGGAACTTCTTGCAAATTGTCAAGAGGGGGCTCCGCGGGGATGTCGTCCTACCAGGTGGGGTTGTTGACTCCTAGTGCTAGGTTCCAATCTTCTTGGGGAAGGATTGGTTCCATGGGAGGTGTCACAAGAATGTTCAACCTCTGGTGCAAGAGGTTGATTTCTTGGAAACTATTTTTCACCCCCACCGTAAGATAATTTATACAGTCAATCAGGACCTCTTCTACGGATGTCATTTCGTCGAGAGCTTCTCGTAGTGCCATCACATAGCGTACAAGAGTGGCTTCGATTGAAGGCCTTCGTTCCCTACGAATGTTTCTGGAATGTGCTGAAGAATTCCCACTGTTTTGGCATGACATTCTACGAAAATAAACTGAAACGAGTTCATTTTAGTGAAACAGTACCTCGAACACGACCCCGTGCTCACTGAGCATGGCCCCGTGTTCACTGAGTACGACCCCGTGTTCATCTTTCTGCAGATTTTTGAAACAAGGAATCTTGGAGCTTTAAATCATTTTTCTGTCTTTTGAAACATTTTTAAGAAGAAATAACTTAAAACTGTGTTGTAAAACTTATTTTTAACAAGATTCCTTGAATAAAAATCTAACAAACATCTCAATAAAGCTTGAAACCATGGTGGTTTTAAGCTTTAATGGAGGTGTTTGAGGCAAAAATGAAGAAGAAGGCAATAGACAAAAGTAGAAAAGACAAGATGGTTGTTGGGAACCTTCTTTAGAATATACCTAGGATGGTATGTGTGAAGATCCCACCAAATTCTGTCTTTGGAGTGGTCCAAATGTGCAGGAATCTTGGCTGCATTTATAGAAAATGACAGCACGCTGGACACCCCGTGTCGGCTGGACACGGCCCCGTGTGCAGACAAAATCCTAACACATTTTGTTCGTATTCTGACCGAAAGTCAGACGGGAATCTTTTGGTGGACACGGGGGCGTGCTGACCTAGACACGGACCCGTGTCTAGAGGTTGTTTATGAAGATTCGTCTATTTTCAAGGAATTTTTCAAATCAGGTGGTTCCATACTGGACGGAACAACACCTAAGTGCCTGAGATACCTAAGTTGCCCTAGACTTAGACGAGAACGCAAGAGGTTATCGGTAAGGGTGATTCCTATGCTAAATGTAGGTGGATAAGTCCAACCCTTTTCCAGGCTCTCGTTAAAGAAGGTGTATGTCGAATCGCTCAGGTCTATGTATGCATCGACGGAAGTCGATGGGGAGTCCTTCACGACACAATCGACACAGGGACGACTATCGCTCAAGTCTTCGCGAGAGTTAGAGGTGATTTCGGGAGCGACGATGTTGTTTTTATCCGAATGCGATCTCAATAATTCTTCTTGGATGTCGTATTGAGATTCCATCGGAGAATTAGTTCTTCTAGCTGAAAGAATTCTTCAAGAAGCATTTCATCTAGAAGGGACGGTTGAGAGCATTCGAGAGAGAGATAGGGATTATTTTTACTTTCGCCCCTCTTAAGGCTACATGAAAACAATGGGTCTGTATAGTGGGGAGTATAATTTAAAAATAACATTTTAATTCTTCATGATTTCCACCACATATTTGACACCACGTACCATAAGAGGAGCGATAGTAAAAAAATCAGTATCGCTCATGTTTGTGTCAGAAATTACCAACCGTTGGGATCTTACGGTTCTGTTTGCAGTATCTGATACTTGGGCACGGGGCGTGTTGGTTGGGCACGGCCCCATGTTCAGCTACTGTCTGACTTAAAACATGATTGCCAGTACCAAAGATTGGGCACGGGGCCTTGTTCAGCGGACACGGCCCGTGCTGAGCTCTGCAGAAGCTGAAAATCTAAGAAAAATCCTAAAAAAACAGAAAAAATAAGAAAAACGATTAGGCTGTTGATTCCTAACTTTCTTAAAATCCTTGTGTCCCCGGCAGCGGCGCCAAAAACTTGATGTCTGTCGGTGTGTATATATTTTTATGTATATCTTTAGCCCTTTTTTTAACACTTTAGTCAAGTTTTAAATTTATAAAACACGATATTTTACTAACACTAAACACACATATGGGCAAGTGCACCCATCGTGAGCGTAGTATAGCGTTGGTAAGATACCGAGGTCATGCAAGGACACAAGAGCTTTTAGTATCGGTTTATCCTCAACGTCTAATCAACTTAAAAATTTAGGAAAAGGTTTTAAACAAGAAAATGAAATCTAACTAAAAATGCTGAAAATAAAATAAAAATAAAACAGATAGACAAGATGAATCACTTGGATCCGACTCGCCTTTAGTGTAACCTTTGATGTTTTCTGCACTTTTGCACTTTTTAAGATATTATCTTAGTTATAGTAGTAGGCCCCTCTTTTGAAGGTGACGTTACCCTCAACCCAGTAGTTTGAGTCAGCAAGGATACAATCCTAAAAGGTTGGAATATTGGAAGATAATTAATTAAGTTATTAATGCGTAATGTAGTAGGCCCCTCTTTTGAAGGTGACGTTACCCTCGGCTAAGTGGTTTGAGTCAGAAGGGATATAATCCCAAGTAGTTGGGTTAATGTATTAATAGTAGTTTACATATGAGGGGATCAAGCCATTCGCACCCCCGCCATCCAATACCAGTGGGTATTGAAGGAGGTCCTAGTAAGCTTGACCCAGGTCCTTGCAGGATCTATACCTTGAACAAGGCAAGAACCTTACCAAACCATTCCCTTAACCCCCGACCAGGTAGCCAACATATCTCCATATAGATCGTGGAGATATGAATGGTGTAAATCTTTTATTTTATATAGACAGTAAAATAACGCCAAGACACCACGGACAAATGATAAGGAAGTTTCACCTTCAACATAAGAAACTAGTTATTAAAGTCATTAATACAAAACCAAATAAAAAGTGCGAAAAGATTTAAAAACAAAAGTATTACACTAAATGCTTGTCTTCACCAAGTGATGTAAGAGACTTAGGCAAACATGGCCTTTGATTGTCAAGAACTCTTACTATCAATCTTGGATCACGAGACTACTACACACACTCTATGATGGATGATGGTGGTGGATGTGGGTGTTGTGATGGTGGTGGAGTGTGGGTGAAGTGGGAGAGAGGTGGTTTGTCAAGGGATGCCTTTGCAATGAACCAGGCACCCCTATTTATAGCCTGCACAGAAGCCCGGACACGGCCCCGTGCCCGCTGGGCACGGCCCCGTGTCCACCCATCTTCTCTTTCTTCATTAATTGCAGTTTGTCTGCATTAGTTGACTACGCCCCCGTGTCCGTTGGTCACGGCCCTGTAACACCCCAAAAATGTTTAGTACGTTAATAAATGAAAATAAACAAAGAACTTAACATAGTTAATGAAATTTGACAAAATGGTAGTTAGTTTATGAGAAAGCCTAAGTTAAACACTCTTTCTAAGTGGGAGGGTTTAATGTGTAAATAATAAACAAAAAGGGTTTTAACTAATAAATCAAAAGAAAACACCCATATCTGGGTGTTTGGTCGATCGAACAAAGGAGCAAGGAAAGGGGGTGAAACCCTAACTTCAAGAAATCAAGAATTGAATCAGAATTCGTAGGATAATCCAGTGCATGGGCTCTTAAATTCGAATAGCCAACCCCAATTTCTGAAGTGGTAAGTTAGATTTTCTGAAATTATGATTTGTAGAATGAGGGGTTCATCCCAATCTCTATTTCTTGCATCAAATGTGGGAAATTTGAGTTAGAATTGTCTTCTAGAACAAGAATCATGTTGATTTTAGGTTGTATGAAGGATTGTAGAGAAAACCCACTTTTTGAAATTGTGTTATGAATAGGATGATCATAGGGATTATAATCATATGTAATTTTGATATATGATCTTGCTTGTAATACTTGAATGCTAGATAAATTGATGTAAAATTTGATAATTTTAAGAACTAGATTGATTATTGATGACATACAAGATGAACTAGTAAAGTCATGCTTTGAATGCTTGTACATTATGCTTTACTAATGTAACGCACACTAAGTGTTTGATGAAATGCTTAAGAGTATAAATGTGTAAAAATCGGAAAAGTTAGTGATAATATTGTCACTTGAAAATGAGAAATTTATGTAAATGAGGAAATGAAAGTGTTGGGCTAAATGAATGAATGCGTTTAATGTAGGCGTGAAAGAAGAAGGCTCAAACACTAAGAAAACGGGAGACTCGCAAGATCGAGGTACGTTAGTGTACACCTTATCTCTATTATGTTGTCATATGTATAATAATCTCTATTGTATTATGTTGTTATGTTGGAATCATGAAAGTTGAAATATAAGATTGTTGGAAGTAAAGTTAGATCCGTCTTAAACGGATGTAGAGAAATGAATAAGATGCGAAAGATAATGATTCATATCCGGTTCCTTCTAGTCGAACCGGGTATGGGAAGTTAATTATGTTTTGAATGAAAGTTTACTCAATCCGTCTTATCGGGTTGGAGTGTAATGGTATGTAAAGAATATATATTCATTCGTTATGAATGAATCGAATGGAAGTTATGATAACAATATTAGTACCCGTCGTTAGCGGGTATGTTAAGAAAGGAATGCAAGTCTCTACATTGAGACAAGCACGTAATGAACCGTCTAACGGTTGGTAATGTAATTGAAAGATGTAAGGCCGCTATAATGATTAGTCGGGTTATTAGTCAATCGTGTTAGTGATGAAATGCTAACTTCTTTAGTTTATGTTGAACGTAGGTAAATCCTCAGTTTAGTTGACTTGGCAAATTGGAGCGAGCATACGCACACTTTATGACCATCAAGCGCTTCCGCTAGTTCGTTCTAATGTTTTGGGTTATATGTCTGTTTTGTACAACTCGTTAGTAGTCACACTTTTTCTTAACACTTGATGTTTTGGTTTTAATAGTAGTATCTTGTCGAACGGAATGTAGAATTGTATTAGTTTTGGTTATGGTTAAAACAGGGGTATACTCTTTTTACGGACGGGTCATGCCCAAATTTTGTTAAAATCACGTATTAATGATATTAGTATTTTTACCTGTCAGTTGTGAAAAGTTTGTACATTTTAAAGGTTTATGTTTTTAGCGTCTTTTGGATGTCGTTCCTATTAGACGCAAATGCGGGTCTTACAAGTTGGTATCAGAGGCAAGGTTTGAGGGATTCGAGCATACGATGTGATGCTTGAACTCAAACCGACGGCTCGTGCAAAAGTGTGCTCGCTGCAAAATCGCCAATGAGGTAATAATTTGAGTTTTCGGTTTAATACAAGTATGTATAGTGTGTTTACGATAAATATTTAAGTTAAGTATGTGGGTAGTAATAATGGGAAGTGAAATGTGGAGTTCCAGGAACCGTATAACTGAAACCGGCCCGAAAAATGATTAAAATACCAAAAAAAAACAAGAAAAAAAACAAGGTCAGCAGCGATTTCAGCAAACGGGAGGCCTAATTTTCTGTCGACGGGCAAAAGTGGCCGACGCCACATTCTAGGCCCCGTCGCCGACGGGAGGCTAGGCCGTCGCCGACAGCTAGCGGAAATCCAGTTCGCTGGAACTTTTCGTTCTATGTTATTTTTCGTATTTTGAGTCCCTGAGTTGTCCGAAAGCCTATTTCATGATTGTGTGAGGCCCATATAAGGCCTAATAAGATACATGTAATCACGGGTAGTGGTTACGAATAAATGAAATCGTAAAGGTCGAAAGGAATGTGTCGAATGACGTGAATGAATGATGAAAGTTCAAAAAGTGAATAAAGTATAAAATGTAAGAATGCGGATTAAGTAAATGCAGACTAATGAACTATGATATAATGAAAGGCATGTAATGGTGTTAAAAGAACGACACGAAATAAATAATGAAACATAGAGAATTAAAAACTTGAATTGCATGATTACAAATGTTGTAATCAAAGGTTGAAGTATGTGTTATATTGAAAGCTTGTGAATTATAATTTAAGTTTCCGTACTTCACAGAAATGCCCGTTTTATGTTCTTGTCAATTTATTAGAAGATATAATAAGTTATGTAAAGTTACGTAGATCATCGGCGATAAAGTAAAATTTATTAAAGTCGAATGTAACGTATGGAATGGCATGAAATGAATGACGAATGTATAAAGTATAGTCGGAAATGTATGATAATGAATAATGAAGGAAGTAAATGTAGACTAAAGTACTTGAATATGTGAAGGAACCTGAATTGTTAATAAATGAATATAAAAAAAATGATGAGATTAGTGGTGAAAATAATTTGAAGAATGTGAGTTAGATGGAATTCGTATGAGAATTCGGATAAATGTATGCTTTGATCATAATTATGCATTTGAGGCTAGTACCCCGTGTTTGGAATGGTGTGATACTTATGTGTATATAATGATTTGCTTTAGTATGATTAAGAGGCGAATATGTGCTAAATGTGAATCATACGAGCTTATTAGTAAAGGATATGCTGCAATTATGTTATATAGTTGCATCGATTGAAAATTGCTATTTGTAGAATCATGGAGCATTAGCATGTGAAAGTACGTGTATGTGAATGTATATGTGTATTGTTTAGAGGATCACGTAAATTGTACATGTCATACAATACGAGTATGAAATACGTAGGATATTATTATTATGACCTACCATATTTAGATGAATACATGTTTAAAAGTTTAAAGTGTGTAAACGAGACAGTTGACTTTCTGAAAGTCAACAATATAGGGATATCATGGGATGGCCATTAGACACAATGGTTAAAGTAAAGAGTTAATGTGTTATGTACTAGATGAATTACGTGTTATGCGTGATGATAGTTTAGTTGTATGGAATTGAAATGAGATAATTATTAATGAATGTCCCATTTATATGAAATTCTACTAACGAAAGTCGATTAACGTATGAATAGAAAGAAAGTGAACAGTCGTATGTATGCTCACATAAGCTAATGATAATACGAACGTAATGATATGTAAGGATGGAAATCTTTTCAATTGACTTGAGCATGGATGGCAAAAAGGGTTGAGAGGAAGTAATAAGGTAAGCATGAACACGGACGCTAAAGGAAGGTGAATGCGCGCAATCGCTTCGAATTTATTTACATGAAGATGTATACGTGTTTGAATATTTGAAATTAAGTGGAACGTATAAATAAATGAGAACTTGGTAATGTTAATGAAAAGGTATGGAAAGGATATTAGTTCAGATGTTAGCTAAAGACGTTTTGAAAGTATGTTCGAATTGAAGGTATGTACAACACATACTACAATACTTACATACAAAAAGTACTGGGTGATGGTTGACCTCAAAAGGTTATATTGTAGAAGTCAGTAAATAATAATTACTTACAAATGCTGGAAGTATTACGTAAGAAATACAACGTGTAATGTAGGATACTTATTAGTAAGAGACATGTTAGAGAACGTAGGTGAATTAACACAAAAAAAAATGGTGAACGAACAAATGGAACTGGTATATTAAGGGATGGTCATGTATTGACCGAAGCTCGAGAAAAACACCAGAATCATCTCACTTATGACCGGTCAAGCTAGCAAAAAGGGGTCTAACGATTCTTAAAGGAACGGATCAATATAAGAAAGAAAGATAAGAATGAAAAGTATAAGCCTACGATTGAATGTAAAACAAACTTAAGAAAGAAAGGTACGGAGGAAAATGTTTGAATCTGAGAAATGGATTCAACCATGTAAGGAATGAAAGGATGGATCTATAAGAAAACACGCATCAAACCAGTAAGAGTGAAAGGTAATAAATTAAAAGTTCGAATCTTTAAGTGAAGATGGATTAAACAAGTAAGAATAAAAACTGAGTACCAAACTCAAATAAGTCATATGGGTCAAATGGCGATCGCCATTTGAACCCGGTATTTAATGTTCGATTTGTCAAGTTTATTACTTATAGGTGAGCATAATGTATGGGCATGCATTGTCACAGTTTTGAAAGTATTAACCGTCGCAAAGTATGAATAACGAGTCAAGGGATTTGACCCACGCCAGGTACGTATAAAAAGATTATATTTTTAATAGGAGCTTAGGGCTCGACTAGAGAATGATGTGTCAGAATAGGATAACTGATACCCATATGTAAGAATGTATTTACAATTAGACTTCCGAAAAGTCAAACAAAGTAAATGAAGTCCTTGAAATTATGCAAGTATAAGGTACGAACGTGTACCTCGATGCGACCACAATAAGTAAGGGGATGTTAGTCTGACCATGAAAGGTCAAACTGCGAAATTTGACAAAATAACCAATAAAATGAAAGGATAGTATGTAAGAAATGGAATGTATGATATGTTTTAGCGTGTACGTAAGAAAATTGTGAAAGAGACAATCGGCGAACAAACACCCTGTAGGACGCAAATATGAAAAGGATATATGCTAACTATTATTTATAGATAAATATGATGGAATTCTTAGTGAGATGATAGTAATGAAGCTAGTGGAAGGATGCTCACGAGTGGGGGTATATTTCATGAATGAATGAGACCAGTTCTGGTACGGAAGGTATATATAAATAAGCGGATCGATCCGGCACATGGATAACTGACTTATGCATTGAAGGCGAGGTTAGTAAAATGTTTAATTCTTGATTAATGATTAAGAATCCGTAGATTTATTTGTAAGTGTGAACAAAATGAATGGTAGAATAATTATGGTATGGTATACAATGATCGACCTGTAACAGTCAGCGTGAGAAGGTATGAATGTCATTAAGAGGGAGATCTAAAGGCCTTAAATGAAAGTTTGAGCTGAATTGGTTAAACGCTCGTATGGTGCTCGTACACAACATACCTAGTTGTTATCATAAGTAGTTCATGCAAGGAGCTAATAATAAAGTGTGCGAAGGATTAAATTTGAGGCTAAACTCAAATTTGTAATTAGTTCAAGTGACGGTAGTAACCGTAGAATGATGCCTTATACTCGTATTAAGTATGAAAAGTAATTAGGAAGTGGGTAGCTTTGTATTAGTACCACTAAGTCATTAAATGTTTATAGTATGCAAATAATGTTATGCTAAGCCCTCATATGAACAAGAAAGTAATTAGAAGAACGTTAGTAATGGGATAATGGGGTTTGCTCATGATTACAATAATGAATTATATCGTGCATGATTCGTGTGCGGAATGAAATAAATCGATTTATTTATATTAATAAATGTATGAATATGTTACGCTTATTTAGAAAGATAGAAACAAGCCGTAAGCATAAGCTTGTACGACCAATAGTATACTTTTGGAATAAATTTCAATGAACGAACCGCTAGTGATGATGTATGCTAGGAACTAGCATTATAAAGTGAAAACGACACTAATAAGAGCTCTGGATCAGATTCTGACTTATATGTGATTATGAAAGTAATTTACTTGATTTAAGAATGGAGGGACAATGCGTACAAATACGTTTATGCATGAGTGAAACTCTTGCCAAGATCCCGAATGCATCTATGTTGTATTAAGCATCGTGAAGGAATAAGTGAAAAAGTAAGAGTAGAAGTGGTCTAGTTGGAATGAGAAAGGTTTCGGGGACGAAACCTCCTTTAAGGGGGATAGACTTGTAACACCCCAAAAATGTTTAGTACGTTAATAAATGAAAATAAACAAAGAACTTAACATAGTTAATGAAATTTGACAAAATGGTAGTTAGTTTATAAGAAAGCCTAAGTTAAACACTCTTTCTAAGTGGGAGGGTTTAATGTGTAAATAATAAACAAAAAGGGTTTTAACTAATAAATCAAAAGAAAACACCCATATCTGGGTGTTTGGTCGATCGAACAAAGGAGTAGGGAAAGGGGGTGAAACCCTAACTTCAAGAAATCAAGAATTGAATCAGAATTCGTAGGATAATCCAGTGCATGGGCTCTTAAATTCGAATAGCCAACCCCAATTTCTGAAGTGGTAAGTTAGATTTTCTGAAATTATGATTTGTAGAATGAGGGGTTCAACCCAATCTCTATTTCTTGCATCAAATGTGGGAAATCTGAGTTAGAATTGTCTTCTAGAACAAGAATCATGTTGATTTTAGGTTGTATGAAGGATTGTAGAGAAAACCCACTTTGTGAAATTGTGTTATGAATAGGATAATCATAGGGATTATAATCATATGTAATTTTGATATATGAACTTGCTTGTAATACTTGAATGCTAGATAAATTGATGTAAAATTTGAGAATTTTAAGAACTAGATTGATTATTGATGACATACAAGATGAACTAGTAAAGTCATGCTTTGAATGCTTGTACATTATGCTTTACTAATGTAACGCACACTAAGTGTTTGATGAAATGCTTAAGAGTATAAATGTGTAAAAATCGGAAAAGTAAGTGATAATATTGTCACTTGAAAATGAGAAATTTATGTAAATGAGGAAATGAAAGTGTTGGGCTAAATGAATGAATGCGTTTAATGTAGGCGTGAAAGAAGAAGGCTCAAACACTAAGAAAACGGGAGACTCGCAAGATCGAGGTACGTTAGTGTACACCTTATCTCTATTATGTTGTCATATGTATAATAATCTCTATTGTATTATGTTGTTATGTTGGAATCGTGAAAGTTGAAATATAAGATTGTTGGAAGTAAAGTTAGATCCGTCTTAAACGGATGTAGAGAAATGAATAAGATGCGAAAGATAATGATTCATATCCGGTTCCTTCTAGTCGAACCGGGTATGGGAAGTTAATTATGTTTTGAATGAAAGTTTACTCGATCCGTCTTATCAGGTTGGAGTGTAATGGTATGTAAAGAATATATATTCATTCGTTATGAATGAATCGAATGGAAGTTATGATAACAATATTAGTACCCGTCGTTAGCGGGTATGTGAAGAAAGGAATGCTAGTCTCTACATTGAGACAAGCACGTAATGAACCGTGTAACGGTTGGTAATGTAATTGAAAGATGTAAGGCCGCTATAATGATTAGTCGGGTTATTAGTCAATCGTGTTAGTGATGAAATGCTAACTTCTTTTGTTTATGTTGAACGTAGGTAAATCCTCAGTTTAGGCGACTTGGCAAATTGGAGCGAGCATATGCACACTTTATGACCATCAAGCGCTTTCGCTAGTTCGTACTAATGTTTTGGGTTATATGTCTGTTTTGTACAAGTCGTTAGTAGTCACACTTTTTCTTAACACTTGATGTTTTGGATTTAATAGTAGTATCTTGTCGAACGGAATGTAGAATTGTATTAGTTTTGGTTATGGTTAAAACAGGGGTATACTCGTTTTACGGACGGGTCATGCCCAAATTTTGTTAAAATCACGTATTAATGATATTAGTATTTTTACCTTTCAGTTGTGAAAAGTTTGTACATTTTAAAGGTTTATGTTTTTAGCGTCTTTTGGATGTCGTTCCTATTAGACGCAAATGCGGGTCTTACAGGCCCCGTGTGCAGAAGCATATCTGTACTATCAAGATTTGCTTGGATTCTGCGAATCTTAGCATTGACCACGGCCCCGTGTCCGCTGGGCACGCCCCCGTGTTGGGAAATAGAAGCTTCTACAACTTTGTCTTTTCTGCAGACACTTGGGCAAGCCCCCGTGTTCAATGAGCACGGGGCGTGTTCAGTCTTCTGATGTCTTGTTTTTGCTTGGGAAGATGTTGTCGAGGGGTCGGGCATGCCACGTTTATTCCTTTTCTTGTATTATTGTTAGATTTGGCTGTATTTTTGCTTCTTTTGTTCATTTATGCTCATTTAACCCTGAAAATACAAAAGGAAGACAAAAGCACACTTTTTCCAACATTAGTACTAAAAAAGGGTTAGTTTTATGCCTCATTTGATGTAATTTATATGTTGCATTTTACACACATCAGAGGGCTAAATAAGGAAATTGCTAACGTTAGCCTGTAAGATGTCCTCTTCTCTAGGTCGCAGCGGACGGTCCGCCGGAGATATAACGGGTGCCTTTTCTGGATATAAAAATTCAGCCAGCGTAAAAGGTGCTGAAATAATAGACATTAAGAAATTGGTTATAACAAATTCATTTATATATTCAACACACGGGGGCCGAAGACTTACACCCATCCGCGGTACGGAACGCGGGGTAGATTTGAACATCACGCCAGCATAAGCTCATCCCAACCAAAGCAAGGGCACAGTCAGGTACGATGGTAATTTCAGAAGGATGGGAGGTCAAGGCTTTAAATAAGGCGTTATCCTAATACTCCGTCTTCTGCGGAGCGACATCTTTCACTTTTTCTTTCGCTGACATCGTCCGCCAATGCATCTCCCCAGGGATCACATCGGCAACCGCCTAAAAGAACTTCTTTTTCCAGTCTTTGTCTCAGCAACTGGTAGGAACGAATCGAAGACATGACTCATCAGTGCTTCGCCGATCAAAAGTGAAAAGGGGGTTTTCCACACCAGGGAGTATAAAGCCTGGAACACGAGCCGTTCCGGCAAGAACCCCAAACTCAAACAGGCATACTCAAAATGACGGAGTTTGGCAAGACCAAGAAGGTGCATTTGAGATATGTGCACGACGTATTCATCCAACAACGACTTATAAAAGCTTGTTATCGGAAGCCGGAAGTTACAGAATTTGAAGAATTCGGCGAAAAGAGTGATCTTACCATTTTTCAACGGAAAGGTAGTATCTTTTTCAGAAGGCATTATCGGATGCCACTCCGGCCTTATGTGACACGTTTGCAGGAGGGAATCGAAGGAAGTCCGGTTCCACTTGAAGTACAGAGCTTCATCACGGGATGCAGCATTGGAAGTTTTGGGGGCCATGAGAACAATCGAAAAGTTTTTGCAACAGCGGTTGAAGAAATGGAAGAAAAGCTCTCACCTTTTGGGGGTCGACCTCCAATTTACAGCCCTAATTTTTTCATTTTCGAAATTTAAAAATGGAGCCGAAAAAAACGTGTGGCCGCTTCGATAATCATGGGGAAACTGTTGATGTGACAACTGGCGCCGCCACAAAATTCCTTTTCAGGTATCACATAGGGTGACGTATTTACATTATGGGGACAATACACATTTTATTTTTTCATTTTTCATTTTGGTTGCATTGCTCTTTTAGAGTCCGACACCATGTCATGCCCCATAGAATCGGACTGGGGGGACATGTGGAGGAATGACCCGACTCGGTCATTCCGGGTCAAATATAACCCGTTGACAAAACACGAATAAGGAAGATATTCGAGCATATCTTCATTCGCCAATATCTCTGATAATCAGGAGTCGCCTAACCGACTTCCCAAAATATGGGGAAACCCTAATAGCCACCCATAACTATAAATAGAGGGATTCATCACAAAGGTAAATTCATTCCTACTCTTCTCAACTTTCCCTACTCTCTTTCCTTACTCCCACAATGAATACTTATTCTCACGCCGGAGGGTGGTTACAGGAATAACCCCATTCCTGTAACGATTCCTAACGGTGTTCTGTTTTGCAGACTGAAGGTTGGATCACTCCTTATCCAGTTACCGAATCCGTAGACGTGCTCAAGTACAGTTCTTACACGTTCATATCATAAACCTTTATCTTTACCGTGGTTTTATTCATTATCTTTCAACATTCATCTTTCATCGTCGTAAACCACATGGAGGATAGTCCTTAGGTCTGCAGAACTACAAATGGTAAACCATGCGTATCGGGTAGATCGGTCGGGGGAATGTCCACTACAACCGACTAAGTGAAGGAGCACAAAAGCAGTTCACCGTTGTCGTTAGCCATCGTCCATAGACAATAACGAGAAAGTACTTCTCGCGTGTGGCTCTTGGGCGTGTCCTTAAATCTTAATTGCCACGATACAGCTCCTGGTATGTGCATGAAACACACCCATACCATATCTTGGGATGGATCCATCGAAGAGTATTACCTCTCAATCATGTTCGTTCTCTTTTCTTTAATTCTTTTATTTCTTTTTGAAGTCTTTCTTTAATCTTTATTCTTTTAAGATCCTTAATGTGCATGTGTCACACCCCAACCGATGGCGGAAACATCGGAGTGAGACGAAATAGATTGCTCGAGACTTCATACCACTAATATTTGCGACAAGTATTTAAATAATGAATTTATTTCATTTCTAAGGAGTCAATTACAAAGATGGAATTCAAATACAACAACTTGAAATAAAAGAATTACATTACAACAATGTATACAAAATTTAAAATGTGTATCTAGGCATCCTACTATGTTCCATGCATCATCAACATCATCATTAAACCTGCAACATGTTTTAAAAGCATAGTTCAATACAACGTATTGGCGAGTACACTAGTTTTAGACACGTGACATAAGTATAAAAAGTATTTCTCAATTCTAACATGTCAATTTTGTATACAAGGTCAAACTAGCATGCATAAGCTAAACGTCAAACCCAAGTGTCCACAAGAATTATATGTGTCCCTCGCCACAAAGTGACGAGACTTTTTATGAATATAAGCATTCCTCGATACCGAAGTAATCGAGACCGTAAAGAATATAACTTAACAAAACCCCGTCGGGTGGTGTGCTACTCTTATAGCGCTATAATTGTTAAGGTGGGCTTAGCTAAGTTAATGGCAAGTAGCATGTATGAATTATAGCATGAACCTAAGCATAACAAAAGCATGTATAACGGATTGTGTGTATAAAGCATATTTGTGTGAATCGTGTATTTTGACAAGTTAAACATGTTGCACCCAAAGTGTGTTAAAGCAAAAAAGGGTCAAGTGTACTCACAAAATTGCTAAGTCTTCATGGTAGGCCAATAATATCCTGTTCTAAGGATCCTTGAGAATAGTGCTCTGCCCCCAGTGTGGTTTCCACAATCTCCTTCATGAAAATCCTTTAGAACTTCTTGAATTTCTGGATCCTCGACGCACCTTAGATATGGACCTGCAAGAGATCTTTTATATAAGATATTATTTAATATTGTAAACTGGGATACCTTGACTTTGAAAGCTCTAGGATTTTCTCCAGTAGTAATCTCTATCCAGGATCCTGAACTTGACTGTGCACCATCACTAGGTACAATTGTAGAATCCTCCACTATCTCCATGGCTGTGTGATCCTCAATAGCAGGAGCTAAGATGTGGATAATAGGAATCTTAACATCCTCTGGAATCTTCAATGATGATCCAAGGTTGGCTAAAGCATCAGCTTCTGAATTTTCTTCTCTGGGTACCTGTGTCAAACTAAAAGAAGCAAAAGAGTCTGCCAATTTCTTGACTATCTCAAGATATTTAACTAGTCTTTCACCTTTAACAGCATAAGAACCATTGTAGTGGTTAGTAATTAGCAAAGAATCTACATGTACCTCAAGATAACTGATCCTCATGTGCTTGGCAATTTGCAAACCAACTATTAAGGCCTCATACTCAGCCTCATTATTAGTAGTTTGAAACTCACAAGCAATTGCGTGGGGTATAATGTCCCCCTGTGGCGATTTTAGTAGTATGCCTAGTCCAGTTCCTTTGACATTTGAAGCCCCATATGTGAAGAGTATCAAAGGATCCTTAGTCTCTTCAAGTTGTTGAACTTCCAATTCAGCTTCCCTTTGTAGATCACTACTGAAATCAGCCACAAAGTCAGCCAAGGCTTGAGATTTAATGGCAGTTCTTGGTTCATATTTAATATCGTATGCACTAAGCTTGACTGCCCACTTTGCCATCCTTCCTGACATTGCAGGTTTCCTAAGAACATTCTTGATTGGAAAATTAGTCTTTACACTAATAGGATGTGTTTCAAAGTAATGACGTAATTTAGTAGATGCCATGATTAATGCAAGAATAAGTTTCTCTAAGTGAGAATACCTGGACTCAGCATCAAGTAGACTTTTACTTACATAGTATACAGGATGTTGAGTACCTTCATGATCCTTAAGAAGGACTGCACTTACTTGTTTTGGTAAAAAATCAGGCTAAGATAATGTAACCAAATCTTTGTTGTGAGGAATGATGCTTGAATCAACGAGCAATGTGAAGGTTAACTTAGAAATGTAATGAACAAATGACACAAGGATTTATACGAGGAAAAATCCCTTGATCAAGAGTTGATCTCCGGCATAAAAAACCTCGGGTGATGGAAACTACCGATCACCAACTAAGATTAATCAAAAGAAGTTTACAACTCGGGATGATAACAAGCTTGTTACAAGGATCACTAGTGTGCAATGTGCAAAAATGTATGAAATCGCCAAGTAGTGTTTGAGAGCTGATTGAGAGTTGTTACGAGAGTGTGTGTATTTGCTAAAATTAGCCAAGTGTTCTAACTCAAGCTTGTTATCCCCTATTTAAAATTAGAAATAACCACCCTAACTAACTGTCCGCTAATTGTGCAAGTCTTCCACGATCTCCATAACGTTCACAAGAACCAAGCACGTGCGGAATATTGAGGGAATATGCTCCAGGAATTTCGGTAAGACTTGGTCCATGCCTTTGCTCCTGCAAAACAAGCTTACGTACAATGAAGACAATTATTAGTATAAGGATAACAATAAGGATCCTGAATACTGATCCTGCAACACCTACTGAGGATCCTTAATTCAAACAGAATTGAGGATCCATGATCCTGGCAGCACTTGAGGATCCGTGATCCTTAGGATTAAAAAATCCTCCTCTAACAATTGCCCCCAAAATATAAGGAGTAAAGTGTAAATTAGCGAGTTATATTTTCTTGATCTTATCTGCAACAAACTAACGGATATATAGTCGTTACAATCTGACTAGCTGTTGCAATCATACGTCATTGAAGCGACATCCCTGCAGAATCATCATTATAAATTCAAGTTAGAGATAAGGATCAATGTGCATTTAAATTCGAGCGAGACTCCCTTTAAATCCTCATTCGAAGATTAATCAGGTATCTCTTTCTTCTCCCTTTCTCTTCATCTTCTTAATATGTTCTTCTCCGAAACCTTTGAATCACGATGAAGTTACGATCATCCCCCGCCAAGGATCACCAAAAGGATAGTCCTTTGAAAAGTCAAGGGATTATCAAAGATTCTCCAAAGGAACGTTGCTGTTTTACTGATCCTTATATCGACAGGATTCGTCATTGTTTTCCGGCAGACTCTGTCTTTAAACCTTTTGACCCTACCGCCTTGAGTGACTTCGTTTCTGCAACATGGGTTGCTTTTCCTGCTACCCCATTTCTGATAGGATACTCCTATCCTTTCCCTGCTTTTACCCAGTCTTTCTTCTCCCTTTCCGGCATATCCTATATCCAGGCTATGCCAATGATGTGGAGGGTCTTATATACCCTTGAGAGAATCATTGAGCAGGAGGATATAGAGCTGGGAATGTCTGAACTTGCTGAACTGTACAACCTCATGAGCCATGGTTCACATCGCTTTCTATTCAAACACAAACCCAGTGAACCTCATCCAATCCTGAAAACCACCAAGAATGACACCAACTGGAAGAGACGTTTCTTCTTCGTTAGGAGGGATTCTATCCTGGATGGGAAGGATCTCCCCTTAAAATGGAGCACCCATGGTAGGATAGAGGATCCTTATAGAAGGATCATAGGATAACCCTGTTTCCATTGAGAATCACTAACATCTTTTGTATCCTTTGTGCAGCTATCTCTGTTTCTCACATCATTTCAACACCTGCAACCAAAGAGAGGATCACCGCTTTCCGGAATCTTGATCCTGCAGTAAGGTCATTTCAAGCAAACACCAAGGATTCTCAAGAAGTATCCTCAGGCTCCGTTACAATGTCAAGTAAGTATCCAAGTTTGTATATGATTAAATATTGAAATGCAAATAAAACAAGAATACTTATCTGTTGTTTTGGATTGACAGGTGCTGGAAAATCCTCAAGATCAGCCTCCCGCTTTAGTGTCAGTGATCTCAGCACTGTGGCTCCCAGGTCTGGGAAGAAGAAAACTGCTGCTAGCCCAAGTACTGCAGTCCCCAAGCCTATCACCTCCAAGGGGGGAAAGAAGAGAAAGGCCTCTGAAGCTGACAATCTTGAAGGCTTGCCTCTTATCCGCCACCAGTTCCAAGAATACTTTGCTGATGTAAGGATCACTGATTCTGCTTGATTATCCTGCCCACTCGAGGATCACGGATCCTGAATTTTACCTTGTCTTTTTTGCAGAAATTTGCTGAGGTCGAAATGCTGTTTGATGCATATGTTGAGGAGGCGGAGCAGAAGCATGTGGAATTCCGGAAGATCTTCTTGGCCAAGGATTAAACCATCTCTAGCCTTGAAAAGGATCTTGCTCTGGCAAAGCAGCAGGTGGTCATGGCCCAGATAAATGCTGATCATGAAAGGCACGACCTGCTGGAGGATGCTAAAGTCTCTGCTGCCATCACCATGTATAAGATCAAGCTGCAAATGGCTCAGGAGGCTGAGGATCCTGACTTCGACAGGACCGCTTGGGACAAGGAGGGCTGGAAGGCGAAGCTGGCTGAGCTAGACGATGAGGAGGATGCTACAGAGGTCTTGGCGATTGAGGCAAGTGGCAGCGGGAAGGATCAAGCTGGTGGTGATGATGTTGGTGGTGATGCAGTCAAGGTGTGAGCTGCAGAAATGGGCGATGATGGATATTTCTAGACGGGGCCGGAGCCCATTTTTTTTAGGATTTGAAAGTTTTTTGGTTGTGATGTTTTGAAACAATTTTGGGTTGTACTTTGAACAATAGTTTTTAGGATTGTGGATCATGGATCCTTAGACAATAGGTAGGATAATAGGTGGTGGAGGGATCCTCTGTTTGGGGGATGAAGCCACTTGTTATCCTGCCATCTTTTATTTCCTACACTTTTAAGACATGTTAACAATGGACACCCTTTGCCAACCCAAGTGGACGGGCCACGGTTTGCTGGTAGAAGCTTGGGTTGGCAATTTTGACAACCTTAAAAGGGTTTAACTTTTGTGAATAAATAAAACTTTAACTTTTTGGCTATTTCCCGTGTTGTTATCCTTATGAATTCTTTATTTTTCAAATGTTGTCATATACTTTGTTTGAATTTATCAAGTGTTTTGGTCAAAATTACCAAAGCAATTTAGTGATCAAATTAGTTAAGTGAGGTAGTGTGCTAAAAAGCGTGTTGAAAATATCCTTGTTATGTTGTTTGTAAAAATAGGTTTCAGGATACGGCCAGGATATTGAGCTGTATCTGCGATCAAACTATGAGCAAAAAGTAAAGAAAATGACACGAGATGTACGAGGAAAGCCCTTGATCAATCTAGATCGCCGGCATAAAACCTCGGGAGCTGACAATCGCAGCTGCCTAGTTCTTCTTATTACTTCAAACGTCAGGATATAGTGCAGGATATTGACCAGATCGCTAAGTGTTACAATGCTTTGTGTGAAAGTATAAACTGCGAGAGAACAAGTTTGAGAGTGTAGTGAGTGTAGCTGTGATGTCCTATTCGATCTGATATACCCACCTATTTATAGTAACGAAATACAAACAAAAATTCCTACAAATATGGGATGCTCCGAATATTCCATTGTGAACGTTGTAGACCGAGTAATACGGCCTCAACGTCTTCATTTGAACAACTTGGACCGAGTCTCCCGGAGAAAGGGTCTTCGTGAACGTTGCTTCATCTGGACGCGTACTCCTGCACACAATCCGTTAGTAATCCTGAGGATACCATTCAGGATGTTACCAATATCCTGAATGAGCATCCCGGACATAAGCAGATATCACACAATTAAGATATAACTCAAGATATTTCCCAGGATATGGGCTCAGAATTTCACCCATAACAATTGTCCCCAAAAAATGTTACCGTTTAGTATCCTGGCACTAACGGTTATATTTTTTCCGGAGACCGAGGCAATTTAAGAGATTAGACTCATGATATGACTGTTTGCAACTACTCAGCCTATATTTACTCATCACCACCCTATAACTTCTCATTCTTATCCCATTTATCCTTGACCGAAGTGAAAAAAGGTAAAAAGCTTTCTCTCTCTTTTCCATCTTCTTCTCTCTTTTCCATCTTCTTCTATCTTTCGGTTCAGCATTCCGACGATAATATGACAAGGCAAACAAGATTGAGTTCCGGAGACTCTGCCCCCACATTCATACAACAGAATCTTCTCCAGGATCCGGAAAAAGAAATATGTACCTTTGACAGCGCCCATTTGTCAGCCATGAAATCCTCTGGTATCTTCCCGGAAGGGACAGTATTCCGGCCGTTTGACCGGGAAATCCGGTCGGACATGGTTTCCGACGAATGGTTGTGCTTTAGTGCCTTTCCCTTCACCTTAGGGTCACGGTTCCCCTTTCCAGAGTTTATCACTGAATTTTTCAACATCACAAAAATCTCTTTTAGCCAAACAATGCCAATGCTTTGGCGTGTTTTGTCCGTTCTTGATCAGATCAAGAAAAATCATATTCCCGAGCTTTCTGTTCATGACCTCCCCCTAGCTTACCGGCTTAGATGCCACGGATCCTGTAGATTTCTGTTTTACTCCTCCTCCGGCGAGCCGTTGATACTTCGTGCCACCAGGAACGAGGAGAAATGGCAATCCAAGTTTTTCTTTGTAAAAAGAGACTCAATCCCTGGTGGAACGGAATATCCAGTGAAATGGTTGAAAAAGGGTAGGACTTAGGGTTTAAGGATGATCCTGCCTCTTATCCTGTTCCATATCTTGAATTGACCAATTTTCTGTTTATTGTTTTGTATACAGCTGATTTTAGGAAGCTTGCACCTCCCCTTGCTGATTCACAAAAAAGGATTGATGCTATCAGACTCCTTCCAGAGGCTGAAAGAAGTTTTAACCCATCTCCACCATCTCCAAGCCCTCTTTCCAGTGCAAACATGTCTGGTAAGGATCCTGCACATTATCCTGCATACATGTTTTTATTTGGCATATTTAGGAAGAAATTCAACTCCCTGTATGCAGACTCCAGCAAAGTCCCAATCCTCCTCGATCTTGATGAGCTTGACAGTTATCCTACTCCAGTCATGGTCAAGAAAGAGACCCCTGCTGCCACCAGCTCCAAGCCACTCCCAGCTCCCAAAGCTAATCCAAGGACTCATGCTTCTACCTCAAAGAAGAGGAAGAACTCTGAAGTTAGTGCTCCAGGCTCTGAAGGATTTTCTTATGATGAGCTCAGCTTCACTGATTCCTTGGAACCGATGACATCCTTCCTTAATAAGGTAATATCCTGACCCTACATCCTGCACATATATCCTGATAAAATATCCTGACAGGATATCCATGTTAGCAAATATTGATTTATACCTGACTTGCTTACTTACAGGGCCTCCAGCATCTGCTCCACCTGTACAACGATGCCTGTGGTACTGCTGCACTCTATGAAGCCAGGATTAAACAGCTTGAAACCACTGTCTCCGACCAAGGTGCCATAGCTGAAGTGAAGACTCGGCATTATGAGGACAAGCTGAAGAAAGTGATCCAGGATGCTGAGATCAAGTTGGCCACTGTCCAAATGGAACATGAACAGGCCATGGTTTCTTTCCGGGAAGGAATCAAAGCTTCTGCCATCGTCTCCCTGCTACAAGCTCGTATAAAGATGGCCTATGAGGCCAAGGGAACAGGCCTTGAGTGCCTATCCTGGCCGGTTGAATCCTGGGTGGCAAAGCTGAAGGAGCTTGGAGGCAAGGCTGTGCCCCTTCCTGCTGAAGCTGGTGAATCCTCAAAGTCGGCAGAGGTGGCAGACAAGGCTGGAGACAAGAAGGATGCTGGAGCGGATGCTGGAATGGATGCTGGTGAGGATGCTGCTCAGGATGCCGAAGCTGAGAAAGCAGAGAAGGTTAGAGAAGATGCCGCTGTGTGAGGGCATTCAGGTGGGCAATGATGGATATACGTGCCAAGGCCGGAGCCCACCTTTTTTAAATTCGATCGTTGGTCTGTAACCCTAAAACAATTTACTTTTTCTGCACTTTACTTTCCTGCATCTAGACAATATGATGGCCAAAGGTGGGGGAATCCTGAGTTTCAGGTCGAAACCCTTGGTCATCAACGTTAGTATGTTTTGCTTTTTGAACAATATAACAGTTGGAGGCGGATGGGTCTCAGTTTGGGACAAAACCTTCAACTGTTAGGTAAATATGGTAAGGAACTAATTGTGCTCTTGGTGGATGGTCCTTGGTTTGAGGTGAAACCAAGAGCACAACTTTTGGTATGTTAATAACATAACCCTTTATTGGCTTTATTTCTGTTGTTATATTTTCACTACGTGAATTTTACTTGTAAAAATACTTTTGTTTGAACATTCTTCGAAACACATTGTAAACGTATCCTGAGAGATATCCTGATCAGGATACTGACATACAATCTGTAAATTATTCAAATAAAAAGGAGAGATCATACCAGGAATTTCCTTAGGAATCACTTCCACTTTTCCACCATAGGAATGTCCCCAGTGCACACTTACAAACTTGGACCCATCCTTTAACTTGTATGATATGTGTCCCCTGTGTTTAACATAGGAATTTAGATACATTCATACTTTAGCTTTACTAAATAGATCCTGAATATCCAGGGGTAAACCCTCGACATCCTGGGCATTAACCCTTAATATGCTGGGGATAGACCCTTAATATGCTGGGGATAAACCCTGATTTTCATGCGCTACAGGCGAGAGTGTATAAACTCCAAGTCTTAGAAAGGTGAAAACCTTTAAACCTTAGAGGGTATGAAAATACCCTTCCGTGAGAGAGGGTGATCAATCCTCATATACCTTTAGAATCCAGGATATAGCCAATAGTAACGAAATTATCAGCCACTTTTACATGAACTGGTCCCGTTAACTTGAACTATCCCCAGATGACTTGCGCTCCAGGCGGGGTGTTCAAACCCAACTCGAAAGAAAGGTGAATACCTTTAAACCTTTGAAGGGATCAGGATCCCTTAAACGTGAGAGAGGGGGCCAATCCTCTAATCTTTCGAAATATCCTGATCGTATATCCTGGAGCTATATCCTGACACATATTCTGCAAAACAACCTTAAACTAAGGTGGGTGTTAGCTTGGCTAACACCCCTCCGATGCCTAAGTCAGTATTGGGTTCAAGATAATAAACGAATTCAAACATATTTAAAAGATATAGAACACATACCATTCTGGGATAGAAATTAAATTTTATTCTTACTTGAAATAGAGCTTTAGGTGTATGGCATTCCAGGATCTTGGTAGCATATCCCCTTCCATACTCCTGAGCCGGTACGCTCCTTTTCCTGATTCTGATTCAACCTCATATGGTCCTTCCCACTTTGGAGCCAGCTTTCCATTGGCAGGATTAGTTGTATTTTGAAAAGCCTTTCTTAACACCCAATCTCCAACTTTGAACCTTCTAGTCCTTATATTCTTGTTGTATGCTCTGGATATTCTTTGTTGATATGCTGCCATCCTTAGTCTTGCTGCATCTCTTGTCTCGTCTATGGTGTCCAAATCCTGGCACAAAGCTTCAGGATTCTGCTCAGGATCCTGCAGGATAGATCTCGCAGTAGGTATCACCATCTCCATTGGGATCACTGCTTCTGCTCCGAATACCAAGCAGAATGGTGTCTGGCCAGTTGCATTCTTTACCGTTGTTCTATCAGCCCACAAAACAAAGGGTAGTTCTTCTGCCCATCCTCCTTTCTTGGCTCCTAATCTCTTCTTCACGTTGTTAACAATTATCTTATTTGAGGATTCAGCTTGTCCATTTGCTTGAGGATGTACCGGGGTGGACGTGATCATCTTGATTCCCCAACTCTTGCAAAAGTCGGTAGTTCTTTTGCTTATAAACTGAGAACCATTGTCACAGATTATTTCGGCTGCTACTCCGAATCGGGTCAGGATATTCCTCTTTATGAAGGATACTACTTCTTGGTCTCTGACTTGAACAAATGCTTCAGCCTCCACCCACTTAGAGAAATAATCAGTCATTGCCAGCATAAAAACTTTTCCTCCTGGAGCTTTTGGTAATTTCCCTACTATGTCCATCCCCCATTTCATGAATGGCCAAGGGGATACTATAGGATATAGTGGTTCAGCTGGTTGGTGCAGTATGTTACTGTGCCTTTGACATGCATCACATCTTCGAGCATATTCTGTAGCATCTTTCCTCATTGTTGGCCAATAGTATCCTGTTCTCAACACCTTTGAGAATAATGACCTGCCGCCAGTATGGTTACCACAATCCCCATCATGTATATCCTGAAGTACTTCTTTAGTTTCGGGATCCTCCAAGCACCTTAGGTATGGTCCTGCAAGAGATTTCTTATACAAGATATTATTTATAATGGTGAATTGTGATACCTTCATCCTAAATGCCTTAGGATTTTCGTCTCTAGGGATGTGTCCTTCTTTGAGATATCTTACGATTGGAGCCGTCCAGGATTTAGGATCCTCCTCAGGATATTCAGCAACAGGATCCTGAATATTCACTACTTCTTTATCCTGAGGATTCGTTGCAGGATATAAGATACGCAATATTGGTATTTGGGTTCCTTCTGGTATCCTGACCGATGATCCCAGGTTTGCTAGGGCATCTGCTTCAGCATTATCTTCCCTTGGTACCTGTTCAAGTGTAAAAACATCGAAATATCCTGCTAATTTTTTGAGAATATCGAGGTATTCGATTAACTTCTCACCTTTAACTGCATAGGATCCATTGAAATGATTAGTAATTAACAAGGAGTCAACATATACTTGCAAATTCTTAATACTCATACTCTTAGCTAGTTCTAATCCTGCAATCAAAGCCTCATATTCTGCTTCATTATTGTTTTGGTCAAAAATCAAGCAATGACAATGTAACCAAACTTTCTGTTGTGAGGTATGATGCTAGAATTGATGAACAACAATAAGGATCACTATAAAGTATAATGAACAAATGACACGAAGATTTATACGGGGAAAAAGCCCTTGATCAAGAGTAGATCTCCGGCACAAAAAACCCCGGGTGATGGAAACTACCGATCACCAACTCAAATTAAACAAACAATCTGTTACAACTTCGGATGATAGCGAGCTAAGTACAAGGATCACTATAGTGTAACGTGTTGAAATGTATGAAAAATGCTAAGTGTTTTGTCGAGAGCCAGTGAGAGCGGTTGTATGAGTGTGTGTAGCCAAAAATAGCTAAGTGTCTCTAATATAGCTCGCTACCCCTTTACAAATAGAAAATATCAAGCCTAACTAACATTCCGCAAATGGTGCAAGTCTTCCACGACTCCACAACGTCCATTTCTGGCCAAGCACGTGCGGAATAGACTAAGAATATTCTCCAGGAATGTCGCCAAGACTAAGTCCAAGTTGATATTCCTGCAAAACATTCACGAATTCAAAGTAGACAATCGTTAGTACTGGGATCCTTATAGTGATCCATGATCCTGATCCTGCAACACTTCTGAGGATCACTACTTCAGACAGAATTGAGGATCACTAAATCCAACAGCAAATAAGGATCACTGGTCATTTAGAAATCCACCCCTAACAATTGCCCCCAAAATATAAGGAGTAAATATGTAAATAAATGAGTTATATTTTGTCGATCTTATCCGTATTTAACCAACGGATAACTAGCCGTTATAAGCGGACTAGCCGTTACGATCATGACGTCAGTGAGATGACTACCCTGCAGAATCATCATTATAAATAAGAGTTAGAGATAGGGATCATTTCACATTTAAGTTCAAGAGAACACCCTTTAAATTCTGCTTCGACGATCAAACAGGTAATTCTTTTCCTTTCTCCTTTCTCATATTCTGCTCTTCTTTCTTTACCATCATCTTGTTCAAAAATGATGCTCCGAAGCTCACCGGGCAAGGATCACAAGAAGAACAGCCTCTTAAAAAGTCAAGGGATCATCAAAGATTCCACAAAAGAACGTTGTTGTTTCACCGATGCACAAATTGATAGAATCCGCCACTGTTTTCCAGCAAATACTGTTATCAGATCCTTTGATCCCACTGCTCTTAGTGACAACATCTCTGAAACTTGGGTAGCTTTCCCAGTTACACCTTTCACCATAGGATACACCTATCCTTTTCCGGACTTTACTCAATCCTTTTTCTCCCTTACCGGCATCTGCTACATCCAAGCTATGCCGATGATCTGGAGGGTCCTATATACCCTTGAAAGGATCATCGAGCAGGAAAGAATTGACCTAGGAATGTCGGAGTTGGCTGAGATGTATGATCTCACAACGTTTGGATCCCACCGATATTTGTTCAAACGTAAACCCGGAGAAGAACATCCCATCTTTAAGGCTACTAAAAACGACACCAACTGGAAACGGCGGTTCTTCTTCGTCAGAAGGGATTCTATCCCGGATGGAAAGGATTTGCCGAAGAAATGGAGCACTGATGGTAGGATTTTAGGATCCTTAGAAGGATCACTAAGTAAGCTTATTCTGATAATGCTTACTAATATGCTTTTGTTTCTTTTTGTACAGCTATCACATTTTCGCATATCATTCCTTCAGCTGCCACCAAGGGGAGACTTGCTACCTTTAGAATGCTTGATCCTGAAACAAGATCATTCAAGACAATCACCCAGGATTCACAAGAGGTATCCTCAGGCTCTGTCACCATGTCAAGTAAGTATCCTGTTCGTTTTATATTCAAATGTTTGAATAAATAGTTATATATGAATAGAATTAGGACACTTATCTGTTTTGGGTGTGTAGGCGCTGGAAAATCATCAAGATCCGCTTCCAAATTTAGTGTCACTGAGCTAGACACCGTCCGATCCTCCAAGAAGAAGCTTCCTGCCAGCCCAACTGCTTCGATCCCCAAAGCACCCGCTAAAGGAAGGGGTGGCAAGAAAAGAAAAGCCTCCGAAGCTGAGGATCTGCAAGGTCTGCCCCTGATCCGCCACCAGTTCCTTGAATACTTCAATGAGGTAAGGATCCTTATCCCTGGTTTAGGTATCCAGCTTATTTGAGGATCACTTGTTCCTAAACTGTTCTTTATCTTCTTTGCAGAAATTTGCTGAGATTGAAGACTATGTTGGGCATGTCGAGGAGCAGGACAAGAAGATTGCTGACCTCCAACAAGTCGCATTGCTTAAGGATCTCAAGATTGCTGACCTCCAAAAGGATCTCAAAGATGCCAAAGCTCAAACAGCCACAATCCTGATTAATTTTGATTATGAGAGGAGCGAAATCACAGAGGATGCCAAGGTCTCCGCTGCCATAGCCATGTACAAGACCAAGCTACAAATGGCTCAAGAAGCTCAGGATCCTGCCTTTGACAGGAGCAACTGGGATGTGGAAGGCTGGAAGGCAAGGCTGGCTGAACTGGATGACGAGGAGGAGGCTGAGGAGGTTCTGGCAATTGAGGCTAGTGGTAGTGGCAAGGATCATGGTGGTGAAGCTAGTGGAGCTGGAGATGGTGATGCAGCGAAGGCATAGGCTGCAACAATGGGCGATGATGGACATTTCTAGACGTAGCCGGAGCCCATTTTTTTAGTTTGGTTATGGTTTTTTTGTTTTGATGATGTTTTGGTAAACAATGGTTGGTCTGTATTTGAACAATAGTAATTAGGGTTGAGGATCATGGATGATCCTTTGAACAATAGGTAGGATTACAAATGGTGGAGGGATCCTCTGTTTGGGGGATGAAGCCATTGTGATCCTACCGTCTTTAATTTCCTGCACTTGTTAGACCTACAAACAATGGACACCCTTTGCCAACCCATGTGGACGGGCCACGTTTTGCTGGTAGAAACGTGGGTTGGCAATTTTGACAACCTTAAAAGGGTTTAAGCTTTTGTGAATAAAATGACTTTAACTTTTTGGCTATATCCTGTGTTGATATCCTTATTGTTATTTTATTTTTCAATCTATTGTGATGTTCATGTCGTTTAAACTTATCAAGTAAGGAAAAAATTTAAAAAATATCCCTTAAGAGTTAAGGATATGACCAAGGATCACATTAAAAAATAATTTCAGGATCATCATTTCAGTTGTCAAAGGATAAGTGTCACTTAAATACATAATGAATAAAATCAAAACAGTTTAGGATCATACCTGAGAACCCAAGTTAGGATCCTATTCTTCAACACTTAAAATTAAGATAACCCAAGATACAAACCTTAGTTGAAAGTAAGGGTCAAGAATCTTTGGCCAATTATCTTCACAAACCTGAAATAAGATATTACTTGGAACTGAGCCATCATAAGATGAATGTTAGTGACTGGGGACAAGCCCAACAATTCTGGGGACAAGCCCAATATACTGGGGACAAGCCCAAAGGATAACTGGGGACAAACCCAAAGGATAACAGGGGACAAGCCCAAAGGATAACTGGGGACAAGCCCAAAGGATCGTATGTAAACTGGAGTATGGCCCTTACTGGCGACTATCCATACTTAGTGACATGAAAATGCCAAAACCTTAGCTAACGTGAAAACGTTAGAAACCTTAGGAACGGATGTATGGTACGTCTACCATTATACATAGGATCCTGAATATAGCCAGTACAATGAAATTGTCAGCCCCTAAAGCGGGTACTGGTCCCATTTCCATGAACTATACCAGGATCATCGTGCGCTACTGGCGAAACTGGGGACAGGCCCAGACTGGGGACTAGCCCAAACAACTGGATACTTCTGTGGATACTCAATGCTCAGTTAAAGATACCTGAACCTTCAAAACTCAGAAATCAAGTAAAAGGAGGATAAAGGACGCAGAATCCTTATCCTTGTAAGAATAAAAAGAATGAAATAGTTTAAGATTGGAATGTTACCAGAAAGAGGATCATCTATCAGCGGGGATCCTTCAAGGATACTTGTCTGGTAAGGATCATGGATCATGATCACATGAAATATTTCTTCAAATGGACAGCATTCCAAGCTCTAGGTAGCAAATCACCCTCCATTGTTAGCAATCGATATGCCCCCTTTCCTGCTTCAGCTTCAATCAAATAGGGTCCTTCCCACTTTGGTGCTAGCTTTCCATCAGCAGGATTGGTGGTGTTTTGAAATGCTTTCCTTAATACCATATCCCCAACTTGGAATTTCCTGAGCCTGACATTTTTGTTGTAAGCTCCAGCCATCCTTTGTTGATAACTGGCCATCCTTATCCTTGCTAAATCCCTGATTTCTTCTATAGTATCCAAGTCTTGAATCAAGTTTTCAGCATTTTCTTCACGATCACGAACGCTTGTTCTTGCAGTTGGAACCACCATCTCTGTAGGGATCACTGACTCTGCCCCAAATACCAAAGAAAATGGAGTTTGGCCTGTAGCATTCTTGGGAGTTGTTCTATCAGCCCACAGCACATAAGGTAGTTCTTCTGCCCATTTTCCTTTCTTGGATCCAAGCTTCTTCTTCAAATTGTTGATGATGATCTTGTTGGATGATTCTGCCTGACCATTAGCTTGTGGATGGACTGGTGTTGATGTTATCATCTTAATTCCCCAACTGTCACAAAAGTTAGTGGTTCTATTCCCAATAAATTGGGATCCATTATCACAAATAATTTCAGAAGGGATGCCAAATCTAGTAATAATATTCCTCTTAATAAAGGATATAACTTCCTTTTCTCTGACTTGAGCAAAGGCTTCAGCCTCTATCCACTTAGAGAAGTAATCAGTCATAGCAAGCATGAATACTTTTCCACCTGGTGCCTTAGGAAGCTTTCCAACTATATCCATTCCCCATCTCATGAATGGCCAAGAAGAAGATATAGGATGCAAGAGCTCTGCTGGTTGGTGAAGGATATTACTATGCCTCTGACAAGGATCACACTTCTTGGCATATTCCACAACGTCCTTCTTCATAGTGGGCCAATAGTATCCTGTTCTCAGGATCCTTGAGAATAATGCCCTACCCCCAGTGTGGTTTCCATAATCTCCTTCATGGAAATCCTTTAGGACTTCTTGAATTTCAGGATCCTCAATGCATCTCAAATATGGTCCTGCAAGAGATCGTTTATACAACATATTATTTAATATTGTAAATTGAGATACCTTAATTTTAAAAGCCCTTGGGTTTTCTCCTGTAGGGATTTCTCCATGTTGTATGTATCTCATGATTGGAAGTATCCATGATCCTGAATGAGATAGGGTATCATCACTAGGGATGATTGCAGAATCTTCTCCTATCTCCATAGTTACATGATCCTTGATAGCAGGGGCCAGGATATGGATAATAGGGATCTCAATATCCTCAGGAATCTTCAAAGATGATCCTAGATTGGCTAATGCATCAGCTTCTGCATTCTCTTCCCTTGGTACCTGTGTCAAACTAAAGGATACAAAAGAGAGTGCCAATTCTTTGACTATCTCCAAATATTTAATTAGCTTTTCACCTTTAACAGCATAGGATCCATTAAAGTGATTAGTAATTAATAAAGAATCTACATGTACCTCAAGATACCTGATACTCATATGCTTTGCAATTTGCAAACCAGCTATCAAGGCTTCATATTCAGCCTCATTGTTGGTAGTTTGAAATTCACAAGCTATGGAGTGGGGTATTATGTCCCCCTGTGGCGATTTTAGTAGTATTCCAAGCCCTGTTCCATTCACATTGGAGGATCCATCAGTAAACAGTATCCAAGGATCCTTGGTTTCTTCAAGCTGTTGGACTTCTAGTTCGGCTTCCTTTTGCAAATCACTACTGAAATCTGCCACAAAGTCAGCTAATGCTTGGGATTTAATGGCTGTCCTAGGCTCATATCTTATATCATATGCACTCAACTTCACTGCCCACTTAGCCATCCTTCCTGACATTTCAGGTTTCCTGAGAACATTCTTAATTGGGAAATTAGTTTTAACAATAATGGCATGAGTCTCAAAATAATGTCTTAATTTAGTAGATGCCATAACTAATGAAAGGATAAGTTTTTCTAAATGTGAATACCTGGATTCAGCATCAAGTAAGCTCTTACTTACATAATAAACAGGATGTTGTGTACCTTGGTGATCCTTAACAAGGACCGCACTTACTGCTTTTGAGGATACCGCCAAATATAAGGATAACACATCTCCCTTTTCTGGTTTCATTAAGGCTGGGGCAGAGGATAGGTAATCTTTAAGAGCTTTAAGGGCACTTTCATGCTTCTCAGTCCATTCAAATTTCTTGTTTTTCCTCAGGATGTCATAGAACTCCTTGCACTTTTCTGAGGATTTGGATATGAATCTGTTCAAGGCTGCGATCCTGCCAGTCAACCTTTGCACATCCTTAGCATTGGCAGGAGATTTGATATTCACGATAGCCTTAATTTGCTCTGGACTTGCTTCAATGCCCCTCTTTGTTACCATATATCCTAAGAATTTACCTGCCTTTACACCAAAATGACACTTAGAAGGATTTAGTTTCATATTAAATTTATCAAGGATATTGAATGCTTCCTCCAAGTCTTTAAGGTGATCCTCAGCTCTTTTGGACTTAACCACCATGTCATCAATATAGACTTCCATAGTGTATCCAATTTGTTCTTTGAACATCATATTGACAAGTCTTTGGTAAGTAGCACCTGCATTCCTTAATCCAAATGGCATAGCAATATAACAGTATATACCAGTCGGGGTCTTAAAGGCTGTATCCTCTTGATCGGATGGTTCCATCTGAATTTGTTGAAATCCAGATGAAGCATCCATAAAAGTTAACAACTCATGACCCGCGGTAGCATCCACCATGGAGTCAATGTGGGTTAATGGGAAAGGATCCTTGGGACATGCCTTGTTTAAATCTGTAAAATCGACACATACCCTCCACTTTCCATTTTTCTTTTGAACAACAACCACATTGGCTAACCATCTTGGATACTTAACCTCTCTAATCATACCTGCTCGAAGTAGCTTATCTACCTCTTCCTGGATAATAGCATTTCTTTCAGGTGCAAACTTCCTCCTCTTTTGATGAATTGGCTTGAATGACCTGTCAATGCCAAGTTTGTGAGTAATTATATCCTTAGATATACCTGTCATGTCTTCATGTTTCCAGGCAAAGGTGGTCTTCCTTCTTTTGAGAAAGGATACTAGCTCTTGTTCAATATCGCTAAGGATCCCTGACCCTATGAAGATCTTGGATTCAAGATCATCAGGATCCATGAGGATTTCTTTCAAATCCTGTTCTCTTGCCTCCAAGACGTCTCTTGAAGGATACTTTAATTGCTATTGCTCCCTTGGTCTTGAGGCCGGTTTCATTGATGAGGTATAGCAATTCTTAGCCTCCTGTTGATCACTCTCAATTTTCACCACTCCCCATGGACTTGGAAGCTTTACACACTGATGATAGGTGGATGGAACTGCCTTCATATCATGTATCCATGGCCTGCCAAGGATAACGTTACAACACGATAAGCAATCAATAACACAAAACTTTTGATAAGAATGCAATCCTTCAATATAGATTGGGAGTTTGATGTCCCCCAATGTATTCTTTGTTTCTCCACTGAATCCCACAAGTACTGAGGATCTTGGGATAATATCGGACTCTGGGATATTCATTTTCTTGAGAACATCCAGCTGAATGATGTTCACAGAGCTTCCTCCATCTATAAGGATCCTGCGAACAAAGTGGTTAGAAATAAACAATGTAATTACGAGACCGTCATGGTGAGGATCCTGGATGTCAACACGATCATCCTCATCAAAAGTAATGACTTTATCCTGGGTGACAACGGAGGTCCTGACGGGTCTGTCTCCATTATCCATCTTGGTTTCCTTAGCGTGTCTTTTTGCTGCTGAGAAGGATGTACCACAGATGTCTAATCCACCGGATATGAAATTTATGACTTGTGCATCTGCCGGAGGAGCATGAGCCCTTTCCGGGATCCTTTCAGGATCCTGGGTTCTTGACTTCTTTCGTCCCAAGAGTTCCTTTAAATGCCCCTTGCTCAACAAATAACCAATTTCCTTTCTGAGTGCAATACATTCTTCAGTGAGATGCCCAAAATCCTCATGATATGCACACCACTTGGATTTATCCTTTGTAGCAGCTGTTTTATCACTTTTCCTTGGCCACCTAGCTTTCTCACCTAGATTCTGCATCGCAAGGATTAGTTCATTGTTATCAACAGAGAAACAATATTCAGAAATAGGAGGATAATTCTCATCATCCTCTTCTTGTTCCACTGCGTGCACATTCTGGTTATCAGATCTGTTATAGGACTTGGATTTGTTGTTCCTGAAGTAGGATCCTTGCTTATCCTGTTTTGAGGATCCTGTCAATCTGTCCTGGATCCTTTTGTCATCCTCTAGGCGGATGAACCTAAGGGCCCTAGTCCTTACTTCATCAAGATTCCTGCAAGGTGTCATAACAAGATCATCATAGAATAATGAATCCCTAAGCAATCCCATTTTAAAGGCTTCAACAGCCGTAGCTATATCCAAATTGGGAATATCTAAGGATTCTTTACTAAACTTAGTGATATAATCTCTAAGTGATTCATTTTGACCTTGTGTTACCCTATATAGATCACTAGTTATAAAGTTTGTGCTACATGCTCTTCTGGGTCCGTTGAACCATCATATAGCTTCATTGATGGTATCTGGAATCTTTTGGGTATCTCAGCATCACACAAAGGTGCTGCAAAACGAGATATCCTATGGCTACCATCCGCGATCTCAGGAATGGGTTTAACCACTCCTGGTACACTGGATATCATATCCTTAAGCTTCTGCAGTTCCCTAGCCATGGCCTGATTGATACCTGTATCCTGCATAAAGCCATGGTTAGTGTTATATAAATTATTAAAAGTGTTACCTCCCACAGGATTCGAGTTTGGAATTGCGGATGTGAATCCATCTTGTCGAGACTCTGGCATGATTGAAGGACCAGAGGAGGTAATGGTCTGCATTGGTATGAAGTCTCCTTGATGGACGTCTGAGTTCTGAGGTTGCATATTTCTCGAGGATCCTTGATTTTGAAGGGGGTTGGATCCTTGGAATTGTGATTATCCTTGAATCTGAAAGGATCCTGGGACCAGGGAGGATCCTTGAACAAGGGAGAATCCTGGGACCAGAGAGGATCCTAGGACCTGGGAGGATCCTTGGACCTGGGAGAATCCTTGGACCTAGGAGGATCCTTGGACCTGGGAGGATCCTCAGACCTGGGAGGATCCTTGGACCTGGGAGGATCCTCGGACCTAGGAGGATCCTTGGACCTGGGAGGATCCTTGGGCCTGGGAGGATCCTTGTACTGCATGCATTCCCACATATCCTCCTGACGTGAAGTATCCCTGATGCTGAGAAGAGGATCCTAATGGTTGAGAAGAGGATCCCTGAGGCTGGAAGCAAGAGCCAAATGCCTGACTCATTGTTGTTGTCCCATAACGCCTTCCTGATAGTTCACCCAAGTATTGCACGTCCGGAACTGCTGAGTATTGTGAGGTTATGACCGGAGTGTCAAAGTTCAGCGATCTTGGCATCAGAGGGGAGTGATCCTCCACTGATTTCTTCTGTTTCTTGATTTCATCGATTTCCCGGAGGATCCTTTCGTTGGTCTTATACTGCTCTTGTGCATGATTCCTCATCTGCAAAATCAAGGTATAGAGATCATTAGTAGTAGGATTAGTTGAAACAGAAGAAGTAGGTGGTTTTTGGAAAATAGGAGTTGGTTTCTTCGCAGCATTCTCAACATTCTTCTGGGATCCAGAAGGTGGTGGAGGCAATGGAGGAACGCCTTGTGAGGAACTGAATGAGGGCATCAAACTTGAAGTATTCTTCATTGAGGAAGCCATTTGTTTGGTTGTAGCGAACCGAAATAACCACGAAAACACGAATCTTTCTAAGAATGAAGCACCAATTGCCCCACGGTGGGCGCCAAACTGTTTTGGTAAAAAATCAAGCAATGACAATGTAACCAAACTTTCTGTTGTGAGGTATGATGCTTGAATTGATGAACAACAATAAGGATCACTATAAAGTATAATGAACAAATGACACGAAGATTTATACGGGGAAAAAGCCCTTGATCAAGAGTAGATCTCCGGCACAAAAAACCCCGGGTGATGGAAACTACCGATCACCAACTCAAATTAAACAAACAATCTGTTACAACTTCGGATGATAGCGAGCTAAGTACAAGGATCACTATAGTGTAACGTGTAGAAATGTATGAAAAATGCTAAGTGTTTTGTCGAGAGCCAGTGAGAGCGGTTGTATGAGTGTGTGTAGCCAAAAATAGCTAAGTGTCTCTAATATAGCTCGCTACCCCTTTACAAATAGAAAATATCAAGCCTAACTAACATTCCGCAAATGGTGCAAGTCTTCCACGACTCCACAACGTCCATTTCTGGCCAAGCACGTGTGGAATAGACTAAGAATATTCTCCAGGAATGTCGCCAAGACTAAGTCCAAGTTGATATTCCTGCAAAACATTCACGAATTCAAAGTAGACAATCGTTAGTACTGGGATCCTTATAATGATCCAGGATCCTGATCCTGCAACACTTCTGAGGATCACTACTTCAGACAGAATTAAGGATCACTAAATCCAACAGCAAATAAGGATCACTGGTCATTTAGAAATTCACCCCTAACAATTATTGGTAGCAGGAAATTCACATCTAATAGCCTGGGGTAATATGTCCCCCTGTGGCGATTTTAGTAGTATTCCCAATCCTACTCCTCTAACGTTAGATGCTCCATCAGTGTACAATGTCCAGGATCCTAAGGATTCTCCTAATTGTTGCACTTCTAGGTCTACCTCATCCTGAATGTCACTACTGAAATCAGCCACAAAGTCAGCTAGAGCTTGCGACTTTATGGCATTTCTAGGTTCGTATACTAAGTCGTAAGCACTCAACTTTACCGACCACTTGGCCATCCTGCCTGACATCTCAGGTTTCCTAAGCACATTCTTAACAGGATAATTTGTCTTGACATGAATTATGTGTGTTTCAAAGTAATGTCTAAGCTTTGTTGATGCCATAACTAGTGCTAGTATCAATTTTTCTAAATGAGAATATCTAGTTTCTGCATCTAACAAACTTTTACTAACATAATAAACAGGATATTGCTGACCTTCATGATCCTTTATAAGGACGGCACTTACAGCATTCCCTCATACTGCGAGGTATACGGACAGTGGTTCACCATTCTCAGGCTTCATTAACAGGGGTGCAGTTGAAAGGTATTGCTTCAAATCCTGCAGAGCTGCTTCATGCTTCTCACCCCATTCAAACTTCTTGTTCTTCTTCAGGATATCATAAAACTCTTTGCATTTCTCTGAGGATCTCGAGATAAATCTGTTCAATGCTGCAACTCATCCTGTTAACCGTTGAACATCCTTCATGTTCGAGGGTGATTTGATATCCAAGATAGCTTTAATCTGCTCCGGGCTCGCCTCTATTTCTCTTTTGGTCACCATATATCCTAGAAACTTTCCTGCCCCCACTCCGAAATGACACTTGGCAGGATTTAGCTTCATGTTATATTGATCCAGGATATCAAATGCTCCCTTAATATCCTGGAGGTGATCCTCAGCCTTTTTAGATTTTACCACCATATCATCGATGTATACCTCCATTGTGTCCCCCAATTTATCTTTGAACATCATATTCACCAATCTCTGGTATGTTGCACCTGCATTTTTCAAACCGAAAAGCAAGCAATGACAATGTAACCAAACTTTCTGTTGTGAGGTATGATGCTTGAATTGATGAACAACAATAAGGATCACTATAAAGTATAATGAACAAATGACACGAAGATTTATACGGGGAAAAAGCCCTTGATCAAGAGTAGATCTCCGGCACAAAAAACCCCGGGTGATGGAAACTACCGATCACCAACTCAAATTAAACAAACAATCTGTTACAACTTCGGATGATAGCGAGCTAAGTACAAGGATCACTATAGTGTAACGTGTAGAAATGTATGAAAAATGCTAAGTGTTTTGTCGAGAGCCAGTGAGAGCGGTTGTATGAGTGTGTGTAGCCAAAAATAGCTAAGTGTCTCTAATATAGCTCGCTACCCCTTTACAAATAGAAAATATCAAGCCTAACTAACATTCCGCAAATGGTGCAAGTCTTCCACGACTCCACAACGTCCATTTCTGGCCAAGCACGTGTGGAATAGACTAAGAATATTCTCCAGGAATGTCGCCAAGACTAAGTCCAAGTTGATATTCCTGCAAAACATTCACGAATTCAAAGTAGACAATCGTTAGTACTGGGATCCTTATAATGATCCAGGATCCTGATCCTGCAACACTTCTGAGGATCACTACTTCAGACAGAATTAAGGATCACTAAATCCAACAGCAAATAAGGATCACTGGTCATTTATAAATTCACCCCTAACAATTATTGGTAGCAGGAAATTCACATCTAATAGCCTGGGGTAATATGTCCCCCTGTGGCGATTTTAGTAGTATTCCCAATCCTACTCCTCTAACGTTAGATGCTCCATCAGTGTACAATGTCCAGGATCCTAAGGATTCTCCTAATTGTTGCACTTCTAGGTCTACCTCATCCTGAATGTCACTACTGAAATCAGCCACAAAGTCAGCTAGAGCTTGCGACTTTATGGCATTTCTAGGTTCGTATACTAAGTCGTAAGCACTCAACTTTACCGACCACTTGGCCATCCTGCCTGACATCTCAGGTTTCCTAAGCACATTCTTAACAGGATAATTTGTCTTGACATGAATTCTGTGTGTTTCAAAGTAATGTCTAAGCTTTGTTGATGCCATAACTAGTGCTAGTATCAATTTTTCTAAATGAGAATATCTAGTTTCTGCATCTAACAAACTTTTACTAACATAATAAACAGGATATTGCTGACCTTCATGATCCTTTATAAGGACGGCACTTACAACATTCCCTCATACTGCGAGGTATACGGACAGTGGTTCACCATTCTCAGGCTTCATTAACAGGGGTGCAGTTGAAAGGTATTGCTTCAAATCCTGCAGAGCTGCTTCATGCTTCTCACCCCATTCGAACTTCTTGTTCTTCTTCAGGATATCATAAAACTCTTTGCATTTCTCTGAGGATCTCGAGATAAATCTGTTCAATGCTGCAACTCATCCTGTTAACCGTTGAACATCCTTCATGTTCGAGGGTGATTTGATATCCAAGATAGCTTTAATCTGCTCCGGGCTCGCCTCTATTCCTCTTTTGGTCACCATATATCCTAGAAACTTTCCTGCCCCCACTCCGAAATGACACTTGGCAGGATTTAGCTTCATGTTATATTGATCCAGGATATCAAATGCTCCCTTAATATCCTGGAGGTGATCCTCAGCCTTTTTAGATTTTACCACCATATCGTCGATGTATACCTCCATTGTGTCCCCCAATTTATCTTTGAACATCATATTCACCAATCTCTGGTATGTTGCACCTGCATTTTTCAAACCGAAAAGCATTGCAGTATAACAATAAATACCTGTTGGTGACATGAAAGCAGTATCCTCCTGGTCCGAAGGCTCCATTTGAATCTGCTGAAATCCTGTGGATGCATCCGTGAAGGTTAACATCTCGTGCCCGGCGGTAACATCTACCATTGCATCGATATGAGGAAGGGGAAATGGGTCTTTGGGACAAGCCTTGTTCAAGTCTGTGTAATCTACACAAACTCTCCATTTCCCATTCTTATTTTGAACCACGACCACATTTTCTAGCCACTTGGGGAATTTGACTTCTCTGATCATCTTGGACTTCAATAATCTCTCAACTTCTTCTTGGATAATTGCATTTCGTTCAGGAGCAAACTTCCTTCTCTTTTGCTGTACAGGCTTAAACGACCTGTCAATTCCAAGCTTGTGAGTGATAATGTCTTTGGATATACCTGTCATATCCTCATGCTTCCATGCAAACGTTGACATCCTGCACTTTAAAAAGTCAGTTAATTGATCTTCCATATCCTGAGGGATATTGGTTCCTACGAGCACCGAGGTATCTGGATTATCCTGGTCCAGGATAATTTTCTTCATATCCTGCTCCAAAGCCTCCACGATATCCTAGGCCCTTATCTTTAATTGCTATGTTGCACTAGGTTTGGTTGAGGATTTCATCGAGGATGAGTAACATTCTTTCGCCTCCTGCTGATCACTATCAACCTTGACGACCCCCCCCCCAAGGGGTAGGAATCTTGATGAATTGATGATAAGTTGATGGAACAGCCTTCATATCATGGATCCATGGCCTGCCCAGTATGATGTTATAGCAGGATAGGGAGTCCATCACACAGAAACGTTGTATCGAGTTGACCCCTTCAACATATACTGGTAGCTTTATTTCTCCCACTGTGTTCCTAGCTTCTCCGCTGAAGCCAACGAGCACAGTGGACTTCAAAGTAATGTCCATCGGAGATACATTCATCCTCTTCAATGTTTCCAGCTGAATTATATTGACAGAGCTACCGTTGTCCACCAATATCCTGCGTACAAAATGGTTAGCAACATACAATGTAATTACGAGAGCATCATGGTGAGGATCCTGCACAGTATCCCGGTCATCACTGTCAAAAGTGATCACTTTATCAGTTGTAAGGGTGGTCATCATGGCTGGCTTGTCTCCCCTTTCAGTCTTAGCCTCCTTTGCATGCCTCTTGGCCGCAGAATACGAAGTTCCGCAAATGTCGGATCCCCCTGAAATAAAGTTGATTATCTTGGCATCCGCGGGAGGTGATGCTGCTCGTTCAGGATCCTTTTCAGTATCCTGACCCTTATTCTTCTTTCTTCCTAGGAGATCCTTCAAATATCCTTTGCTCAGAAGATAACTTATCTCTTTTCTTAAAGCAATGCAATCTTCAGTCACATGACCAAAATCTTCGTGGAAGGCACACCATTTGGATTTATCCTTCCAATCAGCCTTTTGTTGATTCTTTCGAGGCCACCTAGCTTTTTCTCCTAAACCCTGCATAGCATACATTAATTCAGGAATGTTAACAGAAAAGCAATATTCATATAATTCAGGATATTCTTCAGGATCCTCCTCTTCAACAACATTCACTTTCTTGTTGTCATTTCTACCATATGGCTTAGAGCGATATGGTTTAAATGAGGATTCTGACTTCCTATTAGTTGATTCGTAGGTAGTGGATGAGTTCATCCTTTCTTGCATCTTCTTATCATCCTCCAGCCTGATATATCTCAAGGCCCTGTTTCGTGCCTCGTCCAAATTCCTGCAAGGATTCATCACAAGATCCTGATAAAATTGGGAATCCTTTTGTAGCCCCATCTTGAATGCTTGGACCGCTATGGCAACATCAAGGTGCGGGATATCCAAGGATTCCCTACTGAATTTGTTCACATAATCCCTTAGGGATTCCTGAGGTCCTTGAGTTATCCTGTAGAGATCACTTATTAGTTTTTCAAAACTCCGGCTGCAAGAAAATTGACTATTAAATAAATTCACTAGGTGAGCAAAAGATGTAATCGAATGTGGAGGAACATTTAAGAGCCACTCCAAGGCTGATCCTGTTAAAGTAGAACCAAATCCTTTGCACAAACATGCTTCCTTGAGCTCCGGAGGGATAGGATTATTCTCCATTCTTTCTCTATACTGGGCAATATGCTCTTCAGGATCCATAGACCCGTCGTAGAGTTTCATGTTGGGGGTTTGAAATCTTTTTGGAATCTCAGCATCACAGATAGGATACGCGAAACGAGATATCCTGTGGCTGTCTTGGGACACTTCCGGAATTGACTGGACCACCCCAGGTACACTGGATATCATGTCCTTCAATTTCTGAAGCTCCCTAGTAAATGTTGACGTCATACCTGCATCCTGCAAAGATCCACTATTATTAGTAACAAGATTATTATTATTTGACACGTTACCAGTCTGAGGATTCTGGCCATATCCTGAAGCATATCCTGAGCTCCTCACAGTTGACATCCTGATCGAGGAGGGTATTTCAGGAGTATGATTCTGGGAATGACTAGGCACAATATTCCCCCTATTATCCTCAGTATACACGGCCGAACTGAAGTTCAAAGTTCTAGGTTGTAAAGGAGTAACAATATCCTCAGTGGATCTGCATGAGCTAGCTTTTAAGAGTTGTATTTCTCTTAATAGCATTTGGTTAGTTTCCTGTTGCTGCCTCATTTGTTCCTGCACACTTCCAAATAAGGTTAGAATTTCATCATTAGAGGCTAAAATGGGAGCAGATCCCTGAACACTCCGAGTAGGGATAATATCCTGAGGTTGTGAAGGGGCTGGCATCCTTGGAGGAGGTGGTGGAAGCACCGAACAAGTAGCAGCAGAAGTTGTAGCAGACACAGTGGAGGAGCTCATGTTTGATCTTGAGGCCAATGTGGACAATGTGGCAAAAAGTTTTGAAAGCAGAAAACCGATTAACGATTTTACAAAGATTTTTAGTAAAGATAGCACTACTTGCCCCACGGTGGGCGCCAAATTGTTTTGGTCAAAAATTACCGAAGCAATTTAGTGATCAAATTAGTTAAGTGAGGTAGTGTGCTAAAAAGCGTGTTGAAAATATCCTTGTTATGTTGTTTGCAAAAACAGGTTTCAGGATACGGCCAGGATATTGAGCTATATCTGCGATCAAACTATGAGCAAAAAGTAAAGAAAATGACACGAGATGTACGAGGAAAGCCCTTGATCAATCTAGATCGCCGGCATAAAACCTCGGGAGCTGACATCGCAGCTGCCTAGTTCTTCTTATTACTTCAAACGTCAGGATACAGTGCAGGATATTGACCAGATCGCTAAGTGTTACAATGCTTTGTGTGAAAGTATAAATTGCGAGAGAACAAGTATGAGAGTGTAGTGAGTGTAGCTGTGATGTCCTATTCGATCTGATATACCCACCAATTTATAGTAACGAAATACAAACAAAAAATCCTACAAATATGGGATGCTCCGAATATTCCATTGTGAACGTTGTAGACCGAGTAATACGGCCTCAACGTCTTCATTTGAACAACTTGGACCGAGTCTCCCGGAGAAAGGGTCTTCGTGAACGTTGCTTCATCTGGACGCGTACTCCTGCACACAATCCGTTAGTAATCCTGAGGATACCATTCAGGATGTTACCAATATCCTGAATGAGCATCCCGGACATAAGCAGATATCACACAATTAAGATATAACTCAAGATATTTCCCAGGATATGGGCTCAGAATTTCACCCATAACATCAAGTAAAGAAGAAAAGTTTAACAAATCATGTTTATAAGTTTGAGGATATGATCAAGGATCAAATATCCTATAGTCGACAAATTCAGAAAAGTTATGTAACTTAAGGATCATTAGTTCTGTTGTCAAAGGATAAGGGTCACTTATATAAATAATGAATAAAATCAACGTGATTAAGGATCATACCTGAGAATCCAAGTTAGGATCCTAACCCTTTAACATTTATAATCAGGATAACCAAAAGACAAACCTTAGTAAAGGTAAGGATCAGGGATCCTTAGCTGTTTAACTTCAAAAACCTGAAACAGCACATAACTTGGGACTAAGCCAATATAAGAGAACAGTTAGCAACTGGGGATAAGCCCAACAATTCTGGGGACAAGCCCAATATACTAGGGACAAGCCCAAAGGATAACTGGGGACAAGCCCAAAGGATCTTGTGTAAACTGGAGTATGGCTCTCACTGGCGACCATCCAAACTTAGTGACATGAAAATGCCAAAACCTTAGCTAACGTGAAAACGTTAGAAACCTTAGGAACGGATGTATGGTACGTCTACCATTATACGTAGGATCCCGGATACAGCCAGTACAATGAAATTGTCAGCCCCTAAAGCGAGTACTTGTCCCATTGCCATGAACTGTACCAGGATCATCGTGCGCTACTTGCGATACTGGGGACAGGCCCAAATAACTGGGGTCAAGCCCAAATAACTGGATACTTCTGTGGATACTCAATCCTTTGGTAAGGATACCTAAACCTTCTGCAAAACTCAGAATCAAGTGAAAGGAGGATAAAGGATCCAGGATCCTTATCCTTGTATATAGGATAATTAAAGAATGAAATAGATTGAGATTAGATCATTACCAGGATGAGGATCACCTATTTTCTAAGGATCCTTCTAGGATAATTGTTATGAAAATGGCTAAGGATCATGGATCCTTATCACATGAAGTATTTCTTCAAGTGGACAACATTCCAAGCTCTTGGTAGCAAATCACCTTCCATTGTTAGCAATCTATATGCCCCCTTTCCTGCCTCAGCTTCAATCAGGTAGGGGCCTTCCTACTTTGGTGCCAACTTTCCATCAGCAGGATTTGTGGTATTTTGAAATGCTTTCCTTAATACCATATCACCAACTTGGAATTTCCTGATCCTGACATTTTTGTTGTAGGCTCCAGCCATCCTTTGTTGATAACTAGCCATCCTTATCCTTGCCAAATCCCTGAGTTCTTCTATAGTATCCAAGTCTTGAACCAAGTTTTTAGCATTTCCTTCACGATCACGGATGCTTGTTCTCGCAGTAGGAACCACCATTTCTGTAGGGATCACTGATTCTGCTCCAAATAACAAAGAAAATGGAGTTTGACCAGTAGCATTCTTGGGAGTTGTCCTATCAGCCCATAATACATAAGGTAGTTCTTCTGCCCACTTTCCTTTCTTGGATCCAAGCTTCTTCTTCAAATTGTTGATGATGATCTTGTTGGATGATTCTGCCTGACCATTAGCTTGTGGGTGGACTGGTGTTGATGTTATCATCTTAATCCCCCAGCTGTCACAAAATTTAGTAGTTCTACTCCCAATAAATTGGGATCCATTATCACAAACAATTTCAGAAGGAATACCAAATCTAGTAATAATATTTTCTTTTAATAAAGGATATCACTTCCTTTTCTCTGACTTGAGCAAAGGCTTCAGCCTCAATCCATTTGGAGAAGTAATCAGTCATAGCAAGTGTTTTGGTCAAAAATTACCGAAGCAATTTAGTGATCAAATTAGTAAAGTGAGGTAGTGTGCTAGAAAGTTTATAGAAAATATGCTTGTTGAGTTATTTAGAAAATCAGTATTCAGGATACGGCTCAGGATATTGAGCTGTATCTGCGATCAAACAATGAGCAAATAATAAGCAAAAAGTAAAGGAAACGACACGAGATGTACGAGGAAAGCCCTTGATCAATCTAGATCGCCGGCATAAAACCTCGGGAGCTGACAATCGCAGCTGCCTTGTTCTTCTTATTGCTTTAAACTTCAGGATACAGTGCAGGATATCAACCAGATCGCTAAGTGTTACAATGAATTCGTGTGAGAGTACAAATTGCGAGAGAACAAGTGTTGGTGTGTAGTGAGTGTGATTGCAGTGAAATTGTTGTGTCCTATTCGATCTGGTGTTCCTCCTATTTATAGTAACGTAACACAAACAAATATCCCTATAAACATGGGATGCTCCGAATATTCCATCACGAACGTTGTAGACCGAGTAATAAGGCTTCAACGTCTTTCTTTGAACGGTTTGGACCGAGTCTTCCGCAGAATAAGTCTTTGTGAACGTTGCTAGCTTCCAGCCCACGTACCTGCACATAATCCGTTAGTGATCCTGAGGATACCATTCAGGATGTTACCAATACCCTGAATCTGCACCCCGGATATGAACAGATATTATTTAATCAAGATATAAGCCAAGATATTTCTCAGGATATGAACTCAGAAATTAGCCCACAACAATTGTCCCCAAAAATGTTACCGTTTAGTATCCTCATTACTAACGGTTACATTTTTTACGTAAACCGAGGCAATTAAGAGATAAGACCTGTGATGTGACCGTTTGCAACTACCCAGCCTATATCTACTCATCATGCCCTATATCTTCTCATCCTCATCCCTTTTTTAATCATAATCGACAAGGAAAAGGTACATTTTCTCTCTATCTTTCATATTTATCTTCATCTTTTCTCTCCGGCGAAAAATTCAGGCGATCCAATGCCGCGCCAAACAAGATCTAGTTCAGGTGACTCGGCCCCTACGTTCTTCCAACAAAACCTTCTCCAAGAACCGGAGAAGGAAGCCTGTACCTTTGATAGTGCCCACCTGTCAGCCTTAAAATCCTCCGGTATCTTCCCGGAAGGAACCGTATTTAGACCGTTTGACCGTGAAATCCGGTCAGATATGGTCTCCAACGAGTGGATATGCTTTAGTGCTTTCCCTTTTACCCTAGGGCTACGATTCCCCTTTCCGGACTTCATCACCGAATTCTTTAATCTCACAAAAATCTCTTTTAGCCAGACAATGCCAATGCTCTGGCGTGTCTTATCTGTTCTTGACCAGATCAAGAGAAACCACATTCCTGATCTTTCCATCCATGATCTCCCCCTGGCTTACAAGCTTAGATGCCACGGATCATGTAGATTTCTGTTTTATTCTACTTCCGGTGACCCATTGATACTTCATGCCACCAGGAACGAGGATGGTTGGCAATCCAAGTTTTTCTTTGTAAAAAGGGACTCAATCCCTGGTGGGACGGAATATCCGGTACAATGGTTGAGAAAGGGTAGGATTTAGGGTTTAAGAATGATCCTGTCGCTTATCCTGTTCCATATCCTGAACTAATTTATCTTCTTTATTGTGCAGCTGATTTCAGGAAGATTGCTCCTCCTCTTGCTAATTCCCAAGAAAGAATAGACGCCATTAGACTTCTCCCAGAGGCAGAAAGAAGTTTCAACCCTTCTCCACCAACTCCAAGTCCTCTTTCAAGTGCCAACATGTCTGGTAAGGATCCTGCAAGATATCCTGCACACATATGCTTCTTATCTGTTATTTATAGGAGGGATTTAGAAATTACTCCCTGTGTGCAGATTCCAGCAAAGTCCCAGTCTATCTAGACCTGGATGAACTTGACAGCTATCCAACTCCAGCCATAGTTAAGAAGGAGACTCCTGCTACCACCAGCTCCAAGCCACTCCCGGCTCCCAAGGCCAATCCAAGAACCCGTGCTTCCGCAGCGAAAAAGAGAAAGGGCCTTGAGGTCAGCACTCCAGGCTCAGAAGGGTTCTCCTATGATGAACTCAGCTTCTCCGACTCCTTAGAGCCAATGACATCCTTCCTCAACAAGGTAATATCCTGACGCATATCCTTCATGTATATCCTGCACATATATCCTGCACGTATATCCTAACAGGATATCCTGGTAGGAAGTCTTAGTCAGCATACATTCTAACCCCATACCTATGATCAATGTACAAGGCCTCCAGCATTTGCTCCACATGTACAATGACGCTTGTGGTACTGTGGCACTTCATGAAGCCAGGATCAAGCAGCTCGAGAGCACCGTTGCTGACCAAGGTGCTATTGCCGAAGCAAAGAGCCGGCACTATGAAAGCTTGCTAAAGAAGGTCACCCAAGATGCTGAGGTCAAACTTGCCAGCGTTCAAATGGACCATGATCAGGCCTTGATCAGCTTTCGAGAAGGAATCAAGGCTTCTGCTATCGTCTCCCTGCTACAAGCACGCATCAAAATGGCCTATGAGGCCAAGGAGACGGGCCTTGTTTGTCCATCTTGGCCAGTCGAATCCTGGGTGGCTAAATTGAAGGAGCTCGGAGGCAAAGCTGTGCCACTTCCTGCTGAAGCCGGTGAGTCTTCCAAGTCAACGAAGGTGGTGGTCCAAGCTGGAGAGAAGAAGGATGCTGGAGGTGATGCTGAGATGGACATTGGTCAGGATGCTGCGCAGGATGCTGGTCAAGATGCTGGAGCAGAGAAGTCTGAGAAGGTTGGAGGTGATGCCGCTGTGTGAGGGCATATAGGTGGGCGATGACGGATATACGTGCCAAGGCCAGAGCCCACCTTTTTGAATTTGAATGTTGGTTGGCAGTTCCACAAACAATTTACTTTTCTGCATTTTACTTTTCCGTACTTGAACAATTTACATTTCCTGCATGCTTTTTGAACAATACAACAGTTGAAGGCGGATGGGTCTCGGTTTGAGATGAAGCCCTCAACTGTTGGGTAAATATGGTTACGAACTATTAGTGCTCTTAGTGGATGGGCCTTGTTTTGAGGTGAAACTAAGAGCACATCTTTTGGTATGTTAATAATATAACTACTCTCTTGACCTTATTGTTATTGTCATACAAATTTTACTTGTGAAAATTGTTTGGTTTGAACATTCTTAGGAACACATATCATAAATGTATCCTGGGAGATATCCTGAAAGATATCTTAAAAGGGATATCGAAATATAACTTATAAATTATCCAAATAAAAAGGAGAGATCATACCAGAGATTCTTAGAGAATCAGTTCCAATCCTTTATCATAAATTTGTCCCCAGTGCATACTTATAAACTTGGATCCATCCTTTGAATTAGAATAATGTGTGTCCCCTGCGTTTGACAAAGACACAAATGTATTTACCTTTTGACTCTAATGAATTCCGAATGCCCAAGGGCAGAACCCCTGATATCCTGAAAAGAATCCTTAGCATATTGGGGATAAACCCTGATATCTGGGGATTAACCCTGAATTTCATGCGCTACAGGCGAGAGTGTATAAACTCCTAGACTTAGAAAGGTGAAAACCTTTAAACCTTTGAGAGTATGAAAATACTCTTTCGTGAGAGAGGGTGATCAATCCTCATATTCCTTTAGGATCCAGGATATAGCCAATAGTAACGAAATTGTCAGCCACTTTTACATGAACTGGTCCCGCTACCTTGAACTATACCTAGATAACTTGCGCTCCAGGCGAGGTGTTTAAACCCAATTCGAAAGAAAGGTGAATACCTTTAAACCTTTGAAGGGATCAGGATCCCTTAAACGTGAGAGAGGGGGCCAATCCTCTAATCTTTCGACTTATCCTGAGTATATATCCTGGAGCTATATCCTGAAACATATCCTGCAAAACAATTCTAAACTAAGGTGGGTGTTAGCTTGGCTAACACCCCTCCGATGCTTAAGTCAGTATTGGGTTCAAGATAATAAACAAATATATTTTAAAGAGATAGAACACATACCATTCCGAGATAGAAAATAAATTCTACTCTTACTTGAAATAGAGCTTCAAATGTATTGCATTCCAGGATCTTGGTAGCATATCTCCTTCCACATTCCTGAGTCGATATGCTCCTTTCCCTGCTTCTGACTCGACTTCATAAGGTCCTTCCCATTTCGGAGCTAGCTTGCCATCGGCAGGATTAGTGGTATTTTGAAAAGTCTTTCTCAGCACCCAATCACCAACTCGAAATCTTCTAGTCCTTATGTTCTTATTGTATGCTCTGGATATTCTTTGTTGATATGCTGCTATCCTTAGCCTTGCTGCATCTCTTTTTTCATCTATGGTATCCAAATCCTGACATAAGACTTCAGGATTCTGTTCAGGATCCTGTAGCATAGATCTTGCAGTAGGTATCGTCATTTCCGTTGGAATCATTGCCTCTGCTCCAAATACCAAGGAAAACGGGGTTTGGCCAGTTGCATTCTTCACTGTTGTCCTATCAGCCCACAAAACAAAGGGTAACTCTTCCGCCCATCTTCCTTTTTTGGCTCCAAGTCTCTTCTTTAAGTTATTGACTATTATCTTGTTCGAGGATTCGGCTTGTCCATTCGCTTGAGGATGTACCGGAGTAGATGTGATCATTTTGATTCCCCAACTCTTGCAAAAGTCAGTAGTCCTTTTGCTTATAAACTGGGACCCATAATCACAAATGATCTCAGCTGGTACTCCAAACCTAGTCAGGATATTCCTCTTTATGAAGGATACTACTTCTTGGTCTCTTACTTGAACGAATGCTTCAGCCTCGACCCACTTAGAGAAATAATCCGTCATTGCTAACATAAATACTTTTCCTCCCGGAGCCTTTGGTAACTTCCCTACTATATCCATCCCCCACTTCATGAATGGCCAAGGGGAAACTACAGGATATAGTGGTTCAGCTGGTTGATGTAGTATGTTAGTATGCCTTTGACATGCATCACATCTTCGAGCATATTCTGCAGCATCTTTTCTCATTGTTGAATAAAATTATCCCGTCCTCAATACTTTCGAGAATAATGATCTGCCCCCAGTGTGATTACCACAATCCCCTTCATGTATATCCAGAAGTACTTCTTTGGCTTCATGATCCTCCAGGCACCTTAAATATGGTCCTGCAAGAGATTTCTTGTATAGAATATTATTTATAATAGTGAATCGTGATACCTTCATCCTAAATGCCTTAGGATTTTCATTTTCGGGGATGTGTCCATCTTTAAGATATTTCAGAATTGGAGTTGTCCAGGATTTAGGATCCTGTTCAGGATATTCCACTCCAGGATCCCGAATATCCGCTACTTCTTTACCCTGAGGATTAGTTGCAGGATATAAGACATGTATTATTGGTATTTGGGTCCCTTCCGGTATCCTGATTGATGATCCCAGACTTGCTAAGGCATCCGCTTCAGCATTATCCTCTCTTGGTACCTGTTCAAGTGTAAAAACATCGAAATATCCTGCTAATTTTTTGAGAATATCAAGATATTCAGTCAATTTCTCACCCTTAACTGCATATGATCCATTAAAATGGTTAGTAATTAACAAAGAGTCAACATATGCTTGTAAATTTTTTATGCTCATATTCTTAGCCAACTCTAATCCTGCAATTAAAGCTTCATATTCTGCCTCATTATTGGTAGCAGGAAATTCACACCTAATAGCCTGGGGTAATATGTCCCCCTGTGGCGATTTTAGTAGTATTCCCAATCCTACTCCTCTTATATTAGATGCACCATCAGTATATAATGTCCAGGATCCTGAGGATTCTCCTAATTGTTGAACTTCTAGGTCTACCTCATCCTGGATGTCACTACTAAAATCAGCCACAAAGTCAGCTAAAGCCTGAGATTTTATGGCATTCCTAGGTTCATATACTAAATCATAAGCACTCAACTTTACTGACCACTTAGCCATCCTGCCTGACATCTCTGGTTTCCTAAGCACATTCTTGACAGGATAATTTGTTTTAACATGAATCCTATGAGTCTCAAAATAATGTCTAAGTTTTGTTGATGCCATGACTAATGCTAGTATTAATTTTTCTAAGTGAGAATACCTAGTTTCAGCATCTAACAAACTTTTGCTAACATAATAAACAGGATATTGCTGACCTTCATGGTCCTTTACAAGGACGGCACTTACAGCGTTCCCTGATACCGCGAGGTATAGGGATAATGGTTCACCATTCTCAGGCTTCATTAGTAGAGGTGCGGTTGAAAGATATTGCTTTAACTCCTGTAAGGCCGCTTCATGCTTCTCACCCCACTCGAATTTTTTGTTCTTCTTCAGGATATCATAAAAATCTTTGCATTTCTCTGAGGATCTTGAGATAAATCTGTTTAATGCTGCCACTCGCCCCGTTAATCGTTGAACATCTTTCATATTTGAGGGTGATTTAATATCCAAGATGACTTTAATCTGCTCCGGGCTTGCTTCTATTCCTCTTTTGGTCACCATATATCCCAGAAATTTTCCTGCCCCCACTCCAAAATGGCACTTAGCAGGATTCAGCTTCATATTATACTGATCCAGGATATCAAACGCTCCTTTAATATCCTGGAGGTGATCCTGAGCTTTCTTTGACTTTACTACCATATCGTCAATGTACACTTCCATGGTGTCCCCCAGTTTGTCTTTGAACATCATGTTTACCAATCTTTGGTATGTTGCACCTGCATTTTTCAAACCAAAAGGCATAGCTGTATAACAATAAATACCTGTTGGTGTCATGAAGGCAGTATCCTCCTGGTCAGAAGGCTCCATTTGGATCTGTTGAAATCCTGAGGATGCATCCATGAAAGTCAGCATTTCATGCCCAGCAGTAGCATCTACCATTGCATCAATGTGGGGGAGAGGAAATGGGTCTTTAGGACAAGCTTTGTTCAAGTCTGTGTAATCTACACAGACTCTCCATTTCCCGTTTTTCTTCTGTACCACGACCACGTTTGCTAGCCACCTTGGGAACTTGACTTCTCGAATCATTTTGGACTTCAACAATCTTTCAACTTCCTCTTGTATAATTGTATTCCGTTCAGGAGCAAACTTTCTTCTTTTTGGTTGCACGGGCTTGAATGATTTATCAATTCCAAGCTTGTGAGTAATAATATCTTTGGATATGCCTGTCATATCCTCATGCTTCCATGCAAACGTCGACATCCTGCATTTTAAAAAGTTAATTAATTGCTCTTCAATATCCTGAGGGATATTGACTCCCACGAGCACCGAAATATCGGGATTATCCTGGTCTAGGATAATTTTCTTCACATCCTGCTCCGGATCCTCCACGATATCCTGGGCCCGCGTCTTTAATTGCTATGCTGCACTAGGTTTAGTTGAGGATTTCATTGAGGATGAGTAGCATTCTTTCGCCTCCTGCTGATCGCTATCAACTTTAACAACTCCCCAGGGGGTAGGTATCTTGATGCATTGGTGATATGTTGATGGCACGGCCTTCATATCGTGAATCCACGGTCTTCCCAGTATAATGTTATAGCAGGATAGAGAGTCCATTACACAGAAACGTTGTATCGAGTTGACCCCTTCAACGTACACCGGCAACTTTATCTCTCCCACTGTGTTTCTAGCCTCTCCACTGAACCCAACAAGCACGGTGGACTTCGAAGTGATATCCATTGGAGATACATTCATCCTTTTAAGCGTCTCTAGTTGGATTATGTTGACGGAGCTGCCATTATCAACCAATATCCTGCGTACAAAATGGTTAGCCACATATAACGTTATTACCAGAGCATCATGGTGAGGATCCTGGACAGTATCCCTGTCATCAGCATCAAATGTGATCACTTTGTCAGTTGTGAGTGTAGTCATCCTGACAGGTTTGTCTCCCCTTTCGGCCTTAGCTTCTTTTGCATGTCTCTTTGCTGCCGAATACGAAGTCCCACAAATGTCGGATCCTCCCGAAATGAAGTTGATTATCTTGGCATCCGCGGGATGTGAGGCTGCTCGCTCAGGATCCTTCTCAGTATCCTGACCCTTATTCTTCTTTCTTCCTAAGAGATCTTTCAAATATCCCTTGCTTAGAAGATAGCTTATCTCTTTCCTCAAAGCAATGCAATCCTCGGTCATATGTCCGAAATCTTCGTGGAAAGCACACCATTTTGATTTGTCTTTCCAATCCGCTTTTTGTTGATTCTTTCGAGGCCATCTTGCCTTGTCCCCTAGACCCTGCATGGCATACATCAATTCAGGAATGTTAACAGAAAAGCAATATTCAGATAATTCAGGATATTCTTCAGGATCCTCATCTTCAACAGCATTCACTCTCTTGTTCTCATTCCTGCCATATGGCTTAGACCGATACGACTTGAATGAGGATTCCGACTTCCTGTTAGTTGACTCATAAGTGTTGGATGAGTTCATCCTTTCTTGCATCTTTCTGTCATCTTCCAATCGAATGTATCTTAGGGCCCTGTTCCGAGCTTCATCCAGGTTCCTGCATGGGTTCATTACAAGGTCTTGGTAGAATTGAGAATCCTTTTGCAACCCCATCTTGAAAGCTTGCACAGCTGTTGCAACATCAAGATGAGGAATGTCTAGTGATTCTCGGCTAAACTTGTTCACATAATCCCTAAGGGATTCCTGAGGCCCCTGCGTTATCCTGTAGAGATCACTTGTTAATTTTTCAAAGCTCCTACTACAAGAAAACTGACTATTAAATAAATTTACTAAATGAGCAAAAGATGTAATTGAATGTGGAGGAACATTCAAGAGCCACTTCAAAGCTGATCCTGTTAAGGTTGAGCCAAAACCCTTGCACAAGCATGCTTCCTTGAGATCCGGAGGGATAGGGTTGATCTCCATCCTCTCCCTATACTGAGCAATATGCTCCTCAGGATCCGTCGTTCCGTCGTAAAGCTTCATGTTGGGGGTTTGGAACCTCTTTGGAATCTCAGCATCACAGATAGGATATGCAAAGCGAGATATCTTATGGCTGTCTTGAGACACTTCCGGGATTGGCTGGACCACCCCGGGTACACTTGATATCATGTCCTTCAACTTCTGAAGTTCCCTGGTAAGTGCTGATGTCACACCTGTATCCTGCAAGGATCCACTACTGTTAGTAGTATGAGTGTTATTATTATTTGACACGTTACCCGTTGGAGGATTTTGCCCATATCCTGAAGCATATCCTGAGCTCCTTATGGTCGATATCCTGACCGAGGAGGGTATTTCAGGGGTATGATTCTGAGGAAGGCTGGGCACAATATTCCCCCTGTTATCCTCAGTATACACAGCTGAACTGAAGTTCAAAGTTCTGGGTTGTAATGGAGTGACAATATCCTCAGCGGATCTGCTCGAGCCAGACTTCAGGAGTTGTATTTCCCTTAAGAGCATTTGGTTCGTTTCCTGCTGCTGCCTCATTTGTTCCTGCACACTTCCAAACAAGGTTAAAATTTCGTCGTTAGATGCTAAAACAGGGGCAGATTCCTGAACACTGCGGGTAGGGACAATATCCTGGGGTCGTGTAGAGGCTGGCATTCTTGGAGGAGGTGGTGGAAGCACCGAACCTGTAGTAACAGAAGTCATAGCAGACATAGTAGAGGAACTCATGTTTGATCGTGAGGCCATTGTGGACAATGTAGCAAAAAGTTTTGAAAATAAAAAACCGATTAGCGATTTAACAAAAATTTTTAGGAAAGAGAGCACCACTTGCCCCACGGTGGGCGCCAAATTGTTTTGGTCAAAAATTACCGAAGCAATTTAGTGATCAAATTAGTAAAGTGAGGTAGTGTGCTAGAAAGTTTATAGAAAATATGCTTGTTGAGTTATTTAGAAAATCAGTATTCAGGATACGGCTCAGGATATTGAGTTGTATCTGCGATCAAACAATGAGCAAATAATAAGCAAAAAGTAAAGGAAACGACACGAGATGTACGAGGAAAGCCCTTGATCAATCTAGATCGCCGGCATAAAACCTCGGGAGCTGACAATCGCAGCTGCCTTGTTCATCTTATTGCTTTAAACTTCAGGATACAGTGCAGGATATCAACCAGATCGCTAAGTGTTACAATGAATTCGTGTGAGAGTACAAATTGCGAGAGAACAAGTGTTGGTGTGTAGTGAGTGTGATTGCAGTGAAATTGTTGTGTCCTATTCGATCTGGTGTTCCTCCTATTTATAGTAACGTAACACAAACAAATATCCCTATAAACATGGGATGCTCCGAATATTCCATCACGAACGTTGTAGACCGAGTAATAAGGCTTCAACATCTTTCTTTGAACGGTTTGGACCGAGTCTTCCGCAGAATAAGTCTTTGTGAACGTTGCTAGCTTCCAGCCCACGTACCTGCACATAATCCGTTAGTGATCCTGAGGATACCATTCAGGATGTTACCAATACCCTGAATCTGCACCCCGGATATGAACAGATATTATTTAATCAAGATATAAGCCAAGATATTTCTCAGGATATGAGCTCAGAAATTAGCCCACAACAGCAAGCATGAATACTTTTCCACCAGGTGCCTTAGGAAGTTATCCAACTATATCCATTCCCCATCTCATAAATGGCCAAGAAGAGGATATAGGATGCAAAAGCTCTGCTGGTTGATGAAGGATATTACTATGTCTCTGACAAGGATCACACTTCCTAGCATAATCCACAACATCCTTCTTCATAGTAGGCCAATAGTATCCTGTCCTCAGGATCCTTGAGAATAATGCCCTGCCCCCAGTGTGGTTTCCACAATCTCCTTCATGAAAATCCTTTAGGACTTCTTGGATTTCAGGATCCTCAATGCATCTTAGATATGGTCCTGCAAGAGATCGTTTATATAACATATTATTCAATATTGTAAACTGAGATACCTTAATTTTGAAAGCCCTGGGGTTTTCTCCTGTAGGAATCTCTCCATGTTGGATATATCTCGTGATTGGAAGGATCCATGATCCTGAATGGGATTGTGTATTATCACTAGGGATGATTGCAGAGTCCTCTCCTATCTCCATAGCTACATGATCCTCAATAGCAGGGGTTAGAATATGGATAATATGGATCCTAATATCCTTTGGAATCTTTAAGGATGATCCTAGATTGGCCAATGCATCAGCTTCTGCATTCTCTTCCCTTGGTACATGTGTCAAACTAAAGGAAGCAAAAGAGAGTGCCAATTCTTTGACTATCTCTAAATATTTGATTAGCTTTTCACCTTTAACAGCATAGGATCCATTAAAGTGATTAGTAATTAATAATGAATCTACATGTACCTCAAGATACCTGATCCTCATATGCTTGGCAATTTGCAAACCAGCTATCAAGGCTTCATATTCAGCCTCGTTATTAGTAGTTTGAAACTCACAAGCTATGGAGTGGGGTATTATGTCCCCCTGTGGCGATTTTAGTAGTATTCCAAGTCCTGTTCCTTTGACATTGGAGGCTCCATCAGTGAAGAGTATCCAAGGATCCTTAGTTTCTTCAAGCTGTTGGACTTCTAACTCAGCTTCCTTTTGCAAGTCACTACTAAAATCTGCCACAAAGTCAGCTAAGGCTTGGGATTTGATGGTAGTCCTTGGTTCATATCTCATATCATAAGCACTAAGCTTCACTGCCCACTTGGCCATCCTTCCTGACATTTCAGGTTTCCTGAGAACATTCTTGTTTTGGTCAAAAATCAAGCAATGACAATGTAACCAAACTTTCTGTTGTGAGGTATGATGCTTGAATTGATGAACAACAATAAGGATCACTATGAAGTGTAATGAACAAATGACACGAAGATTTATACGGGGAAAAAGCCCTTGATCAAGAGTTGATCTCCGGCACAAAAAACCCCGGGTGATGGAAACTACCGATCACCAACTCAAATTAAACAAACAATCTGTTACAACTTCGGATGATAGCAAGCTAAGTACAAGGATCACTATAGTGTATCGTGTAGAAATGTATGAAAAATGCTAAGTGTTTTGTCGAGAGCCGGTGAGAGCGGTTGTATGAGTGTGTGTGTAGCCAAAAATAGCTAAGTGTCTCTAAAATAGCTCGCTACCCCTTTAAAAATAGAAAATATCAAGCCTAACTAACATTCCGCAAATGGTGCAAGTCCTCCAGGACTCCACAACGTCCATTTCTGACCAAGCACGTGCGGAATAGACTGAGAATATTCTCCAGGAATGTCGCCAAGACTAAGTCCAAGTTGATATTCCTGCAAAACATTTACGAATTCAAAGTAGACAATCGTTAGTACAGGGATCCTTATAGTGATCCATGATCCTGATCCTGCAACACTTCTGAGGATCACTACTTCAGACAGAATTGAGGATCACTAAATCCAACAGTAAATAAGGATCACTGGTCATTTAGAAATCCACCCCTAACAATTGCCCCCAAAATATAAGGAGTAAATATGTAAATAAATGAGTTATATTTTGTCGATCTTATCCGCATTTAACCAACGGATAACTAGCCATTATAAGCGGACTAGCCGTTACGATCATGACGTCAGTGAGATGACTACCCTACAGAATCATCATTATAAATAAGAGTTAGAGATATGGATCATTTCACATTTAAGTTCAAGAGAACTCCCTTTAAATTCTGCTTCGACGATCAAACAGGTAACTCTTTTCCTTTCTCCTTTCTCATATTATGCTTTTCTTTCTTTACCATCATCTCGTTCAAAAGTGATGCTCCGAAGCTCACCGGGCAAGGATCACAAGAAGAACAGCCCCTTAAAAATTCAAGGGATCATCAAAGATTCCGCAAAAGAACGATGTTGTTTCACCTTTGCACAAATTGATAGAATCCGCCACTGTTTTCCAGCAAATACTGTTATCAGATCCTTTGATCCCACTGCTCTTAGTGACAACATCTCTGAAACTTGGGTAGCTTTCCCAGTTACACCTTTCACCATAGGATACACCTATCCTTTTCCAGAATTTACCCAATCCTTTTTCTCCCTTACCGGCATCTGCTACATCCAAGCTATGCCGATGATCTGGAGGGTCCTATATACCCTTGAAAGGATCATCGAGCAGGAAGGAATTGACCTAGGAATGTCGAAGTTGGCTGAGATGTATGATCTCACAACGTTTGGATCCCACCGATATTTGTTCAAACGTAAACCCGGAGAAGAACATCCCATCTTTAAGGCTACTAAAAACGATACCAACTGGAAACGGCGATTCTTCTTCGTCAGAAGGGATTCTATCCCGGATGGAAAGGATTTGCCGAAGAAATGGAGCACTCATGGTAGGATAGGAGGATCCTTAGAAGGATCACTAAATAAGCTCATTCTGATAATGATTACTAATATGCTTTTGTTTCTTTTTGTACAGCTATCACATTCTCGCATATTATTCCTTCAGCTGCCACCAAGGGGAGACTTGCTGCCTTTAGAAAGCTTGATCCTGAAACAAGATCATTCAAGACAATCACCCAGGACTCACAAGAGGTATCCTCAGGCTCTGCCACCATGTCAAGTAAGTATCCTGTTCTTTTTATATTCAAATGTTTAAATAAATAGTTATATATGAATAGAATTAGGACACTTATCTGTTTTAGGTGTGTAGGCGCTGGAAAATCATCAAGATCCGCTTCCAAATTTAGTGTCACTGAGCTTGACACCGTCCGATCCTCCAAGAAGAAGCTTCCTGCCAGCCCAACTGCTTCGATCCCCAAGGCACCCGCTAAAGGAAGGGGTGGCAAGAAAAGAAAAGCCTCCGAAGCTGAGGATCTGCAAGGTCTGCCCCTGATCCGCCACCAGTTCCTTGAATACTTCAACGAGGTAAGGATCCTTGTCCCTGTTTTAGGTATCCGACTTATTTGAGGATCACTTGTTCTTAAACTGTTCTTTATCTCCTTTGCAGAAATTTGCTGAGATTGAAGACTACGTTGGTCATGTCGAAGAGTAGGACAAGAAGATTGCCGACCTCCAACAAGTCGCATCGCTCAAGGATCTAAAAATTGCTTCCCTTGAAAAGAATCTCCTTGATGCCAAAGCTCAGACAGCTGCTATTCTGATCAACTTCGATTATGAAAAGCACGAAATCATAGAGGATGCCAAGGTCTCCGCTGCCATAGCCATGTACAAGACCAAGCTACAAATGGCTCAAGAAGCTCAGGATCCTGCCTTTGATAGGAGCAGCTGGGATGTGGAAGGCTGGAGGGCTAGGCTGGTTGAATTGGAGGATGAAGACGAGGCTGATGAGGTTTTGGCAATTGAGGCTAGTGGTAGTGGCAAGGATCATGGTGGTGAAGCTAGTGGAGCTGGAGATGGTGATGCAGCGAAGGTGTAGGCTGCAACAATGGGCGATGATGGACATTTCTAGACGTAGCCAGAGCCCATTTTTTTTAGTTTGGTTATGGTTTTTTTTTTTGTTTTGATGATGTTTTGATAAACAATGGTTGGTCTGTACTTGAACAATAGTAATTAGGGTTGAGGATCATGGATGGTCCTTTGAACAATAGGTAGGATTACAAATGGTGGAGGGATCCTCTGTTTGGGGGATGAAGCCATTGTGATCCTGCCGTCTTTAATTTCCTGCACTTGTTAGACCTACAAACAATGGACACCCTTTGCCAACCCATGTGGACGGGCCACGTTTTGCTGGTAGAAACGTGGGTTGGCAATTTTGACAACCTTAAAAGGGTTTAAGCTTTTGTGAATAAAATGACTTTAACTTTTTGGCTATATCCTGTGTTGATATCCTTATTGTTATTTTATTTCTCAATCTATTGTGATGTTCATGTCGTTTAAACTTATCAAGTAAAGAAAAAATTTAAAAAATATCCCTTAAGAGTTAAGGATATGATCAAGGATCACATAAAAAATAATTTAAGGATCATAATTTCAGTTGTCTAAGGATAAGTGTCACTTAAATACATAATGAATAAAATCAAAACAGTTTAGGATCATACCTGAGAACCCAAGTTAGGATCCTATCCTTCAACACTTAAAATTAGGATAACCCAAGATACAAACCTTAGTTGAAAGTAAGGGTCAAGAATCTTTGGCCATTTATCTTCACAAACCTGAAATAAGATATTACTTGGAACTGAGCCAATATAAGATGAATGTTAGTGACTGGGGACAAGCCCAACAATTCTGGGGACAAGCCCAATATACTGGGGACAAGCCCAAAGGATAACTGGGAACAAGCCCAAAGGATAACTGGGGACAACCCCAAAGGATAACTGGGGACAAGCCCAGAGGATCGTATGTAAACTGGAGTATGGCCCTTACTGGCGACTATCCAAACTTAGTGACATGAAAATGCCAAAACCTTAGCTAACGTGAAAACGTTAGAAACCTTAGGAACGGATGTATGGTACATCTACCATTATACGTAGGATCCTGAATATAGCCAGTACAACGAAATTGTCAGCCCCTAAAGCGGGTACTGGTCCCATTGCCATGAACTATACCAGGATCATCGTGCGCTACTGGCGAAACTGGGGACAGGCCCAAACTGGGGACTAGCCCAAACAACTGGATACTTCTGTGGATACTCAACGCTTAGTTAAAGATACCTGAACCTTCAAAACTCAGAATCAAGTAAAAGGAGGATAAAGGACGCAGGATCCTTATCCTTGTAAGAATAAAAAGAATGAAATAGTTTAAGATTGGAATGTTACCAGAAAGAGGATCATCTGTCAGCGGGGATCCTTCAAGGATACTTGTCTGGTAAGGATCATGGATCATGATCACATGAAATATTTCTTCAAATGGACAGCATTCCAAGCTCTAGGTAACAAATCACCCTCCATTGTTAGCAATCGATATGCCCCTTTTCCTGCTTCAGCTTCAATCAAATAGGGTCCTTCCCACTTTGGTGCTAGCTTTCCATCAGCAGGATTGGTGGTGTTTTGAAATGCTTTCCTTAATACCATATCCCCAACTTGGAATTTCCTAAGCCTGACATTTTTGTTGTAAGCTCCAGCCATCCTTTGTTGATAACTGGCCATCCTTATCCTTGCTAAATCCCTGATTTCTTCTATAGTATCCAAGTCTTGAATCAAGTTTTCAGCATTTTCTTCAGCATCACGAACGCTTGTTCTTGCAGTTGGAACCACCATCTCTGTAGGGATCACTGACTCTGCCCCAAATACCAAAGAAAATGGAGTTTGGCCTGTAGCATTCTTGGGAGTTGTTCTATCAGCCCACAGCACATAAGGTAGTTCTTCTGCCCATTTTCCTTTCTTGGGTCCAAGCTTCTTCTTCAAATTGTTGATGATGATCTTGTTGGATGATTATGCCTGACCATTAGCTTGTGGATGGACTGGTGTTGATGTTATCATCTTAATTCCTCAACTGTCACAAAAGTTAGTGGTTCTACTCCCAATAAATTGGGATCCATTATCACAAATAATTTCAGAAGGGATGCCAAATCTAGTAATAATATTTCTTTTAATAAAGGATATAACTTCCTTTTCTCTGACTTGAGCAAAGGCTTCAGCCTCTATCCACTTAGAGAAGTAATCAGTCATAGCAAGCATGAATACTTTTCCACCTGGTGCCTTAGGAAGCTTTCCAACTATATCCATTCCCCATCTCATGAATGGCCAAGAAGAAGATATAGGATGCAAGAGCTCTGCTGGTTGGTGAAGGATATTACTATGCCCTTGACAAGGATCACACTTCTTGGCATACTCCACAGCGTCCTTCTTCATAGTGGGCCAATAGTACCCTGTTCTCAGGATCCTTGAGAATAATGCCCTGCCCCCAGTGTGGTTTCCATAATCTCCTTCATGGAAATCCTTTAGGACTTCTTGAATTTCAGGATCCTCAATGCATCTCAAATATGGTCCTGCAAGAGATCGTTTATACAACATATTATTTAATATTGTAAATTGAGATACCTTAATTTTAAAAGCCCTTGGGTTTTCTCCTGAATGAATTTCTCCATGTTGTATGTATCTCATGATTGGGAGTATCCATGATCCTGAATGAGATTGGGTATCATCACTAGGGATGATTGCAGAATCTTCTCCTATCTCCATAGCTACATGATCCTTGATAGCAGGGGTCAGGATATGGATAATAGGGATCTCAATATCCTCAGGAATCTTCAAAGATGATCCTAGATTGGCTAATGCATCAGCTTCTGCATTCTCTTCCCTTGGTACCTGTGTCAAACTAAAGGATACAAAAGAGAGTGCCAATTCTTTGACTATCTCCAAATATTTTATTAGCTTTTCACCTTTAACAGCATAGGATCTATTAAAGTGATTAGTGATCAATAAAGAATCTACATGTACCTCAAGATACCTGATGCTCATATGCTTTGCAATTTGCAAACCAGCTATCAAGGCTTCATATTCAGCCTCATTGTTGGTAGTTTGAAATTCACAAGCTATGGAGTGGGGTATTATGTCCCCCTGTGGAGATTTTAGTAGTAATCCAAGCCCTGTTCCATTCACATTGGAGGATCCATCAGTAAACAGTATCCAAGGATCCTTGGTTTCTTCAAGCTGTTGGACTTCTAGTTCAGCTTCCTTTTGCAAATCACTACTGAAATCTGCCACAAAGTCAACTAATGCTTGGGATTTAATGGCTGTCCTAGGCTCATATCTTATATCATATGCACTCAACTTCACTGCCCACTTAGCCATCCTTCCTGACATTTCAGGTTTCCTGAGAACATTCTTAATTGGGAAATTAGTTTTAACAATAATGGCATGAGTCTCAAAATAATGTCTTAATTTAGTAGATGCAATAATTAATGCAAGGATAAGTTTTTTCTAAATGTGAATACCTGGATTCAGCATCAAGTAAGCTCTTACTTACATAATAAACAGGATGTTGTGTACCTTGGTGATCCTTAACAAGGACCGCACTTACAGCTTTTGAGGATACCGCCAAATATAAGGATAACACATCTCCCTTTTCTGGTTTCATTAAGGCTGGGGCTGAGGATAGGTAATCTTTAAGAGCTTTAAGGGCACTTTCATGCTTCTCAGTCCATTCAAATTTCTTGTTTTTCCTCAGGAGGTCATAGAATTCCTTGCACTTTTCTGAGGATTTGGATATGAATCTGTTCAAGGCTGCGATCCTGCCAGTCAACCTTTGCACATCCTTAGCATTGGCAGGAGATTTGATATTCACGATAGCCTTAATTTGCTCTGGACTTGCTTCAATGCCCCTCTTTGTTACCATATATCCTAAGAATTTACCTGCCTTTACACCAAAATGACACTTAGACGGATTTAGTTTCATATTAAATTTATCAAGGATATTGAATGCTTCCTCCAAGTCTTTAAGGTGATCCTCAGCTCTTTTGGACTTAACCACCATGTCATCAATATAGACTTCCATAGTGTATCCAATTTGTTCCTTGAACATCATATTGACAAGCCTTTGGTAAGTAGCACCTGCTCGAAGTAGCTTATCTACCTCTTCCTGGATAATAGCATTTCTTTCAGGTGAAAACTTCCTCCTCTTTTGATGAATTGGCTTGAATGACCTGTCAATGCCAAGTTTGTGAGTAATTATATCCTTAGATATACCTGTCATGTCTTCATGTTTCCAGGCAAAGGTGGTCTTCCTTCTTTTGAGAAAGGATACTAGCTCTTGTTCAATATCGCTAAGGATCCCTGACCCTATGAAGATCTTGGATTCAGGATCATCAGGATCCATGAGGATTTCTTTCAAATCCTGTTCTCTTGCCTCCAAGACGTCTCTTGAAGGATACTTTAATTGCTATTGCTCCCTTGGTCTTGAGGCTGGTTTCATTGATGAGGTATAGCAATTCTTAGCCTCCTGTTGATCACTCTCAATTTTCACCACTCCCCATGGACTTGGAAGCTTTACACACTGATGATAGGTGGATGGAACTGCCTTCATATCATGTATCCATGGCCTGCCAAGGATAATGTTACAACACGATAAGCAATCAATAACACAAAACTTTTGATAAGAATGCAATCCTTCAATATAGATTGGGAGTTTGATGTCCCCCAATGTATTCTTTGTTTCTCCACTGAATCCCACAAGTACTGAGGATCTTGGGATAATATCGGACTCTGGGATATTCATTTTCTTGAGAACATCCAGCTGAATGATGTTCACAGAGCTTCCTCCATCTATAAGGATCCTGCGAACAAAGTGGTTAGAAATAAACAATGTAATTACGAGACCGTCATGGTGAGGATCCTGGATGTCAACACGATCATCCTCATCAAAAGTAATGACTTTATCCTGGGTGACAACGGAGGTCCTGACGGGTCTGTCTCCATTATCCATCTTGGTTTCCTTAGCGTGTCTTTTTGCTGCTGAGAAGGATGTACCACAGATGTCTAATCCACCGGATATGAAATTTATGACTTGTGCATCTGCCGGAGGAGCAGGAGCCCTTTCCGGGATCCTTTCAGGATCATGGGTTCTTGACTTCTTTCGTCCCAAGAGTTCCTTTAAATGCCCCTTGCTCAACAAATAACCAATTTCCTTTCTAAGTGCAATACATTCTTCAGTGAGATGCCCAAAATCCTCATGATATGCACACCACTTGGATTTATCCTTTGTAGCAGCTGTTTTATCACTTTTCCTTGGCCACCTAGCTTTCTCACCTAGATTCTGCATCGCAAGGATTAGTTCATTGTTATCAACAGAGAAACAATATTCAGAAATAGGAGGATAATTCTCATCATCCTCTTCTTGTTCCACTGCGTGCACATTCTGGTTATCAGATCTGTTATAGGACTTGGATTTGTTGTTCCTAAAGTAGGATCCTTGCTTATCCTGTTTTGAGGATCCTGTCAATCTGTCCTGGATCCTTTTGTCATCCTCTAGGCGGATGAACCTAAGGGCCCTAGTCCTTACTTCATCAAGATTCCTGCAAGGTGTCATAACAAGATCATCATAGAATAATGAATCCCTAAGCAATCCCATTTTAAAGGCTTCAACAGCCGTAGCTATATCCAAATTGGGAATATCTAAGGATTCTTTACTAAACTTAGTGATATAATCTCTAAGTGATTCATTTTGACCTTGTGTTACCCTATATAGATCACTAGTTAATCGTTCAAACTTTCTGCTACAAGAGAATTGACTATTGAACAAGTTAACTAAATTAGCAAATGAAGTAATAGAGTAAGGGGGAAGACTTAGCAGCCATTTAAGAGCAGATCCTGTAAGTGTGGATCCAAATCCCTTGGATAGACATGCTTCTTTCAACCTGTCCGGAATTGGATTGATCTCCATCCTCTCCCTGTATTGAGCTACATGCTCTTCTGGATCCGTTGAACCATCATATAGCTTCATTGATGGTATCTGGAATCTTTTAGGTATATCAGCATCACACAAAGGTGGTGCAAAACGAGATATCCTATGGCTACCATCCGCAATCTCAGGAATGGGTTTAACCACTCCTGGTACACTGGATATCATATCCTTAAGCTTCTGCAGTTCCCTAGCCATGGCCTGATTGATACCTGTATCCTGCATAAAGCCATGGTTAGTGTTATATAAATTATTAAAAGTGTTACCTCCCACAGGATTCGAGTTTGGAATTGCGGATGTGAATCCATCTTGTCGAGACTCAGGCATGATTGAAGGACCAGAGGAGGCAATGGTTTGCATTGGTATGAAGTCTCCTTGATGGACGTCTGAGTTCTGAGGTTGCATATTTCTCGAGGATCCTTGATTTTGAAGGGGGTTGGATCCTTGGAATTGCGATGATCCTTGAACCTGAAAGGATCCTGGGACCAGGGAGGATCCTTGAACAAGGGAGAATCCTGGGACCAGAGAGGATCCTTGGACCTGGGAGGATCCTCGGACCTGGGAGGATCCTCGGACCTGGGAGGATCCTCAGACCTGGGAGGATCCTCGGACCTGGGAGGATCCTCGGACCTGGGATGATCCTCGGACCTGGGAGGATCCTTGTACCGCATGCATTCCCACATATCCTCCTGACGTGAAGTATCCCTGATGCTGAGAAGAGGATCCTTGAGGCTGGAAGCAAGAGCCAAATGCCTAACTCATTGTTGTTGTCCCATAACGCCTTCCTGATAGTTCACCCAAGTATTGCACGTCCGGAACTGCTGAGTATTGTGAGGTTATGACCGGAGTGTCGAAGTTCAGCGATCTTGGCATCAGAGGGGAGTGATCCTCCACTGATTTCTTCTGTTTCTTGATTTCATCGATCTCCCAGAGGATCCTTTCGTTGGTCTTATCCTGCTCTTGTGTATGATTCCTCATCTGCAAAATCAAGGCATAGAGATCATTAGCAGTAGGATTAGTTGAAACAGAAGAAGTAGGTGGTTTTTGGAAAATAGGAGTTGGTTTCTTCGCAGCATTCTCAGCATTCTTCTGGGATCCAGAAGGTGGTGGAGGCAAAAGAGGAACGCCTTGTGAGGAACTGAATGAGGGCATCAAACTTGAAGTATTCTTCACTGAGGAAGCCATCTGTTTGGTTATAGCGAACCGAAATAACCACGAAAACACGAATCTTTCTAAGAATGAAGCACCAATTGCCCCACGGTGGGCGCCAAACTGTTTTGGTCAAAAATCAAGCAATGACAATGTAACCAAACTTTCTGTTGTGAGGTATGATGCTTGAATTGATGAACAACAATAAGGATCACTATGAAGTGTAATGAACAAATGACACGAAGATTTATACGGGGAAAAAGCCCTTGATCAAGAGTTGATCTCCGGCACAAAAAACCCCGGGTGATGGAAACTACCGATCACCAACTCAAATTAAACAAACAATCTGTTACAACTTCGGATGATAGCGAGCTAAGTACAAGGATCACTATAGTGTATCGTGTAGAAATGTATGAAAAATGCTAAGTCTTTTGTCGAGAGCCGGTGAGAGCGGTTGTATGAGTGTGTGTGTGTGTAGCCAAAAATAGCTAAGTGTCTCTAAAATAGCTCGCTACCCCTTTAAAAATAGAAAATATCAAGCCTAACTAATGATGCGTGCGAAGTGTTACTTATTTTAGGTGTATATTTTAAGCCCTTTTTAACACTTATTTTAGCCAAGTTTTAAATTTATAAAACACGATATTTCACTAACACTAAACACACATATGGGCAAGTGCACCCATCGTTGAGTGTAGTATAGCGTTGGTAAGATACCGAGGTCGTCCAAGGACACAAGAGCTTTTAGTACCGGTTTATCCTCAACGTCTAACCAAAATAAAAGTTTAGAAAAATATTTTAAGCTAAGAAAAATAAAAACTAACTAAAATGCTGAAAAATAAAAATAAAATAAAAACAGATAGACAAGATGAATCACTTGGTTCCGACTCGTATCTAGTATAACCTTTGATTATTTCCGCACTTTTGCACATAATTAAGAGATTATCTTAGTTATTGTAGTAGGCCCCTCTTTTGAAGGTGACGTTACCCTCACCCCAGTAGTTTGAGTCAGCAGGGATACAATCCTAAAAGGGTGGATTATTGGAAGATAATGAATTAAGTTATTAATGCAGTATTGTGGTAGGCCCCGCTTTTGGCGGTGACGTTACCCTCGGCTAAGTAGTCTGAGTCAGCAGGGATACAGTCCTAAATAGCCGGGTTATAGTATTAATAGTAGTTAACTTATGAGGGGATCAAAGAGTTTGGACCCCCGCCGTCCAATACCGTGAAGTATTGAAGGAGGTCCTACTAAATTTGACCCAGGTCCATTGCAGGACCTCTAAACGCTGAACAATGGCAAGACCTTTACCAAACCGTTCCCTTAACCCCCGACCAGGTAGCCAACATATCTCCATATAGACCGTGGAGATATGAATGGTGAAAATCCTTTATTTTATATAGACAGTAAAAATAATGCCAAGACACCACGGACAAACGATAAGGAAAGATCACCTTCAACATAAGTAACTAGTTATTAAAGTCATTAATACAAAACCAAATAAAAAGTGCAAAAGATTAGAAATAAAAAGTATTATACTAGACACTTTGTCTTCACCAAGTGATGTAAGAGACTTAGGCAAACATGGCCTTGATTGTCAAGAACTCTTACGATCAATCTTGGATCCCGAGATGACTCACACACTCTACGATGGACAATGGATGATGGTGGTGGATGATGGTGTTGTGATGGTGGTGGGTGGTGGATGAAGTGTGAGAGAGGTGGTGTGCCAAGGGATGAGGTGAAATGAATCCAAGCACTCCTATTTATAGGCTGAACAGAGAGCTGGGCACGGCCCCATGTCCGCTGGGCACGGCCCCGTGTCCGTCTGACAATCTCTCTCCTCATTAATTGTAATTCGCAATTACAATAAATGCGCCTGCTGTACTTTCGACACGCCCCCGTGTCCGCTGAGCACGGCCCGTGGTGGGCAATAGAAGCTTCTATAGGTTTGTCTTTTCTGCTGCTTCTTGGGCACGGCCCCGTGCTGGCTGAGCACGGGGCGTGTTCAGTCTTCTGTTTTCTCTACTTTGCTTTGGAAGGTGCCGTTGAGGGGTCGGGCAGTCTACTAATATTCCTTTTCTTGTATTTATGTTGGATTTAGCTGTCTTTTTGCTTCTTTTGCGTTTTTGAGCTCATTTAATCCTGAAAATACAAAAGGAAGACAAAAACACTCTTTTTCCAATATTAGTACTTAAAAAGGGTTAGTTTTATGCCGCATTTGATGTAATTTATATGTTGCATTTTGCACACATCAAATACCCCCACACTTGAACTTTTGCTTGTCCTCAAGCAAAACTCTTTAATATGTGGCTTACACTCCCAAATGGAATAGGTAGAAGAGAAGGTTTTGGGCTTGTCGTAGAGTGTCGGGATTTCCAAGATCTTTTTGGGTTTTATTTTTATTTATTTACACTCCTATTCGTAATGATTTATTTAGAACTTTTCATAAAAGAAATTACTTATTTGGGCATAACATGCCCTTTTTTTTTTTAAATTCTATTTATATACAAGTTCACATACCTCACGGGGAAATCACTCACACTCGGCCGAAGGTGTATTTTTAGTGAATCACTCGAGAGCGGCATGGAACTTATTCCTACCATAGGCTTGCCAAGAAATCAATCCTCCTCCTTTTTAACTTTTATACCTTTGTAGATATCAAGAGGACTTTGTGGGTTAGGGGTTAGGCTAGGGTTAAAGGTAGGTGGTTGGGTTAGTGGTTAGTAGAAAAAGGGCTAAAAGCGTAACAAGTGTCGGTTTTCGTATTTTTGCAAATTTTTTATTTTGATGAAGCTTTTATTCAAACTAAGTTATTTTTGATTAACTTGTTTGTTTATTTTCTTTTTGCTTCATCATTATCACACATATTTTTTTTTTTTTTACGAAGAACCGAACTTGTTACTAAAATAAAGGGTTAAAAATAAAAAAAGGTTTTGGTGGGTAAAGGGTTTTTGTTTGGGTGATGAAACGAAAAGGTTTAGGCTCAAAGGGGCTAACTAGGGGGATTTTTGGGTAGGTGGTAAAAGAAAAAGAAAAATAATGGTGTAGAAATAAAAATGGTTAGTCCTAATGCCTCCATCATTTACTTACTCGGGTTTAAGTTGATAAGGACCGGGAATGTATTGTCATGGCAAGTTCTAGAGTCGTAAGAACCAAGCGGCTATTCACACAAGAAACGAAAAATGAGCATTTAGTCAAATGATATGTAATTGTGTGCTCAATAAAAGCTCAAAACTCACTTTTGTGGGAATGGGTTTTTATGTGATCAAGTATATATAATCAAATTTTAAATAAGTTTGCTATGCCTTTTCATAATTTTCTTATGTTGGTTCTTTTTATCACTACGCTATCGGTTGTAAATTTGTAAAAATATAACTTTTTTGAGAACTTGAATTTTCCGAGTTAAACCTAGACAAGTAAAAAAAATGAAATTTTTGAAAAAATTTGGGGTGATTAGCGGTTCCAATAGAGTTTTGTGTAAGGCTTGTATTTAGGACTTGCAAAATTCAAGGTTTTAGCATCCCCCCCCCCCCCCCACACTTAAATTACACATTGTCCTCAATGTGTCCCAAAAATAAATTTTTAGGTTGATTAGATGTGTAAAATAGTGTTTAAAAAGCAAAAAGTTGTGTTACTGGGCACTGAACACGGCCCCGTGTTCAAGTGCCAGTAACAGAATTAAAACAAGAGAAACAGAAGCCTGGACACGGCGGCGTGTTGGGTGAACACGGCCCGTGTCCAGTTACCTGAACTGGGCGTTTTCTGCAGGGTGCTCAGCACGGGGCCGTGTTGGTTGGGCACGGCCCGTGTTGAGCCTTCTGGAATGGTGAGAATTGTCGGGTTGCCCTGTTCTTGTGCATGGGTTCATTTTTCTCGTTCCCCTTTTCATCCTTTACCACCATGAGTGTGTTTTATTCATTACAAACCATCCAAACCTTAAAACCATCATTTCATTTCATCATAGAGAGAACTTACATAGTCCTAAATTAAACTAGATAAAACAAAGAAATAACAAACCATGGAGTCCTAGCCTTTACTTTATTTTAATTAGCAAAATTTCCAAGAAGTAATTAATCTTGGTTAACCAAGGCCTTTTTGAACTCCTTCTTCCGCGTGCGGTTCTCCTCAAATGTCGGCGAGCCATTCTTCCACCTCCCTTGGAAGGAGAAAAGAAGGCTCATTGGCATTAGTTTGAGGAGTTTCAACTTCCACCGGGATCTCTTGTTGGTGTTCTACGGGAGGTTCCGCCGGAAAGTCTTCCCACCCGGTAGGGTTGTTGATTCCGAGTGCCAGGTTCCAATCCTGTTGAGGAAGGACTGGTTCCATTGGAGGTGCTACAAGAATATTTAACCTCTGGTGCAAGAGGTTAATTTCTTGGAAGCTGCTTTCAAGTCCCATCGTAAGATCGTTAATACGGTCGATTAGGACCTCCTCTACTGAAGTCATTTCGTCGAGAGCCTCCCTTAATGCTACCACATAGTGCACAAGTGTAGCTTCAATGGAGGGTCTTCTTCCTCTTCGGCTGTTTGACGAATGCACAGGAGATGTTTCGCTGTTTTCACTCAGCATCCTACGAAAAATAAACTAAAAATAGTTTATTTAATGAAACAGTGACCGGACACGGCCCCGTGCTTACTGAGCACGGCCCCGTGTTCATCTTTCTGCAGAGTTTCGGAACAAGGAAACTTGGATTTTTAAGTTATTTTCTGAACTTGTGGGGCCTTTTTAGCTACTAATAACTTAAAACAATGTTTCATAACATGTTTTCACCAAGATTTTTTGAACAAAACTCATTTATCCTACCATAGAGTTGGAGGAATTCCAAACTTTCAATGGTAGCTCTTGGAGAAAGATGGAGAAGAAGGAAATGGCTAAAAGAGGAAAGGACAAGATGGGTTGTTGGAACCTTCTTTTAGACTTACCTAGGATAGTTTGAGAGAAGATTCCTGCAAATCTCTGTTCCAAGTTGGTCCAAATGTGCAGAATTCTTGGCTGCATTTATAGAAAACGACAGCATCCTGGACACGGCCCCGTGTGCAGGTGGAGTTCTGACACAGTTTGTCTGTATTCTGACGTACTGATCAGAATGGAATCTTTCGATGGACACGGGGTCGTGTTGGTTGGGCACGGCCCCGTGTCTAGGGACTGTTTTATGAAGTTGTCTAGTTTTTTAAGGCGCTTGTTAGTATCGGGTGGCTCCTGACTGGTTGGAACAACCCCAAAGTGCCTAAGATACCTTAATTGTCCTAGACTAAGGCGAGAACGCAAGAGGTTGTCGGTGAGGGTAATTCCTATTTTCATTCTAGGTGGACAAGTCCAACCCTTTCCCGGGCTCTTGTTAAAGAAGCTGTATGCCGAATCGCTCAGGTCTATGTATGCACCGAACGAAGTCGATGGAGAGTCCTTCACGGCACAATCGACACAGGGACGACTATCGTCCAAGTCTTTGCTAGGTGCGAAGGTATTTTCGGGAGCAACGAGGTTGTCGGAATGCGGTTCCAACATTTCTTCATGGTTATCGTCTTGGGGTGGATCAATAAAATCCTTCCCAAGCTCTTCTAACCATTTCAGAGTTAGCTCTTCTAGTTGAAATAACTCGTCAAGGAGCATTTCCCCTAGAATATCTGGCTGGGCGCATTCGAGGGAGAAATAGTGCTTATTTTTACTTTCGCCCCTCTTAAGGTTGTGAGAAGTTGGTGGGTCCATGTAGTGGGGCCTATAATTTAGGAAGTAGCATTTTACTTCTTCATGTTCGCCACCACATAATTGACACCACATACCATAAGAGTGCCGAAAGTAAAAATAATTACTATCACTCATGTTTATGTCAGAAATTACCAACCGCCGGGATCTAACGGTTCTGTTTTCAGTAACTGAAACTTGGGCACGGGGGCGTGTTGAGTGGGCACGGCCCCGTGTTCAGCTTACTGTCTGATGTAAAACAGGATTGCCAGTTCCAATGATTGAGCACGGGGGCGTGTTCAGCGGGCACGGCCCGTGCTGAGCTCTGCAGAAGCTGAAAAACTAAGAAAAATCCTAAAAAAATAAAAAGAAATAAAAAAAATGATTAGGCCGTTGATTCCTAACTTTCTTAAAATCCTTGTGTCCCCGGCAGCGGCGCCAAAAACTTGATGCGTGCGAAGTGTTACTTATTTTAGGTGTATATTTTAAGCCCTTTTTAACACTTATTTTAGCCAAGTTTTAAATTTATAAAACACGATATTTCACTAACACTAAACACACATATGGGCAAGTGCACCCATCGTTGAGTGTAGTATAGCGTTGGTAAGATACCGAGGTCGTCCAAGGACACAAGAGCTTTTAGTACCGGTTTATCCTCAACGTCTAACCAAAATAAAAGTTTAGAAAAATATTTTAAGCTAAGAAAAATAAAAACTAACTAAAATGCTGAAAAATAAAAATAAAATAAAAACAGATAGACAAGATGAATCACTTGGTTCCGACTCGTATCTAGTATAACCTTTGATTATTTCCGCACTTTTGCACATAATTAAGAGATTATCTTAGTTATTGTAGTAGGCCCCTCTTTTGAAGGTGACGTTACCCTCACCCCAGTAGTTTGAGTCAGCAGGGATACAATCCTAAAAGGGTGGATTATTGGAAGATAATGAATTAAGTTATTAATGCAGTATTGTGGTAGGCCCCGCTTTTGGCGGTGACGTTACCCTCGGCTAAGTAGTCTGAGTCAGCATGGATACAGTCCTAAATAGCCGGGTTATAGTATTAATAGTAGTTAACTTATGAGGGGATCAAAGAGTTTGGACCCCCGCCATCCAATACCGTGAAGTATTGAAGGAGGTCCTACTAAATTTGACCCAGGTCCATTGCAGGACCTCTAAACGCTGAACAATGGCAAGACCTTTACCAAACCATTCCCTTAACCCCCGACCAGGTAGCCAACATATCTCCATATAGACCGTGGAGATATGAATGGTGAAAATCCTTTATTTTATATAAACAGTAAAATAATGCCAAGACACCACGGACAAACGATAAGGAAAGATCACCTTCAACATAAGTAACTAGTTATTAAAGTCATTAATACAAAACCAAATAAAAAGTGCAAAAGATTAGAAATAAAAAGTATTATACTAGACACTTTGTCTTCACCAAGTGATGTAAGAGACTTAGGCAAACATGGCCTTGATTGTCAAGAACTCTTACGATCAATCTTGGATCCCGAGACGACTCACACACTCTACGATGGACAATGGATGATGGTGGTGGATGATGGTGTTGTGATGGTGGTGGGTGGTGGATGAAGTGTGAGAGAGGTGGTGTGCCAAGGGATGAGGTGAAATGAATCCAAGCACTCCTATTTATAGGCTGAACAGAGAGCTGGACACGGCCCCGTGTCCGCTGGGCACGGCCCCGTGTCCGTCTGACAATCTCTCTCCTCATTAATTGTAATTCGCAATTACAATAAATGCGCCTGCTGTACTTTCGACACGCCCCCGTGTCCGCTGAGCACGGCCCGTGGTGGGCAATAGAAGCTTCTATAGGTTTGTCTTTTCTGCTGCTTCTTGGGCACGGCCCCGTGCTGGCTGAGCACGGGGCGTGTTCAGTCTTCTGTTTTCTCTACTATGCTTTGGAAGGTGCCGTTGAGGGGTCGGGCAGTCTACTAATATTCCTTTTCTTGTATTTATGTTGGATTTAGCTGTCTTTTTGCTTCTTTTGCGTTTTTGAGCTCATTTAATCCTGAAAATACAAAAGGAAGACAAAAACACTCTTTTTCCAATATTAGTACTTAAAAAGGGTTAGTTTTATGCCGCATTTGATGTAATTTATATGTTGCATTTTGCACACATCAACTAACATTCCGCAAATGGTGCAAGTCCTCCAGGACTCCACAACGTCCATTTCTGACCAAGCACGTGCGGAATAGACTGAGAATATTCTCCAGGAATGTCGCCAAGACTAAGTCCAAGTTGATATTCCTGCAAAACATTTACGAATTCAAAGTAGACAATCGTTAGTACAGGGATCCTTATAGTGATCCATGATCCTGATCCTGCAACACTTCTGAGGATCACTACTTCAGACAGAATTGAGGATCACTAAATCCAACAGTAAATAAGGATCACTGGTCATTTAGAAATCCACCCCTAACAATTCTTAATTGGAAAATTAGTCTTAACAATAATGGCATGAGTTTCAAAATAATGTCTTAATTTAGTAGAAGCCATAATTAAAGCAAGGATAAGTTTCTCTAAATGTGAATACCTGGATTCAGCATCAAGCAAACTCTTACTAACATAATAGACAGGATGTTGTGTACCTTGGTGATCCTTAACAAGGACTGCACTTACTGCTTTAGAGGATACCGCCAGATATAAGGATAATATATCCCCTTTTTCCGGTTTCATTAAGGCAGGAGCTGAGGATAGGTAATCCTTAAGGGCTTTGAGAGCATTTTCATGCTTTTCAGTCCACTTAAATTTCTTGTTCTTCCTCAAAATGTGGTAGAATTCCTTGCATTTTTCTGAGGATTTGGATATGAACCTGTTCAAGGCTGCGATCCTGCCTGTCTATCTTTGCACATCCTTGGCATTGGCAGGAGATTTGATATTCACAATAGCCTCAATTTGCTCTAGACTTGCTTCAATGCCTCTTTTTGTCACCATATAGCCTAGGAATTTACCGGCTTTAACACCAAAGTGACACTTGGAAGGATTTAGTTTCATATTAAATTTATCAAGGATATTGAATGCTTCCTCCAAGTCTCTAAGGTGATCCTCAGCTTTCTTGGACTTAACCACCATGTCATCTATATAGACTTCCATAGTGTGTCCAATTTGTTCCTTGAACATCATATTGACTAGCCTTTTATAAGTAGCACCTGCATTCCTTAGTCCAAATGGCATAGCAATATAACAATATATACATGTTGGGGTCATAAAGGCTGTATCCTCTTGATCAGATGGTTCCATCTGAATTTGCTGAAATCCAGATGAAGCATGCATAAAAGTCAACAACTCATGACCCGCGGTAGCATCCACCATGGAGTCAATGTGGGGTAATGGGAAAGGATCCTTGGGACATGCCTTGTTTAAATCAGTGAAATCGACACATACCCTCCACTTTCCATTTTTCTTTTGAACAACAACCACATTGGCTAACCACCTTGGATACTTAACCTCTCTTATCATACCTGCCTGGAGTAGTTTATCTACTTCTTCCTGGATAATAGCATTCCTTTCAGGTGCAAACTTCCTCCTTTTTTGATGAATTGGCTTGAATGACCTGTCAATGCCAAGTTTATGAGTAATTATATCTTTAGATATACCTGTCATGTCCTCATGCTTCCAGGAAAAAGTAGTTTTTCTCCTTTTAAGGAAGGATACTAGATCCTGTTCAATGTTGCTGAGGATCCCTGATCCTATGAAGACTATGGATTCAGGATCATAAGGGTCCATAAGGATTTCTTTCACATCCTGCTCTCTTGCCTCCAAGACATCTCTTGGAGGATGCTTTAATTGCTATTGCTCCCTTGGTCTTGAGGCTGGCTTCATTGATGACGTGTAGCAATTCTTAGCTTCTTGTTGATCACTCTCAATTTTCACCACCCCCATGGACTAGGAAGCTTTACGCGCTGATGATAGGTAGACGGGACTGCCTTCATGTCATGTATCCATGGCCTGCCAAGGATAACATTACAACAGGATAAGCAATCTTTGACACAAAATTTTTGATAAGAATGGAGTCCTTCAATATAGATGGGGAGTTTGATGTCCCCCAATGTATTTTTGGTTTCTCCGCTGAATCCCACAAGAACTGAGGATCTTGGGACAATGTCTGATTCAGGAATGTTCATTTTCTTGAGAACATCAAGCTGAATGATGTTTACTGAGCTTCCTCCATCTATCAGGATCCTGCGAACAAAGTGGTTAGAAATAAACAGAGTAATAACAAGACCATCATGATGAGGATCCTGAACATCAACACGATCATCCTCATCAAAGGTTATAACTTTCTCCTTTGTAATAGTAGAGGTTCGAATGGGTCTATCCCCATTATCCATCTTGGTTTCCTTAGCATGTCTCTTGGCTGCTGAAAAGGAAGTACCACAAATGTCTGATCCACCCGAAATGAAGTTTATAACTTGTGCATCTGCTGGAGGGGCAGGAGCTCTTTCTGGAACCTTTTCAGGATCCTGGATCCTTAACTTTTTTCTTCCCAAAAGCTCTTTCAAGTGCCCCTTGCTTAACAAGTAACCAATTTCTTTTCTAAGTGCAATACACTCTTCAGTGAGATGCCCAAAATCCTCATGATATGCACACCATTTGGACTTGTCCTTTTTTGCAGCTGGTTTATCACTTTTCCTTGGCCATCTTGCTTTCTCACCTAGATTATTCTGGTTATTAGACTTGTTGTAGGACTTGAACTTGTTATTCTTGAAGTAGGATCCTTGCTTTTCCTGTTTTGAGGATCCTGCCAATCTCTCCTGGATCCTTTTATCATCCTCTAATCGGATGAATCTGAGGGCCCTAGTTCTTACTTCATCAAGATTCCTACATGGGGTCATAACAAGATCATCATAGAATAATGAATCCCTAAGCAAACCCATTTTAAAGGCTTCCACAGCTGTAGCTATATCCAGATTAGGGATAACTAAGGATTCTTTACTAAACTTAGTGATGTAATCCCTGAGTGATTCATTTTGACCCTGTGTTACCCTATATAGATCACTAGTTAAACATTCAAATTTTATGCTACATGAGAATTGACTATTAAACAGATTAACTAGATTAGCAAATGAAGTAATAGAGTAAGGGGGAAGACTTAGCAGTCATTTAAGAGCTGATCCTGTGAGTGTGGATCCAAAACCCTTGCATAGACATGCTTCTTTTAACCTCTCTGGGATGGGGTTGATCTCCATCCTTTCTCTATATTGAGCTACATGTTCTTCTGGATCCGTTGAACCATCATAGAGCTTCATAGTTGGTATTTGGAACCTTTTGGGTATCTCAGCATCACAAATGGGTGGTGCAAAACGAGATATCCTATGGCTCCCATCTGCAATTTCAGGGATGGGCTTAACCACTCCTGGAACGCTGGATATCATATCCTTCAGCTTCTGTAATTCCCTAGCCATAGCTTGATTGATACCTGTATCCTGCATAGAACCATGGTTAGTGTTATAGGAATTATTGAAAGTGTTACCTCCCAGGGGATTCAAGTTTGGAATTGCAGATGTGAATCCATATTGACGGGATTCTGGTATGATTGATGGACCAGAAGAGGTAATGGTCTGCATTGGAATGAAGTCTCCTTGATGAACATCTGTGCTTGGGGTTGTATACTTCTCAAGAATCCTTGATCCTGAAATGAGGATCCTTGAGGCTGAGAGGATCCTTGAACTTGAAAGGATACCTGCGGCTGAGAGGATCCTTGAACCTGAAAGGATCCCTGAGGCTGGGAGGATCCTTGAACCTGAAAGGATCCCTGAGGCTGGGAGGATCCTTGAACCTGAAATGTGGATCCTTGAACCTGAGAGGATCCCTAAGCCATGGAGGATCCTTGGACCCTAGAGGATCCTTGAACCTGTGATGATCCTTGGACTGTGTGCATTCCCAAATATCCTCATGAGCTGACGAAGGATCCCTGATGCTGAAAAGAGGAACCCGAAGGCTGAGAACAGGATCCTTGAGGCTGGAAGTGAGACCCAAAAGCCTGACTCATAGTTGTTGCTCCATAACGCCTTCCCAATGGTCCAATCTGGTACTGGATGTCTGGAGCTGCAGATTCCAGGGCGGTTACGGCTGGAGTGTCAAAATCCAGTGATCTAGGTATCAGAGGAGAGTGATCCTCCCCCGATCTCTTCTGTTTCTTGATGTCACCGATCTCCCAGAGGATCCTTTCGTTGGTTTTGTCCTGCTCTTGTATGTGATCCCTCATCTGCAAAATCAAATTAAAAAGATCACTAGTAGTAGGATTAGAAGAAACAGAAGAAGTTGGTGGTTTTGGAAAAATGGGGCTTTGTCTCTTTGCAGCATTTTTATCATTCTTCTGGGATCCAGAAGGTGGTGGAGGCAAATGAGGAACGCCCTGTGAAGAACTCATTGCCGGCATTGAACATGAAGTGCTCTTTGCTGAAGAAGCCATCTGCGTGGTTGTAATGAACCGAAATGATCACAAAAACAATAATTTCTTAGGAATGAAGCACCAATTGCCCCACGGTGGGCGCCAAACTGTTTTGGTCAAAAATCAGGCTAAGATAATGTAACCAAATCTTTGTTGTGAGGAATGATGCTTGAATCAACGAGCAATGTGAAGGTTAACTTAGAAATGTAATGAACAAATGATACAAAGATTTATACGAGGAAAAAGCCCTTGATCAAGAGTTGATCTCCGGCATAAAAAACCTCGGGTGATGGAAACTACCGATTGTTTTGGTCAAAAATCAGGCTAAGATAATGTAACCAAATCTTTGTTGTGAGGAATGATGCTTGAAACAATAAACAATGTTAAGGATAACTCAGAAATGTAATGAACAAATGACACAAGGATTTATACGAGGAAAAAGCCCTTGATCAAGAGTTGATCTCCGGCATAAAAAACCTCGGGTGATGGAAACTACCGATCACCAACTAAGATTAAACAAAAGAAGTTTACAACTCGGGATGATAACAAGCTTGTTACAAGGATCACTAATGTGCAATAAAATGTGTGAAATCACCGAGTAGTGTTTGAGAGCTGATTGAGAGCTGTTGCGAGAGTGTGTGTATGCCAAAATTAGCTAAGTGTTCTACTCAAGCTTGTTATCCCCATTTTAAATTAGAAATAACTAAAATAACAAACTGTCCGACAATTATGCAAGCTCCCCACGATCTCCACAACGTCCATAAGAGCCAAGCACGTGCGGAATATTTAGGGAATATGCTCCAGGAATTTCGGTGAGACTTGGTCCATGCCTTTGCTCCTGCAAAACAAGCTTACGTACAAGGTAGACAATTGTTAGTATAAGGATAACAATAAGGATCCTGAATCCTGATCCTGCAACACCTGCTGAGGATCCTTAATTCAAACAGAATTGAGGATCCATGATCCTGGCAGCACTTGAGGATCCGTGATCCTTAGGATTGGAAAATCCTCCCCTAACAATTGCCCCCAAAATATAAGGAGTAAAGTGTAAATTAACGACTTATATTTTCTTGATCTTATCCGCAACAAGCTAACGGATATATAGCCGTTACAATCTGACTATCCGTTGCAATCATACGTCATTGAAGCGACGTCCCTGCAGGATCATCATTATAAATTCAAGTTAGAGATAAGGGTCAATGTGCATTTAAATTCGAGCAATACTCCCTTTAAATCCTCATTCGAAGATCAAACAGGTACTTCTCTCTCCTTTCTCTCTTCACATTCTTGCTCTGTTTCTTCTTCCTTCATCATCTTTGAATCACAATGAAGTTACGATCATCCCCTGCTAAGGATCATCGTAAAGACAGTCCCTTGAAGAGCCAAGGGATAATCAAAGATTCTCCGAAGAAACGTTCCTGCTTCACTGATCCGGATATAGACAGGATTCGTCGTTGCTTTCCTGCAAACGTTGTCTTCATGCCTTTTGACCCTACCGCCTTGAGCGATTTCGTTTCTGAAACTTGGGTTGCCTTTCCAGTCACCCCATTTTCGATAGGATACTCCTATCCTTTTCCTGCTTTTACCTAGTCTTTCTTCTCCCTTACCGGCATATCTTATATCTAAGCTATGCCAATGATGTGGAGGGTTTTATTTACCCTTGAGAGGATCATTGAGCAGGAGGATATAGATTTGGGAATGTCTGAACTTGCTGAATTGTACAACCTTGTGAGCCACGGTTCACATCGCTTTCTATTCAAACACAAACCTGGTGAGGCACACCCGATCCTGAAGACCACCAAAAACAACACTAAGTGGAAGAAACGATTCTTCTTCGTTAGGAGGGATTCTATCCCGGATGGGAAGGATCTCCCTAGAAAATGGGCCACTCATGGTAGGATAGAGGATCCTTATGGAAGGATCATAGGATAACCCTGTTTCCGTTGAGGATCACTAACATCTGTTTATATCTTTTGTGCAGCTATATCTGTTTCTCACGTCATTTCATCACCTGCAACCAAGGAGAGGATAACCACTTTCCGAAATCTTGGTCCTGCAATAAGATCGTTTCAAGCAAACACCAAGGATTCTCAAGAAGTATCCTCAGGCTCCGTTACAATGTCAAGTAAGTATCCAAGTTTATATATGGTTAAATATTGAAATGCAAATAAAACAAGAATACTTATCTGTTGTTTTGGATTAATAGGTGCTGGAAAATCCTCAAGGTCTGCCTCCCGCTTCAGTGTTACCGATCTTACTGCTATTGCTCCCAGGTCTGGGAAGAAGAAGATTGCTGCTAGCCCGAGTGCTGTAGTTCCAAAGCCTGTTACCTCCAAAGGGGGAAAGAAGAGGAAGGCCTCTGCTGCTGATAATCTTGAAGGCTTGCCTCTTATCCGCCACCAGTTCCAAGAATACTTTGCTGATGTAAGGATCACTGACTCTGCTTGATTATCCTGCCCACTTGAGGATCATGTGATCCTGAACTTTACCTTGTCTTCTTTGCAGAAATTTGCTGAGGTTGAAATGCTGTTTGATGCATATGTTGAGGAGGCGGAGCAGAAGCATCAGGAGTTCCAAAAGTTCTTCTTGGCCAAGGATCAAACCATCTCCTCCCTTGAAAAGGACCTCAATCTGGCGAAGAAGCAGGTGGTCATGGCCCAGATAAATGTTGATCACGAGAAAGCTGAGCTGCTGGAGGATGCTAAAATCTCTGCCGCCATCACCATGTACAAGATCAAGCTACAAATGGCCCAGGAGGCTGAGGATCCTGACTTCGACAGGACCACTTGGGACAAGGAGGGCTGGAAGTCGAAGCTGGCTGAGCTAGAGGATGAAGAGGAGGAGGCTACTGAGGTCTTGGCGATTGAGGCAAGTGGAAGTGGAAAGGATCAGGCTGGTGGTGATGCAGCCAAGGTGTGAGCTGCTGAAATGGGCGATGATGGATATTTCTAGACGCGGCCGGGGCCCATTTTTTAGGATTTGGTAGTGGTTTTTTGGTTATGGTGTTTTTTATGAACAATTGTTGGTCTGTAATAACTAAACAATAGCTATTAGGGTTGAGGATCATGGATCCTTTGAACAATAGGTAGGATAATAGGTGATGGAGGGATCCTCTGTTTGGGGGATGAAGCCACTTGTTATCTTGCCATCTTTTATTTCCTGCACTCTTATGACCTGTTAACAATGGACACCCTTTGCCAACCCAAATGGACGGGCCACGTATTGCTGGTAGAAATTTGGGTTGGCAATTTTGACAACCTTAAAAGGGTTTAACCTTTGTGAATAAATAAAATTTTAACTTTTTGGCTACTTCTCGTGTTGTTATCCTTATGAATTCTTTATTTTTCAACTGTTGTTGTGTATTTTGTTTGAATTTGTGAGTAAAGAACAAAGGCGTAGTAAATCATGTTTAAAAGTTTTAGGATATGATCAAGGATCAAATATCCTATAGTCGACAAGTTCAGAAAAGTTATGTAACTTAAGGATCATTAGTTCTGTTGTCAAAGGATAAGGGTCACTTATATAAATAAAGAATAAAATTAAAGTGTTTTAGGATCATACCTGAGAATCCAAGTTAGGATCTTAACCTTTAACATCTATAATCAGGATAACCAAAAGACAAACCTTAGTAGAAGGTAAGGATCAGGGATCCTTAGTTGTTTAACTTCGAAAGCCTGAAACAGAATACAACTTGGGACTAAGCCAATATAAGAGAAAAGTTAGTAATTGGGGACAAGCCCAATAATTCTGGGGACAAGCCCAATATACTGGGGACAAGCCCAAAGGATAACTGGGGACAAGCCCAAAGGATAACTGGGGACAAGCCCAAAGGATAACAGGGGACAAGCCCAAAGGATAACTGGGGACAAGCCCAAAGGATCTTGTGTAAACTGGAGTATGGCCCTCACTGGCGACTATCCAAACTTAGTGACATGAAAATGCCAAAACCTTAGCTAACGTGAAAACGTTAGAAACCTTAGGAATGGATGTATGGTACGTCTACCATTATACGTAGGATCCCGGATACAGCCAGTACAATGAAATTGTTAGCCCCTAAAGCGAGTACTGGTCCCATTGCCATGAACTGTACCAGGATCATCGTGCGCTACTGGCGATACTGGGGACAGGCCCAAAAACTGGGGACAAGCCCAAATAACTGGGGTCAAGCCCAAATAACTGGGGTCAAGCCCAAATAACTGGATACCTCTGTGGATACTCAATCCTTTGTTAAGGATACCTAAACCTTCTGCAAAACTCAGAATCAAGTAAAGGGAGGATAAAGGATCCATGATCCTTATCCTTGTATATAGGATAATTAAAGAATGAAATAGTTTGAGATTAGATCATTACCAAGATGAGGATCTTCTGTCCTGTAAGGATCCTTCGAGGATACTTGTTAGCTAAGGATCATGGATCCTTATTACATGAAGTATTTCTTCAAGTGGACAGCATTCCAAGCTCTTGGTAGCAAATCACCTTCCATTGTTAGCAATCGATATGCCCCCTTTCCTGCCTCATCTTCAATCAAATAGGGGCCTTCCCACTTTGGTGCTAACTTTCCATCAGCAGGATTGGTGGTATTCTGAAATGCTTTCCTTAATACCATATCACCAACTTGGAATTTCCTGATCCTGCCATTCTTATTGTAGGCTCCAGCCATCCTTTGTTGATAACTAGCCATCCTTATCCTTGCCAAATCCCTGAGTTCTTCTATAGTATCCAAGTCTTGAACCAAGTTTTCAGCATTTCCTTCTGGATCACGGATGCTTGTCCTTGTAGTAGGAACCACCATTTCTGTAGGGATCACTGATTCTGTCCCAAATACCAAAGAAAATGGAGTTTGGCCAGTAGCATTCTTGGGAGTTGTTCTGTCAGCCCATAATACATAAGGTAGTTCTTCTGCCCATTTTCCTTTCTTAGATCTAAGCTTCTTCTTCAAATTGTTGATGATGATCTTGTTGGATGATTCTGCCTGACCATTAGCTTGTGGGTGGACTGGTGTTGATGTTATCATCTTAATCCCCAGCTGTCACAAAAGTGAGTAGTTCTACTCCCAATAAATTGGGATCCATTATCACAAACAATTTCAGAAGGAATACCAAATCTAGTAATAATATTTCTTTTAATAAAGGATATCACTTCTTTTTCTCTGACTTGAGCAAAGGCTTCAGCCTCTATCCACTTGGAGAAGTAATCAGTCATAGCAAGCATGAATACTTTTCCACCAGGTGCCTTGGGAAGTTTACCAACTATATCCATTCCCCATCTCATAAATGGCCAAGAAGAGGATATAGGATGCAAAAGTTCTGCTGGTTGATGACGGATATTACTATGTCTCTGACAAGGATCACACTTCTTGGCATATTCCACAGCATCCTTCTTCATAGTAGGCCAATAGTATCCTGTCCTCAGGATCCTTGAGAATAATGCCCTGCCCCCAGTGTGGTTTCCACAATCTCCTTCATGAAAATCCTTTAGGACTTCTTGGATTTCAGGATCCTCAATGCATCTTAGATATGGACCTGCAAGAGATCGTTTATATAAAATGTTATTCAATATTGTGAATTGAGATACCTTGATTTTGAAAGCCCTGGGGTTTTCTCCTGTAGGAATCTCTCCATGTTGTAGGTATCTCATGATTGGAATAATCCATGATCCTGAATGAGATTGTGTATCATCACTAGGGATGATTGCAGAATCCTCTCCTATCTACATGGCTACATGATCCTCAATAGCGGGGGATAGGATATGGATAATAGGGATCCTGATATCCTCTGGAATCTTCAAGGATGATCCTAGATTGGCCAATGCATCAGCTTCTGCATTCTCTTCTCTGGGTACCTGTGTCAAACTAAAGGAAACAAAAGAGAGTGCCAATTCTTTGACTATCTCAAAATATTTGATTAGTTTTTCACCTTTAACAGCATAGGATCCATTAAAGTGATTAGTAATTTACAATGAATCTACATGTACCTCAAGATACCTGATCCTCATATGCTTGGCAACTTGCAAACCAGCTATCAAGGCTTCATACTCAGCCTCATTGTTAGTAGTTTGAAACTCACAAGCTATGGAGTGGGGTATTATGTCCCCCTGTGGCGATTTTAGTAGTATTCCAAGTCCTGTTCCTTTGACATTGGAGGCTCCATCAGTGAAGAGTATCCAAGGATCCTTAGTTTCTTCTAACTGTTGGACTTCTAATTCAACTTCCTTTTGCAAATCACTACTGAAATCTGCCACAAAGTCAGCTAAAGCTTGGGATTTAATGGCAGTCCTTGGTTCATATCTTATATCATAAGCACTAAGCTTCACTGCCCACTTAGTCATCCTTCCTGACATTTCAGGTTTCCTGAGAACATTCTTAATTGGAAAATTAGTCTTAACAATAATGGCATGAGTTTCAAAATAATGTCTTAATTTAGTAGATGCCATAATTAGTGCAAGGATAAGTTTTTCAAAATGTGAATACCTGGATTCAGCATCAAGCAAACTCTTACTTACATAATAGACAGGATGTTGTGAACCTTCGTGATCCTTAACAAGGACCGCACTTACTGCTTTAGAGGATACCGCCAAATACAAGGATAATATATCCCCTTTTTCTGGTTTCATCAAGGCAGGGGCTGAGGATAGGTAATCCTTAAGAGCTTTGAGAGCATTTTCATGCTTTTCAGTCCATTCAAATTTCTTGTTCTTCCTCAAAATGTCATAGAATTCCTTGCATTTTTTTTAGGATTTGGATATGAACCTGTTCAAGGTTGCGATCCTGCCTGTCAATCTTTGCACATCCTTAGCATTGGCAGGAGATTTGATATTCACAATAGCCTTAATTTGCTCTGGACTTGCTTCAATGCCTCTTTTTGTCACCATATAGCCTAGGAATTTACCTGCTTTAACACCAAAATGACACTTGGAAGGATTTAGTTTCATATTAAATTTATCAAGGATATTGAATGCTTCCTCCAAGTCTCTAAGGTGATCCTCAGCTTTCTTGGACTTAACCACCATGTCATCTATATAGACTTCCATAGTGTGTCCAATTTGTTCCTTGAACATCATATTGACTAGCCTTTGATAAGTAGCACCTGCATTCCTTAGTCCAAATGGTATAGCAATATATACCAGTTGGGGTCATAAAGGCTGTATCCTCTTGATCAGATGGTTCCATCTGAATTTGTTGAAATCCAGATGAAGCATCCATAAAAGTCAACAACTCATGACCCGCGGTAGCATCCACCATGGAGTCAATGTGGGGTAATGGGAAAGGATCCTTGGGACATACCTTGTTTAAATCAGTAAAATCGACACATACCCTCCACTTTCCATTTTTCTTTTGAACAACAACCACCTTGGATACTTAACCTCCCTTATCATACCTACCCGGAGTAGTTTATCTACCTCTTCCTAGATAATAGCATTCCTTTCAGGTTCAAACTTCCTCCTTTTTTGATGAATTGGCTTGAATGACCTGTGAATGCCAAGTTTATGAGTAATTATATCTTTAGATATACCTGTCATGTCCTCATGCTTCCAGGCAAAGGTAGTTTTTCTCCTTTTAAGGGAGGATACTAGATCCTGTTCAATGTTGCTGAGGATCCCTGATCCTATGAAGACTATGGATTCAGGATCATGAGGATCCATAAGGATTTCTTTCACATCCTGTTCTCTTGCCTCCAAGACATCTCTTGAAGGATGCTTTAATTGCTATTGCTCCCTTGGTCTCGAGGCTGGCTTCATTGATGATGTGTAGCAATTCTTAGCTTCTTGTTGGTCACTCTCAATTTTCACCACCCCCATGGACTAGGAAGCTTCACGCACTGATGATAGGTAGAAGGGACTGCCTTCATGTCATGTATCCATGGCCTGCCAAGGATAACGTTACAACAGGATAATCAATCTATAACACAGAATTTTTGATAAGAATGAAGTCCTTCAATATAGATAGGGAGTTTGATGTCCCCCAATGTATTATTGGTTTCTCCGCTGAATCCCACAAGAACAGAGGATCTTGGGACAATGTCTGATTCAGGAATGTTCATCTTCTTGAGGACATCAAGCTGAATGATGTTTACTGAGCTTCCTCCATCTATCAGGATCCTGCGAACAAAATGGTTAGAAATAAACAGAGTAATAACAAGACCATCATGATGAGGATCCTGCACATCGACACGATCATCCTCATCAAAAGTTATAATTTTATCCTTGGTAACAGTGGAGGTCCGGATGGGTCTGTCTCCATTATCCATCTTGGTTTCCTTGGCATGTCTTTTGGCTGCTGAAAAGGAAGTACCACAAATGTCTGATCCACCGGATATGAAGTTTATAACTTGTGCATCTGCTGGAGGAGCAGGAGCCTTTTCCGGGATCCTTTCAGGATCCTGGATCCTTGATTTTTTTCGTCCCAAAAGCTCCTTCAAGTGCCCCTTGCTTAACAAATAACCAATTTCTTTTCTTAGTGCAATACACTCTTCAGTGAGATGTCCGAAATCCTCATGATATGCACACCACTTAGACTTATCCTTTGTTGCGGCTGGTTTATCACTTTTCCTTGGCCATCTTGCTTTCTCACCTAGATTCTGCATTGCAAGAATTAGTTCATTGTTATCAACATAAAAACAGTATTCAGAAATGGGAGGATAATCCTCATCATCCCCTTCCTGCTCTATTGCATGCACGTTCTGGTTGTCAGACTTGTTGTAGGACTTAAACTTGTTATTCTTGAAGTAGGATCCTTGCTTTTCCTGTTTTGAGGATCCTGTCAATCTCTCCTGGATCCTTTTATCATCCTCTAATCGGATAAATCTAAGGGCCCTGGTTCTTACTTCATCAAGATTCCTGCATGGGGTCATAACAAGATCATCATAGAATAATGAATCCCTAAGCAAACCCATTTTAAAGGCTTCTACAGCCGTAGCTATATCCAGATTAGGAATGTCTAAGGATTCTTTACTAAACTTAGTGATATAATCTCTAAGTGATTCGTTTTGACCTTGTGTTATCCTATATAGATCACTAGTTAAACGTTCAAATTTTCTGCTACATGAGAACTGACTATTAAACAGATTAACTAGATTAGCAAATGAAGTAATAGAGTAAGGGGGAAGACTTAGCATCCATTTAAGAGTTGATCCTGTGAGTGTGGATCCGAAACCCTTGCATAGACATGCTTCTTTTAACCTCTCCGGGATGGGGTTGATCTCCATCCTCCCTCTATATTGAGCTACATGTTCTTCTGGATCTGTTGAACCATCATACAGCTTCATAGTCGGTATTTGGAACCTTTTGGGTATCTCAGCATCACAAATAGATGGTGCAAAACGAGATATCCTATGGCTCCCATCTGCAATTTCAGGAATGGGCTTAACCACTCCTGGAACGCTGGATATCATATCCTTCAGCTTCTGTAATTCCCTAGCCATAGCTTGATTGATACCTGTATCCTGCATAGATCCATGGTTAGTGTTATAAGAATTATTGAAAGTGTTACCTCCTGGAGGATTCAGGTTAGGAATTGCATATGTGAATCCATATTGACGGGATTCTGGTATGATTGAAGGACCAGAAGAGGCAATGGTCTGCATTGGAATGAAGTCTCCTTGATAAACATCTGTGCTTGGGGGTTGTATACTTCTCAAGAATCCTTAATCCTGAAAGATGTTGGATCCTTGAACCTGAGAGGATCCCTGAGGCTGAGAGGTTCCTTGAACCTGAAATGAGGATACTTGAACCTGAGAGGATCCTTGAACCCCGGAGGATCCTTGGACCCCAGAGGATCCTTGAACCTGAGAGGATCCTTGGACTGTGTGCATTCCCAAATATCCTCCTGAGCTGACGAAGGATCCCTGATGCTGGAAAGAGGATCCCGAAGGCTGAAAACAGGATCCTTGAGGCTGGAAGTGAGACCCAAAAGCCTGACTCATAGTTGTTGTTCCATAACGTATTCCCAATGGTTCAATTTGGTACTGAATGTCTAAGGCTGCAGATTGCTGGGCAGTTACAGCTGGAGTGTCGAAGTCCAGTGACCTTGGTATCAGAGGAGAGTGATCCTCCCCTGATCTCTTCTGTTTCTTAATGTCACCGATCTCCCGGAGGATCCTTTCGTTGGTTTTATCCTGCTCCTGTATGTGATCCCTCATCTGCAAAATCAAAGTAAAAAGATCACTAGTAGTAGGATTAGAAGAAACAGAAGAAATTGGTGGTTTTGGAAAAATGGGGCTTTGTCTCTTTGCAGCATTTTCAGCATTCTTCTGGGATCCAGAAGGTGGTGGAGGCAAAGGAGGAACGCCATGTGATGAACTCATTGCCGGCATTGAACTTCAAGTGTTCTTCGCTGAAGAAGCCATCTGCTTGGTTGTAATGAACCGAAATGATCACAAAAACAAGAATTTTTTAGAAATGAAGCACCAATTGCCCCACGGTGGGCACCAAATTGTTTTGGTCAAAAATCAGGCTAAGATAATGTAACCAAAACTTTGTTGTGAGGAATGATGCTTGAAACAATAAACAATGTTAAGGATAACTCAGAAATGTAATGAACAAATGACACAAGGATTTATACGAGGAAAAAGCCCTTGATCAAGAGTTGATCTCCGGCATAAAAAACCTCGGGTGATGGAAACTACCGATCACCAACTAAGATTAAACAAAAGAAGTTTACAACTCGGGATGATAACAAGCTTGTTACAAGGATCACTAATGTGCAATAAAATGTGTGAAATCGCCGAGTAGTGTTTGAGAGCTGATTGAGAGCTGTTGCGAGAGTGTGTGTATGCCAAAATTAGCTAAGTGTTCTACTCAAGCTTGTTATCCCCATTTTAAATTAGAAATAACTAAAATAACAAACTGTCCGACAATTATGCAAGCTCCCCACGATCTCCACAACGTCCTTAAGAGCCAAGCACGTGCGGAATATTTAGGGAATATGCTCCAGGAATTTCGGTGAGACTTGGTCCATGCCTTTGCTCCTGCAAAACAAGCTTACATACAAGGTAGACAATTGTTAGTATAAGGATAACAATAAGGATCCTGAATCCTGATCCTGCAACACCTGCTGAGGATCCTTAATTCAAACAGAATTGAGGATCCATGATCCTGGCAGCACTTGAGGATCCGTGATCCTTAGGATTGGAAAATCCTCCCCTAACACCGATCACCAACCAAGATTAATCAAAAGAAGTTTACAACTCGGGATGATAACAAGCTTGTTACAAGGATCACTAGTGTGCAATGTGCAAAAATGTATGAAATCGCCAAGTAGTGTTTGAGAGCTGATTGAGAGCTGTTACGAGAGTGTGTGTATTTGCTAAAATTAGCTAAGTGTTCTAACTCAAGCTTGTTATCCCCTATTTAAAATTAGAAATAACCACCCTAACTAACTGTCCGCTAATTGTGCAAGTCTTCCACGATCTCCATAACGTTCACAAGAACCAAGCACGTGCGGAATATTGAGGGAATATGCTCCAGGAATTTCGGTAAGACTTGGTCCATGCCTTTGCTCCTGCAAAACAAGCTTACGTACAATTAAGACAATTATTAGTATAAGGATAACAATAAGGATCCTGAATCCTGATCCTGCAACACCTACTAAGGATCCTTAATTCAAACAGAATTGAGGATCCATGATCCTGGCAGCACTTGAGGATCCGTGATCCTTAGGATTAAAAAATCCTCCCCTAACATTAATGCCTTAGAAGAAACTGCTAAATATAAGGATAATATCTCCCCATTTTCTGGTTTCATTAAAGCTGGAGCTGAGGATAGGTAATCCTTAAGGGCATTGAGAGCATTTTCATGTTTTTCAGTCCACTCAAACTTTTTATTCTTTCTCCAGTTGTCATAGAATTCTTTGCATTTCTCTAATGACTTTGAGATGAATCTCTTCAAGGCTGCGATCCTCCTTGTCAATCTTTGCACATCCTTAGCATTGGCAGGAGACTTGATGTTCACAATGGCCTTGATTTGTTCTGGACTTGCCTCTATCCCTCTTTTTGTCACCATGTAACCTAAGAATTTACCAGCTTTCACTCCAAAGTGGCATTTGGAAGGATTCAGTTTCATGTTGTATCTATCAAGGATATCAAATGCCTCCTCCAAATCTCTAAGGTAATCCTCAGCTCTGTTGGACTTAACCACCATGTCATATATATAGACTTCCATTGTGTGTCCAATTTGTTCTTTAAACATCATATTTACTAGCCTTTGGTATGTAGCACCTGCATTTCTTAGTCCAAAGGGCATAGCAATATAACAATAGATACCAGTAGGGGTCATAAAGGTTGTATCCTCTTGATCAGATGGTTCCATCTGAATTTGTTGGAATCCAGATGAAGCATCCATAAAAGTTAACAACTCATGACCTGCTATAGTATCCACCATGGAGTCAATGTGGGGTAATGGGAAAGGATCCTTGGGACATGCCTTATTTAAATTAGTAAAGTCGACACATACCATCCACTTTCCATTTTTCTTTTGAACAACAACCACATTGGCTAACCATCTTGGATACTTTACCTCTCTAATCATACCTGCTTTGAGCAGTTTATCTACCTCCTCTTATATAATGGCATTTCTTTTAGGTGCAAACTTCCTCCTTTTCTGATGCATTGGCTTGAAGGACCTGTCAATGCCAAGTTTATGAGTAATAATATCTTTAGAGATACCTGTCATGTCTTCATGCTTCCAAGCAAAGGTAGATTTCCTTCTTCTTAAGAAGGATATTAGATCTTGTTCAATACTGTCAAGGATCCCGGATCCTATAAAAAGCTTGGATTCGGGATCCTCCGGGTTCAGCAGAATATCCTTGACATCCTGCTCTCTCGCCTCCAGGACATCCCTTGGAGGATACTTTAATTGCTATACCTCCCTAGGCCTTGAAGCTAGCTTCATTGATGATGTGTAGCAATTCTTAGCTTCTTGCTGATCACTCTCAATCTTCACCACACCCCATGGAGTAGGGAGCTTCACACGTTGATGATATGTAGATGGGACTGCTTTCATATCATGTATCCATGGCCTGCCAAGGACAACATTACAACATGATAAGCAATCAATAACACAAATTTTTTTAATATAATTAACACCCTCTATATAAATAGGAAGTTTGATGTCCCCCAATGTGTTCTTGGTTTCTCCATTGAATCCCATAAGAACTGATGATCTTGGGATAATTTCTGATTCAGGAACTTTCATTCTCTTGAGGACATCTAGTTGGATAATGTTCACTGAGCTTCCCCCATCTATGAGAATCCTGCGAACAAAATGGTTAGAAATAAACAACGTAATAACAAGACCATCATTATGAGGATCCTGAATATCCACACGATCATCCACATCAAAGGATATGACTTTCTCCTGTGTAAGGATGGAAGTTCGAATAGGCCTATCCCCATTCTCCATCTTTGTCTCTTTTGCATGCCTCTTAGCTGCTGAAAAGGAAGTGCCACCTATGTCTGATCCACCGGAGATGAAGTTGATAATTTGGGCATCAGCTGGAGGAGCAGGAGCCCTTTCTGGAATTTTTTCAGGATTTTGGATCCTTGACTTCTTTCTTCCAAATAGCTCCTTTAAGTATCCTTTGCTTAAGAGGTAACCAATCTCTTTCCTAAGTGCTATACATTCATCCGTGAGATGACCAAAATCTTCATGATAGGCACAACATTTCGATTTGTCTTTGGTGGCAGCGGGCTTGTCATTCTTTCTAGGCCACCTAGATTTATCACCTAAATTATGCATAGCAAGGATCGGTTCATTGTTATCAACAACAAAGCAATACTCAGAAATAGGAGGATAATCTTCATCATCTTCCTCTTGTTCCACAGCATGCACATTCTGATTGTCAGACTTATTGTATGACTTTGATTTGTTATCTCTGAAATAGGATCCTTGCATTTCTTGTTTTGAGGATCCTGAAAGTCTATCCTGGATCCTTTTGTCATCCTCTAAACGGATGAACCTAAGGGCCCTGGTTCTTACTTCATCAAGGTTCCTACAAGGTGTCATAACAAGATCATCATAGAATTGTGAATTCTTAAGCAAACCCATTTTAAAAGCTTCCACGGCTGTTGCAATATCTAAGTTGGGAATTTCTAAGGATTCTCTACTAAATTTAGTTATGTAATCCCTTAGTGATTCATTATGACCTTGAGTTACCCTATATAAATCGCTAGTTAATCGTTCAAATCTCCTACTACATGAAAATTGGCTATTGAACAAGTTAACTAGATTAGCAAATGAAGTAATAGAGTAGGGAGGAAGACTTAGCAGCCATTTAAGAGCTGATCCTGTCAATGTGGATCCGAAACCCTTGCAAAGACATGCTTCTTTTAACCTTTCAGGAATGGGGTTTATCTCCATTCTTTCCCTGTACTGAGCTACATGCTCTTCTGGATCGGTTGTACCATCATAGAGCTTCATATTTGGTGTTTGAAACCTCTTTGGTATCTCTGCATCACATATGGGTGGTGCAAAGTGTGACACTCTATGACTGCCATTCGGGATCTCAAGAATGGGCTTGACCACTCCCAGGACACTGGATATCATATCCTTGAGTTTTTGCAATTCCCTTGCCATAGCTTGGTTGATTCCTGGTTCCTTCACAAAGCCATGGTTAGTATTATAAGATGTATTTAAAGTGTTACCTCCTGATTGATTCGAGGCTGGGATTCCCGGTGTGAATCCAAACTGATGTGATTCTGGTATGATTGAGGGACCAGATGAAGCAATAGTCTGCATGGGGATGAAGTCTCCCATATGAATCTCTGAACTCCTGGGTTGTTGACTCCTTAAGGATCCTTGATCCTGAAAGATGTTGGATCCAGTATGCATCGGAGCTGAAGGTCTTGGAGGATACTCCATGGATTCGTAAACCTGTGATGAGGATCCTTGAACTTGAGATGAGGATCCTGGGTACTGAGAATAGGATTGTAAGTCCCGTATAACCGGATCTTTCAATGATATCAAACAACCTATTGATTGTGCGGAATCCAATCAATAGGTGATTCAAGAAATAAGATGAAAAAGAACAAGAACACCAAAATAACTTTTAACTCACACACGTTTTGATTACTTGAACAAGCAAAAACGTCTGGTATGAGTACACCACTACAAATCGCCTCCCCTTCTCTGGTTCTCTAGAATTTGTGTCACTAGAAGGTTCCAAACCTAAAACAAGTTGAAAACTTGTTTATATACATAGACAAGCCCACTTCCCACATGGGCTTCCCTTGGGCCTGCTTGGCCCACATGGCCTATAGCTTGGCCCAAGTGACCTATAAAGGTCCAAAACCTAATATAACTAACCCGGTAAAGCCCAGTTCGTAACCATAGCCCGTTATGTTAATTTGATGCGTCAGTCTCACACTTTAGGGCCTAACAATCTCCCCCTAGACTGATGCCATCAAATTGTCTTCATAGCATGAATTCAGCAACGTCTTCAATGAAGTCTATGGTTGTCGTTATGCTGTAGATGTTCTGGAAGTTCTTGTCTTCTGAACTCTCAGCACTGGGTCTCTTTCTTCAGCTCTTGTGGTTAGCTTCATATCAGGATCTTGATCAGCTTTGCTTGAAACATCTTTGTCAGAAAGAATGTGAGAGGAGGATTCTCAACAGCTCTTTTCTTCTTCAGTCCTTTTTCTTTCAAGCAGGTTCATGGTACTTCTTCAAATGCACTTTCATTGTCAGACGTCGTTTCGTATCCGGTTCTTCTGACTCAGGTACATCTTGTTGTTGTGCTGCTTCAGGCTTCTTCAGCAACTAACAGCATCTCAGTCTTCATCAACCCCTGTTCTTGATTGAAATCAAGTTCTGCACATGCTCACAAACTCATAAGCAAACATCTCTTATGCAACAGGGAGAGTACCATATGAACACCAGGTACATCCAAGTACTTGTACTCAGATTTCACAATTTAAATTCTTTCAACTTTTGATGATTAGTCAAATCTTCAAGAACGGATACATTTTTTAATTTTAAGAAAAATAAATAAACACTCTATTTTTGGATTTTTGGTTTTATAGAAAAGCAAGACACTATTTTTGTATTTTTGAATTTTTCAATTTTTTTAAGAACTAAAAACAAATAAAAACTCAAAATATAAACAACTACCATAATATACAATTACAATTGCAATGGGATCAAAATTCGTTCTCAGGCAGACTAAGGAACACTTTTCAGTACGAGCCTAATCAAACTGGTCTATGCGATTGCCAATATGTTTGTCCACTTAAACTTTAACGCTCAACTTTCAATTTTTTTAACTTCGTGATATGCTTAAGGTAATATTATACTATTATACCCGTGTGTCCCACTCCAAGGCATACCCCCGCGATCAAGGTAAGCACAACGATTCATCGTAGCAGGTGAGTATACTGATGTCATCCTTTAAGATATCCTGACTGTGTCTAGGTCTGCATATAATCTGTTTTATCATGTTTTGATTTCTTTAACAATGAACACCCAAATAAATACTAATCAAATCCTGGAAATATAAACAACACACTCTATCATGCAAGTATCTTCCCTACCACATATTTCACAAGTCCAATCCAGATTTCTGAAATCTTAACTGGGAATAGGTTGAGAAGAGAACAGAATAGATCTTTTGCAGAGATGGTATAATATACATATCAAATGAGTTTTTCTCAGTTTGATATAGGTTTCTTGGGTTTCTTTTGGGCACTTGAGGGCCTCTTTCGGGTGTATTAGATCTATAGCGCGACAACGTACAGCTAGGTCAGCATGTATCTGGATGCAGCAGAAGCTGTCGTTGCCAAGCACCTCCAGGTCAGCATATATCTGGATGCAGCAGAGGAGGTACACGACTTTTTTCAGAGAAGATTTCAGAATCAGATCAAAATTGTGTGTATCGGGACAACATACAGACATTCAAATAGAAATAAGCTAATTCCAAGTGACTTTCTTTCCTGGGTTCATGTACAATTTTAGTTCTGAACAGAAGGACAGCCAAGATATCCCCGGATGATTCAACAATATAAAGACCCGAAACCTCAGATTTTGGCTATCTATCAACGCAAGATTTAAGACCATAAAATCATACGCCGTTGGTATGTTACCCACATGGTACATAGTTCGTTATGTTTATAACACTTAGTATCTTTTATCATTTTGAGCGTCAAGCCTATCGACATATCGCAGTAGATCCTAGTCTTTTCAGCTATGGCACCTTACATGTGTTAGTCAAAACCCTTTAACACAAACATTTATTTCACTTCCCATATCATGCAATTTTTCTTTTTGGCTTTTTCATTTTTCAAATGTTTTTGTATTTTTCTCATTTTCTCCCCCTAAAACAATACATATTTACAGCAAACTCTTTTTGTATTTTCTGAGTTTTCTCCTCCTAAACTCTATATCTATCTATATGTTCCTCCCCCCCCCCCCCTAAATTTGTGCATAAATCTTGTATTTTTGCGCAAATTTACCATTTACTAGAGAAAGGACACTTCATATACAAAGTAATGAACTAAGAAAAAGAAAAAATATTTTTGCTTAACCGTTCCGTCATTAGATTGAAGACTAATCAAATTTAAATCAAAGTACTGAATTTAAACGGTACCTTTTGCTGATCATTTCTTACTTCTCTTATCTCCTCCAAAGGAAACATATCATCTGTAAAAAAAATTTGAACTTTTTGCAACAGTGAAATGTTACCCGTTTATCTCTGGAACAACCGCTATCAACATTCCAAAGATTGTCAACAGCTCCTCCTTGGTTGTTCCTGAAAGGTAAGGAGATTAGTAAGACATGGGTACCCAGGCCATCGTGGTCCTGGGTTTACTTGAAGCATCAAAGTAAGACACTTCCTTCAAACACAAATCCCCTTTCGTTTCAAGGATTGGAGACATTGCTGCTTTGGATTTGGGTTTCCAAATCTGTTTCGGTTTAACAAACGTGTTTGTTGCCTTCGGTTGAGCAACTTTAGCTGATTCAGGCTTGTTAGTTTTAGAAAAACGTTTTAGTTCTTGATCAGCCTTGCGTTTGTTTTTAGCAGTGTTCCAATCCCCATCAGAAGGTTTAACCTTGGGATTCACATTCTTCATTGCCTTAGGTGATGAAACCTTCATTGGCTTGGAATGGTAGTTACCCTTTGGTGTAACCCTCTGATTTTGCATATAATATGGTACGTAGGGACGATGTGTGCAGTTCCGAGCAATGTGACCAGCAATGCCGCAATTGAAGCATGTTTGTCTCTTAACGTAGAAGGCATTCTGATCAGCTTGTGTAGCTCTTGCAGGCCCTGAAGGATGAACTGGTCCTTTCTGTGCTTGTTTTTGTTGCACATTTCTGACAAACGAGGATGAATTTGGATGTCTATACTTGTCGTTTGCTGGGGCCTTCTGTGGTGGAGATTTCTTTTGATTCTTCTTGTTTTGTTTAGACTGCAAGTCTTGTTCAGAAATCTCACCAGTCTTTCCGAAAGCTTTGTTAGCACAGTCAAATGCATATTTCTCACATTTGCCATTACTGACTGGCTTAACAAAAGCATTTTTCACGTCACGGGTCTTTTGAGAACTATTCCTACCGGTTGAGGACTGTGGAGAGCCTGCTTGTCTTTGATGTTTAGGCTTCTTATTTCCGTGTCCTTTACCTGCTCGCTTCGGCTCTTGTTGCTTGATTTGAACCTTTTCATCACTAACCGAAGGTTCAGATTGTTCAGCTTGCGCACTTGGAGCCTTGTTCATGTTAGTCTTCACTTCTTCCTTCATGTCGTCAGCCTTGACAGAATCGGAGGATTCTGGTTTATCAGATGAAACACCAGAAACTTCAGTAGAAACTTCAGCTGAAACATTTGACGAATTTTTAGCACAAGACGGTTCTGCACATGACACCCTTGAGCTGAATTCACTAGAATCAACTGATTCCAATTTCTCATAATCAGTTGCTTCAGGTGATTCGTATTTGGAATCAGATGGTTTAACTGGCTCATTCGTTTCGTTTGCCGATTCAGTCTCTGTTACGCAAGCATCAACGTTTTCGCCCAAATCATCAGGCCTGAAATTAATCATAGAGTGAAAAAATGAGCCAAAAATGTCACACACATGAGAACTTGTTGCTTGTTCATCTCCAACGACACCTTCAACTTTAACTTCATCTGCATTAGGATCAAAAGTACCCTTTGAAACAAAATTTACCGAAGGAGTCGCTCGTTTATCAACAGGTCTGCTGTTGATTGATGACTTATTGTTTTTGGGACCATAAGTCATTCTACTCTCATTCATCATCTCCTCCTCAGTCATGGGTAAATAAGTATAATTGTCATTATAAGGAGGAGGAGCCTGATTAAAACCCAAACCACGTCCTTTATTTTCCTTGTATGCGAGCTGTTGATTACACAAGTTTTTTACTAATTTACTGGAAGAATCAAATTTCTTAATATTAAGCTCATTAATTTGATATCTATCTCTGATATCTTCCAGTTCCTTAGTCACAGCGCACAGTTTCTCCTGAACATAGAAGAGTTGAGATGATTTCACACTTACATCATCCTTGAGTTTGACGATGTCTTTTCGCTGAGCTTCAATTTTTTCTTTATAAAGTTTCTCATTTTTCGATAAAGTAAAATTTTTATTTTTAATATCATTGTAATCTTGAATTAGCTCAGCATTATGTAACTGATATGCCTCATTTCTTTCTCTACACTCAGGAGTGCAAAAGACAGAAAGTATCTTTTCACGTTCTTTAGTAATTCCTTGAGCCAGGGGTTTGTTAAACATAAATACTGAATTTTGTGTGGATGAGCAAACTGCAGCAGATGTGTTGCCTTGAGTAGACTGTTTGTCAGCATTGTCATATGATTTGATGATTAAGATCAGCTCATCCGGCTTCATTTTGTAACAATCGGTTGTCACTATTATCTGATTAACATTGGTAAACCAACTACAGTTTGCCTGATCTGGAATCTCTTTTATAGCATCCAGAATCTTTCTGTTACTCGTGTGAGTAGACACCACCATCTCTGCCTTCTCCATTTCAGAGAGCAGTTCAGCAAACCGGCCTGTAAGTGCTTCTATAGATTCACCATATGAGTATCTGAATCCTTGGAGTTCCTGCTCAAGCACCTCTCTCTTAGAAGACATTTTTAAGATGTGATTTCTCAAAAATGTGATCTTTTAACTTCAACACAAGCCCAAAGCGAGAACCTGTGTACTCGCTAACTCAAACCCTTTTGCAGGCGAAAGAACCCGTTTTCTGAACCGCACCTCAAAAATCTGTCAAACCCGTTATCACAAACAAACAAACCCCTTTTTTTTTAATAAACCCTTTTTTTTTTACTTTTAATGATTATATGATGATTACTTAATGATTATTATAATATTATTATTATTATTATTAATATATTAAAACCTAAAATATCATTAAAAGCATAACTGTACGTCGTCTTCTTCGTTAACCCGAATATCCAAAACCCTAATTTAGCCTCTCAAAGTTATAACGTGAAAGAAGGTTGGCTGGAGATGCGATGTGTTGATGATGATGAACCACGGCCGGAGAAGATGACCGGAGTTGCAGGTTACGTCGGTGAACAATATGACGATGGTAACAGGATGATGAACGATTAATGGTTGCGACTCGAAAGGTTGAACGAGATGATATGGTGTACCGAGTCGGAGGTGAGTGATCGGAGAAGTTTGTCGGAGACGGAGAAGAAGATAGTTGTAGGTGATCAGGTGTACGGTAAGGGATTGATGGTTGCGACTCGAAAACGTCGGACTCGGAACCGCGGTTGCGACTGTGGAGGTTGCGACTAAATTATGAATGACTCGAGACCTCAGTCGAGACAGTGGTTGCGACTCGAGACAGTGGATGTTGATGACTCGATATCTCGGTTGCGACTCGGAACCGTGAAAGAGATAACTCGAGACCTTGTGAGCAAATGATGAGAGTCGAGACCGAGGAAGATAACTCGAGACTAGGAAGACGATGACTCGAGACCTTGATGTATTCTGTTTCCTTAAAGATTGAAGTCGAGACCAGTGAATGAAGGACTCGAAACCTGTGAAGAATGATGAGTCGAGACCGTGGAGATGGGACTCGAGACCAGTGTACAAGGTTGAAGATGATGACAGGTTGCAACCCAGTGACTCGAGACCGATGATAAAGGACTCGAAACCAGAGAAGATAGACCTCGAAATCACAGCTGTTTTGCAAACTCCTTTTAATATTTCAACTGATTCACGTGAAACACTTTTGACTTTCCTAAAACATAGGATTTTTTAAATCTTTTTAAAAGTTTCAAGATATTGCAAAATTTTCAAGATTTAAAAAAAACTTAGTTTTATCTTTTCAAAAACACTTTTAAAAATGATCGAACAAGCAGAGTATGATATTTTTTCCAACACTTTTGATGAACATTCATGCAAAACCCGAAGAACACAATGAACAAAAAAAATTTCAAATCCTCAAGTTTCCGAACAATAAACAGACCACCCCTTGATCCAAAACCTTCAAAACGATGATTAAAAGCGAAATATGAACCTTTCAACAGTTTTAAAACATCAGAATCCTTTTCAAAACAGATTCAAAAACCACTAATCCGAGCCGAAAATTTTTGTTTTTCAAAATCTTGAATCTTTGATATCACACCGAGCCTAGAAACAGGTTCTTTGGCTCTGATACCACTTGTAAGTCCCGTATAACCAGATCTTTCAATGATATAAAACAACCTATTGATTATGCGGAATCCAATCAATAGGCGATTCAAGAAATAAGATGAAAAAGAACAAGAACACCAAAATAACTTTTAACTCACACACGTTTCGATTACTTGAACAAGCAAAAACGTCTGGTATGAGTACACCACTACAAATCGCCTCCCCTTCTCTGGTTCTCTAGAATTTGTGTCACTAGAAGGTTCCAAACCTAAAACAAGTTGAAAACTTGTTTATATACATAGACAAGCCCACTTCCCACATGGGCTTCCCTTGGGCCTGCTTGGCCCACATGGCCTATAGCTTGGCCCAAGTGACCTATAAAGGTCCAAAACCTAATATAACTAACCCGGTAAAGCCCAGTTCGTAACCATAGCCCGTTATGTTAATTTGATGCGTCAGTCTCACACTTTAGGGCCTAACAAGGATCCTTGAACTGACTGAGTCCCCAAATATCCTCCTGAACTAGAGAAGGATCCTTGATGCTTGTAGGAGGATCCTTGAGGCTGAAGAGAGGATCCTGAGAGTTGGAAGTAGGATCCTTGAACCTGTGTCATTGCCGATGATCCATAATGTATACTTGATGATCCTCCATGGTACTAGACACCTGACGTTGTGGAATGCTGGGCAGTTGTTGCTGGAGTGCCGAAATCCAGTGATCTAGGCACCAATGGAGAGTGATCCTCCGTTGATCTCTTCAGTTTCTTGATTTCATCAATCTCACGAAGGATCCTGTCATTAGTTTTATCCTGCTGCTGCATGTAATCTTTCATCTGCAAAATCAGAGAATAAAGATCATTGTTAGTAGGACTAGAAGAAACAGCATTAGTTGCTTTTGTGAAAACGGGGGTATGTTTCTTCGCAGCATTCTCAGCATTCTTCTGGGATCCAAAAGCAACAGGAGGCAAAGGTGGAATGCCCTGTGAAGAGGTGATCGCCGGCATGGAGCTTGAAGTGTTCTTCCCATGAGAAGCCATGTGGTTGAAGGTAATGAACAGAAATGAATGAAATAAACAAGATTTTTCAAGAATGAAGCACCGATTGCCCCACGGTGGGCGCCAAACTGTTTTGGTCAAAAATCACACAAGGATAATGTAACCAAATCTGATTTTTGTGAGGTTAGATGCTTGGTTAATTGAAAAAATATGTAAACAACAAATGAATGAAATGAATGATTAACACAAGGATTTATATGAGGAAAAAGCCCTTGATCAATGAATGATCTCCGGCATAAAAAACCTCGGGTGATGGAAACTACCGATCACCAACTATACTAAACAAAGAAAGTTTACAACTTTGGATGATAACAAGCTTGATACAATGATTGCTAGAGTGTTAGTGTGTGTAATCGCCAAGAGTTTGCAGAGAGTTCGAGAGTTGTATATGTGTGTCACTAATATTCCTAAATAAAGCTTGTTATCCCCTTTAAAATTATGAAATATCTAAGTAACAAGCTATCCGAATTTGGTGCTAGCTCCCCCACGATCACCACAACGGTCATGGAGCCATTGCACGTGCAAAAATGTCAAGCATATTTCCCTGGAATCTCGGTATGACCAAGTCTCATTCGAATACACCTGCAAAACAAGTTTAAAAACAATGGAGATAATTGTTAGTTTAAAATAATAATGAGGATCCTGGATCCTTAACCTTCCTGTATCATCTCCTGAGGATCCCCGATCCATATTAAACTGAGGATCCATGATCCAGGCTACACTTTAGGATCCGTGATCCACATGCTGTAAAATTCCATCCCTAAAAAGCTGGACAAACTACTTGAAAAAAGGTTTTATACAACCTAGTTCATCGCCATGGGGAGCACCATTGTTATTTATCAAGAAGAAAGACGGATCGATGCGTATGTGCATTGACTACATAGAACTAAATAAGGTTATGATTAAAAATCGGTACCCACTACCAAGAATCGATGATCTGTTCGATCAACTTCAAGGAGCTCGATTCTTTTCCAAGATCGACCTACGCTCAGGATATCATCAATTGAAAGTACAGGAAGAGGACATTCCTAAAACTGCTTTCAGAACGAAGTACGGTCATTATAAATTTACCGTCATGCCATTTGGTTTAACCAATGCCCCAGCCGCATTTATGGACATGATGAACAGGATATATAAACCATACCTGGACAAATTCATAATTGTCTTTATAGATGATATTCTAATTTACTCTAAGAGTAAGGAGGAACATGCGGAGCATTTGCATATACTCCTGACATTATTGAGAAAAGAAAAGCTTTATGCTAAATTCTCAAAATGTGAATTTTGGTTACAAGAAGTACAATTCCTTAGACACTTGGTTAATCATGAAGGAATTCATCTGGATCTCACAAAGATCGAAGCGATTACCAAATGGAAAGTCCCTGAGTCACCTACAGAAGTGAGAAGTTTTCTTGGACTGACAGGATATTATAGACGATTTATTCAAGATTTCTCTAGAATAGCCATTCTATTAACCAAACTAACTTGCAAATTAGTTAAGTTTGAATGGGGACCAAAACAAGAGGAAACATTTAGGATTTTAAGGCAAAAGTTAACTAATGCACCAATACTCGCATTGCCTGAAGGAACTGAATACTTTATAGTTTATTGTGACGCGTCTAAGTTAGGATATGGATGTGTATTGATGCAACGTCAAAAGGTAATTGCTTATGCTTCTAGACAGCTTAAGAAAGATGAAGAGAATTATACAACCCACGATCTAGAGTTAGGAGCAATAATTTTTGCCATTAAGATTTGGAGACACTATCTTTACGGTAGTAAGTTCGTTGTTTTCACGGATCATAAGAGTTTAAGATATGTCTTCGGACAAAAGGAATTAAACATGAGGCAAAGATGTTGGATGGTAATTCTTAGTGATTATGATTGTGATATCCAGTATCATGCAGGAAAAACTAATGTAGTAGTTGATTCCTTAAGTCGAAAGTATCATGAAAAGCCAAAAAGAGTAAGCTCTCTTAGACTAAACCTGCAGGTAGATTAAAATGAACAAGTAAAGTAGATACAGGAAATAACAATCAAGGATGATCTTGAAGGTTTGAAAGGAATGATTAAAGAATTAGAGAAAGGAACAGATGAAATTTGGAGATTCCATAAGAAAAGGATCTGGATACCTATTCAAGGGAACCTACAAAACCAAATTTTAGAAGAAGCCCATAAGTCTAAGTATGCGATGCATCCAGGAAGCGATAAGATGTATCAAGACTTAAGAAAGAATTTATGCTGGATAGAAATGAAAAGGGATATAGCAAATTATGTTGCTAAATGCCTAACCTGTTCACAGGTTAAAGCTGAACATCAGAAACCTTCAGGTCTACTGCAGCAATTAGAAATGCCAATTTGGAAATGGGAACTGATAACATTGGACTTTGTTACCAAATTACCCAAAACACGAAAAGGTATGATACAATCTGGGTGATTGTAGACAGATTAACCAAATCTGCTCTTTTCTTACCAATGAAGGAAACTTTCAGTATGGAACAGTTAGCTAAGCTGTATGTGTTATGGGCAAAATTCTGAGCCCATATCCTGGGAAATATCTTGATTGTATGATATCTGCTCATATCCGGGATGCTCATTCAGGATATTGGTAACATCCTGAATGGTATCCTCAGGATTACTAACGGGTTGTGTGCAGGAGTACGCGTCCAGATGGAGCAACGTTCACGAAGACCCTTTCTCTGGGAGACTCGGTCCAAGTCGTTCAAATGAAGACGTTGAAGCCGCATTACTCGGTCTACAATGTTCACAATGGAATATTCGGGGCATCCCATATTTGTAGGGATTTTTGTTTGTATTTCGTTACTATAAATAGATGGGTATATCAGATCGAATACGACATCACAGCTACACTCACTACACTCTCACACTTGTTCTCTCGCAATTTTTATTTTCACACAAAGCATTGTAACACTTAGCGATCTGGTCTATATCCTGCACTGTATCCTGATGTTTGAAGCAATAAGAAGAACTAGGCAGCTGCGATTGTCAGCTCCCGAGGTTTTATGCCGGCGATCTAGATTGATCAAGGGCTTTCCTCGTACATCTCGTGTCATTTCCTTTACTTTTTGCTCATAGTTTGATCGCCGATACAGCTCAATATCCTGAGTCGTATCCTGAAAACTGTTTTCACAAACAATATAACCAGCATATTTCCAACACACTTTTTAGCACACTACCTCACTTAACTAATTTGATCACTAAATTGCTTCGGTAATTTTTGACCAAAACAATTTGGCGCCCACCGTGGGGCAAGTGGTGCTATCTTTACTAAAAATCTTTGTAAAGTCGTTAATCGGTTTTCTGTTTTCAAAACTTTTTGCCACATTGTCCACAATGGCCTCAAGATCAAACATGAGCTCCTCCACTATGTCTGCTACAACTTCTGCTACTACTGGTTCGGTGCTTCCACCACCTCCTCCAAGGATGCCAACTTCTTCACAACTTCAGGATATTATCCCTACTCGGAGTGTTCAGGGATCTGCTCTCGTTTTAGCCTCTAATGTTGAAATTCTAACTTTATTTGGAAGTGTGCAGGAACAAATGAGGCAACAACAGGAAACTAACCAAATGCTGTCAAGAGAAATACAACTCTTAAAAGCTAGCTCAAGCAGATCCGCTGAGGATATTGTCACTCCTTTACAACCCAGAACTTTGACCTTCAGTTCGGCTGTGTATACAGAGGATAATAGGGGGAATATTGTGCCTAGTCATTCCCAGAATCATACTCCTGAAATACCCTCCTCGATCAGGATGTCAACTGTGAGGAGCTCAGGATATGCTTCAGGATATGGCCAGAATCCTCAGACTGGTAACGTGTCAAATAATAATAATCTTGCTACTAACAATAGTGGATCTTTGCAGGATGCAGGTATGACGTCAACATTTACTACGGAGCTTCAGAAAATGAAGGATGGGCACTCAAGGCCTGTTCCCTTGGCCTCATAGGCCATCTTAATACGAGCTTGTAGCAGGGAGACGATGGCAGAAGCTTTGATTCCTTCCCGGAAAGAAACCATGGCCTGTTCATGTTCCATTTGGACGGTGGCCAGCTTGATCTCAGCATCCTGGGTCACTTTCTTCAGCTTGTCCTCATAATGTCGAGTCTTCACTTCAGCTATGGCACCTTGGTTGGCAACAGTGGTTTCAAGCTGTGTAATCCTGGCTTCATAGAGTGCAGCAGTACCACAGGCATCGTTGTACAGGTGGAGCAGATGCTGGAGGCCCTGTAAGTAAGCAGTTCAGGTATAAATCAATATTCGCTAACATGGATATCCTGTCAGGATATTCTATCAGGATATATGTGCAGGATGTAGGGTCAGGATATTACCTTATTAAGGAAGGATGTCATCGGTTCCAAGGAATCAGTAAAGCTGAGCTCATCATAAGAAAATCCTTCAGAGCCTGGAGCACTAACTTCGGAGTTCTTCCTCTTCTTTGAGGTGGAAGCACGAGTCCTCGGATTAGCTTTAGGAGCTGGGAGCGGCTTGGAGCTGGTGGCAGCAGGGGTCTCTTTCTTGACCATGACTGGAGTAGGGTAACTGTCAAGCTCATCGAGATCAAGGAGGATTGGGACTTTGCTGGAGTCTGCATACAGGGAGTTGAATTTTTTCCTAAATATGCCCAATAAAAACATGTATGCAGGATATTGTGCAGGATCCTTACCAGACATGTTTGCACTGGAAAGAGGGCTTGGAGATGGTGGAGACAGGTTAAAACTTCTTTCAGCCTCGGGAAGGAGTCTGATGGCGTCAATCCTCTTCTGTGAATCTGCGAGGGGAGGTGCAAGCTTCCTAAAATCAGCTGCATACAAAACAGAAAAAAGAAAATTGATCAGTTCAGGATATGGAATAGGATAAGAGGCAGGATCATCCTTAAACCCTAAATCCTACCCTTTTTCAACCATTTCACCAGATATTTCGTTCCACCAGGGATTGAGTCTCTTTTTACAAAGAAGAACTTGGATTGCCATTTCTCCTCGTTCCTGGTGGCACGAAGTATCAACGGCTCGCCGGAGGATGAGTAAAACAGAAATCTACAGGATCCGTGGCATCTAAGCCGGTAAGCTAGGGGGAGGTCATGAACAGAAAGCTTAGGAATGTGATTTTTCTTGATCTGGTCAAGAACAGACAAAACACGCCAAAGCATCGACATTGTTTGGCTAAAAGAGATTTTTGTAATATTGAAAAATTCAGTGATAAAGTCTGGAAAGGGGAGCCGTAACCCTAGGGTGAAGGGAAAGGCACTAAAACACAACCATTCGAAGGAAACCATGTCCGACCGGATTTCCCGGTCAAACGGCCGGAATACTGTCCCTTCCGGGAAGATACCAGAGGATTTGAGGGCCGACAAATGGGCGCTATCAAAGGTACATATTTCTTTCTCCGGATCCTGGAGAAGATTCTGTTGTATGAATGTGGGGACGGAGTCGCTGGAACTTGATCTTGTTTGCCTTGTCATATTCTCGTCGGAATGCTGAACAGAAAGAGAGAAGAAGATGGAAGAGGGAGAGAGGTTTTTACCTTTTTTCACTTCGGTCAAGAATAAATGGGATAAGGATGAGAAGTTATAGGGTGGTGATGAGTAAATATAGGCTGACCAGTTGCAAACAGTCACATCATGAGTCTAATCTCTTAAATTGCCTCGGTCTCCGGAAAAAATATAACCGTTAGTGCCAGGATACTAAACGGTAACATTTTTTGGGGACAATTGTTATGGGTAAAATTCTGAGCCCATATCCTGGGAAATATCTTGAGTTATATCTTGATTGTATGATATCTGCTCATATCCGGGATGCTCATTCAGGATATTGGTAACATCCTGAATAGTATCCTCAGGATTACTAACGGGTTGTGTGCAGGAGTACGCGTCCAGATGGAGCAACGTTCACGAAGACCCTTTCTCCGGGAGACTCGGTCCAAGTCGTTCAAATGAAGACGTTGAAGCCGCATTACTCGGTCTACAACGTTCACAATGGAATATTCGGGGCATCCCATATTTGTAGGGATTTTTGTTTGTATTTCGTTACTATAAATAGATGGGTATATCAGATCGAATACGACATCACAGCTACACTCACTACACTCTCACACTTGTTCTCTCGCAATTTTTATTTTCACACAAAGCATTGTAACACTTAGCGATCTGGTCTATATCCTGCACTGTATCCTGACGTTTGAAGCAATAAGAAGAACTAGGCAGCTGCGATTGTCAGCTCCCGAGGTTTTATGCCGGCGATCTAGATTGATCAAGGGCTTTCCTCGTACATCTCGTGTCATTTCCTTTACTTTTTGCTCATAGTTTGATCGCCGATACAGCTCAATATCCTGAGTCGTATCCTGAAAACTGTTTTCACAAACAATATAACCAGCATATTTCCAACACACTTTTTAGCACACTACCTCACTTAACTAATTTGATCACTAAATTGCTTCGGTAATTTTTGACCAAAACAGTATGTAATTGAAATAGTTTCATTACATGGAATTCCTTTATCTATTGTGTCTGACAGAGACAACCGTTTTACTTCTCATTTTTGGACAAGTTTCCAAAAAGCAATGGGAACTAGATTAAATCTAAGCACATCTTATCATCCTCAAACGGATGGACAAATTGAAAGGACAATTCAGACAATGGAGGATATGCTTAGAGCCTGTGTAATTGATTTTAGAGGAAATTGGGATTATCATTTACCTTTAATAGAGTTTTCTTACAACAACAGTTATTATACCAGCATCAATGATGCACCATTTGAAGCCCTTTATGGACGAAAATGCCGAACACCAGTCTGTTCGGAAGAGATTGGAGAAAAGCAACTATCTAGACCTGAGATTGTACAAGAAACAACCGAAAAAATTATTCAAGTCAAGGAAAGACTGAAAGCCGCACGATATCATCAAAAGAGTTATGCATATAACAGACGAAAACTGTTGGAATTTCAAGTTGGAGACAATGTATTGTTAAAAGTTTCTCCATGGAAAGGAGTTGTCAGATTCATTAAAAGAGGAAAGCTAAGCCCAAGGTATGTTGGACCTTTAAGATTATCAAAAGAATAGGACCGGTAGCTTATCAGCTACAATTGCCAGAGGAGATGGCAGGAATACATCATGTATTTCATGTATGTAACCTCAAAAAGTGCTTAGCAGACGAATCACTGGTAGTACCTCTTCAAGACATAGAGGTAAATGAAAAACTTAAGTTTATAGAAAAGCCCATTCAGATTGAAGATAGAAAAATCAAGAATCTCAAACACAAGAGATTCGTTCTGGTCAAAGTGAAATGGGATTCGAATAGAGGACCAGAGTACACATGGGAGCTAGAGTCAGAAATGCAACGGAAGTATCCACACCTATTCCAGTGAATCTCGAGGACGAGATTTAAATCAAGGTGGGGAGGATATAGCAACCCTCGAAACACCCTATAATGCCCCGTGTACGAGAAACCAGACCCGTATAACCTTAATTTTAATAAAAATCAAATAAAATAATGATTTTAGGGAGCTTGCGGGCCGCGACAAGCTTGGTTATGTGTGTCGCGGGGCGCGACAGGCCGTTGCTTGCCGGTCACCCATGATGCCACGTATCCAAACGCGTGTCAAACCTAGATTAGCCACCCGGCAACCCTAGCCGTAGCTAGGGTGCCCTCGCAGGGCACGAGAGGCAGACCCCAGCGGTTCGCGGGGCGTGAGGGAGCTCCGAAATCACCTATAAAAGGAGCCTCTCAGCATCAGTTTCAATTCATTCATCTCTTTTCTCTCTCAGTCTATATTATAACCAAAAATAGCTCGGTATTATACCCCCTAAAACACGAAGCTCTGCCTCGTTGTAAGTATTTTAACCCCAATCACTAATTCGTTACCCTACCCGATTGATGTAGGACCCACCAACGCATGTCGAGGCTCTGCCGGACTAAGTTCATTGGGGTTCTGTCTCGTGTTGTATGGCTAATGTGATTTGGGTTATCTTACTAACACGTGTGCATTGTATGTTTTTACTAGAAACTCAAGATTTTAATCAAGAAATATTACCAGGAAGCCCGTAGAAATACCTAAGTTTACAATGTGAGTCTATTCTCTTTTCTCACCGTTTGTGAGCCATTATTTCAAATGTTTTTCAAAACCTTAAATGTTTATCAGTTATAATTACAGTGATTAAGTCTTCGTATTCTACAATTGTTGCCAGTATTATGGGGTTGTATACAGTACTTGATAACCTTCACAATTGGGCACGGGTATCCAATGTGTGATATGACCATAGTCACAGATCCGTCGAGTGACAAGTACTGAACGAGTAATTGGGTAGATATAAACATTGTAATTGCCCTTAATACTGTAATGTTATAACAACTGATGTTTTACAAATTGGAATGTACTCGCCAGTATTTCTTGCTGATAAAATGTTTTTAAAACGCGTTTCAGGTAACTTAATGTGAAGCTATTAGAAGCCAGCTATGGAGCACTGAAGGCCTAAAGAAAGTGGCTATAAAAGTTACCTAAATAAAAGTTTATGTTTTCAGCAATTAGGGTTTATCCCTATAAAGATGTTATGAATAAAACATGGGTTTTATCCCATTTTTTTATTATAAAAGTTTGGTGTTTTGAAACTCTGAAATTTATTTCCTAACTACGATCTTGATGTCTCATTTCCGCTGCCAAATTAATAAACACCGATACTACCGACTGTTGTCTCGCAGCTCCCTCTCCCGGGGTAGGGATCGGGGGTTGCGACACGTATTGTATGTATGTGAGTGTGTTACTTGATCAACCCCTTTGAATATAAAAATAACAACTAAGTGCGATATTCTTGCTTGACCCACGTCCCCTTCCATAACCGTTTGAGGAATAAGCACGTGCAAACTTCTAACGATTTCTTAGCGAGATTCCAGCTTTGACTCGGTCTACACGTAGTTCCCTGTATATAAATATAAGGAAACATCAAGAAAAATTATTAGTAACCGTAGTAAACATTAAGGATCCTTGGTCCTCTAAGGTCCCGTATTACACATTAAGGATAATTTATCTAGAATACGCCTCAAAATATGAGATCCATAATAAATAAAACTTAGTCCCTAACAATTATTATTTATTGTTTTATGTTAATGAAGTTACGCATTCGTATAACAAAATCAGATTCGAAAACATTATATTTAAATAATTTAGGTTAAATTTATAAAAGAGAGCAACTAACTAAGTTAGATTCTCTAAGTGAAGCAAGTAAACTAAGTTAGTTATTATTTGTAAATAAGTTAATTGTTATTTATAACTAAACAAATTGTTATAATTATTTATAAAAGTAAGGGGGCTAACAGGTCCTATTTCGAAAGTTTAAGTAGGAGGGCTGAGTTGTAGTATATTCATAGTTGGGGGACCGGATGTACAAGGGTTGCTGCCCTGAGTGGTGATATATAATTTATAAACTCCTTAACGAGGCACCTCAGGTCTTCTTCCTCGTAGGAATAGTCTGCGCAAACCAAGGCCCACCAAAGCAAAATCATGATCTCCCAACCGCGACCTTTGGACTCTGAATTCATTCATTGTTAATCATTATTATGGAGAATGGACTCTCCTCTTTCAAAACGTTTCAATTGCACTTAATTGACTATGTAATAAATCGAAATTTAAGGTGTTCAATATTGTCATTCAAGAACATTGATGGAGAATCATCAATTATAGCCTTTTAGCTATTAAAATCCATCATAATCGTTTTCTCTAACCTTTTTACACAAAAACCAACACTCAAGACCTGCAATAACACTTCTAAATTCATGAATTTGGAGCAAGATCGAGTTAGGGCTCCAAACTTCTAAGATTGATATCTTCCTCATACGAACACCAATTCAGGTAATTCAAGAGCCTAAACTCGTTAATTTTTGTGCTCTACGATATCCCATTGTTAGTTTCTAATTTGAGGATTCATAGGATCCGAATTGAAAGCCTTAAAAAACTAGGGTTCTTAGTTTGTGCAATTTGGGGATTTTTGATTTAGAACCATGTTTTGAAGAAATCGAAGTGGTTAGATATCATTTTAGAGTAATCCATAGAATTTTTCAACTTCGTATGGAACTGTCATGAATTTTTAATTATAGAATATAAAATAAAATCATATAAAACATAGAAAATTATTAATATGGAAATTTAGATTTTTATTTGTTGATTATTAAGTTAGACTCAAGATCTAGAAAATCCCACATAATTCATGATTTTTGGATATAAACAAATAGATAAAATAATTACTTTAAGTTGGTGTTTTAATAAATAGATTATATTAAGTATAATTTTTTTACAATTTTATTTTATGGTGGATTCTTTTGGAATTGATATACTCAAAACCTATAGAAAAAAAAGTATTTACATATATCCACTTTTTCCAACACGTCACAAATGTAAAAATTGGTTTTCCATTGGTATAAACTTATAGAAATTAATAATGTGTAAATTGTCATGTTATTAATTTTAACATAATATAAAAAATGATTGGACTTAGGAATTTTAAATAAATGTATCTCAATAGAAAATGTTAAATTCCAAGACTTGAAAACATATATGAATATAGTAAATTAGTTAAAGTGTAATGTACAATATGCCTTATCATACGATGCGTACGCAATTAGTGTATAACATACGATTTTGTACATTTTGGTTGTACGAGTTTGTGAGTTCGGGGTTATGACCATGCGATTTTGTCAGTCCGAGTTTATGACATGTTCCGGGTTTGTGAAGCCATGCTATTTTGACTATATAACATGCGAACAATCATTTTATAAGTCCGAGTTTGTGAAGCCATGCGATTATGACATGTCCGGGTTTGTGAAGCCATGCGATTTTTAATTGCGTGTGCAGCGTACGTTAAGGCCAATTGTAAAATTGTCGGCCTCTAGTAAATTATTAGTAATCATATAATTTGTTACTTAGGTTATTTTTGTTATGTGAAATTTAGTATTTTATTTTATACATATTAGGGTGACTATTCGTCTTTCGATATTTCTCAAATCGTGCGATGTTTCACAAGATTAAACAAGAACGCAACCTGTGAGTAGATTCGCATCTTTTTCCCCATTTTGTCATGAAATTTTTTGGGATGTATGTCCCGTTTACTTTAAATTTATTGTTTATATTTATAACATGCCACTCGATGTGTCGTTATGTCACACCCCCAAAATACCACATGCGGTAACCCCCGCTAGGTGTGTGACGTACCAGGATCTAGCCACCAATCACATTGAACTAACCATAATATGTTTAACAAAATTCCATTCATTAAATAAAACGTTCATAGAATATAATCCAAGTTAGATAGTGACAGCGGAAGCAAATAACAATTCATTGTTTAAATGTTTCAAAACCCAATGTATATGAATTCAGTACACAAGACACGCGTAGCCAAGCACTACGACCCATGACCACTCCAGCCATCCAGATAGCAAGTTCCCATCCAAAGTACCTAACGACCTGTGAGCATGCAACAAGTGTATCAGACAACGCTGGTGAGTTCATAGTTTTACGAAAACGTTGGTTACCAAGTGTTTAGTTTAATCCATTGAATTTAATGTTGATAATATCCCGAATACAAGACGGCTCCTGATTATTTTGCCCTTTCTCCAATGCTCCTATCAAAGCATTGGTCATGACTAGGTCATTAGTTCACACCCGTCCTCTCAGGTACGGGGTGAGGGTGCCAAACCTAAGTAGCGCTACCAACTAATATCTTGTTACCTCTTAGGCAACCAAACAACACGGAGGGACTTTAATGGTGATAGGATGAGTATATTATCCAACATTCCAGACTTATCCAAAAGACATATTCCTCTCAGGAATACCCATGATTTACCCAAAACCAATCCCTCCCAGGGATACCCAAAGACTGTCCCAACCACCGGGACGCATGCTCAAGAGAAATGAACTCACCTTTTGAGACGCCCAACTTTTCACATTCGACTAATAACATAAAATTCATACAATTTTACAAAATTTTGGCATGACCCATTTATATTAAGAACTTTTCCCCTGCTTTTAACAACATCATTTTTAAGTCCTACGACACTTTTCAAAATAACAGAAGTTGTGACCATATAAGGTTCACCATAAACATTTTGTACAAACTACCAAAAAGGTTTGGAAATCTAAACTACTTACTAACATACTAGACACAAGATTTACATCATATCACAAAATGAAATTTTTGACCAATACATAATAGACAACTTGAACCGGAAGCGTATAAAAGTCGACATTGTGTGTTCGGTCCGAGCGTGCCGCAATCAAGCATGAGATTTACCTATCATACACAACATCAAACATTAGATAATTCATAATATTCAAACAAAATCCGTAACATTCATTTCATACTCTTGATCGACCCATTGGTAATTTACCATTTATTTACAAATCTTGTTTGAAACATTCTTTTCATTTAACATTATTTCCATTAACTTTCTTTCATTCCAACATCTCAATACATTCATACATACATCTCATTCGACCCATTAGTAATGAGCCCATATTCAAACATCAACATTAATCGTCATACTTGTCCTAATTAACCCATTTACAATGGGTAATTCTTGTCATACACACATGACACAAACTTATCCTTTTGACCCGTTTACAATAAGTCGTTACATAACCATTTCACATTCCCACTTTCCATACAATTTTATCCCACTTGAGTGTTTAATATACATCCGATTCTATTATGGTACTTATCCATTTTCTAACATACGACATAGCAACAGTTTATCATGAACATACATACGACTCGACACTAAGACTTCATTACTAACTATCATCCGTAGGACATCACAAAAAAAAAGAGTTAAGTTCATATGAACTTACCGTGATCCTGATTTCCTTGCGCTTTGGAGTGACTTGCCCCTTCTTCCTTCTTAGTTCCTGTACATCATAACTTTATTCACTTAGCTTCCATTATTTTCACATTCCTTATTACCCAATATGACATTCATAAATCACATACATTCCCACCATGATCACATCTCATCAATTTAGCAAGTTTTCATACAAAATCACATCTAAATTCATTTAGACATTTCATCAAACACATGGTGCGCATACTACCTACAAAGCATGATGTACAAGTAGTTATAACATATCCATCCTATCTCATTAATGGTTAATCATAATCTTTCATAATAAAAATCATAACCCTAATTCATAATTTACTATTTTAACCATGAACATATGGTTCTAAATCAATTATTCATAACAATTTCATCAACAACAACCAAATTAACATGTAGAACTTCACAATTTCTAACCATTCCTTGACATACAAGTGGGTTTTGCCCTAATCCATGCTCATATTCAAAATTTAACATCTCTTGATGTTTTGACAACCATAGCAACCATTATTCATACCAATTTTTGCATTACATTCACGAATTATACTAAAACCACAAAATCAAACATCACCAAATCAAGAAATTACGCTTACTTGAGGTTAAGAACACTTAGTAAATCAGAATTCCTAGCTCATGCATTCGATTCCTTGCTAATTTCACTTTCAATTGATGGAATTTTAGAGACTTAGGGTTTTGAGAGGGAAAGAGTTCCCTGGCCCTTCTCACGATCGCACACCAGACACCAAGTCTGGTTTCCCCTTTTTTTATCATGTTTTATAACATAAATACACATCTAGTGTCACACCCCCAAAATACCACATGCGGAAACCCCCGCGAGGGGTGTGACGTACCAGGATCTAGCCACCAATCATATTGAATCTCATAGGTGTATTTAAATAAACTTTAATTTATTACAGTTAAGTGTTACACGTTACAAATAATTCACAGTATACAGCGGAAGCATAATTCATTCGTTAAGAGTTTATAAACCATATGTAAAAACCATTAGTCTTGTGTTGCGATCCATGTATCTCGACCCATGACCACTCCAGCCTCCTAGACAGCAAGTTCCAATGATATGCACCTAAAGGCCTGCAAGGCATGTAACAACGAATTAACAACAAAGTTGAGCGAGTTCACAGTTGGTTGTCCATTTTAGAGTTGTTCCAAAAACATAGTTTACTCTTAACCGGCTATCCAGCCGTGGGGGTTACCCCATAGTTTGAAAACGTTTATTAGTTAACCCATTTTTACTTCGGCTATTCCAGCCCGGCACTCTGGCCATGGGGGCTACCCCATGTTTAAACTACCAGACTCGTTTCCATATCGACTACTAACGTTCGTCATGTTTATGTGCCCTCGTCAATGTCTATCATCATTGACGTGCCTAGTCCATTAGTCCACGCCCGTCCTCTGCAGCACGGTGTGAGGTTTGTTAAACCTAATAGCGCTATTTAAATAAAGACCCGTTCGCCATTGGCCTCGGCGATTAAGTCGATACCAAAGGAGGAATCTACATTCCTGAACACGTCCCAACAGGACGAGGAATCCCTATTCCTTAACCCATTCCCCAATCCCACCGGGAATTACCATGCCTTGTAGAAAGTGTGAACTCACCTCGGTTTGCTCGGCAGATACACAAATAGGTCAATCAAACTGCTAGTGGTCAACCACGTCCTATCATGGTTACCATACAGGTCAGGTCTAGGTTCAAGTAGTGCACGTAGGTTTACACATAAGCTAACAAGTCACAACACATAGCGAACATGGCAAACACATCGATCATATTAACAGTAGCATACAGTCCACATAGACATAACCCAAACTTGTGCGACTTTGAGTGATTGGGCTGTTATGGTTATGGAAGCCCAATCCTCTTGTGCGATCCAAAAGATGAAGCCCAAAAGATAACCGGCCCAACCTGTTGTACGTTCAGCACAATCTTATGCGACTCACAACGGGTTGTACGACTCCGAAGCATACCCCGCCCAAAACATGCAACCCAATACCCATTTGGCCCAAACAATTAAACAAACACTTAATCTTGTGCGGTCCAAATAAACTTGCGCGACTACAGACAACTTGTGCGATTGGAGTCTTGGGCTGTTCGGCCCAACAACATAATATAGTCTAAACCTTTGTGTGGCCCAAGGTATTGTGCGATTGTCACTGTCTTGTGCGATCCACAATACCTTGTGCGATCATGCATAAGTGAATTATACATAGTGTTTAAACAATTGTACCACAGTAACCTATAGCTTGTGCGACTAGTCCTTGTGCGATCCAACAACTTGTGCGATCAGAACTTGTGTGTTCTGATCTTGTGCGATTGTTGTTGTGCGATCGGTTATAGATCCTAAAATCACGCAATCAGTTACAATCATTCAACAGTTTCCAACTTCACAATTATTCGATCAACTCAAAAAATTTCCAATCAAATTACATGACCCTAATTTACATCTAACCATAACAGCCTTCCACAACATCCAATTACATAATCAAATCAGCGATCTTTTTTTTAACACAACATGCAACCCTAATTATCATAGCAATTATGAATAACAATTTTTATTATGAAACCATCATACAACCATCGATCATAACATCAACTGTTTCACGTGGTCATCATAACATGAACCCTAATTCTAAACCAACACTAATCTCATGATCATCATGCGGGTTCGGTTCAATCATTCAGAATCATCAATCAAACATACATTGTGTAATCTTAATTTATCACTACATCAAGGATCAATCATAATGCATATTCCGAATTCTTATTAACAAGATCTTCAAGCATGAACAACCCTATCTATCTCATATAATCATCACAACATCACTTATTATACAAACAATATTGAGACACTAACCGTGATGTTCGAAAGAGTTGGATTGAATCGACGAGAAGGGCTTCGAGTGGGGCTGCCGTCGGGTTTTCAAGAGAAGAGAGAGAGAGCTTAGGGTTTTGTGTGTTGAGTATTTGTGAATTATGAGAAGTGTACCCTTTTTTTTCACAATGTTATGCGCAACAAGGGAGTGGGCCGACCCTTACATGGGCTGCCCTTTGATCTCGAGTACAAGGTAGGTAATATCGGGCCGAGAAGAGTGTGTGTGGCTAGGGACAAGTTGTGCGGCCCATATACTCGTGCGATTGGACACACGTTGTGCAACTAACTTAGTTGTTATATAAATACATACTTACAATACAACATATAACATGTAATCATTCATACACAGAACTTTTCATTAAAATCAAGCATAACAATTTGTCACATAAAACTCATACAAGTTACATCAAGCACAAAGGGAAAGGTTCTAAAATACGGGTTGTCACATCATCCCCAAGTTGAAAGAAGTTTCGTCCCGAAATTTAGCACGTAGTCACTGAGGAAGCTAGTGAGATCGAGCGGTTTCCTGGTTTTCCCTGGGGTGTCACATCCTTCCCCTGTTGGTTTGGAATTTCGTTCCGAAATTCCGCAGTAGCTTCAGCCTTAGTAGTGGATTCAGTTTTCTTGAACAACTGGGGATACTTGTGTTTCATTTGGTTTCCTCGTTCCCAGGTAAACTCTGGGCCACGACGGGAGTTCCAACGAACTCGAACAAGCGGTATTCTGGTACGTTTGAGAATCTTGACCTCCCGGTCCAAGATTTCCACTGGTTCTTTGACAAATCACAACTGGTCGTCAATGGTGAGCTCCTTAAAAGGAACTATAAGAGTTTCCTTTGACAGACACGTCTTCAGATTCGACACATGGAATACGTTGTGAACTCCACTGAGTTCTTCGGGTAGATTCAATCTGTAGGCCACCTTGCCAATTCTCTCCGTGATTTCAAAAGGTCCAACATGTCGCGGGTTGAGTTTGTCTCGAATAGCAAAATGAACTACACCTTCCCAAGGTGAGACCTTAAGTAGCACTCGATCCCCAACCTGGGACTCGAGTTGTTTCCTGCGCTTATCAGCGTAGCTTTTCTAACGGTCACGAGCTTCCGCCATCCGTTGTAGTATCTGAGCAATCTTCTCTATTATGTCTATGACGAGTTCTGGGTTAGTGATTCGGCTATTTCCAACTTCTGCCCAACAAAGGGATGATCGGCAATTCTGTCCGTACAATGCCTCAAATGGAGCAGCTTGGATGCTAGTGTGGTAACTGTTGTTATATGAAAACTCCACTAGAGGGAAGATGTCTTTCCCAATCATTGCCAAAGTCGATTACACATGCCCGAAGCATGTCTTCAAGAGTTTGGATGGTGCGTTCCGTCTGCCCCTCCGTTTGGGGATGATATGTTGTGCTCATGTCTAGACGTGAGCCAAAGGATTTATGCATCGCTCCCCACAAATTAGGTGCAAATCGTGGGTCGCGATCAGAGGTACTGGAGGTTGGCACCCCGTGCCTAGCAACCACTTCTTTCAGGTAGATGACTGCAAGTGTAGGAAACTTATCTGTTTCCTTGCTGGCTAGAAAGTGTGCTGGTTACATGAGACAATCAACGATCATCCAGGTGATATCGTTTCCATTTCGAGTTGTAAGTGGGCTAGCGACCAAATCCTGTTTTTGATATAGGTGTTTCTGGTTGTTAACACTTCACTTTGACTTTCCCACAAGTCAAACATCATTCCCATACCTAGCTAGGTGGGCCTTCATGCCCGATTACCAGTACAAGGTTTATAGATCCTAGTATCTCTCATCAAAACCCAGATGACTAGAATATCGATGCCGATGTGCTTTGCTCAACACAAGTTCCCTACAGTAGTCATATAGAGAGACTCACATTTGTTCCATGAGGTAGCGAACATCGTCCGACCTGTCAAAGGTTGCTTCTCCATGCCCCGCATGGGTTCAACTTGAAAATCCTCTTCCTTCAGTTCTCCAGTTTGAACAGAGCGAGTCTAATCAGGTAAGTTAGAGTCGATGGTGAGCTGCAAAGCTCGTGCACGTTCAAGTTTCATAGTTACAATCGTCCTAAAGTTCCCTCCAGTGATGCCATTAACTGATTTAGTTCTGTCGAAGCCAAAGTACACGGGAGGCCCTTGTGGTCGGTCTAAATAACACATCTGGTACCATCCAAGTAATGCCTCCATCTAAAATCCCAAGGCCACGTTTTCACTGCTAGTTGTGTGTCGCGCAGTTCCTCTTTGTAACCCCATCACGTAGGTCACCACTCACTTTTGTTGCGTCGGTGTGTAACTAGGACTCTGATTCTGACCATCATGGTATACCACTAAATCACCCGCACCCTCGGGTAAAGTCGATGCTTGGTGCATTGAAGTGTTGGGACTCGAAAGCTGAAAAGACGTCCTCCTGTTTCGTCTTTCACGAACACGGTACCTTACTGTGCTAAAGATATTTAAGCTGTGTGACCTTCGAAAAATCCTGTGGGAAAGCTGCGATAGTATTTAGTGAAACCAAGTAATTGCTGCATCCCCGAAGGAATCTTTGGTGTCGATCAGTTTCTAACAAGATGCATCTCAGCGAGATCCATGAGTATTCCCACTTCGTTGGTTACCTGATCAAAAAGCATGACTTCGCACGTAATGGCTCCTCCCACAGAAGTGCTGAAACAGAATACATATGCCACCCATGGTGTTCCTTTCTCCTGGTCGTGATTCAGAACACCGTCAATAAATACGGTCGATTCATGTGATCCCTGAAGCTGTTGGTGTGTTGTTCAATTCCATGATCATGGTATACAAAGTTGAAATGGCTGCATTGCGATCGACATGCTGTTGTAGGAACATGCTCCCCCTTGAACTTCCATCTGGTGGTAGCTCACTCGTTAGTCAATCCTCGAATGGGGCTTGATCTTCGCAGCTGGTCAACAGGTTGCCAATACATGGTCGAGGCAAGTGGTTCTTAACTACCACCTTACTAAGTTCTCGATAATCAGTACACATACGAAAATTCATGGATCTAACCAGGGCTCCCCAAAGCGAAAAGCTAGGTTCAACAAAACTCCTGTTCAATAACCCATGTAGTTGATTAACACAGCTCTTGCAACCCTCCTGGTGCAGGACGGTAAGAGTACGAGTAATCAGGGCTGCCTCTGACCTGATACTGATTTGATACTCCTCCGGACAATGTGAGGGTACACCTGATAGTTCTTCTGGTAGCACATGGGTAGAAATCACGAACAAAGGGTTGATCCTCGATCCTCTTTTCCTCAACCTAAACATCAATAATAAGTGCTAATATAGCAGGATAATCCTTCCGTGGACACTCCCAAGCTTTCATTGCAGAATTGACGCTAACCTTTGCACAATTCCGATACTTGAAACAGATGGCGATTCTCTACTAGAGAGAGGGATACGCGAAGTTTTCTCCTCACAGGGTATATCTGCGTGATGTATGGATTACCAATTCATTCTATCTATTGCTTCAAACCATCAAGGATAGCAGAAAGAAGATCAATGTCGATCGCTTGTCCCACAAGGTTGAACTTGCACCCCAACTAACATATGAAATGTCAATTGTCTTGTCGTCAGCCGATTCCACAACAGGTTCAAATTCAAGGAGCATCAGGGTCAAACGGAGTAAAGACGAAGCGATTAGCTACTCATACTAGCTACCATGTTGCTAAAGTCCTGGCGTCGCCCATGCCAATTCTAAATGCCCTTCCATGAGCATCATTTCTAGTGTTGCTGTTTTCATTACAAGTATTTCAAGTACTGTCGTTGTTCCTCTGGTCGTTGTCTTCTTAACTTAACCACGACCAATCCATGTTGTAGTCACTTTTATTTCCTTACCGTAGGCTAGGGTTACAAATACCTTGTTGTCATTGTGACTGCTGCTCCCAATGTCGTTGCTCGAAACGAAGCCCTACGATTCTTTGCCATCGAGGTCCATCTTTCCACATTCTGAGCCATGTCCTAAAGTACTACTCACTGTGTTGGCAGTTACACATTCCGCGTTATAGTCGATTGTCATTGCTTATGTCCCGATTGATTCATAAGAGTTGACTCCCATGAGTCGCTGACAAGGGTTAAGGATTCGATTGAAGCCAATTCGCTGGTGCTCGTTACCGGTAATCAGGGTCGTCAAAGTACTGAGGTCGGTAAAGTACTACGCTCATCCTCCGGTCCATCGATGTTGCAAGTTGCTTGAGTGATACACAGTATGTTGCGAGAGTATCGCAGAAGTAATCACACTTCGGGGTCTAAGACGTTAATACACAGAGTTCCAACCAATGAAAAGGGGGTGAGAAAGGTATCGATCAATCATTCGACGCTGCGACATCCAACTCAAGGACGTTCGTATAAGCACCTAACATTCTACACAGTCCGCTAGGCGTTCAGATGGGTGTTCGGGTAATACTCGATAGCGCCGAGATTCGAAAGGATCCAGAGAGGAATGGAAAGTTCACGTTCGAGTAGGGGACAATCACTGCTATGACCCCTATAGGTTTGTTATGTTTCGCATCGATCAAATAACGGAACGGAACCCATTTTCCACTTGTTAAGGCTCACTGGGACTCGCATGCACCCCACATTATTATTATTTGTGCACCCACAATAATATTGTGATTTGCATGCTCATCTCAGCTCCTCTTAACTCGTGTCAAATGGTTCCTCAAACTCGAGTAGCAAACAAAAAGCATCACGAAGCGTAAGTCATGAATGTTTAGGGAAATACCACCCTATCAGTTACATAACACATGCAAATAAAACATGAATTCATACTGCTGTGCTAAACGTGCATCACATGCAATATCATATGTAAGTGTTCACTAGTTATGCAGTACAATGAGTATACGAGAGACGAACCTTGCAATCTGGAGCTGAGTGTCATGGTCGTATTCACATTTTCAGAACTGTTCGGTTATAGTCTGGTTTTACAAAAACGTTTTTTTTTTTCTTTTTAAAACCAAGTTCACTATAACCAGTGGCTCTGATACCAATCTGTCACACCCCCAAATTACCACAGGCGGAAACCCCCGCGAGGCGTGTGACGTACCAGGATCTAGCCACCAATCATATTGAATCTCATAGGTGTATTTAAATAAACTTTCATTTATTACAGTTAAGTGTTACACATTACAAATAATTCACAGTATACAGCGGAAGCATAATTCATTCGTTAAGAGTTTATAAACCATATGTAAAAAACATTAGTCTTGTGTTGCGATTCCATGTATCTCGACCCATGACCACTCCAGCCTCCTAGACAGCAAGTTCCAATTATATGCACCTAAAGGCCTGCAAGGCATGTAACAACGAATCAACAACAAAGTTGAGCGAGTTCACAGTTGGTTGTCCATTTTTGAGTTGTTCCAAAAACATAGTTTACTCTTAACCGGCTATCCAGCCGTGGGGGTTACCCCATAGTTTGCAAACATTTATTAGTTAACCCATTTTTACTTCGGCTATTCCAGCCCGGCACTCTGGCCGTGGGGGCTACCCCATGTTTAAACTACCAGACTCGTTTCCATATCGACTACTAACGTTCGTCATGTTTATGTGCCCTCGTCAATGTCTATCATCATTGACGTGCCTAGTCCATTAGTCCACGCCCGTCCTCTGCGGCACGGTGTGAGGTTTGTTAAACCTAATAGCGCTACTTAACTAATGACCCGTTCGCCATTGGCCTCGGCGATTAAGTCGATACAAAAGGAGGGACTTCGTTGATAGAGTTCTAGTCTAGTAAAATCTAAATCCGTCTCAACAGGACGAGGAATCTACATTCCTGAACACGTCCCAACAGGACGAGGAATCCCTATTCCTTAACCCATTCCCCAATCCCACCGGGAATTACCATGCCTTGTAGAAAGTGTGAACTCACCTCGGTTTGCTCGGCAGATACACAAAGAGGTCAATCAAACTGCTAGTGGTCAACCACGTCCTATCATGGTTACCATACAGGTCAGGTCTAGGTTCAAGTAGTGCACGTAGGTTTACACATAAGCTAACAAGTCACAACACATAGCGAACATGGCAAACACATCGATCATATTAACAATAGCATACAGTTCACATAGACTTGTGCGATTAGAACTTGTGTGTTCTGATCTTGTGCGATTGTTGTTGTGCGATCGGTTATAGATCCTAAAATCACGCAATCAGTTACAATCATTCAACAGTTTCCAACTTCACAATTATTCGATCAACTCAAAAAATTTCCAATCAATTTACATATAACCATAACAGCCTTCCACAACATCCAATTACATAATCAAATCAGCGATCTTTTTTTTAACACAACATGCAACCCTAATTATCATAGCAATTATGAATAACAATTTTTATTATGAAACCATCATACAACCATCGATCATAACATCAACTGTTTCACGTGGTCATCATAACATGAACCCTAATTCTAAACCAACACTAATCTCATGATCATCATGCGGGTTCGGTTCAATCATTCAGAATCATCAATCAAACATACATTGTGTAATCTTAATTTATCACAACTTCAAGGATCAATCATAATGCATATTCCGAATTCTTATTAACAAGATCTTCAAGCATGAACATCCCTAGCTATCTCATATAATCATCACAACATCACTTATTATACAAACAATATTGAGACACTAACCGTGATGTTCGAAAGAGTTGGATTGAATCGACGAGAAGGGCTTCGAGTGGGGCTGCCTTCGGGTTTCCAAGAGAAGAGAGAGAGAGCTTAGGGTTTTGTGTGTTGAGTATTTGTGAATTATGAGAAGTATACCCTTTTTTTCACAATGTTATGCGCAACAAGGGAGTGGGCTGACCCTTACATGGGCTGCCCTTTGATCTCGGGTACAAGGTAGGTAATATCGGGCCGAGAAGAGTGTGTGTGGCTAGGGACAAGTTGTGCGGCCCATATACTCGTGCGATTGGACACACGTTGTGCAACTAACTTAGTTGTTATATAAATACATACTTACAATACAACATATAACATGTAATCATTCACACACAGAACTTTTCATTAAAATCAAGCATAACAATTTGTCACATAAAACTCATACAAGTTACATCAAGCACAAAGGGAAAGGTTCTAAAATACGGGTTGTCACATCTAGTCCCTCATCTTTTAGACAATATTCACTTCAGTAATACACATTCTAACTTAGTCATATTTCTTTTACTAACTTTTATTTTGACATAATTATATATATTTTCCATTTTAACTTATTAGAACATCACTACACATTATACTTTTTTTGACATACGAGAATTTGGGGTGTTACACCTTTAATTTGCTCGGTATGTTTAATTACCCGTCCAAGTTGGTCAACCCAAACCCTACCGTGGTTACCAAACAATATCAGTTTCACAATCAATCAATCACACTTTTGCACACAGTAATTCACGTATCTGTACACAGTTTACATCTTATCACAAGGTCACCATTTATCATACGACAATTACTCAGTTCTACTCATGCCCACATCTCATGTGAGTCTGGAGATAATGTTCCACAATCACAAGCATATAATATCACAGTAACAATGTTTCTCATACTCACATCTCATGTGAGTCCTAGGATAATATTCTACAATCACAAGCATATAATGTTACAGTAATAACGTTTCACAGTCCATCCATCTATTCACTGTTCAGGCACGACAAAACAACCTATTGAGGAAACCCCTATGTTTCGTCAAGATTGCTCATGACGAAACTCCTATCTTTCGTCGAAGCCATAAGTGACGAATCTCCTATGTTTTGTCGACAACCTTGGTGGCGACACAACATAGAGTTTCGTCCAAATCACAGGGTAACTGCTAACATGTTTCAACGAGATTTACAAATCAAACGTTGGTTTCTTTACAAGTTCCACAACCCTAACTACTGATCAATCAACAACTAATAATCCTACAAATCTTAATATTGCAATACAACACCAATGATTACACAAGCCTTGATTATATGGTTCCAATCCTGCTAATAATATTTTATTCACAAACAAATCTGCTTATCAGTTTCATGGTTATCAACGTATTAGATCATCAATCATCATATGAACAATAGCCCATCCAAATCATCGAATTCATAGCATAATAGTTCTAGATTCACAATGTTTATGAAAACCCTAACCTTACACACAAAATCACCACATCAAGATTACATCAAACAGTAGCGTTTTACACTAACCGTAATGCCGAAAAGTTTAGATAGATCGAGATGGAAAATGCTTGAGGTTCTCTACAATTCCCGTCGCACAGAGTTTCTAGGGAGAGAGTCTTAGGGTTTTTGATCTTGCGGCAATAGGTTACAATATAAGAGGTTATACAAAACAAGTTGGGCCACGAATGAGTTTGGGCCGAGGCCCGTTTCCGACGAAAGACCAATCCGACGAAACACCCTTGTTTCGTCGAACTTGAGGGTGGCGAAAGCCTGGACTTTCGTCGGGACCAATGGTGACAAGGAAACTTTATATTAAATCACAGTTAACTATGCTAAATCACATTAAACACTACTCATACAACCATCAAGCAAACACATAACTGATAACCATTCACATAACCACAAATCATTCAAATAAACCAAATTATAAAACAAGGTTGTGCACTAAGTGATGTGTAAAACATAGACTTTGAAATCTCGGGTTGTCACATCATCCCCAACTTGAAAGAAATTGCGTCCCGAAATTTGACAAACAGTTCAAAACAACAAGACATCAACTCAGGATGACTGTGGATTTTCCGCAGGTACCACACGTTGCATGTCCCATGTTGCTATGTATCATTGTTTCTCAATATGTGTATCTATGTGTTACTCGCTTTGTGTCACAGGTTCCGCGTGAATCCACTTGGCTGATTGGTTCCCCATGGCCATAGGTCGAACCCGGTATCGCCATCATTGTTTTGCAAATTCTCCTTTCGGGGCTTGAATCTCATTGTGTCTATATTATTATTATTGATTATGTCACCTTGCTTATGATATATATGATGTTTCCTTGTTATGTTGTAGAACATAATTTCACATTTGTAATGCATGTTATAGACTATGGATTAAAAAATAATAATACAAAACATTTTTGTCAAAATATAAATCGAATCTATTCATCAACATATTTTGTTGACCTAAAACTTTTTTAAGCGTGATACATGTACACAAGGGTGAGCTGATTTTGAGTTGAAGACATGTACGACTGCCTTAGTAATAAACCAGCTATGTTATGTTTCTTTTATTTATTTGAATTTGGAACTTTGTAATAATATTTGGATTATATGTTATGTGTGACAATTTAATATTGATGTTTTAAATACTAAAACTTTTAAATAGTTGTTATAAGCTTTGAGCAATCAATCATGCCCCGTACCATTTCTGTTGCGGGTAGGGATGTGACATCAAATACGTCACAATCAATATCGGCCAAAACAAACCTATTCACACAATCCTTTTCCATGGAGTTGGGGGGGGGATGGATCGAGTGAGAGAGAGAGAAGTTTGTTCTGGCTGATGTTGATGGTTTGGCCGACAGGTTTCATGTGGTGGTGATGTGGTCGCCCGATTTAGGTGGTGGTGGTGGTGAGATGAAGAAGAAAAAAGGCGTTAGGATTCAAGGGTAAAGGGGAAAATCAGTAATTTCCTATCCAGTTATCAGAAACATTGGTGCAATTTGTTTTTCAGAGGTAAAATGTATGCGTCTGCGAACCACATCTGTAGAAGAAGAGGTGGACCAAACCTCTGTAGTCTGCAAGAAAAAGACTGTTTGTTTTTTTTAAACTCCTGCTTCTGCTAAAATTTCATACTTGTGAAGTGGTGGAGGAGTGGCGGCGACAAGAGGTGCGACGGTGGTGGAGGAGTGGTTGAGGTAGGAGGTCGACGGTGGTGGAGGAGTTACAGGGGCAGGAGGTCGACAGCGGTGGAGGAGTGGCGTAGGCTGGAGGAGAGGGGTGGAGTGGCTGGTGCTAGGGTTTCATGTTTTTCTATCTGATGTCATGATTTGGGGACACAAGAAAAAGGTTAGAAGAAGCTGACCTAGATCTGCAGCAGGAAGAGGGCGCAAACCTTTTTTAATGAACGGTCTTCCAAAAAAAACACTCTGCAGACCTAAGCATTTGCGCGGCACGGAAAAAAGAGGACAAGAAGAGCTTTTCTGGAAAAAAAAAACACCACCTTAATATCTATTCACTCAAAGAATCATCTATCTTAGACTATGAGTAGTGGAAATGTGAAGTGGGCATGAAGTTGCCCCATAACGCCCCATAATGTTCCATACATCGCCCCTAGGGGCGTGGTCTTCATTTTTTTTTGTCCCATGCATGTTTATTAAAACACACTCTCTCGATTGAATGGTCCAATAGAATTGTTTGCTTTTGTTTTTTGTTTATTTTTCTAAATAATAATAATAATTGAGTAATCATTGTCAGGGGCGGACCTACCCACAATGGTGGGTGGGCGGCCACACCCCTTGAAAAAAAAAAGATTTTAGTCTTAATTTTCGTCGAAAATCCCAACCGCACCCCTTAGATTTTTTCAACTGCACGCCTTGAAAAATTTTCAACCGCCCTCATTAGAAAAAAATATTATGAATTTATAAAAAAAAAATTAAACACTGATTATTATGAATATATAAGTACATAACACAATTTGTATAATTATTCTTTAACACTTATTCACTTTACTTAACAAAATCTACAATCTAATTTTATTAACCCAACTATCCAAGCCCAAACCCAAACAAAAAAAATATCCTTTTTTATTGTTTGTTTTTTTGTTGTTTTATTTGGTCATTAGGAGAAAATATTGATGTATAAGGTTTTGATCTTTTGATCTTTTGATCTTTTTATGTTTTTTTTTTTTTAATTTTTTTTAGTTGTTCTAGACTTGTAGTTAATGATTTTGTGATTTTATGTTGGTGCATATTGTGTATGTCTGCTACTGTGCGAATATGCTAGATAGAGTGTGTGTTGAATATTGTATTGAATAGGGTGAAAACCGTAATGAACCAAAGGTTTTGTGATGTATAAGCCGCTTCGTATGAAGGGAGTCCCTTCGTACGAAGGGACGATAGTCTCGGTTCGTACGGAGCAAGACCAAGCAGCTTCGTACAAAGGCACTAGGTGCAACTTCGTACGAAGCCATGAGGCCTCTATATATGGGGCTTGGGTCTTATGTTGGATAAGTTTTTTGTTCCCAGAGGGGATATGCTGTCCAACTGGTTTTGACGGGTATGTAACTTTTATATATGAATAGAAACCAGATTATAAGTGACTGTTCGGTGCCGTTTCTTTCTTCTACTCATTTCTTTTCACCGAACCGATCATCTCGAGACCAAAGCTCCGTCAAACTAAACGTTTCCTGGACAATCAAGTGGTATCAGAGCTACGGTACCGATTCAATCGGTCTAACAGTTGGTTGAATCACCTACGCTCAATAATTTGGAGGTGTAGTGAGTTTTGACGTAAAATATCAGAAAAAAATCAAATTGAAGGTCAATTCACGGATGAAATTCGAAATTGAAGACGTCATTCTGTTCGAAATTGATTTTCACACAATCCTGTGAAGTTTCATCACGAAATTCAAAGTATTAAAGATTCTAGATCGAAAAAGATGTTCGAAAGTGTTCTTGAGGTACCAGCTCAGCTTCGTACGAAGGCGTAGCTTCGTACGAAGGGAGGTTGTATACTGTCAAACATGTTGGTACGAACCCACTCCTGGGTTCGTACGAAGGGACACTGGGTTCGTACGAAGGTGCACACCTGGGTTCGTACGAACAGGGCATTGGAGCATAATTGTCATTTATTCGCAGGTTCGTACGAAGTCACTCATGGGTCGTACGAAGGGGGCTTTGGAGTTGAACTGTTATATGTTACAGCTTCGTACAAAGGGAGCAGTCCTAGCTTCGTACGAAGGGGCACTTGGTGTTTCATTGTCATCCGGGTCTTTATCAAACAGATGATGCGGTCACAAATTGTGAATATTAGTGGGGTAGTCATGATACTGATGCTGAATGTTTATCATCCGGGGTATCTGACTATTTATGGGCCGAAACGTTAAATCCGCATAGATGAAAAACTGACTTTCGGGGCAGAGATTGTCATAATTATCAGTATAGTCGAGTTTTTCAAAGATGACAAAAGACTGAATTGCTCAGTTTGAGGGGGAATTCAGTGAGAAGACGTCAGAATTTGCAAAAATGAGGGGGAATAAAAATTTCAATGTCATATATTGAAAAGTCTGGCATTTTTGAAATTCGTGACACTGCAACAGTATTCGGGTGGTTTCGACTTCAAAATTGTCCGGGAATAGGAATCTGATTGTGGATGATAGCTTCTGAGATCTAGATTGTCTGAGAAGATGAATCTGACTGTGGACGAATGCTTCGGAGATCAGTATACATTACCAGATGATTCGTTATCCGTTGAATATTTGCTGATTGTGGAGATTATCGTTTACACGGATCTATCATTCTTGAAGATGCTGAACGTTGATCACGGAAAATGGGATTTCAGATTTTCAGGGGTAATCACAGATTTGAAGTTAACCAGTGGGGTATTTGAAGTTTCTATCAATTTCCGGTTGAGTTTTTGTACAATACTTAGATCGAGCAAGCGGAATGCGAGATCGTGGTGCTAAAATGCTATATCAAAAACTGAACTCGGATGTGGTTAAACAAAGGATGTTGCATTGATTAGTTTCAAGTTGGTGATTATTCGTGAAAGTTGCAGCTTAACAAATCAGAGGAGGAATCGTGAACTGTGCAAAATACCTGAAGATTAATTTCAAGGGGAATTTTTACGAACATTGTCAAAGCAAACTCGGATCATCAATCACGGGGAATCAATTGAAGATTTCAAGATGCCTGATTGAAGTTGCAGAATATTTGAAGTCGTAGAATATTCAAACACAGTTCAAGGTTTTCCACGTGTCAATTCGACAGTGACAGCCAAGGAGGAATCTGTTGGTGCATATTGTGTATGTCTGCCACTGTGCGAATAGGCTAGATAGAGTGTGTGTTGAATATTGTATAAAATAGGGTGAAAACCGCAACGAACCAAAGGTTTTGTGATGTATAAGCCGCTTCATACGAAGGGACGATAGTCTCGGTTCGTACGGAGCAAGACCAAGCAGCTTCGTACAAAGGCACTAGGTAGTACAGCTTCGTACGAAGCCATAAGGCCTATAAATATGGGGCTTGGGTCTTGTGTTGGATAAGCTTTTGGTTCCCAGAGGGGAGATACTGTCCAACTGGTTTCACTGGTATGTAACTTTTATATATGAATAGAAACTAGATTATAAGTGACTGTTCGGTGTCGTTTCTTTCTTCTACTCGTTTCTTTTCACCGAACCGATCATCTCGGGACCAAAGCTCCGTCAAACTCAACGTTTCCTGGACTATCATTTTATTTTAAGCTTTGTTTGTTTAAATGATTACTAATCAGCATTTAAAACTAGAGCTTGAATGTTTGAAAATTAAAATTGAAAATTATGTACTATGGTATTGGTTGAACATGATTGTTTATTTTGTTTAATTGTTTAGTGTTGTTTTATGAACTTATGGAGCAATTTATATGTGATAAGAACCATGGGTAGAGAAGTTATGACACGATTTCTCAAGAGGAAGAAGATGTTTGGACCATTTTTTTCATCGGATTTTTCTAATTAAAGATCAAGCTATGTTTTAGATAAGTTTTTTTTTGTTGTTTTCTTTAATGATTAGGAGAAATAGAAGTAGGTAGGGTTTGAACTTTGATGGTTGTTTGTTGTTACTTTACTTACTTATGATGGTTTTTTATGTTGTTTACTGTTTTACTTGAAACTTTGTTTGTTAATGTGATAGGAAGTTAGGAAATATGGTTTGATTGTTTGAAAATTGAAATTGACCCAACCTGACCTGATCTGATCCTACCCGCGAAACTTTGTTTGTTTATGCTTACTTGTTTTACATGACCCGACCCGATCCGACCCGCTATGAACCGAATTTTTTTATATAGCCAGGGGGCTAAAATCTTTAAATTTTTTAGCACCCCAAAAAAAATATCCTGGGTCCGCCACTGATCATTACAAGAGCATTATATCACTACACCAATTTTTTAACTTTACATTACATAATGCTCCGAATGCCATGTGTCCTTTCATGCTAAAGGAAAAGATATTATGATAATGCCCTACTACACATGTTCTTACCGTTTTAAAACACGAGCTACGTACTTTTTAATCTTAAGAACCAAATTTGCAATTGGAAAATACCACAAACACCATCCTTACCCCCTACTAATCAACTCTTTTTTAATTGTAAACACATGTTTAAATCTAAATCTTAAATCTTAAATCTTAAACTAAGATTTGACAAAAAGTAAAAAGAAAAAAGCAAAAGTGCAGATACGAAGATTGACAAGGTTTCTCCCACCAACCAATGAAAATCAAGAAAACCTTAATAAAAGTCAATAGATCTTCCCAATCTCACAAATTCATGGAAGAGGCTCGTCAAACCGCACACAACAAGATCCATCGACATTTTCTCCTGTTTACTCGCTGATTTCATCCCCTATCTTCCTTCCTGCTCTTTAAGGTTCGATCTTTTCTGTAAAGCATTCATCTTTCTTATCTTTTTGCTCTCATTACCAATGGCATTCACCTTTCTTGATTTATTTCATCTGGGTATTTTTTCGATTCTTAAACCGTTTTAACTAGGGTTTTATTTTTCAATTTTTTTAGTCATTGACATTGATGTGCATATGGTTCCCCAATGGATCTGATTTGTGTTTAGTCTGTACGATGTAATGTTGTGGGAATTTGTATTTGATTAGGAATATTGTTTCAGTTAATCTTGATTTATATGATGAATAGGAAAAATAACTAATTTTGTGGATTAAGGTCAAAATTATTGCTTTTGGTTCGTTTTTTTTTTTTATATATGTGGAATAAAGGGTAGTTGGGATTGTTGGTGCACATGGAACAGAGAAAGTGTTTCAGATCTCTTTAAAAGATTCAACTTTTTTTTTTTTTTTTTTGTTCTTTTTAAGATTCTCAGTATGTACAGATGCATTCCCAATAGGTGCCTATAGTAGATCCATATGTTGGAAACCTTTAAAAGTTTGAATACTAGGTTATAAGTACGGCTAGAATGATGAGGTGTAGAGTTTGATTAAGAAGCACTTAATGCGTTATGTTTGTATCTGATTATGTGTATAGAGGGTCGCTCAATACTAAACCAATTTTAAGTAGAGAACTACAAGATTTTTATAAAAGCCTTTGTATATTGCTTTAACTGTGATACATAAGGCGGTTATGTAACCGAATAACTTCATCGCTTTCTCTCTCTCTCTCTCACTAAATCTAGTATGCGCCGAGTACAAGTAAGTATGCAATTTTCTACTTAAAATTGGTTTTGTAATGAATGTGCCCCTATGCGTCTATTGTTTCTGTTGGTAACCAAGACTCCAAGCATTGCATTGGTGTGAATTCTTTCAAGCAATTTGAACAAGGTAGGTGAAGAAAAAAAATGTTTGTTCTAATGCGGTACATCGTGGGTGGACATACATGGAAGACAAATGCATGCTCTAGATAGAACAAATACAAGATTGTTATTGTAGTGCATTTCTTGAGAAATATGTTATGGTAGTACATTTAGTGTATGTGCATAGCTTAAAAAAGCGGCTGTGGTGTGCGCCTCGAGGTGAGGCGCCCAAAAAACGAGTCTAAGGCGGCGCCTTTGTACGTGTGCCTCATAGGGCTGAGGCGGTAACAAAAGGTGTGCCTCAGGGTTTTGATGTTTTTGACCTTTTGTGTCATATGCAAACATTTCATGTCTTTTTTATGCTTGTTTTTGATGAATCGGATGATGAAATTAGTTAGTATTTTATTTTTTATAAAATGTATAATTTTTATATTTATCTTTTAATTCCGCCTCGGGCTTACGCCTCAGTTCGCCTTGAGGCCTATGCCTCGAGGCACGATTCCTTACTTTTAAACATTGTGTATACGTGGTCAACAATCTTGAATGCGCCTTGGAGCTAAATATAGGGATGTAGTCCTGATTTGTGCTGGAAAGTAATAACTAATAACATAAAAGTAGGAAATTTTATTGCTTTTCATCATTTTGTCATCTTACAAGTTAGATGCTAAAATGTTGAATTTGGCATTGCATGGTTCAATGGGTCACTTAAAGGCTGCAGCATGCCGATATCTAAAGCATGCAGCGATTCTCTAACTTGATTCCAGGATGGGCCTGGGCTTTCCAAGTGCTCTCACGTTTTTGAATAATAAGAAAAAAAGTTGTTCCAGCCGATACTATGAGGAAGAATTTCAGTTTCACTTCCACTCAAATCCAAAAAAGGGGTTCAAGTTCTAAATTGGTAATTAAATGCATGATATCTGTCTCCATTGCTATTTACCATTCACAATTAGTAGTTAGAGGTTAACATGGAATGGGTATTTCTTATATGTATATAAAGTAGTGTACAGATATGCTAGAACATCCATTTATGTTCTAATCTATGCTGTCAAAGGCGCATAGGCCTCACGTGGAGCATAGGTGCAAGGCGCTTAAAAAGCGAGGGATTTTTTAAGCCAAGCACTGAGGCACATAGTATAAAAATGCCATTTTTAGGGGTTTTAGACATTTTTTAGGCTTGTTTAGGCTGTTTCAGGTTGATTCGACGCTTTAGGGCTAGTGTAGGCTGTTTAAGACCTGCTCGAAACGAAATTTGGCCGGAATTTGGCCTGAAAAGGCACCTTAGTGCCTGAAAATGTGCCTATTCAGGTGAGGCGCGCATGCGGCGCTGCGCTTATGCGTCTAGGTGCGCGCCTAGTGCGCTTTTGACAACATAGGTGATAGGTCTTAATATTCACAAATTGTGATATTCAGGCTCGGTATTTTCATCTGTTACATGCATATTTAAGGTGAAAAGAAATACATATGCGGTCTATGCAGTTAATATCGGTGGGATATCGGTGTCTAATACCGGTTCCGATATTATCGGCGATATTGACCGATATTTGACTGATATTGACCGTTATTTTGGATGCCTTGGTTGATGTGGACTCGGAGGAAGATTTTGTGGCTTACGATTAGATCATGTTTCAAATATTGGCACTTTTGAGTTTCGACTTTTGATATCACTATTAATATTATATATGTTTTACGTTTTATATAAATTCTGCTTGATATTAAAATTACTGAGATGTTGGTCCAGTGGTCAAAAGGCTTGCCCTTCCTAGTGGAGATGCAGGCTCGATTTCCACTTGGGCCATTTTCGAGGGACATCTGGGTGAAGGGACGAATCGAGGCTTTAATCCCTGGTTCGAACCTGATGGGGGTGAGGGTTTACGGATTCCATCCGGTTTCCGCGCATCAGGGGGCACGGTCTCATGGTGGTCGAGGAGTCGACCTTGGACATAGCCCCGAGCAGGGTGGGTTTACACGTGAGATTCTTTGCCCAAAAAAAATTATTAAAATTACTGATATCCTACCGCGATAACCTATATCTCAAATATCGGCCCTTGACCGATATATGATTTTGGTCCGCATTAACTGCATGGTATGCAGTGTCCAATCATGTAGCAGACGTCACTAACGCGAGAGGTTAACCATCTGTTCTTTTAGGGTCTCGAATTGTGCTTCTTTGACCTTGCCCGATATAAGCCAGATGCATTCTTTCTATATCTTTATGCATGTATGTATGCATGCAGCATGTTCATACATCATGAGTTATTGATTTACTTTATCCAAATTCCATCATGGTATTTTTTTTTCTCTACTAAGTATTTCCCTTGAATGCATTGGTACATTATAATGGTGGGGTAGATGGGAGATGAGGGCCAAAGGTATAGTGTGGATGATGCACTTGCAGCAGTTGGGTTCGGGAAATTCCAAATTCTAGTGCTTGCGTATGCAGGGATGGGCTGGATTTCAGAAGCCATGGAGATGATGCTTCTTTCATTTGTTGGACCCGCACTCCAGTCGGCATGGAATCTTTCTTCTCATCAAGAGAGCATGATAACTAGCGTTGTCTTTGCTGGCATGTTGGTTGGTGCTTATTCATGGGGTGTTGTTTCAGATAAGCATGGAAGGAGGTATAGTTTCTCTCTGTTATTTTTTTATAATGTTAACTCTCTTCCATTACAACTTCAAATTTCAAAGGAACCACAAAGTATGTTACCTAGGTGGAAATTTCGATCCGTTTATATATGAAAGGGTTGATTTGAGTTGTGTTGTATGGCAAACGGATTAAATAAAAAATAGCTAAAAAGGGAATGGTTAAATGGGTCGAATGGGCATAGTTGTCAATAGCGGTTATAGCGCTCGTTGTAGCACGCTACGTAGCATTGCGTCCATATGGCGCTATAGGGTTTATGGCGACAAATAGCGACTGTAATTTTTTTTATAAATATAAATAGTGATACCCATTAGGGTTCTTTTGTTTCACGATTGAAAAAAGAAGCATATTTAGATGAAATATACATGTAAAAATTGTGTATTTTGATAAAATAGACACGTAAAATATTTCTTAAATTTTATACTACTTTATCGCTAAACATGAAATAGCAAACGCTATTTTGTCGCTATCGCTACGCAACATATAAGCAGCTTGTCGCTATCGTCCCTCTATTTGCTATTGACAACTATCCGAACGGGTTTGAAAGTTGCCAAGAGTTATCATTTTATTCAAAACTATAGATCACTAACGAACCCTCATTGTTTTAGTAATCATAACTATCACATTAATTTTTTGTAATTTTTTTTAACTTTTGCGGGTAAAGTTTCAACCCGTAAAAAAATGGTCCGTTTCTTCCCAAACTTGTTATGACCCTTACCAACCTGTGTAACGATTTTTCTTCACACTATATTTGCATTCTTTTAGTTTTAGATTTTATTATACAAGTGGTATTCTCTCTTCTTAGGTCCTATCCACATGAGAATGGATTAATTATTTTTTAACCAAATTTGCAACAACCTCAATTTTCATCAGAATTCATCGCTATAAAATTTGCTTACTGAATTACCGGATATGTGTTGTTAACTATCTTGCAGGAATGGATTCCTTATTACGGCAACGGTTACTTGTGTGGCTGGTTTGCTGAGTTCTTTAGCTCCTAATTATATTTGTTTGATTATTCTACGCTGCCTCGTTGGTATCGGTCTGGGAGGCGGGCCTGTACTCTCTTCTTGGTTTTTAGAGTTCATCCCCGCTCCAAGCAGAGGCACTTGGATGGTCGTGTTTTCTGCCTTTTGGACTGTCGGAACTATTTTTGAAGCATCCGTTGCATGGGTATGGGTTCACTTCCACTATAACGTTTCCTAACTTCAAGTTGATTGCAATATTCCAGTTTTCTAGCTTCTTAGTTTATAGTTTATGTAGAGTAAAATGCCATTTTTGTTCCAGAGGTTTGGTCAGTTTTGCGACTTTCGTCTAAAGGTTTGTGTTTCCGCATCTGGATCCAAAAAGTTTGAAATCTTGTCATTTTCGTCTGGCTCGTTAACTCCATCCATTTTTCTCCGTTAAGTCAGGGGTATTTCCATCTTATTTGTTAACTTAAGGGGCAATTTGGTCTAACGGATTTGGTCAGGGGTATTTTAAATGGTTGTACATAAAGTGAAAAAGATCGAATTGCCTTTTAAGTTAACAAAAAAGACAAAAGTAGCCCTGACTTAAAGAAGAAAAATGGATGAGTTAACGAGGCGGATGACAATGGCAAGATTTCAAACCTTTTGGATGCGGAAAAACAAACATTTGGAAGAAAGTCGCAAAACTGGCCAAACCTCAGGGACGAAAACCGCATTTTACTCGTTTATTTATTTATTTATTTTTGTAGTTTGTGATGCCAACGTTGGGATGGAGATGGTTACTTGCGTTCTCATCTCTTCCTTCATCGCTGCTACTTATTTTCTACCGGGTAGTCCCAGAATCTCCTAGATATCTATGCTTAAAAGGGAGGGTAACCGAAGCGCGTATAATCTTGGAGAAAGTTGCAAAAGTTAACGGGCAGCCACTTCCCGAGGGAGTTCTTGTTTCCGATCACGAAATCCAGTTGAACGAAAAGTCAACTGAAGCAGAAGAGGCACACTTACTCTCCTCCCCCAACGGTGAAACCGTTGAGCATGGTACAAAACAAAATGGCTCAACAATGGCTATGCTCTTTTCGCCTGAACTGATCAAGCCCACACTGCTTTTATGGGTCGTCTTCTTTGGGAACGCTTTCTCGTATTATGGTCTTGTTCTTCTAACCACCGAGTTGCACAATGGTCGAAACAGCTGTGTACCTGCTCATTTGCAACCTAAACATCAGGAGCTTAGCTATAGAGACATTTTCATCACTAGTTTTGCAGGTATGCGCACCATGCACTTGTGTTTATGACTGAAAGTAAATGCATAAAAATCGTTGAACCTTTTCGAGATGGTTGGGTTGGATTACGGGTTGAAACGGGCCGTGGTTAGCATGTGTAATTTTTGTTACTCATCAGAACGGATTGAGTTGATCTACAAACTTTTTTTTCTATTTTACTACATTTATAAATAAAGAACATAATATGGTTATGAAAACTATCTTATTAAAAAAATGCTTATCTGTTTTGAGGTTGTAAGCATTTGAATACTAATTCGGGCCACTTCCGACCCATTTAAGCCTTTCCAAATTTTTAAAAGTTACCCATTTGACATGATGGAAATTAATGTTTGACGGTTCAATAATATCATAAAAAACCAATATAGTTTCTTATTTTTTCTAAAACAATCCCTCAGCGTATGATTTTGATGTATTAAAGTACCTAAGTTAATTGTATGTATGACTTGTTAACTCTTAAGTTAGTTAAAATAAGATAGCATAGTTTCTTCTGCAAAAATGTTGAATGTCACTTTCTCAAATTTTGATCAATTTACAAGTTAACAAATCATTATATTCAATATCATAAGCATGTGCATATTAGACAAGTTTAGGGACTTTAATATACAAAAATTAGTTTAGTGACTTTTTCATGCATTGTTTACAAGTTAATGGACTTTAATATATCAAAATTAAGTCGAGGGGCTTTTTCGTTAGAAAATAAGAAAAAATACTTGTTTTTTTATGACATTAACTCTATTTTGTTTTTATACATTCTTCACTTTGGAATATGACTGACCTTTAATTTGCTTCTAGAGTTCCCGGGGCTGCTTATATCGGCTTTTACAATCGACAAGCTTGGTCGTAAGCTCTCGATGTCAATAATGTTCTTCCTCTGCTGTCTTTTCTTGCTCCCATTGGTATCCCATCAACCTCAAACCGTCACAACCGCTCTTCTATTTTTGGCTCGGATATGCATCACCACAACGTTCACAGTGGTCTACATATACGCCCCAGAGGTGAATATACAACCATTCTTTTAACTTGAATATTTGTCTATGTGAATTTAGTTAAAAGTTAACTTTCAACTGTCTAACTACATTCTCTTCATCTGTCATTGTAGATATACCCGACATCAGTGAGAACGACGGGTGTTGGTGTGGGCAGCTCGGTGGGACGAATTGGCGGAATGATATGTCCTCTGGTGGCCGTCGGTTTGATACATGGATGTCATCAAACTGCAGCCATCTTATTATTTGAGTTTGTTATTTTTTCTTCAGGTGTATGTGTACTGCTTTTTCCGTTTGAAACAAGCGGTCGTGATCTTACTGATCATGCTACTACTGTTCCTGAAAAGGTGAGCACGATAACTACAGCGTGAAAGACGGGTTATTTCCGCCATCGGGTGATCGGTTGAGGTGTAGTAGAATGAGTGTTTTGGCACATCTTCATGGAAGATGTTAAATTAGTTTACATATATCATATATGGTAGCTAGGAAAAGGAACTCTATGAAACACATACAATGGTCATAGCTGTAACTAAGAGGGGATATGTTTGTAGTTTACATTGATATATTATTTCATGTATGAATAAGAAATTCTTTTTTGCATTCCATGTTGATTATTTATAAAATACTAGCGTCATAAAAATAATTAGACACGCGGGTTGGATAAGAGAAATATTTGGATATTTTTATGTAAAATTTAAAAGAAGAAAAAATTGGTGTCATATGGTGTTTGCTCGCTATATAAGTGAGGTGAGTTCGAATTAAGATTTGGTGGTATTAGACGTAAAATGTTTTTAAAAAACTAAAAATAAAATAGTAGTTTTAGTAAATGGAATAGAAAAACAAAAGAGAGAAGAAAACCAGGATTTAAATAATGGGTATTTATGTTTTGACTAGGTTATTTAACAACTTAGATCAACCTGTTTATCTTAACGAGCTGAAATTTTAAGCTTGAGCTTAACTTGTAAAAAGCTTGAGTCAGCTCGTGGGTCTCTTCGTTGATGCAACTCGTTTATTCTTTCCAAATTTTTACGAAATATTACTTTTCTTTTGCATTTATGCAAAAGCTATGAACAGATTCAACATGACTTAATTAAGTGAGCCAACAAGCTTAGAGTATTGCAAAACTTGAGCTTTGTAAAATCAAAACCGATTGTTACATGGATTATAACTTATAAATCTTAAATTCTAGGCTTAATGCAAATCACCCAAACAAGCACACCATAACTCAAACTCAGTTCATTACAAACCAAGACAACTTAACTTCGCTTGACTCGTTTACAAACTGAGCCACCTCGTCTTTACAACTTTTTTTTTTCAAACCAACCTGGAGAAAAACCACTTTTAACATCACAACATATTTATCAACCAATTGTTGGAACCAAAATCCATTTCTGCCCTTAACATCACCTCATCTTTGGGTGGGTTAGGGGAAAACACTTTTGTGTGGACTTTACAAGCGTGTTCTCTATTGTTGGGCTTTGGACAATGGATTTATTGCTGGCCAAACAATGTTGAAGGTGGAATCAGGTAAAGTGGCTAAACACAAAAAAGCTTGCTTGGAGAACTAACACGTGTTTATCCCCTTTGTTTTTTATATATTTGGTTCACTAGCCCCTAAAGGCTATGGAATTCCTGAACAAGGTTCAAGGAGTAGTCAATAGTAATTTCTCGAGCCCTAAGACCCATAGCTTTGTCTTTAGTAAGATCGACTTTGCTATGCAAAAGGGAGTTGTAGCTTAACTTGTTGCCCGTTTAATTGTCACACTTGTGTTAATTGGTTGTTTTGGTGTTAGACCATACGGTGTGGGCGTGGAAATCTGGCGTTGTTGCCTCTCCCTGCCGTGCACACCGGCCTGCCAATGGCGTGGAGGGCGGCGTTTAGCTTGAGGCGACATGTTTTCCACCGACGTGGATGTTTAACGTGGGTCGCCGTGTCAAGTTATGAGTGAGTGTTGGGTGCCAATGGTAAAAAAAAAATTTACTTTCTAAAATTATATAACCTCCCCCATATAAACAATCCACTTCTTTCATTTTTTTTACAAACTTTCTCATTTCCTCTTTAACTTTTTTACACTTCAAAAAATTCCAAGAAAATGGCAACGATTCCGTGGACCGAAGAAGAAGACATCGCGTTGTGTGAGTCGTGGGTCGAAGCGCTAACCCACTACACACCTCGTAATCGCTCTAATGGTTCATTTTAGGGGAGAATTTTCCAACAATTTTGCATTCATAAGGGTGACACCACCCAAACCGTGGATGCACTTTCTTTGCGTTTTAGGACTATCCGTTTAGATAGTGAAACATTTGAGACGGTACACAACGCGGTGGAAAATGAGGGTGGCGACCTTGCGAAGGATGACATCATACAAGTCGCCCTCATCAACTATAGGCACGCCTACAATCGTAACTTCAAACACGTTTCGGCGTGACTGATAATTAGATTTTTGTTTAATTATGTTTAGGTTTAATATTTAGTTTTAATTATCTAATGTTTTTTTTAGTTTATTTTGTGTGTTTTTTAGTTTCATTTTTTTTTAATTATGTAATGTTTTTATATTTTAAATTATGTTATGTTTTTCTATTAATGTTATCTGTTTAGTTAGTATTAATGTTTTTTCTTAAATTTAATAGATTATATAATACTCTAATTTTCAACATTTGTGTGCAATAGGAGTTGCACCATGTGCTTCGTTGGTTTATGTGCATATGGTTGTTGTATTTGTTGCATTAGGGAGTTGTAAGGTGGTATTTTGTGAAACCATTTGATGGTATTCTGTTGTGGGTTTAAAAACCAGGTTTTCACACTTCTCTCATCATTTTTTTCCAAAGAAATCACACCTGATTTCTCTCTCTAAAAATTGCAGCGCCATTGTTATGGTGACACCACCCATATCCGTCGTCATAACCACCAAGATAACACCTAACCTCCGCAAACCTAACATCGTCGGTCGGTTGTGATGGCGTCGGGTGAAGCGCTTTGACGGTGGTGATTGGGTCGGTGTTACCAGTGGTGATAAAGCCGATTTTGCTCTACTGTTGGTATTCTAAACAGAGAAACAAAAAGTGAAGTGGGTTTGCCCCGCCGTTGCCGACGGCTCCAGCCGTCTATGGCGGCGGCGGACACACAATGTGCAATGGGTGTTGCTCCGTCGTTACCGGCGGCTCCGACCGTATATGGTGGCGGCGGATTTAAAAGATGCGATGGTTGTTACCCCGTCGTTGCCAGTGGCTACGACTATCTATGGCGGTGATGGTGTAACAACCCGACTTTTTTAAAGTCAAAGTACAAGTCAAAGTCAAAGTCAAAGGAAGAAAAGATTGATAATCAGATCTGTCATTTCTGACTTAATTATTGCTTGTACTCTTTGACTCGATAATCGATACTTTAATTAACGGTATTTTCGTTTACGATTTGTAATATGCGAAGTAACAATGCGATAAACGTAACTAAACGCTAATCTACTTAACGCTATCTCATCGTTATCGCATCGCAACTCGAATCGCATTTATTGGATATTATTCTATGTGTGTGTGTTATTATGTGTTTACTTGTGCATGCTTATATTTGTTTGAGGAGTTATTCATAAACGCAAACACAACACTATCGCATCGCAATCTAATCGCAAACGCTAAACGCAGATTTACGTACTTGAATGTTGTTATGTGTTAGTTATGTTATTTTTGTAACTATTATTTAAAACTATCGCATCGCTTAATCGCAACTCGCTAAAACGCATCGCAACGCTCAACGCACGAAACGGAGGAAACTAACTCGCACGTGCCGTCCGATCGAACGACCGTTCGATCGAATGGTCATCCGATCGGATGGCCATCCGATCGAACAGCCGTCCGACCCACTTAACTTGCACCGCCTTTGTCATCTTCACCTATAAATACCTCACCTGTCACATCAATTGTTCATTGATGTGACAGCTCCCTCCGACCAGTGCACTCTCAGGCTCTTTTCTCTCGATTTCTCGCGATTCTTGTAAGTTCTCACACTAAATCTTGTACTTCCTTGTTCATTACCCACTTTCTCATCGAATTCACCAACAAATCTCACATTTCCACCGTGAAATCCTTTGATTCGGGTTGTTCTAAGGTGACGTCATCATGGAGTTCTTATGAACATTGAAGTGTGACCTCATCTCATCAAGAATGGTTCAGATCTAATGGATTTCTACATGTTTAAACACTAATTTCATCATAATCTAAACATTTTCCAACTAATTTCAAACTTTTCTTCAACATCTTTCACTTTTCACTCAAAACCGTTAGAATCTGGACTCGTTCAGGCCCTCCACTCATTCCCTAGTAAGGAACCGGTCCGAGAATGGAATTCTAGCGAATAGACGACCGACTCACGGGTTGAATATGAAACTCCGTCAAGAATAGTAAGTCTAACCGAATGGGGTGATTCCCGTCCGAGCGGATGAGCTAAACTTGGTGTGGTTTCCATTGTTTAACACGTCATCATGCCATCTCGGTTAAACCGTAAAACTTTACAACTTAACTGTAACACTCATCTAGTAATTCCAATATTTTAAAGGTTTTCGTATATATATAATGAATATAAACATGTAATTACGATTAAGAATCCTTAGAAAATACGAGTAATTTAAAACTTTTACAACTTAAAAGTTTACAACATAAAATATATAAGCTCGTCGTTTAAAAATGACAACGAAACGCCGTGCGGAAGCTTCATTCTGATGTGTTCGGTTCTTGTAAGTCGCTTGATCTTCATCCGGTCATTTTGGGAGCGTTCACCTAATGCCAAAACCACATAAATTGTTAGTTTTGACACATTTAATCATGTATGATCAAGTTCTAAGGCCCAACAATAGAAAAGAAACAAAATTTCTGAAATAGTAGTCGGTCGCGCCCCGCGACCGTTCCCGTTCTCAATACATCCTTCGCGGCCCGCGACAATGGTCGCGTCGCGCGACCATAATGTTAATTTGCCGTCGCGTAGCGCGACGGCCTGTTTTTCACAGCAGGTTTGTTTTATAGTTGCTGCACTTGCCCAGCTACGAAAATTAACATATAACAACTTAAAACCTGCATAACTTTTGCTATACAAGTCCGTTTTACTCGATTATTTTTCCTACGCGTCCGTAATTAAAATACGGACCCGTTTACTATCACTGTTCATATTGAAAACTGGTTTATAGGCAATTAGTCTATAATTCCCTTTTTCCTATTATTCGACCCATTTTAAGTCACATTTCAAGAGTATTATCAAGAGTCGGTGCTACATTCTCTACTCATCCCGGGCTTATCAAGCAATAGCGTTTCCACTCCCATTACGGGATTCGCGTACGCATTTACATTCACCGTTTTATGTATATCTTTCAAATCACTTATTCCACATTCAACTTTTTAATTTTATTTTGACCCATTTAGTGGAGTTTTAAGCATTAAGCATCCCACTCGCCATTTCCCTTTCGCATCACGCATTTCCATACTAGTTAACTAATTATCTTCCACCACAATTATTTTCGTGGTGGATTTTACGTAAGGAACCAAAAATTCAAATTTTACCCTTCAACTAATCATTTTACGCAAATAACTCATTTTTAGGCATTCGTCCGCGAATGTTTTTTGTCCACACTTCTTATATGTATCCCAGGGTTTCAAAATCAAATAACAAGTTTCTAAACAACCTCTAATGGTCGTTTACCCAGCTCGCCCATTAAGGGCTTTTTGGTCAATTCTAGTTTCTTATTTTACGACTAGAGACTCTCACCAATTATTGACCAAAAGGGCACTTTTAACTTCAACATAACTTTACGTACCTGGCTCGAGTCGACTTATTGACCCATTTTGTGCCTCACATTAGTTAACCAATACTCCATGGCGTAGCATTTACCCAATTGCTATTCACTCCTGTTACATACTACTTGACATTCACATAGTCGATATTGTCAAACGGTGTTATCATCACCATTTGACCCGTTTGGACTTTAAATCCAACATTTACATTAATTAGAATGAAGACATGGTTTTAATTTCCCATTTCACCCATCCGACCCATTTCGGATTTCTACTACTAGATCCTTTTCTCTTAGCTTCTATTCTCATTATTAGATTACACTATAAAGTAATCTTAATGAGAATTCATAAATTCTTAGTCATTCTAAGACTAAATCCCCGTTTCGCCCCTTATATCATAAACCATGGTTTTCATCATTCATGTTTGTTCCGACTTGTATCAATCGTGTCGGAACCTTTATTTCGGATATTACATTAGGCACATTATAGTTTGTAAAATAAACACGTATCCTATGAAAAGGTGTAAGTTTTACTTACCTTGCATCCGGTTATGTCCTTTTTCCGCGTACTCGATCCGTTTGACCCGCTTCTTTCCCAAGTCTTCATCTAGCTTGTCTAGAGTCAAACTATCATCATCACAATTCGTAAGACGGTTAGATTAGTCATAATCGTTTACGACTATTCCATCCTACAGGTTTTATGTCGAATTTATCATTCGACCATATCAAAATTATCATTCGATCTAATCATTGGTCGGTTTGACTTTTTAAAAGTCAATTAACTTATCAACATATTCAAATGCACATTTGGTTCATTGAACTCACTTAGGCATATTTCATCCGAACTCTTAATGAAATCAAATTTTACACACAACCAAGTAGACCGCGATTTCATTCAGGCATTTCACATCACTGAAAAATGGGCTGTTTTTGGTGACTTGTTTAACCTGTTTACAAGTCTTCAAAAATTATGATTTTTTTATGTGGCGTACCTCTCGGAGGGTTAGGCCTTGTGTTAAAATTTCAAGATCTAACTCTTTACCAAAAATTCGTAAAAATTCATTTACTAAGCTGTAATCAGATTCGTCACTTCTGACTGCAGCTTACTGAAAGATTCATCTAAAATTCCTCGTTTATCCGATTGACGAAATTCCAATTGGCGATTCTTTTAATCGCTTAAAGCTATCTACAGTAAAAATTTGAGATCATAACTAAATTCCTAAATTGAGTTATGACATTCGTAATGGGCTGCAAATTCTGCCAGAAAACGCAGCTTGAACCTTCGATACGGAAAAAATCATAAAACACTCAATTTTCGTCGAAAAAATGCGATTCCAGTGGGGTTTTAAAGATATTTCCTGGAATTACATTTTAGACTCAAGAAACACATGTTTTTGTCACGTTTTGTCCATGTTACAGCCAATACAAGTCGGCTGTAAATTCTGATCAGGAGCTGTTTGAATTCAGCTTTCAATTAAAGCATGTTCTTGACATCATGACACTAATTTTTAGCAATCAAAACCCTAAAAACATCTCATACATGAATTTAACATTAACAAAATCCGAATTTACTTGAGCTAGTCATGATTTCAATATATACTTGTCTAGGGTTTACTCCTAAACACTACAATGTTCCAATTTCATCTACATATCATTCATGCATCCACAGATTTTGAATTCCCTAAATTCATGAGAATTTCAAGTAGAGAGTTTTTATCAAATTTCACATACCTTATGATCTCCTTGCAATGGGGATCACTAGTTTATGCTCAGATTTCGTTTTGGACTTGATTTGGACCTTCAATTAGGAAGATTTGGCAAGAACTAGGGTTGTGGGGGAGCTTGGGTCACCCCCTGTGTTTGATCGATTTCCAGCACACACACAAATGTGTGTTTTGTGTTTAATAAATTGTTTTTATTAAAATTAGTTTCCATTTAAACACTTTTGGTCCCTCTAATTTCTTTTAGTTCATATTTAGGTGCTTTTAACCCACTTTTGAGTTAGCACAAGACTAGTAACTAACTAGGTTATTTCGTCCTAGTTAGTTTGTTCTCATTTATTCAATACTTTATAATTTTAGTATAAAGTTTTATATTTTCGGGGTGTTACATTAACTGATTCCACGAGTTTTCAAACGAAACGGTCGCTCAAACGAATAGCCGTCCGATCGGACGACCATCCGATTGAATGACTATTCGACCAGGTGACTTGTGATTTTCAACACTTAAACAATTTTCAAAACTTTGAAGAATACCAACTTCCACTCGGATCATTATCCGATCGAACGGCCATCCGTCCGGATGACCGTCCGACCGGATGACTGGACATATAGAGATACTTTCCACTTTTTAAAATGCTACAACGAAAACTTCAAAGTTCAAACATTTCACAAACACACTCATTCCAACGAATGACCCTCCGACCGAATGGTCATCCGTCCGGATGACCCTCCGTCCGGACGGTCATCCGATCGGACTACCATTCGTCACTCAACTCGCCCGACGCACTGTTAACGGACTGTTCAACGCTTATACTGTTGTACTGTTATCAGGCTAATCTCTCAAGCGATCCCTTCAATCCAAGCTTGTGTTTATTTACTAAACACGAACTGTGAGTATACTCGATCCCTTTTTGCTTAACGCACTTTTGGGTATTACATACATTACTTATATCAAATCACTTCGACACACAACACAACTACTTTTATACGCTAACCGCTCTGCATGTTATACGTGTAATTCGATGAATGCTTCTGTGTTATGTTTACTCAGTGATTGTTGCCTGACACCTTAGCAACGATAGTACTATAGTTTGGACTCAGCACCTGTCGTGGACAGGGGTCGTTAAGGGTATTTCTTCACGTGTCACAGTGGTGATATGTGTTGCGCATTCTACAACTCGCAGTCATGTCTGTGCATATTTCATTGTTGATAGCTTACATGCTTCACATTTCTACGTGTTACATGCTGGTTATGCGTAAATCGTTTTCGCTATTATTATATTATTAAACTTGTATGCTCACCTTTACACTATGTGTATTGACCTATTTTAACGTATGTGACAGGTGCTTAGGATGCTTGCTATGCTATGTTTGCTGAAAGTCATGGAATCAAGTTTAGGTGGTCTAGAAACAAACTAAATAATTTATGAGTTGTCGGAACAATATCTGTCTTTGAGAACAACATCTGTAATATTTATTTGTGCTTTATATGTTATGGTATGGGACATAACGTTAAATATATTGTCGCTAATAGTGTTATGGATTCTCTTGGACAATCTGTTTCGCTCAGTACCACGCCCCGATGATTCCGCCATCGGTTGGGGTGTGACAGATGGATTGTGGTTGTCTGTGGGTTTGTTTGTGCCTTTATAAATGTTGTGAAAACTTCTTGCTTCCCCGGCGGATATGGCGACCCGGGTAGATCTAAGTTGATAAACGTTGTGAAAACTTCTGGCTTCCCCTCATCATGCCCCAATTCTTCTAGATCTGCTCAAATCTACCATGGAAAACTCCTAGGTCGATGATTTTTCAAGAACCGTGTCCCCGCCTAAAATAGTGCCGATGGTCGACGATGAAGAACATGATGGTGCTTGGTTCAGATGGGTGGTGATGGTCGTTAGAAGGCGATGGAGGTGGTGGTGATGTAGAAATAGAAGAGAGGGTAAAGAGATAAAAAGAGAAGAAAATTTTCAAAACAATTTGTTACAGAGATGCATAGGAAACCAATATTTTAGGACCTAAATTTTGAAAGACAAAACAAAATAAAAATTATGGCTAATAAATATATGATTTGATAATACTTGAAGATGCAACTACAAAAACATTTGAAAGGCCTTTTAAAATATGTTATTTTAAGAGTTTCTAGTGATATTATTGGACATGATAGGTTGTATGTGTTATGAGTATGTGAAGGTTGTGCCCATAGTTGTATGGGTTGTACCAACCTATGGGTTTTAAAACCCATTTCTTTGTTTGTGGATTTGCGGGTGACTTTTCCAGTGGATTTGTCGTCACCGCCACCTGTATTGTTAGTGGTGGCTGTTTCTACGGCTTTGCCTTTGCCACCACCAGTGGCTTTGATGTGGCTATATAATTTTGTTTTGAAAGCTGAAGACATACATTGAAGAAACAACATGATTACACTGTACGATGCCAGTATTGATTTGGTGTTGTCGTTTTTGTTCATTGCTTTATGATTGATGATGTTGAGGTACCGGTCATGTTGTCGCGTTGGTGTAGATGAATCTGGCTATGATGGAGTGCAAAATTTTATTTGAACAATCATGAAAGTTGATATGGCATGGATGGTGGATGGTTGGTTTAAACCTGCAACCCCTTTGCCATTACGTTTTTCCGGCACTCTGAGCCTAAGTTTTCGCTTTACATTTTGATTTTGTTTTTACCTTTTATTTTTGAGTTTTTATTTTGTATCAGGTTTGATTTAGAATTTTGGATTTTCTTATTTCTTTTGTTGTTGAAGGCTATGCTAAAAAGACTTACCGTCAAAGATTAAAATTCTATCCAAAGTTGTTTCTTTTTTAAGCTCGGCTACTTTTTTAGGCTTATGTATAGACAAAGATTTGCTATCGTTGCGAATTGTGTTGGTCAGTTGGATGATATGAAATCCATTGTTGTAATAGTGGTGGCAAGACTCAATGTTAAACACCATATGTGGCATTCTGTTGCTCAAATGTAAGGTGTATTTGGTTCTTTGTTTGTTTGCCTTTTGGTTGAGATCACCGAGCGTCTTTCTTTATTGTCAGCGAACTCTAATGAGTTATTATTTCTGCCCTTCACGGAGGGATATTGAGAGAAGCTCAGATGCTAGCACTCACTGCGTTTGTTCAGATGATCATTCGAGGCAACTCTTGATAGGAGTCGTCTCAACCTTTTCACACAATGCGTCCTCGCCATGTTTCTTCCTTTATTGCCCGCAGCGCAACGCGCGTGGGACACTTTTCTAGTTATATATAATTTTTAAATATAAGATTATAATAAAAATATGTGTTACGTGTGAAATAACACTAGTCTTTCACGTCTCATCTCACTCCCCATTTTTTATACCATATCACTTTTCTAACAGACACATGTTGAAAAAAGCTATGAACCTCAACTCCGTATAGTCTTGATTGGTTGTTTGGCCTACTAGTATTAAGAAAAAGGTTGATGCCTCGGAGAAAAGAAAATATCAACTTTCTCTCTCTTTTCTCTGCCTGAACAAAACTCATGGGCCATGGCCAGCGGAACGCCTAAATCTCCGGCGGTTCTTTTCATCCTACTAATTACCATACTACCCTCCTCCACCTCTCTCCCCATCCCCAACCCCATCACCTTCCACTCCCTCTTCTCCCTCTCCCACTCCCTCCTCACGCGCGTCGCCACTCTACGCGCCGCCCGCGGCGACATTGCCGGATCAATCCGAGCCAGAACTCTAGCCCACAATATTAAAAAACACAGCCGTGGGTTTAGTTTCTATGGGGTCGTGTGGTCTGTTGGCTCGGACTACTTGAAAAATTATGCATGGAGAGATGTTAAAACGGCGTCGTTTGAGATGGTGGGTGCGGTTTCTGATATGAACGAGTTGGTGAAAGGGTTGGGTGAGTTGGTGAGTTTGGAATCGAAGGTGGATCGGGTTGAGTGGGTCCGGAGGAATTATGAGACTTTGCTTAAGGTTTCGAAGTCGCTGGTTAATCGTTTGCTGAGAGTGTTCAGTCAACCGGTGAGATTTATTACACTTTTTTTATAATAAGTTTTGAGCTCGGCTCAGTTCCGACTTTGTTTATTATCTATCAGTTAATTCATATTTTAGGAATGCTTCCAAAAGTCAAGCTCGTTTGTTTATTATCTATCAGTTAATTCATATTTTATGAATATTAGATTTTGACAATCCCATATATTCTTATTCTTTGTTCTAACAGTCACAATTAAAAAATAACAAGAGTCCCAACTATTAACATGCCTCTAACAACATATTGGCGACCCTGACTAACAGAACCCTCCAATCGCCGGAAAAATGTTTTTGGCTGGAAAACTCAACATTTTCGTCCCAAACCTCTTTGTAACCTTATTACGGATCTCTATGAACCTTTTTCTAGTAAAAACACTAATTATTGAGGTCGTCGAAAAACTCTTTTTTCGTCGTTCAACTTTTTGGCCGGAAAACTCAACATTTTCGTACCAAACCTCTTTGTAACCTTAGATCGGACCGTTAGGAACCTTTTTCTGGCCAAAAACATTTTTCCGGTGACCTGAGACTAACGACGTTAGAGTTCTGTTAGTCAGGGTCCATTGAAGGCCAATATGTTAATAGTTGGAACTGTTAGTTGTTATATATGAAGTTGGGACTGTTGCGGCCAACGACGAATAGTTGAAATTATTAAAATTCAATATTCCTATAGTTTATCATATTTTATAAATTATAACTATTATTATATACAAATAAACATTTAGTATATTAAATTAAAAATAGGCCTGTTTAGGCTCCCGAGCCGGCTTGAGCTCGATAAGTGAAGCTCGGTCTTGAGCTCATTTACTAAACAAGTTTGTTTTTAGGCTCAAGCTCGTTTAAGCTAGGCTTAAGTTAGATATTGTGTTAGATGGTATGATCGGTGGGAGATTTATAAGATGTAATAAACATGACAGGAATATATATGGCATGAGATTGGAATGATGATTATTAGACAAGTATGTATTTGTACAAGGGTATTATAGTCTTTTTCTACAAAGTTTGTGTATGGATTTCTTTTCTGTCATCTATATATGATGAAATGCTTGTACCCTTAGAATATTTGATTATCAATATGAATAGAATTTAATTATGCATTCCTCATAAAACTCTAGTAATGATGATGTCTCTAGAGTATGGTGTTTATAAATTTCTTTTTCTCCTATGCGCCTTAAAAATACAGTTTAAGTGAGGCACATAGTATAAAAATACCGTTTTAGGGGTTTTAGACATGTTTTAGGCTTGTTTGAGAATGATTCCAGGCTTGTTTAGGGCAAGTATAGGCTATTTTAGACCTGTTCAAACCTGTTTAGCTGATTTTTGGCCGGAATTTGGCTGGAACTTGCACTTGAGTGACTGAGAATGTGCCTATTCAGATGAGGCGTATATGTGGTGCTGCGCTTGTGCGTCTAGTGCGCTTTCGATGTGAATGTATATTTTCGGTTTATTTATTATTATTATTATTATTGTTATTATTATTATTATTTCTTTTTTGCGATTTGAATGTAGGGACCTTTGAAGGATGCGGTTGAGATGGTACGCACAGAAATCGTGGATGGCGGGTTGTTGCAGGACTGCCTTGAGTTGGGTAGTAATGATTTAAAGGGTGTGATTCAGATGCTAAAGGATCTTACTTCACAGTATACCACTAGCAACAGCAGCAAGACAGAAGAGTTATGAGTTGGTATCCTGACTTTGATGTACCTTCCATCAAATGGTGCTTTCTCTTTAATAATATCTGGGACAATCACTTCTGAAAAACAATCTGGTAAATTGGCACTAGGAGTATAGGTTCAAATGAGAATCATTGTGAACCTAAGTGACTACTTTATGCCTTTATGGTTTTTGGATCTATCTGAATGAATGGTTTACATCTCCTTTAATGGTGTGAATTTCTTACACGACCCGGAAACACAACACGAACCTAACACGAAATTCATGGGTTTAGGTTTAGTCTAAACGGGTTCGGGTCAGTTTCAGGTTGAACCCGCGAACCCGTTTAGCTAAACGGGTCGGGTTCGGGTCAACCTGGTCGGGTTGACCCGTTTAACTCCTTTATATTATATAATATTTTCTACAATATGTTTTATGTTATAAATTAAATTGGGTATGTATTTTATGCTATAATTATAATTTAGAAAAAGAAATTCACATAAGATTTTATAATTTAAATGTAACTAGGTTTTAATGCTGCGCGCCGCGTTGCGGCGCGACAAAACTAAGGCATTGTAAAACTATTTATTGCGACTAAATACTTGGTTGTTATTAAAGCTGTGCTATTTAGTGTCGTATTTTTAAGTTGACAAGTGGAGTTTTCATACAACAGAGCCATTGGTAGGAAGCGAGTTAGTAACTCCTGGCGATGGCGACTATTGCGATGTCTAAGCATCCACTAACCCAACAAATAAGGAATAAGAATTGTATAAATACAATCAGAAAAACGTGTGAAAGAGGAGAAAAAGGAAGATGACGTGAAGTTATGTAAGCATAAAATGAAAAAAAAAAGACCCCATGATTTGAACTTGAGTCTCTTTAAAACACATAGAACCACGAAACCATTCCACCATGATGAATAATTTAACTAACTTTGAAGAAAATGGATATATATACACACTTAAAAAGGGTACAGGGGAAAGAAGTCAACAAAGACAACCAACAAGGAAAGTTTACTATTCATTATGATTTGACAACTACTATTCATTAGTTTTGTTTTTTAATATATAGGATAATTGTGTTATATACATGTGTGTTTTTAAGTAAACTTTAAATTTAATATATTAATTTGTGTAAAAAATTTAAAAAATAAAAGTTTTCGGCTCCAAATTCGGGTCGGGTTCGGGTTCATTGGTGTGACCCAATTTTCGGGTTCGGGTCGGGTTGAACCCGCGAACACGACCGTTTAGCACCCCTAATCTCCTTGTTATGTGTATACTAGTATTGGGTGTTTACGGCCTGGTTTTGATAGTTTTTATGTCAAACCGTGAGTCAGGCAATTAGTTAGTAACAATTTTGATCCTTGAAAACAGAACCAAATCGTTGATAATTAAAACCGAACCAAACCGTTACTAACAACCTGGTTTTCTTTTGGTTTTATGGTTTGGGATTATTATGCCTTTATAATGAAATAACTGCATAATTACGATTAAAATGAACAAGTGATAATGTTCTGGCGGTTAAAAATAAAATAGGCGACCCGTTTAACCAAAGTCAAATCATTGAAAATTAAAACCGAACCATACAAAACATAACATTCTGGTGCCATGAATAATGAATTAGGCTTACTAGGCCTTTATTATAAAACAAATCATAAAATATGATGAAAATAAAGAAACGATGGTGTTCCAACTCTTAAAATTTAAAAGAACGACTCCTTAATCATGTATAGCCCAACTTAAATAATAAAAAACATCAAGTAAAATATAAAAAGATACATAACTAAAAATTTTGTTTAGTTTGATTTTCCGATCGGTTTCAAGAATAAACCGTGAATCAAACCGTTCGGTATGGTTTGTGATTTCTAAACCGAGATTCAAAAAACCCATCATGAAACTAACTTGAGGAACAACTTTGATGATTTCACAAATTTGAATTAAAACATAAACACCCGTGTAAGTTGCTATTTGCACCCTATTTATGTAGTTTCTTTGGCATTTAGTTGAGCCACCTTTAGCTCAGACTTGAAGTTAAACAAGTCAACTCAAATTAACTCGATTATCTTAATGAGTTGGAATTTTGAGCTCGAGCTCAGGTAATAGATCTTTTGCATAAATGCAAAATTTATAAATTGATTTAAAATGAGCCAAACAAACGATCCAAAATAACCCAGCCAACCAAGTATATTTCAAACTAGCTAAGACCACCCGTAGTGGGGCGTGATTTAAAAAAAAAAAAAAAAAAAAACGCCGAATAACGCCCCCCTCCCCCATTACGGTAGGCGTTTTCGGGCGTTATTTTCGAAAAAAATGAGTTTGGCGTTTTATTTAAAACGCTGTGCACCCATTTGACCGGCCAATCACAACTCCCCAACGGCTAGATAACGGCTAGTTTAATTTTTTTTAACCTTTTAACTATATATATATATATATATATATAGGGAGCCGCTAGAATAAGAACCACCACGAGTTATGAGAACCACGAGAACCGCGCCCCGCGGGTGGCCGTTGACCACGAAATTTTTTTTACACCTAGATCCGTATATTTTAAGACCGGGTGTAAATTTTGGGTTCAAACGGCGCGCCCGAGGGGGTAGTTTTTTACGCCCAAAGTTTGGTTAAAAAAAAGAAAAATTAAAAAAACCCAAACTTTGGGCGTAAAAAACTACCCCCTCGGGCGCGCCGTTTGAACCCAAAATTTACACCCGGTCTTAAAATATACGGATCTAGGTGTAAAAAAAATTTCGTGGTTAACGGCCACCCGCGGGGCGCGGTTCTCATAACTCGTGGTGGTTCTCATTCTAGCGGCCCCTTATATTATATATATATATATATATATATATATATATATATATATATATATATATATATATATATATATAGGATAAGGCTAGGTAGAAAACCCTCTTTAGGTAGAAAACCCGGGAAACTCAAAGCTCCCGACATTTTTTTTTTTGAAAAAAATAACACATGTAATATACATGTTTTTAAGAGTTTTGGGCCAAAAAAATCAAAAAAGCGCCGAAGGGTTTTTTTTTTTTAAAAAAAAAAAACAAATTTCAGCAACTTTCAGCATTTGTTGTCTAACACATGTTAGTTAACGAAGTTTTTGGAACTTGTTTATTTTTTTTTAAAAAAAGTACTAGGCGCTTTTTTGATTTTTTTGGCCCAAAAGTCTTAAAAACATGTATATTACATGTGTTATTTTTTTCAAAAAAAAAAATGTCGGGAGCTTTGAGTTTCCAGAGTTTTCTAAGAAAGATAGGGTTTTTTGTCTAGCCCAACCCTATATATATATATATAAACTCATTCATTTTCAACCAAAACTATCCCAAAAACTCTCTAAAAAACACAACCATTTTATAAAAAACTTGATGGATTCTCCTAGTTCTTCATCCATGGTAAATTTTTACTACAACGAGGTATTTTGCGGATGGCGATGGTTCCACCGATGAGGAGGTTGAGCAAGAGGCGGTTACGAGTGTTTGTCAACTAGCGGTGAGATATGTGAAGCATTGTCGTCGCCCCCAAGCAGAAAAAAAATAAAAGAGGTTATATTGAACGAGACCGACGCGCGGCACACGATCGTTTGATGAAATATTATTTTGATGAGGCGCCGACATTTTCGAACGAAATGTTTAGGCGTCGTTTCCGAATGAGTAAGCGGTTGTTTCTACGCATAGTCGACGACTTGGAAGCCAACTACAATTATTTTAAACAAAAAGCGGATGCGAGAGGGGCACTTGGATTTACTGGTATCCAAAAGTGTACGTCGGCGTTACGAATCCTTGCTTATGGAAACACTACCGACATCAACGACGAGTATCTAAAAATGGCCGAGAAAACAACGCGAGACAACTTGGAGTGGATTTCTGCGTGGTCGTGTCATGCAATGATATCAATGTTTTTGAACAATCTCTGTTGTTAGAGGAGTGGATTTCTGGCAAAGCTCCAAAAGCGTCGTTTTACGCAAATGGAAACTACTACCCTTATGGATATTATTTGAGCGACGGAATTTATCCTAGGTATTCGATTTTCGTGAAGACGTTTAGTGATCCTATTGATGAAAAAAGAGCATACTTTAAAAAGGTTCAAGAGTATTCACGAAAAGACATTGAGAGATGCTTTGGGGTTCTTAAACAACGCTGACAATATTTGAGAAATCCTTGTCGTGCGTGGAGCAAGCAAAAAATGAGAGATGCTATGTACGCTTGTATAATCATGCACAACATGATTTTGGAAGACGAAAGAAAGGCGATATGCCAGAATTATGTGCCAGAAGCCGTTCAAGAGGACCATCCACAGGCGTCAATGGAAGAAAGAGTGAATAATGCACGAGAGTTGCGTTACGAACCGTACCATTCCCAGTTAATGGTTGATTTGGTACACCACGCATGGTCGGTTCGGTATGTACCACCTGAGGGAGAGGAAGAAACGGAGGACGAGGAAGACGAAGTTGGCGAGGGTGAAGAAAGCGAAGACGAAAACTAGTGTTTTTTTTTTAATTTAATTGGATTTTAATTTTTTTATTTCTTTTTTTTAATTTAATTGGATTTTAATTTTTTTATTTCTAGTATTGTATTCTTTTTAATTTAATGAAGTATTTAAAGTTAAAAAAAAATAAATAATTGTGAAATGATTGCATGGGCGTTATTGGAATAATGCCCCACTATACCACTTTTGCAATAATGCCCCATGCTGACTAGGATGACACGTGTCGAATAATGCCCCACTATACCACTTTTGCAATAATGCCCCATACTCACTAAGAGCAAACATTTGTTAAGATCGTTACATATCTATCAATAGATTGGATGGACCAAATTTCAATTTTTTTTTGCTAGAAATCTCAAATACACACAAGTGTGACAAAATCACTTTCTATATGTTAAAATCACACCATCTCTCCTAATTTAGGCTAAAGTATAGCAATCTATCCCTAACCCATAAAAACAAATCTTTTTTTGATGGATTCCACCGTTGTCAATGTAGAGAACTTAACGTTATTGAATTCTTTTTCATGTCTAGCCTTTCAAATTCTTCACATACATTTTTTGAACGTCCAATAAAGCCCGGTCACCCAGATAGTACACCCATTTGCAGTGGCGTAGCTTTTAAGGGACATGGGGTGCAACCCGCCCCCACACACACACACACACCCGTGAATGTTTCGGTTAGACCAGACCCGAATCAAATATCCAATCCGAAACATATTGATAGGAAAAATTTTTTTGGTCCCATGACTTTCTGTTCCCCCAAAACTTTTAATCAAGCTCCGCCACTATCCATTTGTATAAGAACACCTACATCTACGTTCGCAGCCAGCACTAGTGATCATGGTTGTAAAAATCCCGACTAGGTGCCGATTAATCCCCGAATAGTCGCCGATTAATCAAATTAGTCCCGATTAATCCCCATAAATTCCGATTAATCCCGATTAATCGCTAGTCCCCACCCCGACGCCCGACTAGCGATTACTAAACACTGCTAGTGATCCAACCGTAACCAATTCCATTTTGCCGTTTAAATTCTAACCGCCTTTGAAACAACTTTCTCTTTCTATCAAACACCCAAAACCCATGGCCATCGGAACCCCTAAATCTCCGGCGGTTCTCCTCACTCTCATCCTACTAATTACCATACTACCCTCCTCTACCCCCCTCCCAATCCCCACCCCCTCCACCTTCCACTCCCTCTTCTCCCTCTCCCACTCTCTCCTCACGCGCGTCGCCAACCTACGCGCCGCCCGCGGCGACATATCCGGCTCAACCCGAGCCAGAACCATAGCCCAAAACATTCAGAAACACAGCAACGGCTTCAACTTCTATGGGACAATGTGGTCTGTTGGGTGGGACTATTTGAAGAACTATGCGTGGAGAGATGTTAAAACGGCGTCGTTTGAGATGGTGGGTGCGGTTTCTGATATGAATGAGTTGGTTAAAGGGTTGGGTGAGTTGACTGGGTTGGACTCTGAGGTGGATCGGGTGCAGTGGGTGAGGAGGAATTATGGGAGACTGTTTAAGATTTCCAAGTCGCTGGTTAATCGGTTGCTTAAAGCGTTCAGTCAACCGGTGAGATTTATTACACTTTTTATTTTTTTATTATATGTTTTGATTATCTTCCATTGTTTGATGATAACAATTTGGGGTGTAAACGAGCCTAGCCGAGCTCTTAAAGTTACGAGAGCTTGCGCTCGGGTGCGTTTCGGCTTTGTTTCTAAAGCTTGAGCTCAGGTCTTCGTTATTATTTATAGTTAATTCATACTAATTATAATTAATTGTTTTAGATGTTATATATAACATAATTTGTATAGGGTTAGGTTCATTAGTGAACAACCCCTTGATAGTGAACTGTGTAAACTAATTCTAGCCCTTGATTATTAATACACAATTGTAAATCAATGGCTAGGATTTGATCAGGATTTGATGATGAAAGTACACTAGTGTATTTTACGATTTGATGATGTAAATCAAGGGTCAGGATTTGTTCACTCAGTTTACAAATACACTAGTGTTTACTTTAGAACCCCACCCGATGTGTATATACATAGTTATTTTTATCATAGTGTAAGTATTGGGAGAAAACCCACGGTTATTTGAAAACCTAGGAAACTCTAACCTTCCAACATTTTCTTTTAATTTTGAAAAAAATCACACATGTAAGATATATGTTTTTAAGAGTTTTGATCGAAAAAAGCACCGGGAGGATATTTAAAAAAATAAACAAGTTTTGCGCAACGTGACTGTAACATATGTTACACACGACTGTTACATATGTTACACAAAAACTTGTTTATTTATTTAAAAAAAAATGGTCGGCACTTTTTTTACTTATTTTTGCTCAAAATCCTTAAAAACATGTATATTACATGTGTGATTTTTTTTCAAAATAAAAAAAGTTGGGAGGTTAGAGTTTCCTAGGTTTTCTCAATAACTATGGGTTTCCTATATAACCTTCCCCTTTTATCATATTTTATAAATAATAATAATAATTACTATACAAATATACAGTTAGTATATTATTAAATTATAAATAATAGCCTTGTTTAAGAGCCAGCTTAAGCTTGATAAGTGAAGCTGGGGCTTAGGCTGGTTTACTAAAAAAGCTAATTTTTGGGCTCTGGCACAAGCTTGTTTAAGCTGGGCTTAACCAGCTTAAACTTGGATGTTGTGTTAGATTATAAAAATGGCAGGAATCAGAAATATAAAAAACATGAGATTGGAATGATGGTTATTAGACAGTTGGTATATATTTGTATAGGGGTATTATAGTCTTTTTGTACAAAGTCTGTTACATAGGCTTTAAGTTCTGATTATCTGATGTTGAAAACTAGTGTTCAACTCAGCAAACAACATTTTTATTTGCCTGTAGTGTAGGATGGATTTCATAGGCCACACTCCTTTGTTGATGATTTGCGCGATCTATGTGCGCACGTGTAAGGACTCTTCTTGGTTTTTTGGTGTTTTGCTGTTAATCGCTGTCAAATACTGAAGAGAGAGTATCTGTCACAAAAAGGTTTATACTAGCCCTCACAAGGCGCTTTGCTTCTAGGCCGTAGTTTACGTTGCTAGGCGTAAACAAGTGCACGACCGAGAGAAGAAAAAACACAAATACACAATAATACCAATTGTTTTGCCTCGCCTGCACCTAGCCAAAGGCGCACAGGGGTTGAGCTTGTGAAAGTTTTTCTTCTTACTCGTGCACTTTTGGCTAATCAAGCAAACAATACCTACTTTACGTTTGTTGTCCATGATTATTTTTTTTTGTGTAAACTGTGAACTGCTAAAGTTGTGTTGTGCCTCACCTGCTTAGGTTTTGAAATGAAGCCAGGCTCACATACTAATCTTTCCAACAACTTCAACTAGGTTTTGATATTATTTATTTATTTATTTGTATGTGAATGTAGGGTCCTTTGAAGGATGCAGTTGAGATGTTACGAACAGAAATCGTGGATGGCGGGTTGGTGCAGGACTGCCTTGAGTTGGGTAGCAATGATTTAAAGGGTGTGATTCAGATACTAAAAGATTTAACTTCACAGTATACCACTAGCAGCAGCAGCAGTAAGACAGAGTTATGAGTTGGTATCCTGACTTTGGTGTAAATTCACTTTAACCTTCATCAAATGGTGCTTTTTCTTTAATAATATATGTGGGACAATCACTGCTGGAAAACAATCTGGTAGATTCGCATTGTAGGAGTATAGGTGCAAATGAGAATTATTATGAACCAAATTTTTGGTTCTTGGATTTATCTGAATGGATGACTTAGATCTCCCTTCTTATGTTTGTACTAGTTACATGTGTTTGCGGTTCGATTTTGACGGTTTTTATGTCAAACCGTGAGCCAAACCATTAGTAATAGTTTTGATCATTGTTAAAAAAGAACCAGATTGTTGTTGAAAATTAAAATTAAAACTGAACCAAACCGTTACTAACCATTTGACTTTGGTTTGGTTTATTGGGCCAAAAAAGCATATAAATACAATTTAAAATAAAGAAGTGATAATAAAAAAGGTTAATTGACCAGATTGGTCCCGCCAACCCGGTTCATAAACCGACCCTATAAACAAAAAAACCGGTTTGGGCCAAAGTGGTTTGAGCCTGACCCAACCTGGCGGTTTGAAAACAATTCTGAGATTTCAAGTGCCACATTGTTTTTTTTTTTTGGCATTTTAGTGCCGTATGGGGTATTTTGGTTAAATCATAGCACTATTTGTATTGTTAAGCAAAATCCAACCTTTTGTGTAATTTAACTTAAATTATTAAACAACCCAGTAAAATATAAAAAGCTACATAGTCCAAGATCCTACAATACTACGGTTCAAAAATTCCTAATCTAAGCGGTCGATTTTTCTTTTTTGCAAATTCGGCTCTGAACAAATAATCGGTTGGGTATTTTCACTGTTACAAATTAAACTATACACACCCCAAATTTTGTTCAGAATCACAAGAGCTCTCTTTTTTCTTTCTTTCCATTTGCTCCATAATCAAGGGCTAAACAGTTTTGTTGCACAATGCCTCCTTGTCGTTTGATTCCGTCAAGCTGCCGTCCAAAAAGTATGTCAAAAGATTGTTATACCCCTGTCTTCAATATCAAGCCTTTATTACCTTCCCACGATCAGACCATTGTCATTTTACAAGCCCTGATTTCAAATTCGAACCGTTGAGCTTCGTCTTCGACATCCAGCTTCTCAAACTACTTGTCAAGTTCCACTTTGAGATTCAGGTCACAGATGTCAGAATTGAAATGTTTGTGTGGTGTAGGCACCTGCTACAAGGTGTCCAAGACTGATGCTAACCCGCAATGTCGATTCTTATGTTGTGTGAGTGTTCAAACTGTGTAATTATGTGTTTATTTTTCTTGTTGAAATTTAGAAATGACAATTGTTGATTTCCTTTTGACCCATATGTAGTTGTATGTGCAGTCTGACTTTCATAAGTCAAAAGTCAAAGTGCACACCAAATGACCCTTTTGCAGAGAACAAGCCTGTTTGACTTTCAAAATTCAAACTGCACATCCAAGTGACACAAAAGCAATTGATAAATTTTCTCAAACATGTCTCTAAACATAAATTAAAATTGTCTCAAACCATAACAAACACGTCTTAGACCATAAGAATCAAACAATTAAAATTGTCTTAACGCAATTAATTATCAATATTTCAGCATATAATCAATCCATCAGGTATGCCTCTTGGTACTAAAGTTTTACCATAAAAATAATGAAACCATCATTTAAGCGAGGTACTAAGCTAATAAACATAAGAATATTGATCTGTTTACAAAATAATATCCCTTATTATCTCCTTTTGTTTTTCTAGATTTTCATTTATGAGTGTAGTCAAAAGATTTTAGCAATACTTACCTAGTCTTGGGGTAAGATGGTATTAGAATCACTATTCCTGTAAAACAAAATTCAAGAGAATAGACAGAGAGAATTAAAGATAATGAAATTAAAAGTGGTGAGAAAGAAATAAAATTATTTACAATTCTACATCTACTGTTTATTTAATATTCATTAATTAATAAATACACTAATTGCATGCTTTTACGCTTTTTAACTTATTTGTGCCACTTAAATATGCGCACACACGCGTTCTAACCACTTCTTTGCAAAATAAAAAATGCTATCCTGGATACTACTTTGAAGGTAATGAACCTTCGCTATATGATAAAAGGCTATCACTACTATAAGGATAGTTGTAATCTTTACTCGTTACTTCATAACTTGCTGAAGTTGACGACGATGATTCAATGCGTGGGTTAAGCCCTATCAATTCCATAATGCCCTCTAGCTCTTTCACGACTTCACTCATAGTTGGTCTTTGATTTCCCGTATCCTCAACACACCTAAGAGCCAAATCCACAAACTTCTCCAAACCAATGAGTTGGCTACTAAAACCAATAGTTGGGTCAAGGACCTCTTTTAAGTCGTATAGTTCTTTATTCTTATTCATTGCTTCTTTAACTTCCCACACAATGTACCACCCGCCTTTCTCGATAGGGTTTCTTGCTGTTATTATCTATAACAACCCTCCTAAATTATTACCGACACTCCTAAAATATTTAGAACGTTCCTATAACTCCTAAAATATACCCCGTATACGAATAATGGACCCTAAATACTTTAATTTTATAAAAATAAAATAAAAACAAAACTCAGGGGGCGCTCGCGGGCCGCGAAGACCATTGTGGTCTCTTACGCGGGGCGCGACAGCATGGCTACAAGACCACACCCTGAGATGCCACGTGTCCTCACTCGTGTTCAACCTACCCAATGACCAGACAAAGCTAGGCCCTACACACCCTACGTTGCGGGGCGCGAAGGCCTCTTGTAAATCCTTCGCGGGCTGCGAGGAAACCCAGATCAGCTCCTATAAATTGGGAGCATCGACCTTCATTTTCCGACGCTCAAAATCTGAATCTCTCTCTCAATTTCTATAGTATAACAATTATACCCGGGCATTATACCCCCTAATTAGCGAAGCTTTGCCTCGTTGTAAGTATTAACCCCCGGTTACGTATTAGATACACTGCCCGATTGATCTAGTACTCCGTAACGGCTGTCGAGGTTCTGCCCGACGTAGTCGTTGGAGTTCTGTCTCGGGGAGGGTATAACTAATGTAAATTGGGTTATTATACTAACGCGTGTGCATTGTTTAATTTATTAGATTATAACCAGGAAACCATAGGGAAAAATCTAAAATAGCAATGTGAGTAATCTCCTTTTTGTGTAAACCTTTTTGCAAACTGTTTTTACAAAACCTCAATGCTTTACATTATGATTAAACATTGATTGAGTATTTGTAATTCTACAATTATCGTCGGTATGTTGGGGGTTTTGTATACAAAATTTGTTAGTACACTGTGAGTAGTAACATGACCACAAGTCGGGCTGACAGTATCGTGGGTGGTAATTAAAGTAAGAATTTGAAAGAAATGTAATTGCGAGATCGCCCTCAATACTATAAAATGATAAAACCTGTTTTGATTAAACTGGGATTCACTCACCAGTAATTTTCCACTGACAAATGTTTTTAAACGCGTTTCAGTTAACAAAATGTGAAAGCCAAATAGAAGTCAGCTGGACAGCACTGAAGGCTTGGAAAACGTGGCTATAAAAGTTACCTAAATAAAGAAGATGTTTTATTCAATTAATTAGGGTTTATCCCTATAAACATGTTTGTATTGGAAACTTGGGTTTTACCCATGTGTTTATTGTTATAAAAAATGTAGTATTTTACTCTGATAAAATATTTCCTAACTACGGTCCTAATGTAAATTACGCTGCCAAAATGACAAAACCACTGATACCACTGAATCTGAGCTCGTGGCAGCCCGTTCCCAGGAGATAGGGGCCAGGGGTTGCGACAGAGAGTGGTATCAGAGCTTAGCCACTGATTTCAGCCACAGAAGTGTCCTGCTGACATTGAAATTGTCAATTCTGTTAGGAAATAATCTAAACAATTATGTACATATGTGTATATTATTGTTTTGTTATTTGACAATCTGTTAGTTTACAATATGAGTGATCAAGGACCATCGGACGCTTGCCGTCAATTGTCCAGTTCTCCTATAGACGAAGGAACTTCTTCCCAGCCTATCCCTTCGGGGTATTCAGCTGATACCAAAGAAGGGATTTTCCTATTCAAAGCACAATCCGAGGAGCCATTCCCTACCAAAAAGAGAGGATGGTTCAGTCGGGGAGCTCACGAGCGTAGAAAAAGAATGAGAAAGTTACAGTAACAGTGAGCTTTAGCACCCGCGAATAGGGAGATGAACACCCAAAGACAAGACATACTCAATAGGAGACTAGCCAACTTTCATATCTTAGCTACCACTGCTGCAGACTTGAACCTAGAACAACTTATAGCACCACAGCCACTACCGTTGTTTCCAACACAATCCATGGAAGTAGAAATTGACCCAGCTGACCAGATTCCACTACCTGCTTTCGACCTGGCCGAAATCCCTAGAGTCCCAGCGCCCCATCCCCCAGATTATGACCCATGGTTTGACGACCATAGAGATTACCAACAATGTTACCCTCTAGAGGAGCCTATACAAAACCTAGTAGCACCCTATCCAAACCTTGACCCTCTAGACCCATATTTTGATAATAATTAATACATACGGGAAATCCTAGAGAACCCATACCCACATGAGGAACCGATGCCACAGTACCCTGACCCAATACCAGCACCCGCACCACCCATGAGCACTGAGAATGTGCAAGAACTTCGCACCTTTGATGAGGAGTTGTTAGATGAGAGTGAGAAAATAAGGCAAATAGGGGAGAGGCTCGTTTGAAAGTACGATGAGCGTAACATGCAATATTGGATGAACCCCTATCAGTAATAATATTATATATATATATATATATATATATATATATGATTAGATTTAAGAGTGAACACTAGTGTAGTTTGCGAACTGAGCGAACTAATCATGGCCATACATGGGTGTAGATCAATGGCTAGGATTTGATAATGAAATACACTAGTGTATTTTACGATTTGATGATAAAATCCTAGCCATCCACGTGTGTAAATCAATGGTCAAGATTTGTTCACTCAGTTCGCAAATACATTGGTGTTCACTCTAGAACCCCACCCAATATATATATATATATAAATATGTGTGTGTGACTTGAAAAAAATAGATAATCTCATAGCTACTGATGCATACTAGTATCGTATTTTAATTTCTAGTTGTGGGTTGTATTAGATGCATAATATATAAAATAGAGTAAAGGTCGCAATGCACAACGAGTTTGATCAATATGTTTCTTGTGTGATTATTCACATTAAACATTGCTCTGAGATATTAATACTTGGAAATTGTTTGTAAATCCAGATGGCTAATGCAGCAAATCAAGAAAACCAGAATAACCAGAATAATGAAAACCAATTAAATAATAGTACCATCCAACATATAGTAGCACAAGGAATTAGAGATGCTATGCCAGCTATCATCTAAAACGTTAGGGAAGCGGAAAATAATAATAAAAGTGATAATGGAAGTAAACGATCACATACTGAACCCAGTCACATCGTGAACAATGGACCACTATTTCAATTGCCCATTCCGAAAAGCAGAAGAACCATGTCTTATGGTTGTTCTTACAAAGAATTCTGGTCTTGTAAACCAATAGAATTCTCGGGCAATGAAGGAGCCATTGCAGCTCTACGCTGGATAGAAAAGACTGAAGCAGTCTTAAAAATAAGCAAGTGTGCAGAGGAAGACAAAATAATGTTTGCTTCCAATCTGTTTAAGAACATTACTTTGGAATGGTGGAACACTATTCTCCAGTCTAGGGGAAGTAACAGAGTCTATAATATAGAATGGACTGAGTTTAAGAATATGGTTGAAACGAAATTCTGTCATCCTAATGAAAAAGAACAGATAGGCAATAAATTCTTAAACCTTAGAATGACTGGAGTAGACTGTAAGGGTTACACTACTGTATTCTTCAAATATGCTAGAATAGTGCCAACCCTAGTTTCACCAGAACCAGTATTAATCTCCCGATACATTTGGGGATTAATCAGTGAGATTAGACATGTAGTCAAGGAAGCTAAATCACCAACCATAGAAGAAGCTGTAGAACTAGCAAATACCTTGACCGATGAATTGGTACGTACGCAAGAAGAAAACCAGAGGAGGAACCTAGCTCAAAAGCTTACCCAGGAATTCCGCTATGGCAATTCCAACCGTGGGGAGAATGTAGGTTCTACTTCTGCACCTTATTGTAAGGCATGCAAGAAGAAGCATTTAGGAAGATGCTCCACGTACTGCAATTTCTGCAAAATACCAGGGCATAAAGAAGAAGACTGCAGGAAGAAACCTAGCAATGGAGTATGCTTCAATTGTGGAGAAAAAAGACACATCAATTCGAATTGTCCGAAACTAGCTCTAGCCATGAACAACAAGACTACTAAGAATGCTAGGGCATTTGTTATAACAGCCGAAGAAGCAAAGATGATTCCGGATGTGATTGCCGGTACGTTTTTAGTTAATGATGTTTTTGCAAAAGTATTATTTGACTCTGGTGCGAACCAAAGTTTTATTAATACTTCATTTTGCAAAATTCTCAACCAACCATTAACTAAACTCCAACAAGAATGTTTAGTAGAGACAGCAAATGGAGAAACCATTAAGATTTCTGAAATCTTGCACGGAGCAAGAATAGAAATTTTAAATCATAAGTCTATTGCTAATCTTTACCCAATAAATCTGGCTGGATTTGATATTGTGTTAGGAATGTATTGGTTAGTATCTAATAAAGCCAGTATTCTATGTGATCAAAAGCCAATTCAAATAAGTTCACCAAAGGGTGACAAGATCACAATTAAAGGAAATAAGCCATCCAGATCCGCGAAATTCATCTCTGTGATGAAAACTACAAGTTGTGCAAGAAAAGGGTCCCTAGTACTCATAGTGGAGCGAGACAGAGTTCAAACACCCATCTATTATATCTGCAAAATGCTCAACGACCTAGAGACAAGATACTCCATCATGGAGAAGTTGGTACTGGCACTAGTGCACGCATCAAGACGATTACGACATTATTTTGCAAATCACGTCATCACGGTGTTAACCAACTATAGGATCGGGCCGATCCTATCGAAACCCGACATTTCTGGGAGATTAGCAAAATGGGCCATTGAACTAGGCGCACACACGCTAATCTATAAGCCGCGCCCCGCAATCAAAGGCCAAGTTCTAGCTGATTTCGTGGCCGAAGTACCGGCAAATCGCATTCAGGAATGCGAAGAAGAACAAAACCCTACCCCACCACCATCCTCCTCAGAAACCTGGGCACTATATACCGATGGTGCATCCAACGAGGATGGTGCAGGTGCGGGTCTGCGACTCATCAGCCCCGATGGCCAGGAGCTTACCTATGCAATCCGCCTCGATTTCAAAAGCACAAATAACGAGGCAGAGTATGAGGCTCTACTGGCAGGGCTACGACTGGCAGTCAAACTCGGCGTCCAACATTTGGAAGCACACGTCGACTCATTATTGGTTGCAGGTCAGGTGCGCGGCGACTATGCCGCAAAAGGAGACATCATGATACTTTACCTCGAACAAGCCTTGCAACTGAAATCAAAGTTCACTTCCTTCAATATTCGCCATATTAACAGAAGTGAAAACAAGCCCGCGGATTGATGCGTGTGAAGTGTTATATATATTAGGTGTATATTTTAAGCCCCTTTAACACTTATTTTTAGCCAAGTTTTAAATTTATAAAACACGATATTTCACTAACACTAAACACACATATGGGCAAGTGCACCCATCGTGAGCGTAGTATAGTGTTGGTAAGATACCGAGGTCGTCCAAGGACACAAGAGCTTTTAGTACCGGTTTATCCTCAACTTCTAATCAAAATAAAAAGTTTAGAAAAATGTTTTAAACTAAGAAAAGTAAAAACTAACTAAAATGCTGAAAATAAAAATAAAAAGAAAAACAGATAGACAAGATGAATCACTTGGTTCCGACTCGTATCTAGTGTAACCTTTGATTATTTCCGCACTTTTGCACATATTTAAGAGATTATCTTAGTTATTGTAGTAGGCCCCTCTTTTGAAGGTGACGTTACCCTCAGCCCAGTAGTTTGAGTCAGCAAGGATACAATCCTAAAATGGTGGATTATTGGAAGATAATTAATTAAGTTATTAATGCAATATTATGGTAGGCCCCTCTTTTGGAGGTGACGTTACCCTCGACTAAGTAGTCTGAGTCAGCAGGGATACAGTCCTAAATAGCCGGGTTATAGTATTAATAGTAGTTAACTTATGAGGGGCTCAAAGAGTTTGGACCCCCGCCATCCAATACCGTTAAGTATTGAAGGAGGTCCTACTAAATTTGACCCAGGTCCATTGCAGGACCTCTAAACGCTGAACAATGGCAAGACCTTTACCAAACCGTTCCCTTAACCCCCGACCAGGTAGCCAACATACCTCCATATAGACCGTGGAGATATGAATGGTGAAAATCTTTTATTTTATATAGACAGTAAAATAATTTCAAGACACCACGGACAAACGATAAAGAAAGATCACCTTCAACATAAGCAACTAGTTATTAAAGTCATTAATACAAAACCAAATAAAAAGTGCAAAAGATTAGAAATATAAAGTATTACACTAGACACTTTGTCTTCACCAAGTGATGTAAGAGACTTAGGCAAACATGGCCTTGATTGTCAAGAACTCTTACGATCAATCTTGGATCCCGAGACGACTCACACACTCTACGATGGACAATGGATGATGGTGGTGGATGATGGTGTTATGGTGGTGGTGGGTGAAGTGTGAGAGAGGTGGTGTGCCAAGGGATGGTTTGAGCTTGAGCCAAGCACTTCTATTTATAGGCTGAACAGAAGCTCGGGCACGGCCCCGTGTCCAGTGGGCACGGCCCCGTGTCCACATCCTCTCTTTCTTCATTAAATGCAGCTTTGTCTTATTACTTGACCACGCCCCCGTGTCTGCTGAGCACGACCCCGTGTGCAGAAGAATCTTTGTACTATGAAGATTTACCTGGATTGTGCGAATCTTATAGTTGACCACGGCCCCGTGTCCGCTGAGCACGGCCCCGTGGTGGGCAATAGAAGCTTCTACCACTTTGTCTTTTCTGCTGACACTTGGGCACGCCCCCGTGCTGGCTGAGCACGGGGCGTGTTCAGGCTTCTGATATCTTGTTTTGCTTGGGAAGATGCTGTCGTGGGATTGGGCATGTCATGTCTTGTCCCTTTTCTTGTATTTATGTTAGATTTTGATTTCTTTTTGCTTCTTTTGTTAATTTGAGCTCATTTAATCCTGAAAATACAAAAGGAAGACAAAAGCACACTTTTTCCAACATTAGTACTAAAAAAGGGTTAGTTTTATGCCTCATTTGATGAAATTTATATGTTACATTTTGAACACATCAAATACCCCCACACTTGAATCTTTGCTTGTCCTCAAGCAAAACTCTTTAATATGTGGCTATTACACTCCCAAATGGAATGGGTAGAGAAGAAGGTTTTTGGGCTTGTCGTAGAGTGTCGGGATTTCCAAGATTCTTTATTTAATTTTATTTTTATTTATTTACAATCCTATTCGTCATGATTTATTTAAAACTTTTCATAAGAGAAATTACTTATTAGGGCATAACATGCCTTTGTAAAATTCTATTTATATACAAGTTCACATACCTCACGGGGATCACTCAACACTTGGCCGAAAATGTATTTTTGTGGATAACTCGAGAGCGGCATGGAACTTACTCCTACCATAGGCTTGCCAAGCAATCAATCCTCCTCCTTTTTAACTTATATACCTTTGTAAATATCAAGAGGACTTTGTGGGTAAAGGGTTAGGATTGGGTTAAAGGTAGGTGGTTGGGTTGGTGGTTAGTGGTTAGTAAAAAAAAGCGAAAAGCGTAACAAGTGTCGGTTTTCGTAAAACTTTCTATTTTTCGTAACTTTTATTTTGATGAAGCTATTTATTCAAACAAAGTTATTTTTGATGAACTTGTTTGTTTATTTTCTTTTGCTTCATCATCAACACAAATATATATATTTTTTTTTCAAGTCATACGAAAAATCGAACTCGTTACTAAAACAAAGGGGTAAAAATGAAAAAAGGTTTTGGTGGGTAAAAGGGTGTTTGGTTTGGGTTAAGAAATGAAAAGGTTTAGGCTCAAAGGGGCTAACTAGGGGGATTTTGGGTAGGTGGTAAAAAAAAAGAAAAATAATGGTGTAGAAAATAAAAAGGGTTAGTCCTAATGCCTCCATCATTTACTTACTCGGGTTTAAGTTGGTAAGGACCGGGAATGTATCGTCATGGCAAGTTCTAGAGTCGTAAGAACCAAGCGGCTATTCACACAAGAAATGAAAAATGAGCAATTAGTTCTAATGATATGTAATTGTATGCTCAATAAAGGCTCAAAAACTCACTTTTTTGGGAATGGGTTTTTATGTGATCAAGTATATATAATCAAATTTTAACTAAGCTTGTCATGCCTTTTCATAATTTTCTTATGTTGGTTCTTTTTATCACGACGCTATCGGTTGTAAATTCGTAAAAATATAACCTTTTTGAGAACTTGAATTTCCCGAGTTAAACCTAGACAAGTAAAAAAATGAAAATTTTTGAAAAAATTTGGGGTGATTAGCGGTTCCAATAGAGTTTTGTGTAAGGCTTGTATTTAGGACTTGCAAGATTCAAGGTTTTAGCATCCCCCCCACACTTAAATTACACATTGTCCTCAATGTGTCCCAAAAATAAGTTTTTAGGTTGATTGAATGCGTAAAAAGGTGTAAAAAGCAAAAATTTTGTGTTACTGGGCGCTGAACACGGCCCCGTGTTATCCGGGCACGGCCCCGTGTTCAAGTGCCAGTAACAAATTTTAAACAAGAGAAACAAAAGTCTGGACACGGGGGCGTGTTGGGTGAACACGGCCCGTGCCCAGTTACCTGAACTGGGTCTTTTTCTGCAGATAGTGCAGCACGGGGCCGTGTTGGGTGGACACGGCCCGTGCCGAGCTTACTCTAAATGAAGAAATTTGTCGGACGGTTCTGTTTTCCTGTATAGAGTGCTGGTTCAAGTTTCCCTTGCATCCTTTGCCATCTCAAGTGTGTTTTATTCCTGAAAATTAAAACTAACTAGAAAACAAGAAAATTAATCTAAACTAAGGATAGTTCCGCGGAATGCCTCCGTGGTGCGCCACGTTTATAAGGGTCCTTGGCTAGACCCAAAGCCTGGTCACATGTTACCCAAGTGGGATGTATTGCATCCCATGTTACACCGTCGGAGAGCGTCATCCAAGCTTGAGTCTATGACCTTCATGTATTTGACCGGGTCTTCTTCCTCTACTTTCTTTCCACATTCAAACTTCACTTCCTCATCCCCAAACTTCAATGTTAACGTTCCGTCATTCATATCCACCACTGCTTGGGTGGTGGCTAGAAATGGCCTCCCGAGGATGAGAGGGACATCGGTGTCTTCTTCCATGTCTAGGATGACAAAGTCGGTTGGAAAAACGAAGTTGTCGACCTTGACCAGCAGATTTTAGCGACACCTTGTGGAAATTTGACGGACCTGTCGGCGAGTTGTATGCTCATCTTTGTAGGGCTTGTTGTTCCTAGGCCAAGTCGTTTGAACATTGACGTGGGCATGAGGTTAATGCTAGCCCCAAGATCGGCTAATGCATTACGAACGGGGGACTTCCCAATCGAGCAAGGAATTGTGAAGCTCCCGGGATCGATTTTCTTTTGTGGAAGTTTGTTGAGTACTAAAGCGGAGCATTCTTCGCCTAAGTTAACTAATTGCAATGATTCAATTTTCCTTTTGTGAGTGAGGAAATCCCTCATGAATTTTGCATATTTAGGCATTTGGGTTAGGACCTCAATAAAAAGGAATATTAACATGCAATTGTTTTAGTAAACTTTCGAACTTTGCGAATTGCTCATCGGTCTTTTGACGATTTAACCTACCGGGGTATGGAATTGGAGGAGTCTTGGTGGGCTCTTGATTTGGTGAAGAAGTCGTTTCTGGTTGAGGTGTAGGTGAAGTCGTGTTTTGGTGTTGACTTCCTTCAACTGGTGGTAACGGGGCATCCTCGGGACCCACGGTTCGGTTTCTCAAGGTGATGAGGTGTACTTGCTCCTTTGGGTTGGTTTCGGTATTACTCGGTAACGCGCCTTGTGGTCTCTCGGAGAAATTTTGAGCTAGTTGATTTAATTGTTTTTCAACGTTTTGAATGCTAGCTTGTTGATTTCTAAAATTCGATTCTAATTGTTGAAATCGATCCGAGTTTTTCTTTTCGGTGTCGGAGATGAGGCGAGATACGGTATCTTCAAGCCTTTCTCTTCCACCTTGTTGTTGAGAGAAATTTTGTGGTTGTTGAAAATTAGTACGTTGGTTTTGTTGGTTACTACTATTGCCGGGATCTCTCCAACCAAGATTTGGGTGGTTACGCCATCCTTGGTTGTAGGTACCCGTTGGAGGACCCGACGGCCTAGGTCTATTATCAATGTAGTTTACCGTTTCTGCTTGTTCATCTAATTCTTTCATACAACTCCAATTTTCATGTGACCCACCACACCCTTCATAAGCCATAACCGAGGCCGTTTTTGTCATTTCTAACCTTTTGATTTTCGAAGAGAGGGCCTCAATTTGGGCTTGTAAAGAGGTGCTTTCATCAACCTTATGGGCGCCCGGGGCAATAGATTTATTACCTCGGGGAGTGTGCCATTGAAAATTGGTTTGAGCAATTTCCTCAATTTGATTATATATATTTCATTTGGGCGACGATTACCTAAAAGTCCCCCGGAGCTTGAATCAAGTGTCTGTCTTGTGTGTGGCAACAACCCATTGTAGAAAGTGGATACTTGTTGCCACACCGCTTGACCGTGATGAGGACACTTTCTTAGAAGCTCCTTGAACCTTTCCCAAGTTTCATATAAGGATTCCCCATCCTCTTGTGAGTATGTATTAATTTCAGTCATTAGTTTAGCCGTTTTAGCAGGAGGGAAATACTTATATAGAAACTTTTGGGCTAGTTCATCCCAGGTGTTTACCGAGCCAACTGGGAGGGTGTTAAGCCAAGCCTTAGCTCGGTCTTTTAGTGAAAATGGAAACATCCTAAGGTGAATGGCGTCGTTTGATGCTCCATTGATCCAAAAAGTATCACATATTTCCAAGAAATTAGTAATATGTAAATGGGGATCCTTGTCCGCAAGCCCATGGAAGGTTGCTGAGTTTTGGAGCATTTGTATCAAATGCGGCCGAAGTTCGAAGTTGTTGGCTTCGACATTCGGTGCATTGATAGCGGCGCCGAGATTGCCTACGGTGGGCCGTAGGTAATCCATGAGGGTACGTTGGTCCGCCATTGGAAGTGGGTCCCCCGAAACTTTCTATTGATTTTTAGCTTTAAGTCTTTTTCTGAGAAAGCGTTCGGGTTCTTCTAGAGGTTCTTTTATGTCTCTACTAGAACTGGAGCTCATGCACTACGTAGGAGGTTCAAATGTGGCACCTGGGTTCCAAGTCCTGCAATAAAAACACAAAAGAACGTTGGTCAGAAGGTTCACCACGACCCCGTGCTCAGTGAACACGGCCCGTGGTCAGAGATACAGTAATTGTTTCCCGGATCCCTGTTACTGGGAGTTGGACACGGCCCCGTGTTGCACCGACACGGCCCCGTGTTGCACCGACACGGCCCCGTGTTCAGCTCTCTGTAACTCAGAAAATAAAAACTGCCAGTGATGATGCTGGGCACGGCCCGTGTCCGACCAGGCACGGCCCGTGCTGAGCTCTGCAGAAGCGGAAAAAAAACTAAAAAAAAATCCTAAAAAAATGAAAAATAAGAAAAACGATTAGGCCGTTGATTCTTAACTTTCTTAAAATCCTTGTGTCCCCGGCAGCGGCGCCAAAAACTTGATGCGTAGTCGAGTGTTATATATATTAGGTGTATATTTTAAGCCCCTTTAACACTTATTTTTAGCCAAGTTTTAAATTTATAAAACACGATATTTCATTAACACTAAACACACATATGGGCAAGTGCACCCATCGTGAGCGTAGTATAGTGTTGGTAAGATATCGAGGTCGTCCAAGGACACAAGAGCTTTTAGTACCGGTTTATCCTCAACGTCTAATCAAAATAAAAAGTTTAGAAAAATGTTTTAAACTAAGAAAAGTAAAAACTAACTAAAATGCTGAAAATAAAAATAAAAAGAAAAACAGATAGACCAGATGAATCACTTGGTTCCGACTCGTATCTAGTGTAACCTTTGATTATTTCCGCACTTTTGCACATATTTAAGAGATTATCTTAGTTATTGTAGTAGGCCCCTCTTTTGAAGGTGACGTTACCCTCAGCCCAGTAGTTTGAGTCAGCAAGGATACAATCCTAAAAGGGTGGATTATTGGAAGATAATTAATTAAGTTATTAATGCAATATTATGGTAGGCCCCTCTTTTGGAGGTGACGTTACCCTCGACTAAGTAGTCTGAGTCAGCAGGGATACAATCCTAAATAGCCGGGTTATAGTATTAATAGTAGTTAACTTATGAGGGGATCAAAGAGTTTGGACCCCCGCCATCCAATACCGTTAAGTATTGAAGGAGGTCCTACTAAATTTGACCCAGGTCCATTGCAGGACCTCTAAACGCTGAACAATGGCAAGACCTTTACCAAACCGTTCCCTTAACCCACGACCAGGTAGCCAACATACCTCCATATAGACCGTGGAGATATGAATGGTGAAAATCTTTTATTTTATATAGACAGTAAAATAATTTCAAGACACCACGGACAAACGATAAAGAAAGATCACCTTCAACATAAGCAACTAGTTATTAAAGTCATTAATACAAAACCAAATAAAAAGTGCAAAAGATTAGAAATAAAAAGTATTACACTAGACACTTTGTCTTCACCAAGTGATGTAAGAGACTTAGGCAAACATGGCCTTGATTGTCAAGAACTCTTACGATTAATCTTAGATCCTGAGACGACTCACACACTCTACGATGGACAATGGATGATGGTGGTGGATGATGGTGTTATGGTGGTGGTAGGTGGTGGGTGAAGTGTGAGAGAGGTGGTGTGCCAAGGGATGGTTTGAGCTTGAGCCAAGCACTTCTATTTATAGGCTGAACAGAAGCTCGGGCACGGCCCCGTGTCCAGTGGGCACGGCCCCGTGTCCACATCCTCTCTTTCTTCATAAATGCAGCTTTGTCTTATTAGTTGACCACGCCCCCGTGTCCGCTGAGCACGACCCCGTGTGCAGAAGAATCTTTGTACTATGAAGATTTACCTGGATTGTGCGAATCTTATAGTTGACCACGGCCCCGTGTCCGCTGAGCACGGCCCCGTGGTGGGCAATAGAAGCTTCTACCACTTTGTCTTTTCTGCTGACACTTGGGCACGCCCCCGTGCTGGCTGAGCACGGGGCGTGTTCAGGCTTCTGATCTCTTGTTTTGCTTGGGAAGATGCTGTCGTGGGGTTGGGCATGTCATGTCTTGTCCCTTTTCTTGTATTTATGTTAGATTTTGATGTCTTTTTTCTTCTTTTGTTAATTTGAGCTCATTTAATCCTGAAAATACAAAAGGAAGACAAAAGCACACTTTTTCCAACATTAGTACTAAAAAAGGGTTAGTTTTATGCCTCATTTGATGAAATTTATATGTTACATTTTGAACAAATCACGGATGCACTGTCAAAACTTGCATCCACTAGCTTCCAACATCTGGCAAAGGAGGTACGCATCAAGATTCTGCAAAATCCCTCAGTACCCCTGCGCCAAGTCAATGTCATCCAGTACGGTACAACATCCTGGATGACACCTATCATTGCATACTTGCAATCAGGTGTTACTCCCGAAAGCAAGGCAGAGGCACGTAAGTTGCAATACAAAGCGTGTCATTATCAGATGGGAGACGGTATCTTATACCGTAAATCATACCTGGGGCCACTCCTACGATGCGTCGACCCCCAAGATGCCACATACCTCATCAGAGATATACACGAGGGAATATGTGGCATACACGCGGGCCCACGCATGGTGGTGGCCAAAATTATGAACGCCGGGTACTACTGGCCCGGTATGCACCTGGATGCGGTCAAAGTCTTGCGCAAGTGTTTTAATTGTCAGCGGCAAGCTCCCAAAACCTTGCGCCCAAAGAACAACTTGATCCCCATCACCACCGCATGGCCATTCCAAAAATGGGCAATCGATGTGGTAGGACCATTTCCGGACGCACCAGGTGCGGTGAAATTTATCATAGTGGCTGTTGATTACTTCATAATATGGGTAGAGGCAAAACCGCTCGCCTCAACCACCGCTATGATAACAAGGAAATTCGTCTGGGAACATATCATCTGCCGTTTCGGTCTACCGATGTGCATCGTTACCGACAACGGCACCAACTTCGCTGCTGATGACTTTCAAAAATGGCTAAAGGAACTAAACATTGAACACATATTCTCCTCAGTGGCACATCCGCAAGGGAATGGCCAAGTTGAGAGTATCAATAAAAGTTTAGTCGAAGGCATCAAAGCACGGTTGGGAACAGCTAGGCGCGGCTGGGTCGATGAACTCCCTAGCATCCTATGGGCTCACAGGACGAGCCCAAAGACAAGTCACGGTGAGACACCCTTCAGCCTGGTCTATGGCACTGAAGCGGTGATCCACGCTGAAGTAGGTTTCCCTTCACCACGAATGTTGGCTATCAACAGGATAGACAATAGTGTTGAACGCAGGGTTGACTTGGACCTCCTAGAGGAAAGGCGTGAAAATGCAGCAATCAACGAGGCCAAGTACAAAACCAAACTTGAAAAGTACTACAATGCACACGTCCGCATTTGTACCTTCAACCCGGGAGACTACGTCCTTCGTGACAATGAAGCATCTAACGCTGAACGCCCAGGGAAACTTGCCCCCAACTGGGAAGGACCCTACCTCATCCAAGAGGTCCTGGGCAAAGGCGCGTATAAACTACAAACGTTAGAAGGCGAACCTATCGCACGCACATGGAATGCACAACAGCTTCGACGCTGTTACATGTAAGCCATGTTTTTACATTCACCATGTAACCTACCGGGCCGCAGGCCATTTGCAAATAAATAAACGAATGAACGATTCAATGCAATATTGTTTATTTCCTTCTATTACAAATGCGTGTTCCACTTTGTGGTATCTGCAAAAACAGATTGGCAAAATCTTCATTCGCGATACCCACACAAAGTGGTAACCACACACAAATATTGTAATAGGACAAAAAAGGCAAAACGTTAAATGTCTATCCGGCTGGATACGCACATACGGTTTTCACAAAGCCTACACAATTCCCAAACCCTACACAATTCCCAAACCCTAACGGGATAAAAACAAGAATTGACTAATGCTCATACGACAAAGGTATAGAGCATACTCAACCGCGCTTTACAGCCAGTAGAGTTCTTCATACTTGCATATCGTCTAGATATGCAAAAGGCAAATTTAGACTTAGTGCTATTCACAATAACATTAACTCATGCAAGTTCAAACATGCAAGTAGTAAAAACACTTGTACAACTTGAACAAAAACGGTTAAAACTTTATATTCAAAAATTTTCTACACCTACGCGGTGCACAAGAGATTTACATAAAGTTTCTAACATTTACATCGAGAAAACACAAAAAGGGCACGCAGGCCAACCTAGTCCTTCTTTGTACCGCTGAGACCCGCACCACCCTTGCCATCACCAGCGGTATCTTCCTCTTCTTCCTCATCACCATACAACAACCGCAAGTGGTCCACATAGTCTTCCGTGTCCAAACATTTATCAACTTCCTCAAGGGTGGAAATGGACATGTCGTTGTATGCTGCGAGAGCGGCAGCAAGACGCGCTTCAGTATCCATGCCATGGAACCCAGACCTTTCATCAGTAAATTTTCCTTGGGATAAAAGGTTCACATGACTGATACATCGGTTGTAGCCAGCTTTAAAACCAGCCTCCCGCGCGCGCAACCTAATCTCCTCTACAGCAACTGTGTTCTCAGGTGCGTCGAGGATAGCACTAACAATCTGCAAAATACAAGCAATAAGATTAGCAAAGGCAAACCTAAAAAGATAGCAAAGGCAACGGGTACTTACATGCCCGATACCGTGATAACGCATCCAATCACGATCAGCCTTCAACTGCTCAAAGGAAGAAGTAAGGCTGTCTCTAGCCTCAGCAGCCTCCCTTGCCCGCACTTCAACTTCAGCAGCGCGGGCAGTGACCTCCTCGATAATGGTCACCCGGCTCTGCACTTCAGCCTTTCAACAAGGAAAAACACAAGTATACAAAGATAAACAATCATACTTGCGGAACAAATATACAAATTCAAGACCAAAAGAAACTCATACCTGGAGGCCCTTAATAGTCTTGTTTAGGTTGGTGCGGTCAGCAGTTGCCTCTTCAAGAGCCTTGTTTAAGTTGGCGCGGTCAGCATTTGCCTCTTCAAGAGCCTTGGCAGTGCGGGTCCCCGCCTCCGTGGCCTCTTTGGCAACCGCCTCAGCTGCGGCTTTCTCCTTGACCAAAGCAGCATTCGCTACCTTGACATTAGTCAACTCCTGACGAACACGAAACAACGTTTCATTCTGTTTGGCACAAGATTCTCTCCAAGTCTTGCGCTTATTAGAAAGTGTTTCTTTCCAACTCTTGCGCTCATCAGAAAGCAATTAGGAGAGAGTACGAACCTGTTTAAGGCTAGCAGTTGCATCCCACACTTCCTTCTGCTTATACTGCTCAAAGGCAGCCTTCTCCCTTTCAAGCTGCTTCGCACCATCACGAGTAGCTTTCACCAACGCTTCAGCCTCAGCCCGCAAACGAGCACTTTCCTCCTCCATGCGCCCCAACACCTTGTAATATTCCATAATAGCATTCACCGTTATGGAACTCCCAACAACCATGGAGGAGAGTTGGTTGATCCGGAGCTCACGGGGCATAGCGTGTGACAACTGTGTTCTGTAATCATCGTATAATGTAAAACAATGTTGATTATCAATAAAACAATGTGCTTTGGTGTTATTATATGTGTTATTGTGTTTAATGATTTTACAATTTGATTCGATTCCGATTTCAAGCTTTAAATCACTTTCTGGAAGGTTATACGCAAACCGGTGCATAAACGCAATCAGTTTAACGCGACGTACACTCCGGAACTGTGACGTAAGCCAAACATACCCTAAATATCCTTTACATAACTTAGAAATAAGTTTCGAAGGATTCGGTATGGCAAAAACGTGTTTATTTGAACTAAAGAACTATTTACGACAAAACTGCGAAACAAACGTTGGTGACCGCCTGGATAATGTTTAAATCCAAAAAATATTCTGTTATGATTAAAATTTTATTTTTAATCAGGTTCGTGTTGAAAAATAAATTAAGACGCTTAAAAACGTTATTTTTCAAGTTTAAGCGCATACCGCGTGTTACAGCGCAACACATTACTTATACTGCAAAACACGGACAACACAACCAGTCTTGACAACTGAAATTTATTTCAGTAATATTTTGGCGAGTTTATTTTTTATATAATAATAAAAATAATTTAGAACGCCATAAACTAGGATTTAAACGCTAGATAAAATACCCGGTATCCAGTTAAACACCTGTTTTTTACCTACATGAATCATTTATGGGTATTTTATGCATATATATATATATATATATATATATATATATATACATTTCATGTATATATGTATGTAAGACAAGTGCCTTTCTTTCTTGCCACTTCTCACTCCTCCATGACACTTGTAATGCATGAAATCTTCATTAAATCTTCATTAAATCTTCCATATCTCTTTAAGATCTCTATACATATCTTCCAAGATCACCATACTTACAACAACACTCAATCTTCCTCCTTCTCTCTCCCTCCAAACTGTAAGCACCCACCATCACCTCCATCTTCACTTTGCAACTTAGTTCATCAACATTCAAACTCCCTTTCAAGCATGTTTCAAGTGGTGTGAAGATACAAAGGTGTTCCTAAGGTGTTTTCAAGTGATTCCAAGCCTCCTATCATCAAAATCTCATCCCACAACCAACTTGAATCTTGAAGGTATAACACTTATGTTTAAATCATACTTTTGATTCTTGGTTGTTCTTGATGATTTGAAGTTTCTCTTGAATCTTGGGATTTTCACTAAACTTTAAATCTAAAATAAAAAGGGTCTTGATACAAATGAAAATGGTGATATATATATATATATATATATATATATATATATATATATATGTGTGTGTGTGTGTGTGTGTGTGTGTATGACCGTACATACATATACATGTATGTATAAGTTTTGAGCTTTATTTTTGATAAGTACATGTTTAGATTGTTGCTTGTTCTTGAATAATAGTTAAAATGCAAGTGGTTGATGATCTATACATGATTTGATAAATGTTAAATTACATCAGCAAATAACATGAATAAATCACATATTTGATGCTTTTAAACTCATAGAAAAAGATGATGCTATGATAGTGTGCTTTAGGCACTTGTACATGAAGATACAAGTTGATTTAAAGCTCAAGAAATGGTAAAAAAGGGTTGTATGACAAATTTTTTTTTGAACAGGTTATAAACACTAAAAATAATATTATTTGATGTATTATAATGGCATGAAACTTTGACATAGGATTGATAGCTTTGCATGTTGTAGATATAGCTTAAAAAGTGATAAATTATGTGAAATTTGCATGATTTATGTGCTTTATGTAAGACCTGCACTATCATGAGTATAACCACTATTTTATTCAGTAAATAACATGGATTATGTTAAAATTTCAAGTCGTTTCGATTTGGGATGGTTCGGGTAACGTTTGATGCAAAACTATGCGGTAAAACGGTTGAAAATCGCCTTTTCGGAGGATTTTTATTAAACTGTTTTAGATCAGTAACCAAACTGATATTTTTGATATAAAAACAAGTATTTTAACTTACATTAAGTTTACTTGGTGTTTGGTTAGTCATACGTGACTTCCGACGCCCAAAAATGTTACCGAATTGCTAAAATAAGTGTTTTTCGACATACACCATAATGGATTGTTCATGAGTAAATTTATGTATTACAATGTGCTATGTGTTGTACAATATGTGTATGATGATTTGTTAGTGTTAACAAGATTATATGTATTACGCTTGAGTAAACATATACAAATACACCAATATAATAAAAAATAATAACTTTTTGAGAAAAATCTCAAAGTTATGTGAAAATTCTAAGTATCGGAGAAACTTATGTATTTTGTGGGTTTTGATTATTAAATCATTCTTGTTTAATTTAGGACGAATAAACAATTTGAGGGATTGTGTTAACGTTTAAAAAATGCACCTAAAGGTGAGTACATAGATCCCCTCTTTTTACTATTTTCGATTGTTTTGGGGTGATTCATATGTATCAAAACGATTTCGATATTTTAACGATGGTTTCAAAACGATTGAGATGGTTTATACAAAACTAATAACGATTTCAATAATGTGAACGAACTTGTTGGTAGTAGTTACATAACGAATGACATTCATTAGCATTGATCAAGCCGACCAGTATTAGGTTATGGTACCATAGGATCTGACAAATCCCGTTAACAGACCGCACCCATGGTTATGTGTGGGTGAGGTGGGTAACGACTGAATCTGATGATTGTTAACTTACCCTTTGGTGATTTGTTAATACGAGTTGAACGAGTTGAATGATGAACGAGTCACAAAGGTTTGAATGTTATTAGCGAGACGACCAAAAGTAGTTTTCACAATTAAAACGAGAACGGTTTATACGAGAACGATTTTGAATGATTGAACGATTATGAACGATTTAATCAAATGAATGATGATCTATAACGAGAACGAGTTGAACGATGTCACACAACGATGTTTACGAAACTATATAAACTATACGAGTTTTATTACGAGAACGATTTACGATTTGGTTTACGAAAGCAAATGTTTTAAGTAAGATTCATGGCATCAAGGTTTATAAATTATAACCAAATCTGTTTTGACTTGGTTATTCATTTTACAATACAAACAGTTTACAAAACAAGGTTTTCTAATATCGATTAACGAGGTTGTACGAGTTATTTAAACGAATAAACGAGCCATGAATCTGACACTCACACAAAAACTATGTGCTCGCCAGCATTTCTTTGCTGACTTTGTTTTTACATATGTTTCAGGTGATGTTGCTTAATGTTGATTGCGAATAGGATGCATGCTCACTTAGGACTGGACGAGGCCTTAGTGATTTAATAATGATGATAGACTATGTTTGACTTGCTTATTTAACTTTAAGACAATGTTTAATATTTAATAAAACGAAACTCTTTGTATCCATGGTTTGAAACAATAATTCTGTTATAACACTCCCCGACGTTTCCGCCACGGTTTGTTGTTTTACGTGGTCGGGGCGTGATAGAAGAAGTTGGTATCAGAGCCAATGGTTATAGAGAATTAGGTTATTAGTAATGTTTTGACCTAGACTATAACTTTCTTGGACCCCAACGCAAGTTGATTTGTGTTTAGATTTTAAAAACAAAATCCGAATCTGCTTCGAAAATTAATCATCCGTTCTAGGATGATTGATTACATGGTTTTGAACCCTTCCAGTTTGACTCATTTTGGCTTAGTGCCTTTTGAGTTTTCAAAATCTCGTCAAAGTTTGGGTCTAAATAATGTGAACACGTGCAAACTGGAAGAGTGAATGCCTGTACCCTGAGTTTTCTGTCTAAGGCTAGAGTGTTCGTACAAATCCACATAATCGGACCAGTCACTCTTACCTGGGAACTCTTGGGGTGAGTGTTCACTTATAGGCGAGCATGTCTTCGCAATACATTATTTTGATTCATTACTTTGATTAGTCTCTGCGTGTCGTTTGTTTGAGGTAACGAACAAATGGTCGCCTTCCTTATGTTTCGTCGATATTTTCAATACCTCTTTTGTTTTTCCTAGTTGTTGACCTCACTCGTTTCTCATATTTCCTTGTTAGACAATGCCTTCTCGACGTGATGCACAATCTTTTACTGCTGAAGAAGTCGCAACCCTTGTCTCTCAGCAAATGGTTGCTGTGCTTCCAGGCATTGTGACCCAAATCCACGAGCTGTACAACAATAATAACAATAACAATGCACAATGTAATTTCAAGAGTTTCAATTATGCTAAGCCGCTAAAGTTTTCTGGGTCGCAAGGAGCAACTGCACTCCTTCAATGGTTCGAAAGTATCAAGAACACATTCAGACATGTGCAATGTCCGAATGGGCGTAAGGTTGAATTTGCATCAAGTGTGTTTGAGAAGCGTGCTCTTACTTGGTGGAACGGAGTGATGCGCGATAGGGGTATCGAAGTGGCATTGGCACAAACATGGGAAGAGCTTCGAGCTCTCATGATGAGAGAGTTCTGCCCCCGTCACGAAATTCGAGCTTTGGAATGAGAGTTTGATGATCTCAAACAAGATGGGGGAGAACACCGTGCGTATACGGATCGATTTGAGGAACTCAGTCTTTTGTGTCCTACTATGGTTACCCCGTTGGAGAAAGCGATAGAAAGGTATATCGATGGTTTACCCGATTCCATACAGAATATTGTGATTGGCGTTAATCCTACTACTGTACGTCAAGCAATCGAGTTATCTGCTACCCTGACTGAGTCGCAAGTCAGGAAGGGTAAACTTACCTGCAAGGGTGATAAGAAGAAGTCGACCGAATCTGTCAAGGAAAAGGGTAAGGGTAAGAAAGGTGAGTCGTCGAAGAAGTCGAGAAAGCGAAGGGGTGCTCAGAACTTTGCAGTTACTGCTCAGAACCCTCAGAACCCACCAGCTCAACTGCCTGCGAAGAAAGCGTATGCTGGTACCGCACCTCATTGTGCTCGCTGCAACGGTCATCATGTTGCACAACAAGCTTGTAAGCAATGCACAACGTGTGGTAGGTTTGGGCATCTGGCCATCGTCTGTCGTTCGGGTCAGAATCAGATTATTCAGAATCAAGCTCCAGTTCAGGGGAATGCTGCTAGATTCCCACCGGGCTCATGTTTCAATTGTGGAGAGTTTGGTCACTTCTGCAACAACTGTCCGAGGTTGGCGAATGCAAATGCGAACCCGAATGCGAATGTCAATGCAAATTTGAATCCCGCTCGTGGGCGAGCGTACAATCTAAATGCTAACGAAGCAAGGGCTGACAACGAGGTGGTTAATGGTACGTTTCTTGTTAACAATCGACCTGCATCTATTCTTTTTTATTCTGGAGCCGATAGAAGTTTTGTTTCATTATCTTTTGAACCTTTACTTGCGATACCTAGAACTAAACTGATGAAACCCTTATATGTCGAAGTTGCTACCGGTAAACCTCTTGTTCTTGATTTTGTTATTCGTGATTGTCAGTTAAACCTTGATAACCATCTTTTTCCTATTGACCTCACGCCGATGCAACTTGGGAGTTTCGATATTATCGTGGGGATGGATTGGTTAACCAAACATCATGCAGAGGTGGTTTGTTTCGATAAGATTGTTCGTATTCCTCTTCCATCTGGCGATGTTCTGGAAGTTCGTGGCGAGAAACCATCTGATGGTTTAAAGCTTATGTCGTGTACAAAGGCCCAAAGTTATTTGCAAAAAGGAGATGTTGCTTTCCTGGCACATGTCACCGAGGAGAAAGGCAAGAGCAAGAGTATTCAGGATATTCCGATTGTTCGGGATTATCCGGAGGTATTTCCCGATGAACTGCCTGGTTTGCCTCCAGTTCGTCAAGTCGAGTTTCATATTGACCTTGTACCCAATGCCAACCCGATTGCGAAAGCACCTTATCGTCTTGCACCGTCAGAGATGAAAGAGTTATCGAAACAGCTTCAAGAATTGTCTGATAAAGGATTCACCCGTCCGAGCTTTTCACCTTGGGGAGCTCCTGTCCTCTTTGTGAAAAAGAAAGATGGATCTTTTCGAATGTGTATCGATTATCGTGAGCTTAATAAGCTTACCGTCAAGAATCGATATCCCCTACCTAGAATTGATGATCTCTTCGACCAGCTGCAAGGTGCTTCATGCTTTTCCAAGATCAATCTGCGATCTGGGTATCATCAACTTCGTGTACTCGAAGAAGATATTCCCAAAACTGCATTTCGTACGAGATATGGGCACTACGAGTTCACTGTCATGCCTTTTGGTTTGATGAATGCACAGCTATCTTCATGGACTTAATGAATAGGGTTTGTAAACCTTATTTAGATAAGTTCATCATTGTGTTCATCGACGATATTCTCATTTATTCAAAGTCTCGAGCCGATCACGAGCAACACCTTCATTTGACCTTGGAACTCCTAAAGAAGGAACAACTTTTTGCTAAATTCTCCAAGTGTGAATTCTGGCTTAAAGAAGTTAAATTTTTGGGACATATTGTCAATAAGCAGGGTATCCATGTGGATCCTTGCAAAATAGCAGCTATTAAGGATTGGAATACACCGACGACACCTACAGAGATTTGATCATTTCTTGGTCTTGCTGGTTATTATCGTCGATTCATTTCTAATTTCTCAAAGATCGCGGTTCCACTCACTGCTTTGACTCAGAAAAATAAGCCTTTTGAGTGGGGACCTAAGCAAGAAGAAGCGTTCCAAACACTGAAATGAAAGCTCTGTGATGCTCCTGTTTTATCTCTACCTGAGGGAAACGATAATTTTGTTGTCTATTGTGACGCGTCGAATCTAGGACTTGGTTGCGTTCTTATGCAACGAGGTAAAGTCATAGCTTATGCGTCTAGACAGCTAAAAATTCACGAGAAGGACTATACGACTCACGATCTTGAATTAGGAGCTGTGGTTTTCGCACTTAAAATCTGGAGACACTATCTCTATGGAGCGAAGTGTGTGGTTTTTACAGACCACAAAAGTCTCCAGCATATTCTCAATCAGAAGGAGCTGAACATGAGGCAACAGCGTTGGGTTGAACTCTTAAACGATTATGATTGCGAGATCCGCTACCATCCTGGTAAGGCGAATGTCGCAGCCGATGCGCTTAGTCGAAAGGAACGAGTAAAGCTTCATTATGTTCGAACTCTATCCGATATTCAATCTCGTGTCCTTCAAGCTCAACGATCTTGTGTGATCAAAGACTTATTGAAAAATGAGCTACCACTTCAACTTGAGCTTAAACTCGAAAGGAAAGAAGATGGTTTGCTCTATTTCAAGGATCGTTTGTGGATTCCGAAACAAGACGATCTTCACACTTTAGTGATGGACGAATCTCACAAGTCTCGATATTCTATTCATCCTGGTGCTGACAAAATGTACAAGGACCTTCGTACTCAGTTCTGGTGGCCTGGTATGAAGAAGGATGTTGCCTTGTATGTATCGAAATGCCTAACTTGTCTCAAAGTCAAGGCTGAACATCAACGACCTTCTGGTTTGCTTGTACAACCAGAGATACCGGTTTGGAAGTGGGAGAACATTGCAATGGATCTCATCACTAAGTTACCGCGTACATCTAAAGGTCATGATGCTATTTGGGTTGTTATCGATCGATTAATGAAATCCGCTCATTTTATACCGATTCGCGAGGATCTATCTGCTGATAAACTTGCAAAGATTTATGTTGATGAGATTGTATCACGACATGGTGTTCCTTTGGATATCATTTCCGACCGTGATGCTCGGTTTTCATCTCATTTTTGGAAGACCATGCAATCTGCTTTGGGAACCCAACTGAATCTAAGCACTGCTTATCATCCCCAAACAGATGGTCAATCTGAGAGAACGATTCAAACTTTGGAGGACATGCTTAGGGCATGCGTGATAGACTTTGGTGGTAATTGGGATTCTCATCTTCCACTGACCGAGTTCTCTTACAACAACAATTATCATGCTAGTATTAATATGGCACCATTCGAAGCTCTCTACGGTCGAAAATGTCGTTCACCTGTATGTTGGAATGAGATCGGTGAAGCTCAACTTACTGGACCTGAGCTCATTCTGGAAACAACAGACAAAATCAAGAAAATCCGCGATAATCTTGTGACAACTAGAAGCCGTCAAAAGAGTTATGCGGATATGTGACGCAAGCCCTTAGAATTTCAAATCGGAGACCGTGTCCTACTCAAGGTGTCACCTTGGAAAGGAGTGGTGAGATTTGGAAAGAAAGGAAAACTTGCCCCACGATATGTTGGACAATTTAAGATTGTTGAAAGAATTAGAAAGGTTGCCTATCGACTAGAGCTACCTCCAGAGCTTGGAAATATTCATCCGACTTTTCACATGTCCAATTTGCGAAAGTGTTTAGCTGATGCTGATCTTCACATTCCTCTCGACGAGATTCAAATCGATGAAACAATGCACTTTATCGAGAAACCTGTGGAGATAGTAAACCGTACATTCAAACAGTTGAAGAACAAACGGATTCGATTGGTCAAAGTTCGCAAGGAATCCAAACGTGGCCCCGAGTTTACTTGGGAATGTGAGGACCAGATGAAGACGAAATATCCACATTTGTTTTCACAAGTTACCTCTAAATAAAATTTCGGGACGAAATTTCCTAAAGTAGGGGAGACTGTGACAACTGTGTTCTGTAATCATCGTATAATGTAAAACAATGTTGATTATCAATAAAACAATGTGCTTTGGTGTTATTATATGTTTTATCATGTTTAATGATTTTACAATTTGATTCGATTCCGATTTCAAGCTTTAAATCACTTTCTGGAAGGTTATACGCAAACCGGTGCATAAACGCAATCAGTTTAACGCGACGTACACTCCGGAACTGTGACGTAAGCCAAACATACCCTAAATATCCTTTACATAACTTAGAAATAAGTTTCGAAGGATTCGGTATGGCAAAAACGTGTTTATTTGAACTAAAGAACTATTTACGACAAAACTGCGAAACGAACGTTGGTGACCGCCTGGATAATGTTTAAATCCAAAAAATATTCTGTTATGATTAAAATTTTATTTTTAATCAGGTTCGTGTTGAAAAATAAATTAAGACGCTTAAAAACGTTATTTTTCAAGTTTAAGCGCGTACTGCGTGTTACAGCGCAACACAGTACTTATACTGCAAAACACGGACAACACAACCAATCTTGACAACTGAAATTTATTTCAGTAATATTTTGGCGAGTTTATTTTTTATAGAATAATAAAAATAATTTAGAACGCCATAAACCGGGATTTAAACGCTAGATAAAATACCCGGTATCCAGTAATATACCTGTTTTTTTTACCTACATGAATCATTTATGGGTATTTTATGCATATATATATATATATATACATTTCGTGTATATATGTATGTAAGACAAGTGCCTTTCTTTCTTGGCACTTCTCACTCCTCCATGACACTTGTAATGCATGAAATCTTCATTAAATCTTCCATATCTTTTTAAGATCTCTATACATATCTTCCAAGATCACCATACTTACAACAACACTCAATCTTCCTCCTTCTCTCTCCCTCCAAACCGTAAGCACCCACCATCACCTCCATCTTCACTTTGCAACTTAGTTCATCAACATTCAAACTCCCTTTCAAGCATGTTTCAAGTGGTGTGAAGATACAAAGGTGTTCCCAAGGTGTTTTCAAGTGATTCCAAGCCTCCTATCATCAAAATCTCATCCCACAACCTACTTGAATCTTGAAGGTATAACACTTATGTTTAAATCATACTTTTGATTCTTGGTTGTTCTTGATGATTTGAAGTTTCTCTTGACTCTTGGGATTTTCATTAAACTTGAAATCTAAAATAAAAAGGGTCTTGATACAAATGAAAATGGTGATATATATATATATATATATGTGTGTGTATGACCGTACATACATATACATGTATGTATGAGTTTTGAGCTTTATTTTTTATAAGTACATGTTTAGATTGTTGCTTGTTCTTGAATAATAGTTAAAATGCAAGTGGTTGATGATCTATACATGATTTGATAAATGTTAAATTACATCAGCAAATAACATGAATAAATCACATATTTGATGCTTTTAAACTCATAGAAAAAGATGATGCTATGATAGTGTGCTTTAGGCACTTGTACATGAAGATACAAGTTGATTTAAAGCTCAAGAAATGGTAAAAAAGGGTTGTATGACAAATTTTTTTTTGAACAGGTTATAAACACTAAAAATAATATTATTTGATGTATTATAATGGCATGAAACTTTGACATAGGATTGATAGCTTTGCATGTTGTAGATATAGCTTAAAAAGTGATAAATTATGTGAAATTTGCATGATTTATGTGCTTTATGTAAGACCTGCACTATCATGAGTATAACCACTATTTTATTCATTAAATAACATGGGTTATGTTAAAATTTCAAGTCGTTTCGATTTGGGATGGTTCGGGTAACGTTTGATACAAAACTATGCGGTAAAACGGTTGAAAATCGCCTTTTCGGAGTATTTTTATTAAACTGTTTTAGATCAGTAACCAAACTGATATTTTTGATATAAAAACAATTATTTTAACTTATATTAAGTTTACTTGGTGTTTGGTTAGTCATACGTGACTTCCGACGCCAAAAAATGTTACCGAATCGCTAAAATAAGTGTTTTTCGACATACACTAGAATGGATTGTTCATGAGTAAATTTATGTATTACAATGTGCTATGTGTTGTACAATATGTGTATGATGATGTGTTAGTGTTAACAAGATTATGTGTATTACGCTTGAGTAAACATATACAAATACACCAATATAATAAAAAATAATAACTTTTTGAGAAAAATCTCAAAGTTATGTGAAAATTCTAAGTATCGGTGAAACTTATGTATTTTGTGGGTTTTGATTATTAAATCATTCTTGTTTAATTTAGGACGAATAAACAATTTGAGGGACTGTGTTAACGTTTAAAAAAACGCACCCAAAGGTGAGTACATAGATCCCCTCTTTTTACTATTTTCGATTGTTTTGGGGTGATTCATATGTATCAAAATGATTTCGCTATTTTAACGATGGTTTCAAAATGATTGAGATGGTTTATACAAAACTAATAACGATTTCGATAATGTGAACGAACTTGTTGGTAGTAGTTACATAACGAATGACATTCATTAGCATTGATCAAGCCGACCAGTATTAGGTTATGGTACCATAGGATCTGACAAATCCCGTTATCAGACTGCACCCATGGTTATGTGTGGGTGAGGTGGGTAACGACTGAATCTGGTGATTGTTAACTTACCCTTTGGTGGTTTGTTAATACGAGTTGAACGATGAACGAGTCACAAAGGTTTGAATGTTATTAGCGAGACGACCAAAAGTAGTTTTCACAATTAAAACGAGAACGATTTGTACGATAACAATTTTGAACGATTGAATGATTTCGAACGATTTAATAAAATGAACGATGATTTATAACGAGAACGAGTTGAACGATGTCACACAACGATGTTTACGAAACTATATAAACCATACGAGTTTTATTACGAGAACGATTTACGATTTGGTTTACGAAAGCAAATGTTTTGGGTAAGATTCATGGCATCAAGGTTTATAAATTATAACCAAATCTATTTTGACTTGGTTGTTCATTTTACAATACAAACAGTTTACAAAACAAGGTTTTCTAATATCGATTAACGAGGTTGTACGAGTTATCTAAACGAATAAACGAGCCATGAATCTGACACTCACACAAAAACTATGTGCTCGCCAGCATTTCTTTGCTGACTTTGTTTTTACATATGTTTCAGGTGATGTTGCTTAATGTTGATTGCGAATAGGATGCATGCTCACTTAGGACTGGATGAGGCCTTAGAGATTTATTAACGATGATAGACTATGTTTGACTTGCTTATTTAACTTTATGACAATGTTTAATATTTAATAAAACGAAACTCTTTGTATCCATGGTTTGAAACAATAATTCTGTTACAACACTCCCCGCCGTTTCCGCCACGGTTTGTTGTTTTACGTGGTCGGGGTGTGACAGAAGAAGTTGGTATCAGAGCCAATGGTTATAGGGAATTAGGTTATTAGTAATGTTTTGACCTAGACTTTAACTTTCTTGGACCCCAACGCAAGTTGATTTGTGTTTAGATTTTAAAAACAAAATCCGTATCTGCTTCGAAAATTAATCATCCGTTCTAGGATGATTGATTACTAGGTTTTGAACCCTCTGTTGTAAGGTTTTGAACCCTTCCAGTTTGACTCATTTTGGCTTAGTGCCTTTTGAGTTTTCAAAATCTTGTCAAAGTTTGGGTCTAAATAATGTGAACACGTGCAAACTGGAAGAGTGAATGCCTGTACCCTGAGTTTTCTGTCTAAGGCTAGAGTGTTCATACAAATCCACATAATCGGACCAGTCACTTTACCTGGTAACTCTTGGGGTGAGTGTTCACTTATAGGCGAGCATGTCTTCCCAATACATTATTTTGATTCATTACTTTGATTAGTCACTGCGTGTCATTTGTTTGTTCGAGGTAACGAACAAATGGTCGCCTTCCTTATGTTTCGTCGATATTTTCAATACCTCTTTTGTTTTTCCTAGTTTTCGACCTCACTCGTTTCTCATATTTCCTTGTTAGACAATGCCTCCTCGACGTGATGCACAATCTTTTACTGCTGAAGAAGTCGCAGCCCTTGTCTCTCAGCAAATGGCTGTTGTGCTTCCAGGCGTTGTGACCCAAATCCACGAGCTGTACAACAACAATAACAATGCACAATGTAATTTCAAGAGTTTCAATTCTGCTAAGCCGCTAAAGTTTTCTGGGTCGCAAGGAGCAACTGCACTCCTTCAATGGTTCGCAAGTATCAAGAACACATTCAGACATGTGCAATGTCCGAATGGGCGTGGGTTGAATTTGCATCAAGTGTGTTTGAGAAGCGTGCTCTTACTTGGTGGAACGGAGTGATGCGCGATAGGGGTGCCGAAGTGGCATTGGCACAAACATGGGAAGAGCTTCGAGCTCTCATGATGAGAGAGTTCTGCCCCCGTCACGAAATTCGAGCTTTGGAACGAGAGTTTGATGATCTCAAACAAGATGGGGGAGAACATCGTGCGTATACGGATCGATTTGAGGAACTCAGTCTTTTGTGTCCTACTATGGTTACCCTGTTGGAGAAAGCGATAGAAAGGTATATCGATGGTTTACCCGATTCCATACAGGATATTGTGACTGGCGTTAATCCTACTACTGTACGTCAAGCAATCGAGTTATCTGCTACCCTGACTGAGTCGCAAGTCAGGAAGGGTAAACTTACCTGCAAGGGTGATAAGAAGAAGTCGACCGAATCTGTCAAGGAAAAGGGTAAGGGTAAGAAAGCAAAAATAAAGAGAAGCATCAAATAAAGAGAACCCTTCATCTTGCGGTTCTGTGAACAAAGCAAAAATAACCATCAATTACAAGTACAATGACAAAACAAATTGTAACGTGATGATTCACTTACCAGACAAAACCACAGGCTTCGCCCGAGAAAAAACAGTTGTCCGTTTCGTTTGCAACCTTGGATGTTTTTTCTCACCGGCACCAGCAGCCTTCTCCTCTGCCTTCCTTTTCTTCTTCTCATCAGCAAGCTTGGAACCCGCAGAGGATCCACCCGCCGCCGCACCACCACCTGGAACACCCAAACCCTCAAGGGTGTCAGACACTACCACGTAATCGGTATATTTGCGGAAACGAGAACAAGATATACCTGCCGCGTGCGGCACCAAAGGAGGAACAACTGCGGGTTCAGGTCTTTTCCTCTGCCGACCCCGCACAGCTTTGTCCACATGCTTCTTGGGAGCGGCCTTCACGTCAAACTCTCCCAAAGCCTCAAGATTACCTGCGTTTAAATCATCAAACAAGCAAGTCAGAAGGTGAACCTCTTTACAAAGAAAGTAAGAAGATTATAGACTCTACCTTTACCTTGCGGCAGGGGTGCATTTAGTCCCTCGCGATCAGGAACGCGGAAGTTGTCGACGATGGTCAAGTTAAAACCTTTTTCACCTTCCACACACCGAAGTATCTCAACCTTGCCCTTGAAGTTCGGATCAAATATCCTCCACAGGGCAGCATCCTCTGATAGTATACTTACAAATCAGTAATACACAAGAAAGTAAGGAAACCGCACAAGAGTAAAAATACTTACCACCACTCTTCTCCTGCACAACGGGCCTTGCTTTCCTATCAGGCCTGCTCAACATCATCTGCAACACCCACAACTGCGAGTTGTCCAACTTTTTAAACTCAATGGTCTTCAACTTTGAGAACCACTCCACCATGTCAGCCCTGGGAACAGGAATATCCTCCGCAGGGATGGTCTCAGCCACATTCCGCAGGGTCATCCTGGCAACAACTGCGGAAACTTTAATGTAGAAGAACTTTGTCTTCCACTTCGTGATACCATTGGGAGGGGTCATCGGTTTAGGGCTCCCATACCGTTGGCTAAAATAAAAAAACCCAGTGTTCACTGTCAACTGGTAGAACCACCGGAAGTTTTCAACAGTAGGCTCCATTCCGAGAGCACGAAAGGTATACTCAAAATTCCGGATCCGGATCATGCCAAACGGACTCAGTTGGGAGATATGGAGCTTGTAAAACTCCAAAATCTCAGCAACAAACACAGTCAATGGTAACCGGAGATTACTCTCACCAAAGAAATCGGCCCACTTGGTGATGTAACCGGCCGGAGCATCGGCACCGGTCTCACCTTCATGTGGGTGGACAGCCCCATACTCCTGGGGCATTTGAATACTGGTCATCAGGGTATCAAACAGACCCTTCGACCACTTCAGCACTGGTAAGCCCCCGCCGGGGGCAGCACCACCTTCTTCTTCTTCCTCTTCCACCGCCGCCGGCGAAGAAGGATCTGGGTTTTCACCCTCAGCATTATGTGGATTCGATGGTTCAGCCATCAGAGAATATAACGAAGAAACCAGAAAATGAGTTCAAAAACTCACACCTCACTGGAAAATCAAACGAATGATCGGAGAAGACGAAGAACGCTCTCTTTCTCTCACCGGAAAGTTTTTGAAATTTTGAACAAGTGAGGAGAAATCAAACGGTTTCCCCTTATATACCCATCGCAATTAATGCGGGGCAGTAACCGAATCATCACGTTTGAAAACAGCGAGTTATGCGACACCACGTGTTCAGCGACGGTTCCGCTGACGGTTACCACGCGCGAGTGGCCGCCCACGCGCCTGACCAAGGAGACCTTTACACTCCTGCTACAGTGCATTTATTGCATTGCGCAGTGCAAACGTCCTTTCATTTCAGCACATGCCAGAAAATCCTACCAACTTTCACCAACTCACACGTGCGTTCAACCACGTATGCGGCACAAAAGCGACAACATTATCCAAACTTAAGTGGCATGCGGTTTCTCTGGTATACCGCACCATAACCCATATCGCATGTCGTTTTTTACATACCCCACAAACAACCGCTTAGACTTTCGAACCCGACACGTTTGGTCGATCATTAGGATTCGACCAAACATATGTTGTGACCATAGTTTTATAGGGAATAACCTTCCGAGGTTATACCTTATGGTCACTTCGTTTAGTTAGTTGTATGATAGGTAATTTATATGCCTTAGGAAAATGACCAAAATGCCCTTTTTATGCATAAATTTATTTTAAGCATATGTAATCTAAATTTTTGCATCTAAACTGATTAGGTAACATTATTAGACATGTTAAGGCATATAATACTTGTCATAGGACTAGTTAGGCGGTCCGAATGCGTTTTACGCGAACGACGCGTTAAAGTAGCGTAAGTTACCTAAACGGGTCGTAATGGGTCGTAAGCACTTAGGTTAGGTTTTGATTTAGTATGTAGGCTTTGTTAAACCATATCATATGAGTTCCAACACTCATTGGTTTACGAAACCTCATCCAATCCAATCTTCCGATTTTAGGTCCGGTTTATTAACATAGTTACCTATATTAGGTGCCATTTGATTTCCGTGATTCCTCTAGATTTGCTTGGTTGTTGTTCAAGACTTCTAAGCATTCTCAGGTGAGTACATAGTCCCCTCTTTTAATGTTTTCAATTGTTTTGGGGTGATTCACATGTGCCTACTTGTTACTTTCATGTTTTTCATGCTTTTATGACATATACTTACTATGTTCATATAGTACATATATAGTACATGATTTCATTTATGATTTGCTGTGTATGTTTACTTAGCATGCTAGCACATTGATTTTAATGAATACTTCTATTGCATATGTTCACTCAGCATATGGACACATTGATTTACATTGCTACTTTGTATGTTCATTTAGCATATTTAGTACATTATTTTCATAAAACATGCTTACACTTGGTATGGCATTTGGTTTGTTTAAACGGGACACAAATACATTCATTAACACCGATCATGCCGCTCGGTAGTAGGTAGTGGTACCATAGGAATTGACAACTCCCATTCCCGACTTCCTAGGTTTGTTTGGAAGTCGGAAATGACAGAATCCGATATTAATAAGTTTGATAAACCTTTAACTTGTTAAGGGTTTGTCTCTTCAGTCGCAAGGCTTGGATGTAGGCGTTTAACATTGCCGCATAGATGTTTGTATCAATAAAGCATGCGTTAATTTTACAAAACATAACTTTTGATTTATTCAAATATATTGTTTTGTGCATATGGTTAGAATAAGTATTTTTATTTATTTTGCCATACATGACATTGGATTATACATGAACATGATTTACATTTGGCATTTGATATTATTTACACATAAACATTTTGGCATTGGTTTAAACAATTCATTTGGTGGTTTGTTTGGGTAAGTGATTTAAATAACGAGGCATGTGTAATATGATAAAAGCATGGTGGATACACCGCTGGTACTTCCTATATATAAGTGCTTTTATGATATTACATATCGTAGCATTATTTTCAAGTTAGACATATTACATTTTACACAAATATCATATCTTCATGAAACATTGTTTTACAAACAACATATTTTATACAAACTCATTTTTACTTGATTATTTATTTATCTATGCATCTTTCTTTTATGTCATCTGATTTCTTATAAATATGGTATGAATTATAAAAGAAAACATTTTACAAGGTTCATGACTAACTTTTGTTAAACATTTTCTTTAAACTTACAAGTCATGAATCCTATTTTAATAAAACCTATGTATCTCACAGGCATTTTTATGCTGACGCACCTATTTTCACATGTGTTTTCAGGAGATAATGCATAGGATTGATCAAGATACACTTAGGTGGAGTTGGGCCTTAGTGACAATAAAAGATGCAAGACTAGTTAATTATGTTATATTTCCTTGTTTTTAAGACATTGTAACCTCTTTTAATTCAATAAAACAAAACTTATATTTCCATGTGTTATGAAACAATGATTCTGTTACGACACTCCCCGACGTTTCTGCCGCGGTTTGTTGTTTTACGCGGTCGGGGTGTGACAGAAGAGTTGATATCAGAGCTCATGGTTATAGGGAATTAGGTTATTAGTAATGCTTTGACCTAGTCTATAACCTTCCTAGGACCCTAACACAAGATTCTTGTGTTTAGATCTTAAAACAATACCGACACCTATCTTTAGGCGACAACCACAATAAGAACATAAATTTCAAATCCGCTTTGAAAACCAATCATCTGTTCTAGGATGATTTATTATAAGGTTTTGAACCTTCAAAATTTCCAAAACGATTTTGAAAATAATCACCCACCCTTTCGGATGATTCATTTTGGGCTTAATGCCTTCAGAATTTTCAAAATCTCGTCAAAGTTTGGGTCTTATAGTGTGAACACGTGCAATCTGGAAAAATGGATGCCTGTACTCTGAGTTTTCTGTCTAAGGCTAGAGTGTTCATACAAATCCACATAATTGGACCAGTACTCTTACCTAGGAACTCTTGGGGTGAGTGTCCACTTATAGCCTAAAGCATGTCTTCGCGATACATTATTATGACCCGCTTACTTTGATTAGTCACCGTGTCACACCCCGACCACGTAGAACATACGAAACGTGGCGGAAACGTCGGGGAGTGTTGTAACAGAATTAATTGTTTCAAATCCATGGCAATTGAAGTTTCGTTTTATTGATTAAAAGTGTTACAATGTCTAATCAAACAAGGAAATATAACATAATTAACTAGTCTTGTATCTTTTATTGTCACTAAAGCCCAAGTCTGCCTATATGTATCTTGATCATCTTATGCAACAGTTCCTGAAAAACACATGTGAAAATAGGTACGTCAGCATAAAAATGCCTGTGAGATACATAGGTTTTGTGAAAATAGGTTTCATGACTTATGTTTGAGAAAATGTTTAGTCATGAACCTTGTAATTTGCTTTGTCTTGTAAATCATTTGAAAAACAATGAGTTCAGATGATATGTATAAATAAGTGAATAATGTATGGTTAAATGAATAACCATGTAAACTGAGTTTGTATAAGGTAAGTTGCTTGTAAAACAATGTATTGTGAAAAATATGTTATTTGTATAAAATGTTATATGTATCAAACTGAAATGATTCAAATAACGCTACAATATGTGATACCATACAAACACTTATATATAGGAAGTACCAGCGGCGTATCCACCATGCTTGTATCATATTACACACGCATCGTTACTTAATCATTTAATCAAACCAAACCAACAATGTAATATGTCTATGTTTAAACCAATAGTCAAAATGTATTGCAATAATATGTTAAAATGTTTATGTCAAAATGTAAATCATATAATGTATAACAAATGTCGAGAGTGTTTATGTGTCAAATGTAAACCATGTAATGTGTAACCAAAATGATATGTATGGCTAGTGAAAATGCATCAACTAAACCATAGGTGAAATGCACAAAACAAAGTATTGAAGTAAAACTTAGTTTAAATCAAAGTTATGTTTTGTGGGAAATGCATGATCAAATGTCAATCATGTTAAAATGTCTATGTCGAAATGTCTATGTCAAATGTCTATGTCAAAATGTCATGTAAAACGATGTACTAAGTAATGCACACAATGGGCACACCTAGCATGAAATGTAATGTAAAACGATGTACTAAGTAATGCACACAATGGGCACACCTAGCATAAACACAATGAAATCATGTACTATAATGTACTAATGAACATAGCAAGTATATGATGTCAAAACAGGAAAGCATGAAAGTAACAAGTAGGCACATGTGTTTCTGTAAGGGTATTAACTAGTGTAGGTTTGCGTCTGTCTTGGGCTATCTAGTTTGTTTTGGGGTCGATATGTATAGTGGGCTTGTTTAGTTGTTTTACTGTCAATGGGGTATGGGCTTGGCCCAATGTACATGGATCTCCTATGTTAGTATAAATAGGGGAGTCCTTAGTCATTTTGGGGTTGTTGATTCACTAGCAAACTTGTGCTTTTTGTGCGTTTTGAGTACCAGACGGTTCTAGGAATCGTGTGCTCTTGTTCTTGAATCAATATACTTTGTGTTTCAATCTTCGACATCTTACTTGTATTTCCGCTACTTGTTTGGTGTTTGATATTCGATTGTATAGTTCCTGGACTTACAATTGGTATCAGAGCCTAAGTAGTCTCACGAAGGCTCGGTTGGATCGGATATCTTGAAGATTGAAGGTTGATATTGCTGCTGATTGTGCTTGAAGTTCGACAGAAAAGGTCTGATTTCCTGACTGATTTTGGTTTCATTTTGTTATCTACTTCTGTCAACTGTTCATTTGGATCGAAAAGTGTTGAGTAGTTAATTTCCTTTGGTAAAAATCTGCGTATTTCTGTCTGTTTATCAACCCATTTGAAGCACGATACTGATCTTTTAGAGAAAATTTTGTCTTGTTTAATACAAATCTGATATTCTGTTTTTTTTTCTCTGGTGAAAATTCTTGTGCGAACAAGTTTCTCTAAGGATCAAAATTGAGGTTTAAGTATTGATTTTTTAATTCTAAAAGTCTAGTTTTGATAAAAATATAAAGATCTTTAATAAAACAAGACATTTCTGTTTTAAAGGTTTTTCGAAAATTTTTAAAATTTCTGTTTTTGTGCTTCAAGATTCATACGATACTCATTAGAAATCTTGAATAATTTGTGGGTTTGATCTTTTTGTTTGCGAGTTTGACTGTGTTTGCAGATAGTTTGGAAAGTTGTTGCAGGAAATTTCGAAAGGATTCAAAATTAAATTCAGCAGATTTTTCGGTATTTGAGTTGAAAAATTGGGAATATTATCTTTCCAAACTCAGCTTGTACGACTGAAGAGCTTGTACGATTGGTGTTTTGGGCCCAACTTTTCATCTTGTGCGATCAGTTTTGGATTGTGTGTTTAAAATTGTTTGGGCTGTTAAGAATACAGGCCCAACATTGAACTCTTGTACGATTGAAGACGTCTTGTGCGATTGAGGAGATATTGTGCGCTTCACTATTGAAAAGGTTCATTATAACTTGTGCGTTTGGCAAAAGGTTCAAATTAAAGAAGTCTTGTGCGACTCATCTTGTGCGACTCATCTTGTGCGATCCATCTTGTACGATTGGACAAAGGATCAGGTGAAAGGTGTCTTGTGTGATTCTTCTTGTGCGATCAGAATTGGACCCATTCACGTGGATTGGATTATTTGAACTAGTGAACTGTTTGAATTGAATTCTGAATTATTGTGAACCATTTGAATTATTTTCTGAATTGTATTGTGATCATTAGTGATATTTATTTGAGTTTTACATTTAATATTACTGTCACTTATACATTCAACTATTTTTTCAGAAATGGCTCAAACTAATCAATTGGGATTGACTGAAATGGCTGCTATTAATCAGGACCTAGATAACATCATTGGAACTAACAATAGGGTTCCCAGGCTCATTTCTGGGGGATCCTTTTCAGAATGGAAGTTTAGGTTCATTCAATACATGAAAATCAAGGATCCAAAGGCATGGAGGTCCATCTGCAATGGACCAACTGTGATTACTTATGTCGTGAATGAAGCTGAGGGAACAACTGCGCCTAAGCCTGAGTCTATGTTTACTGATGAAGACCGTGAAAAGCAAGATATTGATCACAAGGCCCATGCGATGCTGCACTCTGCTCTTGCACCAGAAGTTGGAATTGGAGTTCGTGATTGCAAGACTGCTAAGGAAATGTGGGAAGCTCTGCTAGCTATCTATGAGGGAAATGAAGAAATGAAGGAAAGTCGAAGGGAAATGCTTAATCAAAAGTTCAATTTATTCAATCACTTCCCAGGAGAAACTTTGGAAAACCAGATCCAAAGGTTTGTTGCCTTAGTTAGTGATATGAAGACTCACGACATCAGTCTTGAAAAATCTGTTACCAACAAGAAACTGCTTAATGCTCTTCCGCGAAGCTGGGATACCAATGTGACTCTCATCAAAAGAACCAGGGACTTAGCTAGAATGACTCTCTCTGAGCTGATTTCTTTGCTAAAGTCCTATGAGATGGATGATAAGCAGAGACTTTACAATCACACTGCAAGCTACAACAATGCAGGTGTGTTGACAAACTCTGCTTTGATGTCTCAGCAAGGAATGAGCTCACTCCAAACACCGTCTACCGTGCTGTTTCCTGCTAATCTTGGAAATTACATCAATCAATCCGGCTATTTTCCTGCTCCTGCTCAACAAGTGACCCAACCACAATCCACTCCACAGTCTACTAGTCAATCTGCATCTACACCTACTCAATTTCTCTCGAACCTGACTACTGCTTTTTCAGCAACAAATTCCTCAGCAACTAATTCAAAGGAATTTGAGCAGGCTATGGCTTTCATGACAGGGGTAATGAACTGTTACCACGCGTTTATAGCTGGAAGGGTGTCAAATAACATTGATGCTACCGAACTGCCAGAAATCCATCCTGATGATGTTGAAGAAATGGATATCACTTGGCAAATGGCCATGGCAGTTTTTAGAGCCAAAAATTTTATAAAGAAAACTGGTAGAAATAAGTGGGATGCTGCTGATAATGAGCTAGGCTGGAACAAATCTAAGCTCAGATGCTATAACTGTCATGAGCCTGGGCACTTTGCTCGAGAATGCAATCAACCAAAAAGGGAGAGAGCGGACCCAAATGTCACTGTTACTGTTACTTCAGCCGCTCGACCAGCTCCAAATGTTGTGTCGACCTCAAACGTCACCGTCTCTCGTCCCGCTCAGGTCTTATCCTCAAATACTGATGCAAGAAATCAAACAATAGCTTCAGAATCAACTACAAATCCTGGAAGAGCCTTAGTAGCTCAGGAAGGAAGGGGTTTCGATTGGTCTCAACAGATGAATGATTTGCAGATCACTGCAGATACGTTATACCAGTCAAATCAAGCTCTCGTGGCAGAAGTGAAAGAAAATGCTGAATCAGAAACTGAAGACATTGAGGGAACGATCTATCATGCCCTCATGGCTCAAATGAACGACTACACTCCTTCTCAAGCTGAGGTATGTGTAGACGATGTGTGTTGTACTGATAAATGTAAGAAAAAGGTAAAAGGTTTTAAGGAATATGCTGAATCGCTCGTTATGCAACTTGATTTTGCCCGATCCACTAGCTATGAAGCAAAAAAGAAACTGGGTGGGTACAAGGATATGGTGGAGGCGCAAAAGCGTGATATCCGAAAGTTGCATAGCGATCTGAGTGAAGCAAATTGTCGGTATCTCCACTTCAAAGAGCTTTCTGAAAAACTAACTGTTGAATTAAATGACTTAAAATCAACTTTTGAAAACACTGAATTCAATTTTAAAAAATTTGTTGTTTCTAGTGAAAAAGTGGAAAAGATGATTAATAAACAGTTGAAGTATAGCAAAAAGGAAGTGAGGAATAAAGGATTGGGATTTGTATGTATACCTCCACCATACAACGACAATTATACCTCACTTCCCATGACAGAAGAGGAGATCGACAATTTACCATATATGGAATATGGAAAACCAGAAGATAAGAAAACTGAACCTTCCAAATCTCGAAAAATAAAAATCACCAGGCCTGACAAAACTGAAATTATCTTGGAAAAACAGGCTTATCAACAAAAATTTGTTCAACCAGAAAATGTTTCTAATCACACAGAAACCTTAAATTTTGAGAAAAATGCTGATATTGATAAACATTTTCAAGTGTTGGAAACCACAGAATCTTGGGTTTCGCAAAAGTCTTCTGAAAATAAACCTGTAACACAAGAACCTGAAGTGAGAAAGTCGGTAAATGTAGATAACATTGAATTTGCCATGATAAAAGGTTTGAATGAATTTATGAAAGAATTCAGAAAGGGCAATCGAAATGAATCTGTTTCTTCATGTGATACATCCTGTAATACTTCGGAAACATCCACTTCCGAGAAATCAGAAATGGGTGAATCAGTTAGTGTCAATCGTGTTTCACTTGAGGAAACAGAAGAATCTCATACTGAATCAATAGCTTCACTTGATTCAATTAGTGATTCCCATGAAAAGACTGCCTATGATAATTCAGAGCCAGTTACTTCAGTAGAATCAATAAATGAATCATCTGAAACTGTTGACTCACTTTCAATCAAAGAAGAATCAGAAACAACTGCAGAAGTATCTGTTGAGTTGAATGGTAAAGCAACCACAGAAGCCTCTGCTGAATGTTCAAAAGAAAACGATTCTGATTCTTCAGAACCAATTGTGTCACAAGAAGCTGAGAGCAATTCTGCTGCATCCAGTGACCCTGTTTTTGAGAAAATCAATGATACTAACGCTGTTGCTTCAAATGCAGACCAAGTAATTATTGAAGATTGGGTAGATGAAGATGATGGGGACGACGTTGTTTTGAAAAATAAAATTCAGAAAAACAATTCTTTAATTTCTGAAAAGTCAAACAATATTTCAATTTCTTCTGATGCTTTGAATTGTGTGGGCTCTGTTTTTAAGAGCGATGAATGTTCTGACATTTATTTTGGTTCTATTTGTGTGGATTTGAATTCAGTTGTTTTGCCTAATAAAATTGATAAATCTAAAAATCTTTTGGTGAAACAAACTAAAGGAGGAAATGAAGCTAAATATATTCCTCCAAAATCAACATTCAACAAACAAACTAAGTGTCACTCCATTTCTAATGATAAATCTAAACACGTCTCGGTTGCATCTCAGGAACCACACAAGCCCTCAGGTTCTGCAAAGTCTGATGGATGTCAAGCAAAGCCACATGTGAAGCGACAAATTTGTTACGCGTGTGGAATTGCTGGACATATTGCAAGAAATTGTCAACATCGTCCTGACAAATTAAAAGGGGGAGAGCATCAGAAGGCTCCAAAAGGAAATGTCAAGCATCCAAAACAGGACAAGACTTCAAAATCTAAACCTGTTAGGAAGCTGAACTCCAAAATGAAGCCTTCTGATGGAGATTGGAACAAAGCTAAACAAATGAAAATGAAATCAAATAATGGCATTCCAAACTCCAACTATGTTTCGTCTAGAACATCCAAGAAATTGGAAAGTTCCAGGCAAGTTTGGAAACCTAAGAAAAATGTTCCAAACAACTCTCCTAAATCATCGTGCATCAATGATAAACCTATCTACTCTAAAGAAAAGTTGATTTGGATGCAAGTAACGTACGTTAATGCACAGGGTGTACCCACCACATCTATGGCTTGGGTACCAAAGTCTAACTAAACCCGTATAATGTGCAGGAACGGCTATGGAGGGCTGTCATTAGACTTTGGGTCATTGACAGTGGCTGTTCCAGACATATGACTGGCGATATATCTCAACTTTCTGATCTTGAAGAATTTAATGGAGGATATGTTGCATTTGCGGGTGGCGAAAAAGGAAAGATCACACAAAGAGGCACAGTCAAAAATGGTGATCTCTGTTTCAAAGATGTCAACTACGTTCCTGAGTTGAAGCATAGTCTACTAAGCGTTGCTCAAATATGCGACAATGGTTACTCAACTCATTTCACTGATAAACACTGTCTTATTTTGAAACCAGGAATGGTCATTCCTGATGAATGGATTTTATTGAAATCTGAACGAAAGGGCAACGCTTATGTCATTGACATGAATAAACCTCCTACTGAAGGTGTTGCCTGTTTGTTTACCAAAATCTCCGAGCACAATGCTATGCTGTGGCATCGTCGTTTGGGACATTCTAATGTGAAAAATCTAAACCGTCTTGCAAAAATGGGGTTGGTGAGGGGTCTACCTGTAAAAGACTTCATAACTTTTGAAAAATGTGTTTCTTGTGCAAAGGGTAAACAGCATCGAAAACCACACTTTTCCAAAACTGTAAACACTATTAACAGTGTAATGCAACTTCTTCACATGGATCTTTTTGGTCTAGTGAATGTGCTCAGTTTGTCTGGAAAGTCTTACTGTCTTGTAATTACTGATGATTACTCACGTTTTACTTGGGTTTTCTTCTTAGTTAACAAAAGTGAGACTGCAGAATTAGTCAAGAGATTCATAATCTTTATGGAGAATCAGACTGGAAAGAAAGTGAAAGGAATTCGAAGCGACAATGGAACCGAATTCAAGAATGCTGAGTTGAATTTCTTCTGCGCTGAAAAGGGAATTGCTCGACAGTACAGTGCTGCTAGAACCCCTCAACAAAATGGAGTTGCTGAAAGAAGGAATAGGACTCTAATAGAAGCAGCTCGAACTATGCTTTGTGATTCGAAACTTCCAGTTTTCTTCTGGGAAGAGGCCATTAACACTGCGTGCTACGTTCAAAACAAAGTTGTTATCAACAAAGCGCGCATGAAGACGCCCCATGAAGTGATGTTTGGCGAGAAACCATACGTGGGACATTTTAGAGCTTTCGGTTGTCCATGTACTCTACTGCACCTGGAATCTATACCAAAGTTTGACGCTAGGGGAGATGAATGTTATTTCATTGGATATGCTGGGAAGGCTGCTCATGAAAATAAGACAGCATACAGAGTGTATAACAAGAAGACTAGACAAATCATTGAGTCTTATGATGTGCGGTGGCTCGAAGAAAATCAGACAGACGCTGGAAATGGGCCATTTACTCTTTATAATTACGCCTATTTATTCAAATCGTTTGATATTCTTGATGATCCTCCTGTTGGTCATGCAGGTACTTCTGGTACAACTAACGCTGTTTCTCGACCCTCAATTATTCCACATAATGCTGAAGAAGAGGGGGATGTTGTATTTGAGGGGGATCCCACAGCTGTGGGGGATCACACACCTGCAGTCTCATCTTCAACATCTATGCCTGAGATTCAAGTAGCTCCGGGTTATACTGACATTCTCAATATTGGAGGGGAGGAGTTGGACTCATCTGATGAGGAGGACGCTTCCGTGGATCAAAACGACTTGTTTGATGGTCCCATTCCTGAAGAGTTTGTCGCAAATGGTACAGAAGAGGAGCAAGTTTCTGATCAAACTGAGTCAGCAGCAGTTGATCATTTAACGAATGTATCTTCAACTGGAACTGCACCAGAAGTTGTTATTCCTGCTAGTGTCCAACGTGATCATCCCATCGAAAATGTGATTGGACCAGTCGAAGCAGGAGTGTTGACTAGAAGTCAGTCAGGAGTTATCAACAATTGTTTGTTTTCCTGTTTCATCTCTTAAATCGAGCCAAAGACAACTGATGCGGCTCTTTTGGAACCTAGCTGGGTAGATGCGATGCAGGATGAGTTGAATCAGTTTGAGAAACTGAAAGTATGGAAGTTAGTTACTCTACCTGCTGGAAAGAAGTCACTCGGAACGAGATGGGTCTATCGAAATAAGAGAGACGATAGTGGAGTAATTGTCAGAAACAAGGCAAGACTGGTTGTCCAAGGGTTTAGACAGATAGAAGGCCTTGACTACGATGAAGTGTATGCTCCCGTGGCTCGATTGGAGGCGATCAGAATTTTTCTGGCTTATGCCTCCTACATGGGATTCAAGGTCTATCAAATGGATGTCAAGACGGCATTTCTATATGGCAAAGTAAAAGAAGAGATCTATGTGTCACAGCCACCGGGCTTTGTGAACAAACAGTGTCCCCGTCATGTGTATAAGCTCGATAAGGCTTTGTATGGGTTACACCAGGCTCCTCGTGCTTGGTATGCTACTCTCACAGAGCATTTTCTCGCTCATGGTTACACTCGGGGTGTCATTGATCAGACACTGTTCATTCGAAAAGTGGGAGAGGATCAAATCTTGGTGCAGATCTATGTGGACGACATCATTTTTAGATCCACTAGTGACGCGTTGTGCAAGGAGTTTGAAGAAGTTATGAAGAAGCAATTTGAAATGAGTGCGTTGGGAGAAATGAATTTCTTTTTGGGTCTGCAGATTCGACAAGATTCCAAAGGAATTCTCATTCATCAAGGAAAATATGTCGATGATATTCTTGCAAAATTCAAACTTCAAGATGTCAAACCTGCAAACACTCCTATAGCAGAAAGACCAGTACTGACAGAAGATACAGAAGGGGAAGCCGTTGATGCTACACTGTACCGGTCGATGATTGGTTCGTTGATGTATTTGACAGCCAGTAGACCAGATGTCATGTTTGCTGTGTGTCAGTGTGCTCGTTATCAGGCTGCTCCTAAACTTTCTCATTTAAAAGCTGTTCAGAGAATCTTTCGATATCTTAAGGGCAGGCCTCGGCTTGGACTTTTGTATCGAAAAGAGTCTCCATTTGATCTGTGTGCTTTTTCTGACAGCAATTTTGGAGGCACTGGTCAAGACATGAAATCTACGTCAGCTGGATGCCAGTTTCTGGGGGATCGCCTCATCTCCTGGCAATGCAAGAAGCAGCAAACTGTCTCATTATCTACTGCAGAAGCAGAATATGTGGCTGCTTCAGCCTGTTGCTCACAGGTTATCTGGATTCAACACCAGCTGGGAGACTACGGTTTGAATTTCTCTCAAACTTCTATTTATTGTGACAATGATGCAGCTATCCAAATAGTGAAAAATCCGGTGTATTTTTCAAAAACCAAGCACATTGCCATAAAAATTCACTTTATTCGTGATTCTTTCAACCAGGGTTTAATTAAAATGGAACAAATTCACACTGACGACAATGTCGCAGACATTTTTACAAAACCGGTTGATAAAGCACGTTTTCTTGCTCTTCTTGAACTTCTCAAAATGGTCGAATTTGAGGATTGACCGCGGTCACACAAAAATATTTTTCTTCGTTTCTGTAAATTTGTTTCTTAAAATAACGTTTCTTTCATTTTAAGCAAAAATTTAGGGGGATGTAGTCTCAGAAAAATACAAAAACATTGAAAAATCAGAAAAATACAAAAACATTAAAATATTAGAAAAATACAAAAATAGTTCTTTGCTTTTGCCATGCCTTGGCTACAAACCGGGAAATGAAATAATTTCACTATGTGGATTAAGGCTGACTCATGTAAGACCAATATTGAAATGGTCTGACTCCAGAGTGATATGCTGGTAGGCTTTATCCTGATGGCTGGACTCTTTGATTGGTATTGCTTAGAACACTAAATCTATTCTATGACCTCAGGAAAGATCGTTCACTTGGAATTAGAGCATAGCTATTTGAATGCGTGTGTGATGTCCCGATACACACAATTTCGTTCTAGTTCTGAAATCTTTTCTAAACAACTCGTGTACCTCCTCTGCTGCATCCAGATATATGCTGACCTGGAGGTGCTAGGCAACGTCAGCTTCTGCTGCATCCAGATACATGCTGACCTAGCTGTACGTTGTCGCGCTGTGGATCAAATACACCCGAAAGAGGCCCTCTAGTGCCCAAAAGAAACCCAAAAATAAAAACCTATATCAAACTGAGAAAATCTCATTTGATTTGTATATTATATCAATCTCTGCTGATCCATTCTGTTCTTTTCTCAACCCAGTCCAGTCAAGGTTTCAGAACTATAGAATGGGCTTGTGAAATATGTGGTAGGGAAACTACTCGTATGATAGCCTGTTCAATTTTAAAATTCCGGGATTTGATCGTGATTGATTTGAGTGTTCATATAATTTAAAATGAAAACATGATAAATAAGTTGCAGTCAATTATTTGATAAAGGCCTAGGGAGATAAGTTTAAGGGGACAAATATACTGGCAATCACTCGGATCTACCAGAGTAAATTAGTGTTGATAAGTGTAGTCTAGCCCGAAACTCTGTGATTTGATCCCGTAAGAAAAGTGCATGCAAAAATGGTTTGTAAGATATTGTGTTGCTGTAAATATTTCGCTTTATTTCTATTTTTTATTTTTGTTTTGTGTAAATAGTTCGTCATTTTTATAAATTTATGTGGCCGTGTGTTTATGAATCGAAGGGGACCAAGTTGTAAAGTGTTATTTGCACAAAGGCGTAAAAGTGGTTTTTCTCGGGATCTGAGCTGGACCCACCGTAAACTTGATGGGCCCTACAAAATCCAAAACACTTTTCTTGTTTTTTTCTTGTTTCAAATTGGTAAACGAAAAGGGAAAAAGGGAGTGTGGTATGACGGCTGGGCCCACCGCAGACTTGGTGGGCCCCCTTAGTTGAAAACTCATTATGATAAAATATAGGGTCTTGTGCGATTAATTGGGGTATTTTCAATTCACTGAATTTGAAAGATTACTGTTCTCTCAAAACCCTCACAAGCTCCGATCGCTCAAGTCCTCTTGTATCTTCATCATCTTCTACAATAATGTCTAGTGATAAAGGAAAGTCAAAAGGTATGTGTTTCTCATCTTGAATCGTATCTTTGTTATGCGTGTTGAGGTAAGATAATAGGATGATTCATGTTTTGCTCGAATGAACATTGAATGATGAGAACAGTTTTGATGCTAAAATCAAAATCTTAGGGTATTTGGTGTATTAACAGAAAAATCTCTTGCATAAAATGATGTAGATCCTAAGATTTCGCTAAAAAATAAGCTTTCGAAACCCTAGTTTGTCACTGTAATTCTTCGTCTTCGCCGGAAAAGATGATCGGTGACGGTGATTGAAATTCACGCGCCGTCGGAGTGAATCGCACGAGTCTGATTGGACCGTTTTGCCCTTTAGTTTTTTGTGTGAAATGTCCAGTTTGCCCCTGTAATTTCAATATTCTTGTGCGATTGAAAGTCCTTTTGACTTTTGCTGATCTGATCTTGTGCGATTGATATTTGTTGACTTTTGTTGACCTGATCTTGTGCGTTTGACCAGTGTTGACCAGATCTTGTGCGTGTGACTTTTGTTGACCGGTCTTGTGTGATTGACTTATTTGTTTTATTACTAAACTGCCATCGCACAAGACTTGCTTGATCGCACAAGAGATATTCAATCACACAAGGGGTTATAGTTTGGGCCTGATCCAATTATTTTGGGTTGATAGTTATTCAGTGAATTTTGGTCATCTATTAAGTCATAATTTTCGAATTCTTTTAACAGAACACAGTTGTGTTTTATTCTTAAAGAATTTTGAATTTATGATAGTGTTAGTTTAACCAAGTTTACGGACAAAATTTCAAAATCTTTGATGATTGACAATTTTGTATCCGCATTCATTCGACTACTTGGTGCAGATGCAGGAAAGCAAGCTAAAGGTCCGCATGTTCCAGCATGGGAGAAAACTATGAATATCGCTTGCTACCTATCAGATCCTCCTAAGGGTTTCGAGACGTACAAATCTTTGATGGTGGGGTTAAGTACTTGCAGACTGGCATACTCTCTTCGGGAGAATCCAGTCATTTGTGAAGACTGGATCAAAGATTTCTGGGAGAATTCAACAGCAAAGAAAGGTGACTCAGTGATCAAGTCAAAGGTCCGGGGTACAGAAGTTTCGATCAGTGAACAAGACATACGAGATGTATTGCTATTCGGAGATGCAGCAGATGATCCGATAGAGTATTCGAAGGAGAAGGTTATGGATGTTTTGATCAAAATGAGCTACGAGGGAGCGATTCCTCCTCCCACAATCAAGAAGTTGTTGCATCCATACTGGAGACTTTTGGCTCATATTTATCTAGTGTGCATAAGTGGAAATAAGAGTGGTCTTGATAAATTGACGTTGAAGCAAACTTCTGCAATGGTTTCGGTAGTTGAAGGGTGGAAGTACAACTATTCCAAGAGTGTGTTTGACGATATGTTTGTAAACGTGAAGACATTGAATAAGAAATACTGGTACAAGTTTCCAAGATTTATTCAGATGATATTGGAAAAGAAGTATCCTAAATTGCCAGTCACTGTGAAAACCTATGATGCAAAGATAATGAATCATTCGGTGTTTACATGGATAAATCAGAAGTCTAGAGATAATGTTGAGGTTAAGTATGAGAACAAGCGAGCATTAACAAAATTTGGAATTTTTGGCGAGATTCAAGAAGTAGCACCAACCCAGATTAATGCTATTGTGGCTGAGGAGCATGATGTAGAGATAATTGAACCTCCTATTGGTGCTCAAGAGCCAATTGAGAACATAGATTTGACTGGTATTGAAAGTGAAGAAGATGTTGGAGATGACAGGATGATTGAAGATGAAGAAGAAGAGGAACATGTTGATGAAAGTGAAACAGAGACAGAGATAATGGATGAAGGCCTTATTGCAGAAACTGAAGAGATCAGTAAACCAGGTCAAGTGAGCCCTCCTCATGATGAACCTGTGTCTACAACTGAAGTTATCATTGTTGATCGTTCTTTAGAAGAATCTGCTGCTGATCTTCCTCCTAGGAAACGTAGTAGAAGGGATCCTAGGATCAGCAGTGAGGAAGATGTTCAAACAACCTCAGAGACAACTAACCCCATTGGTGACACACAGCCCAGAGTTAACTACATTCCCACCGAGTTGAGCCAGTCAATAATTGATTTTATGAGCAATGATAGAGCTGCCATGTATGTGCCTGTTCCTAAACCAGGTGAAGGTTCAAGTAGTGGTCCATCAGATGCGGATGTTGTTAAAGCTGCTGAATTGCTACAAGATGCAGTTGCTCAAGCTGAAGCGGCAGCTAAATCAAAACATGTTGAAACTCTCGAGACAGCAGCTAATGATGAAAGTTCGGATAGTGAGGGACTATTTGAAGAAAATGAGACAACAATCTTGATGCGGAGGATTTCTACTCTTGAAGAAGACAAGATTTTCAAAGATGCTCAGATTGCTAGTCTAATGGAAGAGTTGGTGATTAAGAATCAGAAGATCAATGTGTTGGAGACTAATCTGGGAGAGCTTAGTGCTGTTGTAATGGATATAAAGCAGAAACTGCAAGGAAAATTTCCCAAAGAGTTTGCTGATCCTCCAAAAGAGTCCACTGCTGAAGAAAGAGAGCAGCAGAGGAAAGAGCACGAAGATGCTATGAACAGGTATTATGAAAGCACTCCTCGTACTGTAAATCAGAAACCAAGAAAGAAGATGGTGGTTATGAGAAATGTAGGAGCTGAACGGAACTTGCATTTTGGTGATCAACCTGATCGATATGTAATTACTGTTGAAAAGAGCAAAAAGGGCAATAGGTCGGGTATTAAAAGCTGGGCATACAATGATGAGAAGGAAATGTTTATTGTGCTGCGAAAGAATGGTGATGTGGAATATTATAAACATTCTGAGGATTTTAATTCTTGGACTGCAGTTGATTTAAGAGAGTTGAGCAATGCTGGATTTCATGACCAGGTAAAAAATCCAAACTGCAAAATTGGAGTAAATTTCTACAACAGGCTGCAGCAACAGGCTCGAGTTAATTTCAGAGATATGAAATTAGCTGAGTCAACTATTGAAGAAGATGCTGATGTGTTAGACCCTGCTACAGGAAAGCCCTACAAAACTGTGAAGTGGCCTGCAACTAAACAGGCAAATACAGTGCCACTGTTAAAGGAACTTCCTGATGATTCTCTGAAAAATTTTCAATTTTGGATGTATGATCCAATATCTGGTCAAGCAGTGATTGTGTGTGATGATGCAGAGTACAGATTCATTGATACTAGAGATTTGATGTGTTTTGGTGAAAAGGACATTGATCTCTTAGCAAAATCACAAATTCAGAGTGATCCTCAGTACGAGGTGTGTGCCAAGAGTTGGACTGGAGCTGTGGCCCAGATTATAAATTTCAAGATTTGGTCAGGGCAGCGTACAAGAGTTGAGACACAGCTATTTGGACCGTATGTGGGAAGAAATATACCGATTTTGCCTGAGCTGCAAAAGAAACAAAAGGAACAAGCTAAGAAGCAAAAGAGGAGGCAGCAGTGAAGCTGAAAACGCCAAGCCAACACAAACCTAGGGGGATATTGTAAGGGTATTAACTAGTGTAGGTTTGCGTCTGTCTTGGGCTATCTAGTTTGTTTTGGGGTCGATATGTATAGTGGGCTTGTTTAGTTGTTTTACTGTCAATGGGGTATGGGCTTGGCCCAATGTACATGGATCTCCTATGTTAGTATAAATAGGGGAGTCCTTAGTCATTTTGGGGTTGTTGATTCACTAGCAAACTTGTGCTTTTTGTGCGTTTTGAGTACCAGACGGTTCTAGGAATCGTGTGCTCTTGTTCTTGAATCAATATACTTTGTGTTTCAATCTTCGACATCTTACTTGTATTTCCGCTACTTGTTTGGTGTTTGATATTCGATTGTATAGTTCCTGGACTTACAGTTTCACCCCAAAACAGTTTGGAAAACAGTAAAAGAGGGGTCTATGTACTCACCTGAGATTGCTCAGTAGTCCTTGAGTAACAACTAAACAATGCTAGAGATCGCGGATATCAAACGGCACCTAGTATAGGTAGCTATATTAATAAACCGGACCTAAATCGGAAGATCGGGTAGCATTAGGGTTTGTAAACCAAACGAGTGTAGAGACTCGTGTCATTTGGTTTAACAAAGCCTACATACTAAATGAAACTTAACCTAAGTGTCTACGACCCATTACGACCCGTTTAGGTAGCTTATGCTACTTTAACGCGTCGTTCGCGTGAAACGCGTTCGGACCGCCTAACTAGTCCTATGACAAGTGTTATATGCCTACACATGTTACATAATCAGTTATGTGACAAAAGTTTAGGTTACATATGCTTAATTACCAATTATACATGAAAAGGGTATTCTGGTAATTTACCTAAGGCATATAAACTACCTATCATACAACTACTTAAACGATGTGACCATAAGGTATAACCTCGGAAGGTTATTCCCTATATACTATGGTCACCTAATGCGTTTGGTCGGATCCTAATGATCGACCAAATGGGTCGGGTTCGAGGTATAAGCGATTTATTAGATCGCTTACCCTACGACCCTAGACAACGTGGTAATCAGTAGGCATAGTCCCAAGGGACTATAACCATTGTGATTACAATCACGTTGCGAAGTTCAAACGAACTTCGCATTGACCATTACTGGTCAACGCTGAAAGTCAAACAAAGTTTGACTTTCTGACTCGAAAAGCAGTAAAAATAAGGAAAAGAACGAAAGAATACTTACGAAGGGTCCCCGAATGCTAATCTAGATCAGTATAGTTCAGGTATGAAACAAGGTTTCAACTTAGAACACAACTAATAAGATTCTTGTGCCTTAAAACAATGAAAGGCATGGGGTATATATAGTTTTCGGGTAACCGTTAGGATCGTTTCTTGAATAACGTGATCGAATCTCGTGCGTACACTTGTCGGAATGTTATGGAACCACATATGCTCCTTAACTTAGTGACACAACAACTTAAAACATGTGGTTAAGGATCAATTAGTTGCAACTTGTATTTAGAAACATTGAATCTGCCCAGATAGTCAGTCGCGTAGCGCGACAGGTAGCCCTATAGGCGTCGCGCTACGCGAGCACCTCCCCTGAATCAGAAAGTTTCATTTTTGGCAGCAATGGTCCCTGCACGTGTTTAAGGCCTTTTTCGATGCGTTTGAACCCCGTTAACCTCATTTCAAGGCTCTACAATGAAGTTAAAGTATAGGGAACTCAAAACATACTCAAAAATATGCCGGATGATGGTTCGTTTGGTCGTACGAACGCGATGTTCGCTTAATTACGACGGAATGCGCATAAGCGCGAAAAACGTACCAAATGACGCGACGAATGGATTTTTCTTATGGCGAACACTAAAATATAATATAGTCATGCTCACATAAATTTTTGGATGTCCGGATGTATTCAGAACGTAAGTTATGCGCGAAAATGCAAACTTGTGCACTTTTTGACACTTTTAGTCCCTGAATGACCCAAAAGTTTATTTTAGCATACCGAACCCCTCAAAGCCTATTTCTAAGCTATGTAAAGGATATTTATGGTATGTTTAACTTATGGTCATGTTCCGGAAGGTCTGTTACAGTTCAAATTGGCATACTTTCGCAGTTTGTCAAATTTAGTCCCTGTAAGCGATTAAACTTTGATTTCACCACACCAAACCTTCCAAAACTTATATCTAAGTTATGTAAAGGTTATTTAAGGTATGTTAAGCCTATTTCACTATTCCGGAGTGTTCGTTGCATTAAACTGGTTATATCTACGCATTAGTGCGCGTATAACCTTCCAGAAAACGATTTAGAGCTTGAAATCGAACAACAGTTGATATGTGTAAATGATACACATATTTTTACAACTCTCAAGTATGAAATACAATATTTCATTGGTTTGACATTTGTTTGATGGTTGAAATGACACAGGTGTTACAGTCTCCCCTACTTTAGGAAATTTCGTCCCGAAATTAATTCGTAGGAGTCTATTTGTGACTTTGTGTCAAATAACCACCAAAGATATAAAAGGCATAATCCTGACATTTCCTTGACGGACATTCTTCAGAACCGAAAATGAACGAAAGGAGTCATTTTTCACCATTTCTTCAGAAACAAAAATGAACGAGAGGAGTCATTTTTCACTATTTCTTCAGAGACCAAAAATGAACGACAAGAGTCATTTTTCACCATTTCTTCAGAAACCAAAAATGAACGACAAGAGTCATTTTTCACCATTTCTTCAGAAAAAAAAATGAACGAGAGGAGTCATTTTTCACTATTTCTTCAGAAACCAAAAATGAACGACAAGAGTCATTTTTCACCATTTCTTCAGAAACCAAAAATGAACGACAAGAGTCATTTTTCACCATTTCTTCAGAAACCAAAAATGAACGAAAAGAGTCATTTTTTCACCATTTCTTCAGAAACAAAAATGAACGAGAGGAGTCATTTTTCACTATTTCTTCAGAAACAAAAAATGAACGACAAGAGTCATTTTTCACCATTTCTTCAGAAACCAAAAATGAACGACAAGAGTCATTTTTCACCATTTCTTCAGAAACCAAAAATGAACGAAAAGAGTCATTTTCACCATTTCTTCAGAAACCAAAAATGAACGAAAAGAGTCATTTTTCACCGTTTCTTCAGAAACCAAAAATGAACGACAAGAGTCATTTTTCACCATTTCTTCAGAAACCAAAAATGAACGACAAGAGTCATTTTTCACCATTTCTTCAGAAACCAAAAATGAACGACAAGAGTCATTTTTCACCATTTCTTCAGAAACCAAAAATGAACGAAAAGAGTCATTTTTCACCATTTCTTCAGAAACCAAAAATGAACGACAAGAGTCATTTTTCACCATTTCTTCAGAAACCAAAAATGAAGGACAAGAGTCATTTTTCACCATTTCTTCAGAAACCAAAAATGAACGAAAAGAGTCATTTTTCAGACACATGACCAAACTAGCTGTGGTTTCCGTGCACTGAATTCCATAATTATGTATGCATCCATAATTACGTAATTCCTTGCATAGTCCGCACAGTTTGTCTTGAAATGTTTTAGGGGAGGAAAAATCAAACCCGTGATGAGTGTGACTAGACTACCATAGGGTCCTTTTAATTAGATCAACAAAGGATCCTTTTAATTAGACCACCAAGGAGTCCTTTCAGCTATATCATCACATGATATTCCTAACCAGATTTTTTTAGATCAATCTGTTTACCTAGACCACTCAGGGGTCTAATTATGGAATAGTACAATATAATCCGAGGGTCTTTACTATTACGTAAAATCCCATTGAGGATTTAATATAGTACCTTTGGATATCCTACTTTGAATTTCCTTATACAAAGATATGGAAGATTCTACGAGGATTTGGATAACAAAACTTGGATTACACCAAAAACATAAAAGGAAACACATAAGCACATAATCACATAGTTGTTTAACTTGGTTATTAATTTGTTATCTTCGGACGCGGATACTTAAAGCACACCAGGAATCCAATTCGTGGATTTCATTTGGCACTTTAATCCTTTCAAGAATCCATCCATGAAGATAGGATGATCTACCAAAAATTCGATTTTTGTTTTCAGGAAAACGCAATATTCGAATTAAGGTACACAATAATTTAGGACATACGGAAATACCCTTGGGTACCCTATTAAGAATTTATAGTGGTATTTGGGGTATTCGTACTGAATTATAACTTGCACCTTGTACTTCGTTTCTTTGCAAGATACGTGTACTTAGGATCCTTGTGGGAAACGCAAGAGATTTTAAAATGGAAGAATTTTGGGAGTAGTTTGTTTTTCAAGGAATACGATTCCTTGATTGTCGGTATTGTAAGGGATATGTTGTTTACACATAAATACATTGCAATGTAAATAAAAGATTTATTTATAAACAATGATAACAACTGTTTCATGGACCTTGACAACAAAAGAAAATAATGCATAAGATGTGATTATTTCTAAAGAGTGTTGTCTTCTAGTCGATCAGATGCTCATCTCTGTGCTGGATTAGCATTAGCAAGCTTTGGGCAATTTCTTCGGAAATGTCCCATCTCGCCACACTTGTAGCAAGAACCTGGAGGAAAGCGAGCTTGAGCAGGTTTGTTGTCAGCTTGATTTAGTGCAACTGTTGCTACGCAAACTTTTGCTGTATGACCTTTACGTCCACAAATTTGGCATTCGCGGCACTTCACATTAACATGATGATAAAGGTTACATTTGTTGCACAAAGGTGAAGTTCCATTGTATGGCTTCCTAGCACGGGGTTGAGCTGGTTGTTTGGGGACGGCTTGATCATTGTGAGCGACCATGGCGAAGTTCTGAGAAGCCTTTCGCTTCTTTGACTCCTTAGGGGATCCAGTCTGTACATCCATGGTCTTTGATTCCTCGATTTGTTTCGATTCCTCGACCGGTTTCTTGTCACCCTTTCGGAAAAGTTTACGTTTCCTGATCTGAGATTCAGTCAGGGTTGCAGATAGCTCAATGGCCTGCCTAACCGTAGTGGGGTTACTACCAGTAACAATGTCCTGAACTGAATCAGGGAGACCATCAATGTATTTTTCGATCGCCTTGTCCAAAGGCGTAACCATGGTAGGACACAACAGGCTCAGCTCCTCATATCGATCAGTGTAGGCTCGATGTTCACCGCTGTCTTGCTTAAGATCGTCGAATTCCCTTTCCAAGGCCCAGATCTCGTGACGAGGACAGAATTCCTTCATCATTAGTGCTCGAAGTTCTTCCCATGTTTGAGCCAGTGCCACTTCGGCACCCCTATCTCTCATCACACCGTTCCACCATGTCAAAGCTCGTTTCTTAAAGACACTAGATGCGAAATCTACCTTTCGTTCGTTTGGACATTGAACATGCCTGAAGGTGCTCTCTAGACTCTCGAACCATTGCAGAAGTGCAGTCGCTCCTTGAGTCCCGGAAAACTTTGATGGCTTAGCTGAGTTGAACGTCTTGAAGTTGCAGGGGGCATTATTGTTGTTGAGAGTTTGGTAACATTGAGTAACGATGTTCGGGATTGCAGCAGTCATTTGCTGTGTAATGACAGCTGCCAGCTCATCAATAGATACCGGATTTTCGCGTCATGGAGGCATTCTAAAAGGGGAATAAGAAAGAAAACAAAAGAAAAAGAATTGGGTAAGAATAGGATGTTACAATTACCGACTAAAATCACGGGTGGTGGTCATTTGTTTGAACCATGAAGCAAACAAACGACACACAAGGGCTGAATCAAAGCAAATAGGTCCTCATAATGTATCGCGAAGACATGCTCGCCTATAAGTGAACACTCATCCTAAGAATTCCCAGGTAAGCACAACTGGTCTCGCGTCTGATGAGATGTATACGAAGTGCTTGCCTAGACAGAAAACCCAGAATACAGGCATTCACCCTTCCAGTTTGCACGTGTTCACATTATTTAAAACCCAAAACCTTGACGAGACTTTGAAAATTCAAAGGGTTCAAAACCATATAACAGAGGGTTCAAAACCTTACAATTGAGGGTTCAAAACCTAGTAATCAATCATCCTAGAACAGATGATTAGTTTTCAAAGCGGTTTTGAAATTTATGTTCTTGTTGTGGTCGTCGCCTAAGGATAGGTGACGGTATTGTTTTATGACTAAACGCAAATAAACTCGCGTTAGGGTCCTAAGAAAGTTATAGACTAGGTCAAAGCATTACTAATAACCTAATTCCCTATAACCATTGGCTCTGATACCATCTTTTCTGTCACACCCCGACCACGTAGAACATACGAAACGTGGCGGAAACGTCGGGGAGTGTTGTAACAGAATTAATTGTTTCAAATCCATGGCAATTGAAGTTTCGTTTTATTGATTAAAAGTGTTACAATGTCTAATCAAACAAGGAAATATAACATAATTAACTAGTCTTGTATCTTTTATTGTCACTAAAGCCCAAGTCTGCCTATATGTATCTTGATCATCTTATGCAACAGTTCCTGAAAAACACATGTGAAAATAGGTACGTCAGCATAAAAATGCCTGTGAGATACATAGGTTTTGTGAAAATAGGTTTCATGACTTATGTTTGAGAAAATGTTTAGTCATGAACCTTGTAATTTGCTTTGTCTTGTAAATCATTTGAAAAACAATGAGTTCAGATGATATGTATAAATAAGTGAATAATGTATGGTTAAATGAATAACCATGTAAACTGAGTTTGTATAAGGTAAGTTGCTTGTAAAACAATGTATTGTGAAAAATATGTTATTTGTATAAAATGTTATATGTATCAAACTGAAATGATTCAAATAACGCTACAATATGTGATACCATACAAACACTTATATATAGGAAGTACCAGCGGCGTATCCACCATGCTTGTATCATATTACACACGCATCGTTACTTAATCATTTAATCAAACCAAACCAACAATGTAATATGTCTATGTTTAAACCAATAGTCAAAATGTATTGCAATAATATGTTAAAATGTTTATGTCAAAATGTAAATCATATAATGTATAACAAATGTCGAGAGTGTTTATGTGTCAAATGTAAACCATGTAATGTGTAACCAAAATGATATGTATGGCTAGTGAAAATGCATCAACTAAACCATAGGTGAAATGCACAAAACAAAGTATTGAAGTAAAACTTAGTTTAAATCAAAGTTATGTTTTGTGGGAAATGCATGATCAAATGTCAATCATGTTAAAATGTCTATGTCGAAATGTCTATGTCAAATGTCTATGTCAAAATGTCATGTAAAACGATGTACTAAGTAATGCACACAATGGGCACACCTAGCATGAAATGTAATGTAAAACGATGTACTAAGTAATGCACACAATGGGCACACCTAGCATAAACACAATGAAATCATGTACTATAATGTACTAATGAACATAGCAAGTATATGATGTCAAAACAGGAAAGCATGAAAGTAACAAGTAGGCACATGTGTTTCTGTAAGGGTATTAACTAGTGTAGGTTTGCGTCTGTCTTGGGCTATCTAGTTTGTTTTGGGGTCGATATGTATAGTGGGCTTGTTTAGTTGTTTTACTGTCAATGGGGTATGGGCTTGGCCCAATGTACATGGATCTCCTATGTTAGTATAAATAGGGGAGTCCTTAGTCATTTTGGGGTTGTTGATTCACTAGCAAACTTGTGCTTTTTGTGCGTTTTGAGTACCAGACGGTTCTAGGAATCGTGTGCTCTTGTTCTTGAATCAATATACTTTGTGTTTCAATCTTCGACATCTTACTTGTATTTCCGCTACTTGTTTGGTGTTTGATATTCGATTGTATAGTTCCTGGACTTACAATTGGTATCAGAGCCTAAGTAGTCTCACGAAGGCTCGGTTGGATCGGATATCTTGAAGATTGAAGGTTGATATTGCTGCTGATTGTGCTTGAAGTTCGACAGAAAAGGTCTGATTTCCTGACTGATTTTGGTTTCATTTTGTTATCTACTTCTGTCAACTGTTCATTTGGATCGAAAAGTGTTGAGTAGTTAATTTCCTTTGGTAAAAATCTGCGTATTTCTGTCTGTTTATCAACCCATTTGAAGCACGATACTGATCTTTTAGAGAAAATTTTGTCTTGTTTAATACAAATCTGATATTCTGTTTTTTTTTCTCTGGTGAAAATTCTTGTGCGAACAAGTTTCTCTAAGGATCAAAATTGAGGTTTAAGTATTGATTTTTTAATTCTAAAAGTCTAGTTTTGATAAAAATATAAAGATCTTTAATAAAACAAGACATTTCTGTTTTAAAGGTTTTTCGAAAATTTTTAAAATTTCTGTTTTTGTGCTTCAAGATTCATACGATACTCATTAGAAATCTTGAATAATTTGTGGGTTTGATCTTTTTGTTTGCGAGTTTGACTGTGTTTGCAGATAGTTTGGAAAGTTGTTGCAGGAAATTTCGAAAGGATTCAAAATTAAATTCAGCAGATTTTTCGGTATTTGAGTTGAAAAATTGGGAATATTATCTTTCCAAACTCAGCTTGTACGACTGAAGAGCTTGTACGATTGGTGTTTTGGGCCCAACTTTTCATCTTGTGCGATCAGTTTTGGATTGTGTGTTTAAAATTGTTTGGGCTGTTAAGAATACAGGCCCAACATTGAACTCTTGTACGATTGAAGACGTCTTGTGCGATTGAGGAGATATTGTGCGCTTCACTATTGAAAAGGTTCATTATAACTTGTGCGTTTGGCAAAAGGTTCAAATTAAAGAAGTCTTGTGCGACTCATCTTGTGCGACTCATCTTGTGCGATCCATCTTGTACGATTGGACAAAGGATCAGGTGAAAGGTGTCTTGTGTGATTCTTCTTGTGCGATCAGAATTGGACCCATTCACGTGGATTGGATTATTTGAACTAGTGAACTGTTTGAATTGAATTCTGAATTATTGTGAACCATTTGAATTATTTTCTGAATTGTATTGTGATCATTAGTGATATTTATTTGAGTTTTACATTTAATATTACTGTCACTTATACATTCAACTATTTTTTCAGAAATGGCTCAAACTAATCAATTGGGATTGACTGAAATGGCTGCTATTAATCAGGACCTAGATAACATCATTGGAACTAACAATAGGGTTCCCAGGCTCATTTCTGGGGGATCCTTTTCAGAATGGAAGTTTAGGTTCATTCAATACATGAAAATCAAGGATCCAAAGGCATGGAGGTCCATCTGCAATGGACCAACTGTGATTACTTATGTCGTGAATGAAGCTGAGGGAACAACTGCGCCTAAGCCTGAGTCTATGTTTACTGATGAAGACCGTGAAAAGCAAGATATTGATCACAAGGCCCATGCGATGCTGCACTCTGCTCTTGCACCAGAAGTTGGAATTGGAGTTCGTGATTGCAAGACTGCTAAGGAAATGTGGGAAGCTCTGCTAGCTATCTATGAGGGAAATGAAGAAATGAAGGAAAGTCGAAGGGAAATGCTTAATCAAAAGTTCAATTTATTCAATCACTTCCCAGGAGAAACTTTGGAAAACCAGATCCAAAGGTTTGTTGCCTTAGTTAGTGATATGAAGACTCACGACATCAGTCTTGAAAAATCTGTTACCAACAAGAAACTGCTTAATGCTCTTCCGCGAAGCTGGGATACCAATGTGACTCTCATCAAAAGAACCAGGGACTTAGCTAGAATGACTCTCTCTGAGCTGATTTCTTTGCTAAAGTCCTATGAGATGGATGATAAGCAGAGACTTTACAATCACACTGCAAGCTACAACAATGCAGGTGTGTTGACAAACTCTGCTTTGATGTCTCAGCAAGGAATGAGCTCACTCCAAACACCGTCTACCGTGCTGTTTCCTGCTAATCTTGGAAATTACATCAATCAATCCGGCTATTTTCCTGCTCCTGCTCAACAAGTGACCCAACCACAATCCACTCCACAGTCTGCTAGTCAATCTGCATCTACACCTACTCAATTTCTCTCGAACCTGACTACTGCTTTTTCAGCAACAAATTCCTCAGCAACTAATTCAAAGGAATTTGAGCAGGCTATGGCTTTCATGACAGGGGTAATGAACTGTTACCACGCATTTATAGCTGGAAGGGTGTCAAATAACATTGATGCTACCGAACTGCCAGAAATCCATCCTGATGATGTTGAAGAAATGGATATCACTTGGCAAATGGCCATGGCAGTTTTTAGAGCCAAAAATTTTATAAAGAAAACTGGTAGAAATAAGTGGGATGCTGCTGATAATGAGCTAGGCTGGAACAAATCTAAGCTCAGATGCTATAACTGTCATGAGCCTGGGCACTTTGCTCGAGAATGCAATCAACCAAAAAGGGAGAGAGCGGACCCAAATGTCACTGTTACTGTTACTTCAGCCGCTCGACCAGCTCCAAATGTTGTGTCGACCTCAAACGTCACCGTCTCTCGTCCCGCTCAGGTCTTATCCTCAAATACTGATGCAAGAAATCAAACAATAGCTTCAGAATCAACTACAAATCCTGGAAGAGCCTTAGTAGCTCAGGAAGGAAGGGGTTTCGATTGGTCTCAACAGATGAATGATTTGCAGATCACTGCAGATACGTTATACCAGTCAAATCAAGCTCTCGTGGCAGAAGTGAAAGAAAATGCTGAATCAGAAACTGAAGACATTGAGGGAACGATCTATCATGCCCTCATGGCTCAAATGAACGACTACACTCCTTCTCAAGCTGAGGTATGTGTAGACGATGTGTGTTGTACTGATAAATGTAAGAAAAAGGTAAAAGGTTTTAAGGAATATGCTGAATCGCTCGTTATGCAACTTGATTTTGCCCGATCCACTAGCTATGAAGCAAAAAAGAAACTGGGTGGGTACAAGGATATGGTGGAGGCGCAAAAGCGTGATATCCGAAAGTTGCATAGCGATCTGAGTGAAGCAAATTGTCGGTATCTCCACTTCAAAGAGCTTTCTGAAAAACTAACTGTTGAATTAAATGACTTAAAATCAACTTTTGAAAACACTGAATTCAATTTTAAAAAATTTGATGTTTCTAGTGAAAAAGTGGAAAAGATGATTAATAAACAGTTGAAGTATAGCAAAAAGGAAGTGAGGAATAAAGGATTGGGATTTGTATGTATACCTCCACCATACAACGACAATTATACCTCACTTCCCATGACAGAAGAGGAGATCGACAATTTACCATATATGGAATATGGAAAACCAGAAGATAAGAAAACTGAACCTTCCAAATCTCGAAAAATAAAAATCACCAGGCCTGACAAAACTGAAATTATCTTGGAAAAACAGGCTTATCAACAAAAATTTGTTCAACCAGAAAATGTTTCTAATCACACAGAAACCTTAAATTTTGAGAAAAATGCTGATATTGATAAACATTTTCAAGTGTTGGAAACCACAGAATCTTGGGTTTCGCAAAAGTCTTCTGAAAATAAACCTGTAACACAAGAACCTGAAGTGAGAAAGTCGGTAAATGTAGATAACATTGAATTTGCCATGATAAAAGGTTTGAATGAATTTATGAAAGAATTCAGAAAGGGCAATCGAAATGAATCTGTTTCTTCATGTGATACATCCTGTAATACTTCGGAAACATCCACTTCTGAGAAATCAGAAATGGGTGAATCAGTTAGTGTCAATCGTGTTTCACTTGAGGAAACAGAAGAATCTCATACTGAATCAATAGCTTCACTTGATTCAATTAGTGATTCCCATGAAAAGACTGCCTATGATAATTCAGAGCCAGTTACTTCAGTAGAATCAATAAATGAATCATCTGAAACTGTTGACTCACTTTCAATCAAAGAAGAATCAGAAACAACTGCAGAAGTATCTGTTGAGTTGAATGGTAAAGCAACCACAGAAGCCTCTGCTGAATGTTCAAAAGAAAACGATTCTGATTCTTCAGAACCAATTGTGTCACAAGAAGCTGAGAGCAATTCTGCTGCATCCAGTGACCCTGTTTTTGAGAAAATCAATGATACTAACGCTGTTGCTTCAAATGCAGACCAAGTAATTATTGAAGATTGGGTAGATGAAGATGATGGGGACGACGTTGTTTTGAAAAATAAAATTCAGAAAAACAATTCTTTAATTTCTGAAAAGTCAAACAATATTTCAATTTCTTCTGATGCTTTGAATTGTGTGGGCTCTGTTTTTAAGAGCGATGAATGTTCTGACATTTATTTTGGTTCTATTTGTGTGGATTTGAATTCAGTTGTTTTGCCTAATAAAATTGATAAATCTAAAAATCTTTTGGTGAAACAAACTAAAGGAGGAAATGAAGCTAAATATATTCCTCCAAAATCAACATTCAACAAACAAACTAAGTGTCACTCCATTTCTAATGATAAATCTAAACACGTCTCGGTTGCAAACGAACTTCGCATTGACCATTACTGGTCAACGCTGAAAGTCAAACAAAGTTTGACTTTCTGACTCGAAAAGCAGTAAAAATAAGGAAAAGAACGAAAGAATACTTACGAAGGGTCCCCGAATGCTAATCTAGATCAGTATAGTTCAGGTATGAAACAAGGTTTCAACTTAGAACACAACTAATAAGATTCTTGTGCCTTAAAACAATGAAAGGCATGGGGTATATATAGTTTTCGGGTAACCGTTAGGATCGTTTCTTGAATAACGTGATCGAATCTCGTGCGTACACTTGTCGGAATGTTATGGAACCACATATGCTCCTTAACTTAGTGACACAACAACTTAAAACATGTGGTTAAGGATCAATTAGTTGCAACTTGTATTTAGAAACATTGAATCTGCCCAGATAGTCAGTCGCGTAGCGCGACAGGTAGCCCTATAGGCGTCGCGCTACGCGAGCACCTCCCCTGAATCAGAAAGTTTCATTTTTGGCAGCAATGGTCCCTGCACGTGTTTAAGGCCTTTTTCGATGCGTTTGAACCCCGTTAACCTCATTTCAAGGCTCTACAATGAAGTTAAAGTATAGGGAACTCAAAACATACTCAAAAATATGCCGGATGATGGTTCGTTTGGTCGTACGAACGCGATGTTCGCTTAATTACGACGGAATGCGCATAAGCGCGAAAAACGTACCAAATGACGCGACGAATGGATTTTTCTTATGGCGAACACTAAAATATAATATAGTCATGCTCACATAAATTTTTGGATGTCCGGATGTATTCAGAACGTAAGTTATGCGCGAAAATGCAAACTTGTGCACTTTTTGACACTTTTAGTCCCTGAATGACCCAAAAGTTTATTTTAGCATACCGAACCCCTCAAAGCCTATTTCTAAGCTATGTAAAGGATATTTATGGTATGTTTAACTTATGGTCATGTTCCGGAAGGTCTGTTACAGTTCAAATTGGCATACTTTCGCAGTTTGTCAAATTTAGTCCCTGTAAGCGATTAAACTTTGATTTCACCACACCAAACCTTCCAAAACTTATATCTAAGTTATGTAAAGGTTATTTAAGGTATGTTAAGCCTATTTCACTATTCCGGAGTGTTCGTTGCATTAAACTGGTTATATCTACGCATTAGTGCGCGTATAACCTTCCAGAAAATGATTTAGAACTTGAAATCGAACAAGAGTTGATATGTGTAAATGATACACATATTTTTACAACTCTCAAGTATGAAATACAATATTTCATTGGTTTGACATTTGTTTGATGGTTGAAATGACACAGGTGTTACACACCGTATCATTTGTTTGCCTTAGGTAACAAACAAATGATCAGAATTTTCATGCGTTGTCATTCTGTTTTGATTATTCGATAACATTTCACTTGTTTCCTCCTATGTCTTCCATTTCCTTTAGGATGTCTCTTCATCGCAACGACACTTAAATGTACGAACAGGCTACAAAAATTGCCCAACGAATAGGCGAACTAATCCAGAAGACTGCTGAGCTAGTCGTTGCCATGTCTCATCTCCAGGATGAAGCCACCCAAGAATCACCAAAGGAAACAGAAGCCAAGCCTTCGAAAAGGTCAAAGAAGCGTAAAGTTTCAAAGAATCCCGCAGCGGTTGTTCCAAATCAAGCAGGACCTAGCCAGGTGGCAGCACCACCAGCCAAGAAGCCGTACTTGGGAACAACCCCTTTGTGCAATCAGTGTAACCTCCATCACCATGCCAGTGTCAAATGCCGAGCATGTTTCAACTGTGTACTTATTGGCCATACGACAAGAGTCTGTCGTTCAGTCACTCTGCTAAACCCAACTATTCAGAACCTTGTTTAATTTCAAGCAGATCCAGTACAAGCTCGTTTCCCGCCTGGTACCTGCTACAACTATGGCGAGACGGGTTATTTCAGGATCAAATGACCAAGATTGTCAATGCAAATCTGACCCACGGATGAGCACTTGGCTGATTAGAAGATGCTGCTGCTTTGAATAAATCGAATCTTATGCTTTTGTTTCTTTTGTTTCTCTTGAACTATGAAGCAATATGTTTTGTTTATAAATAAATGATTGTTCACAGTTCTGATGTACAAGTGTAGTTACATGTGTGTATGGCATATCCCTATGATACCTACACCAAAGGACTATGTTCGTTACAAAACAAACTGCTCTTGTAGTTCTCCCATTCTTGTGATCGCTCATGATTTCATCGGAAATTCTAAGTACTCGTTTCATTCTAGGAAACGAAGTACAGAAAATAAGTGACATCTTGAGTAATCGTGCTTTTTACACATCTGTCCCTTTAAATCCTTGGTTAGATAACTAAGGGTATTTTTCGATCTCATACCCATATCATATCATTTCATTTTAGTTTCCACAACAACATTCATAGTATATACTTTAAAAAAAAAAACAACCTTCATGATTTCAAAATATTTCATATAGTTTAAAAACAATTTTTAACATAGTATATTTACTTAATATATCAAGCGCATGATTTCAAAAGCATCATCCATGTTTTCAAAAACCTTATACATAATTTCAAAATTCATCTCACATGATTTTAAAAATAAGTTATAAACGTATTTACTAAATACATCTACCACATGATTTCAAAAGTATTACGTAAGGTTTTAAAAATATTAAACACATTTCTAAAGAACCCCATGCATAGTTTTCGAAAACATTCTGCTCATATGATTGACTTAACCTACACAACCTCCAAATTCTGCTTCATATGTCGCCTTGGCATATCTAGCATCTCAACTTCATGAACATTCTACCTTGTGTATCGACCTAAGCACGCCTAGTGCAAGGCTTCGATACGTCTCCCTCTATTCAAATTCCAAAATCCATATAGGATCTTCTTATCTTCACAATTAGATCCTTGTGAATGATTATCGCTCAAATCGGAGTCTTTATTTGGATTCTTTGTATGCTTTAATACGTACATTACGATTCAATAAGGACAAAGCCAAATTCCTATTAAGATTTTCCTATCTTCATAGTTAGATTCTTGAAAATGTTTAAAGTACCAAATGATATCCACGAATTGGATTCCTGGTGTGCTTTAAATACTCGTGCTCAAATTAACAAACAAACTAACAAAATGATAACAAATTGAAAACAAAGATAAACAATTATGTGATTATGTGTTTATGTGTTTTTCTTTTATGTTTTATGTGTTGTATTTTTGTGTAATCTGATTTTTCATTATCCAAATCCTCGTAGAATCTTCCATATCTTCATATGAGGGAGTCATAGTAGGATATCCAAAGGTACTACCTTAAATCCTAAATGGGCTTCTATGTAATAGTTAAGACCCTTGGATTATATAGTACCATTCCATAATTCAGAAGAGACCCCTTGAGTGGTCTAGTTAAAAAGATTAATTCTGAATCTGGTTAAGAATGGCATATGATGATATAGCTGAAAAGACTCCTTGGTTGTCTATTTAAAGAGATCATTTATTGATTTAATTAAAAGGACCATATGGTGGTCTAGTCACAATCATCACAGGTTCATTGTTTTTCTTCCCCTACACATTATAAAATGCACTGTGTGGACTATGCAAGGAATTACGTAATTATGGACGCATACATAATTATGAGATTCAGTGCACAGAAACCACAGTAAGATTTATCATGTGTAAGAACCGATAGTGGCAACAATAAAAAAACGTGAACAATGTAACGGAGGTACGGTGGACGCACCAATGGCACATCATATACTTGTATATAAGGGTCCCTCTTACATTGCAAGCATGATGTTATTTAAAATTACTAGAAGTTCAGAATCCTAACCAGTGTTGTTTTATCTTTTTCGACTTCAAGTTTCAAGCTCTCATGAGTTTCCTCTAAATAAAATTTCGGGACGAAATTTCCTAAAGTAGGGGAGACTGTGACATCTGTGCCTCCACGGCCATCAAACAAATACCAAATCAATGAAATATTGTGTTTCATACTTGGGATTTGTATAAATATGTGTATCTTTTGAACATATCAATTCTTGTTCGATTTCGAGCTTTAAATCGCTTTCTGAAGGTTATACGCGAACTGATGCATAAACGTAATCATTTTAAACGCGAAAAACACTCCGGAACAGTAACATAGGCTTAACATACCTTAAACAACCTTTACATAACTTAGAAATATGTTTTGGAGGGTTTGGTGTGTCGAAATCAAGTTTATTCGCTCGCAGGGACTATTTGCGTCAAACTGCGAAAGTATGCCGATTCGTATCATAACATACCTTCCGGAACTTGATCATAAGTTAAACATACCTTAAATATGCTTTACATAGCTTAGAAATAGGCTTTGAGAGGTTCGGTATGCGAAAATAAACTTTTTGGTCAATCAGGGACCAAAAGCGTCAACAAGTGCACAAGTTTGCATTTTCGCGCATATCTTACGTTCTAAATATATCCGGACATCCAAAAATTTATGTAATCATTAAAATATTTTATTTTAGTGATTGGCATGATAAAATTCCACTCGTCGCGTAATTTGGATCGTTATTCGCGTACGTTCGTGTTTCGTCGTAATTAACCAAACAACGTAACCGTACGGCCAAACGAACCGACATCCAAGATGTTTTTGAGCATGTTTCATGTTCCCTATACTTTGACTTCATTATAGAGCCTTGAAATGAGGTTAACAGGGCTTAAACGTGTCAAAAATGCATCGAACATCAAGTTTGGAGTCATAGGGGCCTGTTCTGCCAATTGTTGAAACTTACTGCCAGCAAACAAGCTCCATACGGACCGTTTGGAGGTGCTTAGGGTTCGTAAGCCTTCTCCAGATCAACAGATTTCATTTTCTGCAAAACTCAGCTGCTCCTTTGTTTTGTACATGGTTTCCTTCATTCTATGGACTAGTTTTGGACTCCCCTAGTTTACTAAATCAGTGGGCACACATGGAGGGCCAAGATCAAAGTTCAAAGTTCGAGGAACGATCCTAACGGTTGTCCAAATCCAATAAATACCCACCTTGATTCATTTGGCTCTTCACATTTGATCTGAGTTTATACTCTAAGTTGAAGCTTTTGCTTCATACCTGAGTATCTTAGATCAAATTCTTCAAGCTTGGACCTTTTGTAAGTATTCTTCCATGATTTTATGCATTTCAAGCATAAAAGTCAAACAATGTTTGACTTTTTGCTTTAACCAGTCGATGGTCAACACGAAGTTCGTTTGAACTTCGCAACGTGAGCGTAATCACGATGGTCATAATCCTTTGTGACTATACCTACTGATTACCACGTTACTTAGGCATAGTGACGAGTCATAGTTTCAGTCAAAATACGCGTTTATGCGTATTTTGCAACCAAACTATTCTTGGGCATCAAAACCCTTTGTTTTGATATCAAACTTGTTTTCTAACTTAGTTAAACAAGTTTTAACATGTTTAACTCGTCACTTTTAGTTTAGTGCTTATATAGGGTCGTAAGATTAGCAGTCTAAACAACCGCTTAGATTTGCGAACCCAACCCGTTTGGTCGATCATTCGGATTCGACCAAACATATGTTGTGACCATAGTTTTATAGGGAATAACCTTCCGAGGTTATACCTTATGGTCACTTCGTTTAGTTAGTTGTATGATAGGTAATTTATATGCCTTAGGAAAATGACCAAAATGCCCTTTTATGCATAAATTCATTTTAAGCATATGCAATCTAAATTTTTGCATCCAAACTGATTAGGTAACATTATTAGACATGTTAAGGCATATAATACTTGTCATAGGACTAGTTAGGCGGTCCGAATGCGTTTTACGCGAACGACGCATTAAAGTAGCGTAAGTTACCTAAACGCGTCATAATGGGTCGTAAGCACTTAGGTTAGGTTTCGATTTAGTATGTAGGCTTTGTTAAACCATATCATATGAGTTCCAACACTCATTGGTTTACGAAACCTCATCCTATCCAATCTTCCGATTTAGGTCCGGTTTATTAACATAGTTACCTATATTAGGTGCCATTTGATTTCCGTGATTCCTCTAGCTTTGCTTGGTTGTTGTTCAAGACTTCTAAGCATTCTCAGGTGAGTACATAGTCCCCTCTTTTAATGTTTTCAAATGTTTTGGGGTGATTCACATATGCCTACTTGTTACTTTCATGTTTTTCATGCTTTTATGACATATACTTACTATGTTCATATAATACATATATAGTACATGATTTCATTTATGATTTGCTATGTATGTTTACTTAGCATGCTAGCTCATTGATTTTCATAAATACTTCTGTTGCATATGTTCACTCAGCATATGGACACATTGATTTACATTGCTACTTTGTATGTTCATTTAGCATATTTAGTACATTATTTTCATAAAACATGCTTACACTTGGTATGAAATTTGGTTTGTTTAAACGGGACATAAATACATTCATTAACACCGATCATGCCGCTCGGTAGTAGGTAGTGGTACCATAGGAATTGACAACTCCCATTCCCGACTTCCTAGGTTTGTTTGGAAGTCGGAAATGACAGAATCCGATATTCATAAGTTTGATAAACCTTTAACTTGTTAAGGGTTTGTCTTTTCAGTCGCAAGGCTTGGATTTAGGCGTTTAACATTGCCGCATAGATGTTTGTATCAGTAAAGCATGCATTAATTTTACAAAACATAACTTTTGATTTATTCAAATATATTGTTTTGATCATATGGTTAGAATAAGTATTTTTATTTATTTTGCCATACATGACATTGGATTATACATGAACATGATTTACATTTGGCATTTGATATTATTTACACATAAACATTTTGACATTGGTTTAAACAATTCATTTGGTGGTTTGTTTGGGTAAGTGATTTAAATAACGAGGCGTGTGTAATATGATAAAAGCATGGTGGATACGCCGCTGGTACTTCCTATATATAAGTGCTTTTATGATATTACATATCGTAGCATTATTTTCAAGTTAGACATATTACATTTTACACAAATATCATATCTTCATGAAACATTGTTTTACAAACAACATATTTTATACAAACTCATTTTTACTTGATTATTTATTTATCTATGCATCTTTCTTTTATGTCATCTGATTTCTTATAAATATGGTATGAATTATAAAAGAAAACATTTTACAAGGTTCATGACTAACTTTTGTTAAACATTTTCTTTAAACTTACATGTCATGAATCCTATTTTAATAAAACCTATGTATCTCACAGGCATTTTTATGCTGACGCACCTATTTTCACATGTGTTTTCAGGAGATAATGCATAGGATTGATCAAGATACACTTAGGTGGAGTTGGGCCTTAGTGACAATAAAAGATGCAAGACTAGTTAATTATGTTATATTTCCTTGTTTTTAAGACATTGTAACCTCTTTTAATTCAATAAAACAAAACTTATATTTCCATGTGTTATGAAACAATGATTCTGTTACGACACTCCCCGACGTTTCTGCCGCGGTTTGTTGTTTTACGCGGTCGGGGTGTGACAGAAGAGTTGATATCAGAGCTCATGGTTATAGGGAATTAGGTTATTAGTAATGCTTTGACCTAGTCTATAACCTTCCTAGGACCCTAACACAAGATTCTTGTGTTTAGATCTTAAAACAATACCGACACCTATCTTTAGGCGACAACCACAATAAGAACATAAATTTCAAATCCGCTTTGAAAACCAATCATCTGTTCTAGGATGATTTATTATAAGGTTTTGAACCTTCAAAATTTCCAAAACGATTTTGAAAATAATCACCCACCCTTTCGGATGATTCATTTTGGGCTTAATGCCTTCAGAATTTTCAAAATCTCGTCAAAGTTTGGGTCTTATAGTGTGAACACGTGCAATCTGGAAAAATGGATGCCTGTACTCTGAGTTTTCTGTCTAAGGCTAGAGTGTTCATACAAATCCACATAATTGGACCAGTACTCTTACCTAGGAACTCTTGGGGTGAGTGTCCACTTATAGCCTAAAGCATGTCTTCGCGATACATTATTATGACCCGCTTACTTTGATTAGTCACCGTATCATTTGTTTGCCTTAGGTAACAAACAAATGATCAGAATTTTCATGCGTTGTCATTCTGTTTTGATTATTCGATAACATTTCACTTGTTTCCTCCTATGTCTTCCATTTCCTTTAGGATGTCTCTTCATCGCAACGACACTTAAATGTACGAACAGGCTACAAAAATTGCCCAACGAATAGGCGAACTAATCCAGAAGACTGCTGAGCTAGTCGTTGCCATGTCTCATCTCCAGGATGAAGCCACCCAAGAATCACCAAAGGAAACAGAAGCCAAGCCTTCGAAAAGGTCAAAGAAGCGTAAAGTTTCAAAGAATCCCGCAGCGGTTGTTCCAAATCAAGCAGGACCTAGCCAGGTGGCAGCACCACCAGCCAAGAAGCCGTACTTGGGAACAACCCCTTTGTGCAATCAGTGTAACCTCCATCACCATGCCAGTGTCAAATGCCGAGCATGTTTCAACTGTGGACTTATTGGCCATACGACAAGAGTCTGTCGTTCAGTCACTCTGCTAAACCCAACTATTCAGAACCCTGTTTAATTTCAAGCAGATCCAGTACAAGCTCGTTTCCCGCCTGGTACCTGCTACAACTATGGCGAGACGGGTTATTTCAGGATCAAATGACCAAGATTGTCAATGCAAATCTGACCCACGGATGAGCACTTGGCTGATTAGAAGATGCTGCTGCTTTGAATAAATCGAATCTTATGCTTTTGTTTCTTTTGTTTCTCTTGAACTGTGAAGCAATCTGTTTTGTTTATAAATAAATGATTGTTCACAGTTCTGATGTACAAGTGTAGTTACATGTGTGTATGGCATATCCTTATGATACCTACACCAAAGGACTATGTTCGTTACAAAACAAACTGCTCTTGTAGTTCTCCCATTCTTGTGATCGCTCATGATTTCATCGGAAATTCTAAGTACTCGTTTCATTCTAGGAAACGAAGTACAGAAAATAAGTGACATCTTGAGTAATCGTGCTTTTTACACATCTGTCCCTTTAAATCCTTGGTTAGATAACTAAGGGTATTTTTCGATCTCATACCCATATCATTTCATTTTAGTTTCCACAACAACATTCATAGTATATACTTTAAAAAAAAAAAAAACAACCTTCATGATTTCAAAATATTTCATATAGTTTAAAAACAATTTTTAACATAGTATATTTACTTAATATATCAAGCGCATGATTTCAAAAGCATCATCCATGTTTTCAAAAACCTTATACATAATTTCAAAATTCATCTCACATGATTTTAAAAATAAGTTATAAACGTATTTACTAAATACATCTACCACATGATTTCAAATGTATTACGTAAGGTTTTAAAAATATTAAACACATTTCTAAAGAACCCCATGCATAGTTTTCGAAAACATTCTGCTCATATGATTGACTTAACCTACACAACCTCCAAATTCTGCTTCATATGTCGCCTTGGCATATCTAGCATCTCAACTTCATGAACATTCTACCTTGTGTATCGACCTAAGCACGCCTAGTGCAAGGCTTCGATACGTCTCCCTCTATTCAAATTCCAAAATCCATATAGGATCTTCTTATCTTCACAATTAGATCCTTGTGGATGATTATCGCTCAAATCGGAGTCTTTATTTGGATTCTTTGTATGCTTTAATACGTACATTACGATTCAATAAGGACAAAGCCAAATTCCTATTAAGATTTTCCTATCTTCATAGTTAGATTCTTGAAAATGTTTAAAGTACCAAATGATATCCACGAATTGGATTCCTGGTGTGCTTTAAATACTCGTGCTCAAATTAACAAACAAACTAACAAAATGATAACAAATTGAAAACAAAGATAAACAATTATGTGATTATGTGTTTATGTGTTTTTCTTTTATGTTTTATGTGTTGTATTTTTGTGTAATCTGATTTTTCATTATCCAAATCCTCGTAGAATCTTCCATATCTTCATATGAGGGAGTCATAGTAGGATATCCAAAGGTACTACCTTAAATCCTAAATGGGCTTCTATGTAATAGTTAAGACCCTTGGATTATATAGTACCATTCCATAATTCAGAAGAGACCCCTTGAGTGGTCTAGTTAAAAAGATTAATTCTGAATCTGGTTAAGAATGGCATATGATGATATAGCTGAAAAGACTCCTTGGTTGTCTATTTAAAGAGATCATTTATTGATTTAATTAAAAGGACCATATGGTGGTCTAGTCACAATCATCACAGGTTCATTGTTTTTCTTCCCCTACACATTATAAAATGCACTGTGTGGACTATGCAAGGAATTACGTAATTATGGACGCATACATAATTATGAGATTCAGTGCACAGAAACCACAGTAAGATTTATCATGTGTAAGAACCGATAGTGGCAACAATAAAAAAACGTGAACAATGTAACGGAGGTACGGTGGACGCACCAATGGCACATCATATACTTGTATATAAGGGTCCCTCTTACATTGCAAGCATGATGTTATTTAAAATTACTAGAAGTTCAGAATCCTAACCAGTGTTGTTTTATCTTTTTCGACTTCAAGTTTCAAGCTCTCATGAGTTTCCTCTAAATAAAATTTCGGGACGAAATTTCCTAAAGTAGGGGAGACTGTGACATCTGTGCCTCCACGGCCATCAAACAAATACCAAATCAATGAAATATTGTGTTTCATACTTGGTATTTGTATAAATATGTGTATCTTTTGAACATATCAATTCTTGTTCGATTTCGAGCTTTAAATCGCTTTCTGAAGGTTATACGCGAACTGATGCATAAACGTAATCATTTTAAACGCGAAAAACACTCCGGAACAGTAACATAGGCTTAACATACCTTAAATAACCTTTACATAACTTAGAAATATGTTTTGGAGGGTTTGGTGTGTCGAAATCAAGTTTATTCGCTCGCAGGGACTATTTGTGTCAAACGGCGAAAGTATGCCGATTCGTATCATAACATACCTTCCGAAACTTGATCATAAGTTAAACAAACCTTAAATATGGTTTACATAGCTTAGAAATAGGCTTTGAGAGGTTCGGTATGCGAAAATAAACTTTTTGGTCAATCAGGGACCAAAAGCGTCAACAAGTGCACAAGTTTGCATTTTCGCGCATATCTTACGTTCTAAATATATCCGGACATCCAAAAATTTATGTAATCATTAAAATATTTTATTTTAGTGATTGGCATGATAAAATTCCATTCGTCACGTAATTTGGATCGTTATTCGCGTACGTTCGTGTTTCGTCGTAATTAACCAAACAACGCAACCGTACGGCCAAACGAACCGACATTCAAGATGTTTTTGAGCATGTTTCATGTTCCCTATACTTTGACTTCATTATAGATCCTTGAAATGAGGTTAACAGGGCTTAAACATGTCAAAAATGCATCGAACATCAAGTTTGGAGTCATAGGGGCCTGTTCTGCCAATTGTTGAAACTTACTGCCAGCAAACAAGCTCCATACGGACCATTTGGAGGTGCTTAGGGTTCGTAAGCCTTCTCCAGATCAACAGATTTCATTTTCTGCAAAAGTCAGCTGCTCCTTTGTTTTGTACATGGTTTCCTTCATTCTATGGACTAGTTTTGGACTCCCCTAGTTTACTAAATCAGTGGGCACACATGGAGGGCCAAGATCAAAGTTCAAAGTTCGAGGAACGATCCTAACGGTTGTCCAAATCCAATAAATACCCACCTTGATTCATTTGCCTCTTCACATTTGATCTGAGTTTATACTCTAAGTTGAAGCTTTTGCTTCATACCTGAGTATCTTAGATCAAATTCTTCAAGCTTGGACCTTTTGTAAGTATTCTTCCATGATTTTATGCATTTCAAGCATAAAAGTCAAACAGTGTTTGACTTTTTGCTTTAACCAGTCGATGGTCAGCACGAAGTTCGTTTGAACTTCGCAACGTGAGCGTAATCACGATGGTCATAATCCTTTGTGACTATACCTACTGATTACCACGTTACTTAGGCATAGTGACGAGTCATAGTTTCAGTCAAAATACGCGTTTATGCGTATTTTGCAACCAAACTATTCTTGGGCATCAAAACCCTTTGTTTTGATATCAAACTTGTTTTCTAACTTAGTTAAACATGTTTTAACATGTTTAACTCGTCACTTTTAGTTTAGTGCTTATATAGGGTCGTAAGATTAGCAGTCTAAACAACCGCTTAGACTTGCGAACCCAACCCGTTTGGTCGATCATTAGGATTCGACCAAACATATGTTGTGACCATAGTTTTATAGGGAATAACCTTCCGAGGTTATACCTTATGGTCACTTCGTTTAGTTAGTTGTATGATAGGTAATTTATATGCCTTAGGAAAATGACCAAAATGCCCTTTTATGCATAAATTCATTTTAAGCATATGCAATCTAAATTTTTGCATCCAAACTGATTAGGTAACATTATTAGACATGTTAAGGCATATAATACTTGTCATAGGACTAGTTAGGCGGTCCGAATGCGTTTTACGCGAACGACGCATTAAAGTAGCGTAAGTTACCTAAACGGGTCATAATGGGTCGTAAGCACTTAGGTTAGGTTTCGATTTAGTATGTAGGCTTTGTTAAACCATATCATATGAGTTCCAACACTCATTGGTTTACGAAACCTCATCCTATCCAATCTTCCGATTTAGGTCCGGTTTATTAACATAGTTACCTATATTAGGTGCCATTTGATTTCCGTGATTCCTCTAGCTTTGCTTGGTTGTTGTTCAAGACTTCTAAGCATTCTCAGGTGAGTACATAGTCCCCTCTTTTAATGTTTTCAAATGTTTTGGGGTGATTCACATGTGCCTACTTGTTACTTTCATGTTTTTCATGCTTTTATGACATATACTTACTATGTTCATATAATACATATATAGTACATGATTTCATTTATGATTTGCTATGTATGTTTACTTAGCATGCTAGCTCATTGATTTTCATAAATACTTCTGTTGCATATGTTCACTCAGCATATGGACACATTGATTTACATTGCTACTTTGTATGTTCATTTAGCATATTTAGTACATTATTTTCATAAAACATGCTTACACTTGGTATGACATTTGGTTTGTTTAAACGGGACATAAATACATTCATTAACACCGATCATGCCGCTCGGTAGTAGGTAGTGGTACCATAGGAATTGACAACTCCCATTCCCGACTTCCTAGGTTTGTTTGGAAGTCGGAAATGACAGAATCCGATATTCATAAGTTTGATAAACCTTTAACTTGTTAAGGGTTTGTCTCTTCAGTCGCAAGGCTTGGATTTAGGCGTTTAACATTGCCGTATAGATGTTTGTATCAGTAAAGCATGCATTAATTTTACAAAACATAACTTTTGATTTATTCAAATATATTGTTTTGTGCATATGGTTAGAATAAGTATTTTTATTTATTTTGCCATACATGACATTGGATTATACATGAACATGATTTACATTTGGCATTTGATATTATTTACACATAAACATTTTGACATTGGTTTAAACAATTCATTTGGTGGTTTGTTTGGGTAAGTGATTTAAATAACGAGGCGTGTGTAATATGATAAAAGCATGGTGGATACGCCGCTGGTACTTCCTATATATAAGTGCTTTTATGATATTACATATCGTAGCATTATTTTCAAGTTAGACATATTACATTTTACACAAATATCATATCTTCATGAAACATTGTTTTACAAACAACATATTTTATACAAACTCATTTTTACTTGATTATTTATTTATCTATGCATCTTTCTTTTATGTCATCTGATTTCTTATAAATATGGTATGAATTATAAAAGAAAACATTTTACAAGGTTCATGACTAACTTTTGTTAAACATTTTCTTTAAACTTACAAGTCATGAATCCTATTTTAATAAAACCTATGTATCTCATAGGCATTTTTATGCTGACGTACCTATTTTCACATGTGTTTTCAGGAGATAATGCATAGGATTGATCAAGATACATTTAGGCGGACTTGGGCCTTAGTGACAATAAAAGATGCAAGACTAGTTAATTATGTTATGTTTCCTTGTTTTTAAGACATTGTAACCTCTTTTAATTCAATAAAACAAAACTTATATTTCCATGTGTTATGAAACAATGATTCTGTTACGACACTCCCCGACGTTTTCGCCGTGGTTTGTTGTTTTACGCGGTCGGGGTGTGACAGTTAGGCAGAAGGTTTATAATTTCAAGATCAGTTTTTTGACCGGTTAAACCAGCTATTTTTTCAGAGTATCGATTTGTTGAAGATCGAAGAAACAGAACCGTTGACCAGTGCTTGTTTTAGTTGTTTCAGTTTGATTTTTGGTTTATTTTTCGATTTCAGTTTCGTTTAGTCGTGTGTGAGTTATCATGGCAGAAGACAGGAAGGTTTAAATCGACAAGTTTAATGGTACAAATTTTAGCTGGTGGAAGATGAAGATTGAGGCATTATTGGTTCAAAAAGATCTTGATAATGTGTTATAAGGAGTTAGACCAGAAAGGGTGGAACCAGCAGATTGGGAATCAAAAGACAGGAAAGCCAGGGCAGTTATTACATTGGCGTTATAAAAGACTGTGGCATTCAACATCATGAAGGAAATCACAACTAGTGGCATAATGTTAGCCCTATCTAACATGTATGAGAAGCCTTCGGCAGCTAATAAGGTCTTTCTGATTCGAGGGCTGGTGAATACTAGGATGAGGGAAGGCAGTTCAGTCACAGAGCACATCAACAAGTTGAATTCGATTTTGGCCAGACTTGTGTCAGTGGACATCAAATTCGAAGATGAAGTTTCCAGACGACAGTGGGTTAAGAGAACCAGTATTCCAGCTGTCAAAGTCTCTCCAGTTGATAATCTGCTTTATTCAGAGAGTGTTTGTTCTCAGAATGTTCAAGGATCGGGCAGTTCATGTCAGTGGGAGCCGATAGGAACAGAGAATGGGTCAGGGGCAGACTTAGCCATGACTGATGTGTTGGAGCTAACGAAAGTTTCAACGGGCCTTCAGGATAATTGAAGAGAAGGCCGGGTAACTAGGAAGGAGCTAAGATTAAAAGTTTTTACAGAAATACAGATGCACAGTTGAAGCACATGTGAAGATTATACCGTGGCTTCAAGTGGGAGATTGTTGAGTATGAAGCCACTTGATCAAGTGGACATCACAAAAGCTTTTCTGATCAAAGGATAAGAGGATAAGAAGATAGGGTTGTCACACCCTGACTTTTACGGAAGCGTGATTATGGTGTGACTTTCTTAATACCATAGCATTCAATCATAACATCAACTATGTGATTAAACCATTAGATGTTCATCCATAAATTAAGTTTGATAATACCACAACATAACTGTTTGAAACGTAGACTTCAAATTTAAATTACAAACCACAACATGTTTTAAAGAGTTCACGAGGACTCGACAAAAGACCTTGAAATAAAACCGAGTTTAGAACCATGTATCTCGTCCAGGATTAAGATACATATCCTAAACCCTAACAACTTCGGATGATATCTATTTATTCATAACGCAGCTTGAACATGCAAACACCCGCCAGATCCACTTAATTTCCTGAAATACATGTAATTTGAAAAGATCAACAAAAGTTGAGCGAGTTCATGTGTTTGTGTATATGTATGTACAAAACCTTTGTAAACAGTGTATGTATGTATGTTTGTAAATCCCGGTATGAAAGCAAACAAGGAAACAGATCACCAATGGTTTGCAAGGCCACTGGTATGTGTGACGGCGTAGGAAGGCTCAAACCTAGCAAATTTGTACCGGGCCTCCGGCTGTAAGACATAGTCACCCTATGGGCCACCCTGGTCCTCATGGGTGTGGGCTCGCTACACCCAAATAGATCTATCGCTCATGCCCCTCGGTCCTAACACGAGGATTAATGGTCTTAAGAGTGCGCCTACCTATTCACATGATCTACTGTACTTTCCAAAGCTAACCATACCAATTGTAATTGTATGTAATCATTTTGTAACATGTATTTCACCCCCGAAGTAAATAAACAAAACAGTTTAAAGAAAAGGGGGACATGAACTCACTGTCTTGCAGCTTCAGTATTCGTAACTCACGTTCCTTCGGCAAACACGACTACCTATAATGTACTAACGTCTATTAGACGGACGGGTCGTGCCTTGTCTTAGTATTTACGTTTTTGAGTTACGTTTCTTTTATGTCTTCAATATTATTCCAAGTTATAATTACTTGTTAAAATAATAACTATTTTAACTTAAATTATATTTTTAAGTTTTGGAATAATTGTTAAACAATATTTTGTAACAATACTTCTCAAGTATTTATATTCGTATTTCCTTCCCAAAGATGGGGGTATCTCATACATGTGTATTCGTATTCTTGTATTTTGCCATGTATCGACGTCGTATTCCGGTGTATTATTCCAAATAAAAATATACCAATATATATTTCCAATGTATATTTTAAGGAATATTACCTAGAAAAATTATTCATAATTTTTCTTTTGCCAAAAATATTTCTAGTTTCACAACAATATATTTTCAAGTCTTACTTAGAAAATATTTATAAACTTATTTTTATACAAAATAATATACTTCAAGTTTATCCAAGAATATATATATATTTTTCCCAAAAATCATATATCTTCTAATAATCCCAAGAAAATATATTTTTACTTCCCAAAAATTATATATCTTCTCCTTGTCAAAAATAGGGTATAACTTGGTAATAATTGGAAAAATCATATTTTCCTTTCTTATGTTCAAAATATTATTTACAAAAAATATACTTATAAATGTATTTTCCGGAATATTTTGTAAGTTACATCCTTTCGTTCGGTTACCCAATATTATGTGTGTAACTTATATGTTTATTCCTTGGGATTTTTGGTAATATTTTGGATTGTAATTTCTTGGTATTTTGTTAGGTTATATTATTTTAAATCCTAAAATAATATAACTAGTACACAAGGTATACAAATAATCACACACATGTGTCTTCTAAATATATATATCTAGCCACTTTTATTTATAAAAACCAACCTCTAATATTTGTATTTTTATAACAAAAATTATGGCTAAGTTTATACGGAAAACTCATGGTTAAAATACACTTGTAAATATTTGTTTGAAAATATTTTTCTAAGTGTTTATATTTTTAGAAAATTTTGCCATAGTTTCCCCTAAAAATGGAGGTTCCCATGCTTTCAAAGCATATCATTTTCTTTTAAAATCATCACAAACAATCAACAATTCATTCAACACTTACCAAGTGCCACAATCAAGCAACTTATACTACAACATGAACTTGAACTTTTATAAAAACTTGTAGTAACTTACTATGTTGTTAAGTAAGTCTTGTTACCCTTAAAAATATGGTTATTTGTTTGTAAATCTCATTCTTGTAAAATTTAGTCTTTTACAACTTGTGTGATGATTTTTCAAAAGTCAATCTTCTTGTATTTTTCTTGTTAACAATGTATTTCTATACTTGATTCACTACTAAAAACATGGTTAGTTTCTTTAAAATCCATGATTATGTAAATCTTGTGTATAACTTTAGTTTCTTGAGAAACTAGTTTTGAAATCATCCAAGTTTATGACTAGTAACATGTTACAGACTTCATCATTCACAAAATCATTTTCATTTTCAAGTTCATGAGAAACATAAAGTATGATCATCTTGGTCTTTCACAAGATCATCACCTTAACTTACTAGATCATATGTTTAATCACAATCTAGTAGGTTTCATATGATGTCTAACATCATAAACACAAATAATCAATCATCAAGAAGCAAAACAATACCATACAATATGTATTCTTATGGTTTTAAGCTTTATGTGAAGTTTCATCTTCTTTTTCATTAGTGTTCTTCATGATCATCATCACATATCATCTTTTAACCAATTAAATGAGAAGTAAATTCAAGTGACAAGAAGCTTACTACTAGCACAAGGGCTAGGGATGAACTCAAGAAGATGAATGTGACAAATGTGATTGATAATAGCAAATGAAAGAGGTCCTTGAAGATCCACAAGCTCCAAGCTTCTTATCTTAGCTTCTAACACCTTGTGATGAGTATGGATTGCATGAAAGTTGGATGAAGATGGTGGTGGTGTGGTTGATGGTGTTTGGCCGAGAGCCAAGGAGAGGGAGGGAGGAAGAAGGGGTGTGTAAGTGTGTGAAAGATAACAAGATCTTAATCCATCATCTACTTCTTATAACCATCTTAACATATTAACCATTGTGTAATGTGTTTCCCAAGTACAAATCAAGATCTCTTAATAAATCAATTAGGATCAAGTAAGATCAAGGATGGGTCCACCCTTGTGACCGTCAAGTTAGGGGGGGGGGGGAGGTATTGGTTGTGTGGTGATGGATAGTTATGTTAACTAGTTAGATTTCAAGTATAAGTTTAGGTGTTCTAGTTAATATGATGTTATATAGTGTGTTAGGGTGTTCGGGGCCCATAACTAGCTTGGAAACCTTAAAACAATGCTTCTAGTGAAATTTTGGTGTTTTGGGTAGTGTCCGGTTGTTCGGTTAGATACCGGTCCGTTAATGTGCTAAACTATACCGTTTAGTGTTCTTTATGTACCCTTTTGTGACACTTTTAATTCCCGACACTTAGGAAAGTATTCAGGACCATTTAGTCATATTTTTGCATGAAACTAGCTTGTTAAAATGCTGGTTTTTGCTGAATTATGCTGAATTCAGCACTTTGGGTGAGTTTTAGGCACTTTCCGGCACTTAAACTATCACCTAGAAAAGCAGTTTTGTGGTCCTTACTTCCCTACACACTACACTAGTGTAATACTTGGTTTCTGGCTCATTCTGTGCCTCATTATATTGTCTGTCTATGTGCTGAGTTCTGTCAGTATTTTTCTGAGTTATCCGCTAACTGTGCTAACTGTGCTTTGTGCATCATTTAAGTCAATATGGTTTGCATGTAATAATGATGTGACATTATGCAATATGTGATGCACATGTAAGTATGATGCAGTAATCAGAATGCAGTTAAGTATAATCCAGCACAGTCATTAAGCACTAATCAAAATTAATTAATTGTACGGATACCTGGATTTTTGACGGTTGTCACATTCTCCCTCTGTTAAGAAAATTTCGTCCCGAAATTTAAGCTCTGCTACTAGCTGCAGGGGAGCTGGGGAACAAATGCGGGTATTTTGCTTTCATGCGATCCTCACGCTCCCAAGTGAACTCTGGGCCGTGTCGCGCATTCCATCGAACCTTGACGAATTTAACACTACTCCTACGTGTCTTGTTAACCTTCCAATCCGTAACCTCAACAGGTTCGTCGGTAAAGTGGAGTGTGTCGTCAATGTGAACTTCATCGGCAGGAATGACAACTGTTTCATGAGTTGGACTCTTTTTCAGATTAAACACATGAAATGTATCATGAACTCCATTCAGTTCCGCAGGTAGATCCAACTTGTAAGCTACAAGACCAATCCTCTCCAGGATTTTGAACGGTCCAATATATCGTGGATTTAACTTTCCACGCTTCCCAAAGCGTGCTACACCTTTCCAAGGTGAGACTTTTAGTAAAACCATATCTCCCACTTCAAACTCCAAAGGTTTCCTTCTTTGGTTCGCATAGCTCTTTTGTCGATCACGAGCCGCCTTAATGCGCTCTCGGATCTGCATGATCTTGTCTGTCGTTTCTTGAACCAATTCGGGACCAACAAGCGGTCTATCACCCGCATCTGCCCAGCATAGCGGCGATCAACACTTGCGTCCGTAAAGAGCTTCAAATGGTGCGGCTTGAATACTTGTATGGTAGCTGTTGTTATAGGAGAATTCAACCAATGGTAAGTGAGTGTCCCAACTGCCACCCAAGTCCATTACGCAAGCTCGCAACATATCTTCTAGCGTTTGAATCGTTCATTCGCTCTGGCCATCTGTTTGTGGGTGAAAAGCAGTACTCAGATTCAACTGAGAACCAAAGGCTTCTTGGAAAAATTGCCAAATTCTTGACACAAATCTTCCGTCTCTATCGGAAATAATCGAGAGAGGCACTCCATGTCGTGCAACTATCTCTCTGCGGTACAGCTCAGCTAGCTTACCTGTGTTATCCTTTTCTCTTATCGGCAAAAAGTGCGCGGATTTTTTCAGACGGTCTACGATTACCCAAATCATGTCATGACCTCTGGGTGTCTTTGGTAACTTCGTTACAAAATCCATCGAGATCTGCTCCCACTTCCACATGGGTATCTCGGGTTGATGTAGGAGACCTGAAGGTTTCTGATACTCGGCTTTTACCTTGGCACAGGTTAAGCACTTTCCAACGTAAGTCGCAACATCGCCTTTCAATCTTGGCTACCAATAGAAATCCTTCAAATCCTGGTACATTTTATCCGATCCTGGGTGGATCGAGTACCTCGACTTATGAGCTTCATCCAAAATAACGTCTCTAAGACCACCAAAGAGGGGAACCCAAATTTGTTTCATAAAACACAATGTTCCTTCCTCATTAGGTACCAACTGTTTCTCCATCCCATGGAGATATTCGTCCTTAAGATTTTCCTTTTTAAGAGCTTCTCTCTGTGCAGCACGAATGCACAACGGGAGGTCTGTTTGTATAATCATTTCCAAAGCCCTAACCCTTATGGGCTTAATCCTCTCCTTTCGACTCAAGGCGTCTGCTACCACATTCGCCTTTCCTGGGTGATACTTGATTTCACAATCATAATCATTTAACAACTCAACACATCGTCGCTGTCTCATATTAAGCTCCTTCTGATCAAATATATGCTGTAAGCTCTTGTGATCGGTAAAGATCGTGCATCGGGTGCCATATAAATAATGTCGCCAAATCTTCAATGCAAACACCACTGCGCCTAATTCCAAATCATGCGTAGTGTAATTCTTCTCATGAGCTTTCAATTGGCGTGAAGCGTAAGCTATAACCTTCTGTCGCTGCATCAGCACGCAGCCTAAACCCTGACGCAAGGCGTCACAATACACCACAAAGTCATCGGTGCCTTCGGGTAGGGATAAAATGGGTGCATCGCAAAGCTTGTTCTTTAACAACTGAAATGCTTCTTCTTGTTTGTCTCCCCATTCATACTTTTTATCCTTCTGAGTAAGGGAGGTCAGTGGTTGAGCGATTTTTGAAAAATCCTCAATGAATCTGCGATAATACCCAGCTAAACCTAGAAACTGACGGATCTCGGTTGGCGTCTTCGGAGTTTCCCAATTCTTAATCGCCTCGATCTTGGTGGGATCCACATGAATTCCATTTTCGTTTACCACGTGACCGAGGAATTGTACTTCACGTAACCAGAACTCGCACTTCGAAAACTTAGCGTACAGTTTCTCTTTCTTAAGCAACTCTAAAACGGTTCTTAGGTGTTGTTCATGCTCTTCCTTCGTTCTTGAATAGATCAAAATGTCGTCAATAAACACAATCACAAATTTATCAAGGTATGGCTTGCAGACTCTATTCATCAAATCCATAAACACTGATGGCGCGTTTGTCAAACCAAACGGCATTACTAGGAACTCGTAGTGTCCATATCGAGTCCTAAAGGCAGTCTTTGGTATGCTTTCTTCTTGTATTCGCAACTGGTGATATCCTGATCGAAGATCGATCTTGGAGTAGAAACTCGAACCTTGTAGTTGATCGAAAAGATCATCAATCCTTGGCAAAGGATATCTATTCTTGATAGTTAACTTGTTTAGCTCTCGGTAGTCGATGCACATGCGAAAACTACCGTCTTTCTTTTTGACAAACAGCACTGGAGCTCCCCAAGGCGAGAAGCTTGGTCTGATAAATCCCTTGTCCAAAAGTTCTTGAAGTTGCGTCGACAGCTCTTGCATTTCTGTGGGTGCAAGTCGATAAGGTGCCTTAGCTACAGGCGCAGCGCCTGGAACTAAGACAATGTGGAATTCGACTTGTCGCTGTGGCGGCAATCCTGGCAAGTCTTCGGGGAAGACTTCAGGATATTCCCTCACAACTGGGATATCTTCTAGCTTCGGCTCATTGGCTTCTTTATCCACAACGTGCGCCAAGAAGGCAACACATCCTTTCTGCAAACACTTTCGGGCTTTCAAACAACTGATAATTCTTTGGGGCGTATCATGCTTTTCTCCACGCACTACAATCGTTTCTCCATTCGCCTTCGGAATGCAAATGATCTTCTCGTGACATACGATCTCTGCTCGGTTGCTCGACAACCAATCCATTCCAACTACCACGTCAAAGCTTCCCAATTCGACTGGCAGTAGATCAAGCGTAAACTCATGCTCCCCGAGCTCTATTACACAGCCTCTAATGACTTCATTCGCTTCTACCAGCTTTCCGTTAGCTAGTTCTATCGAGTATGGAATATCTAGCTTACTAGCTACCAACCCAAGTATTTTCTTAAACTCTAGTGATACAAAACTATAATCGGCACCAGTATCAAATAATACAGATGCAAAGTGTTGGTTGATAGGGAAACGTACCCGTGACTACGTTCGGATCTTGGCGAGCTTCCCTCGCTCCTATGTTGAAAACCCTTCCCTGAGCTTGGTTGATTTTCGGGCAATCACGCTTGAAATGCCCAACATCTCCACAGTTAAAGCAACTTGGTCCCCGACCATTTCCATTACCACCCTGGTTGTTGTTTTGGTTGCGGTTTCCACCTCCAGCTTGGTTTACAAAATTACCAGGATTACCATTTCCGCCATTTCCTCCTTGATTGCGGTTTCCATACCCATTTCCATCGTGGTTACCGTTTCCATTCCCGTTGCCATTACCTTTCAGACCACCATTACCACAACCGGCACCATACCAACATGTTTCTTTGGCATGGCCAACTTTTCCGCACGTCTCACACTTTCCAGCTCGGCATCGTCCAGTGTGAAGAAACTGACACATATCGCATCTGGGCAAAGTGCCCATATATCCTTTTCCTTTGTTTTCAACACCAGTCTTGACCTCGGCTGGTGCGTTTGCCTCTTTCTTCTTGTTAGTACTGCTGGTACCCTTCTTAAAATTTGAGAACTTCCTTTTGTTCTCACCTGATGACTCAACGTGAGTCTCCTTCTTCTTTTGGTCAGAGATCGAGAACTTGTTCAACCTGATCGCTTCTTCAGTTAGTGCCACACTCAGATCAATAGCCTCAGTGATCGTTGGAGGCTTTGATGTCGTCACCATGCTCATGATTTGGGGTGCCAATCCCCAAATGAAACGCTCAATGTGCTTAAACTCCGGATTAACCATGTAAGGTACAACGCGAGATAGGTCATGAAATCTCTGCACGTACTCAGCAATCTTTGGACCATCCATCTTGAAGTTCCAAAACTCTGTTTCTAGCTTCTGAATTTCAGTCCTTGAGCAATACTGCTTGCGCATAAGTTCCTTCATTTCAACCCAAGTCAAAGCGTATGCTGCTGCCTCTCCTAGAGTTTGAACTTGGAGATTCCACCAGGATAGAGCTCCATCTAAGAACAGTCCGGAAATGTAGGTGACCTGGTGCTCTGGCGCACACTTGCTCATTCTCAGCACAGAATCGGTTTTCTCCGTCCATCTAACGAAAGCTATAGCACCCCCGGTGCCGTCGAAATTTAGAGGCTTGCAGTCAAGGAACTGCTTATAGGTACAACCTGTACAAGCAACATCATTCACAGAAAGCATTAGCGAACGCACATAGAATATCCAAATGTAATGTAATGTGTCTTTAGTGACTTAAACATTACCATGAGGTGGGTTGTTTCCTGAGGTACCCCCGCTTTGTTCAGTGCGCGAGGCCTCGTGCTGTGCTATCGCTTGTGAAATTCGTTCTTGTAGTTCAGCCTCTGTCGTGGGCAATCGAGTATCTCTTCGTGGAGGCATCTTCTAAAAGAAGATTGTATTGGTCAGGTCATAATAAGTATAGTAAGTACATGACATGTATACGTAACAACATTTATCAACGCAAATAAACACATAACATCACATTCATAACATAAACAAGTAATTCAACAATGTATATATTGAGAATATTGCGATTGAGCTTTCATAAATCAACGACCACAACACAGTTACATGTTCTACAAATGTATCATATCACATCAAAAGGGACTACAGGGTCACATCACCCTTGTCCAAAATGTTAATAAGTCTACAATAGTCATATACACAAAAAGTGGTCTTCAAAAGTCTTCGTAAGCTGGGCTCAATATCGACACTCTCATCCAAAAACAGTCTACCAGTGTAAGACCAAAAACCAACTATGCTGATGGTGGTGAAGGAGGAGGTGGAGGAACAAAAAGCAAACTGCGCACATGCGCTAACTCCTCCTCAAGAGTATAAACGTGATGCAACAAATAACTAATCTGCTGCTCCATGGTGAGAAATCGAACATCAAAATCCGAGTAAGGCAAAAGTGGAGCAGGCGGAGTCGCAAATGGTGAAGGGCATGTACAAGGTGGAGGACGTGGAATCCTCTCAAGCTCCATAACTCTACGACACAGAATCTCCTGCTGAAGCTGCAAAGACAGGAGTAACTCATCCCTCGTGTAACCAGCAACGTACGAAGGAAGGTGGGGATCAAAAACTGGCATGGTGTTTGGCGGAAACCATATGAGTGGCTCGCCATGTGATGATGAAGCAAAATGAGCAGTAGGTGTGAACTGAGGCATATAAGGAAAAGCTGCTGACACGGGTGGAACATGGCCAGGCTGCTGGCTAGATGGGCCTTCCCCTGGACAGGGTGGAGGTATGTCCTGTAAGAAAGTGATAGGCAGGTCTGTGCGGTGAACATCGGACACAGTCGGGTGAAAAGGGGCAACCTCAATAGGTGCAGGTGCAGGAGGGGGAGTAACAGGCTCAACAAAAAGGGGGCATATCATCATCATCCTCTATCCACCCATTGCTGGTGAATGCATATCTAGGGTCTACCTGATCGGCAAAAGCAGTAGGTTCAGCGGGTGCATGTATCGGATCGGGTAAAAGTGGTGCAACATCAGGTATGCTAAAAGGTACAGGATCCAAATCAGGTAGAGGCTCAGGTGCTGGGGCCATCTCAGGCTCAGCAGGCATCGGCTCAGGATCTGCCGGTATCATCTCAGGATCAGCGGGAATCATCATAGGTGTAGGATCGTGTAAGAACCCGAATGAGTCTATCAGAGGAGTTTTACTTCGTTTCAGGTGCGGAAAACAAGAAACAAAGGTAGAAATAGCTTGTACTTCACTTTAACTACTGATTTGATTGATAAAATCACGAATACATTTGTAACACCTGTGCCTCCACGACCATCAAACAAATACCAAACCAATGAAATATTATATTTCATACTTGGGAATTGTAAAAATATGTGTATCATTTGCACATATCAATTTTTGTTCAATTCCAAACTCTAAATCGCTTTCTGGAAGGTTATACGCGCACCGAGGCGTAAATATAACCAGTTTAATGCAACAAACACTCCAGAATAGTGACATAGGCTTAACATACCTTAAATAACCTTTACATAACTTAGAAATAAGTTTTGAAGGCTATGGTATGGCAAAAACAAGTTAATTCGCTTACAGGGACTAAACTTGACAAACTGCGAAAGTATGCCAATTTGAACTGTAACAGACATTCCAGAACATGACCATAAGTTAAACATACCATAAATATCCTTTACATAGCTTAGAAATAGGCTTTAAGGGGTTCGGTATGCTAAAATAAACTTTTGGGTCATTAAGGGACTAAAAGTGTCAAAAAGTGCACAAGTTTGCATTTTCGCGCATAACTTACGTTCTGAATACATCCGGACATCCAAAAATTTATGTAAGCACTAAAACATTTTATTTTAGTGTTTGGCATGAGAAAAATCCATTCGTCGCGCAATTTGGATCGTTTTTCGCGCTTATGCGCATTCCGTCGTAATTAAGCGAACATCACGATCGTACGGCCAAACGAACCGACATCTGAGATATTTTGAGCATGTTCCATGTCCACAATGTTTAGGCATCATTTTAGGGCCTTAAAGTTGGCTTGACGGGCCTTAGAAGTGCCGGAAATGGGCTTAAACACCAACAGGGACCAAAACTGTCACTTTTGGAAAGTTGCTGCTGATCAGAAGGGCCAGGCGGCCCGCCTACACTTATGGTAATCCTTAAGCGGGCCGCATCAGACTCCCAGACAGCAAAAACATGCAGAAACTTTGAATCTGGTCCTTTCCTCTTGTGCACATGGTTTTGGGCAATACAATGGGCTCAAATGGTTTTGTAATACCATGTTCTTGATGTGTATGGCCAAGATCAAAGCACGGTTTCCTAGAAACGATCCTAACGGCTAACCGAACACTATAAATACCCCATGCCATCCATTGCTAAACCCACTAGAATTTTGATTTGAGAAACTCTAAGTTGAAACCATTGTTTCATACCTGAGATTCTTGGATCGAGATTAGCATTCGGGGACCCTTCGTAAGTATTCTTTCGTTCTTTTATTGCTTTTCGAGTCCGAAAGTCAAACTTTGTTTGACTTTCTGCGTTGACCAGTTTATGGTTAATGCGAAGTTCGTTTGAACTTCGCAACGTGATTGTAATCACGATGGTTATAGTCCCTTGGGACTATGCCTACTGATTACCACGTTGTCTAGGGTCGTAAGGTAAGCGATCTAAACAATCGCTTATACTTTCAAACCCGACCCATTTGGTCGATCATTAGGATCCGACCAAGCACATTAGGTGACCAGAGGATATAGGGAATAACCTTCCGAGGTTATACCTTATGGTCGCTTCGTTTGAGTAGTTGTATGATAGGTAGTTTATATGCCTTAGGTAAATTACCAGAATACCCTTTTCATGTATAATTGGTAATTAAGCATATGTAACCTAAACTTTTGTCACATAACTGATTATGTAACATGTTTAGGCATATAACACTTGTCATAGGACTAGTTAGATGTTCCGAACGCGTTTCACGCAAACGACGCGTTAAAGTAGCATAAGCTACCTAAACGGGTCGTAATGGGTCGTAAACAATTATGTTAGGTTTCAATTAGTATGTAGGCTTTGTTAAACCATATTACACGAGTCTCCATACTCGTTTGGTTTACGAACCCTCATTCTATCCGATCTTCCGATATAGGTCCGGTTTTTTAACATAGTTACCTATACTAGGTGCCGTTTGATATCCGTGATCTCTAGCATTGTTTGGTTGTTACTCAAGGACTACTAAGCAATCTCAAGTGAGTACATAGACCCCTCTTTTACTGTTTTCCAAACTGTTTTGGGGTGAAACACATGTGCCTACTTGTTACTTTCATGCTTTCCTGTTTTCACATCATATACTTGTTATGTTCAATAGTACACTTATAGTACATGATTTCATTGTTTTCATGCTATGTATGTCCATTTAGTACATGCTTAGTACATTATTTTACATTGCATCTCTGTTGCATATGTTCCAGTAGCATATGGACACATTATTTTACAGCTCTACCTTGTATGTTTACTCTAGCATACTAGGTACATTATCTTCATAAAACAAGCTTACATTTTGGTATGACATTTGGTTTGTTTAAACTATACTATACATTCATTAACACCGATCATGCCGCTCGGTAGTAGGTAGTGGTACCATAGGACTTGAAAATCTCGGGTTTGTTTGGACGTAAGGAATGACCGAATCCGAATACATATTCTTTTGATAACCCATTTTTACATGGTTATCCGACTGTCTCAAGGCTTGGATGTATGAATTTTCACAATACCACATAAATGTTCATATTCAGTATAGCATGCATATATTTTACAAAACAAAACTTTTGATTTACTCAAAATACTTTGTTTTGTACATTTTTACTTATGGTTTAAGTAGTCTTATTTTACTTACCATATATAACATTTGTTACACATTACTTGACTATATTTGGACTCTTTAACATTTGATATGGTTTATACAAGGACTTTTTGACAATTGGTTTAAACACGAACTTTATACATTGGTGGTTTGTTTAAGTGATTTAAGTAACGAAACATATGTAATGTGATACAAGCATGGTGGATACGCCGCTGGTACTTCCTATATATAAGTGTTTGTATGGTGTTACATATAGTAGCGTTATTTGAATCATTTCAATTTGAGACATATAACATTTTATACAAATAACATACTTTTCACAAGACATTGTTTTACAAAACAACTTATCTTATACAAACTCATTTTACTTGGTTATTCATTTAACCATACATTATTCTCTTACTTATACATATTATCTGATCTTATTGCTTTTCAAATGATTTACAAAACAAAGCAAATTACAAGGTTCATGACTAAACATTTTCTTAAACAATAAGTTATGAATCTATTTTTCATAAACCTATATATCTCACAGGCATTTTTATGCTGACGTACCTATTTTCACATGTGTTTCAGGATATGATGCATAGGATTTATCAAGATACACTTAGGCGGACTTGGGCCTTAGCGACAATAAAAGATGCAAGACTAGTTAATTATGTTGTATTTCTTTGATTGTCAAGACATTGTAACCATTTTAATCAATAAAACAATATTTCAATTTCCATGTGTTATGAAACAATGATTCTGTTACAACACTCCCCGACGTTTTCCGCCACGTTTTGTTGTTTTACGTGGTCGGGGTGTGACAACATTCAGTCTTCACACCGGCAGCAATTCGGTATGGAATACAAGGATCAGTTCTCTGATTTCGCTCAGAATGACCTATATATAGGGTCTTGATTCCGTTTACAATGACACAAAACCTGTTGGAGCGGAATTAGAACTTGGTGATATGTATTTGTTCCAGTTAAAATCCACCAAACACGCTCTCTTTGAATCCTCGATTCTTCTACCATGAGCCACCTGTGGTTCTTGCTGTTGTTGCTGACCAACTTGCTGATAAATAGCTTTCCGGTAGTAATCGTCTTTTCCGAACGGATTCTGAGCTCCACTAGCTTCTCTATTTTTGCATTCTCTCTTAAAATGACCTTTATCCCTGCATCGAAAACAAGTAACTTTAGATTTATCAAAACCTAAAGTAGACACATGTGCATCAAGAAAGTCATTTCTCCCAGTAATCAGTTTGAACTTTTCAGCTCGTCTAAGAACATTAGCTAGACCCCATTTGATGTCCATTAGCTCCATCTCTTCGGCGTCTATCTGATCGTAATCCTCCTTTGTGAGCATAGGATTCCCGATCCTTCCAACCACTAAACCTTCATAAGATAGCAATACAGAACCAAGTAAAGCCATGTGATCTTTTGCAGTTTCTTCAGAAAAACTTTGTCCGTCTGGAAGATTCAAGGCAATCTTGCACTGTATCACATAACCACTTCCACTCTTTGTGCTTTGAGAACTGAAACTTGTAGTTGAATCTTTCGGATTAACACTCGGGTATGAAGAAAAACCACTACTACTTTTAGAACTTTGATCAACTTTTTCTGTCGAATCCCCAGCACTAAACGCAGTCTGAATTTTCGGGCTTCTATTAGCTTCCGGAATACTGCCTTTGTAGTACATCTTTACATCTTGTTGACCACTTGGACTGTTCATCCTTGCGATCTTTTGCTGTTCCAGATCCTGACTTTCAATCTTCTCAATGAACTGAGAGATCGTTAACCCATCATAAACCCTAGTATTTTTCAGAATCATCAAATAAGTTCCCCATTCTTTTTGTGGTAACGCATCGGCTAACTTGTCTACCCACTCTTCACGATCTTTTGTAATACTCAGCATCGACATGGATCGCACCAAGTGGTAATAACGTTCAATCAACTTCTTCGTGTCTTCTCCCGGTAAACTGCTAAACAGATCAAACTCTTTCTTGAGTAACGCCTTCTTGCTCTTAATCATGTTCTCACTACCCTCAAACTTAACACGTAGAGCATCACTTAACACGTAGAGCATCCCAGATTGACTTTGAAGTTTTATCATGTTGTAGTAACACAAAAATGTCTTCTTTGATGGCTTGTTGAAGCAAACTGATCATCATCTTTTCAGCACGATACATATCTCGTTCTTGATCACTAAACTCAGAAATTGTTTTCATAACTTGTAATTCAGTACGTGGCAAAACATATTTCTTCAGTATACACTCCCATGACCTAAGATGGTTAGCCTGAACCCAATTTTTGAATCTGTCTTTCCACCCGTAGTATTCTTCGATACTCATCAGTTTCAAAGGCTTTTGTAACGTTCCGGTCTCGTTTTCCAAATTCATATTCTGAGCAATGGAAGCCGGAGTAGTCGGAGATGAAGTGAACGCGTTGTAGAACTCTTCACTCATGATTACGTATCACGTTTTTCAAAAACAATCACTTTAGAGCGGAATTAACTAGTATCAGGTTCGAGCGAAATAGCAAAAACACTTCTCGAGCGAAATCAATGAGTACACACTAGAGCGAAATTATAAGTTTGTAGCTCTGGAGCGAAATCAGAACAATATCTGGAGCGGAATCACAGATTTAATAGCTTGGAACAGAATCACAATCAATCTGCAACTTGGAGCGAAATCAGAAACTATCAGCAGTTTGGAGCGAAATCAGACACTATCAGGAGCGAAATCAGAAATTTGGCAGCCTGGAGCGGAATTGACCAGACTTTTGGAGCGGAATCAGACTTTAGATACTAATCTGGAGCGAAATCAAAAAAGGTCCGTTCGAGCGGAATCAGTTCGGGGGTCAATTTTGTCCATTTTTACTGTGAATTTTAGTCTCATACTTTCAGGGATTTGTCTATAGTCACTTATACACAGTCTGTGAAAATTTTAACCAGTTTTGACCGTTAAATCTCGTTCTGATGAAGAAAGAAGGTGTAGAAGTGATAAATTTCGAAGAAATCCAGCTAATCTCTGAAGAACTCCTCCTCCTGAGCTCTGATACCACTTGTAGGATCGTGTACGAACCCAAATGAGTCTATCAGAGGAGTTTTACTTCGTTTCAGGTGCGGAAAACAAGAAACAAAGGTAGAAATAGCTTGTACTTCACTTTAACTACTGATTTGATTGATAAAATCACGAATACATTCAGTCTTCACACCGGCAACAATTCGGTATGGAATACAAGGATCTGTTCTTTGATTTCACTCAGAATGACCTATATATAGGGTCTTAATTCCGCTTAGAATGACACAAAACCTGTTGGAGCGGAATTAGAACTTGGTGATTCCGCTCGAAAGTGTCTCGATGACATTTCGGGCGGAATTAGCCTCTAGGAGCGAAGTCAGCTTTTAAACAACATAAACTAACCTATTTTCTCAATCTACGTGCCCTGATCTATATGAATTAATCTAAGACTCGATACAAGATGAAGTTGACAAATGCATGCACTAACAATAGGATCAGCTGGTGCATCGATAGGCTGATCGTCAGGGATAAACTCAATCTCATGTCCAGGTTCAACGTCATGATCAAAGTCGTGTGGAAGAACAGGTGCAACAGACAGGGCCGTGTCAGAATCAGAATCAGTGGGATATCGCTGCAATCCCAATGCATGCAAAGTAGTAGATAACACAGACTCGAAAGAATCTGGAGCAGAATGATCAGATGAAACCTCAACAATAGGAATATCAACAAGTGGAACAACAATAACATCATCAGCTGGAACTCCATCACCCTAAACAGCATCAGGGGGACCATCAATGAAAAGATCAACATCGTCATCAGACAAGCCATCAAATGGTAAATCCTCGAGAGGAAATGCAGCAAGAGGCAAAGGAGCGAGGATCGGAAATGGTTCCTCGACAGGGAAACCATCAGCTAGCGGTACATCGTCGCCAAAGTCGGGTAATGCAAAAGGCTAGAAATCATCGGTATCATCCGACATCATCTCTGGATCACTCTCAGTGTCAGAGGTAAGAATCTCAGGTGCTGGGACGATCTCATCATCCGAAACGATGGCCATAGGGTCGACAGTATCAGATACTCCACTCTCTGAAGACGACATAGTGTCTGTAACAAAACAATCACAACATATGCACATATATCAACAATCATCATTAAGCATGTAAGTAATAACAATGTAATCACGTATTCTTCCTAGTCTTCCCAGAGTACCCACTTAGTCTCTCAGACTAAGCCTCCCAGTCTCTCAGACTGAACTACTTAGTCTCTTAGTCTAAACTTCCCAGTTTCTCAAACTGTCCCAACTAGTCTCTCCGACTAACTACCCAGTCTCTCATAATAAACTACCCAGCCTCTCAGACTGAACTACCCAGTCTCTCAGACTAAACTACCCAGTCTCTCAGACTGAACAATAAACATAAACTTTGAAAAGTGTTTTGTGTCTTTTGTTTGTAAAAATGTTTGTTTCCTGGATCTGGGCGTTTTGTGTATGCAATGAAAGTATGTTTGTAAAAACGTTTTCGTGAGAGCCCAAATGATTGTAGTCTAGACTCGAGAAGGAATCCTAGTTCGCTACAATCGAAGCTCTGATACCAAGCTGTCACACCCTGACTTTTGCTGTAGCGTGATTATGGTGTGACTTTTCTTAATACCATAGCATTCAATCATAACATCAATTATGTGATTAAACCATTAGATGTTCATCCATAAATTAAGTTTGATAATACCACAACATAACTGTTTGAAACGTAGACTTCAAATTTAAATTACAAACCACAACATGTTTTAAAGAGTTCACGAGGACTCGACAAAAGACCTTGAAATAAAACCGAGTTTAGAACCATGTATCTCGTCCAGGATTAAGATACATCTCCTAAACCCTAACGACTTCGGATGACATCTATTTATTCATAACGCAGCTTGAACATGCAAACACCCGCCAGATCCACTTAATTTCCTGAAATACATGTAATTTGAAAACATCAACAAAAGTTGAGCGAGTTCATGTGTTTGTGTATATGTATGTACAAAACCTTTGTAAACAGTGTATGTATGTATGTTTGTAAATCCCGGTAAGAAAGCAAACAAGGAAACAGATCACCAATGGTTTGCAAGGCCACTGGTATGTGTGACGGCGTAGGAAGGCTCAAACCTAACAAATTTGTACCGGGCCTCCGGCTGTAAGACATAGTCACCCTATGGGCCACCCTGGTCCTCATGGGTGTGAAAAACGCTACACCCAAATAGATCTATCACTCATGCCCCTCGGTCCTAACACGAGGATTAATGGTCTTAAGAGTGCGCCTACCCATTCACATGATCTACTGTACTTTCCAAAGCTAACCATACCAATTGTAATTGTATGTAATCATTTTGTAACATGTATTTCACCCCCGAAGTAAATTAACAAAACAGTTTAAAGAAAAGGGGGACATGAACTCACTGTCTTGCGTCTTCAGTACTCGTAACTCACGTTCCTTCGGCAAACACGACTACCTACAATGTACAAAAATGAACTCACTGTCATTTTACATCTTCAGAAACAAAAATGAACAGAATAGTCATTTTACATCTTCAGAAACAAAAATGAACAGAATAGTCATTTTATATCTTCAGAAACAAAAATGAACAGAATAGTCATTTTACATCTTCAGAAACAAAAATGAACAGAATAGTCATTTTACATCTTCAGAAACAAAAATGAACGGAATAGTCATTTTACATCTTCAGAAACAAAAATGAACGGAATAGTCATTTTACATCTTCAGAAACAAAAATGAACAGAATAGTCATTTTACATCTTCAGAAACAAAAATGAACAGAATAGTCATTTTACATCTTCAGAAACAAAAATGAACGGAATAGTCATTTTACATCTTCAGAAACAAAAATGAACGGAATAGTCATTTTACATCTTCAGAAACAAAAATGAACGGAATAGTCATTTTACATCTTCAGAAACAAAAATGAACGGAATAGTCATTTTACATCTTCAGAAACAAAAATGAACAGAATAGTCTCTAGACATATGACAAAATTCGCTGTGGTTTCTGTGCACTAAATTCTATAATTATGTACGCGTCCATAATTACGTAATTCCTTGCACAGTCCACACAGTGCATTTCATGATGTGTAGGGGAAGAAAATATCAAACCTGTGATGAGTGTGACTAGACTACCATAGGGTCCTTTTAATTAGATCGACAAAGGATCCTTTTAAATTAGGCCACCAAGGAGTCCTTTCAGCTATATCATCACATGATATTCCTAACCAGATTTTTGGATCAATCTGTTTACCTAGACCTCTCAGGATCTAATTATGGAATGGTACAATATAATCCAAGGGTCTTTACTATTACGTACAAGCCCGTTAAGGATTTAATATAGCACCCAAAGATATGGAAGATTCTACGAGGATTTGAATGACAAGAATTTGGATCACACCAAAAACATAAAGGGAACACATAAACACATAATCATATAGTTGTTTAACTTGGTTATTAATTTGTTATCTTCGGACGCGGATACTTAAAGCACACCAGGAATTCAATTCGTGGATTTCATTTGGCACTTTAATTATTTCAAGAATCTATCTATGAAGATAGAATAATCTTAAAAGAAATTCGGCTTTGTCCCTATTGAATTGTGATGTACGTATTGAATCATACAAAGAATTCAATTAAGGACTCCGATGAATGATATCCATCCACAAGGATCTAATTATGAAGAAAGAAAGATCCTACATGGATTTTGGAGTTTGTGTAACGAGAGTGTTCCGACACCTTGCACTAGGCGTGCTTACGTCGATACACAAGGTAGAAAGTTCATGAGGTTGAGGCGCCAGATATGCCAAGCGACATATGAAGCAGAGTTTGAAGGTTGAGCAGCAGCAGGATTTGTAACAGCTTTGCTTTGGATTGCAAAGCGGCATATGTTAACCAAATGTCTCCATCGTCCACCGTGGGTACATTTGAAACAAGGTATTTGATTTGAAAAATGACGATGGCATTGATTGCACCAAGGAGCAGTTCCCTTATACAGCTTCACCCCTGAGGCGAGTCATGGTGATAGCTAAGTCAACGGTCCTCTGGAGTACGACGCCTATTTGCTGGGTAGCTGCAGCACCTGGTTCGGACATTGTTGTTGCGATGAAGAAGCATCTTGAAGATAACGAAAGGCATAGGAGGAAACAAGAGAAAGATAGTCAAAAGAAGATGACAAGGCATGTAGATTGTGACCATTTGTTTGTTACCAAAGGCAAACAAATGAGATAGTGACTAATCAAAGTAAGCGGGTCAATATAATGTATCGCGAAGACATGCTCGCCTATAAGTGAACACTCATCCCAAGAATTCCCAGGTAAGCACAACTGGTCTCGCGTCTGATGGAGATGTATACGAAGTGCTTGCCTAGACAGAAAACCCAGAATACAGGCATTCACCCTTCCAGTTTGCACGTGTTCACATTATTAAAAACCCAAAACCTTGACGAGAAGTTGAAAATTCAAAGGGTTTCAAAACCATATAATAGAGAGTTCAAAACCTTACAATAGAGGGTTCAAAACCTAGTAATCAATCATCCTAGAACAGATGATTAGTTTTCAAAGCGGTTTTGAAATTTATGTTCTTGTTGTGGTCGTCGCCTAAGGATAGGTGACGGTATTGTTTTATGACTAAACGCAAGTAAACTCGCTTTAGGGTCCTAAGAAGGTTATAGACTAGGTCAAAGCATTACTAATAACCTAATTCCCTATAACCATTGGCTCTGATACCATCTTTTCTGTCACACCCCGACCACGTAGAACATACAAAACGTGGCGGAAACATCGGGGAGTGTTGTAACAGAATTAATGTTTCAAATCCATGGCAATTGAAGTTTCGTTTTATTAATTAAAAGTGTTACAATGTCTTAACAAACAAAGAAATACAACATAATTAACTAGTCTTGCATCTTTTATTGTCACTAAAGCCCAAGTCTGCCTATGTGTATCTTGATCATCTTATGCAACAGCTCCTGAAAAACACATGTGAAAATAGGTACGTCAGCATAAAAATGCCTGTGAGATACATAGGTTTTCTGAAAATAGGTTTCATGACTTATGTTTGAGAAAATGTTTAGTCATGAACCTTGTAATTTGCTTTGTCTTGTAAATCATTTGAAAAACAATGAGTTCAGATGATATGTATAAATAAGTGAATAATGTATGGTTAAATGAATAACCATGTAAACTGAGTTTGTATAAGATAAGTTGCTTGTAAAACAATGTATTGTGAAAAGTATGTTATTTGTATAAAATGTTATATGTATCAAACTGAAATGATTCAAATAACGCTACAATATGTGATACCATACAAACACTTATATATAGGAAGTACCAGCGGCGTATCCACCATGCTTGTATCATATTACACACGCATCGTTACTTAATCATTTAATCAAACCAAACCAACAATGTAATATGTCTATGTTTAAACCAATTGCCAAAATGTATTGCAATAATATGTTAAAATGTTTATGTCAAAATGTAAATCATATAATGTATAACAAATGTCAAGAGTGTTTATGTGTCAAATGTAAACCATGTAATGTGTAACCAAAATGATATGTATGGCTAGTGAAAATGCATCAACTAAACCATAGGTGAAATGCACAAAACAAAGTATTGAAGTAAATCTTGGTTTAAATCAAAGTTATGTTTTGTGGGAAATGCATGATCAAATGTCAATCATGTTAAAATGTCTATGCCGAAATGTCTATGTCAAAATGTCATGTAAAACGATGTACTAAGTAATGCACACAATGGGCACACCTAGCATGAAATGTAATGTAAAACGATGTACTAAGTAATGCACACAATGGGCACACCTAGCATAAACACAATGAAATCATGTACTATAATGTACTAATGAACATAGCGAGTATATGATGTCAAAACAGGAAAGCATGAAAGTAACAAGTAGGCACATGTGTTCCACCCCAAAACAGTTTGGAAAACAGTAAAAGAGGGGTCTATGTACTCACTTGAGATTGCTCAGTAGTCCTTGAGTAACAACCAAACAAAGCTAGAGATCACGGATATCAAACGGCACCTAATATAGGTAACTATGTTAATAAACCGGACCTAAATCGGAAGATTGGGTAGCATGAGGGTTTGTAAACCAAATGAGTGTAGGAACTCATGTGATATGGTTTAACAAGGCCTACATACTAAATGAAACTTAACCTAAGTGTTTACGACCCATTACGACCCGTTTAGGTAGCTTATGCTACTTTAACGCGTCGTTCGCGTGAAACGCGTTCGGACCGCCTAACTAGTCCTATGACAAGTGTTATATGCCTAAACATGTTACAAAATCAGTTATGTGACAAAAGTTTAGGTTACATATGCTTAATTACCAATTATACATGAAAAGGGTATTCTGGTAATTTACCTAAGGCATATAAACTACCTATCATACAACTACTCAAACGATGTGACCATAGGGTATAACCTCGGAAGGTTATTCCCTACCTACTATGGTCACCTAATGTGTTTGGTCGGATCCTAATGATCGACCAAATGGGTCGGGTTCGAGGTATAAGCGATTTATTAGATCGCTTACCCTACGACCCTAGACAACGTGGTAATCAGTAGGCATAGTCCCAAGGGACTATAACCAACGTGATTACACTCACGTTGCGAAGTTCAAACGAACTTCGCATTGACCATAACTAGTCAATGTAGAAAGTCAAACAAAGTTTGACTTTCAGACTCGAAAGACTCGAAAAGCAATAAAATAAGGAAAAGAACGAAAGAATACTTACGAAGGGTCCCCGAATGCTAATCCTGATCCAAGAATCTCAGGTATGAAACAATGGTTTCAACTTAGAGGTTCTCAAATCAGAATTCTAGTGATTTTAGCAATGGGGGGTATGGGGTATTTATAGGAATACCCGAACCGTTAAGATCGTTTCATGGAAAACGTGCCTTAATCCCATCCGTACATGTGTTGCAAAGTTATGGTGCTTAGGTGCTTAAATTCCATCCATACATGTGTTGCAAAGTTATGGTGCTTAGGTGCTTAAATTCCATCCATACATGTGTTGCAAAGTTATGGTGCCTAAATTCCATCCTTATCCGCTGACTAAGCATGTTTAGAATGTGTGGTTGTGAATTAAACAACGGCTAATACATCGAATCTGGTCCCGAATGCGAAAAACTGAGTTTCTGCATGTTTTCTGTCCAGCATAGGCAGTCGCGTAGCGCTACTGCCAAGGCATTAGGCAGTCGCGCTACGCTAGCACCCCCCCTGAATCAAAAAAGTTTCAGAATTGGCAGAAATGGTCCCTGCACGTGTTTAAGGCCTTTTTCGATGCGTTTGAACCCCGTTAACCTCATTTTAAGGCTCTAAAATGAAGTTAAAGTATAGGGAACTCAAAACATGCTCAAAAATATCTCGGATGTTGGTTCGTTTGGTCGTACGAACGCGATGTTCGCTTAATTACGACGGAATGCGCACAAGCGCGAAAAACGATCCAAATGACGTGATGAATGGATTTTTTCTTATGGCGAACACTAACATATAATATAGTCACGCTTACATAAATTTTTGGAAGTCCGGATGTATTCAGAACGTAAGTTATGCGCGAAAATGCAAACTTGTGCACTTTTTGACACTTTTAGTCCCTGAATGAGCCAAAAGTTTATTTTAGCATACCGAACCCCTCAAAGCCTATTTCTAAGATATGTAAAGGATATTTATGGTATGTTTAACTTATGGTTATGTTCCGGAAGGTCTGTTACAGTTCAAATTGGCATACTTTCGCAGTTTGTCAACTTTAGTCCCTGTAAGCGATATAACTTTGATTTCACCACACCAAACCTTCCAAAACTTATATCTAAGTTATGTAAAGGTTATTTAAGGTATGTTAAGCCTATTTCACTATTCCGGAGTGTTCGTTGGATTACACTGGTTATATTTACGCATCAGTGCGCGTATAACCTTCCAGAAAGCGATTTAGAGCTTGAAATCGAACAAGAGTTGATATGTGCAATCGATACACATATTTTTACAAATCCCAAGTATGAAATACAATATTTCATTGGTTTGGCATTTGTTTGATGGTCGCAGTGACACGGGTGTCACAGTCTCCCCTACTTTAGGAAATTTCGTCCCGAAATTAATTCGTAGGAGTCTATTTGTGACTTTGTGTTAAATAACCATCAAAGATGAACAAGACGTAATCCTGTAATTTCTCTTTAACGAACATTTTTCAGAAATGAAAAATGAACCGAGTTATTTTCAACAGGCATTCTTTAGAAACAAAAATGAACAGAATAGTCATTTTCCACAACATCTTCAGAAACAAAAATGAACAGAATAGTCATTTTACATCTTCAGAAACAAAAATGAACAGAATAGTCATTTTACATCTTCAGAAACAAAAATGAACAGAATAGTCATTTTACATCTTCAGAAACAAAAATGAACAGAATAGTCATTTTACATCTTCAGAAACAAAAATGAACAGAATAGTCATTTTACATCTTCAGAAACAAAAATGAACGGAATAGTCATTTTACATCTTCAGAAACAAAAATGAACAGAATAGTCATTTTACATCTTCAGAAACAAAAATGAACAGAATAGTCATTTTACATCTTCAGAAACAAAAATGAACGGAATAGTCATTTTACATCTTCATAAACAAAAATGAACAGAATAGTCATTTTACATCTTCAGAAACAAAAATGAACGGAATAGTCATTTTACATCTTCAGAAACAAAAATGAACGGAATAGTCATTTTACATCTTCAGAAACAAAAATGAACGGAATAGTCATTTTACATCTTCAGAAACAAAAATGAACGGAATAGTCATTTTACATCTTCAGAAACAAAAATGAACAGAATAGTCATTTTACATCTTCAGAAACAAAAATGAACAGAATAGTCTCTAGACATATGACAAAATTCGCTGTGGTTTCTGTGCACTAAATTCTATAATTATGTACGCGTCCATAATTACGTAATTCCTTGCACAGTCCACACAGTGCATTTCATGATGTGTAGGGGAAGAAAATATCAAACCTGTGATGAGTGTGACTAGACTACCATAGGGTCCTTTTAATTAGATCGACAAAGGATCCTTTTAAATTAGGCCACCAAGGAGTCCTTTCAGCTATATCATCACATGATATTCCTAACCAGATTTTTGGATCAATCTGTTTACCTAGACCTCTCAGGATCTAATTATGGAATGGTACAATATAATCCAAGGGTCTTTACTATTACGTACAAGCCCGTTGAGGATTTAATATAGCACCCAAAGATATGGAAGATTCTACGAGGATTTGAATGACAAGAATTTGGATCACACCAAAAACATAAAGGGAACACATAAACACATAATCATATAGTTGTTTAACTTGGTTATTAATTTGTTATCTTCGGACGCGGATACTTAAAGCACACCAGGAATCCAATTCGTGGATTTCATTTGGCACTTTAATTATTTCAAGAATCTATCTATGAAGATAGAATAATCTTAAAAGAAATTCGGCTTTGTCCCTATTGAATTGTGATGTACGTATTGAATCATACAAAGAATTCAATTAAGGACTCCGATGAATGATATCCATCCACAAGGATCTAATTATGAAGAAAGAAAGATCCTACATGGATTTTGCAGTTTGTGTAACGAGAGTGTTCCGACACCTTGCACTAGGCGTGCTTACGTCGATACACAAGGTAGAAAGTTCATGAGGTTGAGGTGCCAAATATGCCAAGCGACATATGAAGCAGAGTTTGAAGGTTGAGCAGCAGCAGGATTTGTAACAGCTTTGCTTTGGATTGCAAAGCGGCATATGTTAACCAAATGTCTCCATCGTCCACCGTGGGTACATTTGAAACAAGGTATTTGATTTGAAAAATGACGATGGCATTGATTGCACCAAGGAGCAGTTCCCTTATACAGCTTCACCCCTGAGGCGAGTCATGGTGATAGCTAAGTCAACGGTCCTCTGGAGTACGATGCCTATTTGCTGGGTAGCTGCAGCACCTGGTTCGGACATTGTTGTTGCGATGAAGAAGCATCTTGAAGATAACGAAAGGCATAGGAGGAAACAAGAGAAAGATAGTCAAAAGAAGATGACAAGGCATGTAGATTGTGACCATTTGTTTGTTACCAAAGGCAAACAAATGAGATAGTGACTAATCAAAGTAAGCGGGTCAATATAATGTATCGCGAAGACATGCTCGCCTATAAGTGAACACTCATCCCAAGAATTCCTAGGTAAGCACAACTGGTCTCGCGTCTGATGAGATGTATACGAAGTGCTTGCCTAGACAGAAAACCCAGAATACAAGCATTCACCCTTCCAGTTTGCACGTGTTCACATTATTAAAAACCCAAAACCTTGACGAGAAGTTGAAAATTCAAAGGGTTTCAAAACCATATAATAGAGAGTTCAAAACCTTACAATAGAGGGTTCAAAACCTAGTAATCAATCATCCTAGAACAGATGATTAGTTTTCAAAGCGGTTTTGAAATTTATGTTCTTGTTGTGGTCGTCGCCTAAGGATAGGTGACGGTATTGTTTTATGACTAAACGCAAGTAAACTCGCTTTAGGGTCCTAAGAAGGTTATAGACTAGGTCAAAGCATTACTAATAACCTAATTCCCTATAACCATTGGCTCGGATACCATCTTTTCTGTCACACCCCGACCACGTAGAACATACAAAACGTGGCGGAAACATCGGGGAGTGTTGTAACAGAATTAATGTTTCAAATCCATGGCAATTGAAGTTTCGTTTTATTAATTAAAAGTGTTACAATGTCTTAACAAACAAAGAAATACAACATAATTAACTAGTCTTGCATCTTTTATTGTCACTAAAGCCCAAGTCTGCCTATGTGTATCTTGATCATCTTATGCAACAGCTCCTGAAAAACACATGTGAAAATAGGTACGTCAGCATAAAAATGCCTGTGAGATACATAGGTTTTCTGAAAATAGGTTTCATGACTTATGTTTGAGAAAATGTTTAGTCATGAACCTTGTAATTTGCTTTGTCTTGTAAATCATTTGAAAAACAATGAGTTCAGATGATATGTATAAATAATTGAATAATGTATGGTTAAATGAATAACCATGTAAACTGAGTTTGTATAAGATAAGTTGCTTGTAAAACAATGTATTGTGAAAAGTATGTTATTTGTATAAAATGTTATATGTATCAAACTGAAATGATTCAAATAACGCTACAATATGTGATACCATACAAACACTTATATATAGGAAGTACCAGCGGCGTATCCACCATGCTTGTATCATATTACACACGCATCGTTACTTAATCATTTAATCAAACCAAACCAACAATGTAATATGTCTATGTTTAAACCAATTGCCAAAATGTATTGCAATAATATGTTAAAATGTTTATGTCAAAATGTAAATCATATAATGTATAACAAATGTCAAGAGTGTTTATGTGTCAAATGTAAACCATGTAATGTGTAACCAAAATGATATGTATGGCTAGTGAAAATGCATCAACTAAACCATAGGTGAAATGCACAAAACAAAGTATTGAAGTAAATCTTGGTTTAAATCAAAGTTATGTTTTGTGGGAAATGCATGATCAAATGTCAATCATGTTAAAATGTCTATGCCGAAATGTCTATGTCAAAATGTCATGTAAAACGATGTACTAAGTAATGCACACAATGGGCACACCTAGCATGAAATGTAATGTAAAACGATGTACTAAGTAATGCACACAATGGGCACACCTAGCATAAACACAATGAAATCATGTACTATAATGTACTAATGAACATAGCGAGTATATGATGTCAAAACAGGAAAGCATGAAAGTAACAAGTAGGCACATGTGTTCCACCCCAAAACAGTTTGGAAAACAGTAAAAGAGGGGTCTATGTACTCACTTGAGATTGCTCAGTAGTCCTTGAGTAACAACCAAACAAAGCTAGAGATCACGGATATCAAACGGCACCTAATATAGGTAACTATGTTAATAAACCGGACCTAAATCGGAAGATTGGGTAGCATGAGGGTTTGTAAACCAAATGAGTGTAGGAACTCATGTGATATGGTTTAACAAGGCCTACATACTAAATGAAACTTAACCTAAGTGTTTACGACCCATTACGACCCGTTTAGGTAGCTTATGCTACTTTAACGCGTCGTTCGCGTGAAACGCGTTCGGACCGCCTAACTAGTCCTATGACAAGTGTTATATGCCTAAACATGTTACAAAATCAGTTATGTGACAAAAGTTTAGGTTACATATGCTTAATTACCAATTATACATGAAAAGGGTATTCTGGTAATTTACCTAAGGCATATAAACTACCTATCATACAACTACTCAAACGATGTGACCATAGGGTATAACCTCGGAAGGTTATTCCCTACCTACTATGGTCACCTAATGTGTTTGGTCGGATCCTAATGATCGACCAAATGGGTCGGGTTCGAGGTATAAGCGATTTATTAGATCGCTTACCCTACGACCCTAGACAACGTGGTAATCAGTAGGCATAGTCCCAAGGGACTATAACCAACGTGATTACACTCACGTTGCGAAGTTCAAACGAACTTCGCATTAACCATAACTGGTCAATGTAGAAATTCAAACAAAGTTTGACTTTCAGACTCGAAAGACTCGAAAAGCAATAAAATAAGGAAAAGAACGAAAGAATACTTACGAAGGGTCCCCGAATGCTAATCCCGATCCAAGAATCTCAGGTATGAAACAATGGTTTCAACTTAGAGGTTCTCAAATCAGAATTCTAGTGATTTTAGCAATGGGGGGTATGGGGTATTTATAGGAATACCCGAACCGTTAAGATCGTTTCATGGAAAACGTGCCTTAATCCCATCCGTACATGTGTTGCAAAGTTATGGTGCTTAGGTGCTTAAATTCCATCCATACATGTGTTGCAAAGTTATGGTGCTTAGGTGCTTAAATTCCATCCATACATGTGTTGCAAAGTTATGGTGCCTAAATTCCATCCTTATCCGCTGACTAAGCATGTTTAGAATGTGTGGTTGTGAATTAAACAACGGCTAATACATCGAATCTGGTCCCGAATGCGAAAAACTGAGTTTCTGCATGTTTTCTGTCCAGCATAGGCAGTCGCGTAGCGCTACTGCCAAGGCATTAGGCAGTCGCGCTACGCTAGCACCCCCCTGAATCAAAAAAGTTTCAGAATTGGCAGAAATGGTCCCTGCACGTGTTTAAGGCCTTTTTCGATGCGTTTGAACCCCATTAACCTCATTTTAAGGCTCTAAAATGAAGTTAAAGTATAGGGAACTCAAAACATGCTCAAAAATATCTCGGATGTTGGTTCGTTTGGTCGTACGAACGCGATGTTCGCTTAATTACGACGGAATGCGCACAAGCGCGAAAAACGATCCAAATGACGTGATGAATGGATTTTTTCTTATGGCGAACACTAACATATAATATAGTCACGCTTACATAAATTTTTGGATGTCCGGATGTATTCAGAACGTAAGTTATGCGCGAAAATGCAAACTTGTGCACTTTTTGACACTTTTAGTCCCTGAATGAGCCAAAAGTTTATTTTAGCATACCGAACCCCTCAAAGCCTATTTCTAAGCTATGTAAAGGATATTTATGGTATGTTTAACTTATGGTTATGTTCCGGAAGGTCTGTTACAGTTCAAATTGGCATACTTTCGCAGTTTGTCAACTTTAGTCCCTGTAAGCGATATAACTTTGATTTCACCACACCAAACCTTCCAAAACTTATATCTAAGTTATGTAAAGGTTATTTAAGGTATGTTAAGCCTATTTCACTATTCCGGAGTGTTCGTTGGATTACACTGGTTATATTTACGCATCAGTGCGCGTATAACCTTCTAGAAAGCGATTTAGAGCTTGAAATCGAACAAGAGTTTATATGTGCAATCGATACACATATTTTTACAAATCCCAAGTTTGAAATACAATATTTCATTGGTTTGGCATTTGTTTGATGGTCGCAGTGACACGGGTGTCACACGTTTCTTCTATGTCTTCAATATTATTCGAAGTTATAATTACTTGTTAAAATAATAACTATTTTAACTTAAATTATATTTTTAAGTTTTGGAATAATTGTTAAACAATATTTTGTAACAATACTTCTCAATTATTTATATTCGTATTTCCTTCCCAAGGATGGGGGTATCTCATACATGTGTATTCGTATTCTTGTATTTTGCCATGTATCGGCGTCGTATTCCGGTGTATTATTCCAAATAAAAATATACCAATATATATTTCCAATATATATTTTAAGGAATATTACTTAGAAAAATTATTCATAATTTTTCTTTTGGCAAAAATATTTCTAGTTTCACAACAATATATTTTCAAGTCTTACTTAGAAAATATTTATAAACTTATTTTTATACAAAATAATATACTTCAAGTTTATCCAAGAATATATATATTTTTCCCAAAAATCATATATCTTCTAATAATCCCAAGAAAATATATTTTTACTTCCCAAAAATAATATATCTTCTCCTTGTCAAAAATAGGGTATAACTTGGTAATAATTGGAAAAATCATATTTTCCTTTCTTATGTCCAAAATATTATTTACCAAAAATATACTTATAAATGTATTTTCCGGAATATTTTGTAAGTTACATCCTTTCGTTCGGTTACCCAATATTATGTGTGTAACTTATATGTTTATTCCTTGGGATTTTTGGTAATATTTTGGATTGTAATTTCTTGGTATTTTGTTAGGTTATATTATTTTAAATCATAAAATAATATAACTAGAACACAAGGTATACAAATAATCACACACATGTGTCTTCTAAATATATATATATCTAGCCACTTTTATTTATAAAAACCAACCTCCAATATTTGTATTTTTACAACAAAAATTATGGCAAAGTTTATATGGAAAACTTATGGTTAAAATACACTTGTAAATATTTGTTTGAAAATATATTTCTAAGTGTTTATATTTTTAGAAAATTTTGCCATAGTTTCCCCTAAAAATGGAGGTTCCCATGCTTTCAAAGCATATCATTTTCTTTTAAAATCATCACAAACAATTAACAATTCATTCAACACTTACCAAGTGCCACAATAAAGCAACTTATACTACAACATGAACTTTAACTTTTATAAAAACTTGTAGTAACTTACTATGTTGTTAAGTAAGTCTTGTTACCCTTAAAAATATGGTTATTTGTTTGTAAATCTCATTCTTGTAAACTTTAGTCTTTTACAACTTGTATGATGATTTTTCAAAAATCAATCTTCTTGTATTTTTCTTGTTAACAATGTATTTCTATACTTGATTCACTACTAAAAACATGGTTAGTTTCTTTAAAATCCATGATTATGTAAATCTTGTGTATAACTTTAGTTTCTTGAGAAACTAGTTTTGAAATCATCCAAGTTTATGACTAGTAACATGTTACAGACTTCATCATTCACAAAATCATTTTCATTTTCAAGTTCATGAGAAACATAAAGTATGATCATCTTGGTCTTTCACAAGATCATCACCTTAACTTACTAGATCATGTGTTTAATCACAATCTAGTAGGTTTCATATGATGTCTAACATCATAAACACAAATAATCAATCATCAAGAAGCAAAACAATACCATACAATATGTATTCTTATGGTTTTAAGCTTTATGTGAAGGTTCATCTTCTTGTTCATTAGTGTTCTTCATGATCATCATCACATATCATCTTTTAACCAACTAAATGAGAAGTAAATTTAAGTGACAAGAAGCTTACTACTAGCACAAGGGCTAGGGATGAACTCAAGAAGATGAAGGTGACAAATGTGATGGATAATAGCAAATGAAAGAGGTCCTTGAAGATCCACAAGCTCCAAGCTTCTTATCTTAGCTTCTAACACCTTGTGATGAGTATGGATTGCATGAAAGTTGGATGAAGATGGTGGTGGTGTGGTTGATGGTGTTCGGCCGAGAGCCAAGGAGAGGGAGGGAGGAAGAAGGGGTGTGTAAGTGTGTGAAAGATAATGAGATCTTAATCCATCATCTACTTATTATAACCATCTTAACATATTAACCATTGTGTAATGTGTTTCCCAAGTACAAATCAAGATCTCTTAACAAATTAATTAGGATCAAGTAAGATCAAGGGTGGGTCCACCCTTGTGACCGTCAAGTTAGGGGGGGGGGGGTATTGGTTGTGTGGTGATGGATAGTTATGTTAACTAGTTAGATTTCAAGTATAAGTTTAGGTGTTCTAGTTAATATGATGTTATATAGTGTGTTAGGGTGTTCGGGGCCCATAACTAGCTTGGAAACCTTAAAACAATGCTTCTAGTGAAATTTTGGTGTTTCGGGTAGTGTCCGGTTATTCGGTTAGATACCGGTCCGTTAATGTGCTAAACTATACCGTTTAGTGTTCTTTATGTACCCTTTTGTGACACTTTTAATTCCTGACACTTAGGAAAGTATTCGGGACCATTTAGTCATATTTTTGCATGAAACTAGCTTGTTAAAATGCTGATTTTTGCTGAATTATGCTGAATTCAGCACTTTGGGTGAGTTTTAGGCACTTTCCGGCACTTAAACTATCACCTAGAAAAGCAGTTTTGTGGTCCTTACTTCCCTACACACTACACTAGTGTAATACTTGGTTTCTGGCTCATTTTGTGCCTCATTGTATTATCTGTCTATGTGATGAGTTCTGTCAGCATTTTTTTGAGTTATCCGCTAACTGTGCTAACTGTGCTTTGTGCATCTTTTAAGTCAATATGGTTTGCATGTAATAATGATGTGACATTATGAAATATGTGATGCACATGTAAGTATGATGTAGTAATCAGAATGCAGTTAAGTATAATCCAGCACAGTCATTAAGCACTAATCAAAATTAATTAATTGTATGGATACCTGGATTTTTTACGGTTGTCACAAGGGTTATCCAATCTTCTCTGCTCCCCATTATTCCCGGATCATGTTTGTGACTTGCTTTCTCTTTCTTCTATCTCTATATAAGTGATTCATTTGTATTGTAATCTTTGTACCTCACCAAGAAATATAAACTCCTAGTTACCCGTGGACGTAGGTCAGTTTAGACCGAACCACGTAAATCCTTGTGTTCTTGATTGTGGCAGATTGTGTGAGAGTAGAGAGTGTGAGTGGTCCGAGTTCGTGTGTGAGAGCGTTCGATCTTAACAGATCCTTCTTGAGCTCTTTTGATTGCAATCAGCTGCCCGTTCGGAAGACTTCCTTTATATACCTACACAATATTGTTTGATCATTAATGCATGAAGCTGTGCTATGTTGTTAATCGTTGTTTACAATGTATACCAACACTAACCATCCCATATCCGCCTCTTCCTATGTTGTTAATCTCCGAAAAGTTTCTTGTGTATTTCTGAAGTTCTTCAAAGGTGAAGGACCTTGCTCCTTTTAACTGAGGAACACCACCACTTCCACTGGTTGGATCCCAGAGTGCTGCAAGTATTTATGCCCCAGAAATATGTATATAATTGGTTTGAGGACAAGACCACCTTCGGAATTGGGATTAATAATAACTTCATCTTTTTTAATATTTTTACGTATCTAAATATGAAGTTTTTATATGATTTCAAGTGTCAATAACTTAACAACAATAAGTAGGAAACTTTTATACGTGGGTAGGAGACATATCTAAATAATTTGTAAATTTGTAGTAGCATGCATGTTTATGACAGTATTTACCAAAGGGTTGGGCCTGTAGGGGGGGGGGGGTACTTTCAGCTCGTTTTTTCTGACGAAAAAAATACATTCCTACAAGAACTACAAACGCCCCAAGCACACAACCACCAACCGCAGATCCCACGATAATTCAAGTGTTGGATGACTTGTGTTTGGTACCTGATACACAAATATAAATCAGTGTTCGTACCAGTTTCATTAAAATGACAACAAAATTAAGAAAGACATTACCTGGCAAGAAGTCATAGCTTTCAGGAATGAAAAAGTAGATGTTAAACCCCTCTGGAGGATTGAATTTTTGAGGGCTAAGGGCAAACCCGAGTCCAAGAATCCCTGTCCTATTGAATCTTTGTTCTCCATACAGGAAAAATTCAAGATCAATCACAAGATAATCATCCACATTTCTCCTAGGATTCTTTAATGACACTGGATCTACAGGGAGACTAAGGTTCTGAAATAATGTCATCAATAAATCATGAAGGGATAGGTAAATGGTGGAGTTTTCTAGTGAAGAGAAGGAAGGAGCTTTGAAGACAATCGACCCCTTGTATGGATATGCACAGTGACAGTTTGGACTCAAAACCTGCACTCATAAATTGTATATGTTTTAGTCACGTAAAAACAAATGAGGCGCATTTTGATTTTTTGTTTTAATTATTTTCCGTTTTCAATTGTAGTTTAAATTTAATTTCGTTCTTCTCTAATAACATTCAATATTAAATATTTTTTTAAAAATCTCAATACACAGATTTGTTAAAATTCATAAAAAGGAACTATTTTGCTCACTAGTTTTGCCACTTTTATAAAAGACAGATGCAAATAGAATGTAGTTACAAAACCTACATTAAACCGATACTATCTGTAGGAACCGTTCACGTAATTTAAATAAAATATTACAATTTTATTCAAAGATTACAATACAGAAATATAGAAAGCTCTGAAACTAAAGTACTGTTACAACTGAAATAAATAAAATACAAGAGATGGAGAAGAAACAGAAAGAACAGTGGCTGAGACACGTTGTAGGATCGGGAGTCGATCAAACGAGTCGTTCAGAAGAGTTCTTGATCAATACGAAAGGCGGAATCAGATGTATTGATGTTATAGCAGCTAGATTTGCATGTAGAATCACTTTAACTATCGATTGTATTGATTTGATAGCGTTTACAGATCGTTTGACACTTCGGCAGCACTTCGTCTCCGGAATCACAAAGTTTTAAATGAAGACTTGGACTCATCTATTTATAGGAATGCCAGACCCCATGAACCAGACCCCATGAGCTGGTCCAGGTCGCACGGGCTGGCCAGAAAGCATGAACTTATCACCTCGTGTGAGGTGGCCTAGCCACTTCGTGAGGGGTGGCTGGTTCAGGTTTGTTTCCCGTTTCTCTCGTACAACGTGTCCTGGTCTATCTATTGTAGGATCGGGAGTCGATCAAACGACTCGTTCAGAAGAGTTCTTGATCAATACGAAAGGCGGAATCAGACGTATTGATGTTATAGCAGCTAGATTTGCACGTAGAATCACTTTAACTGTCGATTGTATTGATTTGATAGTGTTTACAGATCGTTCGACACTTCGGCAGCACTTCGTCTCCGGAATCACAAAGTTTTAAATGAAGACTTGGACTCATCTATTTATAGGAATGCCAGACCCCATGAGCTGGTCCAGGTCGCACGGGCTGGCCAGAAAGCATGAACTTGTCACCTCGTGTGAGGTGGCCTAGCCACTTCGTGAGAGGTGGCTGGTTCAGGTCTGTTTCCCATTGCTCTCGTACAACATGTCCTGGTCTATCTATTCTAGTTACACGACTCGATACAAGACAAAGTCAACAGACATATGCACTAACAAACTTCCCCTTGGATGTTGACGAGTCTTCAGTGTATTGAGTCTTCAGTCTTGATCGGTCTTCTTGCTCTTTCCAAAGTATCTTTCTGTCACACCCCGATTTCTACGTGTCACCGGTGGGGCCGGTGGGGAGTATCGTGACGTAGTTGATATCATCATAGTCAAACAACACAATATATAAATGCACAGCGAAAGCAAAAGATAAATATATTACAATCCGAATATAAAGTAATATCAAGTATTACAACGGAAAGTAAAGGATCCACAGGCGGATCTTAAAACATAAACATTATTCAACAGACTTTAGGCGCCTAGAACTTGCGAGATTCCTTATAACCGCCCTGATCTTCCAGCCAATTACGTACAGTACCTGTCACTTAACCCTTTTGGAAAATACGTCAGTTTCACTGGTAAATACACTCAACCGACTCATTTTGAAAAGGTTTAATAAAATTGATTTGAATGCACGTGGCACAAACTCTTTATAACTTGGGATAATTATTTAAATATATAATCTCGTAAAAGAATTACATGTTTCTTATGCGTTCAGTAGCCCGGTTCGTGCCGGGTTAAAGATTAATAAACACACCACAGGTATAATGCCCACAAGGCTGATTCCTTAAGGTGGGATACCAGTTTTTACATATGCAGCTGTCAGGTGTACGCCTACACCCCGTGCCTAGGTCGTGGCCATTTCATGAATGATGCCAAGGATATCCAGGACATGGTCATTAACCCCCCAAAGGCTTTTAAGCAAACAAAACATATTTAAACGGGCCGATTAAATTATTCAATTAACCACCAAACGATGGAAGATTTAATGCCCGACCAAGCGGTATTTTATATACCGTACCCCAAGCCCGTATAGGGAAAATAAGTTAAGAGTATTTACCTGAGCTAGCTCCTGTCTTAAATAGCAAGAATTTAATAACTCAGCCGTATTCACTTAAGTAAGCGTAGGTACCATTTACCAGAAGGCTCTAGTCTGGAATGATGGTATAAATAACCAATTAGAATGCTAACGGGTCTTTAATTAAGCCTAAGCTTAGACCGGTTACTCTTACGGAAAGATACGGTTCACACGCATGATTAAGCGAAGACCGGAATAGAATGTGTTTTAGACCCGACAAGTTTGATGACTTGTATAATATGGGTAATCTAAACACCTTCTGGATTTTGAGACAAAAATGATATGGTTTGTCTCGTTTCGGCTAATATATGCAATCTAGTCACATTAGCCGATCCGAACGCGACAAGTGCGTAACGAGTAACCAAAAGAGTCAATTACATGTTTCCTAAGTTAATATGCCTTAAATATGTTGTGATATCAGTAGGATACCTTCCATTATGCCCAAAACGAGTTTAATCTCAAAATAAGCCCCGTAGGGGTATTTTGGTCATTTTAAAAGATTATAAAAGAGATTAAATGAAGTTCTGAGATTCGGGTCCGAATACATCAGTAAAATAACTTATTTTAATAGGTCATATCAGTTGGTGTTAAGTCTTATGCGACAAAATAGTTTTAAACCATTACTATGCGTTTAATATGCGTATAACGTCGTTTTAAGCGACTTACGGGTTAAAATAGGATTCTGAGTTTTCTGATCAGTTAAACAGGTTCAAAATGCTTCATTTATTATTTAAAATCAGTAGCAATTGGATTGGTGTCAAAAGGATTTGTAAAACTCATTTTATGGCCTAAAAGGGTATATTCGATATTTACCGAATCAAGGCACTAATCCTAGCTTATGATCAGTTTAAAAATTATTAAAAATCTTCAAAAATCCCAAAATATTATATTACATCAGTGGGTAAAAGGTTTGGTGTCGAAAATTGGGTTTAGATAGGCCTTATGCTAATGACGCCGTTTAATTACTAAAAGGCGTTATAATTACGCTAATGAGCATAACTCCTAATCTAGACCTCCAACTGATGTGAAATCTCAGGGACATGTTTATAAATCCGTAACTAAGGTCTCTATTCTTTTACATTTCTAAAATTCACGTTTTAAGGTCAAAAGGGCATATTGGTCAACATTAGGCATTTAAAGGAAACATCGGACAATCAATGATTCAAGTAGTATAAACGCACAGGGTTATACTATCATGTAACTAGGTCCTAATAGAACTTTAAGGCATGCCTAAACCTATCTAAACCGGGTCAAAACTGAAGTCAAAGCAAAAGTCAAAGTTTTGCGACTTTCGGCTCCGAATCGGTTCTAAACAGGAAATTGTCGAATCAAACAAGCTTAGACCAGTTCTTAAACTTATTACCAAGTTATATGAATGATAAAATAGGTTACACGCCTTCTACATAATTAATTACGCGTTAATTGAAAGATTAGCATCCTGTTGACTTTTTCTAAACGACTTTGACTCGACAAATGACCTAGTTAGGACGGGAATCAGAGGGTGTCCTTTTACGGGTTTAATGCCCCCATAATTACCCACTTATAACAACCCTAAGTTTGACTAATCGTTGAACCATTAGCGATTAATTGATAAGTCAACCGTTAATTACGACGGTTTGACTTTAAGGCTATAAACTAAGCAAAACTTAACTAAGGAAGGTTAAGGGTGCTTACCAAAGTCCTAATCACGATTAGGGATGCTTGGTGTCTGCTCTTGAGCTCCAGAAAGTCCCACAATTGCAGATGGAATGGATGATCAAAAATGTTTGCAAACAATGGCCTTTTATAGTGATTTTTGATCCATTAGATGATGACAACTAGGTCTATGAATTGATCCAGATCAATAACAAGTGCCCCTAAGCTCTAAAATCAGTAGGGGACGCGCATGGAATTGATAAATATCTCCAAAAGTATTTTCATGGACTTGAACAGCCAAGAAAAACGAGTTTCTGCATCAGGGAGATGCTTGCGCACCGCAAGGTAATAGTGTTACGGTGCGCAAGGACCTGGGCAGCCACCAGAAACTTTCAAACGTTGACATGTTTGGCCCCTGAACTTCCAAATGTCATTTCCGACACCTCTAAGGCCCGTTAAACCATTTTAAGGCTTTATAATGATGCCTAAGCATAGAGAACATGAAACATGCTAAAAAATATGCTGGATGTCGGTTCGTTTGGTCGTACGGTCACGTTGTTCGGCTAATTACGACGAAACATGGACGGACGCGAAAACAATCCAAATGACGCGACGAATGGAATTTTATCAAGCCAAACACTAAAATAAAATATTTTAGTGCTTACATAAATTTTTGGGTGTCCGTGAATATCCAGAATGTAAGATATGCGCGTAAACACAAACTTATCATTTAATAGCATTGAAGCCTCATCTAATTCATATTAGGCATTCTTGAAAGTATTATTAAACATCATAATGCTTCGGGCTCGATAAAAGGTCATTCAGAGGTATAATTAAACATATTGACACTTCTAGTCCCTTATACTTGCAAAGTTGCGCGTAACTTCACTTTTAGGCATAAAAGCCTTGGATGGCCAATGATTGGCAATCCCGAGAGTATAATCAAATATCACGAGGCTCTCGGTTTGTTAAAAGGTCCCTCAGAGGTAAGAATTAACATGTTGACGCTTTTAACCTTATTCTGCGCAAACTTTCAATTAATTACATAAATGGCTGCACTTGTTTAACAAGTGGCTCATTTGTGAATATAAAACCATAAAAGGTTAATTAGAAACTTATTTTAGGTATGATAATACTTCCAGTTCTTTCATAATCAAAGTTTTTCGATTTTTCGAAAAATTAGTCCTTTGAATTCAATGTTTGACTTCATTAGGGTTTATTACACGTGTCAATACTTCATTGGACGTGATTTTTTTTTCGAGGTGTTACATCCTCACCCCCTTAAAATAAATCTCGACCTCAAGATTTGCTAGAATAATGGAAGTATTTTCTGAAGTAGCATGGACTTAACTTCCATAGTATATTTGGGTCTCTAAGGGTATCCCAGTTGACCTATACAATAGGTACATACTCTCCTTCGGAGCTTCTTAACCTGTTGATTCTTAGTCTATACAGGTTGATTGTCCAATCATAAAGTTTCATTAATCTACCTATCATTACGTGATAATGTTTTTCGGCTTATTGGCGAAACACATCCTTCAGTCACTAGTGTGTAATGTATTGCGAGCTCCGCCAAGCTCCTTAAATAGGTTTTAGCTTATAAGCTACTTGATCTTGATACATTCGATTTCCTTCGAATGATTTTATATATTCCAAGCTTAATTAACCTGAAAATTACTACTCGGCACACCCTTCTAGGGTGTTATCTTTTGTTGAACCTTATCTTTTAACCAGAACTTAGGAGGGTTGCTATTTTCATAAATCCTTGAATTTCCTGCCGTATACTGGCAACTTACAATCGATTATGGATTTGTATGATCTTAGTTGTTGTTTCCTAGGCAACTTTCAGATCTTGATAATTGGACTTACCAATTCTCTATCTAACAATAGATGTTTAACATTCCATCTATACAAGGTCTCCAAAGGAGTAGCCTTAATACTTACATATCAATTATTATAGAAAAGCTTATCTTAAGGTGGGATGGTTATCCCAATCATTGCTTAAAACTAATCTTAAGGAGTAGCTAATCCTTATAGCTAGTTGAATAACTCAACGATTCTGGGAAGTTGATGGCGATTCTTAATCGTTGTTAAAATAGGGTTGCGGTAATGAGTGCATAAGCAAAATGAACCGTCTTTCTTATCTAACAATATCAAACTCTCGGAATATCGAGTTAGGCTATATGAACCCTCTATTTTAAAGCTTAGTTAATCAGGGTTTCGATTCTTCTAATGATGGTACTAGCCGTCTTGGAGATTTCATAATAATACAGCCTTAAATGGGATATAAATCTTAATTCTACCTGCCTTTCAGGGGTAAACAGGGTAATCTTAGGAGAAGATAATCAAGACACAAGGAGGTTATAGAGGTTTCCCTATCTCAGGCTCCAGTTCACCCATCATTGCTTGTGTCAAATAAGTGACTCCTTTATGTTACTGGTCCACGAATTCCTTAATCAGGAACATTGACTTGGACAATTCCATTCTGGATATCTCCTTTGAATACCATTAGTTGACTTTAGTACCATATGATCTCTCGGAATATCTTTGTGGTCCCATGCATTAAACCTCCATACTGATCAGGCATGGAAGCAATCTATGGAACTTATTAAGATACACCAATCCTCATAGGGCGCTTTTATCATACCATCTAGGATTCGGAATCGATAGAGATTATAGAGATATCAACTATATATGCTGACGCACTTCCTCTTAGAGAGAGGACATTTCGAGAACTTTACGACTGAAGGTTTCTGATAGGAACAAAAGAAATGATTCTTCCGATTTCGTCTGTAACTTTTACCTTACACTTAATATCTGGGGTTTTTATGGGAAAATTTCTAAAAGTTTTCTAAGCTTAAGATCTTATGAGAGACTTAGCAGCATCTTAACCCAAACGTATCTCCTTGAGTGGTCAAAGGCTCACCATAAGGAGTTTTAATAACTACTTGCTTCTTATCATCCACAATATGGGCTTGGTCACACGACGACCAATCCATTCCTATGACTATATCGAGTCCTTATATTAATGAAAGCAAGGATAGCGGAAAGAGAATGGTTCTTACTGGATATAAACATCCATCTAATGTTGCCGAAGCAGTCTCTGAGGTACTATCGACCAATTTTACTTTATACTTAACGCTTAGAATTTTAACTGGCAGATTTAATGATTTACAAAATCTATTGTCTACGGAAGACTTATCTGAACCTGAATCAAATAATACTCTAATATGAGCGTTATTAATATAGAAAGTACCTGTTGTGACCTTGTCATCCTGAATAGCCTCTTGAGTATCCATTTGAGAGTTTCCGGCTTTGGTCTTCTTAGCCTCGCCATACTTCTTGGTTTTATTAGGGCAATTAGTTTTGATGTGCCCTATTTCATTGCAACCATGGCAGGTTGCGTCCTCCATCTTCTTGCAGTCCAAGGTCTTATGCCCCTTGGACTTGCAGATTCCACAAGGTGAAGGCTGAGATTCAAATCTGCATTTCCCGAGGTGGTATTTCCTACAGGTTTTGCATTTGGTCTTTTCACCTGACCGCTGGTTGTTCTTCAGGTCCTTGCACTCATGGGTCTTGTGATCCATCTCCTTACAGATGACACATCCCCTGGTTTGATCATAGAAACATTTTCCAAAGTGCTTCTTCCCGCAGGTTCCACATTCGGGTTTTGCCTTCTTTGGCTTGGACTGGTTATAGCTCGAACTGGTCCTACCCTTTTTGTAACCTTTATTTAGGGTATTATCGTACTTTTGCTTATGATCCCCTAACGCTCGGCTCACGGCCTTGTTTACAGCTGTATCTAACATAGCCTGTAACTCGGCGCTCGTTAAATTCAGTCTTGTATCATCATTCTGATTAACTGGATGATTGTGAGCTTCAGAGGAGTCAACCATAGTGAAGCTTTGAAGGCTATAAACCAAGTAGTAATAATTGATTTAATTATATGGTTAATTGTCGAATTTGTTGATTAAATAGCTATGGTGTAAATAAACCATATAGGCCAAAAGATAGTATTTAAGTTATTTGATTATGTTCTGCCTAGGTTTTTAAATAAACCATCCTTGGCGTGTAAACAGAATATAATCCTTCATATTTATTAGACAGAGGACATAAATCACGACTGTCAATGTCGTACTGACATTTTATATAGCACAAGAGCTTGTTCCCAAGGACTCTTGATGGCACAGGGCCTTGTCACTAGGGAAAAATCTAAAACATAATCGATGGTTCCTTTGGATCGGAAAATTTCATAGTTCATTGTCTTGACAAGAATTTATGAAATAAAAACTATCTTTTCATGTATACACCTTTGCTCGTAGGTATACATCCCAAATGGATGTTTTGATGCGTACATCATGTTCGACGTTTACTAGCCATGATTCCTATTGATCATTTACGCTAATTAAGGGGTTTGGAAAGCTCCTAATATAAGGATGACAAGTGTGATTTTATCGCATCATTGTTGTCGGGAGTGTTAACACATTTTCAGATGCTAACGAGGATCTGAATCTCTTTTTAAACAGGTTTTACCATTTTAGCTAGGTCTTCAATGACATTCAAGCTAGGTCAAACCTTTTAAGATTCTCTTTTAATATTTATACTGGTAGGAAAGGAATGATATTTATTTTTATTCAGGATTTTTATTAATATTATCCTGGATTTAATTAAAATCTAACTATAGCACAAAAATCAAGTCACAAGGACAAGTTTAATTTATAAGCCATGATTTCAGAGAATCGAGGCAAATTTATAAGTTAGTAATAGCACAAAAGGCCTAGTCACGTGGACAAGTTTAATTTATAAGCCATGATTTCAGAGAATCGAGGCAAATTTATAAGTTAGTAATAGCACAAAAGGCCTAGTCACGTGGACAAGTTTAATTTATAAGCCATGATCGTTTGGGATCGAGGCATTTAGGTGTGAATCAAAGTTCATTACTTTTTCTTGACAGGGAGTTGTAGGCTACCACTGTCTTTAGTCTCAGAGGACATTAACTATAGCCCGTAGGCATTTCCCTTCTAAGGGATGTTTATAATATGATCATCTTATAGGATGATATAAGCCATGATTTCTAAATCAATAGACTAGATAAGAAAATTGGAAGAATCCAATATAAGAATGACTGTTGTGATTGTCTCGAATCACATCTGTCAAGAGTGCTAACACGTTCTTAGGTGTTAACAAGGATTTGAATCTCTTGAATAGGTCCTACCATCTTGGCCTCGTCATATAGGCTAGGTTTACCTTTAAGATTCCTTTTTAATAATTAAAGCAGAACAATCCTAACTCGGGATGTTAATAAGGATCTGAACCTAAATTGAGGAACCGCCATCTTGGTCGGGTCTTAATAATGACACGAGGCTAGGTCTTGTCCTTGTTTAGATTTTGCCATTTTATTATAATGGTAGATCTTATAATATAGGAATGGTATTTTAAACATAATCGTTCCTTTAAATTTAAACAAGTATATGGTTGCCCTAAACGGGACTTCTAAAAAAATGACTTGCCCATGCAAGGGCTAATCAGAAAAAATAACAAAAGAAGCAATTAAAAGACAATGAAATGAATTAGGATTAGTCCTATGTTCTTGTCTAGACTTAAGAATATGCATCTGTGTAACTGAGATTAAACACAAATGGCTAGTGTTTAATTCACTCAGTGTTGGCTCTGATACCAACCTGTCACACCCCGATTTCCACGTGTCACCGGTGGGCCCGGTGGGGAGTATCGTGACGTAGTTGATATCATCATAGTCAAACAACACAATATATAAATGCACTGTGGAAGCAAAAGATAAATATATTACAATCCGAATATAAAGTAATATCAAGTATTACAACGGAAAGTAAAGGATCCACAGGCGGATCTTAAAACATAAACATTATTCAACAGACTTTAGGCGCCTAGAACTTGCGAGATTCCTTATAAACGCCCTGATCTTCCAGCCAATTACGTACAGTACTTGTCACTTAACCCTTTTGGAAAATACGTCAGTTTTCACTGGTAAATACACTCAACCGACTCATTTTGAAAAGGTTTAATAAAATTGATTTGAATGCACATGGCATAAACTCTTTATAACTTGGGATAATTATTTAAATATATAATCTCGTAAAAGAATTACATGTTTCTTATGCGTTCAGTAGCCCGGTTCGTGCCGGGTTAAAGATTAATTGACACACCACAGGTATAATGCCCACAAGGCTGATTCCTTAAGGTGGGATACCAGTTTTTACATATGCAGCTGTCAGGTGTACACCTACACCCCGTGCCTAGGTCGTGGCCATTTCATGAATGATGCCAAGGATATCTGGGACATGGTCATTAACCCCCCAAAGGCTTTTAAGCAAACAAAACATATTTAAACGGGTTGATTAAATTATTCAATTAACCACCAAACGATGGAAGATTTAATGCCCGACCAAGCGGTATTTTATATATCGTACCCCAAGCCCGTATAGGGAAAATAAGTTAAGAGTATTTACCTGAGCTAGCTCCTGTCTTAAATAGCAATAATTTAATAACTCAGCCGTATTCACTTAAGTAAGCGTAGGTACCATTTACCGGAAGGCTCTAGTCTAGAATGATGGTATAAATAACCAATTAGAATGCTAACGGGTCTTTAATTAAGCCTAAGCTTAGACCGGTTAGTCTTACGGAAAGATACGGTTCAAACACATGATTAAGCGAAGACCGGAATAGAATGTGTTTTAGACCCGACAAGTTTGATGACTTGTATAATATGGGTAATCTAAACACCTTCTGGATTTTGAGACAAAAATGATATGGTTTGTCTCGTTTCGGCTAATATATGCAATCTAGTCACATAAGCCGATCCGAACGCGACAAGTGCGTAACGAGTAACCAAAAGAGTCAATTACAGGTTTCCTAAGTTAATATGCCTTAAATATGTTGTGATATCAGTAGGATACCTTCCATTATGCCCAAAACGAGTTTAATCTCAAAATAAGCCCCGTAGGGGTATTTTGGTCATTTTAAAAGATTATAAAAGAGATTAAATGAAGTTCTGAGATTCGGGTCCGAATACATCAGTAAAATAACTTATTTTAATAGGTCATATCATTTGGTGTTAAGTCTTATGCGACAAAATGGTTTTAAACCCTTACTATGCGTTTAATATGCGTATAACGTCGTTTTAAGCGACTTACGGGTTAAAATAGGATTCTGAGTTTTCTGATCAGTTCAACATGTTCAAAATTCTTCATTTATTATTTAAAATTAGTAGCAATTGGATTGGTGTCAAAACGATTTGTAAAACTCATTTTATGGCCTAAAAGGGGTATATTCGGTATTTACCGAATCAAGGCACTAATCCTAGCTTATGATCAGTTTAAAAATAATTAAAAATCTTCAAAAATCCCAAAATATTATATTATATCAGTGGGTAAAAGGTCTGGTTTCGAAAATTGGGTTTAGATAGGCTTTATGCTAATGACGCCGTTTAATTACTAAAAGGCGTTATAATTACGCTAATGAGCATAACTCCTAATCTAGACCTCCAACTGATGTGAAATCTCAGGGACATGTTTATAAATCAGTAACTAAGGTCTCTATTCTTTTACATTTCTAAAATTCATGTTTTAAGGTCAAAAGGGCATATTGGTCAACATTAGGCATTTAAAGGAAACATCGGACAATCAATGATTCAAGTAGTATAAATGCAGAGGGTTATACTATCATGTAACTAGGTCCTAATAGAACTTTAAGGCATGCGTAAACCTATCTAAACCGGGTCAGAACTGAAGTCAAAGCAAAAGTCAAAGTTTTGCGATTTTCGGCTCTGAATCGGTTCTAAACAGGAAATTGTCGAATCAAACAAGCTTAGACCAGTTCTTAAACTTATTACCAAGTTATATGAATGATAAAATAGGTTACACGCCTTCTACATAATTAATTATGCGTTAATTCAAAGATTAGCATCATGTTGACTTTTTCTAAACGACTTTGACTTAACAAATGACCTAGTTAGGACGGGAATCAGAGGGTGTCCTTTTAAGGGTTTAATGCCCCCATAATTACCCACTTATAACAACCCTAAGTTTGACAAATCGCTGGACCATTAGCGATTAATTGATAAGTCAACCGTTAGTTACGACGGTTTGACTTTAAGGCTATAAACTAAGCAAAACTTAACTAAGGAAGGTTAAGGGTGCTTACCAAAGTCCTAATCACGATTAGGGATGCTTGGTGTCTGCTCTTGAGCTCCAGAAAGTCCCACAATTGCAGATGGAATGGATGATAAAAAATGTTTGCAAACAATGGCCTTTTATAGTGATTTTTGATCCATTAGATGATGACAACTAGGTCTATGAAGTGATCTAGATCAATAACAAGTGCCCCTAAGCTCTAAAATCAGTAGGGGACGCACATGGAATTGATAAATATCTCCAAAAGTCGTTTCATGGACTTGAACAGCCAAGAAAAACGAGTTTCTGCATCTGGGAGATGCTTGCGCACCGCAAGGTAATAGTGTTACGGTGCGCATGGACCTGGGCAGCCACCAGAAACTTTCAAACGTTGACATGTTTGGCCCCTGAACTTCCAAATGTCATTTCCAACACCTCTAAGGCCCGTTAAACCATTTTTAAGGCTTTATAATGATGCCTAAGCATAGAGAACATGAAACATGCTCAAAAATATGCTGTATTTCGGTTCGTTTGGTCGTACGGTCACGTTGTTCGGCTAATTACGACGAAACACGGACGGACGCGAAAACAATCCAAACGACGCGAAGAATGGAATTTTATCAAGCCAAACACTAAAATAAAATATTTTAGTGCTTACATAAATTTTTGGGTGTCCGTGAATATCCAGAATGTAAGATATGTGCGTAAACGCAAACTTATGCGCTTTTTGACACTTTTAGTCCCTGCATGACCTAAAAGCTTATTTTAGCGCACCAAACACCTCTAAGCCTATATCTAAGCTATATTAAAGATAAATAGGGTATGTTTATCTCCTGGTCATATACCGGAAGGTCCGATAACATACGAATCAGTATACTTTAGCAGTTTGACGCTTTAGGTCCTTCTAATGCACAAACTTGCGTAACTTATCATTTAATAGCATTGAAGCCTCATCTAATTCATATTAGGCATTCTTGAAAGTATTGTTAAACATCATAATGCTTTGGGCTCGATAAAAGGTCATTCAGAGGTATAATTAAACATATTGACACTTCTAGTCCCTTATACTTGCAAAGTTGCGCCTAACTTCACTTTTAGGCATAAAAGCCTTGGATGGCCAACGATTGGCAATCCCGAGAGTATAATCAAATATCATGAGGCTCTCGGTTTGTTAAAAGGTCACTCAGAGGTAAGAATTAACATGTTGACGCTTTTAACCCTTTTCTGCGCAAACTTTCAATTAATTACATAAACGGCTGCACTTGTTTAACAAGTGGCTCATTTGTGAATATAAAACCATAAAAGGTTAATTAGAAACTTATTTTAGGTATGATAATACTTCCAGTTCTTTCATAATCAAAGTTTTTCGATTTTTCGAAAAATTAGTCCTTTGAATTCAATGTTTGACTTCATTAGGGTTTATTACACGTGTCAATACTTCATTGGACGTGATTTTTTTTCGAGGTGTTACACTTTCTCTGTAAGTATCCTTCAATCTATATCTTTCAATCTCTCTTGATTAGATCTCTCAAGTCATTCAGACTCCTTCTTACTCTGAAATCTTACAATTAACAGACTCTCCTTTGCTAATAGACTCCCCCTTAAGTTGTTCCGAGATCGCAATCTGACATATCACTCGTTCTAAGATCGTGTCCTGGCTCTAACTTTGCTTAGGCTTAGACACGGGAATCTGGCTCTACAGCTTTCATAGGTTCAGAAACGTCCCTGGCTTTCCGTAGCAACAGGATCATGAACCTGGTAAGCTGCACAATTCTCTACCCAAAAGTAAATTTCACAATTTTTTAAAATTTAACAAATTTAGAAACCACTTGTAGATATCATTCAATCATTAACAATAGTTATATCAAGTTCAAATTAATGATCTTGATTAACTAACAGTAAAATCAACCTCAAAACATCACTTGTAAGATTATCTTAAAACATTTCTCAAATTATCTCAAACTTTAACTTCATTTTTCATTTCAAACACACTCTCCCAACCCACTGTCGTTCATCATGTTTAGCAATCGGAATTTTGAAAATCAGCTTTTCAACATCAGTTGTCGAAAATAAGATGAAATAAAATCTTTTTGATTTTTCAAAATTTTATGATAAAACACACTGAAAATCTTTTTGGATTTTGGGAAATATATTATATACAGACTTATTTTTGTGAGTTTGTGTAAGAGGATCATATCAGTTTATGACAAATCACTAGCACCGTTGAGCTTTAAACACTTTAAGTTCTAAACGATTCACTTAGATTGTCAGTATACTGATCCACTTAAATTTTCACACAAAGTTCACCTGCTTCGAGATATGAGATTAGTGTTTTAAGGACTTAAACTTATCCGCGTGTCCCACCTCATAATTTACTCTCGAATCCAGATTCCACATATTCAGTCTTACAAGTGAATATACCTAGATGATATCTGTAAAGAGGTAAATGCGAAACCTTGAGAGCTCATATTTTTGTTAGAGATGAAGGCTCGACTTTAGGTGTGTCCCCCTTGGGTATCTTCTTTACAACAACACTTGATCTTTTATCTTTCGATATTTTATCAATTTTTATGCTGAGGGGGTGCTTATATTTCAAGCAAACGTAAAGTATTATACGCAGACTAGGCTATTGCTCCCGCAAAATCAGAAGTCCTGGTATAATACCCCAGATATCACTAAGCAAAAGACCTAGTATGTCAGAAACAGGTAATCTTTCAAACAAGATTTCGGGGGTTACCCATATATCCGAGAGATGTTCCCCACGAGATAAGTAAGTATGATATTTAGGTTTATATCTCGAAAACAATCTACTAAGCATGTAAAAACCTACTGGCATATCATCAGTGAGACCGTTTATCACATTTTAACTTTCCAAATCTTTTGCGTACTGCGACTGTCTACTGATGTACTATCATTTCCTCTTTTTCACAACAAAAACTCATTTTTTATTTTTCAATGTTTTGGATTTTTCAAATTTTCAAAATTTCTAAATTTTTTACTCCCCCTAAAATAAAAAATATGTTTCAATTTTTGATTTTACGGGAAAATTTGAAAATAAAAGCAATAATCTGTACAAATAAAATGACAAACTGATTGGAATTGCTTCAATTCTCCATTCTCTTGGCTTACACAATCAGAACTCCCCCTGACAACAAACTATTTTCCCATTATGATTTCAAAACACTTAAGTTTGTTTTAATCAATATGGTTTTTCCGGAAAATTAGTTTTGTTGATTTCACACATCATGGGGATTCATTCATCACTTTTTTCTTTCAACCACTTGTAAAAATTATCACTTGTAGATTTTTCACAGAAACATTTTTCAAGAATGATGCCGATTCATGCTCCACGATTACCAACTTGGGAGCTCCGGCAAGTCAGGATTTTATTTTTAAAGAATCTCACCCATGCCTGATCAATCATGGGTGAACCATCATCATTTGGTTTAACAATTTTCGATTCATAAAATTCTTTCACTCCCTTCACCTTCCCATCAACCATCTTACCAAAAATATGTAGCACTTTACCATTAAATGCTTTTTCAGCATCAAATTCTTTCATATCAGAGAAGAATTGATCTGAAATCTCAATCTTATCAATTTTTGATTTCAAGTTTCCGTTTGACAATGGTGGAAAATTTTCATCATCCATTGTTGGAACGGAATTCTCATCGTTTAGCACAACAAATGGCTCCTCGGATTTTGACGAATCAAATTCATTGCCAGAAACAACCTCTGATTTCTTAACAACCCATTTATGTTTGTTTAAATTGGTTCTTCTTTTGTAAAAATGTTTCAAACTTTCACTAACTTCGAAAGTCGAATTTTTGAACTCCTTAAATTTTTCTATTGGTTGTTCCTTTTTATCAACACATTTCTCTTTCAATTTAGAGTTAGAAGAAACTCCCTATTTTGTGTTGGTGGGCTTTAGGCAATTCCAAGCAATATGTCCAACCTCTTGGCATCTGAAAAAGGTTCTTCTTTCAACTCTCGGTTCAGATTCCTTCAACATATTCTTTTGTTTTTCGACGAAAAACTCCTTGTTTGACTGTTTCCAGAAAGGTTTCTCCTTCTCCTCTTCAGAACTTGCTCCTGAAACAAATTTAGTTTTTGGTTTAAATTCTTTATAATTTTTATGATTTTCTGGTGGAATAAAACCTAATCCTTTCTTTTTGAAATTACTGTTATGGTTTGGTTTCTTTCGATAATCCGAACCAGAACTGTAACCCTTTTTCTTGTTCAATCTTTGTTGAACTCTTGAAGTGTAGTTTTTAGGTTTTTCAGTAAGATTTACATCTTTTATTTAAGAAATATTAATTTCTGTTAATTTGAAAACCTTGTTAATCATTTCAGTTTTAACACCTCTTATAGGAAATTCTTCATCAGAATATAATTTGTCGGAGTCATTCAAAGTATATGCTACTTTGAATGTTTCGTCATTTAAATTATTTTTTGATATCAGAAAATCTTTATTGTAAACCCTTTTGACCGGTGACCTCGAGCTTTTGTCTGATGAACTCGAATTTTCAGATTTAGACTCTGACTTTGACTCTTCATCTTTATCCAACACCTGATCGACCACTTTCTTAATTAACTTGGACTCATGATCTGTGTCAGACGTTGTGAAGGTGACATCAATATCATCTGGTAATCCATTGATAGACTCAGATTTCAGATTCAGATTGAGTGCTTCATCCACCTTTTCAAAGTTTCGGGGGGGGGGGGGGGGGTTATAGCCATCCCACATGTGAATTGGTACTCTGTTATAATTCAAACCAGTTTTCTTACCAGAATTTTCTTCATCATCTGCAAACTTATGAGCTGCAATGGTAGGATAGATGTGATCAATAACATACTCTGAACTTTGATAACTTCGAAGTAAAGTATTCACTCTTTCGGTTTCAATCGTCATCGCTGCTAATTCTTGTTTCAGCCCTGCAATAATCTCAATGTATTTGTTGATTGCAGTTTGCTTTTGAAGAACTGTTGCTTTCAGAAGATTCTTCATCTGGATATCCTCATCACTAGCTCCTTTGTACAAATTCACTTTGCTGCTTAGGAGATCATATGATTCCTTTATGCTTCTCACATTATGCAATAAGTTCTCTTTGAGCTTCTCCAATTCAGCATACTTTGTATCTTTCTCGGCACAAACTTTGCAGGGTTCTAAACACTTAGCACAAGGTTTTTCAACCTCTACAATCTTTTCAACTTCAACTATTTTTTCAACTATTTTCTCCACCACCTTTTCAATCACAATCGGTTCTTTCTCAACTTCTATCTTCACTTCATTCTCTTCAACCTCGACCTTCTCTGTCGATTTTTCTTCCACTTTTGCCTTATCAGCTTCTATCTTAACTTCAGTCTTTTCTTCAGCAGTCCTTCTTGCTTCCATTTCTCTCTTCAGTCTAGCAGCCCTTTTCTCTTTCAATATCTCTATTTTATCTGCAAAAAACAAATCAAAACTATAAGGATCCAATTGTTTTCTAGCTTTATTAATATACTCTTCCTCATCATCAGTGTCTTCATCACTTCCTGACGACTTAAAAATCGGTTGTCTTTTAGGACTGTTCTTAGATTTGATTGATTCTTCTTTCGAGGTTGAATCTTCAAAGATTCGAGCAACAAATGCTTTAGAAACTGAAGGTCTAGAAGGATCATAATCATTCCAATTGAAATCTTTCGGAATCCTTTCATCTTCTTGGTCTACCAGACCAAAACAAGCTTTCCCCTTTGATTCTTCAATCGAAATAGTATGTGAGTGTGAAGATTGTTGTTGGTATGGTTGTTGAGCAACCTGATGATAAATTGCTTTTCTATGATAATCGTTGTTTCCGAAAGGATCTTGTCTTCCGGTTTCTTCTCTGTTTGTACACTCTCGTTTAAAATGTCCTTTTTCTCTGCAATGAAAACAAGTAACCTTCGATTTGTCAAAACCTAGCTGAGATGTTGTAGCTTCACGAAGATCATCTCTTCCGGTGATCTGTTTGAACTTTTCTGCTCTTCTCAAAACGCTAGCTAAACACCACTTGATGTCCATCAACTCAAGTTCTTCAGAATCAATCTGATCATAATCCTCTTTAGTAAGCATCAGATTTCTGATTCGTCCAGCAACTAAGCTTTCATATGACTCTAACACAGTGACAAGAGATGCCATGTGTTGCTTCGCAATATCTGGAGAAAATTTTTGACCATTTTGAATATGTAGTGCAACATTGCATTGCAATACTTGACCGGTAAAATTTGTTGAACTTTGTTGTTGAGAACCTGGTGTCGAGAAATTTGGTTCAAAACTTGAATAAGACGAAGAATATCCACTGCTCTGATTTGTATTGCTTGTATTTGTTTCGGAAGAATTTTCAGCACTGAACGCAGTTTGAAACTTCGGACTAGGAGTAGTCTCAATCTTGTTTTCTTTGTAGTACAGACTAACATCCTGTTGAGCACCCGGACTTTTCATTGTAGCAGTTTTTCGAATTGCTAGCTCATGTTCTTCCAACTTCTGGATAAACCTACTCAAATTCATATCTTCACATTGTCGGTTATGCTTTAAAATCAACAGATATGTTCCCCATTCATTCTGTGGTAGCGCATAGGCTAGGTTATCAGCCCATTCTTCATCTTCTTTCTTGATGTCCAATCTTTTCATCTCCATGACTAGATGACAATATCTCTCAATAATCTTCCTAGTCGTCTCACCTTCAAAAGCTGTAAACATATCAAACGATTTCTTTAGTAATGCTCGTTTATTTTTGATCATATCGGCACTACCCTTAAACTTTTTAATCAACGCTCTCCAGATTGATCTAGCAGTTCCCTCATGTTGAAGCAAAACAAAAATATCTTCTTTACTGCTTGTTGAAGAATGCTAATCATCATTTTTTCACTGGTGTATTTTAATTTTTCATCCGGTAAAAATTGACTTAATTGTTTTTCATTTCCAAGTTCGTCTTTCGGTAAAGTATAATCTTTCTCTAAAGACACCCATGCATCAAACTTGTTCGCTTGTACCCAGTTTTCAAAACGGTCTTGCAACCCTTTAAAATCCTCAATATACATAAGCTTTGGAGGTTTTTGGAAAGTTCTCGTTTCATTCTCGATACCGACAGTTTCGAAAACGGTAACTGGAGCAGCCGGATTAGTAGCAAAAGCGTTGTAAAATTCATTATCCATGTTTTGGTGAAAAGATATACAAAATCAGAATTTCAAACGAGCTGAAAATCACAAATGGTCTGACAAGATCAAACAACCTGAGTGTTTGATATTTCAAACGAATTAAATTTCGTGTGGTCTGGTTGCACAAATCTCAAACGATCTGGTAACTCTAGGTTACTTCATGCGACCTGATTCAAAATTACAAGAAATCTGACATAATTTCCACCTTAAACGACCTGATTAAACTTCCAAATGACCTGGTAAAATTTCAAGCGGTCTAGACCCACTTTCAAACGACCTGACTAATTTTCAAACGACCTGACAAACTTCCAAACGACCTGGAGATTTGACTGATCAAACCATGAGATCTAGATCACACCGTATGACCTGACTCAAACGATCTGGTTCTTTGATGTTTTCAAATCGTGCGACTTGGCTCAAAATTCGAACGATCTGAAACTTCTAGGTCCAACAATTTGTTGGTGCATACGTCTGTCGACTTCGTCTTGTATCGAGTCTAGTACTAAAAGTGTTAGATTAGGGCGCGTTGTACGAGAAAATAGGAGGTTTTAGGTTGTGTTTGAGTTAATTTCGTTTGAAGGACCTAATTCCGCTTGAAATGACAAGTGACATTTTCAAGCGAAATTAATCTGGTTAATTTCGCTTGAAGTGACACACTGCCACTTTCAAGCGGAATTAAAACTCTATATAAACCTCCCAAGAGAAATCATATGTAACATTCTGATTTCCGGTGCCGAAGTGCTGCCGACGCGTCGTTTGATCTGTATTGCTGTTATAATCAATATACAAGACGTTTAATAGTGAAACAAGCTGTTTTCCAAGTCTGTTTCTTTGTTTCCGCCTCTGAAACAGACTAAAGCTCTTCTGATTGACTCGTTTGGGTCAAGAACTGATCCTACAAGTGGTATCAGAGCTCAGGAAGAAGAGTTCTTGCCAAAACAACCTTATTTTCTGACTTCTACAAATTCTTTTACAAAATTTACAAATTTTTACGGTCAAAATGGTCTGAATTTCACATATTATACGCGTAACAGTGTTTTAATGAATCCTTGAGAGTTTTGGGCCTAAAATCAGCTTAAAACTTGATCAAATTCTTAATTTCGTTTGAAAACAGATAGAATTGATAATGTCAACAACATTTCAAACGGAATTAGAAGGTTGATTCCGCTTGAAATTGTTATTCCGCTTGAAAATCTCATCTAATTCCGCTTCAATTTGGTATTCCATTTGAAAGTGCATTGTTTCAAGCGAAATTAGTAATTTCGCTTCAGGGTGATTCCGTTTAAAAGTGATCTCGTTTGAAAAAGAGTAATTTCGCTTCAAATCTAATTCCGCTTCAGAACGATTGAGACTTGATTCCGTTTGAAACCATATTCCGTTTGAACTTGTACTTTTGTGAAAAATTTCCCGAAACATGGACGAGGAATTCTACAATGCATTTGCTACACCGATTGCACCTGTTACAGCTGCTGAAACTGTGTACAATGAGAATGAAACAGGAACTTATCAGAAACTGCCAAAACTCATGTACATTGAGGATTTTCAAGGATGGAAAAATCGATTTGAGAACTGGGTGCAAGCTTATAAATTTGATGCTTGGTGTTCATTGTTGAAAGATTATGAGAAACCAAAGAATGAATGTGGGATTGAAAAAGCTATTTGTGATTATTCAGAGAGTGACAAATTGAAATTTACAAGTGAGAAAATGATGATCAGTATTCTTCAACAAGCAATTAAAGAAGATATATTTGTTTTGCTCCAACATAATGGTACAACTAGATCAATTTGGGAAGCATTGATTCAGAAATTTAAAGGAAGCGCAGATATGATCAAAAACAAAAAGGCATTATTGAAGAAATCGTTTGATATGTTTTCAGCTTTCGACCACGAAACAACAAAGCAGACCATTGATAGATATTGTCATCTGGTATTGGAAATGAAAAGATTGGACATTGAGAAAGATGATGATGAATGGGTTGATAAACTTGCTGATGCACTACCACAGCATAAGTGGGGAACTTATTTGATGATTGTGAAACATATGAGGAAATCTGAGGGTATGAATTTGGCACATTTCATTCATAAAATTGAAGAGCATGAATTGGATATTCAGAAAACTGCTATCATGACAAATCCAAATGCTCAACAAGATTTCAGTTTGTATTACAGAGGGAACAAGTTTGAGGCTACCCCCAGCCCTAGCCCAAAGATCCAAACTGGATTTAGTGCTTACAATTCGTCTGGAACAAAGGGTAGTAATGTGACACAGAGTGGGGGATCTTCATCTTCATATTCAAGCTTTGATCCGAATCATACAACATCAAGTCCTCAAAGACAGAATTCAACAAATCTTCAATGCAACGTCACTTTGAACATTCAAAATGGTCAGAATATGTCTCCAGAAATAGCCAAGCAACACATGGCATCACTTGTTGCTATGTTGGAATCATATGAAAGCTTGATTGGAGGAAGAATTGGTAATCCGATGCTTACAAAAGAAGATTATGACCAAATAGATGCAGAAGAACTTGAGTTGATGGATGTAAAATGGTGTTTGGCCAGTGCTGTGAGGAGGGCATAAAAGTTTCAACAAATTACTGGTAGAGATGAGTTTCGAGGAATGGCTACTTCTCTGTTGGGCTTTGATAAATCAAAAGTTACATGTTTCCGGTGTAAAGGAAAGGGTCATTTTAAGAGAGAATGTACAAATAAAGAAGCAACCGGGAATCAAGAAAAGAACAATTATTATCAGAAATCAATTTTTCATCAGATTGATCAACAACCTCAACAAAAGGATTCAAAAACTGCTCATGGTAAAATGATCGAAGATGCAAATAAGAAAGCTTATTTTGGTATCATTGATCAAGATGATGAATTTGTTGCTGAAGGATTTAGCTGGGATAAATACATTCCACCAGGTTCAGGTTTTGTTGCTAGAATTCTGGGTGAAGATGAGGCTAATCAGAAAAGAATCCCGATTTTCCAGATCTAGGAAGTGATATTGATACCGATGATGAGGAAGAATATCTTAACAAAGCTAGAAAAGGCATAGATCATGACAGTTTTAATTTCTTTTTTGCAGATAAAATGGAGATGCTGAATCAGAAAAAGATTGCAAGATTGAGGAGAGAGTTAGAAGCAACAAGAATGCTAGATGATGAAAAGGCAAAGACAGAAGCTGGAGAAGCTAATATTGAACCAGCAACTGAGAAAGTAGTTGAAAAAATAGTTGAATTCGAAAAAATAGTCGAAGTTGAGAAACTTGTCAAAGTAGAGAAAATTGTCGAAATAGAAAAAATTGTTGAAGTTGAGAAACTCATTGAAGTTGAAAAGACTGTCGAGGTTGAAAAGATAATTGAAAAGGTGGTTGAAGTTGAAAAACCATGTTTGAAATGTTTAGAATCTTGCAAAGCTTGTGAGGAGAAAGATAAAAAGATTGCTGAATTAGAGAAGATTAAAGAAGATTTACTGTCCGATGTGAAGTATGTGAAGGAGTCGTATGATGTTCTTAATAGAACAGTTGATGGTTTAAACAAGACAAACAAAGAGGTTGATGCTGCTATGACAATGATGAGCTCAACATTAATGACAAAGCAGAGCGTCATCAATGAGTATATCGAAGATTGTGCTAAGCTAAAGCAGGTGTTGGAACTTGAAAATATTGAGAGTGAAAGGATTAAACGATTACTGTTGAGTTATACTACTTGTGATCATTTGATTGATCGTGTTTATCCTACTGTTGCAGGTCTTGAAGCATTCAAAGATAAAGAGACGGAAGACACAGATGCTGGTAAGACACAAAGAGTCAAGTATAACAAGTGTCCGCCTCCAATCTATGAGAGTTATTCCCCCAGGAATCCTAACGAGGAGCGTTTAAAAAAGGCAGTCAACATCAAGTTAAAGTCTGAAATCATTGATGAATTACCAGACAGTATTGATGTCACATTCACAACGTCTGACACTGATCATGAGTCTGAGTTGTTAAAGAAAGTGGTCGATCAGGTGTTGGATATGGATGAAGAGTCAAAATCGGAGTCTAAATCTGAAAGTCCGAGCTCGTCAGAAAAAATTCCGAGCTCGTCAGAAAAAAGTTCGAGTTCACTGGTTAAAAGGGTTTACAATAAAGAATTCCTGTTGTCAAAATCTAATTTGAATAACGAACCAATCAAAGTGGCATATACTTTGAATGATTCAGACAAATTATATTCTGATGAGGAATTCCCAATAAGAAGTGTAAAAACTGAGATGATAAAACAGGTTTTCAAACTGACAGAAATTAACATTTCTGAAATAAAAGATTTAAATCTTTCTGCAAAACCTAAACCTTACACTTCAAGGATTAAACAAAGAGCAAACAAGAAAATGGGTTACGGTTGTGGTTATAGTTTCCAAAAGAAACCAAACCATAATGGTAATTTCAAAAAGAAAGGTCTTGGTTTTAGTTCTTCAGAAAATTATAAAAATGAGAAAAATTATAAATCAAATACAAAATTTGTTGTAGGAGGAAGTGCTGAAGAGGAACAGAAGAAACCATTCTGGAAACAGTCAAATCAAGAGTTTCTTGCTGAAATAAAGAGGAATGTGAAGAAGTTTGCTCCAAGAGTTGACAGAAGAACCTGTTTCAAATGTCAAAAAGTTGGACATATTGCTTGGAATTGCCATGAGTCCAGTAATTCAAAACAGGGAGTTTCTTCTAACTCTGAAGTGAAAAAGAAATGTATTGATAAAACCATACAATCAACTGAGAAATCTAAAGTGTTTGAAAATTCAACTTTCGAAACTGGTGAAAGTTCAAAACGTTTTTACAAAAGAAAAGTTGATTTAAACAAACAAAGATGGGTTGTAAAATCTGAGAGTAGTTCTGACAATGAATCTGATTCCATAAAATCAGAGGAGTCGTTTGTTGAGAAAAAGGTTGTGAATTCCGTTCCAGAGGTGAATGATGAAATTTTCCTCCATTATCAAAGGAAAATCTGAAGTTAAAAGTTGGAAAGGTTGAGATTTCAAATCAATTCTTCGCTGATAAGGGAGAATTTGATGTTGAAAAGGCTTTCAACGGGAAAGTCAAACATATTTTTGGTAAGATGGTTGACAGAAAGGTAAAAACTGCAAAAGAATTTTATAAATCAAAATGTTGGTGGGATAGATGTGTACCAGAATCTCCCAAGGATGCTCAGGCTTGGGGGAAAGTTTTTCCTAACTGAAATCCTGACTTGCCGGAGCTCCCAAGTGGGTAATTGCGGAGCATAAATCGGCATCTTTCTCAAAAAAATTTAATTGGATAAGTGTGACTTGACGGAGCTTCTAGGTTGGTAAGTGTGAAGCAGGTATCGGCATTTTTCTTGAGAAATTCACTTTGGTGATATTTCGACTAACAAGTGGTTATTGGCTTGTTACTTACAAGTGGTAAATCAGGGATATTAAGTTGTACTTGATTTTCTACATGTGGTGTTTGTTTGATTGAACTTAAAATTGTTAAATTTTTCCAAGTGGTTAAACATGAACGATGTGATGAAACCCCTAACCTACAAATGGTAAAATCAACAAAATTTTTCAGGAAAAACCATTTGATTAAAACAAACTTAAGTGTTTTGAAATCAATGGGAAAATATTTTGTTGTAAGGGGGAGTTCTGATTGTTTATGCCAAGTGGATGGCGAATTGAAGTGATTCGATATCGGTTGTCAATTTTTCTTGTACAGTTTTGTTTTCAAAATTTCTTTAAATGTGTTTGAATTTTAGGGGGAGCAAGAAATTTCTGAAAATCCAAAAACATTTGAAAATTTGAAAAAGGTCAAAAACATGATAAAATGAAAAATGAGTTTTGTTATTGAAAAGAGGAAATGATAGTACATCAGTGGACTATCACAACATGCTAAAGAAATGGAAGATCAAAAATGTGATAAACGGTCTCACTGATGATATGCCAGTAGGTTTTTGCACATTTAGTAGATTGTGACGAGATATAAACATAAATTTCAAACTTGCTTATATCGTGGGTAACAACTCTAGGATATATGGGTAACCCCCGAAATCTTGTTTGAAAGGTCCCTCTTTCTGAGATACTAGGTCTTTATACTCAGTGATATCTGGGGTATTATCCCGGGACTTCTGATTTTGCGGAAGCAATGGCCTAGTCCCCGTATAATACTTTACGCTTGCTTGAAATATAGCCTACCCTCAGCATAAAAATGATGAAACATTGCAAAATGCTAATCATGCTGTTGAAAAAAAAAGATCCTCTAAAGGGGACACACCAAAAGTCGAGCCGTCATCTCTCTGCTGACTGGAAGTTCTGACCTGAGCTCTCACGGTTTCGCATTTAACCCCTCACAGATATCATCTGTGGTATACTCACCTGTAAGACTGAATATTGGGATCTGGATACGGGAGTATATTCTGAGGTGGGACACACGAATAAGTTTAAGTGCTTAAAACACTAATCTCATATCTCGAATCAGTTGAACTTTGTGTGAGAATTTAAGTGGATCAGTATACTGACAATCTAAGTGAATCGTTTAGAACTGAAAATGTTTAAAGCTTAACGGTGTTGGTGATTTGTCTCAAAAACTGATATGATCCTCTTACACAAACTCACAAAAATATTGTCTGTAAATATTTCTTTATTGCATTTTATTTCTGTTATATAAAAATCCAAAAAGATTTTCGGAGTGTTTTAGCATAAATTTTGAAAAATTCAAAAAGATTTTAGACAACTGATATTGAAAAACTAATTTTCAAAATTCCGAGTGCTGAACATGACGAACAAGGTTGGAAAGATTGTGTTTGAAAATGATATTTACAAGTGGTCATTAGATATATTAAATGCTAAATCTTTCAGATCGTTTTTTTGCGAAAGTTTAAAGTTGTCAAATTGTTAAATTTGTAAATCTTATTTTGAGGTAGAGGATGTGCAGGATAACCTGGAGTACATTTCTGAAAAGAGAGCCAGGTTTTGATTCTGATCCTGTGAAAGCCAGACTACAATCCCAGCACAAGTTGAGGGGGAGTCTGTTAGAGAAAGAAAGTTTGAAGATGCAAGAGCTAGGAATTTGATCCTAAAGATGCAAGAGATTGATAGATCATCATCCGAGGGGGAGATTAGCTGAAGAAAGAGTGTGATAAGAGCTAGATAGAGATTCTGGAAGCCCGAAGACTGATAAAGACTGAAGACGTTGAAGACTCGACACTTAAGACTCGTCAACATCCGAGGGGGAGTCTGTTGGTGCATACGTCTGTCGACTTCGTCTTGTATCGAGTCTAGTACTAAAAGTGTTAGATCAGGGTGCGTTGTACGAGAAAACAGGAGGTTTTAGGTTGTGTTTGAGTTAATTTCGTTTGAAGGACCTAATTCCGCTTGAAATGACAAGTGACATTTTCAAGCGAAATTAATCTGGTTAATTTCGCTTGAAGTGACACACTGCCACTTTCAAGCGGAATTAAAACTCTATATAAACCTCCCAAGCGAAATCATATGTAACATTCTGATTTCCGGTGCCGAAGTGCTGCCGACGCGTCGTTTGATCTGTATTGCTGTTATAATCAATATACAAGACGTTTAATAGTGAAACAAGCTGTTTTCCAAGTCTGTTTCTTTGTTTCCGCCTCTGAAACAGACTAGAGCTCTTCTGATTGACTCGTTTGGGTCAAGAACTGATCCTACACAATTCATCATTTTGTCAATTTTTATCAAGTTTTAGGTTGAATTTGGTTCTGATTTGTTCACGGATTGATTAAGACTCAGTTTTACGTGTTATATCACAAAATCAGTTCATTTTAACTGTGGAATCTCGGTAAATTTGATGAAAAAATTTTAGAAGAATGAGTAGAAAGAAGTTGTTTTTGAAGAAATCAAGCTGAAATGATAAAAACTCTTCCTCCTGAGCTCTGATACCACTTGTAGGATCGGGAGTCGATCAAACGAGCTGTTTAGAAGAGTTCTTGATCAATATGAAAGGCGGAATCAGACGTATTGATGTCATAGCAGCTAGATTTGCACGTAGAATCACTTTAAGTGTCGATTGTATTGATTTGATAGTGTTTACAGATCGTTCGACACTTCGGCAGCACTTCGTCTCCGGAATCACAAAGTTTTAAATGAAGACTTAGACTCATCTATTTATAGGAATGCCAGACCCCATGAACCAGACCCCATGAGCTGGTCCAGGTCGCACGGGCTGGCCAGAAAGCATGAACTTGTCACCTCGTGTGAGGTGGCCTAGCCACTTCGTGAGGGGTGGTTGGTTCAGGTCTGTTTCCTGTTTCTCTCGTACAACGTGTCCTGGTCTATCTATTCTAGTTACGCGACTCGATACAAGACAAAGTCAACAGACATATGCACTAACACACGTGTTCAACACGCTTCCCTTAAAACAAATTCCGAGTCTCCCAGGAGTACTCGTTTTGTTTCCCATTGTACAACAGCCGAAGCAGTATGTACTGCTGGAGCTGGAACTGGACCCGAAGAATACCTTGAGACTAGCAATAAAAAAGATCAGAAGTGTGGAGAGAAATTGCATAAGCTATCGTTATTTCTGGTGTCCTCATTCTGTGGAAGTGATGCTGTATTTATACAGCCTCCGAGTCGTAACAGCCAAAAGGAATTAAAGGAGAGAATAACATTGCATTAAACTCAATTCATTTTAATTCTCAGTCAAAACCGTTGACTCGTCAGTTTCAAATGTTGAACTGTAACTGCATTGTCATTAAGTGCTGGAAGCTTCTGCGTGCACGCGCAAAAGACACACTGGTGTGTGCGCGCCCTTTTGGCTTAAGTTCATGCGCGCCACATTGCACCACATTGCGCCTCATCGCCCACGCCACGCGCGCGTGTTCGCGTGGGGCACCCTTCATGAGTACCCTTAATGTGAGCTTCCATAAAAAAATAAAGATGGAGAGTTCCCACTTAAATACTCATTTAAGTTTCATCTCTCCTCTTATGTGGGACAATGTGCCACTTTCCCTTTTATTTCAGCATTTAATGTTTCAAACACCAAACTTTGAGCATCGATATCTCATTCATCTTAGCTCCGTTCTGGATATGGTTTAGTTCGTTGCGAAGCTCTTCCAACATAGAACACAAACCCACAAATAAATATATAAAGAAACCTTAGTTTCTTATATTTATTTCGAGTCCAAAATAGGAAAAAAATCATTTTCCTATATTTATGGAAAATGCTATTTTCACAATTTTTCCAACACTATCTTCATATCGATCTTGTTGGATAAAGGCCGAAATTTGGTTATGTTGAAGATTAACAAGTTGACATTCTGTGCTAGGATTTGATGTAATATCCAAAGAGCCATTTATCCTGTTGTAACTTAAATCATTGTCAAAAGTCAAAACAATCTTATGGAGTTAATTTGATATTAGCATGTAGAAACCTTTGTAAACATTCAACAAATTGATCATATACTAACACAGTCTGTAACTAAGGAATGCAGAACAAGGCAGACGGCAGTTCTCCTTTAAGGTTAGTGTTGTGCATCTTACTGCGCGGATAACATTTGAGCATAAATAAGTCATCCATTTGGGGTGAGATATATAGACTTTTTGATCCAAATACGTTTACTTACATGGTTGTCAGATCCAGTAGAATTGAAAACCATGACGGTGCTGGTGATGGATCAAAAGTATTATTGCTTAAATCTCTGCAAATGTGTAGTAATTAACATAGAAGAAAATGAGTTCGTTAAGACCTTTTCTTTTGAACAAACTGATGCTACAATGTCTTCTTACTTACAAATAGTTCAGGAGGTTCTTGCCTCTAAGATCGGGTATAGGGCCGGTGAATTGATTGTTTGACAAGTACCTATGAAACTCAAATTATCAAACTACTTATATATTCAATATTAAAACAACACAAAACTTTGTGTTTGAGGTTGTGGAATTTACATTCCGATAGTATTGACAAGATTGATGATGCTTGGCGGGACACTGCCACTCAAAGAGTTCCTATCAAGTCGTCTGATTCAGATCAAAACAAGACATTCGATCAGTTTCCACGTAAAATGCAGATCGAATAACGCATCTGAAGTTAAAAGTTAGTAAAGCGATACTCACACAACTTGAAGAGACGTGACAAGTCCAAGAGTGGAAGGAATAGTGCCCCTAAGCTTGTTGTTATCTAACAACCTGATAGATCACGTAAAAGTTCATGTCTAGTCATCTAGTTATCGTATATGCTTTATTCTTGTATCAACCGTCAATATATTGGATCGAATGAAACATACAGATGAATCAGTGTCATGTTGGAGTTGAAGAGCCCAGGTGGGATATCACCAGAAAGCTGGTTGTCTCCTAAGTGATCTTCTGTTTACAAACTGGGCTAAGGGGAAAGAAAACAGACACTATAAACATACAAGTGCTTGGCATTAGTTTAACATATCAAGACCAGGTGTATTCTCGTTAGAAATTGGTATACTCCCTGTGAGCTTGTTACCAGTGAGATCTAACCAATCAAGATTTCTAAGCTTGCCAATTGAAGCTGGAATCGTTCCCGTGAAGTTGTTTGCATTCAGTGATCTATGCAATACCCATAGTCAAGTCAATATACTGTAAAACTCACTACTATCAATTGGTTTTATTGAGACCAAATTTAGAGGCCGCTTCAACTATTGCAAATCTTTCATATGTAATTTTTCTATCATTAAGGCTTAAAAACAATTTTTGAAACAATAATTGTGATTTCAGTCGCAAATCTGTCGCCCCCGTTTTTCTGGTCGCAAATACTTGGCCGGTCAGCATATGTCATTCTTTACAGACAGTGACGGACCCAGGAACTATTACCTGGGGGTGCGAACAAGGGTATGTCATTTTATACCTGGGAAACTGCTGTCCGTGCGCCTGTAGGAGATACGAACTTCTTCCCGGTGGAGGTAGGACTCCACCAGGGGTCTGCGTTGAGCCCTTTTCTTTTTGCGGTTGTCTTGGATGAGTTGTCCAAATTGATTCAGGAGACAGTTCCGTGGTGCATGCTTTTTGCAGACGATATCGTGTTGATTGCAGAGACTAAATAGTGCCTAAACGCGAGGATAGATGAGTGGCGAGTAGCTTTAGAGGGCAAGGGCCTAAGGATTAGTCGATCTAAGACTGAGTATCTACATTGTGATTTCAGCGGTGTAGCCTTGGATGATGAAACCCAAATCACCATTGAGGATCAATTGGTCCCGCAAGTAACTAGATTTAAGTATCTGGGGGCGTTTGTGCAAAGAGATGGTGGCATAGATAGTGATGTAACCCACCGCATACAGGCTGGTTGGTGTAGATGGAGGGCAGCCAGTGGGGTATTGTGCGATAGGAGGTTCCCAACTAAACTTAAGGGGAAATTTTACTGGGTAGCAGTTAGGCCAGCTATGCTATATGGAACAGACTGTTGGGCTATCAAGAAGACTCAAGCGCGCAAGATGGAGGTAGCAGAGATGAGGATGCTCAGGTGGATGTGTGGACACACGAGGTTAGATCGGATAAGAAATGAGGTTTTTAGGGAAAGACTAGGAGTGGCTAGTATATCAGAGAAGATTAAGGAGGGGAGATTGAGATGGTTTGGGCATGTGACGCGGAGGGAAGCGACGGCACCAGTTAGAGTAGTGGAAACTCTTAATGTGGAGGGGAGGAGAGGAAGAGGCAGACCGAAACTGACATGGGATGAGCAGATTAGACATGATTTACTAGAGTTGCACCTTTCGGAGGACATGGTCCATGATAGGACTTCGTGGAGGCGTAGGATTAGGGTTAAGGACTTCTAGAGGATATTGCAGTAAGGTCTTAGGTGCTCTTCAGGGATGTAGGTTTTTCTTATTTTTTTAAGGGACTTTTCCGGTGATTGCCTTAATATGCTATTATACCTGATGTACATTGTGTCTATGCCTAATTGATGTTGCATGCTATTATACATATTTTAAATTACATTATAATGTGCCACTCAGATCACTTTCTTAGTATGGATGAATTCCTTTTTCTTTATCATTTCTATATTCTTTGACTTGATGTGTCGGTTTGCTGTTCGTTTTCGAGCCGGGGGTCTCTCTGGAAGCAGCCTCTCTATCCATATGGATAGAGGCAAGGTCTGTCTACATCCCACCCTCCCCAGACCCTATAAATAGCTCTGCGATTTGTGGGACTTACTGGGTATGGTTGTTGTTGTTGTTGTTGTTGTAGTGGCAGACCCACCCAAGCCACCACTTGGGCACGCCACTATGTAAGGATCAGTTTGAGTTCATCCAAAATATATTCTGTCCCATTCATTTATTAGATTTCAAAATATATGTTATTACTACAATAATATTAGTTTTTGAATGAAGGAGAGTTATGATAACCCTCTTCATTCATTTAAACTTCATTTTATGATTATCTATTTTTTTTTTTTGCATAATGGAAATAAAACACAACCACACTTCCTCAATTCAATTATTTGGCATGTGGGTCTTGGGTTAATTAATAATGTATAGAGGAAATTTCTTACAAAGAGGTAAGACTTTCAAGGTATCCAATGGCGTCTGAAATACGACCAGTGAAACCGCATCCAACCAGGGTTCTGAAAATACAATATAAGTACGTAACAAACTGCATCCAATGGTGTCTCGAATCGGACCAGTGAAATCACTTACAATTCTGTTAGTCTTTTCAAATTTTGGACTTCCGAAGGGAGTGAACCGACCAATTCTTTATTGTACGGCAGATCTCTACATACCAAAACAATTCTTAAAGATTTCCTAAAAGTAAACCATCAAAACTACTATAGATAAATAACCGGACTAAAATGTACGAACAATAAAGTAGTTACTTCCACCAAAGCGGGACATAATAAATATCCGGCCTCCATACAGGATGCACATCAAAAGGTGCGTCCAGGATGAATGACGTCATCCAACAAGCAAGTATAAATACCCTTCTCCAAGTACACTTCAAGACGATTTTCTCTGAACCTTTGTCCTATTTTTCTCTCTCTACTTTCTCTCTCCAAACAAACACTTATCCTCACGCCGGAGGGTGGTCACAGAGTGACCCTCCCACCTCTGCGACGAGCCTAATGGTTTGCTGCTTGTGCAGGACCAATTCTTTTGCAGGTTTAAAGATCTGATCAAGCTTGGCCAGTTGCCGACCCAGTTTTTGGATCTTCAACTACCATAAATAAACAAGTTAGGACTTACAGAATCTGCAATTCGGTAAACTGCCAGATGTGTCCAGAGATCTCACCCATCAATTGCATGCTTGCCAAGGTGCTGAAATGTTACATAACATTAACATAATCGCGCTTTTGCTACTAAAACACTCGCTTGTAAATGTAAACATCGCAGTCACAAATCGATCAAAAGACTCACATTCTGGTCACACGACCATTTGTACAGCTGATGCCATCCCAACTGCCATCACACGAATCGGAATTATGATCCCAGCTGGGTGGTGTATTCTTCCAATCATCCTTGAGAGCCCGAAGAAATACAACTAAGAGATACGAGTATAACAAGATATTCATTCGCATGTAGAAAAAAATTTGTAAACCCAACAATAGTAGAAGAACTAAACTTACCATCATCATCATCATCATCATCCTGAGCTGATATTACCGAAATGATTATGCATATGACTGAAAGGATTTTCCTAGTTTTTGGACCCATCATTATGGTGCAGTTCCATTTTGTTGAGTAAGAAGTAACGAAGATTGTTGGAGCACATTGATGTCGTTTTGTTATGCCATTTGTTGAGTGATCATAGCCGCCATTTCGGCGTTTTGGGTAGTGTCACGATGAGGAGACATTCTAAAAGTGAATGAAATATGAGAGAAAAACGAGTGAGATTGAGATAGGATAGTCAAAAAGAAATGTTAATATATCGACGAAACATGAGGATTGTAATCATCTATTCGTTACATAAAACGAATAAACGACACAATGATTAATCAAAGTAAATGGGTCTTTTTAATGTATTGCGAAGACATGCTTTATCCTATAAGTGGACACTTACCCCCAAGAGTTCCTAGGTAAGAGTGACTGGTCCGATTAAGTGGATTTGTACAAACACTCTAGCCTTAGACAGAAAACTCAGGGTACAGGCGTCCACCCTTCCAGATTACACGTGTTCACATTATTAAAACCCAAACTTTGATGAGTTTCGAAAACTTTTTAAGGCTTAAAGCCTAAAAATAAATCACCTAAGGATAAATGATGATTTATTGTAAAACTTTGGAGATTTGACTTCTATGAGTGGATTATGACTTTGAATTGTTTTGGTAATCACCTAAGGATAGGTGATGGTTTTATATATCTGTTGCACTAAGAATCTAGAAGCGAGTTACCACACGTTTGTGTCCTAGGAAGGTTATAGCCTAGGTCAAACGCATTACTAATAACCTAATGCTCTATAACCATGGCTCTGATACCAATCTGTAACACCCCGACAATGTATAAAACAACCCGCGGGGGAAATGTCGAGGAGTCACGTTACAAATTGTTTCAAACACATGGTACTTAAATTTTGTTTTATTGATTAGATAAATTACATTGTCTTGGAACATAAACAATTGTATTTAGATTTTAAGGTAAAAATAAGGCCCTTGTCCATCCTATGTGTAGCATGCTTTTGCAATCATCATTCATACCTGAAACATATGTGAAAATACTGTCAATAATGAATGCTTGTGAGTAACATAGGTTTTGTGGTCAAGTTCATGGCTTTGAATTTGTATTGCAGTACCTTGTCCGACTACGAGAGTCGATGAGTGAAAACCTTGAAATCAAATGTGTATTAAATGTGTTTGGTATTGCAACATGTTTAACCAACTATAAAAGTTGGTATGTTTAAAAGAAAACCTTGTAACCATGAAACTTGACAAAAATGTTTCTTTTGTAAAACCGTGTAAGTAACCAAAGAATTTTCTTGTAAATTGTATGGTATATATATATATATATATATATATATATATAGGATTAGGTTCAAACGTGAACATTTTCTCTAGCGTGAACTGATCTGGGCCCTTGATTTTGTAGATGATAGATCTTAGATCAATGGCACAATTGTAATTAAAGGTATAATAAATTTAATTTAAATTTTAATCTAAAGGATAAAATAGGGAACTTTCATATTAAAGATATGGAAACTAATTCATTTGTAATCCCCTAAAATCTCTATATCAGTTTCAAAACACTCAAAACAAGATTCCCTCACCCACCACCTCACCCGATCTCTCCCTATTATCTGCATATGGCCGGATTTCCGGCGACTGCCGGCTGTGTTTTCCAGCGAAAGACCCCCCCACCCTCTCGTTTCTACTCCGACGCCACACAAGACCGGTGACCGGTTTAACCAGTAGAGCCGCCGCTCACGACGGCGCACGGCGACAGTCGGAGGGAGAGGAAGAGAGACGGTGGCTGTGGAGGTGGTTAAGACAGAGACGGAAGCGTCGCCGCTCACCATGTTTTCCGGCGACAGAGACGGAAGCGACAAAGGCGGTGGTAAGTATCTATCGATCCCTTATTAACTTGTAATCAACTTCTTCTTCTTCGTCAGTTCGGATGTAGGGATAGTTAACTTCTGAGTTATGATTCCTATTTGTGTATCAATGATGGAATTAAAGCTTCTGTTTTTTTGCAATAAAAAACAAAATTGAAGAGTTTAGCCGGTGATAGTCTTTTGGTTAAATTTTGAGTGATTGATTTTGTGATTTAAAAAAAAAGAGAGAGAGAAAAGAAGGTCAAACAGATATCTACACAAAATGTATTAGTGTTATCGATCACCAACTTGATATATTAAAGCTTTTTCATTAAACCATTGGTAATTTAAGATAGATTTTTAGCTTTATCATACGAATCACCGACTATGACATGGTTCAATGTAATTGTTTGCATTAAAAAAATAAAATCTTCCATCTTGATGTCAGGTTTGCTTTAAAAAGATAAATATGACAAGTCCCGATCTTCCCCTGCTCTTCTCCGGCGAAACAGCGAAACTCCCGATCTGATGTTTATCACCGGTTGATCTGATGTTTATCGCCAGCCGATCTGATGTTTATCGCTACTGACCAGGTATGAAGTTTGTAAATTTTTATTGTTTTTGATGTTTGAAAGTTATTATTGTTATTATTTGATTGAGGTTCTGATGATTTTTTATGAGTTTGATTATTGAGAAAAAAAGTTTGCAATTTTTCATTGTTTTGATGTTGAAAATTATTATTGTTTGATTGAGAATTTGAAGATTGTTATGAGGTTCTGAAGGTTGTTGTTAATGCAATGTACACACGTGTATTTTTTTTTATTTTTGCTCTGTTCTTAAGGCGCTGTACACATGTGTATTCTAATTTTGCTTGTTTTTAAGGCGTTGTACACATGTGTATTTTGATTTTGCTCTGGTTTTAAGGCGCTGTACACATGTGTATTATGGTTTTGCTATGTTTTTAAGGTGCTGTACAAATGTGTATTCTGATTTTGCTATGTTTTTAATGCGATGTACACATGTGTATAGCGTCTGTTTTTGTGATATCTCATATTTTTTTTGTGTATTAAATGTGTAAAGTTGTTGATGCACCCTTGTGAATTATGCAACGTACTAATTGCTGAGTTTTTTGTGTTATTATAGGAGACGTCGTAAACGAGAAAAGTGGAGATGGAAGGTCGATAAGGATGATTCACGTATGTTTGTTTGCTTGGTCGATAAGGATGATTCAGCAAACAACGCGGCGAATAGTTGTAAAAGACTTTTTTTTATTTTTCCGATTATGTTGCGTTTATTGTTTTCACGAAACTGGAACTTGTAATTGTATGTTTCTTTTGGTTTGGCAAACATTATGTAACTTGTTATTTGCTTAATATAAACTAGTTTTACAGGTTTTGTTTATATGTATGTATTATGTAGCTAATTACACATATGTACCATGCTGAGTACACATGTGTACTGTTGAAATATCCAAGTACACATGTGTATACCGTTAAAATATGAAGGTTACGTGGATCTTAAAAATCATAATCCGAATTCCGGTGGTGAAATTTGAAAAAATAAAAATGAAATAAAAGATATTGTGGATAATGAATTTAAAATAGGAAAGATGTAACTTAATTCAATTATTAAAATAATGATTTAAATCTAATTTTTTATATAATTACAATCATACCCTTAACAACTAAAAAGGAAATCAATGGTCCAGATCAGTTCACGCAGTTCACGCTTGGGAGGTTGTTCACGCTGGAACCCTACCCTATATATATATAGTGTGAGGTTCATTGGGGAACACTAAAAAATGGGGAACAGTGGGGAACCGACCCAAACGAACTCTGATTGGACTCATTCCAGCGGCGTTGGAACCGTCTCGCCGAACCCTAACTAGGATCTCTTAACCCTAAACCCTAAATCATAACCCCTAAACCCTAAATATATTAGGGTTTGGCTTTTAGGGTTTAGCTTTAGGGTTTAGCCTTAGGGTTTAGCTTTAGGGTTTAGCCTTAGGGTTGGGTTTAGCTTTAGGGTTTAGGGTTTAGCTTTAGGGTTTAGGGTTTAGCTATAGGGTTTAGCTTTAGGTTTAGCCTTTAGGGTTTAGCTTTTTGGGTTTATAGTTTAGATTTTACGGTTTAGCTTAGGTTTTAGCCTTATTTTTTAGCTTTAGGGTTTAGAGTTTAGGAGTTAGGGTTTAGGGTTAAGAGATCTTAGTTAGGGTTCGACGAGCTGGTTCCAACGCCGTTGGAATGAATCCAATCGGAGTTCGTTTGAGCCGGTTCCCCGCTGTTCCCCACTTTTTTAGTGTTCCCCAATGAACCTTCCCCTATATATATATATATATATATATATATATAAGTATTTGAAAACCCATTGTCATGTTTTGTATAAACCAATGGTCATGTATGTGTAAACCAATTGTCATGTATAGTTCGTCGGTCAAACCACCAAAGGGTTTGTCGATAGTTCCATTGAGATAAGTCCCTGGTTGTATGAGTCACAAATAAAATGTATCTTTATGGCAATGTGCTTAGTTTTTGAAAACTACACATGATTTTTTACTATTTGGATTGCTGCATCATTGTCACAATAAATGGGAGTAATTCAAACCGTAATCCACCAGTTGGTGTTAGATCCATATCACCTGTGAACAGCAGGCCGAAGCAGCCACATATTCAGCCTCTGCAGTTGACAGCGACACAGTCAGTTGCTTCTTACTGATATGCACCAAATGCAACATATAAATTATATCAAATAAGGTATAAAAACAACCCTTTTAGTACTAATGTTGGAAAAAGTGCGTTTCTTTGTATACTTTTGATTTTCAGGATTAAAATAGCTTAAACGTACAAAAGGAACAAATTAACGACAAAGACCAGCATAAATACGAAAGAAGAAAGTTGATACAATATACCAACCCTCCAAGCTTCACCACAAGACCAAGAATAACAAACAAGAAGCCAAGCACGGGTCATGCCCCACCAAAGATTCCATGAAGAAGAAGACAAACAGAAGCAGACAAGGGACACGAGGCAGTGTCTCATGGACACGAGGCCGTGTCTCATGGACACAAGTGATGGTCAACTCTCAGATTTGCAAATCTTGGATCGTACAACAAGTACAATGGCCACGGGGCCGTGCTGTTAACACACGGGGCCGTGTGAGCATCTGGACTGACAAGCTCATTAAATGAAGACAGAGAAGGATAAGGGCACGGGGCCGTATAAACCTTCTGTTTTCAGCTATAAATAGAGGCGCTTGGTTCACTTGCAACTCATACCTTGGCAAATCACTTCTCTCACACCTGCCACCACTCCACCACCAAAATACCACCATCATCCACCACATTCATCCATCATCCATCCTTAGAGTGTGTTTAGTTGTCTCGGGGATCCAAGATAGATCGTAAGAGTTTTTGTCAAACAAAGGTCATGCTTGGCTAATCTCTTACATCACTTGGTGAAGACAAATCATTTATGTATTACTTTTGATTTCCAAGCTTTGGTAAACTTTTTAATTGGGTATGTATTAATGAATTTAATAACTAGTTTTTTATATTGAAAGTGAACTTTATTCTATAACCTCTTCATGTTTTGTTGATTCACTCATTAGTGTCTTTACGGTCTATATAAAACACGTTAACTGCCTGGAAGAGGGTTAGAAAGGTGGTATCGGTAAAGATCTTGTCTCGTTCAGTGTATAGATCCTGCGAGGACTTGATTCAAGCTTATTAGGACTTTCTTTGAGGGAGATAGCATCAAATCGGGGGAAGTAAGAACGGCTTGAATCTCTTATAAATAAACTACTATTAAAACTTTAAACCGACCTTGCGGGACTGTATCCCTGCTGACTCAGACCAACACGGCTAAGGGTAGCATTGGCTCCAAAAGAGGGACATGCCACATTTTGCATTAATAACTTACTTAATAACCTTTTAATATTCCGGCCTTGCGGGATTGTATCCCTTTGGACTCAGACCAGTATGGCTGAGGGTAGCGTTGCCTCCAAAAGAGGGACATGCCACTATAACTAAGATAATTTCTTAAAAAAACCTAAAGTGCGAAAATCATCAAATGATACATAAATGATGAGTCGGAACCAAGTGATTCTGTGACAACCCGTACTCTCATCGTCGAGAGAAGGGTATTTTAGTGATATTCATTATATTATTATTATTATTATTATTATTATTATTTACTGAATAATAATAACACGCAACGAGAGATTTACTTATTTAATTATTTACCATTATGTATTTAAGTGTTAGGATAAGCGGGTCGATCAGTTAAATGAGACACCCGATATATTACGGATCCATACACACGAGCCCAAACCCAACCCAACCCAATTCACCTAAACCCCTATACACCCTACCCTATTAATATATCCCAAACCCCCACTTAATATTCTTTAAAAACCTTAGAGCATTCACATCCAAATAACTAAATTATGTATGTGGTGTTTTTAAAATATAAAGAGTATAAAAAGTGGTTGTGAGTGGAGGAGAGAGAAAATGTTACTTTTTATCTGTATATTTGGGGGGACACTGTTCACCCCCTATAATTTTTTAATATATTTTGAAAGTGATTGTGAGTGGAAGAGAGAGAAAAGATAATGATAAAGGTATAAAAAATATTATTTAATTGAAAATGAGAGAGAAAATGTAGTATTTTTTAGTGTAATTTAGAGTGAAAATATGGTGGATTAAATGTGAATGCTTTTAAAACCCCTTTATGTATACTATAGCCGCACAACACCAAACATCCCTCTTCTTTCTCTTGTTTCCACCGGCGACCGAAGATCGGATTCTGGCCGGCAATCCGGCTCTGATTTCTCCGGTAGTCGCACACCACATTCACCAACACCCTTCCTTCCACTATGACACCCCAACCCCCTCTATCTGCCGATTGAACAGCCGGCCACCACCGGATGGTGGTGGCGTACGGCGGCGACGACACAGAGGAGAGAGAGAGAGAGTAAGCGAGAAGAGAGGGAGAGTCCGCCGTCAGTCCGACGAGCATCGATGACGGCTCCGGTGATGTATTCTCCTGCCGTTTCTTTCATCGAGATGATATGGGATAATGATGATGATGTCCCGTTTTCCGGAGACGACGATGATGACACGCAGGTAAAGATGATGGTGGTTGGACGGTGATGGCCGGCAGCGGCGGCGCTTAGCTATGGTAATCAGGCGGCTATGACCAAAAACTCCGTCGATTGATGTTGGGATGACGAAGATAGTGGCAGCAGAGAAGCTCACCGGCAGCAGCAGCCGCCGGAGCTCCGGCTCGTGCACAGTGGCCGTGGCAGCAGGCATTCCCCTCTGTCTCGAAACTTTAGGTCAGTTTTTACCCCTCTGTGTTTGTTTACTCTTGGTCAGTGTATATTGAAAGATAATAGGAGCTGCGATGATTAACTGTTATAGTGTTTTTTAAAATGGCCAAAATGAAATTGATAAGCTGCTTTTTTATTATGTCATGGTTGTATGAATGTTTAATTGGGAATTTGAATATGAATGTTTATTTGTTAACTGTCTAGCATATATAAGAATTAAAAGTATATGATGATTCTTGGTTTGGAGTATAGATGCAAACTGATTAATGAAAACTGATGGTTATCTTGGGGCTGAATGTTTGTTTCAAGTTCATTATGATTTTTGACTTAAGAAACTGTTAGTTATGTTTTACGCCTACATTTGTTAATTTAGAGGGTTAGGGATTTGATTGATAATGGTATAATGATGAACGAAAACCATGTTTTGCATAACATTTGGGTTGACGAATTATGTTTATAATTTGCATTGTATGTTGGTAAAATATGATATTAAGGTTCATGAGAATATAGGTAAAAATTGGTGTTTTGTCTGATGATTGTGCATATTTGTTGATGCATGATGATTACAAGTTAAATGATCCTGATAAACATAATGATTGGTTGATAAATCTGTGAATTGTTGTTATGATGATTATGATTGTTATCACTTAAGTAGTGTACAACATTTAATGCACAGCGTACAACACCATCTCTGCATGACCGCACACATGAGGAGGCCGCACACCCTCATGTGTGTCGCACAGTCTTATTGGACCAAAAAAGGGTGTTGGGCCGCACACTCTTAGTGGGCCGCACAGTTCCTTTTGGGCCTTATCTATTAGTGGGCCGCACGGTCCCTTTGGTCCTCACCTATTAGTGGACTGCACACTTATTTAATTAAGTCGCACACTACATTTGCACACTCCATCTGTCGTACAAAGCATGACTGCACACTTGTCAGAGGTCGCACACTCTCGTGTGGACCGCACACTGATAAGTGGGCCACACACTTCAACTCGGGCCTTATCCTTAGTGGGCCGCACACTTCGGTGGGCCGCACACTAGTAATGGCCCATGTTTTACTTGTTTAATCACACACTTATACGATACATTTGAATTATGATAATCTGTGTTGATAATTATGAACATGTATACATGTTAGTATAATGTACAAAAGTTAATATTTATACACTACTTGATAAATACATGTTAGATACGTGTCGCTTATACGTGATTACTTGTTTACCGTCCTAACAAGTGGTAACCATAATCGGATGTGGTTGACCAACTTAGGACAAATGCTTTATCTACCGAGCAAAGCAAAGGTGAGTTCACAACTTTTTACTTAAAGCATGTGTTCCCGGTGGTTGGGAAACGGAACGAAAAACACTCTCCCTGGTTTGGGATTGCTTACTATTCCTGATTTGGAATACCCTGAACGGTACAAACAACACTTTCCCTGGTTTAGGACTGCTTACTATCTCCTTGTGTGGGATACGGGTAACATTATCTCCTTGTGTGGGATACGGGTAACATTATCTCCTTGTGTGGGAAACGGGTAACATTTTCCCCTTGTGTGGGACGTTCAATTAATTACTCTTTATATTAGATTCAACAAGTGTACTAAACAAAACTCTATCACGAAGTCCCCACCTTAGAGTACCGATTAGTCTCCTGGCCTGGCGAACGAGATATTAGTTAAATAGCGCTATTTAGGTTTCACTAACCTCACACCGTGCCTTGAGTGGACGGGCATGAACTAATAGTCCTCGGCAACCGTTGATGATGATAGACATTGACAAACGAGGCATCAACAACACAAGTGCGATAGTTTCGGTATATCATGTCACACCCCAACCGATGGCGGAATCATCGGGGCGCGGCACTAGGCGAATCAGATTGCTCAGGAGAATCCATAACAACTATTTTGCGACAATATTTAATGCGTTCATCATCCCATACTAATAAACAAATATAATCACATAAGTTATCACAGATTTCATATTCTCTAGAACAATACAAATCCGACAACCTAGATTTTAGTTGAGTTTCTAGACTTCCTAGCTTGATTTGAGATAGCCTGCGATTAAACCTGCAACATACGTCAAAATAACGTCAATACAAAAATATTGGCGAGTATACAGGTTTGAGATGTAATAGCGTATTAGATAAAAATGCTGTGAATTTCCTACACACATAAACGGGATACACGACATATATACTCACAAAACAAATACTACTAGCTAAGTCCTCGAGCTGCGATGGTGATTGCTAACTAGACCCCGTCGGGTGCAAGAGTACTATACTAGTCATAATGGGACGTCGCGAGTATAAGTCCTAGCATGTATGTAACTAGCATCACGTATAACTATGCATGACAGTCATTCGCATGTGATAAATAGTTTAAGCATTTGATGTGTTGTGATTTGATAGAAACGTATGTTACACCCAAAAGTGAGGTAGGCAAAAAGGGTTCAAGTATACTCACAGTGTGCGTTTAAATAAATAAACACAATCTGGATTGGATTGAATGAGAGCGTGATGTAATAGACTGTGAACAGTAGCATAAGTCGTTGAGTTGCGTGTAATAGCGTGTCGGTGAGATGTTGGTTCGAAGAGTAGTTCGATCGAATGACCCTTCGTTCGAATGGTCATCCGATCGGATGACCATTCGGTCGGATGGTCATCCGATCGGATGACCATTCGGTCGGATGGTCATTCGATTGGAATTATGTTTGAATTGTTGAGAGACAAGTCACTCTAACGGATAGCCATTCGATCGGATGGTCATCCGATCGGATGGCCATTCGAGTGAATGTCCTGTTGTTTGAAAACTTTTGAAGTTTTTGTTGTAGTATAAGTTAAGTCCTTCGATTGGATGGCCATCCATACGGATTGCCATTCGATCGGGGGGTCATTCGAATGAGGGTCACAAGATTACAACTCCTGGCCAAATTGTCATCCGATCGGATGGTCATTCGCTGGGACTGGTCATCTTGGAATTTGGTTAAGTGTTGAATGCTCACAAAGCAAGCCACCTGATCGGATGGTCGTTCGATCGGATGGCAATCCGATCGGACGGCTATTCGCTCGGTAACCTGTTTTGCTGAAAATTTGTAAAATTTGTTTAGTAAGTTCTGCGTTTGGATCGAGACGGTATGATGACGTGCTAAACTACGGAACACCACCAATTCCAAGCCGTCCGATCGGATGGGAATCACCCCGTCCGATCAGTTAACTGTTCTTAGCGGTTGTTCATGTTTAACCCGTGAATCGGTCGTCTCTTCGTTAGGAATCCATTCTCAGTCCGGGTTTTCACCAGAGAACCCGAACAAGTCCAGATTCCAACGGTTTTGAGTGAAAAGTGAAGAAAATGGAAGAAAAGTTTGAAACACTCGAAAGTTGTTTAGATTTAGGTGAAAATAATGTTTAAACTTTGTAGAAATCACTTAGATCTAAGTTGTTCTTGGTGGAATGAAGTCACACCGTGAAGTTCATAAGAACTCCATGATGACATCATCCTAGAACACCTCAAATCCGATGATTTCACGGTTAAAAGTTAAGATTCAAAGGAGAAAATGATGAAGAAGTGAGTGTGGATCATAGAAGTACAAGATTTAGGGAAGAAACTTACAAGAATCGCGAGAAATCGAAGAAAAAGTGGGCTGGAGGCGCTGGTCGAACGAGAGAGATGTCACATCACTGTTTATGATGTGACAGGAGGTATTTATAGGATTTCAAAAGAGGAAAGGGCGCACCATGTAACGGATCAGATGATAATCCGAGGATGGCCATTCGATCGAATGGTCATTCGATCGAAGTGGCTCGGTGAGTTAGGTTTCGATGTTTCGGTTCGTGCGTTGAGCGTTGCGATAGTTTTGTTCACACATATACATATATATTTATTATAATTAATCATCGAAGGTCGTATGTACGTATTCATATTTCCTAGTTTGCGTTGCATTCTGCCACGATGATCGACGGGGTACTACTCGCTCGTATTGCCATCATCGTCACGATGACCGATGGGGTAGTACTCACGCGTAATGTCATCATTAGCGTTAAGGTTTGCGTTGTGATGTGATGTAATATGTGATGTGTTATGCGAAAATAGCGTAGTATGCGATATAGTTACATTATGATCTGAATCTCTGGTACTAGGCGTAACGAGTATAGCGAAAGTAACAATGCACGGAAATGTGGGTTGTTACAGTCTCCCCTGCTTTAGGAAATTTCGTCCCGAAATTAATCCAACCGGTTGACTTATGAGAGTTGTCCCGTATAAGTAGCGATACAGCGAGTTAATCGACTGATTGTTGACAAGCGTGAGCAACTCGAGTAAGGGAGAGAAAGATCGATTGCGATAGCGAAAAAAAACGACGTGCTGACAAAGTAGTATCCCACGAATTGGCGTTTCAAAAGCATTTCTAGTCTCGAAGAGTTTTTAAAGTCGTTGCAGATAGATTTTAAGAAGAAAACTTGAAAATTTTCTTATAACGTAAAGTCAAACTGAGTCGATGTTAACCAACATTGTAAGAAAAGTTTGTTTTAGACATTTAAAAAGGAATTTGGAAGGAAAACTCGGTTTAAGAAGACTCTCTCATGACATGGTTCAAGCTGAACTCGATGTTGAACCAACGTCTTAAGAAAGATTTCTGTATTAAGATTAAAAAAGGTTTTGAGGAAAAACTGGACTTATGAAAACTTCCCTTGGGAATGGAGTTAAGCTGAGTTGTTGTTACCTCCATGTTGTGAGGAAATTTTCACTTATCCATCGGTTTTAATTACAAATTCTCATTTATTTTCAAAACAATAATAAACAAGTTTTAACAAAAGGTAATAATCATCGAACCCCACTTGGCACTTTCCCACAAAAGTTTGTTAATATGGTTAAAACACTTATATATAGGAAGTACCAGCGGCGTATCCACCATGTTTTGCCCATATTACTTCCGTTTCGTGAGGCGGTGTCATGTGTGCCGATATGACAAAGATAGAATTTCGTCTCCTTGGCTCAAGCGATGACAAGTCAGACCGAGTCGAAGATAGAATTGAATAGATTAAGCGGCGAGATTGATTGCGAACATAGCGATGACGGCGCGTGCAAGTAGCTTGATGACACGAAACATCTAAGTAGCGTGTCTTGTTAGGCGACGAGCGATAAGTGATAAGCGAATAGTGCGATTTCGATTAGATTCCACATTAAATTCCACATGGCATGTTTCCACGAGAGTTTGCTAACATGGCAAAAACACTTATATATAGGAAGTACCAGCGGCGTATCCACCATGTTTTGACCATATTAGTTTTGTCCTGTGAAGTGATGTCATGCATACCAGTACAACACAGATTGCGATGAGTATCAGGCGATGAGCGGATAACGAGTAAGCGATACGTGATAAGCGATGCGCGAGTAATGCGATTCGATTAGTCTCAACAATTTGACAAATTTAACCAATATTAAGCCCCACATGGCATCTTTCCACAAAAGTTTGCTAATATGGCTAAAACACTTATATATAGAAAGTACCAGCGGCGTATCCACCATGTTTTGAACATATTAGATCCGTTTCGTGAATTGATGTCATGTGTGCCAACATAACACAGGTAGCGATAAGCGTTAGAAGCGACAAGCAATGCGAGTATCGAAGGAATGAGATTAATAGATGCGTTAAGCGTTAAGGCGTTTAAGCGTTGCGAGAGCGATGTGCGTTAGATTCCAGACTTACTACCAGTCTTGCGTCGATGCAATAACCCTGCTGGGGTAGACTTCCCAAAGTCCATCGATGAGGTGATTGCATTGCGTTCGCAGACTTACGAAAAGTCTCGCGATGATGCGATTTAATTGTTATGCCTTGCGAATGTATTTAGCGTGTCGAAAATAATCTCAATAGTATAGGTCTAAATAACGTTCAACTCCAAGTGGCACTTTCTTCACGAAACTTCAGTAGTATGATAAAACACACCTTGCTTGACCCCTACTACTTACATCCCGTGAATAAATGTCACCCTTTGTCGACATGGTCAAGATGCTTATATATAGGAAGTACCAGTGGCATATCCACCATGCTCGACCATGCCTTTAACGTTATGGCACCATTAGAATTCACTACGATCTCCGTGCACTGACCAAAATAATCCCGTGTGCACCTGTGATTAGTAGTTCCTTGCACGTTTATCGTACCTTGTTCTAAGAGTGGAGTGAGGGTAAAACACATTACATTGTGATATAGTATATAGCACGTGTGTGGTTCTAGACTAAGTGCGAATACGAGAGAGAAATCGACAACGAGGGTCGGCGTTGCGCATAGCGGCAACATCGAATAATAGAATAGATTCAACACAAGAAAGTTAACGTCGAAAATTGTATCATTACAACATTATTCTACGCCTGCTTGATGTTGAAGACTTTTGCTGGAACTGCGGTTGTTGTACTCAAGTTCGCGGTTCTGTGCGGCAGTTGCGGGTGAAGTGACCGTAACAGTTGCAATTGTTGCAATAGCGACAGTCAGCTCCAATTGGGTGATGATAGGTACACGTGTAACATTGGGGTTGAGCCCCGGTGTAGGCACGTTTTGGTAGGAACGGAACTGCTTGGAGAGGTTCGGGTTGCAGCAGTTCAGTTGTTGAAGAGTTTGGGCTTGAGATCCTTCGTTTGTGGCTTGGTTTGTCTGTATTCTGCGATGATGTGTCGTCGTCATCAGATGCATATGTGGTGTCATCAGATGAGTCAGTAGCTTCCTCCGATGTCACACCCCGACCATGTAGAACATAAAATCATGGCGGAAACGTCGGGGAGTGTTTGTAACAGAAATATTGTTCCACAACCATGGCAATTAAAGTTACATTTTATTTATCTATCAAACAAGAGTGTTACATTGTCTTTAAACATGAAACCAAGAGTACATAACATAATTAAACTAAGTCTATCTTTGTTTTATGTCTCTAAGGCACAGGTCCGCCCTAATGTCACGATCATCATCCTAAGCGACAACTCCTGAAAACACATGTGAAAATAGGTACGTCAGCATAAAAATGCCTGTGAGATACATAGATTTAGTGAAAAATAGGATTCATGACTTGGGTTTTAAAAGATAGGTTTAAAAGTAGCCATGAATCTTGTTAAGTGCTTTCTTTTATAAATCGTATGAAAACTCGATAAGAAATCAGACTATATAAAAGAATGGTGTATGGTTAATAAAATAACCGAGTAAAATGAGTTGGATAAAATAAACTGTTTTGTAAGACAATGTCTTGTGAAAAATAAGTTGTTTATGTAAAATGTAATATGTCAAATATTGAAATGATTTAAGTAACGCTACGACATGTAATATCATACAAGTACTTATATATAGGAAGTACCAGCGGCGTATCCACCATGCTTGTATCATATTACACACGCCTCGTTACTCAAATCACTTACCCAAACCAACCATCATTGTAACTTGTTCATGTATAAATCAATTGTCAAGTGTTATTGTGTAAACCATATCAAAATGTCCATGTCTAATGTAAATCACTAAATGTGTATATCAATGCCAAAATGTCTATGTCAAATGTCAATTATGTAATATGTAACCAAAATGTCATGTATGGAAAGTGAAATATGTATCAACTAACCATAGGTAAAAATGCACAAAGCAATGTATTGAAGTAAAACGTGGTTTAAATCAACGTTATGTTTTGTGGAAATGCATGCTATACTGAATACAAACATTTATGCGGTATTGTTATAATGCATACATTCAAGCCTTGTGACTGTGGTGATAGACCTTTAAACAAATTAAAGGTTTATCTGTGTTATGTTTATCGAATTCGGTCATTCCTTCCATCCAAACATACCTAGGATGTTAGGAACGGGAGTTGTCAATTCCTATGGTACCACTACCTACTAACGAATGGCGTGATCAATGTTAATGAATGTATATTGTCCCATTTGAACAAACCAAATGTCATACCAAAATGTAAGCATGTGATGAATAACAAATGTACTAAGTATGCTCACAATGGACATACATAGCATAAAATGTAATGTAAAACAATGTACTAAGTATGCACACAATGGACATACCTAGCATGAAATGTAATGTAAAACGTTGTACTAAGTATGCACATGATGGACATACATAGCAAGACAATGTAATGTAAATCATGTACTATAATTGTACTAATGAACATAGCAAGTATATGATGTGAAAACATGGAAAACATGAAAGTAACAAGTAGGCACATGTGTTTCACCCCAAAACAGTTTGAAAACAGTAAAAGAGGGGTCTATGTACTCACTTGAGATTGCTTAGTAGTCCTTGAATAATAACCAAACAATGCTAGAGATCACGGAAATCAACTGACACCTAATATAGGTAACTATGTTAATAAACCGGACCTAAATCGGAGGATCGGATAGAATGAGGGTTCGTAAACCAAACGAGTATAAGAACTCATGTAGTATGGTTCAACAAAGCCTACATTCTAAAATGAAACTTAACCTAAGTGCTTACGACCCATTACGACCCGTTTAGGTAGCTTATGCTACTTTAACGCGTCGTTCGCGTGAAACATGTCTAATATTGTTACCAAATCAGTTTAGATATCAAAAGTTATGTTACATATACTTAATATGAATTTTGGCGTAAAAAGGGCATTTTGGTCATTTACCTAAGGCATATATACTATCTATCATACAACTACTCAAAGGATGTGACCATAAGGTATAACCTCGGAAGGTTATTCCCTATACAACTATGGTCACCTAATATGTTTGATCGGATCCTAATGATCGACCAACTGGGTCGGGTTCGAAAGTATAAGCGATTGTTTAGATCGCTTACCTTACGACCCTATATAAGCACTAAACTAAAAGTGACGAGCTAAGCATGTTAAAACATGCTTAACTAAGTTTAGAAATCAGGTTTGGTATCAAAACAAACGGTTTTGATACCCAAGAGTAGTTTGGTTACAAAATACGCAAGAATGCACATTTTGGCTGAAACTACGACTCCTCACTGAGCTAAGATAACGTGGTAATCAGTAGGTATAGTCACTAGGGACTATAACCATCGTGATTACGCTCACGTTATGAAGTTCAATCGAACTTCGCATTGACCATAAACTTGGTCAACACAGAAAGTCAAACAAAGTACGACTTTAATGCTAAAAGAGTAAAAGAACGAAGGAACACTTACAAAGGGTCCAAGAACGGAAGTTTTGAATCCGAATACTCTCAGGTATGAAGTGTTAAACACAACAACTTAGAGAGCAAATTCAGATTTCAAAGGTGTGGGTTTTTGGGGTTGAGATCATGGGGTATTTATAGGATTTCTTGAGCCGTTAAGATCGTTTATCGTAAACTGTGCTTCAATCTCATCCCTACATTTGTTGAAATGCTAAGGTATGTCAAATTGGCCCCCCATTATCAGGACGAGGCAAGTGCAAAAGGGTTAGGGAGTGCTTAACAGCTGTTTAGAAGTTTCTGATGTGCTGGGAGTCCCTTACGGACCGTAAGGTTGAGGGCTTACGGTCCGTAAGCCATCAAGTTTGCTGAAATGACAGTTTTAGTCCCTGCAGCCCTAAAACTTGGTTTTCGATGCATTTTTGACACGTTTAAGCCCCGTTAACCCCATTTCAAAGCTCTAAAATGAAGTTAAAGTATAGGGAACTTAAGATGTGCTCAAAAATATCTCGGATGTCGGTTCGTTTGGTCGTACGGTTGCGTTGTTCGGTTAATTACGACGGAAGTCGTAACGGACGCAAAAACGATCCAAATTGCGCTACGAATGGATTTTTCTCATGCCAAACACTAAAATAAAATATTTTAGTGCTTACATAAATTTTTGGATGTCCGGATGTATTCAGAACGTAAGTTATGCGCGAAAGTGCAAACTTGTGCACTTTTTGACGCTTTTAGTCCCTGAATTAGCCAAAAGTTTATTTTAGCACACCGAACCCCTCAAAACCTATTTATAAGCTATGTAAAGGATATTTATGGTATGTTTAACTTATGGTCATGTTCCGGAATGTCTGTTCTAGTACGAATCATCATACTTTCGCAGTTTTTCAAATTTAGTCCCTGTAGACGAATTAACTTGTTTTTGCCATACCAAAGCCTTTAAAACTTATTTCTAAGTTATGTAAAGGTTATTTAAGGTATGTTAAGCATATGTTGATGTTCCGGAGTATTTGTTGCGTTAAACTGGTTACGTTTACGCACCAGTTTGCGTATAACTCTTCAGAAAGCGATGTAGAGTTTGAAATTGAACAAAAGTCAAAACATGAACAATGTCAAACATAAACAAACAAATATTGGGATCAAATAACATTGTTTTATTGATAATTGAACTGTTCACAATGATTACAAGCACAGATGTTACAGTCTCCCCTACTTGTGGAAATTTCGTCCCGAAATTTATTTAGAGGAAACTCATGGGAATAGATGCGGATACTTCGCCTTCATTTGATCTTCACGTTCCCAAGTAAACTCAGGTCCACGTTTAGATTCCCAGGGAACTTTGACCAATGGAATGCGCTTGCGTTTGAGCAACTTGACTTCACGTTCCATGATTTCCACTAGCTTCTCAACAAATTTCAGTGTTTTATCAACACGAATTTCGTCAAGTGGTATATGGAGGTTCTCATAAGCTAAACACTTCTTGAGATTGGACACATGAAAGGTTGGATGAACATTTCCAAGTTCAGGAGGTAACTCAAGTCTGTAGGCTACCTTACCGATTCTTTCGACGATCTTGAATGGTCTAACGTATCTAGGTGCAAGTTTTCCTTTCTTTCCAAATCTTATCACACCTTTCCAAGGTGAGACCTTAAGTAATACTCGATCACCGACTTGAAATTCCATGGGCTTGCGTCCTTGGTCCGCGTAACTCTTTTGACGGCTTCTAGCTGTCTGAAGGTTATCACGAACTTTCTTAACCTTATCAGTTGTCTCTAAAATGAGGGCAGGTCTAGTAAGCTGAGCCTCGCCGATCTCATTCCAGCAGACTGGTGAACGACATTTTCGACCATAGAGAGCCTCGAAAGGAGCCATGTTGATGCTGGAGTGATAGCTGTTGTTGTAGGAGAATTCAATTAACGGAAGATGTGAATCCCAACTACCACCAAAATCGATCACGCAAGCTCTAAGCATATCCTCCAGAGTCTGGATTGTTCTTTCAGATTGCCCATCCATTTGCGGATGATAAGCTGTGCTCAGATTAAGTTGGGTCCCCATAGCAGATTGCATGGTTCTCCAAAAATGAGAAGTGAAGCGAGCATCTCTGTCAGAAATGATGTTCAAAGGAACACCATGTCGAGCTACAATCTCATCCACATAGATTTTAGCAAGTTTGTCAGCAGAAAAATCCTCACGGATTGGCAAGAAATGCGCTGACTTAGTAAGACGATCAACAACTACCCAGATGGCATCATGACCTTTCTTTGTGCGCGGAAGTTTAGTAATGAGATCCATAGTAATGTTTTCCCATTTCCAAACTGGGATCTCTGGTTGCACCAATAAACCAGAAGGACGTTGATGTTCAGCCTTAACCTTAAGACAAGTAAGGCATTTTAATACATATAAGGCAATGTCTTTCTTCATACCAGGCCACCAATACTGAATACGAAGATCCTTATACATCTTATCTGAGCCAGGATGAACAGAATAACGAGACTTATGGGCTTCATCCATAAGCAAGGTGCGAAGGTTATCTTGGCTTGGGACCCACAAACGGTCCATGAAGTAATACGATCCATTTCCCTTCAGTTCCAGATCAGGTGTTATGTGATAGGGAAATTCCTTATCCATCAAACCTTGTGAAACACAAATGTGTTGAGCCTGAGAAATGCGGGCTTGGATATCGGATCGAGCTTGAATATCAGATTGAACACGAACACAATGAAGCTTAGTACGTTCCTTACGACTCAATGCATCGGCTACGACATTCGCCTTACCAGGATGGTAGCGAATTTCGTAGTCATAGTCGTTTAGAAGCTCAACCCAACGTCGTTGCCTCATGTTGAGTTCTTTCTGATTAAAGATATGCTGAAGACTTTTGTGGTCCGTGAAAACCACACATTTTGTACCGTACAAATAGTGTCTCCAGATCTTAAGAGCGAAGACAACTGCACCCAACTCAAGATCATGAGTGGTGTAGTTCTTCTCATGTATCTTCAACTGCCTCGATGCATATGCTATGACTTTGTTTCTTTGCATCAGAACGCAGCCAAGACCCAATTTAGATGCATCGCAATAAACGACGAAATCATCATTTCCCTCAGGCAAAGTCAGAACAGGCGCGTCGCAAAGCTTCTGCTTCAAGTTTTGAAAAGCTTCCTCTTGTTTGAATCCCCAATTAAAGGGCTTGTTCTTCTGAGTTAGAGCAGTTAGAGGAACTGCAATCTTCGAGAAATTTTCAATGAAGCGGCGGTAATAACCCGCAAGTCCAAGAAAAGAACGAACTTCAGTAGGAGTAGTAGGCGTATCCCAATCCTTAATCGCACTGATCTTGGAGGGATCTACATGAATACCTTGTTCGTTGACAATATGCCCCAAAAATTGAACTTCCTTGAGCCAAAACTCGCACTTGGAGAATTTGGCGAAAAGTTGCTCTTTCTTCAGGAGTTCCAGAGTAAGACGAACATGTTGCTCATGTTCAGCTCGCGTCTTAGAATAAATCAAGACGTCATCAATAAAAACAATGACGAACTGATCCAAATAAGGCTTGCAGACCCTATTCATTAATTCCATGAAAACAACAGGAGCATTAGTCAAACTGAATGGCATGACTGTGAACTCATAATGCCCATAACGAGTGCGGAATGCTATCTTGGGAATATCTTCTTCATGCACACGAAGTTGATGATATCCAGATCGCAGATCAATCTTTGAAAAATAAGAAGCGCCCTGTAACTGATCAAAGAGATCATCTATGCGAGGTAGGGGATATCGATTCTTGATGGTAAGCTTGTTAAGCTCATGATAATCGATACACATCCTAAAGGATCCATCCTTCTTCTTGACAAAAAGAACGGGAGCACCCCAAGGTGAAAAGTTAGGACGGATAAAACCTTTGTTAGAGAGTTCCTGAAGCTGCTTAGACAACTCTTGCATCTCAGACGGTGCAAGACGATATGGAGCTCTGGCAATGGGATTTGCTCCAGGTACGAGATCAATACGAAACTCGACTTGGCGTGCTGGGGGTAGACCAGGTAACTCTTCAGGAAACACATCAGGATAATCCTGAACAACAGGGATATCTTGAATAAACTTTCCCTTGCCCTTATCTGCTACAACATGTGCCAAAAAGGCCACATAGTTCTTTCGCAGATACTTCCGAGCTTTAAAACAAGACATGAGTTTGAGACCACCAGTAGGTTTCTCACCACGAACCTGTAGGATCTCGCCTGTTGAAAGCGGCACACGAACAATCTTCTCAAAACAAACTACCTCTGCGCAATGCTTGGCTAACCAATCCATACCCACAATAACGTCGAAGCTTCCAAGTTGCATAGGCGTGAGGTCAATAGGAAAAAGATGGTCGTTAAGGTTCAACTGGCAGTTGCGAAGAACAGAATCAAGAACAATGGGTTCACCACTAGCAACTTCTACTGTCAAAGGCTTACCTAGTTTCGTTCTAGACACACGAAGCAAAGGCTCAAAAGATAATGACACAAAACTCTTATTGGCACCCGAATAAAAAAGAACAGATGCAGGCTGATTATTAATAAAGAACGTACCGGTCACCACTTCATTGTCTGCTTGTGCCTCTTGTGCATTCATGTTGAAGACTCGCCCTCGAGCCTGAGCCTGATTCTGATTTGGATTAGCATTCACCAATCTTGGACACTGATTACGGTAGTGGGTCAGATCCCCACAGTTGTAACAAGAATCTAGCGGGTAGTGTGGTCGTGCAGCTTTACCTTGTTGCTGAGCAGGAGGCTGAGCAACTCGTTGAGCCGGGTTCTGAGCTGCCTGATTCTGAGCAAAACGACAAACATCAGCAAGATGACCTGACTTCCCACAGTTAATACAGAAACGGCACGGAAGTTGCGGCTGATGGTGACTGTTGCATCTATTGCACAAAGGTGCATTCCCTGCATAACGCTTCTTCGCTGGAGGCTGTGCGGGTTGGTTGGGAGCTACCTGGTTAACTTGGGCAGTGAGAGCAAAATTTTGGGAAGCCTTACGCTTCCTTGACCCTTTCGAAGAACCAGATTCCTTTCCCTTCTTGTTTTGACCTTTCTTGCTATCTCCTTTGTTAGACGCCTGCTTCTTACCCTTATCACCCTTTTTGTGCAGCTTTCCCTTTCGAACCTGCGACTCAGTCAATGTCGCTGCTAACTCGATCGCCTGACGGAGTGTGGTAGGGTTACTACCAGTAATGATGTCTTGTACTGAGTCAGGTAGACCATCGATGTACCTTTTGATAGCCTTATCGAGTGGGGTGACCATTGTTGGGCATAGCAAACTTAGTTCTTCATATCTATCAGTATACGCCCGGTGCTCGCCACTATCTTGTTTTAAATCATCAAACTCTCTTTCCAATGCTCGCAGTTCACGACGAGGACAAAAATCCCTCATCATAAGGGCCCTAAGTTCAGCCCAAGTCTGCGCTAGAGCAACTTCTGCACCCCGGTCTCTCATAACCCCGTTCCACCACGTAAGAGCCCTCTTCTGAAACACACTTGAAGAAAACTCGACCTTGCGATTATCAGGACACTGAACGTGACGGAAAGTATTCTCAATGCTCTCGAACCATTGAAGAAGCCCAGTTGCTCCCTCAGAACCACTAAACTTGAGCGGTTTAGCCGAGTTGAAACTCTTGAAATTGCATGGAGCATGATTGTTGTTGTTGGCTTGGTTCAGTTGAGCAATAAGATTCGGGAACGCAGTAGCCATTTGCTATGCGATAATTTCTGCCAGTTCGGCATTAGCTATCTGATGGTCGCGTCGAGGAGGCATTCTAAAAGAGGAAACATGAAAGGAAACGAGTGAGATGATTGGATGAAAAGAATGAGATGATACACAAATTGACAAAAGCAAAGATGGTGGTTATTTGTTTGTTACCAAAGGCAAACAAACGACACACAGTGACTAATCAAAGTAAATGGGTTAAAAATAATGTATCGCGAAGACATGCTCGCATATAAGTGAACACTCACCCCAAGAGTTCCCAGGTAAGAGTGACTGGTCCGATTATGTGGATTTGTACGAACACTCTAGCCTTAGACAGAAAACCCAGGGTACAGGCATTCACCCTTCCAGTTTGCACGTGTTCACACTATTTAAAACCCAAAACCTTGACGAGATTTTGAAAATTCAAAGGGGTTCAAAACCATATAACAGAGGGTTCAAAACTTAGTAATCAATCATCCTAGAACAGATGATTAGTTTCCAAAGCGGATTCGAACTTGATGTTCCTGTTGTGGTTATCACCTAAGGATAGGTGAAGTGCATGTTTTAAGATCTAAACACAAGATAACTTGTGTTGGGGTCCTAGAAAGGTTATAGTCTAGGTCAAAGCATTACTAATAACCTAATTCCCTATAACCATTGGCTCTGATACAAACTTTTCTGTCACACCCCGACCACGTAGAACATAAAATCGTGGCGGAAACATCGGGGAGTGTTGTAACAGAAATATTGTTCCACAACCATGGCAATTAAAGTTACATTTTATTTATCAAACAAGAGTGTTACATTGTCTTTAAACATGAAACCAAGAGTACATAACATAATTAAACTAAGTCTATTTTCGTTTTATGTCTCTAAGGCACAGGTCCGCCCTAATGTCACGATCATCATCCTAAGCGACAGCTCCTGAAAACACATGTGAAAATAGGTACGTCAGCATAAAAATGCCTGTGAGATACATAGGTTTAGTGAAAAATAGGATTCATGACTTGGGTTTTAAAAGATAGGTTTAATAAAAGTAGCCATGAATCTTGTTAAGTGCTTTCTTTTATAAATCGTATGAAAACTCGATAAGAAATCAGACTATATATAAGAATGGTGTATGGTTAATAAAATAACCGAGTAAAATGAGTTGGATAAAATAAACTGTTTTGTAAGACAATGTCTTGTGAAAAATAAGTTGTTTATGTAAAATGTAATATGTCAAATATTGAAATGATTTAAGTAACGCTACGACATGTAATATCATACAAGTACTTATATATAGGAAGTACCAGCGGCGTATCCACCATGCTTGTATCATATTACACACGCCTCGTTACTCAAATCACTTACCCAAACCAACCATCATTGTAACTTGTTCATGTATAAATCAATTGTCAAGTGTTATTGTGTAAACCATATCAAAATGTCTATGTCTAATGTAAATCACTAAATGTTTAAATCAATGCCAAAATGTCTATGTCAAATGTCAATTATGTAATATGTAACCAAAATGTCATGTATGGAAAGTGAAATATGTATCAACTAACCATAGGTAAAAATGCACAAAGCAATGTATTGAAGTAAAACGTGGTTTAAATCAATGTTATGTTTTGTGGAAATGCATGCTATACTGAATACAAACATTTATGCGGTATTGTTATAATGCATACATTCAAGCCTTGTGACTGTGGTGATAGACCTTTAAACAAATTAAAGGTTTATCTGTGTTATGTTTATCGAATTCGGTCATTCCTTCCATCCAAACATACCTAGGATGTTAGGAACGGGAGTTGTCAATTCCTATGGTACCACTACCTACTAACGAATGGCGTGATCAATGTTAATGAATGTATATTGTCCCATTTGAACAAACCAAATGTCATACCAAAATGTAAGCATGTGATGAATAACAAATGTACTAAGTATGCTTAGAATGGACATACATAGCATAAAATGTAATGTAAAACAATGTACTAAGTATGCACACAATGGACATACCTAGCATGAAATGTAATGTAAAACGTTGTACTAAGTATGCACACGATGGACATACATAGCAAGATAATGTAATGTAAATCATGTACTATAATTGTACTAATGAACATAGCAAGTATATGATGTGAAAACATGGAAAGCATGAAAGTAACAAGTAGGCACATGTGTTTCACCCCAAAACAGTTTGAAAACAGTAAAAGAGGGGTCTATGTACTCACTTAAGATTGCTTAGTAGTCCTTGAATAATAACCAAACAATGCTAGAGATCACGAAAATCAACCGGCACCTAATATAGATAACTATGTTAATAAACCGGACCTAAATCGGAGGATCGAATAGAATGAGGGTTCGTAAACCAAACGAGTATAAGAACTCATGTAGTATGGTTCAACAAAGCCTACATTCTAAAATTAAACTTAACCTAAGTGCTTACGACCCATTACGACCCGTTTAGATAGCTTATGCTACTTTAACGCGTCGTTCGCGTGAAACGCTTTCGGAATGCCTAACTAGTCCTATGATAAGTAAAATATGCCTTAACATGTCTAATATTGTTACCAAATCAGTTTAGATACCAAAAGTTATGTTACATATGCTTAATATGAATTTTGGCGTAAAAATGGCATTTTGGTCATTTACCTAAGGCATATATACTATCTATCATACAACTACTCAAACGATGTGACCATAAGGTATAACCTCGGAAGGTTATTCCCTATACAACTATGGTTACCTAATATGTTTGATCGGATCCTAATGATCGACCAACTGGGTCGGGTTCGAAAGTATAAGCGATTGTTTAGATCGCTTACCTTACGACCCTATATAAGCACTAAACTAAAAGTGACGAGCTAAGCATGTTAAAACATGCTTAACTAAGTTTAGAAAATAAGTTTGGTATCAAAACAAACGGTTTTGATACCCAAGAGTAGTTTGGTTACAAAATACGCAAGAATGCGCATTTTGGCCGAAACTACGACTCCTCACTGAGCTAAGATAACGTGGTAATCAGTAGGTATAGTCACTAGGGACTATAACCATCGTGATTACACTCACGTTATGAAGTTCAAACGAACTTCGCATTGACCATAAACTTGGTCAACGCAGAAAGTCAAACAAAGTTCGACTTTAATGCTAAAAGAGTAAAAGAACGAATGAACACTTACAAAGGGTCCAAGAACGGAAGTTTTGAATCCGAATACTCTCAGGTATGAAGTGTTAAACACAACAACTTAGAGAGCAAATTCAGATTTCAAAGGTGTGGGTTTTTGGGGTTGAGATCATGGGGTATTTATAGGATTTCTTGAGCCGTTAAGATCGTTTATCGTAAACCGTGCTTCAATCTCATCCCTACATTTGTTGAAATGCTAAGGTATATCAAATTGGCCCCCCATTATCAGGAAGAGGCAAGTGCAGAAGGGTTAGGGAGTGCTTAACAGTTGTTAACAGTTGTTTAGAAGTTTCTGATGTGCTGGGAGTCCCTTACGGACCATAAGGTTGAGGGCTTACGGTCCGTAAGCCATCAAATTTGCTGAAATGACAGTTTTAGTCCCTGCAGCCCCAAAACTTGGTTTTCGATGCATTTTTGACACGTTTAAGCCCCGTTAACCCCATTTCAAAGCTCTAAAATGAAGTTAAAGTATAGGGAACTTAAGATGTGCTCAAAAATATCTCGGATGTCGGTTCGTTTGGTCCTACGGTTGCGTTGTTCGGTTAATTACGACGGAAGTTGTAACGGACGCAAAAACGATCCAAATTGCGCGACGAATGGATTTTTCTCATGCCAAACACTAAAATAAAATATTTTAGTGCTTACATAAATTTTTGGATGTCCGGATGTATTCAAAATGTAAGTTATGCGCGAAAGTGCAAACTTGTGCACTTTTTGACGCTTTTAGTCCCTGAATGAGCCAAAAGTTTATTTTAGCACACCGAACCCCTCAAAGCCTATTTATAAGCTATGTAAAGGATATTTATGGTATGTTTAACTTATGGTCATGTTCCATAATGTCTGTTCTAGTACGAATCATCATACTTTCGCAGTTTGTCAAATTTAGTCCCTGTAGGCGAATTAACTTGTTTTTGCCATACCAAAGCCTTCAAAACTTATTTCTAAGTTATGTAAAGGTTATTTAAGGTATGTTAAGCATATGTTGATGTTCTAGAGTATTTGTTGCATAAAAATGGTTAAGTTTACACACCAGTTTGCGTATAACTCTCCAGAAAGCGATGTAGAGTTTGAAATTGAACAAAAGTCAAAACATGAAAAATGTCAAACATAAACAAACAAATATTGGGATCAAATAACATTGTTTTATTGATAATTGAACTGGTCACAATGATTACAAGCACAGATGTTACATCCGACGCCTCCGTAGTATCACCAGATGACACTGCGATAGCTTGATTAACCTTCTTGGTAGGATTCTTTGAGAAAAATCACTCCAAGACTCGTTTGTCGTTGATTTCAGCGGCCAGGCGATAAGTTTCCTCGATGGTAGCAGGTCTTGCAGCTTCGACAAAATCGCCCACGCAATCCGGTAAGGCACGAATGTACTTCTTGATAGCCTTTTCTGGAGTGTCGACTTGACTTGGGCAGATGATGCTAAGCTGTTTGAACCTTGCTGTGAGGCCAGCATTGTCACCTTCGACTTGCTTGATTTCCCAAAATTCGTTCTCCAGTTTCTGGATTTCGTGGGGAGGGCAGTAATCTTCCTTCATGAGTTCTTTCAGCTTATTCCAAGAGTGAGCATAAGCTGCGTAGATCCCACGTTTGTTACGCACGGCTGTCCACCAGTCGAGTGCTCGCGATTGAAATACTCCGGTAGCGCAAGTAGTACGAAAATGCTTGGGGCACCCAGTCTGACGAAGGGTAACCTTGATAGAATCGAACCACTGGAGTAGCTGAGAAACACCTCCTTCACCCGTGAAGACCATCAGGTTACAGGATTTGAACTGTTTGTAGAGGAAAGTAGGTTGCGGCGCTTCTGTCTTAGAGTCTTCCGCAGTTCGAGAGTTGCTGAGAGATTGAACCTAAGTGACAATATGAGGAATCACTTTGGCCATTTCCTTGGCCACCAGCGAGGCAATCCTCTGATCGGTGTTGCGTCTGGCTCTTCTCCTGTCTGCTCGTGGTGGCACGGAATCGTTTGAAGACATCTAGACAGAGAGAGATTTGGAGTGAGATTCGATCATAATGATTTTGAGTTTTGCGATGCGATTTGAGCGCGTTCAAAAGTTGTTGCAGGTAGTATAGTAATACGTATTCACATAGGAGCCACATAGGAAACACGAAAATCCTAAGTTCTCACACATAAACGATTTCATTTGTATATAGATATATAGTTGCGACATTTACTTAGATGGTTGTATATGTCACACCCCAACCGATGGCGGAATCATCGGGGCGCGGCACTAGGCGAATCAGATTGCTCAAGAGAATCCGTAACAACTATATTGAGATAATATTTTAATACATTCGTTATCCCATACTAACAAATAATACAATCACATAAGTTATCATAGATTTCTTGTCCTCTCGAACAATACAAATCCGACAACCTAGATTTTAGTTGAGTTTCTAGACTTCCTAGCTTGATTTGATATAGCCTGCGATCTAACCTGCAACATACGTTAAAATATTTGTCAATACAAAAGTATTGGCGAGTATACAGGTTTGATATGTATAGCGTAATGGATAAAAGTGTAGCGAAATTCCATATGCATAAACGTAACACACGACATATGTACTCACAAAGCTGATACTACCAACTAAGTCCTCGATGCTCGAATATGCGATGGCAAACTAGACCCCGTCGGGCGCAATAGTACTATACTAGTCATGGTGGGACGTCACGAGTATAAACCCTAGCACATATGCAACTAGCATCACGTATATCTATGCATAACAGTTATTCGCAAGTGATAATTCGATTGATTGAATAATTCGTTTGATAAGTTCGATTTGTTAGAAACGTATGTTACACCCAAAATGCGATTAAAAAGGGTTCAAGTATACTCACAATGCGTATTTAGCGAGAATACAACTTGATTGAGTCGGTTGCGAGTACGTCTGCGTTAATCATTGAAGGATATAGTAAACGATGCACGGTTAAGCGAGAATAGCATCGAAAAGTCAGTTATCCGGTCGGATGGTGCTCATCCGTTCGGATGGGCTCATCCGATCGGATGACCATATGGATCGGATGGGCTGGTCCGGTCGGATAGCAGTGGTTCGATCAGATGGACTGTTGTCCGATCAGATGGCAGCCTGTCCGATCGGCTGGGCTGCTGTCCGATCGGCTGGGCAGCCTGTTCGATCGGCTGGGCTGCTGTTCGATCGGCTGGCAGCCTGTCCGATCGACTGGGCTGCTGTCCGATCGGCTGGCAGCCTATCCAGCTGATATTCAATAAATTTTGAAGGTTTTTCAGCGGTTTTGATTGGGATGGTGTTCCTTCATGCTAAACAACCGAAATTCCATCAAGTCTGACCCGTTCTAAAGGTCGGGAACCACCCCGTTCCATCAGATCTGGCCGTTCTTGATGGCTTTTCTCAAGTTTAACCTGAATTCACACTCATTATGGCTAGGAAACTTAGGTTTGGTGAGACTTATTATAAAACAGGTGAAATTACTTAGATCCGAGCTGTTTATGGTAAGAATGAGGTCACACTTTGAAGTTCATGTGAACTTAGGGTGACATCATCTTCAAGGCACCTCGAATCCTTAAGAATCACACCATTTCTTGATTAGAAAACCTAGATTTAGGCTTGTTTTATGTAAAAACGCATGGAAATCACTCAGATCTGAGTCGTTCTTGTCTGGGATGACATCACCCTTGAAGTTCATAAGAACTTCATGGTGACAACACCCTAGGATGCCCAAAATCCAGAGATTCCATGGTTAAAAGTGGAGATTTAGCAGGTAGAAAGGTGTAGAATTGGTTATAGATCAAGGAAGTACAAGATTTGAGTTAAAAACTTACAAGAATCGCGAGGAATCGAGAGATAAAGGGGTTGGAACTTCTGGTCGAGCAGCAACAGTGAAAACAAGTGTGTTTGGGGTGAATGAGGGGTATTTATAGGAAAGGAGGGAGGAAAGGAGGGCAGGTTGGCCCGGATCGGACGGCCCGTTCGATCGGTCGGCATGACCGTCCGATCGGTTGACATGCCAGTTCGATCGGCTGACATGCCTGTCCGATCGGTTGGACCATGTCTGTCCGATCGGTTGGTCCATCCGATCGGTTGGCATGTCCTGTCTGATCGGTTGGACTTGTCCTGTCCGATCGGTTGGACATGTCAGTCCATCCGGATGGCCACTCCGGTGCGATGGATTTCTCCGTTTTTGATCGTTTCGATAGCTTTCGAAGTTCACGCTTTTCGTAGTTAATTTATATTGTTATTATATATGTATATATATCACTAAGGGTCATATTTATGTATCCATATTCCAAAGTTTCGATATAGCAATAGGTTTCCGATTCGAGTATTCGATTATTAGCGACGTTTCACGGCCACCAAGGAGGGTAGTATAGGTCCTCTCTCGACGTCATCATGAATGTTATTGCGAGTTGTGCCACAATGACTGACGGGGTACCATTCACTCGTATTGTCATCATCGTCACGACGACTTGAGCTATAGCACTCACCCGAGAGTCCTTGTTAGCGTTAGTTGTTTGCGTTCGACACACCACGGCCACTGAGGAGGGTAGAATAGGTCCTCACTCAATGCCTCCGTGAGTGTTAGTGTCTGTGATAATAGTGTATAGTATAGCAATATTGTATTTCGAGAATATGCGATTATCCTTCGAATGGCGATATATACGATATAGTTACATTATGATCCGAATTTCTAGTGCTAGGCGTAACGAGTATATCGAGTAGTAACAACGCACAAAAGTGCGGGTTTTTACAGTATAGATAGCGCGAGGACGCGATGAAAAGAGAGGGCGAGTAGTTAGACTTTAATTTTGTTGCGAGCGTTCGGTTTTCGTTTTAGATTGTGATGGCTGTGCGAGTTGTGCATTCATAAAGCGGGGAGCGAAAAGTTGATAAATCAAGAAATCGTTAAAACGTAAAATTTAAATCGTAAACACGTAAGCGTATAATAAGTTTAACAAGCGTAAAACCGGCGAATCGTAAGATAAAAAATTAGATAGAATACCCTGGGTGTTTAGGCGTCGACTACCCAAGTACTTCAACAATACTAAGCGAGTTCGTGCACGCGCGTTGACCTAGTAGACTATGCTTCCACTGGGACGCAGCTCATGGCATTCGTCCTTCTATTCATCACGCGGCTTGAGTCCTTGATATAGCTGAATCCTTAGTGAGAGCTTTTCGAAAACCATTTTTGGGAATGGAACGGGTCATTAAGGTATGGGTTTCACCCGTGACTTAACAACTTCGTTCCCGCCTGTGGTTGTGCTCATCGAAATAAATTCGAGAGTTCTACTAGATTGAACTGGAGATTTCCGTCGAGTTATGGATGTCACTCCTGACTCAACAGAAAGTTCTCGTTCTAGAATAATATGCTGAGTGAGGGACCTATCGAGAGTTCCCGGTTTTCACACCTCATCTCGACACGATCACTCGTTGATGTGATGCGAGTACTTTAAAACGCGTGTATTGTGTTAGCCTTAGAAAAGGCAAATAGTATTAAGCCTTAGGGAAGGCTTCCCTTGTGCGAGGCTGTAGTATGCGGTGTTCACACAAAGATGTAGTTTTATCGAGTTCGACTGAGAGTATCAAAGTAGGCCCGTACAAACACCACTGGGTTCGCACGAGGCGGCCTGTTGGTACTTAGACTATAGACTAGGTCAATTCTAAGACTTCAACCCGGACTAGGCCGAGTCATAAATTTCACCTAATTCCCTATAGTTATGGCTCTGACACCAATCTGTCACACCCCAACCGATGGAGGAATCATCGGGGCGCGACACTAGGCGAATCAGATTGCTCAGGATAATCCATAACAACTATTTTGCGACAATATTTAATGCGTTCATTATCCCATAGTAATAAACAAATATAATCACATAAGTTATCACAGATTTCATATTCTCTAGAACAATACAAATCCGACAACCTAGATTTTAGTTGAGTTTCTAGACTTCCTAGCTTGATTTGAGATAGCCTGCGATTAAACATGCAACATACGTTAAAATAACGTCAATACAAAAGTATTGGCGAGTATACAGGTTTGAGATGTAATAGCGTATTAGATAAAACTGCTGCGAATTTCCTACACACATAAACGGGATACACGACATATATACTCACAAAACAAATACTACCAACTAAGTCCTCGAGCTGCGATGGCGATTGCTAACTAGACCCCATCAGGTGCAATAGTACTATACTAGTCATAATGGGACAACGCAAGTATAAGTCCTAGCACATATGTAACTAGCATCACGTATAACTATGCATGACAGTCATTCGCATGTGATAAATAGTTTAAGCATTTGATGTGTTGTGATTTGATAGAAACGTATGTCACACCTAAAAGTGCGGTAGGCAAAAAGGGTTCAAGTATACTCATAGTGTGCGTTTAAATAAATAAACAAAATCTGGATTGGATTGAATGAGAGTGCGATGTAATAGCCTGGAAACAGTAGCATAAGTCGTTGAGTTGCGTGTAATAGCGTATCGGTGAGATGTTGGTTCGAAGAGTAGTTCGATCGAATGACCCTTCGTTCGGATGGTCATCCTATCGGATGGTCATCCTATCGGATGACCATTCGGTCGGATGGTCATTCGATTGGAATTGTGTTTGAAGTGTTGAGAGACAAGTCACTCTAACGGATAGCCATTCGATCAGATGGTCATCCGATCGGATGGCCATTCGAGTGAATGTCCTGTTCTTTAAAAACTTTTGAAGTTTTTGTTGTAGTATAAGTTAAGTCCTTCGATCGGATGGCCATCCGTACGGATTGCCATTCGATCGAGGGGTCATTCGAATGAGGGTCACAAGATTACAACTCCTGGCCAAATTGTCATCCGATCGGATGGTCATCCGATCGGATGGTCATTCACCAGGACTGGTCATCTTGGAATTTGGTTAAGTGTTGAATGCTCACAAAGCAAGCCACCTGATCGGATGGTCGTTCGATCGGATGGCAATCCGATCGGACGGCTATTCGCTCGGTAACCTGTTTTGCTGGAAATTTATAAAATTTGTTTAGTAAGTTCTGCGTTTGGATCGAGACGGTATGATGACGTGCTAAACGACGGAACACCACTAAGTCCAAATTCCCGTCCGATCAGTTAACTGTTCTTAGCGGTTGTTCATGTTTAACCCGTGAATCGGTCGTCTTTTCGTTAGGAATCCATTCTCAGTCCGGGTTTTCACCAGAGAACCCGAACAAGTCCAGATTCCAACGGTTTTGAGTGAGAAGTGAAGAAAATGGAAGAAAAGTTTGAAACACTCAAAAGTTGTTTAGATTTAGGTGAAAATAATGTTTAAACTTTGTAGAAATCACTTAGATCTAAGTTGTTCTTGGTGGAATGAAGTCACACCTTGAAGTTCCTAAGAACTCCATGATGACATCATCCTAGAACACCTCAAATCCGCTGATTTCACGGTTAAAAGTTAAGATTCAAAAGAGAAAATGATGAAGAAGTGAGTGTGGATCATAGAAGTACAAGATTTAGGGAAGAAACTTACAAGAATCACGAGAAATCGAAGGAAAAGTGGGCTGGAGGCGCTGGTCGAACGAGTGAGATGTCACATCACTGTTTGTGATGTGACATGAGGTATTTATAGGATTCCAAAAGAGATCGAATGGTCATTCGATCGAAGTGGCTCGGCGAGTTAGGTTTCGATGTTTCGGTTCGTTCGTTGAGCGTTGCGATAGTTTTGTTCACACATATACATATATATTTATTATAATTAATCATCGAAGGTCGTATGTATGTATTCATATTTCCTAGTTTGCGTTGCATTCTGCCACGATGATCGAAGGGGTACTACTTGCTCGTATTGCCATCATCGTCACGATGACCGATGGGGTAGTACTCACGCGTAATGTCATAGTTAGCGTTAAGGTTTGCGTTGTGATGTGATGTAATATGCGATGTGTTATGCGAAAATAGCGTTGGAATAATGTAGTATGCGATATAGTTACATTATGATCTGAATCTCTGGTGCTAGGCGTAACAAGTATAGCGAGAGTAACAGTGCACAAACGTGCGGGTTGTTACATATCATGGAGTTTAGTAGCTTACATATGGGGTAGCTCCCCATGGCATGGTATAAATGAGTAATTAAACAACAAAAGTTTTTGGGAATAAAACTCGAAAACTGTGAATTCGTGAACTCGCCAACTTTATGTTGACACCTTTCTGCATGCTTTGCAGGTTGCTCGTTACTGCTTTGGACGGACATTGCAATTGGCGGGAGTGTGTGGTTTGTAAGTTTCATGTTAACGTATAATTAAAGAACTTGTGGTTTTAAATTATGATGGGTTTTCTTTACATTTCCGCAACTACATTAAATTGCGTTTTTCGATATTTAAACATAGAAACAAATCGTGTTAATTGGGAAAAATTTATAACATACGCAAATGATTCAACATGATTAGTGGTTAGGATCCTGGTCACTCACACGCCTTGTGGTAGTATTCCGCATGTGGATTTTGAGGGGGTGATAGATTGGTTTTAGAGCCTTTGGTTATAGTGAACTAGGTTCAAGATATAAAATATTTTTAAGACGTAAAATATTTTTATATGAAAACCAGACTATAACCGTTCTTTAATTAAAACCACAATGACACCACACTCCGGATTGCAAGGTTCGTCAGACTCAGATGCTCACCTGGTAATTGTAAGCTATCAGCATTTACCTGTGCATGACATATATGTGTAAATGTGTATGTGTATATTTAGCAAATATGTGTAAATATATAGGTGTATGTTTAGCATTCAATACTGTGATTCCTTCGAAAACTATGCCAACCTGGTATGCGCCAAGTAAGAGTGGATTCTCCTCACCTTGATTCAAAACCACAACACACTAAGAGCAAGGAACCAGTTATTCCTAACCCTCGTCCTCACATTTCCCGATTTCATTTCTGGGCTAGAACAAACCGACGAGATGAATGTATAGGAGCCCGCTGCGGATCCTAGATGTGTTGGTGCACTACATCTGTCGACTTCGTCTTGTATCGAGTCTTAGTCTTAGAATGTTAGATTAGGGCACGTTTTACGAGAAAACAGGAGATTGTATGTATTTTAGGTAGAGGTTTCGCTCATATGGTCTTAGTGAGAAGGTTTCGCTTATTTGAACATAGGTTTCGCTTATGTGTACATATGAGGTTTCGCTCATATGGACACATGTCCCTTGGAGCGAAACCACAAGTCTATAAATAGGTGATCTCATGAGCGAAACCATAGAGATCAGTCCCTTGTATTCCACGCCGACGTGCTGCCGGTGTGAAGATCAAGCTGTAATCGTTGTCATATCAATACAATCAGTGGTTAAAGTAAAGAATCAGCTATTTCTATCTCCGTTTCATGTTTTCCGCACTTGAAACGAAGTTGAACACCTCTGAACGACTCGTTCGGGTCAGAATCACGATCCTACAAGTGGTATCAGAGCTCAGGAGGAGGAGTTCTGCAGAGATTAGCTGGAATTTATCTTGTTTTCTTGCTTCTACATCTTCTTTCATCAATTCAGAAAATTTTACCGGTCAGAATTTGTTCAAATTTTCACAGACTGTGCGCAATTGAACATAGACAAACCCTTGAAAATTTCGGACCAAATTACGGACTAAAAATGGTTGAAATTACCTTCGAACTTGGTTCCGCTTATCTGGACATAGAGTAGTTCCGCTTATCTGAACAACATATTTCGCTCTTGTGTCATCTTATTGAGAGGTTCCGCTCCAAATTACCTTGGTAGTTCCACTCTTTTGTCATTCTAATAGAGGTTTCGCTCCAAGTGCATATAAGAGATTTCGCTCATCTGTACATCAGGGTTTCGCTCCAAAGAACATCAGTAGGTTCGCTCATTTGACATCAGGGTTTCGCTCCAAAGGACATCAAGTAGTTTCGCTCATAAGGACTACCTGATTTCGCTTTTGTGTCATTTGTTGACCTATTTCGCTTTTGTGACCACCAACAAGACATGGTTTCGTTTTTGTGTCACCCAAAATACACCTTTCGCTCATAGGACCTCTTGGTTTCGCTCTTGTGTACACCTTAACCTTGGTTTCGCTCTTGTGTACACCATAACCTTGGTTTCGCTTTTAAGGACACATCAACATCCTGATTTTGCTTTTAAGTACACTTTAACCTCTAATTTCTCTCATAAGTGCCTGTGTTTGAACAACGTGCATTAACAATGGATACTGAGTTCTACAACGCTTTTGCTACATCCCCGGCTAGTCCATCCGACATTACTAAAACCATGACAATGGAGAATGAAACCGGAACAATGCAAAAACCCCCGAAACTTATGGGAATTGAAGATTATCACGGATGGAAGAAACGGTTTGAGAATTGGGTTCAGGCGAATCATTTAAAAGCTTGGGAGAGCATCGAAACTGAATATGAGAGGCCAAAGAATTCAGTGGGAGTCGGTAAAATCATTTTAGAATTCACGGAGCAAGAAAGAGAGAGTTACAAATGAGAAAAGATGATTATCAATTTGTTACAACAAGCTGTTAAAGAAGATATATTTGTGTTGCTTCAACATGATGAAAACGCTTATTCTATTTGGGAAGCTCTTGGAAAGAAATTTGAGGGAAGTACTGAAATGCTACAAAGTAAAGCAGCTTTGTTGAAAAAGGAATTTGAACTATTTACGTGTATGCCTGGTGAAACAACAAAGAGTCTTATTGAAAGATACTGTCATCTTGTACGCACTATGTCACAGTTGAAGATTACAAAAACTCCAGCAGAATGGGTTGAAAAGCTTGCTGATGCGTTACCACAACAGGAATGGGGTACATATCTGATGATATTGAAAAATTCCGGACAGTTTAGAAGATTATCGATTGCACAGTTTATAGAGAAGTTGGAGGCACAGGATCTGGAGCAGCAGAAAATTGCTAGAATGAACAGTTCTACTCATCAACAAGATATTAAATTGTACTATAAAGGAAATGTTCAAACTGCTGAAGCAAGTCCAAAGATACAAACTGCATTTAGTGCTGGAAATCAATCTACACCAAGCAGTCAAGGATCAGTCAACACTAGTGGGTTCTCAACGGTGAATCCTCCAAGTGTTCAAAGTTCATCTGCTGGAAATGGGCATTTAATTCAGTGTAATGTAGCTCTACATCTTCAAAATGGTCAAAATTATTCTGAAAAAAGTTGTAAAGCATCATATGGGATTATTGGTCACTGCATTAGAGTCTTATGAAGGGTTGATTGCCGGAAGAATTGGTAATCCGATGCTCACAAAGGAAGATTATGACCAAATCGATGTAGAGGAGCTGGAACTGATGGATATTAAATGGGCCTTAGCTAGTGTTTTGAGGAGAGCAGAAAAATTTAGATTAGTTACAGGAAGAAATGATTTCTTGGATGCAAACCTTTCTAATCTAGGATTTGATAAATCTAAAGTTGTCTGTTTTCGTTGCAGGGAGAAAGGCCACTTTAAAAGAGAATGCAAGAATCAGGAACCGAGAGGAGCAAAAGAGTCGTCTGGGAAAGATGATTATTATAGGAAATCCATTTATCAACAAATTACTCATCTACCACATCAACAAAAAGATCCACAAACGGCACATGGAAGAATGCTTGAAGATGCAAACAAGAAGGCTTACTATGGCATCATGGATCAAGATGACGAGAAAGTGGCTGATGGTTTTAGCTGGGACAAGTACATTCCAGCTGATCCTAATGTTAAAGCTTTTATTGCACATATTGTTCAACAGCCAGAAATGTTAAAGGAATGGATGGAAGTGTTATATGATAAAGAGAAAAATGAAGATGAAAGATCTGTTTCATCTGAAAACAGTTCATCAGAAACAAGTGATAGTGATGAAGAGATGGAACAGATAAATTTGGGAAAAACTCATTTATCTTCTGACACTTTTGAATTTTATTTTGCAGATAAATTGAAGAAACTGAAAGAAAGGAAAGCTGCAAAGGAAATGAAAGAGGTCAAAGTGATTGAGAAGATTGTGGAAGTTGAAAAGATAGTTGAAGTCGAGAAGATCGTTGAAATCACAAAACCCTGTCTTACATGTTTAGAGTCTTGTAAACAATGTATAGAGAAAGATGAGAGGTTTAGTGAGTTAGAAAAGTTGAAAGAAAAATTGTTGTTTGATGTAAAGAATTTGAAAAAGTCGTATGATGTATTGAACAGACATGTGAATAGTCTGGAGAAGACTAACTCTGAAAGAGAAAAAGCTTTGAAGATGATGAATGCTACCATGATGACAAAGCAGAAAGAGATCAACTTGTACATAGAAAAATGTGCAAAGTGGAAGAAAGATTTGGATAGTGAAACAACAGAAAATGAAAGAATCAGAAGATTGCTGCAAAGTTACAAAGGTTGTGACTACATAATTGATAGAATTTATCCAACAGTTGAAGGATTTGAAGCGTTTAAAGGTGAAGAAACAAAGCCAAAGAAGAAAAAGGATACTGGTAAGAAACAGGATGTCTGTTATAATAAGTGTCCGCCTCCGATTTGGGAAGGGTACTCGCCTAGAAAACCTAACGAGGAAGAACTAAAACAGGCGGTCAATATTAAATTAGAATCCGAGATAACCGATGTTTTACCTGACAATATTGACATCACGTTCACAGCGTCCAACACAGATCATGAGTCCGAACTGATAAAACGAGTGGTCGATCAGGTGTTGGATAAAGATGAGGAGTCAGAGTCAAATTCCGAATCTGAAAGTTCGTGTCAGTCAGTCGGGAGTTCGAGTTCGTCCGAAAAGAGTTCAAAATCGTCGGAAAAACGGGTTTATAGTAAAGAATTTTTGTTGTCAAAATCTAATTTGAATGATGAAACATTTGAAGTTGTATATACTTTGAATGATTCTGACAAATTATATTTTGATAAAGAGCATCCAATAAGAGGTGTCAAAACTGATTTGATAAAAAAGGTTTTCAAATTAACAGAAATTAATATTTCTGAAATAAAAGATGAAAATTTTAATGTAAAACCTAAACCTTACACCTCAAGAGTACAACAACGTTTTAACAAGAAAAAGGGTTACAATTCTGGTTCTGGTTTTCAAAAGAAACCAAACCACAATCGTAACTACAAAAAGAAAGGACTTGGTTTTATTCCACCTGAAAACTATAAAAATGAAAAAATGTTCGAGATTATAAATAAAAAATGACATATGTTGCAGGAACTAGCCATGAAGAAGAAGCAAAGAGCTCATTCTGGAAACAGTCAAACCAGGAGTTTCTTGCTGAAAAGATGAAGAATGGAGTTTATCAAAGGAAAGAAACAAGAACCTGTTACAGATGCAATGAAGTTGGTCACATTGCATGGAACTGTCCGAAAGCGACAAATACAAAACAGGGAGTTTCTGGAAAACTGAAAGAAGTTATTGTTGATAAAACCGAACTACCAACTGAAAAATTTAAAGTTTTCAAAAATTCAACATTTGAAGTTGGTGAGTGTTCGAAGAGATTTTACAGGCGAAGTGTTAAACTTGACAACCAAAAATGGGTTGTTAAGAAATCTGATGTAAAATCTGGCGATGAATCTGATTCCACAAAATCAGAGGAGCCACAGTTTGATGAGAGTGATGAAAACTCAGTTCCTTCAATGGATGATGAGAACTTTCCACCATTGAGGACTGAAAATTTTAAAAGGAAAACTGGAAAGTCTGAAATCTCAAATCAGGGTTATTCTAAGAAGGATAACTTTGATGTTGAGAAAGCGTTTAATGGGAAAGTTAAGAAGATTTTCGGAAAAATGGTTGAAGGGAAAGTGAAAGGGGTAAAGGAGTTTTATGCTAAAAAGAAAGCAACTTACACTCCAACTGCTTCTGAATTGAAAACACCCAAGGCTGGTCAGGCTTGGGTGGATATTTTCTTTCATTGAAAAACCTGACTTGCCGGAGATCCCAAGTTTATATCGTGGATCAGGAATCGGCATCATTCATATTTTAAAGTGTTTGTATGAAAGTTGTTAAAATTGTTAAAATTTTTACAGGTTAAGTGTGACTTGCCGGAGCTTCCAGGTTGGTAAGTGTGAAGCAGGAATCAGCATCTTTGTTGGTAAAATGAATTTGTGTAGATGTGATATTACTACAAGATTGGTTGATGAAGGTTTATTTTTTCAAATGGTTAATCAAGGTCATTAGGTTGAACTTGATTGGTCCATACTTACAAGTGGTATTTGTAAGACAATATGATGAACCAAACCCCTAACTTTACTAGTGGTAAAATCAACAAAACTTATTTTACGGAAAAATCATTTTGATTAAAACAAACTTAAGTGTTTTGAAATCATAATGAGAAAATAGTTTTGTGAAAGGGGGAGTTCTGATTGTTTATGCCAAGTGGATGGCGATTTGAAGCGATTCGATATCGGTTGTCAAGTTTTTGTACAGTTTGTTTTCAATTTTTCTTTAATGTGTTTGCATTTTAGGGGGAGTATACATTTTTCAGAAAATCCAAAAACATTTGAAAATTTGAAAAAGGCAAAAACATGATAAAATCAAAAATGAGTTTTGTTGACAAAGAAGAGGAAATGATAGTACATCAGTAGACAGTCACAGTATGTGCTAAGGAATTGTATTGATTAAATAGCGTTAAACAGTCTCACTGATGATATGCCGATAGGTTTTCACACATTTAGTAAACTTTTTCAGGATATAAACTTAAATTCAAACTTGCTTATTTCGTGGGGAACACTACTTGGATATATAGGTAACCCCTGAAATCTCGTTTGAAAGGTCTCTCTTTCTGAGATACTAGGTCTTTATGCTCAGTGATATCTGGGGTATTATCCCAGGACTTCTGATTTTGCGGAAGCAATGGCCTAGTCCCCGGAGAATACTTTCTGCTTGCTTGAAATATAGCGCCGCCCTCAGCAAATTGATGAAACAATAAAATTGATAGTCATTGTTGTTGTAATCAAAAGATCCTCTAAAGGGGACCCACCAAAAGTCGAAGCCTTCATCTCTCTGCGTATCGAAAGATCGACCTGAGCTCTCACGGCCCTCGCAATTTAACCCCTTACAGATATCATCTGTGGTATACTCACCTGTAAGACTGAATATTGGGATCTGGATACGGGAGTATATTCAAGAGGTGGGACACATGAATGAGTTTAAGTCCTTAAAACACCTAAATCATATCCTGAATCAGTTGAAATTTGTGTGAGAATTTAAGTGGATCAGTATATCGGCAATCTAAGTGAATTGTTTAATTCTTAATGTGTATCTAAGCTCAACGGTACTTGTGACTTGTCAAAAACTGATACGATCCTCTTGCACGAACTCACAAAAATATTGTCTGTATATATTTCTTTATTGCATTTCTTTCATTAAAAAATCCAAAAAGATTTTGTGTGTGTTTTAGCATAAACTTTTGAAAAAGTCAAAAAGATTTTCGACAACTGATGTTGAAAAGCTGATTTTCAAAATTCCAAGTGCTAAACATGATGACATTGTTGTGAGGGGGAGTGTATATTAATCATCAAATGTGTTTTGACTATCAACAAGTGGTTCATCATAAAGAAAGTAGTTAAAGTGAGAGTCATTATTGGTGCACATGTTTATAAGAGAGAATTAGTGTTGGTGCACTTAAATTGTTAAATTTAGAAAATTTATTTCTGGGTTAAGAATGTGCAGGTTTAGCCAGGTTTCTATCTTGAACCTGTGAAAGCCAGACAGCGATCCTAAAGCTGATGATGCTGATGAACTGAAGAAATGCCAGCATATCGCAAGGGGGAGTCTGAAGACCTGCGAGAAAAGATTGAGAAAGTGAAGCCCAGAGACAGATCAAGACTGAAGATGCGAAGACTCGACACTTAAGACTCGTCAACATCTGAGGGGGAGTCTGTTGGTGCACTACATCTGTTGACTTCGTCTTGTATCGAGTCTTAGTCTTAGAATGTTAGATTAGGGCACGTTTTACGAGAAAACAGGAGATTTTATGTATTTTAGGTAGAGGTTTCGCTCATATGGTCTTAGTGAGAAGGTTTCGCTTATTTGAACATAGGTTTCGGTTATGTGTACATATGAGGTTTCGCTCATATGGACACATGTCCCTTGGAGCGAAACCACAAGTCTATAAATAGGTGATCTCATGAGCGAAACCATAGAGATATTCCACGCCGACGTGCTGCCGGTGTGAAGATCAAGCTGTAATCGTTGTCATATCAATACAATCAGTGGTTAAAGTAAAGAATCAGCTATTTCTATCTCCGTTTCTTGTTTTCCGCACTTGAAACGAAGTTGAACACCTCTGAACGACTCGTTCGGGTCAGAATACGATCCTACAAGATGGGAGCCACGAGGGTAAAACGACGAAGGAGTGCCAATCCTAAACCATGGGTTATTGGAGGAACAAGCTGTTATGGTACAACATCATGACGACTTGGCACCACATATGAAGCAGCTAAAGGCACCAGTGCTCGAAATGTGGAGTAGTTTACAATGCATCCACACGCAAAACCAAGAGTAAGAAGCCGGACGTGAAGTAACTAACAAGGATTAGAAGGATCGACGACGTTATTCACATCCTTTTTAATCATGCACTTCCTTTCTTCAACTTGAGGCTCGTTCCGTCATCCAACTAATGATCTGGATTCTTAACAACTGTCTGGAAGTGTCCTAGTAAGTCCACACTACTCTATTCTTTGTTTGCATGCCTCGCATACGAAGAGCGTACGCGGTATATACTCCTCATGGCAGTACTAACGATCGCATCGCATTCCCATCGATCACGAAGCTATTTCTTCGACTTCCCTGCTACATGGATAATTCTTAGGCGGACCTAACCTTATACCTCCGCATACTCCAACTCAGCAAATTGATATTTTTCTAAATCGAATCGACGGATTCAGAGACATAGGAGAACGAGGACACAGATTAGTCAACTCACCGACGAGCACGATAATCTAGACTTTGACCTTATCCCTTGTTTGCAAGAACCGTTATCTTATGATAACTTTCTGGTTATGTGAATCTTTTCGCTAGCATCCATACGAACCGACGTTTTACTGATTCGAAGGCGATGCCTATTCACTACTACTAACTCGGGCGAGTCTATCATTCCTTTATCGCGATACCACGATGTCCTCACTTCCTCATACTGGAACCTTGACCAGATTTCCCTTTTGTTTGGGGAAATTCAGCAAGCTCGACTTCTAGTCAATAAACTTCTTGAACCCTGAAAACTTGTGACGTGTGATTCAATCATATCCTTTCACACATGTTTTCATTATATTACATGGAAGCCTTTCGACGACACAAGCACTACTTCGGACTCATCCTCACGACTTAGACAGTCCATTCAAATTTGGTTACTTGCCGGTTTGGGAAATCACAAAGTCATTTTTGCACACGGCCCAGCTCAAAACATCTTGTTAGACGTTTCAGTAAACCTTAACCCTACAGACCCGTACGACAACCATCCTTCTCTTAGTTTTTGTTGTGCCACTCATATTGACGTAACACTTCTTATCGGCAAATGACGTTCTTCATTCTAACCTCATACAACTTGTGTTCGACCATCTATATCATCGACAACAGATAAACCCTTACTGCCGATCCCCAAACCCTTTATGTTTTGCCTCAAGTTGAACGCATCGATTAAGAGTACCCTTCTTGCATATTTTGACTACTCGTGTTATGCTTCACGAATTCTATGATTCATACCCCACTTTATTCTACGCAAATCTTCATGTGGACGAATTACTCTCTACGAATGTTACTCGATGGAGCAACGAGCCAAGGATACCCTGGAAGTAAATGTCCCACCCTGGCTTTTGCGGAAGCGTGGTTATAGTGTGATTTTCTTAATATCATTGCATTCAATCATAACATCAACTATTTGATAAAACCATATGTTTGTCATCCATTAAATAAGTTTAAAACATAACAACATCGTTTTAAAATGTAGACTTCAAATTCAAGTTTTACAAATCGTACAAATTGTTTATGAGTTCATTAAGGACTCGTCAAAAGATATTGATTAACACCAAGGTTTGGAGGGCGTGTCTCGTCCAGGAATAAGACACACTAACCAAACTCAAAGACCATGGATGACATCTTTATTCTTAGCGCAACATAAAAACTTCCAACGCCCGCCAGATCCACTTTACAATTTCCCTGAAATACATGTAGTTTGAAAAACATCAACAAAAGTTGAGCGAGTTCATGTGTTCGTTTGTGCGTATGTATCAACCTTTGAAACGTTGTAAGTATGTATGTAAGTCCCTGATATGTAGCAATAAGGAAAAAGAGATCACCATTGGGTTGCAAAGCCAATGGTATGTGTGAAGTGATCCAGGAAGACTCAAACCTAGCAGATTTCGCACCGGGCTTCCGGCTGTAAGACATAGTCACCACGTGGTCCACTCAGCGGACTCAGGGGTGGGGCTCGCTACACCCAAATAGATCTATCCCTCATGCCCCTCGGTCCTACAACGAGGATTGGTGGCCTTAATCGCCCTACTCATTCACATAATCTAAGTAGTAAACCCTCCTTAAACTAATCATACCATGTAATAAACGTTTGTAATAATTGTAACATGTATTTCACCCCCGAAGTATAAAACTGAAAACAGTTAAAAGAAAAGGGGGAGCATGAACTCACAGTATTGCGTCTTTAGTACTTGTAACTAAAATCTCCTCAGCAAAACGTCTATTAGACGAACGGGCCGTGCCTTGCTTCTTGTATTTATATCTTTGAGTTACGTTTCTTATGTTCCCAATATTATTCCAAGTTATAATTATTTGTTAAAACAATAATTATTTTAACTTGAATTATATTTAGTTTTGGAATAATTGTTTAAACAATATTTCTGTATTAATACTTCTCAAGTATTCGCATTCGTATTTCCTTCCCAAGGATGGGGTATTTCATACATGGTTATCCGTATTCTTGTATTTGTATATCTAGCCATGTAGTGGCGTCGTATTCCGGTGTGTTAATCCAAAAGAATATATATCTTTAAGTCTCATTTAAAAAATATATAGACCTTATTTCTATTCAAAACAATACATTCCAAGAAAATATATATTTTTCCCAAAAATACTATATTTCTTAATAAACCAAAGTAAAAATATTTTTACTTTCCCAAATAATAATACATTTTCTCTTGTCCCAAAAATATGATATAACTTGGTAAAAATCATACTTTCATGCTTTCATATCCAAAATAGTATTTACCAAAAATATATTTGTAAGAGTATTTCCCGGAATATTTTGTAAGTTACGTTTTTGTGTTTGGCTTCACAATATTAGGCGTGTAACTTAAATATTTATTCCTTGTGATTTTTGGGATTATTTTGGAGTTGTAAATGTCATGGTAATTGTTAAGTTATATTACTTTACCCTAAAATAATATAACTAGTTCCACAAAATATGCAAATATTCACACAAGTGTCTTAATATAAAATATATATTCTAAATATATATTTATCCATTTTTATTAACAAAACCAACCTTCAGTACTTGTATTTTTGTGACAAAAATCTATGGCAAGTTTATATGGAAAAATCATAGTTAAAAAAAATACACTTGTAATCACTTGTTTAGAAAATATTTTCTAAGTGTTAGAATTTTTAGAAAATTTCGCCATAGTTTCCTTTGTAATTGGAGGTGTCCATGCTATTTAGCATATCATTTTCTTTTCAAAAATCATCCAAACAATCAACAACAAATCACTAAACCATATTACACTTACCAAGTGCAAAAATTATATATTTTACATACTAACATGAACTTGATTTTTCACAAAAATGCGTAGTAACTTGGTAAAGTATTTAGTGGGTTTAGTTACCCTCCAAAGTGTGTTTACTTCTTTTAAAATCTCATTCTTGCAAAGATTTGGTGTTTACAACTTGTAAACATAATTTACAAAAATGTTTATCCATAACATTTTCTTGTTTCTCTAGGGTTTATTTATTTGTCTTTCCACTAAAAATAGTGTAGGTTTAATAAGAACCATGATCCTTCAAGAATCATCTTTTTAAACTTGGTTCCTTTATAAAAATCATTCACAAGTCTTGGATTTACAAGATTACTAGTTCACTTGGTTTATTATTTTTCAAGAAAAATCATTTTACTTTCAAGTTCATGTTTAACCAAGGTGATGATTATTTCATGTTGTTACATAATCATCCCTTATCTTGCTAAATCATGTTTTTAATCATAATCTAGCAAGTTCTATGTAATGATCAACATCAATATTTCTAGTAATCATCAAGCAAACATCAACATATGCTAAACATCATCATATCATCAAGATTTCATCTTATGTAAAGCTTTATGTTCATGATTTATGTGTATGTTTATTAGTGTTCTTGTGTTAATCAACATGATATATCTTTTAACCATTAAAAACATGAAGTAACAAGAGTGAAAAAAAAGGATCTTACCACTAGCTTGAAGCTAGGGAAGAACACTAGTGAAAATGGAGTGGATAATAGCACACAAGAGGGGTCCTTCAAGATCCGAGATCACCAAACCTTCTAATATGGCTCCTTACACCCTTAAATCACCTTAGATCATATGGATGGAAGCTAGAAAAAAATTGTATGGTGATGGTGGATAGCCGTGAGCTTAAGGGAGGAAGGAGGAGGAAAGAAGTGTGGTGGAATGTGTGAGTTAAGTGTTCTTATATCTCCATTCAATGTTAATGACCATTGGTTTTAGTGTCCCCTAAATACATGACCATATCTCTTGCAAAATCCAATGAAATCTTATTCATATCTTGCAAGATTATGGGGATTTTGATGGGCCACATATGACCGTCCACCTCTATGTGGGGGGGGGGGGGGAGTCTAATTGTAAAATTTGAATCAATGTAGTTACCTTGTAATCAGTTATTTCAAGTATCTAGTTAGTGTAATTAGTTACTAGATATTTTAGTGGGTGTTAGGGTGTTTGGGGACCATGACTAGCTCAGTAATAATAAAACAATGTCTTTAGTATGATTTGGGTGTTCCGGGTAATGTCCGGTTGTTCAGTTAGATACCGTTCCGTTAAAGTGCTAAGTTATTCCGTATAGTGTCCTTTATGTAACTTTTTGTGACACTTTTAGTTCCCGGCACTTAGGAAAGCATACGGGACCATTTTGCCATATTTTTGCATGTTACTAGCATGTTAAAATGCTGAATTTTGTTAATTAATGCAGAATTCTGCACTTTGAGTGTGTTTTAGGCACTTTCCGGCACTTAAACTATCACCTAGTGACAAAATTTTGTGGTCCTTACTTCCCTACACTCCATACTAGTGTAGTACCTTGTCTCTGGCTCATACTGGGCCTCAAAACATCGTCTATCTATGTGCTGGCATTGTCAGCATGTTTCTGAGTTATCCGCTAACTGTGCTAACTGTGCTTTGTGTTGTAAGTCCCGAAGACGGATCTTTCAATGATATCAAACAACACCAAGTTTGTGCGGAATCCAAACTTGATGTGATTCACGAATAAACACGAAAAATACGAAATACGAAGAACACAACGAATCACCTTTAAACACTTGCACACGATTCTATTACTATCAACTAGCAAAACCGTCTAGTACAAGTGCTCACAAACAATCGCCTTCCTCTAGCTCTCTGTAGGAATTCTGTAACAATGAGGTTCAAACCCTAAAACAAGTTAAAAACTTGTTTATATACTAACTCAAGCCCAATTCCCTATATGGGCTTCCCTTGGGCCTGCTTGGTCCACATGGCCTAAAGCTTGGCCCAAGTGACCTATAATGGTCCAAAACCTAATATAAACTAACCCGGTAAAGCCCAGTTCGTAACCATAACCCGTTGTGTTAATTTGATGCGTCAGTCTCACACTTTAGGGCCTAACAATCTCCCCCTAGACTGATGCCATCAAATTGTCTTCATAGCATGAATTCAGCAATGTCTTCAACAAAGTCTATGGTTGTCACTATGCTGCAGATGTTGTGGAAGTTCTTGACTTCTGAAATCTCAGCACTGGGTCTCTTTCTTCAGCTCTTGTGGTTAGCTTCATATCAGGATCTTGATCAGCATTTTCTTGAAAATCTTGTCAAAAAGAATGCGAGAGGAGGATTCTCAATAGCTCTTTTCTTCTGCAATCTTTGTCTTTCAAGCAGTTTCATGGTACTTCTTCAAATGTACTTTCACTGTCATACGGCGTTTCGTATTCGGTTCTTCTGACTCAGGTACATCTTGTAGTCGTGCTGCTCCATGCTTCGTCAGCAGCTAACAGCATCTCAGTCTTCAACAACCCCTGTTCTTAATTAAAATCAAGTTCTGCACATGCTCACAAACTCATAAGCAAACATTTCTTATGCAACAGGGAGAGTACCCACATGAACACTAGGTACATGAAATTTCACAATTTAAATTCTTTTAACTTTTGATGATCAGTCAAATCTTCAAGAACGGTTACATTTTTAATTTTAAGAAAAACAAATAAGCACTCTATTTTTGGATTTTTGATTTTATATAAAAAAACAAGACACTATTTTTGTATATATATATATATTTTTTTTTTAATTTTTCAAATTTTTATTTTTAATTTAAGAACTAAAAACAAATAAAAACTCAAAATATAAACAACTACCATAATATACAATTGCAATTGCAATGGGATCAAAATTCGTTCTCAGGCAGACTAAGGAACACTTTTCAGTACGAGCCTAATCAAACTGGTCTATGCGATTGCCAATATGTTTGTCCACTTAAACTTTAACGCTCAACTTTCAATTTTTTAACTTCGTGATATGCTTTAGGTAATATTATACTATTATACCCGTGTGTCCCATTCCAAGGCATACCCCCGCGATCAAGGTAAGCACAACGATTCATCGTAACAGGTGAGTATATTGATGTCATCCTTTTTTATTTACAACGTTAGACCATTGGTGACAGGTCAGTACTTTCGTACAGCAGAGCGACCAATGATTTTGTCCAACGAGGGTGAGGCAAATACCATTTTGGTACGAATTTGGCTCTTTGAGCATTTGGAATATTCTCATTTTGAGATTTTGATTCCTTAGGGTTTTTGTCCTCTTGGGATCTTTTAAGATATCCTGACTGTGTCTAGGAAATAACGTAATTGCTCAGGGATCAAATCACGAGGTTTCGGGCTTGACTACACTTATCAACACTGATCTACTACTGAATGATCTAGACGATTGCCAGTATATTTGTCCGCCTAAACTCATCTCCCTAGACCTTTTCCATATAACTGCCTGTAACAAATTTTATCATGTTTTGATTTCTTAACAATGAACACCCAAACAAATACTAATCAAATCCCGGAAATATAAACAACACACCCTATCATGCAAGTAGCTTCCCTACCACATATTTCACAAGTCCAATCCAGATCTCTGAAATCTTAACTGAGAATAGATTGAGAAGAGAACAGAATAGATCTTAAGCAGAGATGGTATAATATACAGATCAAATGAGTTTTTCTCAGTTTGATATAGGTTTCTTGGGTTTCTTTTGGGCACTTGAGGGCCTCTTTCGGGTGTTTAATTGATCTATAGCACGGCAACGTACAGCTAGGTCAGCATGTATCTGGATGCAGCAAAAGCTGACGTTGCCTAGCACCTCCAGGTCTTTGCTTCCGCAAAACAGAGGAGATACACGACTTTTTCAGAGAAGATTTCAGAGTCAGACCAAAATTGTGTGTATCGGGACAACATACAGACATTCAAATAGAAATGAGCTAATTCCAAGTGATTTTCTTTCCTGAGGTCATGTACTAATTTAGTTCTGAACAGAACAGCCAATGTTTCCAGTCTTTAAGGATAGAGCCTACCAACACATCGTGCTAAAGTCAAACTGTTTCGATACTGGTCTTACATGAGTCAGCCCTTCACCATAATGTGAAAATTCATTTACAGAAGGACAGCCAAGATATCCCCGGATGATTCAACAACATAAAGACCCGAAACCTCAGACGTTGGCTATCTATCAACACAAGATTTAAGACCATAAAATCATACGACGTTGGTATGTTACCCACATGGTACATAGTTCATTATGTTTATATCACTTAGTATCTTTTATCATTTTGAGCGTCAAGCCTATCGACATATCGCAGTAGATCCTAGTCTTTTCAGCTATGACACCTTACATGTGTTAGTCAAACCTTTTAACACGAATATTTATTTCACTTCCCATATCATGCAATTTTATCTTTTTGGCTTTTTCATTTTTCTCAAATTTTTTTTTGTATTTTTCTCATTTTCTCCCCTAAAGCAATACAGATATATACACAGCAAAACTCTTTTTGTATTTTTCTTTTCTGAGTTTTCTCCTCCTAAACTCTATATCTATCTATATGTTCCTCTCTCCCCCCCTAAATTTGTGCATAAATCTTGTATTTTTGCGCAAATTTACCATTTACTAGAGAAAGGACACTTTATATACAAAATAATGAACTAAGGAAGAGAAAAAAAATATATTTTTGCTTAACCGTTCTGTCATCAGATTGAAGACTAATCAAATTCAAATCAAAGCACTGAATTTAAACGGTACCTTTTGCTGATCTTACCTTACTTCTCTAATCTCCTCCAAAGGAAACACATCATCTGTCAAATTTTTTTTTAACTTTTTGCAACAGTGAAATGTTACCCGTTCTATCTCTGGAACAACCGCTATCAACATTCTAGAGATTGTCAACAACTCCTCCTTGGTTGTTCCTGAAAAATAAGGAGATTAGTAAGACATGGGTACCTAGGCCATCGTGGTCCTGGGATTTCCTGAAGCATCAAAATAAGACACTTCCTTTAAACACATGTCCCCTTTTGTCTCAAGGATTGGAGACGTCGCTGCTTTGGATTTGGGTTTCCAAATCTGTCCTGGCTTAACAAACGTATTTGTTGCCTTTGGTTGAGCAACTCTAGCTGTTTCAGGTTTGTTAGTTTTAGAAACACGTTTTTGTTCCTGAACAGCCTTGCGTTTGTTTTTAGCAGCGTTCCAATCCCCATCAGATGGTTTAACCTTGGGATTCACATTCTTCATTGCCTTAGGTGATGATACCTTCATCGGCTTGGAATGGTAGTTATCCTTTGATGTAACCCTCTGATTTTGCATATAATAGGGTACATAGGGACGATGTGTGCAATTTCGAGCAATGTGACCAGCAATGCCGCAATTGAAGCATGTTTGTCTCTTCATGTAGAAAGCATTCTGATCAGTTGGATTTGCTCTTGCAGGCCCTGAAGGACGAACCGGTCCTTTCTGTGCTTGTTTGTGTTGCACATTTCCTGCAGACGAAGATGAATTTGGGTGCCTGTACTTGTCGCTTGCAGGGGCCTTCTGTGGTGGAGATTTCCTTTGATTCTTCTTGTTTTCCTTAGACTGCAAGTCTTGTTCAGAAATCTCACCAGTCTTTCTGAAACCCTTGTTAGCACAGTCAAATGCATATTTCTCACATTTGCCATTACAGACTGGCTTAACAAAGACATTTTTCACATCACGGGCCTTTTGAGGACTATTGCTGCCCGTTGAGGACTGTGGAGAGCCTGATCGTCTTTGATGTCTAGGCTTCTTATTTCCGCGTCCTTTACCTGCTCGCTTTAGCCCTTGTTGCTTGATCTGAACCTTTTCATCACTAACAGAAGGTTCAGAATGTTCAGCTTGCGCACTTGGAGCCTTGTTTACGTCAGTTTTCTCTTCATATTTCTCTTCATCCTTCATGTCATCAACTTTGATAGAATCAAAGAGTTCAGGTCTGTCGGATGAAATACCAGAAGCTTTAGTAGAAACTTCAGCTGAAACCTTTGACGAATCTTCAGCACAAGACTTATGTGTGTTCAAGAGTGGTTCACTTGCAACTTCGGTTTTCAAAGTGGTCCCCTGTTCCTGATCCTTTTGAGAATGTTTTTCAGTGGTCCCACTAGATACATCATTAGGAACATTTGCTGAAACAGTTTCAGAAGAATGATCAGAACAATTTTGATCAACACTTTCACTTTCATTTGTTTGTTCAGCTTCAGTTGATGTTGAACAAGAAACATCACAATTATTATCAACAGAAAAAGAACCACATAACGACTTAAAAAAGTTTTGTCCAAAAACAGGTTCAGAAGCTGTTTCATTTATTGAGTTTTCTGAAAAATCAGAATTTGAATCTGGTTCATCCCCAAGAACATCTCCACACTTTACTTCAGATACTTTATCTGCACATGAAGACGAAGCGTTAGGATCAATTGAGCCTTTAGAAACAAAATTTATTGGAGTAGACTTCTGTTTCTCAACTGGTCTGCCATTAAATGATGACTTATTGTTTTTGGGACTGTAAGTCATTTTACTTTCATTCATCAGCTCCTCCTCAGTCATAGGTAAATAAGTATAATTGTCATTATAAGGAGGAGGAGCCTGATTGAAACCCAATCCACACCCTTTCTTTTTCTTATATGCGAGCTGTTGATCACATAGATTTTTAACTAATTGGCTGGAAGAATCAAATTTCTTAATATTAAGTTCATTTATTTGATATCTATCTCTGATATCCTCCAGTTCTTTAGTCACAGTGCATAATTTTTCCTGAACATATAAGAGTTGGGCTGTTTTTACACTAACATCATCTTTGAGTTGGATGATGTCTTTTCACTGAGCTTCAATTTTTTCTTTATAAAGTTTTTCATTTTTTGATAAAGTAAATTTTTTGTTCTTTATGTCTTTGTAATCTTGGATCAAATCAGCGTTGTGTAACCGATATGCTTCATTTCTTTCTCTACACTTAGGAGTGCAAAAGACAGAAAGTATCTCTTCACGACTGGGTGAGCAAATTGCTTCACGAGTGGGTGAGCAAACAACATCAGATGTGTTGCCTTGAGTAAATTGCTTGTCAGCATTGTCATAAGATTTGATTAGTGAGATCAGCTCATCTGACTTCATTTTGTAACAGTGGCAGTCGGTTGTCAATATTATCTGATTAACATTTCTAAACCAACTACAGTTCGCCTGATCTGGAATCCCTTTTATAGCATCCAGAAGCTTTCTATTGCTCATGCGGGTAGACACCACCATCTCTGCCTTCTCCATTTCAGAGAGCAGTTCAACAAACCGGCCAATCACTACTTCTATAGATTCACCACGAAAGTATCTAAATCCTTGGAGTTCCTGCTCAAGCATCTCTCTTTTAGAAGACATTTTTAAGATTTGATCCCCCAAAAATGTGATCTTTTTACTATTTCCTCAACACAAGCCCAAAGCGAGAACCTGTGTACTCGCTAACTCAAACTCTTTACAGACGAATGAACCCGCTTTCTGTACCGCACCTCAAAACCTGTCAAACCTTTTTCACAACCAAACAAACCCCTTTTTTATATTTATTTATAGAATAAACCTTTTTTTTAATATATAAATCAATAATGATTAGGTAATGTGAATATTATTATAACTAATATTATTAAAACCTAAACTACACTGTTGCCTGTCTTCTTCGAACAAAACCCACCGAAACCAAAAAAAATATATTTTTCTTTTCTGAGGTCTGAGGAACGGTGATTGTAGGTCGCGAATCAGACTGGAGGTTAGTGATGGTACCGATGAAGGTTCGACGGTGACAGTTACTATATGAACGGAGAAGATGGTGAAGATGGTGGTCGGACGTGAACACTGGTGATAATGAAGATGATGGAACGGAAATGGTGAACGTGGGGTACGATTGTTGTCAGAGTAAGACGTCGGAGAAGATGCAGGTGGACACCGGAGTTGCAGGTTACGTCGGTGAACGATGATGATGACGAACAGATGGTAACTGCGAATGGTGAGCGATGACAGTTGTGACTGTCGGAGAAGAAAGACAAGGATGATGATGTTGTAGGTAGATGGCCAGAGATGAAAGACGATGATGGTGACGGAAATCTCAAGCTACTTGACGACTCGAAATCTCTTGTGAAGTTCAATGGAGGTTGCGACTCGAGACTATGAAATCGATTACTCGAGACCAGTTGAGTCGAAACAGTGGTTGCGACTCGAGACGAAGAAGTGTGCAACTCGAGACCTTGAAGAGTATGTTGTGAGTCGAAACCGGTGATGAAGTTGATGACTCGAGACCGTGGTTTCGACTGGATTTGGTTGATTGGCGGAACCAAGGTTGCGACTCAGATGATCCAACAGAAGTGATTGATGATCACGTTCAAAGTGGTAGCCGGAGATATGTTGAAGTTGCAGGTTTATGGTAGTCGTCGGAGCAGTGAAGTTGAGTCGAGACTGTGATGTGTCGAGACCTGGGTGAAGATGTGAAGATGACTCGAGACTGGAACGGTTGCGACTCGGGGAAGGTGTAACTCGAAACCTGTGGAGATTGACTCGAGACAGTGGAGGAGGATGTCAACAACTTTCCAAAAAAAATTAAGACGAGGATGATGTAAACAGATGATTTTATTTAAAAATTTTAAATTAGGAAATAGTTGAAAATTTTGAAAAAGATTGAATCGGAAACAGTTGTTTCGAAAATAATGGAATTTTCAAATCAATTTTTAATTTCAAATCTTTTCAAAAGATAAAACAATATCCTCACTCCTTTAATAACTTCCAAAACGATCAAACTACCAAAATATAACGATTTTTTATAAAATTTCGATGAACACTACGAAGAACTCGAAGAACATCGAACAAAAAATAACGAAAATCTTGAATCTTTGATATCACACCGAGCCTAGAAATAGGTTCTAATGGCTCTGATACCACTTGTAAGTCCCGAAGACGGATCTTTCAATGATATCAAACAACACCAAGTTTGTGCGGAATCCAAACTTGATGTGATTCAAGAATAAACACGAAAAATACGAAATACGAAGAACACAACGAATCACCTTTAAACACTTGCACACGATTCTATTACTATCAACTAGCAAAACCGTCTAGTACAAGTGCTCACAAACAATCGCCTTCCTCTAGCTCTCTCTAGGAATTCTGTAACAATGAGGTTCAAACCCTAAAACAAGTTAAAAACTTGTTTATATACCAACTCAAGCCCAATTCCTTATATGGGTTTCCCTTGGGCCTGCTTGGTCCACATGGCCTAAAGCTTGGCCCAAGTGACCTATAATGGTCCAAAACCTAATATAAACTAACCCGGTAAAGCCCAGTTCGTAACCATAACCCGTTGTGTTAATTTGATGCGTCAGTCTCACACTTTAGGGCCTAACATGTGCATCAAGTATGTCATTAAATTTTGTATGTAATAAATAGTGTGACAGTATGAAAGGTGATGCACATGTATGTAGAAATCATAAAGCAGTTTATATCATTAGTTGTAATTTAAGCATAGTCATTAAGCATTAATTAATATTAATTAATTGTACGGACATATGCAAATTTGACAGTTGTCACAGTAAAGGTATCGCAAGCACTGTCCTTTGAACGAGATACAATCAACAACTAGTCACGACATTCGAATTTATCCCATCCTGTCAAAATTCGCTGCTTGTTTCCTTCGACAACATCTAAACCTACTCCGAGAACAAGTAGGAATCCGAACGACTCCTATGCCTTACCCTGGAACTTCTACGACACAAACCGCCTTACGCTAAGTTTTCAACGCGCGACTTTTGACGTCGCAAAGCCTGCTTTTCTCGATCGCTTATGCAATCCCTCATGACTTAAACTCGAAAGAGTATCACTTAACATTAGAAAGATGTTCAGGAATTCACAACTCTAGCATTTGGAAAATAAGCTATGAGGTGCACCTATCATATCTTATCCTGTCTGAGGCATTGGTGAAACATTTTCTCACAACAGTACGCGGTCGAAGAAATCAACAAGTTTTCAAATCCTGAAATATCTACCTGAAGGAAGTAGTTACTAGGCACGGGGCACCGATTCCCATTGTCTCTGATTTTGACTTACATTTCGCACCCGATTTGTGGCAAGCCAAGCACAAATCCTTTGGCTCACGAACACCACTTAGCACCCACAAACGAGTGGTCAATCTGATCGTACCGTCCAAACTCTAGAAGACATGCTGCAAGCATGTGTTACCGGTTTTGACACCGGTTGAGAACGACACTTACCTATGGGAGAATCTTCTTATAAAAATAGCTACCACACTAGCATTCAGGCAGCACCATTTGAGGCATTGTACGGACGTAAATTCCGGTCACCTTTGTATTGGGTGGAAGTTAGAGGAAGCCAAGTTGCCGACCTGGAACTTGTACTTGACACTACGGATAAGATTGCACAGACCAGACAACGAATGGCGGCAGCTCGAGACCGTCAGAAAAGCTACACTGATAAGCGTATGAAACCTCTCGAATTCAAGGTCGGGGATCGGGTTCTACTAAAAGTCTCACCTTGGAAAGGTGTAGTACGCTTTGCTATAAAGGGGCAATCTTAACCCACGTTATGTTGGATCTTTCGAATTTACTGAGAGAATAGGTAAGGTAGCGTATAAACTAAACCTGCCTGAAGAGCTGAGCATGGTGCACAACGTTTTGCACGTGTCGACATCTGAAGGAGTGTCTGTCAGGTGAAACACTCATCGTTCCTTTTAAGGAACTCACGATCAACGATCAACTACGCTTCGTTGAGGAACCGGTTGAGATCATGGATCGAGAAACCAAAACCCTCAATCGTAGCAAGATACCAATAGTCCGAGTTCGTTGGAACTCGCGCCGTGGCCCATAGCATACCTGGGAATGGGAAGACCAGATGATGCGCATGCATCCCCAGTTGAGTACAAACAATACTTCCAGCACTGATGCTACAACTGAATTTCAGGAAGAAATTTAAAACCAACAAGGGGATGATGTGACGCCCCACGAAAATATTTAAACACACTAGCTTGTCAGTGGCTGCGCGCAAAATTTCGGGATGAAATTTCTCTGAACTTGGGGATAATGTGACACTTTGGGTTTTCCTGGACATTTCTTTGATGATACAATTAATTTCATGAAATTCTATACTACGTGAAATACGTATAAACCCTGTGAATTTTATGCTATGTAATCTCACGTATTGTGTGACTTTATGTGCTATCTGGCTTACATGTTCGTTTTGTGAACTTTCGTGAACTACGTGTATGTACGTATGACAATAGGTTATCAACGAGTCTATAATTAGAGCGAATCATATGTCCTAGCTTAAATTTCAAGAACGAAATTCCTGTAACATGGGGAGAATGTGACAACCCGTACTCTCACCGTCGAGAGAAGGGTGTTTTAGTGATATTCATTATATTATTATTATTATTATTATTATTATTATTATTATTATTGTTTACTAAATAATAATAACACGCGACGAGAGATTTACTTATTTAATTATTTACCATTATATATTTAAGTGTTAGGATAAGCGGGCCAGCCAGTTAAACGAGACACCCGATATATTACGGATCCATACACACGAGCCCAAGCCCAACACAATTCACCTAAACCCCTAAACACCCTACCTTATAAATATATCCTAAATCCCCACTTAATATTCTTTAAAAGCCCTAAAACCCCTTCATGTATACTGTAGCCACACAACACCAAACAACCCTCTTCTTTCTCTCGTTTCCACCGGCGACCGGAGATCGGATTCCGGCTGGAAATCCGGCTCTGATTTCTCCGGCAGTCGCACACCACATTCACCAACACCCTTCCTTCCACTATGACACCCCAGCCCCCTCTATCTTCCGATTGAATAGCCGGCCACCATTGGATGGTGGTGGCATACGGCGGCGACGACACAGAGGAGAGAGAGAGGGAGAGTAAGCGAGAAGAGAGGGAGAGTTCGCCGTCAGTTCGACGAGCATCGATGACGGCTCCGATGATGTATTCTCCAACCATTTCTTTCGTCCAGATGATATGGGATAATGATGATGATGTCCCGTTTTCCGGAGACGAAGATGATGATGACACGCAGGTGAAGTTGATGGTGGTCGGATGGTGACGGCCGACAACGGCGGCACTCAGCCAGGGGCGGACCTACAGTGTCCTTAAGGGGGGCGGGCGCACCCCTTTAAATAAACAAAATTAGTGTTATAGACCCTCTAAAATCTTGAGCGCACCCCTTAAAATTTTGTAATCGCACCCCTTGAACTCGAAATAGAAAGAAAACAAAGAAAAAGAAGAAGATGACTTTGGCCAGAAAATTCTCTTCCGACAACTAGAAGCTCAATCTCTGCAAATTAAAAGCTTTTGTTAAAAGTTATATGGAGAAGAAAAGCATGAGGCATTATTTTAATCTTATTTTCAATTTAACTTGTACTTGGCAGTGACCCACATTGGGTTTGGTGACTTTGAATCTATTTTTCTTTATTTATTTTACCTCAGCTTCTTTAGTTATTTTTTTTCACAAATTGGGTTTGGTGACTTTGAATCTATTTTTCTTTATTTATTTATTTTCACAAACATGGTGCGGTCTTGAGGGTAACCCGGTTTTACCCAGCTGTTACCCTAGCGAGTCTCTCGTGTGGGGGCAGTATGGTTTTCGGGCGAAGGTCAGCTTGCGCAACGGCCGATCGAACATCGCGTCCGGAAGAGCGGGGCTGACGGGGGATTGTCATCGACATGAACCCGGTAACCAATAGATCCTGTACATAGAAAGTCACCCTTCAAAAAAAATATGCTATTCTATTGTCCATAACATTTGAATTTGTAAAAGAAAATTATATACACTAATATTGACATATCATTCTATTGTCCGTAACATTTAAATTTTCTTTTTAATTTAAACTAACTTTTGTTTTTAGTTATTTTATTTCTTATTCATCATCCTATTATTTTTTATACAGATATATACATAAGAATATTTTATATGCGCAATAGAAAAAATTTAAAATACAAAAGTTTTTAATGTGCGAAGCGTATGCGAGCAGTGTTATAACGTGCGTGATTATGCGACAACATGCGTAATTAGGGTTTCTTACCATGTGTGATTTTGTGTTTGCCATGCGTGATTTTTGTGATCATGCATAATTAGGTTTGTAAATTATTACATGCGTAATTTACTCGCGTATGCTTCGCACGTTAAGCAATGTACTATTGAACGTTAACCTTCCCCTATATATATTGTCTTTTTATCGTGTATTATCCTTTTATCATCCGACCCGACCCGAATCGTATCGATTTTTTCTAATATTTTATGATGGCAATCGAGACCTAAAAATTTCCGCACCCCTTGAAAAATTTTCCTGGGTCCGCCACTGCACTCATCGACGGTAATCAGGCGACTCCGACCAAAAACTCCGTCGATTGATGTTGGGATGACGTCGATAGTGGCAGCAGAGAAGCTCACCGGCAGCAGCAACCGCCGGAGCTCCGGCTCGTGTACAGTGGCCGTGGCAGCAGGCATTCCCCTCTGTCTCGAAACTTTTGGTCAGTTTATACCCCTCAGTGTTTATTTACTCTTGGTTAGTGTATATTGAAGGATAATAGGAGTTGTGATGATTAAATGTTATAGTGCTTTTTAAAATGGCCAAAATGAAATTGATAAGCTGCTTTTGTATTCTGTCATGGTTGTATGAATGTTTATTGGGAATTTGAATATGAATGTTTATTTGTTAACTGTCTAGCATATATAAGAATTAAAAGTATTTGATGATTCTTGGTTTGGAGTATAAATGCTAACTGTTTTGATGGAGGTGAGGTTAAAAGTGTATTTTAGGCTGATAAAGACAAACTGATTAATGAAAACTGATGGTTCTCTTGGGGCTGGATGTTTATTTCAAGTTCATTATGATTTTTGACTTAAGAAACTGTTAGTTAGGTTTTACGCCTACATTTGTTAATTTAGAGGGTTAGGGATTTGATAGATAATGGTATAATGATGAATGAAAACCATGTTTTGCATAACATTTGGGTTGACGAATTATGTTTATAAATTGCATTGTATGTTGGTAAAATATGATATTAAGGTTCATGAGAATCTAGGTAAAAATTGGTGTTTTGTCTGATGATTGTGCATATTTGTTGATGGATGATGATTACAAGTTAAATGATCCTGATAAACAAAATGATTGGTTGATAAATCCGTGAATTGTTGTTATGATGATTATGATTGTTATCACTTAAGTAGTGTACAACATTTAATGCACAGCGTACCACAGCATCTATGCATGACCGAACACATGAGGAGGCCGCACACCCTCATGTGTGCCGCACAGTCTTATTGGACCGAAAAAGGGTGATGGGCCGCACACTCTTGGTGGGCCGCACAGTTCTTTTGGGCCTTATCTATTAGTCGGCCCGCACAATCCCTTTGGTCCTCACCTGTTAGTTGACTGCACACTTATTTAATTAAGTCGCACACTACACTTGCACACTCCATCTGTCGTACAAAGCATGACCGCACACTTGTCAGAGATCACACACTCTCTTGTGGACGACACACTGACAAGTGGGCCGAACACTTCAACTTGGGCCTTATCCTTAGTGGGCCGCATACTCCGGTGGGCCGCACACTAGTAATGGCCCATGTTTTACCTGTTTAATCACACACTTACATGATACATTTGAATTATGATAATCTGTGTTGATAATTATGAATGTGTATACATGTTAGTATAATGTACAAAAGTTGATACTTGTACACTACTTGAAGAATACATGTTAGAAACGTGCAGCTTATACGTGAGTACTTGTTTACCGTTCTACAAGTGGTAACCATAATAGGATGTGGTTGACCAACTTAGGACAAATGCTTTATCTACCAAGCAAAGCAAAGGTGAGTTCACAACTTTTTACTTAAAGCATGTGTTCCCAGTGGTTGGGAAACGGAACGAAAAACACTCTCCCTGGTTTGGGGGGGGGGGGGGTGATAGTGCACGATGCTCCCAACCGCCGGAGTGATCCCACTCCGGGAGCCGCTACCCGACCAAGCTAGCTCCGCAGTGAATTCCCTTTGCCGAGTTCTTATCCTGGGCGACATATGCCACTCCCAGGACTCGAAGAAGAGGTGGGTGTCGGTGGCCAACTGGGCTACCCCAGTTGGTTAACTCTCCCTGGTTTGGGATTGCTTACTATTCCTGGTTTGGAATACGCTGAACGGTACAAACAACACTTTCCCTGGTTTGGGACTGCTTACTATCTCCTTATGTGGGATATGGGTAACATTATCTTCTTGTGTGGGATACGGGTAACATTATCTCCTTGTGTGGGATACGGGTAACATTTTTCCCTTGTGTGGGATGTTCAATTAATTACTATTTATATTAGATGCAACAAGTGTTCTAAACAAAACTCTATCACGAAGTCCCCACCTTACAGTACCGATTAGTCGCCTGGCCTGACGAATGGGATATTAGTTAAATATCGTTATTTAGGTCTCACTAACCTCACACCGTGCCTTGAGTGGACGGGGGTGAACTAATAGTCCTCGGCAACCGTCGATGATGATAGGCATTGACAAACGAGGCACCAACAACACAAGTACGATAGTTTCGGTATATCATGGAGTTTAGTAGCTTCCATATGGGGTAGTTCCCCATGGCATGGTATAAATGAGTAATTAAACAACAAAAGTTTTTGGAAATAAAACTGGAAAACTATGAATTCGTGAACTCGCCAACTTTATCTTGACACCTTTCTGCATGCTTTGCAGGTTGCTCGCTACAGCTTTGGACGGACATTGCAATCGGCGGGAGAGCGTGGTTGGAAAGTTTCATGTTAACGTATAATTAAAGAACCTATGGTTTTAAATTATGATGGGTTTTCTTTACATTTCCACTGCTACATTAAGTTGCAAATGATATTTAAACATAGAAACTAATCGTGTTAATTGGGAAAAATTTATAACATACGCAAATGATTCAACATGATTAGTGGTTAGGATCCTGGTCAGTCACACACATCGCGGTAGTACTCCGCATTTGGATTTTGAGGGTGTGACAGATTCTATCTTGTCTATTTGTTCCTTTATTTATTTAGTTTCTTTAATTTACTTATTAAAAAAATCTTTACTTCAAATTTGGTTAGATTAGACGTCGACGATATTCTGGTATTAAAAGCTCTTGTGTCCTTGGACGACCTCTGTATCTTACCATCACTATACTATGCCAACGATGGGTGCACTTGCCCTAGCGTTTTGTAGAGAGTGATAGTCTTATATCGTGTTTTATAAATTTAAAACTTGATAACAGAGTAAAAAGGGTACTTAAAAATATAGCAAAAATTCGTACACACTCACAAACACGTCATGTTTTTGGCACCGCTGCCAGGGAAATAAGGATTTTAAGAAAGTTTTAAAGCGGTGGCCTAATCGTTTTTATGCTTTTCTAATTTTTCTTTTTAAGTTTTTCTTCGTTTTCTCCTATTTTTCCACTCTCTGCAAGAATAACACGGGGTCGTGTTTGATCAACACGGGGCCGTGTCAGACCTACAGTATCTGAGAAGAGTTGTTTTCTTGTTACTGGAATAACCACACGGTGTCGTGTTATAGGAGCACGGGGCCATGTCAAACCTCTAGTATCTGGGAACCTGAAAACATAAACTTTTTCTAGACAGCATAGGGTCGTGCCTATCACGGGGTCGTGCTACCCTTCTGATCAGCCATTTTTGTGTTTTTGTTCGCAGAAAGTAACGCAACTCTGTATAATTCACAGGAAATACAACCTGGTGCATGGCCTTCACCTCCGACAAAGACATAAAAGTGCTACTCGACGAACCTGGACGCTTTTTAAGAAAAAGACTTCAAGCTAAAAACCGAAAAAAGCTTCAACCCAAAACCTCCCCATGGCGGATCAAAGCACTCTCATGGATTACCTACGGCCTATGGTCGGTAATCTTGGAGCCGCTGTTAAACCTCCTAATGTCGATGCCAACAACTTTGAGCTTCGACCACATCTAATCGAAATGCTCCAAAATTCTGCCACCTTTCACGGCCTACCCGATGAAGATCCCCATTTACATATTACCAACTTTTTGGAAATATGTGATACCTTTCGGATCAACAGAGCCTCCAATGATGCTATCAGGCTCTGTATGTTCCCTTTTCCCCTCAAAGACTGAGCAAAAGCTTGGCTAAACACCCTCCCAAGTGGGTCCGTGCACACTTGGGATGAACTTGCCCAAAAATTTCTCTACAAATACTTCCCTCCCGCTAAAGTTGCCAAACTTATGACCGAGATTAACTCTTATTCTCAAGTCGACAGGGAATCTTTGTACGAGACATGGGAGAAGTTCAAGGATGTTGGTGCATATTTGTGACAACAGCTTAGATTTGGTCTTTGGATATCTTGTAATTAGTTAAACGATAAACAGTTAGCGGGTTTAGCTTTGTATTAGTGGAATAATAGAGTTTGGGCAAAACAAAACCCACTTTGGGTCTAGGGGGACGAATTGGGCTTGCCCATGTAGGAACCCAAGCCTAAAGTAGCAACCTTGTGTTATATAAACAAGGCTTTGCTTTAGGGTTTAGGTTGATCAGCCAAAAACAGATTTTAGAGAGAATTCGTGAGAGTGCTTAGGGCTTGGACGAATTTGAGTGTGGTTAGGGATCTTGATTGATTATAATCAGTTTGATAGATAATCAATAAAGATCCGGTTTGAAAGTGAATTGCTGATTTCTATTCCTACACATTTTCTGCTATATTCTGATCAAGAGGATTCCGCACTCTTGATTAGATTGACAATTCTGTGAAAGATCCATACGTCAAGGGGACCTACAATTGGTATCAGAGCATTAGGCTCTTGAAGGCTCGGTTCAGAATTGTTGGCTGCAGAAACAGGAAGAATTTTCGAAATCTGTGAAACCTGAAAATTAGGGTTTCGAAATTCTTGTTGGTTTGATAAAAAATTTCAAAATTTTTTGGCTGTTTTGATCTTCTGCTTTGTTTAATTGCTGTTTTGCAGGATTTCTGGAAAGAATTTGTTGATTCTGGAAAAGTTTTCGGCTGATAGACTTGAAGATTCGAACACTGTTCTTCGTGTTTTTTGATCAGTTTTTCATATTTTTCGAAAATATTGTGCTGATTAGGTTGTCTGATTTTGCAGATTTGTGTTGGTGAGGAGATAGAATCTTCAAAAAGTTCGAACAGATTAAGTTTCCAGATTTACTAGTTCAGCGAATTTAACTGTCCAGCGAATTTGTGAGTTGATATCTCGGTGACCAGCGAAATTGTTTGGCCCGGCGAATTTGAAATCCAAATGCAACTTTGGTAGCCGTATAATTTTCCTTAGCGAAATTATCAATTGAACAAATAACACACCAGCGAAATTAACCCAGAACCCAGCGAAATTAGGAGAGGAATTATATATCATTGCATTCGTCTTTTCAAGACGATTCTAAAGGTGTAATTTGGTAACCACTGTTTTCGGAGATATTTTGTACGGTTTTACCAGTCTGTTGCGTTAAAATGTCGAACATGACGAATTTGAATGCACCTAAGATGATGAAGGTGGAGAATTATCTTACATGGAAGGACAGCTTCCAATCCTTCATTAAATATCAGGATGCACGCATGTGGATCTGTATTGAAGATGGGTATACAAACCCAACACACGATTTTGAGGGCAGACCACATAGAACAGACTATGTGAACATGCAAGAGGATGATAAAAAGATGTATGAGGCTGAAAAGAGAGCCTTGGCTGCGATAAAGATGTCCTTACCTGATAGCATCAAGCATACCTTCAAAAAGTACACTAATTCAAAGGATATGTGGGATGCATTACAAAAGCGATATCAGGGAAATGAGAGTGCCACTCAGGCATTCATGGCAGAGATAGTGCCAGTTGATGAGGCTGAAACTACTGCGAGTGATGCTGAATCTGAAGTGAAAAATGCTGAAGCAAAAGTGGATTCTGATGTAGAGAAACAGAGTGAAGCTGAATAGGTTATCGCTAATCAAACTACAGAAGTTCATGAGAAAGAGGTACAATCTATTTATGTGTGCTTAAAATGTCTTGAACTACAGGGTGAGGTTGACAGGTTGACAACACAAAACCAAAGTCTGGTAAGCGAGATGTCTAACATAAAAGAATCAATTTTTTTTGCTAAAAGAAACGAATCTTTATACTTGAAGAAGATAAAAAGTTATGAAGCTGAAATTGAAGCTTTAACTTGCAAACTAAACGAAAAACTTCAAGTAATAGATTTAGCTCATGACATGATAGCTGAGAAAACAAAAGAGATTTCTGAAAAATGCAAAGAGTTGTCAGATGCACAACTCAAAATTGTTGAACTTGAAAAGAAATTGAGTCAATTCAGAGATTCGTCTTTTGTAATGAAACACATGAAGGGTGGGTTAAAGAAGAGTAATGACAAGACCAGTGTGGGCTTTCAGGGCTTTAATGAAGTTCCACCTCCTCTTAGTCATGACTATTCATTCCTGCCTGATGAAAATGAGCTAATAGACTTTATGTCAACATCACCAAGTAGTTCCACATCAAAGCAAGGTGATGAGTCTGCGTGTGATGATGCTAAGAAGAATGATAACAGGAAACCAGTTTTGAAAAAGAAAACTTCACATCCTAAGAATAAGAATCCAACTATTGTTAAACAGATTAATTTTGTTCAAGGAAGTGACATGAAAAGCGAAACAACTGTTATTGAAAATGAATCTAATGTAGAGTTTGCTAAAAATAAGAATAAAGAAAATTCTGAAACTAAGCAAACTGAACCAAATTCTTCTAAGGCATCATCATCAAAACCTGAATCTAGTTTAAAGGCTTCAGATAAGAAGTCTTCGAAAAAGAGATCGTGCTTCAAATGTCACACCAAGGGACATGTAGCTAGCTGATGTCCTAACAAAAAGAATGAAGCACAAGTTAGTGAGAAACAGAGAGGGAAATCACCTGAGAAGAAAGGTGATAATGAGGAGAAAGTTGCAAATTCTCCAAAGAAATCTGCTTCTAAGCAACCAGAGAATGTTGCTGTTGGTGTAGACAAGGCTGAAAAAGGAACTCCACAAGTTCCTCGTTTTCAAAGAAATCAACCAATATTTCAGCCTAAATCTCCACCAGGCAGATATGAGAGACCTAGAAGCAGTTCACCAAGAATGAACAATTATAATTCTAATAATTTCAGAAGTCAAGGTCAATATCAAAATCGATACCAAAATAATGGTGGTCGAACTTTTTATAACAATGGCTTTAGAAATTACAACAATCATGCTTCTTGGAATCAAAATTCAAGGTATCAAAATTTCCAAAGGTCAAATAGTCCAAACACATATAGGAACCCTCAAGACCAAAGACCTAGTGGAAATCAAAATCAAATTCCGTCAACAGGTCTGAGATCCAAGAATCTAGTTAGGAGTAATGGATATTGGATGGATGTTCCAGTAGTTGGTGAATTTGGACGACCCAAGACCATTAAGGCTTGGGTCCCCCAATCTAACTAATTTCTTAGTTGGTGTGTGCAGGAGCTGCTAAGGAGGATTATCAACTAATGGTATGTTGATAGTGGCTGCTCTAGGCACATGACGGGGGATGTGAGATTGTTGATATATATATATTAAATGATTTAAATTGAAGTTCAAAGTGCTGAGTCGACACAGAAGATAACCTTGCAGATTTTTATACTAAAGCATTTGACAGGGCTCGCTTTGAACATTTAGTCGAACTCAACGGGATGAGGAATCTTGAATAACTGGTTTTTCATAAGAATTTTGTAAATAGTTTACTGTTTTCTTAAAAATCAAAAATACAAAAAAATTGAAAAATCAAAAACATAAAAAAAATAGAAAATTAAAAATGAGTTATCACTGTGTGAAAAAGAAGAAATGACAGTACATCAGCAAGTTAGACTGTCACACTAAAACTGAAATTAAAATGCTTAAGTGTGATAGCAGCTTCATCATACGATGTACCAGTAGGCAAAAGCATGAAATAATCAACTTACCAATGTGATATAAACCTAAATGAACTGTGTATGAGTGGGTAACACATCAGTGGTGTATAGTTTAATGACCTTAAATCTTGTGTTGATAGATTGCCAAAATCTGAAGTTTTGGGTCTTTATACTGTTATTTCATCTGGGGATATCAAGGTTGTCCTTCTGCTGCATCCAGATACATGCTGACCTAGGCACAACCAGGATATCTTAAAAGAGCAAAAAATGCCAAATCCCATAAATGAAAAAGCTCTCATAGAGAGTCATTCAAAATGTGCAAAAATGCATAAATCGTACCAAAAATGGTATTTGTCATAGCCCTCGTTAGATATTTTGGTCTCTTTACTGTACGGAAGTACTGACCTGATCACCAATTATCTAAACATTGAAAAACAAAACGGATGAATTCAGTATACTCACCTTCTATGATGAATCTTTGTGCATACCTTGATCGTGGGGGTATATCCTGAAGTGGGACACACTAATATATCAGAAATAAAATTACCTTAATGTATCATACGGTAATGGTACTTGAAATGTTCATGCATTTTGTTTAAGTGGACAAACATACTGGTAATCGTCTTGGACTGACGAAAAATTAAATAAAGAATTATCTAATACTGTGAAAACAGTTTGACTGTGCTGATATGATCTTCTTACCGGTGCTTCTCACAAAAATAAAGTGTTTATTGCTTTTGTTATTTACTTGCTTTCAGAAAATATAAAAAAAATCCAAAAATAGTGTCTTTTTCTGTTTAAAATTCTTAACGTACGGAAAACTGTTATTCTTGGAGGAATTGTTACTGATAGGGGGAGACGGTGTTGGAAAGTGAGTTCAAAATTTTAAAATCATGAGGTTCTTGTGTGTTGAACAAAAAGTTTTACGTGTTGGTGATAAGTTGAAAATGCTTAATCTGTGATATAATCTCTTGAATAATAATTTATTTAACTTTGTTGAAAAATTCTTATGGTTTCTCGAGATGTTTGTTTTATTGTATACAGATTGAAGCAGTGTGTTGCTGAGAAGTTAAAGTGATGAGTTGCTGTGAAGAGGTGAGAGTTTGATTGGATGCATGGTAGAACCTCCTTTCTACATTGCAGACAAAGTTGAAGAGTTTGAAGATTGCTGTGCAAATGCTGAACTGGAGTTTACTCAAGTGCTAATGTTTTTGAATATTTGGTGATTGGATGCATCAGCTTAGGGGGAGTCTCTGTTGCTGACAGAAGCTGTTAAAGCTGAAGCTATCCAAAGACCAAAGACAGTGCAAGACTACTTGAAGAATGCAAGATGACTGAAGACAAAGTTATTTTATGAAGCTATTGTCAAGGGGGAGTTTGTTGGTGCATATTTGTGACAACAGCTTAGATTTGGTCTTTGGATATCTTGTAATTAGTTAAACGATAAACAGTTAGCGGGTTTAGCTTTGTATTAGTGGAATAATAGAGTTTGGACTAAACAAAACCCACTTTGGGTCTAGGGGGACGAATTGGGCTTGCCCATGTAGGAACCCAAGCCTAAAGTAGCAACCTTGTGTTATATAAACAAGGCTTTGCTTTAGGGTTTAGGTTGATAAGCCAAAAACAGATTTTAGAGAGAATTCGTGAGAGTGCTTAGGGCTTGGACGAATTTGAGTGTGGTTAGGGATCTTGATTGATTGTAATCAGTTTGATAGATAATCAATAAAGATCCGGTTTGAAAGTGAATTGCTGATTTCTGTTCCTACACGTTTTCTGCTATATTCTGATCAAGAGGATTCCGCACTCTTGATTAGATTGACAATTCTGTGAAAGATCCATACGTCAAGGGGATTCCGCACTCTTTATTAAGGAAATGCTTACATCATGGTCTTGAACATTGGCAACAAGTTTCCATTTTCTACAATGGACTCTTACCATACACAAGGCAAATACTTGATTCTAACTCCGGGGGACTCCTTGGGAATCGACGCCCGAGGAAATTTATAACCAAATTGAAGAGATTGCTCAAAATAGTTTTCAATGGCACACTCCTAGGGGTTCAAAATCCATAGCCCCGGGTGCCCATCAAGTGGACAAAACCACTTCTTTACAAGCTCAAATCGAAGCCTTAACTTTAAAAATAAAGAAACTCGAATTAAATAAAATGGTTTCGGTTATGGCTTGTGAAGGGTGTGGTGGACCACATGAAAACTGGAGTTGCATGAAAGATATAGAAAATCAATCGGAAGTGGTGAATTACCCCAATAACCATCCACGACCACCGGGAGCCCCAAGTAACTCCTTCACCCTCGAGTGGCGAAATCACACCAACTTTTGTTGAAGGGAATCGGGAGATAATAACCAACAAAATCAAAATCAACGATCTAACTTTAAATAACAACCCCTAAATGAGCAACACGGTTTCCAACCACAACAAGGAGAAAGAGAAAGACTTGAGGATCTCATCACTCGCCTTTTCTCCGAATCCGACAAAAGATATTCGGAAAGGTTCCTATAAACCGAGGCCGAAATTAGGAACCAACAAGCTAGCATGCAAAATATTGAAAAACAAGTAAGCCAATTCGCCCAAAATTTCTCCGAAAAACCACAAGGAGCCTTACCTAGTAATACCGAACCAAACCCAAAAGCCCAAGCAAACGTTATCAATTTAAGAAACCAGAAGGTAGGACCCAATGATGAACCAACATCACCCTAAATCACTACACAACCCACAAACACACCTATAGCCAATAACCCAGAAAATACTCAACCCCAAAATAACGAACAAACCGAACCAACACCAGTCCCTTACCCTAGCCGTTTACTACGGAAAAAGACCGATGAGCAATTCACCAAGTTTGTAAGCTTACTTAAGCAACTTTACATCAATCTCTATTTTGTAGAAGTCATCACGCAAATGCTAAAATACTCCAAATTCATGAGAGATTTTCTCACTCACAAAAGGAAGATTGAGTCAATCCAATAAGTCAACTTGAGTGAAGAATGCTCGGCGGCACTCCTCAACAAATCCCCTAAACAAAGATTGATCCCGGAAGCTTCACCATTCCTTGATCCATTGGAAGATCACCAATAAGCAACGCGCTTGCCGACCTAGGGGCTAGCATTAACCTAATGCCCGTCTCCATGTTCAACCGACTCGGGTTAGGAAAGCCGCGTCCTACAAGGATGAGCATATAACTTGCGGATAGGTCGGTAAAATACCCTCAAAGTGTCGTGGAAAATCTTTTGGTCAAGGTTGGGGAATTCATTTTCCCGGCCCATTTTGTAATCCTAGACATCGAGGAAGACACTGAGATCCCACTCATATTAGGAAGGCCATTCCTTGCCACCGCACGGGTCATGGTGGATATGAGTGACAGAAGATTAACATTGAGGGTAGGTGACAAGGAAATGAAGTTTGAAGTACGACAACGCGTGGAGGAGGACCCGGTCAACTACATCAAAGCAATAGACTTGAGCCTAGACTACGCCCTCAGCCGGTACAACTTGGGATGCGAGTCATCCCGCTCGGGTAACATTTGTCCGACTTTGGGTGTAGCCAATGACCCTTATAAACGTGGTGCACCATGGAGGCATTCCGTGGACTATCCAACAATAAAGTAGTTTTAATCTTAGTGTAACTTTTATGCTTTTATGTTTAAGTTTTCTTTTGGTAGGAATAAAATACGCTCAAAAGAAGGATGAGAATGGCCAAAGGACGTTGAAACAGCACCCTATGCATGTAAACAGATGCCTATCGGCGCAAAATCTTCAAAACAGTAAAGGCAGCATGGGGCCGTGTAAGGTATGCACGCTCCCGTGCCTCAAGTCTGCAAAAATAATTTTGATTCTGGAACCTTCACATGGGGCCGTGTACCATAGGCATGCCCCTGTGTTTATCTTCTAGAAAATTTCGTTACTGGCACTTTTGACATGGGGCCGTGTCTCCCACACACGCCCCCGTGTCAAGTGTCTGCTTTTTGAAAAAAAATGTTGTTTTTAACCCATATTGACACATTTAATCAAATCCAATCAATTTTGGACACATTGAGGACAATGTGTAATTTAAGTGTATGGGGATTTGAATTTGTTTGTCCTAAAACAAGCCTTACACAAAACTCTACTTGGAACCGTTAAAACACCCCAAATCTTTTCAAAAATATGTTTTTTTAGTTTGTTTTGTCTTGTTTATAGTTTAAGTTAGAAAACCAAGTTTTAAAAATTCAAGTTTTTACAAATTTATAACCGATAGCGACGTGATAAAAAAGAACCATATAAGGAAAATTCATACAAAGGCATGGCAAATTTTTAAAATTTGATTGAATATATATTTTCACATTTTTACCCCTTTTCTCACAAAATTGCGAGTCTTGAGCCTTTACCGAGCTATCAATATTATATCTATACTAAATGCTCATTTTTCATTTCTTGTGTGAATAACTCGTATGGTTCTTACAAATCTAGAACTTGACAAGACAATACATTCCCGGTCCTTGCCTACTAATCCAAGTAAGTAAATGATTGAGGCATTAGGACCATAAACCCCTTTTTCTTTTTCAACCTTATTTTCTACTTTATCTCCCCAACAAAACTCCCGTAGTCAACCCCTTTAAGCCTAAACCTTTCATTTCAAAACCTACAAAACACCATCACCCAAAAACCATATTTTATCTTTTACACCCCTTTGTTTTAGTAAAATTCAGTTCTTTTGAAAATATGCAAAAACATGTGACTTTATTTTATAAAAAAAATCTCTAGTGCTTGAAATAAATAAATAAGCAAACTTATTGCTTATAAGCATTTAGTTATTATCTAAGTCACAAATAAAATTTCAAAAGAAAACCGACATTTTACGCCTTTAGTCACTTTTCGAATAAGACTACCCTACCCTTAACCAAAAACCTATCCTTCCAAAGTACTCTTGATATTTACAAAGATTAAGTTAAAAAGGAGGGTGTTTGATTACTTGTCAAGCATATGGTAGGAGTAAGTTCCATACCGGGACCGAGAGTTTCACTTATAAATTTTCGGCCGAGTGTTGAGTGATCACGTGTGAGGTATGTGAATATATATATATATATATATATATATAGGTAAATGAAATTTTAAAAGATATGTTATGCCCAAAAATATTTATTTTTCTTAAAAAGTTCTAAATAAATCGTGTCGAATGGGATTGTAAATAAAATAAAAACAAGAATAAAAAGAACTTGGATTCCCCACACTCTACAAACAAGACCTGAAAACTTATCTTCTACCTATTCTATTTGGGTGTGTAAGCAATATTAAAGAGTTTGGCTTGAGGACAGGCAAAGATTCAAGTATGGGGGGTATTTGATATACACCAAATTGTTGGTGCACACATCTGTCGTCTTCGTCTTATATCGAGTCTCGGTTTCACAAAAGTTTGAAAGTGACATCAAGTTTGAAGAGGGTCTAGTTTGAAGAGGGTCTAGTTTGAAGCAGGTTATGTGTCACGGCCCCCGACCCACCCTGGACGGAATCGGGTGCCGCGAACAGCCTAGTGGTACCGGTGATTATTTTAATTTGAAAACGTTGCAGCGGAAATTTCATCAGGACCGTGAGTTAGGAAAAATATCAGAGTTTAGAAAACACCGAATTTTATTTAAATAAATGGGATAAACCTAGGTTTTACAAATGGTAGCTTTAATAATGATAAATTTGATTACATAAAATAATCTTTCTTAATTTGATTTAATAACATAAGCCACTTCTTGATGCCTTTCAGTGCCGGATCCATCTTTTTACTTCAATCTACTATAATTACCTGAAACGCGTTTTAAAAAGGTTTTGTCAGCGGGAAATACTGAGTGAATCATTCTATTTATTAAAACAACCCGTTTGTTATAATTTACAGTATTAAGAGAGATTACAATGTTTCTGATATCAAACCAACTACCCACAGTATTTGTCACTCGACTCATTTCGGTGACTGTGGTCATATCACCATTGGCTGCCCCAATGAATGACGAATATCACTAATTTAGGTTCGCCCACCTAAAGTGACAACAACAGTAGTAATGTGCACAATACCCCACATACCGGCTGTAATTTGGTGATTACATAAACTTAATCACTGTAATTATAACCTTTGAAAATAAACATGATTTCAAAAGTAATTTGATAAAAAGAGAATGACTCACTTATAATCATACAGATTCATACGACCAAAGTTTAGTCTATAGATAAGCCTTGATATATTGTAGATTTATACAGGCAGAGATTAGCCTATTGATTTAGCCTTGTAACCTAGTGTACACGAACTAGGTAAGTAACTAATACAGCAGTTACGACAATTCACGAGATTAAACCCTCACAACGATTTACAAGTGCAATACTTAACAATTCAGCGGATTCACAACGAATGACAGAGTATAGTCCGAGTTCGAACAGTACTCAAACATTCAAGTCGAAATCACGATGAATAACAAAGTATAAACTCAATTTGAGCGGCACTTAAACAATCGTTGGATAGTTATAATCGATCGGACGTTGAATCGTAATAGCGATCGAGTTATTACCCTGATTGCGACAGCACCCCGCTATACTAATTAGTGATTCGTGTGTATTTCGGTAGTATTTGGACGATATCTCAACGTACGAAGTGAGTTTTATCGTCGTTCAATCGCCCAGAATCAAGTGCCAATGCCTGCTATTTATACACGAATTTTGACATGCTTACGGACCGTAAGACTACCAATGTTACGGTCCGTAAGGGTGCTTACGGTCCGTAAGACTCACAATGTTACGGTCCGTAAGGGACACCAAAGCACTATAGGGTGACCACGTGTGAGACTAGGCCTGCTGAGTTGACAGATTGTTAAATTTCAATTTCGACAACACACAATTTAGATAATCGTCGAATAGGGAATATCCCCCCTGAGTTTTAGGGGCCCTGATCCTGATTCTGATTGTTCTGAAAATTTTAGGGTTTGTGCAGTATCACTTGGGTGTCTCAATTAGAGTTTCCTTTTGGATAAAATAATAAAATAAGTAGGCCATTTGATGAGGGTTGTTACATTCTCCCCATCTTAATAAAAATCTCGTCCTCGAGATTTACTGGAATAATTGAGGATACTTTTGCTTCATCTCTGATTCTAGTTCCCAAGTGTATTCAAGTCCTCTCTTTGAATCCCACTTTACTTTAACTAGGACTAATCGTTTGTGCTTGAGCTACTTCACTTTTCTGTCTTCTATCTGAAGAAATTTATCTATAAATTTTAATCTTTCGTTTACCTCTATATCTTAAAGAGGTACTACTAAAGATTCGTCTGATAGACGTTTCTTGAGATTGGATACATGAAATACATCATGTACTCCAGCTAATTCTTCTGGTAGTTGTAAACGATAAGCAACTGGTCCTATACGTTGGATCACTGGAAATGGTCCTACGTACCTTGGACTTAGCTTTCCTTTCTTACCGAATTGAACAACTCCTTTCCAAGAAGAAACTTTTAACAGTACTCTTTCTCCAACTTAGAATTCTAACGGCTTAAGTCTATTGTTGACATAGCTCTTTTGACAATCTCGAGCCGTCTTCAACCTTTCCTTGATCTGAGTTATTTTGTTGTTAGTTTCTTGTACTATCTCGGGACCTGATAATTGACTTTCTCCTATTTCTGTCCAACAAACTGGAATTCTGCACTTTCTTCCATACAGTGCCTCGAATAGGGCAGTTTTAATTACTTGAACGATAATCATTGTTATAGGGAAATTCACTTAAAGGTGAGTGGTCGTTCCAATTTCCACCAAAATCTATCACACGTGCTCGGAGCATGTCTTCTAAAGTTTGGATTGTCCTTTCACTTTGTCCGTCTGTTTGGGGATGATATGAAATGCTTAGATTTAATCGAGTCCCCATTGCCTGCTGGAAACTTGTCCAAAAGTGAGAAGTGAAACGACTATCTTGATCTGATACAATGGAGAGTGTAACTCCATGTAGGGATATGACTTCATCTACATACAACTTTGCTAACCTTTCCATGCTAAAGGTTTCCTTTATAGGTAGAAAATGAGCAGATTTGGTTAATCGATCCACAATTACCCAAATCGCATTATTACCTTTTCTGGTTTTGGGTAACTTAGTAACAAAATCTATAGTTATGAGTTTCCATTTCCATACAGATATTTCTAATTGTTGTAGTAGACCTGAAGGTTTCTGATGTTCTGCCTTAACTTGTGAACAAGTAAGATACTTAGAAACATATCTAGCTATATTCTTCTTTATTTCTATTCACCAAAAGTTATTTCTTAAATCTTGGTACTTTTATTGTTACCAGAATGAATGGTATATCTAGACTTATGAGCTTCTTCTAGAATTTGATTTCTTAATTCTCCCTGCTTAGGTACCCAAATTCGTTTCTTATGGAATCTCCAGATTCCATCACTACTTTGTTCTAAATCCTTTATTCTTCCCTTCAGCATCATCCTTGATTGCTGAACATTCTTTATTTGTTCCATTAAATCTATCTGTAGCTTTAATCTAAGAGCACGAACTCGTCGTTGCTTCTCATGATACTTACGACTTAAGGTATCTGCAACTACATTTGCCTTTCCTTCATGATATTGAATATCACAGTCGTAATTACTTAGGATCTCCATCCATCTCCTTTGCCTCATGTTTAACTCTTTTTTCCCGAATATATATCTTAGACTTTTATGATCTGTATAGATAGTAAACTTACTTCCGTACAGATAATGTCTCCAAATTTTCAGGGCAAAAATTACGGCTCCTAATTCTAAGTCATGAGTCGTATAATTTTCTTCGTGCTTTTTCAATTGTCTTGATGCATACGCAATTACCTTCTTGTGTTGCATAAGCACACATCCTAATCCTAAATTTGAAGCATCACAATATACTTCAAAATCTTCTGTTCCTTCTGGTAAGGCTAAGATTGGAGCATTGGTTAATTTATGTTTTAAGATTCTAAAGGCTTCTTCTTGTTTAGGTCCCCATTCAAACTTAATTGCTTTATAGGTTAGCTTAGTTAATGGTACAGCTATTTTGGAAAAATCCTTAATAAACCGTCTATAATATCTAGCTAAACCTATAAAACTTCTAATTTCCATTACGGGTTGTGGAACCTTCCAATTAGTAATTGCCTCGATCTTAGCAGGATCTACATGAATACCTTAGTGATTCACCATGTGTCCTAAGAATTGTACTTCTTGTAACCAAAATTCATACTTTGAGAATTTAGCGTACAACTTTTCTTTTCTTAACAAAGTTAAGAGTGAATGCAAGTGCTGACAATGTTCTTCTTGATTTTTGGAATAAATAAGTATATCATCGATGAAGACAATTACAAATTTATCCAAATACGGTTTATAGATCCTATTCATCATGTCCATGAATGCTGCAGGTGCATTCGTTAACCTAAAGGGCATGACTGTAAACTCGTAATGACCATACCTAGTTCTAAAAGCAGTTTTAGGTATGTCTTCTTCTTGTACTTTCAACTGGTGATATCCGGAACGTAAATCTATCTTAGAAAAATATCTAGCTCCTTGAAGTTGATCGAATAGATCATCAATCCTAGGTAATGGGTATCGATTCTTAATTGTAACCTTATTCAATTCTCTATAATCAATACACATTCTCATCGAACCATCCTTTTTCTTAACAAACAACACTGGTGCTCCCTACGGGAATGAACTAGGTTGTATGAAACCTTTACTTAGTAATTTATCTAATTGGTTTTTCAGTTCTAACATTTCTGGTGGTTGCTAACCGACAAGGTGACTTGGCTATTGGTATAGTTTCAGGAATTAAATAAATCCTAAATTCTACTTCCCTATCGGGTGGTAATCCTGGTAACTTTTCTGGGAATACATCTGGGTATTCTGAAACTACAGGAATCTCCTTACAGTACAAAGTATACATATTTTTATATAAAAATATTTATATATATACTTAAATTTTATTAAATAAGTATGATGACTTAAATTTTAACTAGTTATTATCATGGTTGGATATTGGTTAGTGCTGCCTTGTTTAAGCATAGGTGATCAGTCCATGCCTAACTAAGGTAGGCTACCCAATATTAGCCCCTTGATAATAACCCTAGTATCTTAAAAATAATACTAACACTTCTGTTATTAATTTATTATTAATAATAATAAAACTAATATTAATTATTAATAATAATTAACTGAACGTAAACTTAAACGAGAGTATACCTTAAACATAAGAGTCATCGTGCCAAATTTATATTTCCCAAAGGTCTTGCCTGGTAAGTTGTGTGTGATATACTTTGACGTCGGTGGACTTATAATTAAATTTTCATGTGTTTTCTTGTACATTATCACAACTTTATATACTTCTTACTTGTGCTAATAATCTATGGTAATGCATTGGAAATTCTTTATACTTTTGATGGCATTCCAACTTAAAGAGTTCCCATTGTTTATATTGTTGCACGGGTTACGAGACAGATGATCAAACGAAATAATGTTTGATATTGGAAAAGAGATTCCTAATAAAGAAATCTAGACACAGATACTTGTGTTTTATTCCAAATTAACTTTGGAATTTCTTATAGATATACATATCTATATAATCATATATTTCACATGCTGTAATATATATACCCTCTATAAAGTCTATATATTTAACAGATTCATATTTCCAAATATAATTCAGATATCAGATCATGATACTATTTAGGGAAATCTTGTCACTTGCTGACATATTATATACCTTCTTACCCGGTTCTTGCCGGAGAGGTAACTTCAGTATATCCGGACAAACTGGAGAGTCTGCTACATCATACCCAGTTTTGCCGGAGAAAATTTTCTATTTCCCATAAATAGTATCTTTTAAAAAAAATGCCTATCTTATTAGGGCTTTTATTCAGAATTAAGGAAATTTGTATTTCCATAACATATCTTATTATTATATTGACCACTAGACGATTCCTGTGACAGTGTCAATTTACTATTAATCATTCTTTCAACTAGTGACTCAGGTCATATTACTGTTGATCATTCTTTCAACTAGTGACTCAGGTCATATTACTGTTGATCATTCTTTCAACTAGTGACTCAGGTCATATTACTGTTGATCATTCTTTCAACTAGTAATTCTAATCATAACACTGTTGATCATTCTTTCAACTAGTGCTTTTGGTCATGTCACTGTTGATCATTCTCTCAACTAGTGATTCTGGACTTAGTTATCCCGTGATGTTATTTTATCAAATATATTACTTATGGCACACCAAAATCCATCATATTTTATTTACACAAGTACTTAGCTTATCGTGAAGCTAATACTAAGGCATCTTTTCTTAAGTTCAAGTCTAAATGCTATCCTGTGTGCTACCAGTTAATAGCAATCTCCTAACTCTTTTATATAAATTTAGGTATTATTATCACAACACCTAAAGGCTTAAAGCAGTGGCTTGGCTCTGATACCACCTTCTGTCACGGCCCCCGACCCACCCTGGACGGAATCGGGTGCCGCGAACAGCCCAGTGGTACCGGTGATTATTTTAATTTGAAAACGTTGCAGCGGAAATTTCATCAGGACCGTGAGTTAGGAAAAATATCAGAGTTTAGAAAACACCGGATTTTATTTAAATAAATGGGATAAACCTAGGTTTTACAAATGGTAGCTTTAATAATGATAAATTTGATTACATAAAATAATCTTACTTAATTTGATTTAATAACATAAGCCACTTCTTGATGCCTTTCAGTGCCGAATCCATCTTTTTACTTCAATCTACTATAATTACCTGAAACGCGTTTTAAAAAGGTTTTGTCAGCGGGAAATACTGAGTGAATCATTCTATTTATTAAAACAACCCGTTTGTTATAATTTACAGTATTAAGAGAGATTACAATGTTTCTGATATCAAACCAACTACCCACAGTATTTGTCACTCGACTCATTTCGGTGACTGTGGTCATATCACCATTGGCTGCCCCAATGAATGACGAATATCACTAATTTAGGTTCGCCCACCTAAAGTGACAACAACAGTAGTAATGTGCACAATACCCCACATACCGGCTGTAATTTGGTGATTACATAAACTTAATCACTGTAATTATAACCTTTGAAAATAAACATGATTTCAAAAGTAATTTGATAAAAAGAGAATGACTCACTTATAATCATACAGATTCATACGACCAAAGTTTAGTCTATAGATAAGCCTTGATATATTGTAGATTTATACAGGCAGAGATTAGCCTATTGATTTAGCCTTGTAACCTAGTGTACACGAACTAGGTAAGTAACTAATACAGCAGTTACGACAATTCACGAGATTAAACCCTCACAACGATTTACAAGTGCAATACTTAACAATTCAGCGGATTCACAACGAATGACAGAGTATAGTCCGAGTTCGAACAGTACTCAAACATTCAAGTCGAAATCACGATGAATAACAAAGTATAAACTCAATTTGAGCGGCACTTAAACAATCGTTGGATAGTTATAATCGATCGGACGTTGAATCGTAATAGCGATCGAGTTATTACCCTGATTGCGACAGCACCCCGCTATACTAATTAGTGATTCGTGTGTATTTCGGTAGTATTTGGACGATATCTCAACGTACGAAGTGAGTTTTATCGTCGTTCAATCGCCCAGAATCAAGTGCCAATGCCTGCTATTTATACACGAATTTTGACATGCTTACGGACCGTAAGACTACCAATGTTACGGTCCGTAAGGGTGCTTACGGTCCGTAAGACTCACAATGTTACGGTCCGTAAGGGACACCAAAGCACTATAGGGTGACCACATGTGAGACTAGGCCTGCTGAGTTGACAGATTGTTAAATTTCAATTTCGACAACACACAATTTAGATAATCGTCGAATAGGGAATATCCCCCCTGAGTTTTAGGGGCCCTGATCCTGATTCTGATTGTTCTGAAAATTTTAGGGTTTGTGCAGTATCACTTGGGTGTCTCAATTAGAGTTTCCTTTTGGATAAAATAATAAAATAAGTAGGCCATTTGATGAGGGTTGTTACATTATGTCACCTTCAAACGGGAGGGTCTTGTCCTATAAATAGCCTTCAAACTTTCATTATTTGTAACGATTCAAGATTTGATACCGAGGTGCTGCCGGTTTATTCTCTGATTGTAAACATTGTTAATTGAATATACAAGAGATTTAAAGTGTATTTCAAGCTGTTTTAAAGTTCGTTTCTTAGTTTCCACCTCTGAAACGTACGAGAGCTCTTCTGAACGACTCGTTCGGGTCGAAACACGATCCTACAAGTGGTATCAGAGCACAGGAGGAAGAGTTCTTGCCATATTCAGCTTGAAATTCTATTTCTACACCATTCTTTTTCAAAAAGTTAGAAATTTTACGGTTAAAATCGGCTCAAATTTTCACACTATGTTCGGATTTGACAATTAACAAAGCCTTAAAAGTTTCAGTCTGAAATTCGATCTAAAACTGATAGAAAACTGCCTGACCGTTTGAAAGTGTTCGATAAATTGCTGATGTCATAGGTCCTTCCCGTTTGAAAATGATCCCTCTTGTTTGAATCTGACACCTTCCTGTTTGAAAATGACCCTTCCCGTTTGAAACTGACACCATACCGTTTGAGAGTGTGACAGTTTGAGGGTGTGACAGTTTGAGAGTGTGACAGTTTGAGGGAGTGATTGTTTGAAGGTGTGACCGTTTGAGAGTGGTTGACTGTTTGAAACATGAACATTGTTTGAAAGTGCTTCGTGTTATGTGATACGTAAAACGAGGTTGTCAGTATATTGGGATAAGAGATCTTGTGATGTGAATTAAATAATCGGTTCATTAAAGTGATCATGTGAGTCTTGGGCCAATATTAAAGAGTGTCAGTTGTGCATGTGATTTCATGTGATGTTGTCGGCTCATTAAATGTGATTATCGATCCAGTCTATTTGCATGTGATGGGTGTTTTGTCAGCACATATGATTGGTTAATAGTGAGGTCCAATAAATTCCGTTTAAGTGTGCATTGTATGTGTCGTCAATAAACTCAGGAAATTGGCATGTGTCTTAAGTAGTGTCGGACCAATCAAAGTCTGTTGCACGTGATCGGGTTATATGAATTGATATTTGGTGGTTCATTTTTAGTCAAAACCATTGATGTTCTCAGCCCATGTGACTGGTTAATCTGGCGGCCCAATGACATTGTGTTGAAGTTTAAGTTCTTTGGCCCATCTAAAGTATAAAGTTCAAACCATTTAAAGTCCATATTACTTGGCACATCCGATCAAGTTCATTCATTCATGTAGAACAAGCATTTGTATTATTATTATCCATCAACCATAATACATCTAGAAGATGGTGGACATTTTCATACGCACAAAGCTTATGGTATACGTACATTTTATGATGTCCAAGTAGTTGGTATAGAAAATGACTCTTATCATCTTCTATCAAATAAGCAAAGTCATTGGTCCAGAAGTACCATAGTTAAATACAAATTGTATATCTTGCTAGTATGTATACACGGACACATGTCATGAAATTCATTGACAAGATATAACTTGTGTATAGCGAGGAGATAATGTAACGGGTAAAACATATATTTTTATACCCTTAAGTTACAAAAGATATGGATTCATATTTTACTAACCCATCAACAAGTTTTGTTAGTTTTGTAAATACAGGGAATGTAACAAAACATATTCATGGATCTTACGGTATCTACTTACAAGTGGAGGCAATTAAAGTTTCACATGAAGATCATACATCAATGCTCATTGAAGGATTTCACATTAATAGATCAAGCAACATACCAAGTTGCACATCAATGGATTACAAAGTTTTGAGCAACTTTCAAAGAAGTCGGACACGAGTCATTTATAGGATACATGTAAAAATAAGGGGGAGCATTATACAAGTTGCACTCTTTTTCCCTTAACTAAGTTTTAACCCAATGGGTTTTCTTAGTAAGGTTTTTAATGAGGCAACATACCTTATTCAAAAGTATCAGGAGGAGAAAATACGCGCTGCACTCTTTTTCCCTTAGCTGAGGTTTTGTTCCACTGGTTTTCCTAGCAAGGTTTTTAACAAGGCAGCACCACCATGCGTATAATACATTGTTTTCTTTTATCACGTGGATAGTCAAGGGGGAGTGTTATAAATAAACTATATTATGGTGACTATCCACATTCTAACTCCCGTCTCTTCCTATCCTTTGTATTATTGTAAGAACACTATATATAGAGGTTCTTTGTATTACATGTTTACAACTCAAAGTCCAAAAATCTTTTTAGCCCGAAGCTCATGCTACAGCTGTTTATCTCCTTAATCGATTTACCAACCAAAGCTCTTGCACCAAAAACACCTTTAGATACCCTATCCACATTTACAAAACTACCCACACCTTTCACTTTACAGCCTCGAATCATTGTGCTCATGAGCTTCTAATCTAATACACCAGTATACAAGCAGTAGAAAACACTTTTTATCAGATTGAATCCGGTAAAAATGGCTTCCATTAGTCAACCAAACAGTTTTGTATTTAAACACCTTAATGATCGTGGCTTGCTCCCAAATGCTCACTATACCATTAGTAGCTGCATTCTTTGACCGCCATAATGGTGATCTGAAGTTTACATAATTAGATAGAATGCTACCTGACACCTCCATATTATCACAAATTGTCTTAACCCATTCAAGATACAACTTCAAGTGACTTGAGGTGTTTGGAAGCATCATGTAAGGTGGAGGGAATTGGTGATTCCTTCATATAGAAGCTCATTGTTGATAAAAATGGCAACTGTTGATGAGCAAACATCCATAGCGATGAGATGATGAGCTTCTTATTTCTATCAAAAACGTCTTCTCTTATTATCTTGGTGACACAACCCCTGACCCCACCCTGGGAGCGGGAGCCGTGAACTAGTCAGATGGTATCGGTGTTTATTAAATATGCAGCAGAAAATTTTCATCAGGATCGTAGTTAGGAAATAATTTCATAGTTTCAAAACACCAAACTTTTTTAATAAATAAATGGGGTAAAAACCCATGTTTCATTCATAATACATTTGTAGGGATAAAACCCTAGTTGCTGAAAACATAAACTTTTATTTATGTAACTTTTATAGCCACTTCTTTAAACATTCAGTGCTCCATAGCTGGCTTCTAATAGCTTTCACATTATGTTACCTGAAACGCGTTTTAAAAAAATTTTATCAGCAAGAAATACTGGCGAGTACATTCCAATTTATAAAAACATTAGTTGTTATAACATTACAGTATTAAGGGCGATTACAACATTTATATCTACCAATATACTCATTCTGTACTTGTCACTCGACCGGGTCTGTGACTATGGTCATATCACACATTGGCTAACCCATTGTCCAATGGTGACGCTTATCAAGTAGTGTATACAAAACCCCATAATACCGGCAGCAATTGTAGAATACAAAGACTTAATCACTGTAATTTTAACTGATAAACATTTAGGGTTTTGGAAAAACATTTGAAATAATAGCTCACAAACGGTGAGAAAAGAGAATGAACTCACTTTGTAGACTTAGGTGTTTTTACGGGCTTTCCTGGTAATATTTCTGGATTAAGATCTTGAGTTTCTAGTAAAAACATACAATGCACAAGTGTTAGTAAGATAACCCAATGCACATTAGCCATACAACACGAGACAGAACCCCAACGAACTGAGTCAGGCAGAGCCTTGACATGCGTTACGGAGCCCTAGATCAATCGGGTAAGGTAACGAACTAGAGATCGGGGTTAAAATACTTACAACGAGGCAGAACTTCATGTTTTAGGGGGTATTTTGGCTATAATTATTGCCCTTAATATTGTGATGTCTCCTTGGAGTTATGTCACGACTTTTAGTTAGTAAAATCAGTACAAAGCTTATGGTATACGTACATTTTATGATGTCCAAGTAGTTGGTATAGAAAATGACTCTTATCATCTTCTATCAGATAAGCAAAGATCATTGATCCAGAAGTACCATAGTTAAATACAAATTGTATATCTTGCTAGTATGTATACACGGACACATGTCATGAAATTTATTGACAAGATATAACTTGTGTATAGCGAGGAGATAATGTAACGGGTAAAACATATATTTTTATACCCTTAAGGTACAAAAGATATGGATTCATATTTTACTAACCCATCAACAAGTTTGGTTAGTTTTGTACGTACAGGGAATGTAACGAAACATATTCATGGATCTTACGGTATCTACTTACAAGTGGAGGCAATTAAAGTTTCACATGAAGATCATACACCAATGCTCATTGAAGGATTTCACATTAATGGATCAAGCAACATACCAAGCTGCACATCAATGGATTACAAAGTTTTGAGCAACTTTCAAAGAAGCCGGACACGAGTCATTTATAGGATACATGTAAAAATGAGGGGGAGCATTATAAAAGTTGCACTCTTTTTCCTTTAACTAAGTTTTATCCCAATGGGTTTTCTTAGTAAGGTTTTTAATGAGGCAACATACCTAATTCAATAGTATCAGGAGGAGAAAATACGCGCTGCACTATTTTTCCCTTAGCTGAGGTTTTATCCCACTGGGTTTTCCTAGCAAGGTTTTTAACGAGGCAGCACCACCATGCGTATAATACATTGTTTTCTTTTATCACGTGGATAGTCAAGGGGGAGTGTTATAAATAAACTATATTATGGTGACTATCCACATTCTAACTCCCGTCTCTTCGTATCCTTTGTATTATTGTAAGAACACTATATATAGAGGTTCTTTGTGTTGCATGTTTACAACTCAATGAATAAGAATTCACATTCTCCATGTTCTCTTTTTCTACCTGACCTCTATAGTCTTGTTCTCATGTTGCTAATAGACCGTTGTTTTACAACAATCCCTTATTATCTCTTTTTGTTTTTCTAGATTTTCATTTATGAGTGTAGTCAAAAAGATTTTAGCAATACTAACCTAGTCTTGGGGTAAGATGGTATTAGAATCACTATTCCTGTAAAACAAAATTCGTGTCTCCACCTTCACGGGAATAGACAGAGACAATCAAAGATAATGAAATTAAAAGTGGTGAGAAAGAAATAAAATTATTTACAATTCTACATCTGCTATTTATTTAATATTCATTAATTAATAAATACACGAATTGCATGCTTTTACGCTTTTTAACTTATTTGTGCCACTTAAATATGCGCACGCGTTCTAACCACTTCTTTGCAAAATAAAGAATGCTATTCTGGATACAACTTTGAAGGTAATGAACCTTTGCTATATGATAAAAGGCTATCACTACTATAAGGATAGTTGTAATCTTTACTTGTTCCTTCATAATAACTTGCTGAAGTTGACGATGATGATTCAATGTGTGGGTTAAGCCCTATCAATTCCATAATGCCCTCTAGCTCTTTCACGACTTCACTCATAGTTGGTCTTTGATTTCCCGTATCCTCAACACACCTAAGAGCCAAATCCACGAACTTCTCCAAACCATTGAGTTGGCTACTAAAACCAATAGTTGGGTCAAGGACCTCTTTTAAGTCGTATAGTTCTTTATTCTTATTCATTGCTTCTTTAACTTCCCTCACAATGTACCTGCCTTTCTCGATTGGGTTTCTTGCTGTTATTATCTCCAACATCACAACTCCAAAGCTATAAGTGTCACTCTTCTCAGTCAATTGTTGAGTCATGTAGTACTCGGGATCCATGTAACCCTGCATCCATCAATATTCTCACAAATCAGTAAAGCTAGGGTGCAATTTACACCATTTATATATGCATGAGTAGAGTCATATTACATACATTTTCTAACTTGTAAATTAGAAAAATAACTTAAATTAGCGAGTGGGGTTATTATGTAATGCATACAACCAATTCCACCCTCAATCATCACATTTTGACTCATTATCCAACATGTGCAATAATTGTGTTTTGATTCATATACTATGTTGAAACTATACACTTATGCAGGTGTGGCGATATGATAATAAAATGAGCACTCATTGTAAAGAAGATTTACTGACCATGGTCCCCTTGACTTGAGTGGTTACATAAGTTCTATCAGCGTCGCTGAATTGCTTGGATAGACCGAAATCAGCAACTTTTGCAACTAGTCGCTCGTCTAGTAAGATGTTAGTTGTTTTAACGTCTCTATGTATGATTGGGGGATCCGCATGATCATGTAAATATTGCAAGCCTCTTGCTGCTCCAAGTGAAATATTAAGCCTCCGAATCCAGTCCAACCTAATGCCCGATCTCCCTGCAAATATAAACGTTTTGAACTAATTTAGACTGAAATATGAGTACCAGAAAGACTATCCTTGAGTGTACCATAAAAAGTCATTTAAGGTGCCAATTACACAAACATGACTAGAAGAAAGGAGTTCAAATATGAGTACCGGAAAGACTATCCTTGAGTGTACCATTCACGATATACTCATAAACCAGCATTTGTTCACCCTTATCGAAACAAAATCCGATGAGGCCCACCACATTCTTGTGATGAACTCTTGAAAGAAGTTCGATCTCATTCTTAAACTGGAGCCCACCCTGTGAAGATCCTTCTTGAGCTCTTTTGATTGCAATCAGCTGCCCGTTCGGAAGACTTCCTTTATATACCTACACAGTATTGTTTGATCATTAATGCATGAAGTTGTGCTATGTTGTTAATCGCTGTTTACAATGTATACCAACACTAACCATCCCATATCCTCCTCTTCCTATGTTGTTAATCTCCGAAAAGTTGCTTGTGTATTTCTGAAGTTCTTCAAAGGTGAAGGACCTTGCTCCTTTTAACTGAGGAACACCACCACTCCCGCTGGTTGGATCCCAGAGTGCTGCAAGTATTTATCCCCCAGAAATATGTATATAATTGGTTTGAGGACAAGATTACCTTTGGAATTGGGATTAATGATATAAAAAATAACGTATGTATACAATTATAAATCTTTTAAATATTTTTACGTATCTAAATATGAAGTTTTTATATGATTTCAAGTGTTAATAACTTAACAACAATAAGCTGGAGACTTTTATATGTGGTTAGGAGACATGTATATAATTTGTAAATTTGTTGTAGCCCGCGTGTTTATGACAGTATTTACCAAAGGGTTGGGCCTGTTGGGGGGTACTCTCAGCTCCTTTTTTCTGACGAAAAAAATACATTCCTACAAGAACTACAGATGCCCCAAGCACACAACCACCAACCACAGATCCCACGATAATTCCAATGTTGGATGACTTGTGTTTGGTACCTGATACACGAATACAAATCAGTGATTGTACGAGTTTAATTAAAATGATAACATAAATTAAGAAAGACATTACCTGCCAAGAAGTCATAGCTTTCAGGAATGAAAAAGTAGATGTTAAACCCCTCTGGAGGATTGAATTTTTGAGGGCTAAGGGCGAACCAGAGTCCAAGAATCCCTGTCCTATTGAATCTTTGTTCTCCATATGGGAAAAATTCAAGATCAATCACAAGATAATCATCCACATTTCTCCTAGGATTCTTTAATGACACTGAATCTACAGGGAGACTAAGGTTCCGAAATAATGTCATCAATGAATCATGAAGGGAGAGGTAAATGGTGGAGTTTTCTAGTGAAGAGAAGGAAGGAGCTTTGAAGACAATTGACCCCTTGTATGGATATGCACAGTGACAGTTTGGACTCAAAACCTGGTTAGAAATACATGAAGCAGGTCCACAGTTTTCCCATGGCGTCGAATATGTAGTAGTATTTGTGTGAGTGGAACAATATCGGTCCATCACACCAGATTCTCTACATATTAAATTATCGGCAAGTCTGCATTCGTAAATTTTATATGTTTTAGTCACATAAACAACAAATGAGATGCATTTTGAATTTTAGTTTTAATTATTTTTCGTTCCCAATACACAATTGTTAACATTTATAAAAAGGAACCAAAATTTAGAAGAAAACCTATTTAACCCATCCAACCTCCGCCCATTAGCAAAACCAAATTGTTATCCTGCTCACTCATTTTGCCACTTTTATAAAAGACAGATGCAAATGGAATGTAGTTACAAAACCTACATTAAATGAATACTGTCTTCATATCCATCTTGTTGGATAAAGGCCGAAATTTGGTTATGTTGAAGATCGACAAGTTGAAGTTGTGTGCTAGGATTTGATGTAATATCCAAAGAGCCTTTTATCCTGTTGTAACTTAAATCACTGTCAAAAGTCAAAACCATCGTTTGGAGTTAATGTGATATTAGCATGTAGAAACTTTTTTAAACATTCAACAAATTGATCATATACTAACACAGTCTGTAACTGAGGAATGCGGAACAAGGCAGACGGTAGTTCTCCTTTAAGGTTAGTGTTGTGCATCTTACTGCGCGGATTACATTTGAGCATAAATAAGTCATCCATTTGGGGTGAGATATATAGACTAGCTTTTTAATCCGAATAGGTTTACTTACATGGTTCTCAGATCCAGTAGAGTTGAAAACCATGACGGTGCTGGTGACGGATCAAAAGTATTGTTGCTTAAATCTCTGCAAATGTGTGGTAATTAATACAGAAGAAAATGAGCTCGTTAAGACCTTTTCTTTTGAACAAATGATGCTACAATGTCTTCTTACTTACACATAGTTTAGGAGGTTCATGCCTGTAAGATTGGGTATACGGCCGGTCAGTTGATTGTTTGACAAGTACCTATGAAACTCAAATTATCAAACCTCTTATATATTCAATATAAAAAAACCCAAAACTTTGTGTTTGAGGTTGTGGAATTTACATTCTGCTAGTATTGACAAGATTGTTGATGCTTGGCGGGACACTGCCACTCAAAGAGTTCCTATCAATTCGTCTGATTCAGATCAAAACAAGACATTCGATCAGTTTCCACGTAAAATGCAAATCAAATAGCGAATCTGAAGTTAAAAGTTAGTAAAGCGATACTCACACAACTTGAAGAGACGTGACAAGTCCAAGAGTGGAAGGAATAGTGCCCCTAAGCTTGTTGTTATCTAACAACCTGATAGATCGCGTAAAAGTTCATGTCAAGTTATCTAGTTATCGCATATGCTTTATTCTTGTATTACTCGTTGATATATTGGATCGAATGAAACGTACAGATTAATCAGTGTCATGTTGGAGTTGAAGAGCCCAGGTGGGATATCACCAGAAAGCTGGTTGTCTCCTAAGTGACTGATCGAAAACAATAAAAACATAAGTGACCTTCTGTTTTATAAACTGGACTAAGGGGAAAGAAAACAGACATTATAAACATACAAGTGCTTGGCACTAGTTAACATATCAAGACCAGGTGTACTCTCGCTAGAAATCGGTATACTCCCTGTGAGCTTGTTACCAGTGAGATCTAACCAATCAAGATTTTTAAGCTTGCCAATTGAAGCTGGAATCGATCCCGTGAAGCTGTTTGAGTTCAGTGATCTATGCAATACCCATTGTCAAGTCAATATACTTTAAAACTCACTACTAGCCATTGATTTAAATTGGTTTTATTGAGACTAAATTTAGAGGCCGCTTCAACTATATATTGCAAATGATTTGCAACAGTTTACCTGCCATTCTTATGTAAGTTTTCTATCGTTAAGGCTTAAAAATCAGCTTTTGAAACAATAATTGTGATTTCGGTTGCAAATCCGTTGCAAAAATTGCAACCCTTTTTTCTGGTCGCAAATATTCAGCTTGTCAGCATATGTCATTCTTTACACATAATGACGAACCCATGTATTATTTTCTCGGGGTGCGAACGAGGGGTCGGCATATGTCATTCTATACAGACAGTGGCGGACCCACCCAAGCCACCACTTGGGCACGCCACTATGTAAAGATCAGTTTGAGTTCATCCAAAATATATTTTGTCCCATTCATTTATGGAAAAATTACAAGTTTTGTCCTTTATCTTTAGGGTACTTTACAGGCGGTGTCCTTTTTTTCAAAACTTTACAGGCGGTGTCCTTTATAGGGAATTTTGTTGCAAGTTTTGTCCTTTGAGCCTAACCTAGTTAGATTTTTTTGTTAAATCTGATTACCCAAGGGTATTTTAGTCTTTTTACTTATTTAAAGGACAAAACTTGTAATTTATTCTTTAAAAAATATTTCAAAAAAAAATATATTATATATATATATATATGTATAGCAATAGATATTTATCTCTCCTCCCTCCCCCTCTCTCTCCCTTCACCTACCACCACCGTCTTCACCAACACCACCATATGCCGTCGCCGCCACCACCGTCTTCACCATCACAAAATTCTCTAACCAGATATCTGATCATCCACCACCACTACCATTACTACCATCACCACCACTCTCTATCTCTATCACAGCCGTAACCCACCTCTATTAAGAACAATTCTGATCCGAAACAAAATCATTGAACAATCTGTACATTATGATGAGTAATTAAATGAAATCGCAAACCTGACCACTAAACATCAATTAACAAGTTCTTCAATATTTAAAGAAGACGAGCCATTAGGTGCTGTTGTGATTTCCACCTTTTCCTTGAACTCCATGGCATTCTTCCTCATTCTACTCCTTCCATCACCAACAGTCAAGCTTTCAATCACTGAACCCCACCACCACCATGAGTAACTACCAACCAACCCACCACCAAACCCTCGCCACAACCTCCCACCTGAAACCCCTGCCGACTTCCCATCGGAAACCCCCGTCGCACCTGAAACCCCCCGCCAAACCTGAAACCCCCTACCGACTTCCGCACCTAAACCCTTCTGTCTCTTCTCACATTTCTCTCCCACTGGTGAAATCAACACAAAACCCTATCTGTTCATGGTGAATCAACAAATCACAAAACTCACATATCTAAGAATGGAGCCAGAACTGAGATCGAAGTGGAGAAGGAGCCGAGCCGAAGTTGGGCGGTGGTTGTAACCGGAGATCTAGTTGCTCTGACAGGTGCTATTAGGGTCCAGCCAGAAGATGACGTAAGGGGTGAGATATTCGTTTCGCCAGTTGACGTTTTTCAGGTGTTTGGCGGAGACGATGGTGATTTCGAGGTCTAGGGGTCTGGGTGGGGGGCGGTGGGAAGCGGTGGTTGCCATGGTGGTGAACCGGTGGATGGATGGTGGTGAGAGAGTGTGGTAGAGAGAGGGGCAGAGAGTTGTAGAGAGAGAGGCAGAGACTTCTAGAGAGAGAGAGGGGAAGGGAGTTTTGATATATAATCTAATAATAATAATAATAACAATAATAATAATAATAATAATAATAATAATAATAATAAAGAAGTAAAAAGACTAAAATACCCTTGGGTAATCAGATTTAACAAAAAAATCTAACTAGGTTAGGCTCAAAGGATAAAACTTGCAACAAAATTCCCTATAAAGGACACCGCCTGTAAAGTACCCTAAAGATAAAGGACAAAACTTGTAATTTTTCCTTCATTTATTAGATTTCAAAATATATGTTATTACTATAATAATATCAGTTTCTGAATGAAGGAGAATTAGGATAACCCTCTTCATTCATTTAAACTTCATTTTATGACTATCCATATTTTTTTTTTTTTTGCATAATGGAAATAAAACACAACCACACTCCCTCAATTCAATTATTTGGCATGTGGGTCTTGGGTTAATTAATAATGTATAGAGGAAATTTCTTACAAAGAGGTAAGACTTTCAAGGTATCCAATGGCATCTGGAATATGACCAGTGAAACCGCATCCAACCAGAGTTCTGAAAATACAATATAAGTACGTAACAAAGTGCATCCAATGGTGTCTCGAAACTGACTAGTGAAATTACTTACAATTCTGTTAGTTTCTTCAAATTTTGGACTTCCGGAGGAAGTGAACCGACCAATTCTTTATTGAACGACAGATCTCTACATACCAAGACAATTCTTAAAGATTTCCTAGAAGTAAACCATCAAAACTACCATAAATAAACAAGTTAGGACTTACAGAATCTGCAATTCGGTAAACTGCCAGATGTGTCCAGAGAGCTCACCCATCAATTGCATGCTTGCCAAGGTGCTGAAATGTTATATAACATTAACATAATCGCGCTTTTGCAACTAAAACACTTTCTTGTAAATGTAAACGTCGCAAATCGATCAAAAGACTCACATTCTGGTCACACGACCGTTTGTGCAGCTGATGCCATCCCAACTGCCATCACACGAATCGGAACTATGATCCCAGCTGGGTGGTGTGTTCTTCCAATCATCCTTGAGAGCCCGAAGAAATACAACTAAGAGATACGAGTATAACAAGATTTTCATTCATGTGTAGCAAAAAATATGTAAACCCAACAATAGTAGAAGAACGAAACTTACCATCATCATCCTGAGCTGATATTACTGAAATGATTATGCATATGACTGAAAGTATTTTCCCAGTTTTTCGACCCATCATTCAATGTAAATCAAGATTAGTCTTTGCAATAACACTTAAACTGCACAGACCAAATAAGAGATGCATATATAGTCAAAAGACTTGTAAGAAGTAAAGGAATGGGAAAGACTTGAATAGTCAACCGTGTTGGCTGCAGTCATTTATTAACGAGGATGACTAGTTTGTAGTATTTTAGGTTGATTGAGAGTTAACGAGGATGACTAGTTTGTAGTATTTTAGGTTGATTGAGAGTGACTTCGGGATTCAATTATTCAAAAATATCATTTTATAGTTATTTACTCTTATACACCTCTCTAAGTACATGGTCCGGATAGGGGTCTATGGAGATGTAGGATTAAGGTTAAGGACTTTTAGGAGTAGATTCATTAGGTCTGAGCATTGGGGCAGATGTTCATCGTTTCTTTATGGTCTAGGCGGATTTTGCATTGATTGTGTTTTTCATATATGTTACCTATCCACCATTTCTTTTGTTATTTTGTATTGCACTTTTTAAAGATATGTGTAGTTTCTCGTTTTTCTACTATATGTCGTTGGTGTCGAGGGTCTCTTTGGAAACAGTCTCTCTATCCCTAGGGGTAGAGGTAAGGTGTGCCTACATCTCACCCTCCCCAGACCCTACCAATAGCTTTGATATTTGTGGGATTTACTGGGTACGATTGATTGATAGTTATTTACTATTTTATTTAAATTATTTAAATATATTGTCTGACTCAAGTAGTTATAATTGTTAGGGTGAAAAGTAGGGGTGTGCACGGTTCGGTTCGGTTCGGTTTTTGGGTAAAATCAAAACCGAAACCGAAATGTCGGTTTTCGGGTTTTAAAAACCGTTCGGTTTCGGTTTTTTTCGGTTTCGGTTTTTCGGTTTTTACGTCGGTTCGGTTCGGTTATTTCGGTTTTTGGAAAAAAATTATGTAAGATTCAAAAAATAAAAAGTATAATTTATATTATAACAATCTTTTTATATGTGTACATTTAAGTTATTATAGTTAACCTCTTTAATTAATATTGTTTACATAAACCTAACCTTCTAATCTATTTTTTATGTTTCTTCAAAGTTTTTAATAAATTTAATTTTTATATTAAATTTTGTTATATCTTATAGGTAATAATAAATCATTTCAGTTATAATGTTTTTATTATAAACACTTAACATTCAAGAATAAAATTAACATTTTCTACTAGCATTGGGTTAAACACTTAAACAATTTAAACTTAAACATAAAAATATATGGATTGTACCTTATCGGTTCGGTTCGGTTTTTTTCGGTTATTGAAAAAGTTTATCCGAAAACCGAACCGAAATTTTCGGTTATTAAAAATCCAAAAACCGAACCGTCGGTTTTTGTTTCTGTTCGGGTTTTTCGGTTCGGTTATTTCGGTTATTCGGTTACGGTTCGGTTATTTCGGTTTTCTTGCTCACCCCTAGTGAAAAGGGTGCTCACTATGTGTGGGGTGGTAAATTCTTCACCTCACCCGATCACCTTATGCCATGTCAACTCCCTTTTTTACTCTCTATTTTCCACACAAAATGTGCTCCTGACGTGGGGAGTCCATTTCTTTTTCTTTTTCTTTTTTATTTCTACAAATTATACATTAATAAATAAAACACATTTTAATCAAAATAAAATTACATTTAATTAAAGAAACAGACGTTATGCGTTAACACGGACCAAGTAGGGTAGATTCCATCGGTAAGATAATATTCACGCTTGTATAAGTGGTTGTTCACGTAAAATGGACATTACGGTGCAGTTCCATTTCGTTGATTAAGAAATAACAGAGATTGTCGGAGCACATTGATGTCGTTTTGTGAACCTGGTGGACCACAAAAAGTATGTCAAATCCACAAATCTAGAGAGGCCATCGCTTCGAGCATAACTGTCGGGTACATGTGATCCTCTCTATATATTGGCCCGGCAACCCTGTGGGACACATTCTCCAAACAAAATGCGTACAATCAAGGCTATCCAACATCCCAGGAAGGTGATGTTTCTCCTTATGAGCTTGGTACAAAAGCGCAACGGCGTGGCTTGTTGGTCGAGGTAAGAACTCTGGAGCGTATAAATTGCATACCGTTTCGCAAAAATTTGCTAGACATTCACGGGAGTCCTTTCGGCCATATTTAAATACTCGTCTTTCTCGTCTGGAGGGTTGCCGGTTGCAAGTTGTTTAATCGCTGATGTAACTCTTTCAACGGTGTAAAACTCTTCTTCATTCTCTCATCCACGCCCTCTTGAAAACCCCGGGTTTTTCGTTTCCAAGTCGCTCACAATCCTTAAAAACAACCTTTTGACATACGAAACCTATGACGAAAAAAATCATCATTGTATTTGGGCTCCTCGACAAAATAATCTGCCATACGGGTTTCGTGGCCTTTCTCTCGATCACGACGGACATATCTTTTTTTACTAGATGTGCGCGTGTCTTCTAGTTCGGCTTGCTCGATGAGATTTTTGAAAAAAATAAAGGTATTATGGCTTGAGGAAGAATCATCGTCACTAAAGTCGTATGGAATAAATAACCGTATGTCATCCACCATTTTAAAAAATAGGGTGAGATTTTTGGATAGTGAAAGAAATAGTTTCATTGATAGAAGTTTTGGATTGTGAGAGAAATGTTATGAATGGTGAGAAATGGTATGGTTAAATAAGAAAATTGATTTTTTTATAAAACCCAACGGCTATAAAGGCGTTTAAAATTAATAACATTCGAAAAAGTCACGCGGTGAATACTCACCGATTTGTATCACTAACCGAACATCAGGGAGAGTCGACGGTGGTGTGCCCACGCGGGGAGTCTTCTAACCACACGGCCTCCCCACTTACACCCCTACCACCCTTATTCGTTAACCCTATTCTTTATAACGACATAAAACTGAATTTAATGAAGCATATATTCAACATTAGCGATGAGCTAAAACACCACTATGTGTGTAATATTTTTTATCATTGTATTGAATGTTGTAATTGTTAACAAATAAACATGTACACAGATTATGGCTAGGGTTTTATTATTATTGAGTAGAAAGAGAGTTACATAAACAAAGAAAGAAAGACAATATATAAAATAGCAATCTAGGTTAACTAGCTAAATGGGCCGAGAGACAAGCCCAATACAAATGAGCCCATAATTTATTATGCTAACATCCCCTCTCAAACTCACAATGCAACAGTAATAAGCATTGAGAGTTTGTCACACAAGAAACGGAATCGAGACGCTGACTTAGCCATAGTAAAAATATCAACAATATGCAAGGCTGATGGAACAAATGGAAGCGAGATGGCCCCGAGCTATAAATGATGACGAGTGAAGTGATAATCAATCTCAATATGCTTTGTGCGCTCATAAAAAACTAACTAATTCTTTGTAATCTGCATAACACTTTTGTTATCATGATGTAGAGGAGTAGGCTAAGAAATGTTAACTCCTATATCTGCAAGAAGCTAACGTAACCAAATAATCTCACATGTGGTCACAACCATAGCGCGATACTCAGCCTCGTAGAAGTTCTGGAAACTACATCTTGTGTCTTACTTTTCCATGAGATTAACGAATCACCAAGGAAAAGACAGAAACCAATGGTGGATTTATGATCATTAGGATCTCTATCCTAATCAGCATCACTATAGGCACGCAACTCCAGAGAAGATGTCGAAGGAAACAAGAGACTCTAAAATTGAGTGCCACAAAGATATATAAGAATATGAAGAACAGTTTCCCAATGAACAGAAGTAGGAGCCGTAACAAATTGACTAACCACATGAACAACATAACATGAGCTATATCCGGGCGAGTTAATGTAAGATAAACCAAACTGCCTACAATAGTACGATATAGGCTCGGATTAGATAAAGGAACACCATTAGTAGGAGAATACCATGCATTGGTTTCAAGAGGAGTGTCTACAATTTTGTTATCAGTAAGTCATGCCCACTAAAACCAATCAGATATATATATTTTTTTTGAGAAAGAAGGTAACCTTTCTGAGACTGGGCCACCTCAATTCCCAAAAAAAATAACGTAGCAAGCCCAAATCCTTCATAGCAAACCGGTGAGCTAACTCACACTTCAGTGACTCAATTCCAACATACTCAACACCTATAATAACCATATCATCCACATATAAAGACAAAAGAATGTGCCATGCACTTATACATCGAACAAATAATGCTAAATCGTGATTACTAGGCATAAAACCAAGAGAAGTAATTATTGTAGAAAATTTCTCAAACTAAGCACGAGGGCTTGTTTACGGCCACATAAAGCTTTCCGAAGCCGACAGACGTCACTGGGCTTATGAGCAATACCTGGTGGAGGAGTCATGTACACCTCCTCATGAAGATCACCATTGAAAAAGCATTCTTGACATCCATTTGACAAATCTTCCACTGGCGAACAGATACAACAACTATAAGAGTACGGATTGCTTGTTTATTCCATCTTTGTCACACAAATTGTTGTCCATAAGTCATGTGACAAGGGACTCAACTTCACGGTTCTAATGCACCTTAGTTTCTTTATCTTATAGTATATCAAGACCGAGATATCTCCCATGCTTAAACTGTCAAATTGCTTGTTTGTTCCATCTTTGTCACACAAATTGTTGTCCATAAGTCATGTAACAAAGGAACTCAACTGCACGGTTCTAATGCACCCTAATTTCTTTATCTTATAGGACATCAAGGCCGGGATGATAATTGGGCGTGGCACTAAACGAAAAGGCTTATACTATGTGGATGAGGTGACTTAATCAGGTAATGCAATGCTTGTTTATGGAACAAATAATAGAGAAGCATAGCTTTGGCATAGGAGATTAGGACATCTTTCCACTAGTTATTTACATCTTTTATTTCCTGAATTTTCCCTTCCAACAGTACATTAAATTATGAAACTTGTGTCTTGGCCAAAATCCATCGAAAAACATTTAAACCAAGTAACACTAGGGTTGGTGAACCTTTCTCTTTGATTCATTCTGATGTTTGGGGCCCGACTGAAATTAATGGAGTGGGAACTTTCGTTTTTTTTCTTATTATTTTTTGATGATTGTACTTGTATGACATGAGTGTCTTGTTTTAAAACACAAATCAAAAGTTTTTGAAAAATTCATAATATTTTACACCATGATTCAAACCCAATTCAAAACCAACATTCAGATCTTATGATCTGATAATGGAGGAGAATTTGTTAACAACTCCATGAAACACTTCATACGGTCCAAGGGGATGATTCACCGAACCACTTGTCCAAAACATTCAGAACAGAATGGTGTAGTTGAACGAAAAATCGCATTCTGTTAGAAATGACTCAGGCTCTTATGCTTGAGTCCAAAGTCCAAAAATCTTTTTAGCACGAAGCTCATGCTACAGCTGTTTATCTCCTTAATCGATTTACCAACCAAAGCTCTTGCACCAAAAACACCTTTAGATACCCTATCCACATTTACAAAACTACCCACACCTTTCACTTTACAGCCTCGAATCATTGTGCTCATGAGCTTCTAATCTAATACACCAGTATACAAGCAGTAGAAAACACTTTTTATCAGATTGAATCCGGTAAAAATGGCTTCCATTAGTCAACCAAACAGTTTTGTATTTAAACACCTTAATGATCATGGCTTGCTCCCAAATGCTCACTGTACCATTAGTAGCTGCATTCTTTGACCGCCATAATGGTGATCTGAAGTTTACATAATTAGATAGAATGCTACCTGACACCTCCATATTATCACAAATTGTCTTAACCCATTCAAGATACAACTTCAAGTGACTTGAGGTGTTTGGAAGCATCATGTAAGGTGGAGGGAATTGGTGATTCCTTCATATAGAAGCTCACGGTTGATAAAAATGGCCACTGTTGATGAGCAAACATCCATAGCGATGACATGATGAGCTTCTTATTTCTATCAACAACGTCTTCTCTTATTATCTTGGTGACACAACCCCCGACCCCACCCTGGGAGCGGGAGCAGTGAACTAGTCAGATGGTATCGGTGTTTATTAAATATGCAGCAGAAAATTTTCATCAGGATCGTAGTTAGGAAATAATTTCATAGTTTCAAAACACCAAACTTTTTTAATAAATAAATGGGGTAAAAACCCATGTTTCATTCATAATACATTTGTAGGGATAAAACCCTAGTTGCTGAAAACATAAACTTTTATTTAGGTAACTTTTATAGCCACTTCTTTAAACATTCAGTGCTCCATAGCTGGCTTCTAATAGCTTTCACATTATGTTACCTGAAACGCGTTTTAAAAAGATTTTATCAGCAAGAAATACTGGCGAGTACATTCCAATTTATAAAAACATTAGTTGTTATAACATTACAGTATTAAGGGCGATTACAACGTTTATATCTACCAATATACTCATTCTGTACTTGTCACTCGACCGGGTCTGTGACTATGGTCATATCACACATTGGCTAACCCATTGTCCAATGGTGACGCTTATCAAGTAGTGTATACAAAACCCCATAATACCGGCAGCAATTGTAGAATACAAAGACTTAATCACTATAATTTTAACTGATAAACATTTAGGGTTTTGGAAAAAGATTTGAAATAATAGCTCACAAACGGTGAGAAAAGAGAATGAACTCACTTTGTAGACTTAGGTGTTTTTACGGGCTTCCTGGTAATATTTCTGGATTAAGATCTTGAGTTTCTAGTAAAAACATACAATGCACAAGTGTTAGTAAGATAACCCAATGCACATTAGCCATACAACACGAGACAGAACCCCAACGAACTGAGTCAGGCAAAGCCTTGACATGCGTTACGGGGCCCTAGATCAATCGGGTAAGGTAACGAACTAGAGATCGGGGTTAAAATACTTACAACGAGGCAGAGCTTCATGTTTTAGGGGGTACTTTGGCTATAATTATTGCCCTTAATATTGTGATGTCTCCTTGGAGTTATGTCACGTCTTTTAGTTAGTAAAATCAGTACAAAGCTTATGGTATACGTACATTTTATGATGTCCAAGTAGTTGGTATAGAAAATGACTCTTATCATCTTCTATCAGATAAGCAAAGATCATTGGTCCAGAAGTACCATAGTTAAATACAAATTGTACATCTTGCTAGTATGTATACACGGACACATGTCATGAAATTTATTGACAAGATATAACTTGTGTATAGCGAGGAGATAATGTAACGGGTAAAACATATATTTTTATACCCTTAAGGTACAAAAGATATGGATTCATATTTTACTAACCCATCAACAAGTTTGGTTAGTTTTGTAAGTACAGGGAATGTAACAAAACATATTCATGGATCTTACGGTATCTACTTACAAGTGGAGGCAATTAAAGTTTCACATGAAGATTATACACCAATGCTCATTGAAGGATTTCACATTAATGGATCAAGCAACATACCAAGCTGCACATCAATGGATTACAAAGTTTTGAGCAACTTTCAAAGAAGCCGGACACGAGTCATTTATAGGATTCATGTAAAAATGAGGGGGAGCATTATAAAAGTTGCACTCTTTTTCCTTTAACTAAGTTTTATCCCAATGGGTTTTCTTAGTAAGGTTTTTAATGAGGCAACATACCTGATTCAATAGTATCAGGAGGAGAAAATACGCGCTGCACTCTTTTTCCCTTAGCTGAGGTTTTGTCCCACTGGGTTTTCCTAGCAAGGTTTTTAACGAGGCAGCACCACCATGCGTATAATACATTGTTTTCTTTTATCACGTGGATAGTCAAGGGGGAGTGTTATAAATAAACTATATTATGGTGACTATCCACATTCTAACTCCCGTCTCTTCGTATCCTTTGTATTATTGTAAGAACACTATATATAGAGGTTCTTTGTGTTGCATGTTTACAACTCAATGAATAAGAATTCACATTCTCCATGTTCTCTTTTTCTACCTGACCTCTATAGTCTTGTTCTCATGTTGCTAATAGACCGTTGTTTTACAACAATCCCTTATTATCTCTTTTTGTTTTTCTAGATTTTCATTTATGAGTGTAGTCAAAAAGATTTTAGCAATACTAACCTAGTCTTGGGGTAAGATGGTATTAGAATCACTATTCCTGTAAAACAAAATTCGTGTCTCCACCTTCACGGGAATAGACAGAGACAATCAAAGATAATGAAATTAAAAGTGGTGAGAAAGAAATAAAATTATTTACAATTCTACATCTGCTATTTATTTAATATTCATTAATTAATAAATACACGAATTGCATGCTTTTACGCTTTTTAACTTATTTGTGCCACTTAAATATGCGCACGCGTTCTAACCACTTCTTTGCAAAATAAAGAATGCTATTCTGGATACAACTTTGAAGGTAATGAACCTTTGCTATATGATAAAAGGCTATCACTACTATAAGGATAGTTGTAATCTTTACTTGTTCCTTCATAATAACTTGCTGAAGTTGACGATGATGATTCAATGTGTGGGTTAAGCCCTATCAATTCCATAATGCCCTCTAGCTCTTTCACGACTTCACTCATAGTTGGTCTTTGATTTCCCGTATCCTCAACACACCTAAGAGCCAAATCCACGAACTTCTCCAAACCATTGAGTTGGCTACTAAAACCAATAGTTGGGTCAAGGACCTCTTTTAAGTCGTATAGTTCTTTATTCTTATTCATTGCTTCTTTAACTTCCCTCACAATGTACCTGCCTTTCTCGATTGGGTTTCTTGCTGTTATTATCTCCAACATCACAACTCCAAAGCTATAAGTGTCACTCTTCTCAGTCAATTGTTGAGTCATGTAGTACTCGGGATCCATGTAACCCTGCATCCATCAATATTCTCACAAATCAGTAAAGCTAGGGTGCAATTTACACCATTTATATATGCATGAGTAGAGTCATATTACATACATTTTCTAACTTGTAAATTAGAAAAATAACTTAAATTAGCGAGTGGGGTTATTATGTAATGCATACAACCAATTCCACCCTCAATCATCACATTTTGACTCATTATCCAACATGTGCAATAATTGTGTTTTGATTCATATACTATGTTGAAACTATACACTTATGCAGGTGTGGCGATATGATAATAAAATGAGCACTCATTGTAAAGAAGATTTACTGACCATGGTCCCCTTGACTTGAGTGGTTACATAAGTTCTATCAGCGTCGCTGAATTGCTTGGATAGACCGAAATCAGCAACTTTTGCAACTAGTCGCTCGTCTAGTAAGATGTTAGTTGTTTTAACGTCTCTATGTATGATTGGGGGATCCGCATGATCATGTAAATATTGCAAGCCTCTTGCTGCTCCAAGTGAAATATTAAGCCTCCGAATCCAGTCCAACCTAATGCCCGATCTCCCTGCAAATATAAACGTTTTGAACTAATTTAGACTGAAATATGAGTACCAGAAAGACTATCCTTGAGTGTACCATAAAAAGTCATTTAAGGTGCCAATTACACAAACATGACTAGAAGAAAGGAGTTCAAATATGAGTACCGGAAAGACTATCCTTGAGTGTACCATTCACGATATACTCATAAACCAGCATTTGTTCACCCTTATCGAAACAAAATCCGATGAGGCCCACCACATTCTTGTGATGAACTCTTGAAAGAAGTTCGATCTCATTTTTAAACTGGAGCCCACCCTGTGAAGATCCTTCTTGAGCTCTTTTGATTGCAATCAGCTGCCCGTTCGGAAGACTTCCTTTATATACCTACACAGTATTGTTTGATCATTAATGCATGAAGTTGTGCTATGTTGTTAATCGCTGTTTACAATGTATACCAACACTAACCATCCCATATCCTCCTCTTCCTATGTTGTTAATCTCCGAAAAGTTGCTTGTGTATTTCTGAAGTTCTTCAAAGGTGAAGGACCTTGCTCCTTTTAACTGAGGAACACCACCACTCCCGCTGGTTGGATCCCAGAGTGCTGCAAGTATTTATCCCCCAGAAATATGTATATAATTGGTTTGAGGACAAGATTACCTTTGGAATTGGGATTAATGATATAAAAAATAACGTATGTATACAATTATAAATCTTTTAAATATTTTTACGTATCTAAATATGAGGTTTTTATATGATTTCAAGTGTTAATAACTTAACAACAATAAGCTGGAGACTTTTATATGTGGTTAGGAGACATGTATATAATTTGTAAATTTGTTGTAGCCCGCGTGTTTATGACAGTATTTACCAAAGGGTTGGGCCTGTTGGGGGGTACTTTCAGCTCCTTTTTTCTGACGAAAAAAATACATTCCTACAAGAACTACAGATGCCCCAAGCACACAACCACCAACCACAGATCCCACGATAATTCCAATGTTGGATGACTTGTGTTTGGTACCTGATACACGAATACAAATCAGTGATTGTACGAGTTTAATTAAAATGATAACATAAATTAAGAAAGACGTTACCTGGCAAGAAGTCATAGCTTTCAGGAATGAAAAAGTAGATGTTAAACCCCTCTGGAGGATTGAATTTTTGAGGGCTAAGGGCGAACCCGAGTCCAAGAATCCCTGTCCTATTGAATCTTTGTTCTCCATATGGGAAAAATTCAAGATCAATCACAAGATAATCATCCACATTTCTCCTAGGATTCTTTAATGACACTGAATCTACAGGGAGACTAAGGTTCTGAAATAATGTCATCAATGCATCATGAAGGGAGAGGTAAATGGTTGAGTTTTCTAGTGAAAAGAAGGAAGGAGCTTTGAAGACAATTGACCCCTTGTATGGATATGCACAGTGACAGTTTGGACTCAAAACCTGGTTAGAAATACATGAAGCAGATCCACAGTTTTCCCATGGCGTCGAATATGTAGTAGTATTTGTGTGAGTGGAACAATATCGGTACCTCACACCAGATTCTCTACATATTAAGTTATCGGCAAGTCTGCACTCGTAAATTTTATATGTTTTAGTCACATAAACAACAACTGAGACGCATTTTGAATTTTAGTTTTAATTATTTTTCGTTCTCAATACACAGATTTGTTAACATTTATAAAAAGGAACCAAAATTTAGAACAAAACCTATTTAACCCATCCAACCTCGGCCCATTAGCAAAACCAAATTTTTATCCTGCTCACTCATTTTGCCACTTTTATAAAAGACAGATGCAAATGGAATGTAGTTACAAAACCTACATTAAACGAATATTGTCTTCATATCGATCTTGTTGGATAAAGGCCGAAATTTGGTTATGTTGAAGATCGACAAGTTGAAGTTGTGTGCTAGGATTTGATGTAATATCCAAAGAGCCATTTATCCTGTTGTAACTTAAATCACTGTCAAAAGTCAAAACGCTCGTTTGGAGTTAATTTGATATTAGCATGTAGAAACTTTTTTAAACATTCAACAAATTGATCATATACTAACACAGTCTGTAACTGAGGAATGCGGAACAAGGCAGATGGCAGTTCTCCTTTAAGGTTAGTGTTGTGCATCTTACTGCGCGGATAACATTTGAGCATAAATAAGTCATCCATTTGGGGTGAGATATATAGACTAGCTTTTTAATCCGAATAGGTTTACTTACATGGTTCTCAGATCCAGTAGAGTTGAAAACCATGACGGTGCTGGTGACGGATTAAAAGTATTGTTGCTTAAATCTCTGCAAATGTGTAGTAATTAATACAGAAGAAAATGAGCTCGGTAAGACCTTTTCTTTTGAACAAACTGATGCTACAATGTCTTCTTACTTACACATAGTTTAGGAGGTTCATGCCTGTAAGATTGGGTATAGGGCCGGTCAGTTGATTGTTTGACAAGTACCTATGAAACTCAAATTATCAAACCTCTTATATATTTAATATAAAAACAACACAAAACTTTGTGTTTGAGGTTGTGGAATTTACATTCCGCTAGTATTGACAAGATTGTTGATGCTTGGCGGGACACTGCCACTCAAAGAGTTCCTATCAAGTCGTCTGATTCAGATCAAAACAAGACATTCGATCAGTTTCCATGTAAAATGCAGATCGAATACCGAATCTGAAGTTAAAAGTTAGTAAAGCGATACTCACACAACTTGAAGAGACGTGACAAGTCCAAGAGTGGAAGGAATAGTGCCCCTAAGCTTGTTGTTATCTAACAACCTGATAGATCGCGTAAAGTTCATGTCTAGTTATCGTATATGCTTTATTCTTGTATTAATCGTTGATATATTGAATCAAATGAAACGTACAGATGAATCAGTGTCATGTTGGAGTTGAAGAGCCCAGGTGGGATATCACCAGAAAGCTGGTTGTCTCCTAAGTGACTGATCGAAAACAATAAAAACATAAGTGACCTTCTGTTTTATGAACTGGACTAAGGGGAAAGAAAACAGACATTATAAACATACAAGTGCTTGGCACTAGTTAACATATCAAGACCAGGTGTACTCTCGCTAGAAATCGGTATACTCCCTGTGAGCTTGTTACCAGTGAGATCCAACCAATCAAGATTTTTAAGCTTGCCAATTGAAGCTGGAATCGATCCCGTGAAGCTGTTTGAGTTCAGTGATCTATGCAATACCCATTGTCAAGTCAATATACCGTAAAACTCACTACTAGCCATTGATTTAAATTGGTTTTATTGAGACCAAATTTAGAGTTCGCTTCAACTATATATTGCAAATGATTTGCAACAGTTTGCGTGCCATTCTTATGTAACTTTTCTATCGTTAAGGCTTAAAAAACAGTTTTTGAAACAATAATTGTGATTTCGGTTGCAAATCCGTTGCAAAAATTGCAACCGTTTTTTTCTGGTCGCAAATATTCAGCCGGTCAGCATATGTCATTCTTTGCACATAGTGACGAACCCATGTATTATTTTCTGGGGGTGCGAACGAGGGGTCAGCATATGTCATTCTATACAGACAGTGGCGGACCCACCCAAGCCACCACTTGGGCACGCCACTATGTAAAGATCAGTTTGAGTTCATCCAAAATATATTTTGTCCCATTCATTTATTAGATTTCAAAATATATGTTATTACTATAATAATATCAGTTTTTGAATGAAGGAGAATTAGGATAACCCTCTTCATTCATTTAAACTTCATTTTATGACAATCCATATATATATATATTTTGCATAATGGAAATAAAACACAACCACACTCCCTCAATTCAATTATTTGGCATGTGGGTCTTGGGTTAATTAATAATGTATAGAGGAAATTTCTTACAAAGAGGTAAGACTTTCAAGGTATCCAATGGCATCCGGAATATGACCAGTGAAACCGCATCCAACCAGAGTTCTGAAAATACAAGATAAGTACGTAACAAACTGCATCCAATGGTGTCTCGAAACTGACCAGCGAAATTACTTACAATTCTGTTAGTTTCTTCAAATTTTGGACTTCCGGAGGGAGTGAACCGACCAATTCTTTATTGTACGACAGATCTCTACATACCAAAACAATTCTTAAAGATTTCCTAGAAGTAAACCATCAAAACTACCATAAATAAACAAGTTAGGACTTACAGAATTTGCAATTCGGTAAACCGCCAGATGTGTCCAGAGAGCTCACCCATCAATTGCATGCTTGTCAAGGTTCTGAAATGTTATATAACATTAACATAATCGCGCTTTTGCAACTAAAACAGTTGCTTGTAATTGTAAACGTCGCAAATCGATCAAAAGACTAACATTCTGGTCACACGACCGTTTGTGCAGCTGATGCCATCCCAACTACCATCACACGAATCAGAACTATGATCCCAGCTGGGTGGTGTGTTCTTCCAATCATCCTTGAGAGCCTGAAGAAATACAACTAAGAGATACGAGTATAACAAGATTTTCATTCGTGTGTAGCAAAAAATATGTAAACCCAACAATAGTAGAAGAACGAAACTTACCATCATCATCCTGAGCTGATATTACTGAAATGATTATGCATATGACTGAAAGTATTTTCCCAGTTTTTCGACCCATCATTCAATGTAAATCAAGATTAGTCTTTGCAATAACACTTAAACTGCACAGACCAAATAAGAGATGCATATATAGTCAACAGACTTGTAAGAAGTAAAGGAATGGGAAAGACTTGAATAGTCAACCGTGTTGGCTGCAGTCATTTATTAACGAGGATGACTAGTTTGTAGTATTTTAGGTTGATTGAGAGTTAACGAGGATGACTAGTTTGTAGTATTTTAGGTTGATTGAGAGTGACTTCGGGATTCAATTATTCAAAAATACCATTTTATAGTTATTTACTCTTATACACCTCTCTAAGTACATGGTCCAGGATAGGGGTCTATGGAGATGTAGGATTAAGGTTAAGGACTTTTAGGAGTAGATTCATTAGGTCTGAGCATTGGGGCAGATGTTCATCGTTTCTTTATGGTCTAGGCGGATTTTGCATTGATTGTGTTTTTCATATATGTTACCTATCCACCATTTCTTTTGTTATTTTGTATTGCTCTTTTTAAAGATATGTGTAGTTTCTCGCTTTTCTACTATATGTCGTTGGTGTCGAGGGTCTCTTTGGAAACAGTCTCTCTATCCCTAGGGATAGAGGTAAGATGTGCCTACATCTCACCCTCCCCAGACCCTACCAATAGCTTTGCTATTTATGGGATTTACTGGGTACGATTGATTGATAGTTATTTACTATTTTATTTAAATTATTTAAATATATTGTCTAACTCAAGTAGTTATAATTGTTAGGGTGAAAAGGGTGCTCACTATGTGTGGGGGTGGTAAATTCTTCACCTCACCCGATCACCTTATGCCATGTCAACTCCCTTCTTTACTCTCTATTTTCCACACAAAGGGTGCTCCTGACGTGGGGGGTCCATTTCTTTTTCTTTTTTTATTTCTACAAATTATACATTAATAAATAAAACATATTTTAAACAAAATAAAATTACATTTAATTAAAGAAACAGACATTATGCGTTAACACGGACCAAGTAGGGTAGATTCTATCAGTAAGATAATATCCACGCTTGTATAAGTGATTGTTCACGTAAAATGGACATTATGGTGCAGTTCCATTTCGTTGAGTAAGAAATAACGGAGATTGTTGGAGCACATTGATGTCGTTTTGTGAACCTGGTGGACCACAAAAAGTATGTCAAATCCACAAATCTACAGAGGCCATCGCTTCGAGCATAACTGTCGGGTACATGTGATCCTCTCTATATATTGGCCCGGCAACTCTGTGGGACACATTCTCCAAACAAAATGCTTACAATCAAGGCTATCCAACATCCCAGGAAGGTGATGTTTCTCCTTATGAGCTTGGTACAAAAGCGCAACGGCGTGGCTTGTTGGTCGAGGTAAGAACTCGGGAGCGTATAAATTACATACCATTTCGCAAAAATATGCTAGACATTCACGGGAGTCCTTTCGGCCATATTTAAATACTCGTCTTCCTCTTCTAGAGGGTTGCCGGTTGCAAATTGTTTAATCGCTAATGTAACTCTTTGCAACGGTGTAAAACTCTTCTTCATTCTCCCATCCACGCCCCCTTGAAACCACGGGTTTTTCGCTTCCACGTCGCTCACAATTCTTAAAAACAACCTTTTGACATACGAAACCTAGACGGAAAAATTCATCATTGTATTTGGGCTCCTCGACAAAATAATCAGCCATACGGGTTTCGTGGCCTTTCTCTCGATCACGACAGACATATCTTTTTTTACTAGATGTGCGCGTGTCTTCTAGTTCGGCTTGCTCGATGAGATTTTTGAAAAAAATAAAGCTATTATCGTTTGAGGAAGAATCATCGTCACTAATGTCGTATGGAATAAATAACGGTATGTCATCCACCATTTTAAAAAATAGGGTGAGATTTTTGGATAGTGAAAGAAATAGTTTGATTGATAGAAGTTTTGGATTGTGAGAGAAGTGGTATGAATGGTGAGAAATGGTATCGTTAAATAAGAAAATTGATTTTTTTTATAAAACCCAACAGCTATAAAGGCGTTTAAAATGAATAACATTCGAAAAAGTCATGCGGTGAATACTCACCGATTTGTATCACTAATCGAACATCAGGGAGAGTCGACGGTGGTGTGCCCACGCGGGGAGTCTTCTAACCACAGGGCCTCCCCACTTACACCCCTACCACCCTTATTCGTTAACCCTATTCTTTATAACGACATAAACTGAATTTAATGAAACATATATTCAACATTAGCTATGAGCTAAAACACCACTATGCGTGTAATATTTGTGATCATTGTATTGAATGTTGTAATTGTTAACAAATAAACATGTACACAGATTATGGCTAGGGTTTAATTATTATTGAGTAGAAAGAGAGTTACATAAACAAAGAAAGAAAGACAATATATAAAATAGCAATCTTGGTTAACTAGCTAAATGGGTCGAGAGACAAGCCCAATACAAATGAGCCCATAATTTATTAAGCTAACATCCCCTTTCAAACTCACAATGCAACAGTAATAAGCATTGAGAGTTTGTCACACAAGAAACGGAATCGAGACGCTGACTTAGCCTTAGTAAAAATATCAACAATATGCAAGGCTGATGGAACAAATGGAAGCGAGATGGCCCCGAGCTATAAATGATGACGAGTGAAGTGACAATCAATCTCAATATGCTTTGTGCGCTCATAAAAAACTAACTGAATTCTTTGTAATCTGCATAGCACTTTTGTTATCATGATGTAGAGGAGTAGGCTAAGAAATGTTAACTCCTATATATGCAAGAAGCTAACGTAACCAAATAATCTCACATGTGGTCACAACCATAGCGCGATACTCAGCCTCGTAGAAGTTTTGGAAACTACATCTTGTGTCTTACTTTTCCATGAGATTAACGAATCACCAAGGAAAAGACAGAAACCAATGGTGGATTTACGATCATTTGGATCTCTATCCCAATCAGCATCACTATAGGCACGCAACTCCAGAGAAGATGTCGAAGGAAACAAGAGACTCTAAAACTGAGTGCCACAAAGATATATAAGAATATGAAGAACAGCTTCCCAATGAACAGAAGTAGGAGCCGTAATAAATTGACTAACCACATGAACAACATAGCATGAGCTATATCCGGGCGAGTTACTGTAAGATAAACCAAACTGCCTACAATAGTACGATATAGGCTCATATTAGATAAAGGAACACCATTAGTAGGAGAATACCATGCATTGGTTTCAAGAGGAGTGTCTACAATTTTGTTATTAGTAAGTCATGCCCACTAAAACCAATCACATATATATATATATATATATTGAGAAAGAAGGTAACCTTTCTGAGACTAGGCCACCTCAATTCCCAAAAAAATAACGTAGCAAGCCCAAATCCTTCATAGCAAACCGGTGAGCTAACTCACACTTCAGTGACTCAATTCCAACATACTCATCACCTGTAATAACCATATCATCCACATATAAAGACAAAAGAATGTGCCATGCACTTGTACATCGAACAAATAATGCTAAATCGTGATTACTAGGCATAAAACCAAGAGAAGTAATTATTGTAGAAAATTTCTCAAACTAAGCACGAGGGGCTTGTTTAAGGCCACATAAAGCTTTCCGAAGCCGACAGACGTCACTAGGCTTATGAGCAATACCCGGTGGAGGAGTCATGTACACCTCCTCATGAAGATCACCATTGAAAAAGCATTCTTGACATCCATTTGACAAATCTTCCATTGGCGAACAGATACAACAGCTATAAGAGTACGGATTACTTGTTTGTTCTATCTTTGTCGCACAAATTTTTGTCCATAAGTCATGTGACAAAGGAACTCAACTTCACGGTTCTAATGCACCTTAGTTTCTTTATCTTATTGGATATCAAGACCGAGATATCTCCTATGCTTAAACTGTCAAATTTCTTTATTGTTCCATCTTTTGTCACACAAATTGTTGTCCATAAATCATGTAACAAAGGAACTCAACTGCACGGTTCTAATGCACCCTAATTTCTTTATCTTATAGTGTAGGATCGTTTTGTGACCCAAACGAGTCAATCAGAAGAGTTCTAATCAATTCAAGAGGCGGAAACAGATGAATTGACTTGGTAAACAGCTTGTTTCACACTTAAATGTCTTGTTTTATTGAAATAACACGGTTACAGATCAGTAGACACGTCGGCAGCACTTCGGTACCGAAAACATGAACGATACAAATGATTTCGCTTCAAGGGTATATATAGTGATGCTAATTTCGCTTGAACATGTTCCAAGCGAAATTAGATTCAAGCGAAATCTAATTTTGCACGGAATTACCAATGTGTCATTCTCAAGCGAAATTACCCTTAAACCCTATTTTCTCGAACTACGTGCCCTGATCTAACATTCTTAATACAAGACTCGATACAAGACGAAGTCGACAGATGTATGCACCAACATATAGGACATCAAGACCGGGATGATAATTGGGCGTGGCACTAAACGAAAAGGCTTATACTATGTGGATGAGGTGACTTAATCAGGTAATGCAATGCGTGTTAATGGAACAAAGAATAGAGAAGCATAGCTTTGGCATAGGAGATTAGGACATCCTTCCACAAGTTATTTACATCTTTTATTTCCTGAATTTTCCCTTCCAACATTACATTAAATTATGAAACTTGTGTCTTGGCCAAAATCCATCGAAAAACATTTAAACCAAGTAACATCAGGGTTGGTGAATCTTTCTCTTTGATTCATTCTGATGTTTGGGGCCCGACTGAAATTAATGGAGTGGGAACTTTCATTTTTTTTTCTTATTATTTGTTGATGATTGTACTTGTATGACATGGGTGTCTTGTTTTAAAACACAAATCAAAAGTTTTTGAAAAATTCATAATATTTTACACCAAGATTCAAACCCAATTCAAAACCAACATTCAGATCTTAAGATCTGATAATGGAGGAGAATTTGTTAACAACTCCATAAAACACTTCATACGGTCCAAGGGGATGATTCACCAAACCACTTGTCCAAAACATTCAGAACAGAATGGTGTAGTTGAACGAAAAATCGCATCCTGTTAGAAATGACTCAGGCTCTTATGCTTGAGTCCAAAGTCCAAAAATCTTTTTAGCCCGAAGCTCATGCTACAGCTGTTTATCTCCTTAATCGATTTACCAACCAAAGCTCTTGCACCAAAAACACCTTTAGATACCCTATCCACATTTACAAAACTACCCACACCTTTCACTTTACAGCCTCGAATCATTGTGCTCGTGAGCTTCTAATCTAATACACCAGTATACAAGCAGTAGAAAACACTTTTTATTAGATTGAATCCGGTAAAAATGGCTTCCATTAGTCAACCAAAGGAGGTTTTGTATTTAAACACCTTAATGATCGTGGCTTGATCCCAAATGCTCACTATACCATTAGTAGCTGCATTCTTTGACCACCATAATGGTGATCTGAAGTTTACATAATTAGATAGAATGCTACCTGACACCTCCAAATTATCACAAATTGTCTTAACCCATTCAAGATACAACTTCAAGTGACTTGAGGTGTTTGGAAGCATCATGTAAGGTGGAGGGAATTGGTGATTCCTTCATATAGAAGCTCATTGTTGATAAAAATGGCAACCGTTGATGAGCAAACATCCATAGCGATGAGATGATGAGCTTCTTATTTCTATCAACAACGTCTTCTCTTATTATCTTGGTGTCACAACCCCCGACCCCACCCTGGGAGCGGGAGCCGTGAACCAGTCAGATGGTATCGGTGTTTATTAAATATGTAGCGGAAAATTTTTATCAGGATCGTAGTTAGGAAATAATTTTCAGAGTTTCAAAACATCAAACATTATAATAAATAAATGGGGTAAAAACCCATGTTTCATTCATAATACATTTGTAGGGATAAAACCCTAGTTGCTGAAAACATAAACTTATATTTAGGTAACTTTTATAGCCACTTCTTTAAGCATTCAGTGCTCCATAGCTGGCTTCTAATAGCTTTCACATTATGTTACCTGAAACGCGTTATAAAAAGATTTTATCAGCAAGAAATGAAATACTGGCGAGTACATTCCAATTTATAAAAACATTAATTGTTATAACATTACAGTATTAAGGGCGATTACAACGTTTATATCTACCAATATACTCATTCAGTACTTGGCACTCAACCGGATCTGTGACTATGGTCATATCACACATTGGCTAACCCATTGTCCAATGGTGACGCTTATCAAGTAGTGTATACAAAACCCCATAATACCGACAGCAATTGTAGAATACAAAGACTTAATCACTGTAATTTTAACTGATAAACATTTAGGGTTTTGGAAAAACATTTGAAATAATAGCTCATAAACGGTGAGAAAAGAGAATGAATTCATTTTGTAGACTTAGGTGTTTTTACGGGCTTCCTGGTAATATTTCTGGATTAAGATCTTGAGTTTCTAGTAAAAACATACAATGCACAAGTGTTAGTAAGATAACCCAAAGCACATTAGCCATACAACACGAGACAGAACCCCAACGAACTGAGTCAGGCAGAGCCTTGACATGCGTTACGGGGACCTAGATCAATCGGGTAAGGTAACGAACTAGAGATCGGGGTTAAAATACTTACAACGAGGCAGAGCTTTGTGTTTTAGGGGGTATTTTGGCTATAATTATTGCCCTTAATATTGAGAGAGAAGAAAGGAGTGTGAACGGCTTGAACTATTGAATGTCTGCTCAATTTATAGGATTTTTTGGAGTCTCTCGCGCCCCGTGACCCGCTCCTTCTATTCTTTTGCGCCCCGCGAGGGAATTCTAGTTAGGCGTAGGCTTGGTGAGTCATAGGTATAGGTTTGACGCGTGTCCGATACGTGTCACAAAAGAGTATCCGGCAAACAAAGACTGTCGCGCCCCGCGACCTACTGGTCTCCTTCTCTTGCGGCCCGCGAGAGACCTTAGCTAGGGTTTAGGCTTGGCAGCTCATGATGTAGGTTTGACACGAGATGGGACACGTTTCAAAATTGTGTATTCGACAGGTAAAGGATCTCGCGCCCCGTGAAGCACACGGCCAAGGTGGTCGCGGCCCGCGAGCGCCATAAAATTCCCATTATATTTGATTTTTATAAAAATTAAGGTTATACGAGTTTAATTTAGCGTATACGGGGTATATTTAAGGCATTTTTCGAGGGTTGTTATATCCTCCCCACCTTGTTTTAAATCTCATCCTCGAGATTTGGGCTGTGATATCTCCTCAGAGTTATGTCACGTCTTTTAGTTAGTAAAATCAGTATCAAGGTATCTGAGGCAGAATCAAGACATTAATATAAGGATATCATACAATATAAGGATATCATACAACAACTGGAACTCAATGGTTCAATGTAATTAGTTTCAGGAATCGATGTTAAATGAACGAGATGAAATGATACAGTCATCAATGTGACTAAGTTTTACAAAATCAAAAGAGGGATTTAATAGACATATAAATCGAATGTAAATGACTTTCAGAAACAATAGGATTTACTGTCAAAAGAAAACTTACTTTGATTGTCAACTGAGGAAGACTCAGAATCAACAAGCTCAAATGAAAATAGAAGCACGAAAATGATTTGTCAACTATCAAACCCAAAAATCAGTGTAGTGACATTTATTTGAATTGCAAGGATACACCGAAAATACAACAGAGTTTAGTGTATCATTGTCCTAATACATAATTGTATTAAGACTACTTTAAATGATTCGTCAAACGAAAGATGTATGTGGTTTTGCATGAATTTGAATGATTAGGGTTATGATTAGCTCAGGCTACAAATTTATACCGATGCCGTAAGGTGTCGTAATGATTGTAATAGTTCAATAATCACAGTGACCGAACAAATTCAACTGTTTTCGAAATTAACTGAAAGTTTTAATGAAGTGAATCTGGATATTCATAAATAAATATAGGATTTTTAATTTTGATAATGAAAGAACAAATGAATATCATAGAATTTGATCAAAGATGAAAGAAATGTTGGAGGTACATTGAAATATAATATGAATTTATGTACCCTTATCTTAACACATAATTGTGTTTAAGATTTAAGAAAATGAACCAATAGAGAATAAACAAATTAGTTCATTAGGTGTGTAAATAAGGTTGACTAAATTTTTAAGTAAATGAAAATGCCAACACAAAGTGTTGTAACAAACAAATGATTTAATGGAGGTGAAGACTTAAACAAGTCTACTATGATTCAAAACAAATGAAGTGTTTGTTGAGATTACTTTTAATATGATGAGCTCAATCTATCATATGGGATCTTGAATTGAATATATATTGCGAGCAAGTTCAAACAATTGAGCTTGGTTTGGACACATTCCAACAATGGATACATGTATTGACAAGAAATTTTGACATGGTTACAATGAAAAATCCTGTAAATAACTTTTGAAAAGAAAAGGAGTTTTCCAAGAAATTTGTCGACTTGATATCAAAAAGTCAACGTTTTTGCAATAATGCAGGTTATCAAAAATCAAAATGTTTAGATTGAGTATAACGAAATAATATTCGAACTCTTGAATAAATAATCTTTAGAAGTGCAATCACATGCGTAACAAGCAATGCATGTGTAACATATGAATTTGTTAAGAGATGAGGCAAATGAGTGTTTTCTTTATGAAAGAAATCATTGTGATATAATGACCATTTATTTATGAACTTTGATTGAAACCAAAAATCAACTAATACGTTAGTATAGACAAACGTACTGGTCCTTAGCTCTGTCTGCTGTTTTAGCCTTGTTGTCCGGTGCTTTAGATAGTTTCGGGCAGTAGGGATGGATATGACTTGGCACTCCGCAGTTGAAACAGATGTTAGTTTTCCTTCTACATTCTTCCTTTGTATGCCCAGTCTTCTTGCAGAAGTTATAGTAGTGTGTCTTCCTAAAATGGCATTTTCCTGAATGCTTTTTGTTATAGTTTCTGCAGGTAGGTTGCGCGATTGACGGTCCAATTCCTTTATTCTTATAGGATTTGTCAGAGCGGAATTCCTTATAAGAATAACCATAGGTTGTGGTTTTCTTTCGTTTGGGAAATGGAGTTTTGACAAGAATATCATTGCTCCTATTGATACTAGGGCTAGGTTTGAAGTGATGAGTATTCTTACAGCGTATAGTAGTATTCTTGTTTATAGGCACAAAAATTTTAATAGCTTCAATGATTGAAGGTATGGCATTAGATATTCCTTGAGCTATTATATTTTCTATAGCACTTTTATCCAAAGAATTTCTGTTACTAGCATGAATTTGTTGATTACGTGATATTTCCTTTGACATCTGATTACAAACATTTTCAGATATTAGTATCACATAACTAAACAATTATTCTGACACATTTTGTTGCTTATATTGCATTAATACAACTATAATCATACCTATCAGTGATTTTTTAGTTTTCGTGCGTCGATAGATATATATACACATGTTACATATTCTCATTAAATCTCATTATAAATTTTATCAAAATATAAGGAAAGTATATATATATATATATATATATATATATATATATATATATATATATATTATGTGTTGTTCCTTCTCGTCGTAGTTGCAGGTGAGCTTTTCTCTTATATTACAGACTCGGTGTCCTGCTGACAATAGTTTCCTTCCATATTGTCTCAATTCAGCTACATTCTGTGAGCTATTCGGGAGGTATGGTGGAAATTGTGGTTGTGGCTAGAGATAAGGGTCTTGTATGAGATTCTGAGATTCCCAGTCATTGGCCCTACCATTGTTCCCTTGGATTTGGTGCTGGTTCGGGTATCCTTGAGATTTCCTATGGGTTAAATGCGGGTATTGGGTGAGAAATCATTTGAATAGGTTCTGAATAAATATGTAGAACATATCATGGGTTGCTAATCTATGGCCGAGTTCTTCCCGTAGTCATTTGGTTAATGGAATTTGAGTGGTTTATTCAGATAAGGTTATAGTAGCTACTGCGGTTTTCTATTTCTTCCTATTTTCTCTCGTCTTTTTAAATCATTTCTTTTTCTTAGGTGGAAAGGCTTCTTCAGATTTTTCTTTAAAGACAAAAGGGTTCCTTGCAATCGGCTACATATCAAGATGCTAACTCGGATGGTCCTTCATCTATCGGAGAGTGGGACAGGTGATGATAAGCGTCGAATGTATTCTGATTACTCACACTATGTACTCATAAATTGTCAAAATAACATACAGAATATATATATATATATATATATTAAGATGTATTTACACAGAATAACACTTAAATTATTCTATATTGATTTCCTAACATTTAATGTTTAAGCTTAGGTATTAACAGAACACCTAACGGCTTAAACTAGTGGCTCTGATACCACCTTCTGTCACAACCCCCGACCCCACCCTGGGAGCGGGATCCGTGAACCAGTCAGATGGTATCAGTGTTTATTAAATATGCAGCGGAAAATTTTCATCAGGATCGTAGTTAGGAAATAATTTCAGAGTTTCAAAACACCAAACTTTTATAATAAATAAATGGGGTAAAAACCCATGTTTCATTCATAATACATTTGTAGGGATAAAACCCTTGTTGCTGAAAACATAAACTTTTATTTAGGTAACTTTTATAGCCACTTCTTTAAGCATTCAGTGCTCCATAGCTGGCTTCTAATAGCTTTCACATTATGTTATCTGAAACGCGTTATAAAAAGATTTTATCAGCAAGAAATGAAATACTGGCGAGTACATTCCAATTTATAAAAACATTAATTGTTATAACATTACAGTATTAAGGGCGATTACAACGTTTATATCTACCAATATACTCATTCAGTACTTGGCACTCAACCGGATCTGTGACTATGGTCATATCACACATTGGCTAACCCATTGTCCAATGGTGACGCTTATCAAGTAGTGTATACAAAACCCCATAATACCGACAGCAATTGTAGAATACAAAGACTTAATCACTGTAATTTTAACTGATAAACATTTAGGGTTTTGGAAAAACATTTGAAATAATAGCTCATAAACGGTGAGAAAAGAGAATGAATTCATTTTGTAGACTTAGGTGTTTTTACGGGCTTCCTGGTAATATTTCTGGATTAAGATCTTGAGTTTCTAGTAAAAACATACAATGCACAAGTGTTAGTAAGATAACCCAAAGCACATTAGCCATACAACACGAGACAGAACCCCAACGAACTGAGTCAGGCAGAGCCTTAACATGCGTTACGGGGCCCTAGATCAATCGGGTATGGTAACGAACTAGAGACCGGGGTTAAAATACTTACAACGAGGTAGAGCTTCGTGTTTTAGGGGGTATTTTGGCTATAATTATTGCCCTTAATATTGAGAGAGAAGAAAGGAATGTGAACGGCTTGAACTATTGAATGTCTGCTCAATTTATAGGATTTTCTGGAGTCTCTCGCGCCCCGCGACCCGCTCCTTCTATTCTTTCGCGCCCCGTGAGGGAATTCTAGTTAGGCGTATGCTTGGTGAGTCATATGTATAGGTTCGACGCGTGTCCGATACGTGTCACAAAAGAGTATCCGGCAAACAAAGGTTGTCGCGCCCCGCGACCCACTGGTATCCCTCTCTCGCGACCCGCGAGAGACCCTATCTAGGGTTTATGCTTGGCAGCTCATGATGTAGGTTTGACACAAGATGGGACATGTGTCAAAATTGTGTATTCGGCAAGTAAAGGGTCTGGCGCCCCGCGAAGCACACGGCCAAGCTGGTCGCGGCCCGCGAGCGCCATAAAATTCCTATTTTAATTGATTTTTATAAAAAATAAGGTTATACGAGTTTAATTTAGCATATACGGGGTATGTTTAGGGCATTTTTCGAGGGTTGTTATATCCTCCCCACCTTGTTTTAAATCTCGTCCTCGAGATTTGGGCTGTGATATCTCATTAGAGTTGTCACTTCTTTTAGTTAGTAAATTCAGTATCAAGGTATCTGAGGCAGAATCAAGACATGAATATAAGGATATCATACAACATCTGTAACTCGGTGGTTCAATGTAATTAATTTCAGTAATCGATGTTAAATGAACGATATGAAATGATATAGTCATCAATGTGACTAAGTGTTACAAAATCAAAAGAGGGATTTAATAGACATATAAATCGAATATAAATGACTTTCAGAAACAATAGGATTTACTGTCAAAAGAAAACTTACTTTGATTGTAAACTGAGAAAGACTCAGAATCAACAAGCTCAAATGAAAATAGAAGCACGAAAATGATTTGTCAACTATCAAACCCAAAAATTGTGTATTTGGAAAGTAAAGGGTCTCGCTCCCCGCGAAGCACACGGCCAAGCTGGTCGCAGCCCGCAAGCGCCATAAAATTCCTATTTTATTTTATTTTTATAAAAATTAAGGTTATACGAGTTTAATTTAGCGTATACGGGGTATATTTAGGGCATTTTTCGAGGGTTGTTGTGCTTGGTTCCAGCTTCGTTAGTTAACGGTGACCATAACCAAGCCCACTTTTCTAATAAAAGATCATTATCAACTATTGGGTAACCAAAATTGGAATACATGCCAATACTAACTTCGAGAATTGCATCCACAGAGTTTGTCACCACTATAGCAATTATATGGTAACAGATGCTGATAAAACTGGCAGTAAAACCATTATTAATTTCTTTGTTGAGAGGATCGTTTTTTTAATCTAAAATCAATGCATCAATTCGAGGATGTTTATGATAGGGTGTACCTATTGGCACACCAATGTGCCTATTAGCACACCAAACCCTAATTAAATCAGCGTATATAAAGGTCAAGAAAATGACCTTTATACCCTTCTCTATAGACTATACGAAGCCTGGATACTGTGACAACTCGAGTTTTCAAGGTCTTTCCTTGACACGTTATTTGTTTCACAATTATGTTTGCACAACTTGTTGCCTTGTAATTTGCATGTTTGATATATGTTGAGATGTTTGTTTGAGATCTTGTGTTTACTATTTAGTATACAACTTATGTGCTTAAAGTGTCTAGCTATATAAACTTATGTACTGCTTGAAAGTTAGGAACTGTCTCGACGAAACCTAGGGGTTTCGTCATACCCACCTCGACGAAACATCCAGAGTTTTGCCACAACCCCACTTGACGAAACTTAAGGGTTTCGTCATAACCCTCACGACGAAACTATGAGTTTCCCCGGCCCAAGTTTCTCCGAAGCCCAGTTAGGGCCCAACACTTTGTACGCACTCATATATAACGAGGAAGGGTTTCGCAAGGGCACATAACTGATCAATTGGCAAACCCTAGACTCTTATTCTCTCCCTTGCACCCAACGGCGATTATCATCCTCTCATCATCATTCTCTCGAAGTTCTTTTGCCTTATTCCGAATCCGGTTAGTACATGATCGCTAGACATAACTTGGTTGTTGCTAGAATAGTATAATCATCTTCATAAGATCTTGTACAGTATGATATGAATCATGATTTGTTATGAACATGGTTACGAGTCTGATAGGTTTCATCAAATGCAGAATTAGGGTTGTTTGGAATATGTGAATAACCATTATGGAGAAACTGTTGATGATTTGTATGAATGAAAACAATATTGTTTAGGCATGATGATTAACTGGCCTGATGACTGGATATCTTTCCTGAGATAATGAATGATTAGGGTTTCTTGTTATTATTGATTTGAATAGGATGTTGATCGATGAGATAGGTTGTTGATATTGATGAATTTGTGAATTTGTTTTCAAGTAATGGCCATCATATATGTTAGGTTGTTTAAGATTAATGTATGATTCTGTTATGATTGGATAATGATTACAAACTGATTGTTTTGACGACGGCGGTAAGGGTTTCTGTGTGATGAACTGTTGACATGACGTAACTTATGCATGATCGACAAAACCCATATGTCGACGAAACATGGAAGTTTTCGTCAACAAGGATCACGACGAAACCTAGGGGTTTCGTCAAAGGGAATCACGACGAAACAAGGGGGTTTCGTCGATAAGGATCATGACGGAACTTGGGAGTTTCGTCAAGAGGGTAAATTGCACAGTAACTCAGTTTAGTCTGTTAATGGATAACTATGTTAGTGTAGACTGAGAAACAGTTATGTGTTGTTATGAATCAATTATGTAAAGCATGAATTTCCTGAACTTGAATAACTGTCTATGTGTTACTTGATGATAATTGCCAAGCACACCTTGTGATGTTGGATTATACGTGAAAAGTTACGAACATAAACTGATTGTGTATACGTGCATACTATAGGCTTTGACTGAACTAATTGTGATCAAGTAGTTAAGCATACCGAGCAAACCGAGGTGAGTTCACACTTTCCACAAGGCATAGGATTCCCAGGGGTTGGGAATGGGTAAAGGATTTAAACTGAAACTGCGTGATCTCCTGGTTTGGAACACGTACCACATCCTCTTTATTGAAGGGTGACAACACGTAACTTGCGTGATCTCCTGGTTTGGGGACACGTACCACATCCTCTTTATTGAAGGATGATATCACTTATACTAGAACAAAAACTCTATCATGAAGTCCCTCATTTTATATCGACTTAATCGTCGGGCCAATGGCGAGCGGGTGATTAGTTAGATAGCGCTATTTAGGTTTGACAAGCCTCACACCGTGCCGCAGAGGACGGGCGTGAACTAATGGATCTGGGCACTAGTCAATGATGATAGACATTGACGTTAGGGCACCAACTTACTTTAGTCAGTGGTCGATATGGTAACGGGTCTAGTGGTTCATATGGGGAAGCTCCCACTGATTATGGTTATGGTTTGGGAAACCAGGATACCGGTTAACACATGGTTTACAAAACAACTTATGGTTTTTGGAACAACATTAAAACTCGACAACTAACTGTGAACTCGCTCAACTTTGTTGTTGACTCGTTGTTACATGCCTTGCAGGTCGTTAGGTACTTAGCTGGAGCTTGCATGGGAGCGGGGAGGAGTCGTTGTGGGGCATGGACTGTAGAGTCCATGTTAAACATTCAAACATTTAAACTTTATAAACTTATGTTTTGGTTTTACGTTTTATGCTTCCGTTGTTAACTTGAAGTTGGTTAATTTCTTTTGGACACCAATTATATTGTAGTTGGTTTTATTTACTTACTTGTAATGTTCAATATGATTGGTGGCTTGATCCTGGTCATGTCACGCCTCCTGCGGTGATACTCCGTTTGTGGATTTTGGGGGTGTGACAGATACAAGGGTATAAAGGTCATTTTTTGACCTTTATATACGCTTCGTAGAGATCCATACGCAGCGTAGATAAAGGTCAGAAAATGACCTTTTTACCCTTGTATCCAGCTGCGTATAGCCTCAACACAAGGGCAACATAGTAATTTAACATATTTAAATTGTGAAACTTTGATTGGGGGGGGGGGGGAATTTGTCCGCCTTTTACATACGCATCGTATGGCTCTATACGATGCTTATATGTAGTGTCATTTTACCTTTTTACCCTTGTGCTAAGGCTATACAAAGCCAAAAACAGGGGTTGTTTTGTCATTTTGGACTCATACGCTGCGTAGGGATCTATACGCAGCGTATATAAAGGTCCATTTTTTTATTTTTTTGTGTATTCCTTTGTTTATTTATAGAAAAAGAAAATTAATTGTGTGTATTTTGGGGTATTTCCATGTTTATTTATAAGAAAACAATATTATTTGGTAAATAATACAAATATAATTTATAAAAGTTAAACATAATACAAATATTATGAATTATAAAAAATAAAAATAATACAAATATTATGAATTATAAAAATTAAAAATGATACAAATATTATGAATTATAAAAATTAAAAATGATACATATTTTATAAATTAAAAAAATTCTATAATTAACAAAAATACAAGTTTCCGCTTAATCTTCGATAAGATTTAAACTCGGGTCTTTGCCTTTGTCTGAGTCTGATTTAGGGTTCATTAACTCGTAGTAGTGCTGTAACTGCGGTCTATACATTTCTTCCCACCGTTTCGCAGCTATTGTTCGATTTGTCGACTACAATGGGGCCAGTGTAGGCATGGGGTACTCTCTTTCTAACTTAGCATGTATGAAGTGTCCCCCGTAAACATGTACGAGCGTTATCGCTTGAGGTCCTGGATCTAGTGGGGCATTCGTTAATGGGAAGAAGGTAGAGCTCCCGTCGATGCTTAGCACGTGGAGGACAATATTATACCTTTGTGCTACGAGAAGCCCTACGTGGGGCATTTCCATCCAGTAACTTCGAGGGCACCCTTCCACTGAATCCCATTTGATGCTGTTACGTATTCGTTTAAAGTCTCCTTCGTCATATCTTTCGAATACATGCTTCCATAGCAGCTCGTTGTGGTCAATCTCCAGTAGTAAATCACTTCGAATACAGGGCCATACGTATTCCCCAAAACCTAACCCGACAGCCACAAACCTGTACCCACAATGACCGTCTGGGGTCACATCTTGTATACGCGATATGTAAGAGTGAAACTCTGATGGAATTTGATCCTTAAACCTCATAATGGTTAACAAGTGTAGGATCGTTTTGTGACCCGAACGAGTCGTTCAGAAGAGTTTTTCTCAATATGAAAGGCGGAAACAGACGTATTGAGTTCAATTCAGCTAGAATATCACTTTAAATTGTCTTTAGCTTGATTTCAGATCAATTACAATGCTGTTGACACTTCGACAGAGCTTCGCAGTCGGAACTAATCTCGTTACAAATGAAATCAGGTCAAGGGTATTTATAGGCTAGGTAATTCCGCTTGAAACAGGCTCAAACGGAATTAGATTCCGCACGGAATCACTTCAAGCGGAATTAACATGTTGATTTCGTGTGAACTCAAACGGAATTAGCCTTGTGATTTCATTTGAAATGACACAATGTCATTTCAAGCGGAATTACTTATAAACCCATTTTCTCGTTTATCGTGCCCTGATCTATCTATTACAATACAAGACTCGATACAAGACGAAGTCGATAGACGGATGCACCAACAGACTCCCCCTCGGATGTTGACGAGTCTTCAGTGTCGAGTCTTCGGTTGTCAAACCTTCAGTCTTTATCAGTCTTCTCGCTTTCTCCAAAGATTCTCCATTGTAAACATCCTCAATCAATCTCTTTCTCTTTCTCTTGATTTTCAGGATCTGAATCTGGCTCTACTCTATTCAGACCCCCTCTTGATGTCCACAGACTTCCCCTTTCGCTAAGCTGGGATCGCAGTCTGGAATTCTCTTTTCACAGGTTCTAAGATCATATCCTGTCTCAAATCCTGCTCTGGATTGAAACCTGTCTAACCTGCACAAATCTCTACCCAAAAATAAGTTTCACAAACTTAAGATTTTGATAAAATTATATCATTTGCAAATATTTTTCAAAATGATTTATCATTTAAAAGTTTCTGATGATCACTTGTAAACAATCATTTTTCATTAAAAACACTTATCCCAAACCTGTTGTTCATCATGCTTAGCACTCGGAATTTTGAAAATCAGCTCTCCAACATCAGTTGTCGAAAATCTTTTTGAAATTTTCAAAAGTTTATGCTAAAAAACACTAAAATCTTTTTGGATTTTTGAAATGAAATGCAGTAAAGAAATATTTACATACAATATTTTTGTGAGTTTGTGTAAGAGGATCATATCAGTTCATGAGACAAATCACCAACACCGTTAAGCTTTAAACATTTTAAGTTCTAAACGATTCACGTAGACTGTCAGTATACTGATCCACTTAAATTTTCACACAAAGTTCAACTGATTCGAGATACGAGATTAATGTTTTAAGAGACTTAAACTTATTCGCGTGTCCCATCTCAGAATATACTCCCGTATCCAGATCCCAATATTCAGTCTTACAGGTGAATATACCTAGATGATATTTGTAAGGGGTTAAATGCGAGAACCGTGAGAGCTCAGGTCAGAACTTCCGTTCGGCAGAGAGATGACGGCTTCGACTTTTGGTGTGTCCCCTTTAGAGGATCTTTTCTTCAACAGCATGATTAGCATTTTTCAATGTTTCATCATTTTTATGCTGAGGGTAGGCTATATTTCAAGCAAGCATAAAGTATTCTCCGGGGACTAGGCCATTGCTTCCGCAAAATCAGAAGTCCCGGGATAATACCCCAGATATCACTAAACATAAAGACCTAGTATCTCAGAAAGAGGGGCCTTTCAAACAAGATTTCGGGGGTTACCCATATATCCGAGAGATGTTCCCCACGATATAAGTAAGTTTTAAATTTAGATTTATATCTCATCACAATCTACTAAATGTGTAAAAACCTACTGGCATATCATCAGTAAGATCGTTTATCACAATTTGACTTTCCAATTCTTTAGCATGTTGTGATAGTCCACTGATGTACTATCATTTCCTCTTTTTCACAACAAAACTCATTTTTGATTTTATCATGTTTTTGTATTTTTCAAATTTTCAAATGTTTTTGGATTTTTCGAAAATTTCTTACTCCCCCTAAAATTCAAACACATTTAAAGAAATTTGAAAACAAACTGTACAAGTAAAATGACAACTGATATCAAATCACTTCAATTCGCCATCCACTTGGCATAAACAATCAGAACTCCCCCTCACAACAAAATATTTTCCCATTGTGATTTCAAAACACTTAAGTTTGTTTTAATCAAATGGTTTTTCCGGAAAATTAGTTTTGTTGATTGATTTTACCATTTGTAGGTTAGGGATTCATCACATTGTTTTCAAAATACCACTTGTAAGAATGATCCAATCAAGTTCAACCTAATGACCTTGATTAACCATTTATACGATCACATCTCCTTTTTCAACCACATGGCTTACCAACCGTTACCATTTGTAGGTTGAATTCTCAAGATGCTGATTCCTACTCCACACTTACCAACCTGGGAGTTCCGGCAAGTCACACTTATCAAAATTTTCAATTTTCAAAAACAATTTAAGAATGATGCCGATTCATGCTCCGCGATTACCAACTTGGGAGCTCCGGGAAGTCAGGTTTTTTAGTTAGACATTTTCTCCCAAGCCTGACGGTCCTTGAGAGATTCCGAGTTACCAACACTCGGTTGCGTACCTGCCATCTTTTTCTCATAAAATTCTTTAACCCCATTAACCTTCCCATTAATCATTTTACCAAACATGTTTTGCATTGTGGAGTTAAAAGCCTTTTCAACATCAATTTTTTTTCTTTTCAGAAAAGAATTGATTTGAAATTTCAATTTTACCAATTTTAGATTTCAAATTTTCAGCCCGCAGTGGTGGAAAATTTGCATCATCCAAAGGCGGAACTGAATTCTCACATTTTTCCTCAACACGTGGCTCCTCTGATTTTGTAGAATCAGATTCATCACCAGAACTATCACTTGAATTCTTAACAATCCATTTTTGATTGCTAAGTTTCTCCTTCTTTTTGTAAACATTTTTCGAACATTCACCAACTTCAAAAATTGAATTTTCAAAAACTTTAAATCTGTTTGTTGGTGGTTTAGTTTTCTCAACAATCTTTTCTTTCAGTTTACCCGAGACTCCCTATTTTGTTTGTATTGCCTTTGGACAATTCCTGGCAATGTGACCAACCATTTTACATTGGAAACAGGTTCTCGTCTCTATCTTCTTCTGAGCAATGTTTTTCTTCATTTCTTCTTGCTTCTTAGCAAGGAATTCTTTGTTGGATTGCTTTCTGAACACTTGCTCCTTCTCTTCTTCAGTCGTTTTACCTGAGACAAAAATAGTTTTTGGTTTATAATTTTTCTCACTTTTATGATTTTTTGGTGAAATAAAACCAAGTCATTTCTTTTTGAAATTACCGTTATGGTTTGGTTTCTTTTGAAAACCAGAACCAGAACTGTAACCCCTTTTCTTGTTTAAACGTTGTTGAACTCTTGAGGTGTAAGGATTGAGTTTTACATAAAAATTTTCATCTTTTATTTCAGCTAGAATATTGAGTTCAATTCAACTAGAATATCACTTTAAATTGTCTTTAGATTGATTTCAGATCAATTACAATGCTGTTGACACTTCGACAGAGCTTCGCCGTCGGAACTGATCTCGTTACAAATGAAATCAGGTCAAGGGTATTTATAGGCTAGGTAATTCCGCTTGAAACAGGCTCAAACGGAATTACATTCCGCACGGAATCACTTCAAGCGGAATTAACATGTTGATTTCGCTTTAACTCAAACGGAATTAGCCTTGTGATTTCGTTTGAAATGACACAATGTCATTTCAAGCGGAATTACTTATAAACCCATTTTCTCATTTATCGTGCCCTGATCTATCTATTACAATACAAGACTCGATACAAGACGAAGTCGACAGACGGATGCACCAACAGACTCCCCCTCGGATGTTGACGAGTCTTCAGTGTCGAGTCTTCGGTTGTCAAACCTTTAGTCTTTATCAGTCTTTTCGCTTTCTCCAAAGATTCTCCATTGTAAGCATCCTCAATCAATCTCTTTCTCTTTCTCTTGATTTTCAGGATCTGAATCTGGCTCTACTCTCTTCAGACTCCCTCTTGATGTCCTCAGACTTCCCCTTTCGCTAAACTGGGATCGCAGTCTGGAATTCTCTTTTCACAGGTTCTAAGATCATATCCTGTCTCAAATCCTGCTCTGGATTGAAACCTGTCTAACCTGCACAAATCTCTACCCAAAAATAAGTTTCATAAACTTAAGATTTTGATAAAATTATATCATTTGTAAATATTTTTCAAACTGATTTATCATTTAAAAGTTTCTGATGATCACTTGTAAACAATCATTTTTCATTAAAAACACTTATCCCAAACCTGTTGTTCATCATGCTTAGCACTCGGAATTTTGAAAATCAGCTCTCCAATATCAGTTGTCGAAAATCTTTTTGAAATTTTCAAAAGTTTATGCTAAAACACACTAAAATCTTTTTGGATTTTTGAAATGAAATGCAATAAAGAAATATTTACATACAATATTTTTGTGAGTTTATGTAAGAGGATCATATCAGTTTATGAGACAAATCACCAACACCGTTAAGCTTTAAACATTTTAAGTTCTAAACGATTCACGTAGATTGTCAGTATACTGATCCACTTAAATTTTCACACAAAGTTCAACTGATTCGAGATACGAGATTAATGTTTTAAGAGACTTAAACTTATTCGCGTGTCCCATCTCAGAATATACTCCCGTATCCAGATCCCAATATTCAGTCTTACAGGTGAATATACCTAGATGATATCTGTAAGGGGTTAAATGCGAGAACCGTGAGAGCTCAGGTCAGAACTTCCGTTCAGCAGAGAGATGACGGCTTTGACTTTTGGTGTGTCCCCTTTAGAGGATCTTTTCTTCAACAGCATGATTAGCATTTTTCAATGTTTCATCATTTTTATGCTGAGGGTAGGCTATATTTCAAGCAAGCATAAAGTATTCTCCGGGGACTAGGCCATTGCTTCCGCAAAATCAGAAGTCCCGGGATAATACCCCAGATATCACTAAGCATAAAGACCTAGTATCTCAGAAAGAGGGGCCTTTCAAACAAGATTTCAGGGGTTACCCATATATCCGAGAGATGTTACCCACGAGATAAGCAAGTTTGAAATTTAGGTTTATATCTCGTCACAATCTACTAAATGTGTAAAAACCTACTGACACATCATCAGTGAGACCGTTTATTACTTTTTTCATTCCATTTCTTTAGCATGCTGTGATCATCTACTGATGTACTATCATTTCCTCTTGTTCACACCAAAACTCATTTTCAAATGTTTTTGGATTTTCTGAAATTTCTTACTCCCCCTAAAATGCAAACACATTTAAAGAAATTTGAAAACAAACTGTACAAATAAAATGACAACTGTTGTCGAATCACTTCAAATTGCCATCCACTTGGCATAAACAATCAGAATTCCCCCTTACAACAAACTATTTTCCCATTGTGATTTCAAAACACTTAAGTTTGTTTTAATCAAATGGTTTTTCCGGAAAATTAGTTTTGTTGATTGATTTTACCATTTGTAGGTTAGGGATTCATCACATTGTGTTCAAAATACCACTTGTAAGAATGATCCAATCAAGTTCAACCTAATGACCTTGATTAACCATTTATAAGATCACATCTCCTTTTGCAACCACATGGCTTACCAACCATTACCATTTGTAGATTGAATTCTCAAGATGCCGATTCCTACTCCACACTTTCCAACCTGGGAGTTCCGGCAAGTCACACTTATCAAAATTTTCAATTTTCAAAAACAATTTAAGAATGATGCCGATTCATGCTCCGCGATTACCAACTTGGGAGCTCCGGCAAGTCAGGTTTTTATTCTTTGAAAATATTGACACCCAGACCTGACCATCCTTGGGTGTAACACTTTCCTCTTTACTTTCTCTTTCAACGGAATTGTGAACTTTCTTTTTGAAAGCATAGAATTCTTTCACACCTTTGGCCTTACCATCGACCATTTTTCCAAAAATATGTTTCACATTTCCGTTGAAAGTCTTATCAACATCGAATTTATTCTTTTCAGAATAAAATTGATTTGAAATCTCAACTTTACCAATTTTCTTCTTGAAGTTTTCAGCCCGAAGTGGTGGAAAATTCACATCATCCACAATCGAAACTGATTTCTCAACTTTTTCTTCAACACGTGGCTCCTCTGATTTTGTGGAATCAGATTCGTCACCAGAACTATTTTCTGAACCCTTAACCACCCACTTTTGGTTCTTCAGATTTTCTTTTCTTTTCAAAACATTCCTTGAACATTCACCAACCTCAAAAGTTGAATTTTCAAAACCTTTAAATTTTCTGGTTGAAAGTTCAGTTTTCTCAACAACTTTTTCTTTCAGTTTACCAGAGACTCCCTGTTTTGTCTGTATTGCCTTTGGACAATTCCTGGCAATGTGACCAACTGTTTTACATTGAAAACAGGTTCTCGTCTCTATCTTCTTCTGGATGACTTTATTCTTCATTTCTTCTTGCTTCTTGGCAAGGAATTCTTCATTCGTTTGTCTCCAGAATGACTTCTTCTCCTCTTCAACCGAACTTGTTCCTGAAACAAATACATTTTTTGATTTATAAGTTTTCTTATTTTTATAGTTTTTCGGTGGAATAAAACCTAAACCATTCTTTTTGTAATTACCGTTATGGTTTGTTTTCTTTCGATAACCTGAACCAGAACTGTAACTCATTTTCTTGTTTAATCTTTGTTTGAATCTTGAGGTGTAAGGTATTGGTTTTTCAGAAAGATTTTCATCTTTTATTTCAGAAATATTAATTTCTGTTAGTTTGAAAACCGTTTTAATCATTTCTGGTTTAACACCTCTTATTGGAAAAATCTCATCAGAATATAATTTGTCAGAATCGTTTAAAGTATATGCTACTTTGATCGGTTCGTCATTCAAATTAGATTTTGATAACAAAAATTCTTTATCATAAACCCGTTTTTCCTTTTTTACTGTTGACTTTGACGCAGTTGACTCAGACTTTGACTCAGGTTTGGATTCCGACTTTGACTCCTCTGTATCATCTTTATCTAACACCTGATCGACCACTTTCTTTATTAACTCGGACTCATGATCAGTGTCAGATGATGTGAACGTGATATCAATGTTTTCAGGCAAGTTATCTGACGATTCAGACTCCCACTGTAAGTTTGTTGCCTTTTTGACTCTTTCAGAATTTGGATTTCGAGGAGAATATCCATTTTCTACCGGGGGTGGACATTTGTTATAGACAACACTTGGTTTCTTACCAGAAATTTTCACTTCATCATCTTCTTTTGTTTCAGACTTCTTCTCTTCCGAAGTCTTCTCTTCTTTAAACGTCTTCAAGCCTTCCACTATCGGATAAATCATGTCAACCACAAAAGTAGAACATGAGTAACTTTTTAACAATCTATTTACTCTCTCAGTTTCAATTCTCTGTGTTTCTAGCTTCAATTCAAGCTCAGCACATTTCTCAGTGAAATAGTTGACATCATTAAGCTGTCTCATGTATGCTCCTTTGAGTGTATTCATTGCTACAGCTTGTTCACTGCTTGTCTCATTGTATCGATTCATGGCTTTGTTCAAAACATCATATGATTCTTTCAGCCTTTTTATGTTGTGTAGCAATTCATTGTTTTGCTTTATCAAAGAATCACAATTCATGCACTTCTCAGCAACCTTGATTGCATCAGCATCTGTTTTGATTTCAAACTCTGGAACTTCTTTGACTATTCTCACTTGAATTTCTTCTTCAACCTTTTTCTTTTTCTCAGCTTTAGCTTGTTTCATTTGCCTTTCTTTTTCATATTTCTTCCTTTTCTCAGCTTCAGCTTGTTCAAGTTTTCTGTATTTTTCTGCCCAATATTCATCAGTATAATCATTAATAACATGAGCAACAAAACCTTTAGCTTTTAAGACCTCTTTGTCTTTAAAGTTTTCCCAGCTAAATCCTTCTGGTAATTTTTCATCATCTTGGTTTATTAGACATGCTTTATTGTCGGCTGAAATATATTTGTCCCAGCTGAAATTTTCTTGATTCACCAAACATGCTCTCTTTGATGATTCGTCAATCTCCTTTCTCCCATGAGCAGTTTATGGTTGTTGTTGATATGGTTGTTGGGCAACTTGATGATAGATCGCTTTTCGATAGTAGTCATTGTTGTTGTTGAACGGATTTTGAACTCCACTTGCTTCGCGATTCTTGCACTCTCTCTTGAAGTGTCCTTTTTCCCTGCAACGAAAACAAGTAACTTTAGATTTATCAAAACCTAAATTAGAAACACATGCATCACGGAAGTCATCTCTTCCTATGATCTGTTTGAATTTCTCAGCTCATCTCAACACACTAGCCAAACACCATTTTATATCCATCAATTCCATCTCTTCAGCATCAACTTGATCGTAATCTTCTTTTGTAAGCATTGGATTCCCGATATTCCCTGCAACCAAACTACCATAAGATTCAAGCACAGTTACCAACAAAGACATATGGCTTTTAGCTACTTCCTCTGAATAGTTTTGATCATTTTCGAGATTTAATGCAATGTTGCATTGAAGTACTTTGCCACTCTTTGTTGCTGAAAAATGTGGATCAAATGTTGGAAATGAAGTAAATCTTGTTTTGCTACTTGAGCCCTGAGATGAACTTTCAGAAGAACTTTTTGCATTAAAAGCAGTTTCAACCTTTGGAGAAAAGTTTGTCTTCTCACTAACACCACTTTTGTAATATAATCCAATATCATGTTCTCCATCATAGTTTTTCATTCTAGCAATTTTCCTTTGCTCCATCTCTTGTGCTTCAAGATGTTTAATAAACTCACTCAGCGTTAAATCTTTAAAATCTGTTTTATTCTTTAACATCATCAGATACGTTCCCCAAACATCATGTGGCAACGCATCAGCCAGCTTCTCAATCAACTCATCTTTATCTTTGTTGATACCCAATCTAATCATGTTTTTCAACAGGTTGCAATATCTTTCAATAATTTGCTTGGTGTTTTCATTTCTCAATCCACGGAATAAATCAAATTCTTTCTTCATAAGCGACCTCTTATTCTACCTCATCTCAGTACTTCCAAGAAACTTTGCTTCTAATTCAGTCCATATCGAATGTGCACTTCCATTGTGTAGAAGTAAGATCAAGATATCTTCTATAATCGCTTGCTGCAACAAACTAACCATCATTTTCTCATCTTTGTACTTCTTTTTCTCATCAGCACCCAATTCTCTAATTGGTATTTTCTCATTATTGTTTCTGAGTGGTCTAGCATATTGAACTTCAGTATGTTCCCATGCATCTAAATGGTATGCCTCGACCCAGTTAGCAAAACGTTCGGACCATCCACTAAAATCATCAATGTCCAGGAGCTTAGGTGGTTTTTGTGTTGTTCCTGATTCATTTTCAAGCATTATGCATTGACTAATAGTCATTGGACTAGCAAAAGCATTATAAAATTCGTTCTCCATGTTTCGGTTTGCAAAAGCTCACAATCAGTCAGTTTCAAACGGAATTACTTTTCACACGGAATCAAGTTCCAAACGGAATCAATCCTCCTTCAAACGGAATAAGCTTTCAAATGGAATAACCCTTTGGTGCGGAATCACTTTCAAACGGAATAGCTAATTTCGTTTGAAATCAACTGCAATTTCAAACGGAATACCTTCTGAAACGGAATTACTAATTTCGTATGAAACAACTCAAACGGAATTACACTCTGATGCAGAATTAGGCAATTTCAAGCGAAATAAGGACCTAATTTCGTTTGAAATAGTGCTGACATCATCATAACCGATCTGTTTTTGAAACGGAATTACCAATTTGATTGAGTTTTAAGCCGTTTTTTAGATCTGAAACTTACTAGGGTTTGTTAAAACAGTATTGCGCACATGATATATGAAAATCAAGACATTTTGATTGTGAAATCAAGTTTAATTTTGAAATGAAGGTGTAGAAATCAGAATTTTCAGCTGAATTGGTAAGAACTCTTCCTCCGGAGCTCTGATACCACTTGTAGGATCGTTTTGTGACCCGAACGAGTCGTTCAGAAGAGTTTTTCTCAATATGAAAGGCGGAAACAGACGTATTGAGTTCAATTCAGCTAGAATATCACTTTAAACTGTCTTTAGATTGATTTCAGATCAATTACAATGCTGTAGACACTTCGACAGAGCTTCGCCGTCGGAACTAATCTCGTTACAAATGAAATCAGGTCAAGGGTATTTATAGGCTAGGTAATTCCGCTTGAAACAGGCTCAAACGGAATTAGATTCCGCACGGAATCACTTCAAGCGGAATTAACATGTTGATTTCGCTTGAACTCAAACGGAATTAACCTTGTGATTTCGTTTGAAATGACACAATGTCATTTCAAGCGGAATTACTTATAAACCCATTTTCTCCTTTATCGTGCCCTGATCTATCTATTACAATACAAGACTCGATACAAGACGAAGTCGACAGACGGATGCACCAACAACAAGTTCTCGTCCCCCTTCATTAATGGAAAACCATGATCATCCCGCGTCTCCTTCTTTTTAGAACTCGTTGAACGGTTTCATTGCATTTTAGGTTTTTCAGACTTTACAACCGAACCAGTTCCACGAGAGCCCTCTGACGGTACGTATGAGCTGTGTCGTGGTAAATCGTACCTATGTTTTGGGGAAGCGGTATATATGTTGCTGTCCTCGCCATAGGAGCTGTTTCTCACAGCTTCGTCTAACCTCGCAGCTTCATCTAGCCTTTGTTGTACTTTGTTTGATGTGGGCCGACCGCGAGTATTTTGCTGGACGATCGGTGGTTTCTTAGTTGACGATTTCGGGGTGAAGACCGCTTTTATCTTTGAAAGCAAACTTTTTTTCTGATCGGGGGAGTGCGACTCTAATTGTTACCGCACATTATTGAGCTCTGCTACAACATCGACTTCCTTATCTACCAGTTTACACAGTAGCAAGTCAAGCTTACGCCAGAATACATCTACGTCGTCGAGTTGTATCTTACGCCCTACACAGTTAAGTCAATACTGTGTGAGAAACAGCTAAATCGTACTAAATAACAAAAGGTTTGTTGGTTTAATATTTTTTACCTGTACGTTTGTAGTTTTCCAGCGTACAAGCACACGGAAACCCACAGCTAAGCCACATATGGCAACCACATGATGCGTTAAATTTCCGCAACACCTCCAACTTCCTCTTTAGCTCCCCTTCCAGCAAATCAAGTGTTGTATGGGAAACCTTTCCACGTAGGTTGTCCAACAGTGGGTGTCTGTGGTGGTTCATCATTTTTCGATGCTGTCGGTGAAACTTTTTTGTATTTCCCCGAACTGAGTTTCAACTATATCAATGATGCATCTTGTTATTCACTCCAATGAACTCCCGCGCATAACGTATCTTTTTAAATTTACGTGCTGGCTCTCAACTCAGTTGGTGGTGCGCTGACCAAAGTTGTGACACTTATTGGTCCACGCACAAACGAACATTTCTTTATAGTCTTTGAGCCAGTTTTCGTAGACGTAATTAAAGACCCCTGCAAAAATAAAATAATGAAATGTAAAATCGTGTGTAAAATATAATAGATTGGATGAGTCGTTTGTTGAAGGAAGACTTACTTTCTCGGTTGGCAACCACAAGTCGGTTATACAATTTCTCTAAGTTGTACTTGTACATGGGCTCTGAAGCAGATTCGCACACTCTCCGCATGTACGACATAAATTTCTCCCAATCTAATTTATTGAACCCTTGCTTGCAATGTTTACATATATTTTGTTCGATGTAAAACTGGCATAGAAGCCTAGACGCGTTCGGGAATACTTTAGCACACGCGTTAATTAGGGCTAGCTCTAGATCTGTGACTATCACACGCGGCATCATACATTCATGCAACATTGACTTGATCCGCTCAAGCACCACACGAAGCTATCCCTTCGTTCTTTGCAAATAACGGCATGTGCGATACAAAAAGACTTGTTGGTCGACGTCAAACCCACAACTTGGACAAATGGCATGTTGTAGATGTTTGTTTTGTAGGTCTCGTCGATCAACATCATGTGCGGGAATGCACGCCACATAGTGATTGAATGAGGATGAACAAAGAAAATCTCTGTTACGACATCTGTTTTGGATTCCTGTCGGGTGTCGTAAATGAATCGGTTGTCATGCAGCACGCTTTCCAGTGCCTGCATAGGAGTCTTTCCATCCATCAGTGACGCTCTAATTTTTTGTACCGCATTTTGCACATCTTTCTGAACATGCAGGCTGTCGGGAAACTGCTTTCTTAGGGTTTGAAATATGATACGTGGCTCCATGTTTTTAGGAGTTAGCTGCTCCACTAGCTTGTATTCGACTTCAGTAAATCTTCGCACAAAAGCGTGACCAAGTTCGTGGTTATGGTTCGCGTTGTCCACTTTTAACTCCCATGTGTCATTCGTCACGTCCCGGATAGCGAGTAATGAAAATGGGCAACCGATTTTTTTTGCTACCAGCTTTCCTAACTGTTGCTTTACTACGGTGCTCACCACTAAGGTCGCACACAAGCCATACCATCCTCGTAGTAGCGCCAATATATTTCGATCGGCTGGCAACAATTACGTAACCATTCTCCTTTCCCGTTGCTTGTACCCAATTCTTCAAATCAGTTAGAGACATGAAACACTAAAAAAAGTTACGTTAAAAATAATAACAATAATAATAACAATAACAATAATAATAACAATAATAATTAATAATAACAATAAAAATAAAAATAAAAATAACAATAATAATAATAACAATAATAATAATATTAATAATAACAATAATAATAACAATAATAATAATAATAACAATAATAATAATAACAATAATAATAATAATAATAATAACAACAATAATAATAATAATAATAATAATAATAATAATAATTATAATTTTGACAATAGTTATATAATTTTAACAATAATAATAATTATAATAATTTAGCAATATTAATAATTATAATAATTGTAACAATAATAATAAGTATAATAACAATAATAATAATAATAATAATAATAATAATAATAACAGCAACGATAACAATAATAATAATAATAATAATAATAATAACAATAATAATAATAATAACAACAACAACAACAATAATAACAATAATAATAATTATAATAATTTTAACAATAATAATAATTATAATAATTGTAACAATAATAATCATAATAATAATAATAACAATAATAATTATTATAATATTAAGAATTATAACAAAAATACGAATATTAACAATAACAATATAATTTTAACAATAATATTAATAATAACAATAACAATTTAATTTTAACAATTATAAAAATTAGGGTAAGAATAATACAAATATTAATGTGATACCTCCTTTATTTGAAACGGATTGCCCGGGGTAGATGGTTCATAATCATCATACAGTGGTGTGTTACGAGGCTCATAACCGTATCCTTCGTATCCACCGTATCCACCTTCACCCCCGTATCCACTATATCCTCCGTATCAACCTTCACCCCCGTATCCACCGTATCCTCCGTATCCACCTTCACCCCCGTATCCGTAACCCGGATACGATTGCTGCGTCGGGTAATATGGTTCATCAGTAGGTGCATTCTCAGCACCGTATCAACTTTGTTGCACGTACAGAGATTCATATCCGTATCCGTAATCCGGATACACTTGATGCGTCGGGTAATTTGGTTCATCAACAGGTGGAGTCGGAGTCTCGTTCAAGTCTGGAAACTGTGTTTTTTGATCAACAGGGACTCCAGACACAACCTCCTCCTCCTCATTGGCATCATTTGCTCCCCATGTGTCGTTAGAATAGCGATTACCAAAATAATTCTCATTCCAAAATGATGACATTTTAACAATATTGTGTTTGATATAGAGGAAATGAAGAAATTGAAAGGATGTCTAAATAGAAAACAAGTGAATTCGTAGGCAGAAGAAGTGAACAATTGAAAGGGTTAATTCATGGGCAGAGATGCATATCTAAATACACTTTTGAATTCAAAATGATACGCGGCGTATAGCTCTATACTCTGTGTATAGCTTTATTCACGTGCCTAGACAACATCGTATCAGTGTCAAATCAGTCTGACATACGTTGCGTATAGACCTATACGCAGCGTCTTACTTTATGCACATACGCTACGTATAGCTCTATATGCAGCGTATGTCAGACTGATTTGACGTGGTACTAGGTTTGACTGTCTGGTCATGTACCTACCCCATATCTACGCTCCGTATAGGTCTATACGCTGCGTATAGGGGTAACCCTATACGCAGCGTATAGGTCTATACACTGCGTAGGGAAACCCTAAGTGTGTAGATAGCCAACCAAGGTATGTAGATAGTTTGGCCCTTATGATAGAATGCAGTAAAAATGGCTCCCATTAGTCAACCAAACAGTTTTGTATTTAAACACCTTAATGACCGTGGCTTGATCCCAAATGCTCACTATACCATTAGTAGCTGCATTCTTTGACCGCTATAATGGTGATTTAAAGTTCACGTAATCAGATAGAATGCTACCTGACACCTCTAGATTATCACAAAACCCATTCAAGATATAACTTCAAGTGACTTGAGGTGTTTGGAAGCATCATGTAAGGTGGAGGGAAATTGGTGATTCCTTCATATGGAAGCTCATTGTTGATAAAAAAAAATGGAAACTGTTGATGAGCAAACATCCATAGCGATGAGATGATGAGCTTCTTATTTCTATCAACAACGTCTTCTCTTATTATCTTGGTTCCAGCTTCATCAATTAACGGTGACCATAACCAAGCCCAGTTTTCTAATAAAAGGTCATTATCAGCTATTGGGTAACCAAAATTGGAATACATGCCAATGCTAACATCAAGAATTGCATCCACAAAGTTTGTCACCACTATAGCAATTATATGGTAACAGATGCTCATCAAACTGCCACTAAAACCATTATTTCTTTATTGAGAGGAACATTTTTTATCAAAAATCAATGCATCAGTTCGAGGATGTTTATGATAGAATGCGCTTAAACTAATTTTACACCACAACTGTTTAGATTTCCACTTGTGCCACATGTGTCGTACCTTTGCTTTCTTCTTGAAAACAGATGTGCTAGGTACAAAAAGAAACACAAAGATGGATTCCTTTTCTGTTATAGAGTATAAAAATGGATAATTCTTAAGGGCAAAGTATAGTGTATATAGTAGGTAAGCACTTTCTCATTGACATCATCAAACTCCACAAATCCAAGCCACTTCATATATTCAAGAAATATATCTTCTTGTTCGTATCCGATGATCCTAATGATAATCGGTGTAGTAGATGTGCAAAAGAAGTAACGTTGGCCAACTGTGTGACATTTTGAGTGGAGAGTAAAAATTGATCCAAAAGTGCATGTACTCGTGTGTGTAGGATCGTTTTCAGACCCGAACGAGTCGATCAGAAGAGTTTATCTCAACACGAAAGGCGGAAACAGACGTGTAGAGTTCAATTCAGCTAGATTCACACTATAAATTGTTGTATGATTGATTTGATAACGTTTTACAACCTGACAACACTTCTGCAGCACTTCGTTGCACAAACCGAAAAGTTACAAATGAACTAGACATGAGGATATATATAGGATAAGCTATTCCGTTTGAAGGTGGCATGACACCCTTCAAACGGAATCTAATTCCCTTTGAACCTGCCAATTCCCTCTGAAAGTGCCAATTCCCTTTGAAAGTGCCACTTTCTAATTCATGGGGAATAAGTCATTTCTAACAAGACTCGATACAAGACGAAGTCGACAGACGCATGCACCAACAGACTCCCCCTCGAATGTTGACGAGTCTTAAGTGTCAAGTCTTCAACGTCTTCAGTCTTTATCAGTCTGAACGTGTAAGCATCCTCAAACTTTATCTCTTTCTTCTCTTTCTTCCAGAATCATAACCAAGATCTTAGCTCTTTCCACATGTGTCTTCAGACTCCCCCTTTCGTTATGCTGGGATCGCAGTCTGGCTTGTTGAAATCACATAATCTTCAGGTATCGGAACCTGGCACTCTATCTTCAGGTTCAAGATCGAAACCTGGCTACACCTGCACATTCTTAACCCAGAAGTAAATTTCACAAATTTAACATTTGACAAATTTATCAATTCAGATTCTCTCTTAAATTAAACCAGAATGATTTATCAATGATAAATTCTGATGAACCATTTGCAAAAATTAATCATTTTTCTTTTCAAAACACATTCTCCCAAACCATTTGTTCATCATGTATAGCACTTGGAATTTTGAAAATCAGCTCTCCAACACCAGTTGTCTAAAATCCTTTTGAATTTTTCAAAATTTATGCTAAAACACACTAAAATCTTTTTGGATTTTTTTTAAATGAACTAAAAATGCAGTAAAGAAATATTTACAGACACTATTTTTTGTGAGTTTGTGCAAGAGGATCATATCAGTTTTTGACAAGTCACAAGTACCGTTGAGCTTAGTTAGACATTAAGAATTAAACAATTCACTTAGATTGCCGATATACTGATCCACTTAAATTCTCACACAAATTTCAACTGATTCAGGATATGAGTGAGGCATTTTAAGAACTTAAACTCATTCATGTGTCCCACCTCTTGAATATACTCCCGTATCCAGATCCTAATATTCAGTCTTACAGGTGAGTATACCACAGATGATATCTGTAAGGGGTTAGATGCGAAACCGTGCGAGCTCAGGTCAGAACTTCCGTTCAGCAAAGAGATGACGGCTCGACTTGGGTGGGTCCCCTTTAGATGATCTTTTGTTACAACAGCATTGATTAGCAATTTTATTGTCTTATCATTTATGCTGAGGGCGAGCTATTTTTCAAGCAAGCGGAAAGTATTCTCCGGGGACTAGGCCATTGCTTCCGCAAAATCAGAAGTCCCGGGATAATACCCCAGATATCACTGAGCATAAAGACCTAGTATCTCAGAAAGAGGGACCTTTCAAACGAAATTTCAGGGGTTACCTATATATCCAAGTAGTGTTCCCCACGAAATAAGCAAGTTTGAATTTAAATTTATATCCCGAAAAAGCTTACTAAATGTGTAAAAACCTATCGGCATATCATCAGTGAGACTGTTTAACGCTATTTAAATTTTATTATAGGATCGATTTGACCGACCGAATGAGTCAATATGAGTCAATACACACTATTTGAGTGGCGGAAACACTCAAACAGATTAGAATCAGAGAGAATGGAGTAGAAAACAGAAGTATATCACTTTAACACTTGTTTCTCATTCATTAATCACATGAAAATCCAGCAGCACCTCGTTACACAAACTGCTATTCCGCTCCAAATGAGAAAACAACAAGCCTATATATAGCTTTCCTAATTCCGTTTGAAGCTACACATGGCATGTTCAAACGGAAATAACAAGTTTACTTTTCAAACGGAATCTTCAAATCTGTTTCATGCCTGCATCCTATTTAGTCTTTCATGATGTAAGATGATGTCATCTTTATGATGTCATCATTGAATATGATGACATCATGCTTGATCAGATCCGCAACGAAACCGAGACTCGATACAAGACGAAGTCGACAGACGCATGCACCAACAGACTCCCCCTCGAATGTTGACGAGTCTGAAGTAACGAGTCTTCTCATTCTTCAGTCTTTACCGGTATTCAGGCTCTTTCACAATCTGAGACTCGAACTAAGATGAAGTCGACAGACAACTGCACCAACAGACTCCCCCTTGAATGTTGACGGAATCTTCAGTGAGAGTCTTCATCATAACGACTCTTCAATCTTGATCGATCTTTTTTCTTTCTTAGCATGTACTAGGATCTTCTCTTTGGCTCTAACCTCGTCAGACTCCCCCTCTCATCATGATGGGATCGCCGTCTGGAATTAGCTATCACCTTGAGATCAATCCCTGGTTTTAATTCTGTTCAGCCCATCACCTACATAATTCTCAACAAAATATAAGTTTTTACTTGAATCGATAAGAAAAACTTACTAGTAATAGTTATATCAAGTTCAAATTAATGACCCTGATTAACTAAACAAACTTTCTTTCTAAAAATAAATTTCTCAATTTAGCACTTGTTTAAGAAAAACCTGTTCATCTTGTTTAGCACTTGGAATTTTGAAAATCAGCTCTCCAACATCAGTTGTCGAAAATCTTTTTGTATTTTTCAAAAATTTATGCTAAAACACTCCGAAAATGTTTTTGGATTTTCTGAAAATTTCTACTCCCCCTAAAATGCAAACACATCTAAGGAAATTTGAAAACAAACTATACAATAGAATTGACAACCGATATCGAATCACTTCAAATCGCCATCCACTTGGCATAAACAATCAGAACTCCCCCTTTAAACAAACTATTTTCTCATTATGATTTCAAAACACTTAAGTTTATTTTAACCAAAATGATTTTTCCGGAAAATAAGTTTTATTGAGGTTACCACTTGTAAAGTAATGGTTCATCACATTGTTTCTCAATCATTTGTAGAAAATCAGATACAACTTAATGTCCCTGATTTACCACTTGGAAGATTAACAACCAAGAAAGATGCCGATTCCTGCTCCACGCTTACAAACCTGGGAGCTCCGGTAATTCACACTTAACCTGTAAAAATTTAACATTATAAGACTCATTCAAAAACAATTGTCAAGAAATATGCCGATTCCTGATCCACGATTACAAACTTGGGATCTCCGGCAAAGTCAGATGTTCAAGGGAAAAGAATTTCCACCCAAGTCTGACCAACCTTGGGTGTTTTTAGCTCTTTTAACTCTTGTTCAGTAGGGTTGTAGGTTGCCTTTTTAGTTGCATAAAAATATTTAACCCCTTTTACTTTCCCATCAAGCATTTTCCCAAAAATTTTCTTAATATTTCCATTAAAGACTTTCTCGACATCAAACTCATTCTTCTCTGAGTAAAATTAATCCGAGATCTCAACTTTACCAACTTTCTGTTTGATTTTTCCAAACTTCAGTAATGGAAATTCATCACCATTCACTGAAAATACAGAATTTACCTCTTTTACCTCACCTTGTGGCTCTTCTGGCTTTATGGAACCAGAAACATTGCCGACTTTCTCTTCAGACTTCTTAACAACCCACACTTGGTTGTTGTTGGCTTTCCTTTTGTAAAAATTCTTTTTAGAACATTCACCAACCTCATAAGTTGAATTTTCAAACATTTTGAATTTTTCGGTTGGTGGTTCAATATCAACAACTATTTCTTTCAGTTTTTCAGAAACTCCCTGTTTAGTCTTAACATTTTTCGGACAGTTCCATGCAATGTGACCAGCTTCATTGCATTTGAAACAGGTTCGAGTCTCTTTTGGATGAAACACTCCAGTTCCATTCCTTTTCTTCTCAGCAAGAAACTCCTGGTTTGATTGTCTCCAGAACGGTTTCTTCTGTTCTTCCTCTGTACTTCCACCTGAAACGAATTCTGTTTTTGTTTTAGAATTTTTCTCATTTTTATAATTTTCTTGTGGAATAAAACCTAATCCTTTCTTTTTGTAACTACCATTATGGTTTGGTTTCTTTTGAAAACCAGAACCAGAATTGTAACCCTTTTTTCTTGTTTAATCGTTGTTGTACTCTTGAAGTGTATTTTTTAGGTTTTCCAGTAAGATTTAAATCTTTTATTTCAGAAAAATTAATTTCTGTCATTTTGAAAACCTTTTTGATCATGTCGAATCTAACACTTCTTATTGGAAACTCTTTGTCAGAATATAATTTGTCAGAATCATTTAAAGTATATGCTACTTCAAATGTTTCATCATCCAAATTCGATTTTGATAACAAAAACTCTTTACTGTAAGACCGTTTAACCGACGACTTTGAACTGTTGACTGACGAACTTGACCCTCCAGACTCAGATTTTGACTCAGACTCCTCATCAGTATCCAACACCTGATCGACCACCTTTTTGATTAACTCAGACTCATGATCAGTGTCCGACGATGTGAAAGTAACGTCAATGTTTTCTGGTAAATCATCAGTTGTATCGGTTTTTAGCTTTATATTGACTGCTTTTTCGACTTGCTCCTCATTTGGTTTTCTGGGAGAATACCCTTCCCAGATTGGAGGCGGACACTTGTTATAGCTAACAGTCGGTTTCTTACCAGTATCCTTCTTTTTTGTCTTCTCATCCTTGAATGCTTCGAAACCTGCAACAGTCGGGTAAATTCGATCAATAAGATAATCAGAACTAGAATAACTCTGCAATAATCTTCTAATCCTCTCATTCTCAATATTTTCAGTTTCCAACTCTTGCTTCCACTTAGCACTTTCTTCGATATAGAAGTTTATAGCTTTCTGTTTTGTCATCATCACAGAATTCATCATCGTTAGTGCTTGTTCTCTTTCAGAATTTGTCTTTTGAAGACCAGTTACTGTTTTGTTCAAGACATCATAAGATTCTTTCACATAGTTGAGATTGAACAATAATTGTTCCTTCATTTTCTCAAACTCTGCCATCTTTTCATCTTTTGCTGTACATTCTTTGCAAGTCTCCAAACACTTCAAGCAAGGCTTTATGACTTCAACAATCTTTTCAACTTCAATAATTTTCTCAACTTCAATAATTTTCTCAACTTCAACCAATTTCTCATCTTCAGTCACTTTTTCTGCTTCATCAACCTGCTCAATCTCAACAATCTTTTTATCAACACTGTTAACTTCAACATTCTGAACAACACTTTCAGACTTCATTTCGTGTTGTACTTTTGCAGCTCGTTTCTCCTTCAGCTTTTCCAGACGAACTGCAAAATAAAAATGAAAACTTTCAGGAGAGAGATGAGATTTTGCAACATTAATATGTCTTTCTTCTTCATCGTCACTGCTATCATCAGTTTGTGATTGATCGAACTCTACTGATTTGTCAGAATTTTCATCCGAAGAACCAGAATCGGATGGTGTTTGATCAAAGACAAACTCTTTTTCTGAGCTTTCATCACTTTGTATGCTTTCATCTGCACTCTCTGAACTTTCATCAGATGAAACAGACTTCTCTTCTTGATTATTCATAGTTTCACCAATAGATTTCATCCAATCGGTGAACATGTCTGGTTCTTTCACAATCTTGGCAATGAAAGCTTTGAAATTCCCATTCTCATCCGTAAACATATCCCAGCTGAACCCTTCAGGTAACCTTTCATCATCTTGATTGATTATGCATGCTTTGTTGTCGGGTGATATATAATTGTTCCAGTTAAAATCCACCAGACATGCTCTCTTTGAATCCTCAATCACTTTTCTACCATGAGCCACATGTGGTTCTTGCTGTTGCTGTTGACCAACTTGTTGATATATGGCTTTCCGGTAGTAGTCGTCTTTTCCGAATGGATTCTTCACTTCGCTAGCTTCTCTGTTCTTGCATTCCCTCTTGAAATGGCCTTTCTCCCTGCATCGAAAACAAGTAACTTTAGATTTATCAAAACCTAAAGTAGACGCATGTGCATCAAGAAAGTCATTTCTTCCAGTAATCAGCTTGAACTTTTCTGCTCTTCTTAAGACGCTAGCTAGACACCATTTGATATCCATTAGTTCCATTTCTTCAGCGTCTATCTGATCGTAATCCTCCTTTGTTAACATAGGATTCCCAATCCGCCCTGCAACTAATCCTTCATAAGATAATAACACGGAACCAAGTAGAGCCATGTGATCTTTCGCAATCTCTTCAGAAAAACTTTGACCATCTGGAAGATTCAATGCAATATTGCATTGTATCACATAACCATTTCCAGTTTTAGTACTCTAAGAATGGAAGCTTGATGTAGTATCTTTTGGATTGACACTCGGGTATGAAGAGAAACCACTGCTGCTTTTAGGACTTTGATCAACCTTTTCTGCAGAATCTCCAGCACTAAATGCAGTTTGTATTTTCGGGCTTCTTTCAACTTCTGGAACACTGCCTTTGTAGTACATTTTTACATCCTGTTGACCACTTGGACTGTTCATCCTCGCGATCTTTTGCTGTTCCAAATCTTGACTCTCAATCTTCTCGATAAACTGAGAAATTGTTAACCCATCATAAACACCAGTATTTTTCAGAATCATCAAATATGTTCCCCATTCCTTTTGCAGTAACGCATCAGCTAACTTGTCGACCCATTCTTCACGATCTTTTGTTATACTCATCATCGACATGGATCGCACTAAGTGGCAATATCGTTCTATTAGCTTCTTTGTATCTTCCCCGGGCAAACTAGTGAATAGATCAAACTCTTTCTTGAGCAGTGCCTTCTTGCTCTTGATCATATTCTCACTACCCTCAAACTTGACTCTAAGAGCATCCCAAATTGATTTTGAAGTTTTGTCGTGCTGAAGCAATATGAAGATGTCTTCTTTGATAGCTTGCTGAAGCAGACTGATCATCATTTTTTCAGCTCTATACATATCACGTTCTTGATCACTAAACTCAGATATTGCTTTCTCAACTTGCAGATCAGTCCGTGGCAAGACATATTTCTTCAGAATGCACTCCCAAGATCTGAGATGGTTAGCTTGAACCCAGTTTTCGAATCTGTCTTTCCATCCGTAGTACTCTTCTATGCTCATCAGTTTCGGGGGTTTTTGTAAGGTTCCGGTTTCATTTTCCATGTTCATGTTTTGAGTAATGGCAGCTGGACTAGTCGGGGATGTTGCAAATGCGTTGTAAAACTCTTCACTCATGATTCGATATCGAAGAATTTCTCAAACAAGCTTTCAAACGAACTGGTTTACCTCGTAAAACACCTGTATTACCTGACAAACAAACAAACAAAACACAATCAGTTTAAAGAATTATCAATTAACAGAATAAGACTGGTACTCGAACTGGTGAATATTCTGTGCAGACTGAAGGTTGACACACTGTGCGGACTGCTATGACCCTGATCAAATTCAAACGACCTTTTCCAATGACCAGGCTAAACCACACGACCTGGAACGAATTTGAATTCAAACAGACTGAAACACCTCTTGTGAACTGGGATCAAATTCAAACTGTGTGACACAGAATTCCCTTTCAAATTACCTTGACCCTTTCAAATGACTTTGCAAACTGAAATCAAACCGTGTGATCTGATTTGAATGTGCCGAAAAAATAATTGATTCAACTGGGCCGAACTCAACTTTGTGTATTTCACTAATCCAAGTCACATGGGCCGAGAATATATTACTTGGGCTGACAACAAGCAATGGACCGAACACAATTTCAAAGAAATGAAATGGAACACTTTACAATATCAATTTTGATTGGGCCGATGTAGTATGAATTCCTTTGATTGGGCCGTATACTGAATTTGGCTGACAACAATACACTATAATTGACTGACAATAGTGATTACTACTCAATTCCCATTGGACCAACACTTGATTGTGGCAGACACCTTTATCTTGGAATCACATGCAAGACTTTTCTTTGATTATAATGAACCGACAATACAATTAAAGTCGATGACTTTAATTCACATGCAAATGTATTAGATCGAAAATCACATTCAATGTGTCGACATCAACTTTGAAACTTGAATTTTAATTTGACCGCTTATGAAAATTCACGTGAAGACTTATGAACTCTTCTAACAAAATGACAACTTTCAAACGGAAACATCAATTTCAAACGAGACAGCTAGCTTCAAACGTAATCCTCAAACGAGATAACTATTTCAAACGAGATGGCTACTTTCAAACGAGATTTTCAAACGGAATACATTCCTCAAACAGAATCAACCCAATGTTTCAAACGGAACACATGTTTCAAACGTAATCACCATGCAATTTCAAACGGGATACCCGATTTCAAACGGAATGTTGCTGCTTTCAAACGTGATTCTCAAACGAAATCATGGTGACATCATACTATTGGTCAGATTTTGGTTCAATTGGTCAAGCAAATGATCAATTTTAGTTCTGAAACTTTTAAGGGTTTGTTAAAACAACATTTCGCATATGATATGTGAAAATCAGAAGTTTTTAACCGTGGAAACTTGTTTAATTTTGAAAAGAAGGTGTAGAAGTTAGAAAAAGCAACTGAATTGGTATGAACTCTTCCTCCTGAGCTCTGATACCACTTGTAGGATCGTTTTCAGACCCGAACGAGTCGATCAGAAGAGTTTAACTCGACACGAAAGGCGAAAACAGAGGTGTAGAGGTCAATTCAGCAAGATTTATACTAAAAACTGTTGTATGATTGATTTGATGACGTTTTACAACCTGACAACACTTCGGCAGCACTTCATTACACAAACCGGAAAGTTACAAATGAACTAGACATGAGGATATATATAGGATAAGCTATTCCGTTTGAAGGTGGCATGACACCCTTCTAACAGAATCTAATTCCCTTTGAACCTGCCAATTCCCTTTGAAAGTGCCAATTCCCTTTGAAAGTGCCACTTCTAATTCATGGGGAATAAGTCATTTCTAACAAGACTCGATACAAGACGAAGTCGACAGACGCATGCACCAACAGTGTGGCAATTGAATGTGCATCAACATCCCTCACTAGAGTCAGAACTCTCTCCGATATTAATTGGGAAACCACATGGGATTCCAAAGCAGAATTCACAATTGTGAATGTTGGACTACCAAGATGTCCAGAAGACGAACAATGACCAGCCGTATGACTAGGTAGCACATGTGTCAAACACGCATCCTTAGCACCAACAAAAAGATAATTGTTTAGGTTGAAATACCGAGCAGGTATCCCATAGGATTGTGGGCGTATCTTAGCAGGTAGAAACTCGGTCTTGATATCTCTAGAGCGACCATTAACATATTTTGGAACCATGTATGGAGAATCAGAACTCCCCGACCAATGGTAGCGGGTGGTATATTATATATATCAACAATAACAGAGAGAACATGGGTGTTTAGCAAGAGTGTAGCAAGTTTTACCATCCTATCACTACTAGAATGCAAGCTCAACATTCCTGGGAAAATAAAGAATGGCAACAAAATGGACCAGTTCTGTGCTTTGTAATTCAACACCAAAAGGTAAACTAGGACCAGCCATGATGATTGTAAAACTAAAAAGTTTGCAATATGTTTTGTTAAAACATGAACAATGTTTGGGGGTTTCAGATATACCAAAATAGAAGCTGAAGGGATGTATATGGGTCGGGTGGTTTTGGATCTTTATAAAAAACAAACAACCTAGGAGCAGGAAGTGCACAATTCATCATGGCTTGAGCAATACAACAAGGCACAGGTTCCAAAAGCGAATCAAGGGACTCAAGCCAAATCATATTAATAGGGTTAAACAGGCTAGTAATACGAGTAAAATAAGGTGTGTGAATAACAAGAGGACCAGGATCAAAACTTAAGTTCGTAGAAAATACCAGGACATGATTCGCAAGCAACCCTGGGTTCCACGCAAAGGAGTTCATAACTAGGGAATCAACATAATAATTAACAACATTTAGACAAGGTATAACACGTCCAATCACAACAATATAATCTGATATATCGATTGGAGCATCCTTGACCCCATATAGCTCATTAACAACAACTATTGTTTCCATTTGGATAGATAATACCGCAAAATCAATGGTGTGACTGTCTGCAATGTTAATTGCAGTAGCAATACTAGCTGGCATTTCATCAAACACCTGGAGAGCAGTAGTAACTGAGTCAGTTGGACTAGATGTAAACGGAGGAGCGACAATGAAATTAGCATCATCAAACTTGGAATCAATCAGATATGGTTCCTTAAGTGGATCGATAACAGCTTGAGTTTACTAAATTAAGCATGCCTCAATGGTAATTGGATCGATGGAATTAGCATGGAATTGAGTAATCATTGCAGTAGTCAAGTCATTCAAGGTGATGAAGTCTGAACTCCGATGCCAACCATTGAACCGCCAGAATGGTTCATCATCAAATGATTCAATGACATAGGGGAAAGCGCTCGTCATCATAGATCGCATAAATCAGGAAATATAGTTCATGTAACACCTCGGAAATTTATATTAAATCATATGGCAACACGTGTCCAATCAACTCTCAAAATATGCCAAATTGTTTGGATGAGAGGGACCATATATGTAAAATTGTGGAAGATTGGATGTGGAGGGATCATTTGTGACAAATTGCCAAAGTTTGGCTTCTGAGTGATCCTTACAGACCGCAAGGTACATGCCTTATGAACCATAAGGCAGTTATTAATAAAATTTTGATAGACCCTTACGGACCGCAAGGCTTATGCCTTACGGACCGTAAGGATCTTTAAAACCATGGGCGCGTTAGGTCCTTACGGACCGTAAGCCATTACCCTCACTGTCTATAAGGGGTTGTGCTGGCAGTTTGTGCAGACTGCCATGGCAGCCTTCACATTATGACACCTTTACCGCAAATTTCCACCATCTCCCTGCTTCAAACACCTCATTAGGCTCTTGTTAACATCGGAATAACATTGCCAACACTTGGCATGATCCTATGAACATTTTGCAAGTATAAATAGAGATGTAAATGCACCATTCCAACTTACGCCATTACTTCTTTCTCTCTAATTCACTCTTGGATATTGCTTTTGATCATAAAGAGGCCTCTTACTAAAGTTATAAACTTCTTAGAACACTTGTAAGTGTTCTTCCCTAGTTCTTTTTCATTCTAGGCTAAGTTATTAGCCGAAAGTCAAGCAAATTGACGTTATGACCATTACGGTCAAGCCAATATTCAAATCGAACATGGCTACATGATCGTAATAAGGTAGGTGTTGATCCCCTATGAGGGCACCTCCTCAAGATCACGTTAAGTTGGTCAAATGACGGGTCAAAGTTCTATTAAAATAAAAGTCAAAACGCAGATTTTCAGAAATTATGTTAAATGCACTTCTAAGCATCTAAACACAAATTTTTGACATCATATCAGTTGGTATAACATATTAGGACATGTTAGATCATGTCCAACCCGTCATTTCCTGCTTATAGCTCGGTTCGCAACCGAAAGTCAAACAGTTTGACTTCTGCTTTGACTTTCGATTCTGACCCGTTTAAGCTAAGTTAGCTACTGATTTGAAGTTATATTATGATCATATTAATGTATGGAATAACCCTCTGAGGTTATACCATTTGATCATATCGTTTGTCGGGTTTTATGCAAGTCCATGTATTATGCCTTAAAAATACCAATTATGCTCTTTTGCGCATAAATTGATCTTGAAACATAATGAACATGTAATTTGAGTTATAAACTGATGTGGTAACATATTAAACATGTTTTGGCATAATGGACTTAACATTGACTCATCCGATCACCTGATGCCGCCTATGCGCGGACGGTTGACTTATATAGCCGAGTTTATATAAGTTAACCGAATTGGGTCAAAATCCTTCTAAATCAGTTCTAATCAAAATATATTATTGTTTGACCCATGTTATACGAGTCATAGTACTCATAGTGGTACAAACCACATTCTATCCGGCCTCCGCTTAATCTAGAGAACCGTACCGATTTTATTATAGTTAACCGGTCCAAGTCATATGACTTGAATAAGACCCGTTAACATTCTAATGGATCATAATTCCATTCATTCCAGACTAAGGGCATCCTATAAATTGCAACCTTGTTAATTATTTTGATTTAAATGGTTGTGCTTACATATATATTTGGATTGTAAAGATAAAGCTCAAGTAAATAGTCTTAATCTATTTTCCCTATACGGGCTTGGGATACGGTGAAATTATTTACCGCTTGGTCGGGTATGAGATCAATGACCAATGTGTCCAAAATCCAAATAACTCATTTTAATACATTATGCTTGATAACTTAAACATTGGGGGTTAATGCGAACGTGTCCTGGATATCCACGGCTCACTTAATTGCAAGTGGCCACGACTTAAGCACGGGGTGTAGGCATACACCCGACAGATGCTAATGCTACGATAAAATATTTTTCTTAGCCAATATGGGGATTAAAGTGGTGTGTCGGTTAATCATGTATCGGAGTTTAGTTCCAGGGCCCATATGTATTTACAAGCATGTAATACTAGTAACAAGAGATATAGTTTGTCTCAAGTTATTTATAAAAATTGATATACCAAATGGTGTATAAAATGATTTTGAAATATTTTCAAAATGTTTCGGTTAATTGTATTTACCAGTAAAAACTGACGTATTTTCAAAAGACTAAGCGCAGGTTTGCAAGTACGGAAATAAGCTGGAAGCTACCCGGTAATTGCTTATTGGAATTTGCAACTCCAAGCAAAAAGCCTAGTAGTCTTTTATGTAATCATTTGTTATTCCGATCCGCCTGTGGATCTTTTAGTACACATTCGGTCTGTATATTATTTTGAACTTTCAAATATTTGTACTTTGTAATAATTATTTTATACTCCCAAGACTTCCGCTGTGCTAAATGTGAATATCTATATCAATCGTCAAGCATAAACCTCAATTCGGGCCCACCGGGAAATCATGGTGTGGCAGGTTGGTATCAGAGCCAAAGTTTGAGCGAATTAGACACTAGCCTTTTGTATCTAAGCTCAAATATCACATTAGCATATTCCTCAGACTTCTCCGAGTCTAGGCGTTAACCTAAGACCACTTATATCTATTTAAGTTATGTTATTGATTTTGATATTTAACAGGTAACTAGGCCGCCAAGATGTAGAGGAAAGGGAAAAGGTCCCATGCGGGGAGGACCGTTATGACAATTACCATCGCAATCACATAGTTCGGATCACCCTCAATACTCGAACGAGTCACACTCGTCGCAACCGGCGAGACGTTCAGTCTCACATCATTCTCATTCCCATTCTCACCATGATTCTTTTGACCCAAACCAATATATAATCTCACCACCTCCGAGCCAAAACCAACAGAATGATGACTCTGATCCTGAGATGCCGCCTTCTGGATCCAACTTACATCCTATAGAGTTGTCAAGTGATATTGCATCATATGCAGGTTCACCTTATCAGGGTCCCGATAAATGGGATCAATATTTTAACTAGTTTACTTTTGTCAACACACCACCTTATCCACCCCCGCAAACACCGCCACTTTCTTAGGAGGATGAGCCAATGGAGCCAGCGGAGCAGCAACCTCAACCACCACCACAACCGAGGAAGCCTCGTAGTGGTGCACGTGTGTCGGTGCGTGTCGGGCAATGGTCAGGATCGCTTCCACCTTTGCCCCCAACATATCCATCTATACCAGAGGAACCACAAATGGATGGACCCTCTAACCCTGAACCTGTTGTTGAGCCACCTCAACAACCACCTATGGGTTTTGATAACCCTATTCCTACATATCCAGATATGACTGGATATGATACTTCTTACATGGAAACCCTTATAGATTTTAATTATTTGGCTCCGTCATACAACCCCTATTTAAAGGCAGTTGTTCATAATGCTCTTTATCCGTCACATTTTCCTCTTGCTTATCCAAATACTGGATAACCTAATTATGGGTACCAATATCCTGTTGTTCTACAACCACAACCACAACCACCACAACAAATTGAGGCTATCAATCAAGCCTTGGAACGAGCGGAACAAATTCATTGACATGCTAAAAAGAATGAATGGAGAACGAGAAAGATATTCAATAAACTTTACAAAATCATCAAAGGAAAGAAAGACGAATGAAGATTGTAATTTTTATCTTTTATTGTAATTTCAATTCCAAAAGTCCATGTTGGACATAGTATTGTAGTTTCTTTCAAAAGTCCCTATGTGGACTAGCATTTTAATTCCTTTTAAAAGTCCCTATGAGGACTAGTATTGTAAATTTCTTTATTTTATGTTAATTTTGAATTATCTTATAAATTCATTTCGTCATTTTTTCAAGCGTTCGTCTCGATTTTTATTCGAACTTTATCGATATGAGCGAAAATCAACAAGATCTTCTTAATGGTTTGATTAGCCATATGGCAAAGCCTACATTATTGGCAATGATATCTGGCAGTGTGGTAATAAGGAATCACACTGACCAAAAAGGTGGAGGACATATGTCCAAACCTTATAGTCCTATGGTCGAATGAGACCACGGCGAACAATATATATATATATTATTATCAAACCATTAAGATGTAAATTCAATTATTCTTATATCAACATTCAATGTAATGTTGATATTTCTGGTAGTGTGACAATGAGGTAGCACACTGACCAACAAGATGGAGGACATATGTCCAAGCCTTATAGCCTATATGATCGAATGAGATCATGGCTAATAAATATTAAATCATCAAATTCGATGATCATTCAATTTTAACATTCAATGTAATGTTAAAATAATTTGCCTATGAGCAATATTTTATTGTCAAATATGACAAATTTAATGGCAGTTGTGACTATATGGCACACTGGCCAAAAAGGTGGAGGACATATGTCCAAACCTTATAGACATATGATCGAATGAGATCGCGACTAATAATATTGTCAATTCATTGAGACATAACTGTTGGTGCACACATCTGTCGTCTTCGTCTTATATCGAGTCTCTCCACTTGAAGACAAAAGTTTGAAGACAAAAGTTTGAGGAGTGCCATAAAGTTTGAGGAGTGCCATAAAGTTTGAAGAGTGCCAGTTCGTTTGAGGAGTGCCATTCCGTTTGAAGCATGTCATGCCACTTTCAAACGGAAGGGTCCTCCCTATATATACCTCACATGTTCATTTCATTTGTAACTTTCCGGCTTGTGCAACGAAGTGCTGCCGAAGTGTTGTCAGGTTGTAAAACGTTACGAAATCAATCATACAACAGTTTAAAGAGTAAATCTAGCTGAATTGAACTCTACACGTCTTTTTCCGGCTTTCGTGTTGAGATAAACTATTCTGATTGACTCGTTCGGGTCTGAAAATGATCCTACAAGTGGTATCAGAGCTCAGGAGGAAGAGTTCATACCAATTCAGCCACAAATTCTGATTTTCTACACCTTCTTTCAAAATTAAACAATTTTTCACGGTTAAAATCGGCTAAAACTTTCACAATGTGTGCGTAATTGTGTTTTAAAAAACCCTTGAGAATATCAGTTCAAAATTCAAAGTAAAAGTGGTAAAAATGGCCTGATAACATAGTTCTGTTTGAACGAAAGCAGCAACATTCCGTTTGAAATCTGGTATCCCGTTTGAAAATGCATGGTATTACGTATGAAATATGTGATTCGTTTGAACTGACCGTTTGAAACAGGTAGTCCGTTTGAAACATTGGGTCCATTCCGTTTGAGAAATGTATTACGTTTGAAGCTAGCTGTCTCATTTGAAATTGATGTGTCCGTTTGAAATGTGTTCAGTGTTTGTTTTTGGACGGCCCAATCAATATTCAAGATCAATTTCTAGGCCCAATAAGATTACACATTGAAATTCATAAGCTGACAAGTTTTATCAGACCCATGTGCTTTCATTTAAAGCAAAGTTGATTTTGCATGTGAATATTGTCAGGTGTCGGCCATATATGAACATTATTTGATAAAGATATTATTCTCGGTATAATCAATTTGAAAACACATTCAAAGTTTGACTTTGTATGTGATCTGATTCAATCTACTCGGATCAAGAAGTTTAGAAATTGCATGTGATTTGTCAGTAACCATGTGATTTTAAAAGGAAGGTCCAATTAGATTCCACATAGTTGTGGCCCATTGAGTGTTATTTGAGGACAAATCAGTTGAATTGAATACATGTGATATAGTTGAGTCTAAAGTGCTACAGCCCAAGTAATATATTCTCGGCCCAGTTGAATCAATTAGTTTTTCGGCCCACTCAATCAGATCACACGTGTTGATTTCAGTTTGTGAAGTCATTTGAAAGGGTCAAGGTTGTCACACCCCGATCACGTAGGACAACCAAACGTGGCGGAAACGTCGGGGAGTGTTGTAACAGAATTAATTGTTTCAAATCCATGGCAATTGAAGTTTCGTTTTATTAATCAAACATGAGAGTTTACATTGATTTAAACAAGAAACAAAGAGTACATAACATAAATTAACTAGTTCTTGTCTCGTTTTAAGTCACTAAGGCACAGGTCCGCCTAAGTATGTCTTGATAAGTCCTATGCATCATCTCCTGAAAACACATGTGAAAATAGGTACGTCAGCATAAAAATGCCTGTGAGATACATAGGTTTTGTGAAAACAGAATTCATGACTTATGTTTGAGAAAATGTTTAGTCATGAACCTTGTAATTTGCTTTGTCTCGTAAATCATTTGAAAAACGATAAGATCAGATGATATGTATAAATAAGAGAATAATGTATGGTTAAATGAATAACCATGTAAAAATGAGTTTGTATAAGATAAGTTGTTTGTAAATCAATGTCTTGTGAAAAGTATGTTATTTGTATAAAATGTTATATGTCTCAAATTGAAATGGTTCAAATAACGCTACAATATGTGATACCATACAAACACTTATATATAGGAAGTACCAACGGCGTATCCACCATGCTTGTATCATATTACACACGCCTCGTTACTTAAATCACTTACTCCAACCAAACCACCAGGATGTAATGTTTAACGATTGTAGAAATGTTTATGTATAGTCAAATGTCTATTGTCAAATGTAAATCATGTCAACAGATACAACTGGTTCACACGGTTCAATAGTTACAAACGGTTCATATAATCAAACGGTTACGATGGCTCACATAGTCAAATGGTTACAACGGTTCAAAATGTAATATAATGTGTTCATATGCTGGATGAGCGTATGCAACAGAATTGCAATGTAGAACAATGTACTAAGTATGCACACAATGGACATACATATCAGGAAATGTAATGTAAAACGATGTACTAAGTATGCACACAATGGGCATACATAGCATGAAATGTAATGTAAAACGATGTACTAAGTACGCACACAATGGGCATACATAGCATGAACACAATGAAATCATGTACTATAAATGTACTAATGAACATAGCAAGTATATGATGTGAAAGCACGAAAGTAACAAGTAGGCACATGTGTCTCACCCCGAAACAGTTTGGAAAACAGTAAAAGAGGGGTCTATATACTCACTTGAGATTGCTCAGAAGTCCTAAGATAACCACCAAGCAATGCTAGAGATCTCGGAAATCAAACGGCACCTAATATAGGTAACTATGTTAATAAACCGGACCTAAAATGGAGGATTTAGATAGTATGAGGGTTCGTAAACCAAACGAGTATGGAGACTCGTGTAATATGGTTTAACAAAGTCTACATACTAAATGAAACCTAACCTAAGCACTTACGACCCATTACGACCCGTTTAGGTAGCTTATGCTACTTTAACGCGTCGTTCGCGCGAAACGCGTTTGGACCGCTTACCTAGTCCTATGACAAGTAATATATGCCTTAACATGTCTAATATTGTCACCAAATCAGGTTAGATGTCAAAAGTTATGTCACATATGTTTATAATGAATTTTGGCATTAAAGGGGTATTTTGGTAATTTACCTAAGGCATATAAACTACCTATCATACAACTACTTAAACGAAGCGACCATAAGGTATAACCTCGGAAGGTTATTCCCTATATACAATGGTCACCTAATGTGTTTGGTCGGATCCTAATGATCGACCAAATGGGTCGGGTTCGAAGGTATAAGCGATTTATTAGATCGCTTACCCTTACGACCCTAGACAACGTGGTAATCAGTAGGCATAGTCCCAAGGGACTATAACCATCGTGATTACAATCACGTTGCGAAGTTCAAACGAACTTCGCATTGACCAAAACTGGTCAACGCAGAAAGTCAAACAAAGTTTGACTTTCGGACTCGAAAAGCAATAAAAGAACGAAGGAATACTTACGAAGGGTCCCCGAATGCTAATCTAGATCAAAATAGCTCAGGTATGAAACAAAGGTTTCAACTTAGATCACATTAGATCAGATTCTAGTGGGTTTTGAAGTTAAGTGGGTTGGGTATTTATAGTATTTCCCGAACCGTTAAGATCATTTCTTGGAAAACGTGATCGAATCTCGTGCGTACACTTGTTGGAAAGTTGTGGTAACTAAAAATGGCCCCTAATGAGCTGAAAGGTCAAGTGTGAGTTTGTGGTTGTGAGTTAAACAGCTGTAATCTGCTGACAAATCGATCTTATCTGATCTGAGACCCTGACGCGGGCCGCGTAAAGATGCACACAAACCTTACGCGGGCCGCATGGCCATGTCTGATCAGAACCAAGTTTGTTAAATGACAGTTTCAGTCCCTGTTAGTGTTTAAGGCCATTTCCGACACTTCTAAGGCCCGTAAAGCCAACTTTAAGGGCCTAAAATGATGCCTAAACATTGTGGACATGAAACATGCTCAAAAATATCTCGGATGTCGGTTCGTTTGGTCGTACGATCGCGATGTTCGCTTAATTACGACGGAATGCGCATAAGCGCGAAAAACGATCCAAATGACGCGATGAATGGATTTTTCTCATGCCAAACACTAAAATAAAATATTTTAGTGCTTACATAAATTTTTGGATGTCCGGATGTATTCAGAACGTAAGTTATGCGCGAAAGTGCAAACTTGTGCACTTTTTTACGCTTTTAGTCCCTGAAAGACCCAAAAGTTTATTTTAGCATACCGAACCCCTCAAAGCCTATTTCTAAGCTATGTGAAGGATATTTAGGGTATGTTTAACTTATGGTCATGTTCCGGAATGTCTGTTACAGTTCAGAGTGGCATACTTTCGCAGCTTGTCAACTTTAGTCCCTGTAAGCGATTTAACTTGATTTTGCCATACCAAAGCCTTCAAAACTTATTTCTAAGTTATGTAAAGGTTATTTAAGGTATGTTAAGCCTATTTCACTATTACAGAGTGTTCGTTGCATTAAACTGGTTATATTTATGCATCAGTGCGCGTATAACCTTCCAGAAAGTGATTTAGAGCTTGAAATCGAACAACAATTGATATGTGCAAAAGATACACATATTTATACAAGTCCAAAGTATGAAATACAATATTTTATTGGTTTGGTATTTGTTTGATGGTCGCAGTGACACAGGTGTCACAGTCTCCCCTACTTAAGGAAATTTCGTCCCGAAATTTATTCGTAGAAGTCTGTCCGTGACTTTGTGTTAAATAGCCATCAAAGATATGTAAAGCATAATTTTGTTATTTTCCTCAACGGATATTTTTCTGAAGCGAAAATGAACGAACGGGTCATTTTCTTTAACGGGTTCTTCGGAAATGGAAAATAAAGGATTTTTTTAATTAAACGGATATACATTTCCCTCAACGGGTATTCTTCAGAAGTAAAAACGAATGGATGATTCATCCTTCCTCAACGGGTCCTTCGTCAGAAACGGGAATGAAGGAAAAATCCACGGATATTCATTTCTCTTGATGGATATTCTTCAGAACGAAAATGAACAAACGGGGTCATTTTCCTCAACGGATATTCTTCAGAATTTGAAATGAAGGAATAATCAACGGATATTCATTTCCTCAACGGATAATCTTCAGAAACGAAAATGAACTAACGGAGTCATTTTCAACGGTTGCTTCCTCAGGTACGGAAATGAAAGATTTAACAACGGATATTCATTTCCTCAACGGATAATCTTCAGACACGAAAATGAACTAACAGAGTCATTTTCAACGGTTGCTTCCTCAGAGTTGGAAATGAAGGATAAACGGATATTCATTTCCTCAACGGATATTCCTCAGAAGTGAAAAATGAATAGCTAGTTCATTTTTTCCTCAACGGATACTTCATCAGAATTGGAAATGAATTGGGTTAACTTAGATACATGATAGAACTTGCTGTGATTTCTGTGCACTAAATTCCATAATTATGTATGCATCCATAATTACGTAATTCCTTGCACAGTCCGCACAGTTCGTTTTGTAATGTTGTGGGGAAGGATATCAAACTTGTGATGAGGGTGACTAGACTACCATAGGGTCCTTTTAATTAGATCGACAGAGAATCTTCTTAATTAGGCCACCAAGGAGTCCTCTCATCTATATCATCACATAATATTCCTAACCAGATTTTTGGATCGATCAGTTTAACTAGACCACTAAAGGGGTCTAATTATGAAGTAGTACTTCATAATCCAAGGGACTTAACTACAGCGTAGAAGTCCATTAAGGATTTTTAAGTAGTACCTTTGGGTATCCTACTATGAATCTCTTGTACAAGGATATGTAAGATTCTACAAGGATTTGGATAACATAGTTTGGATCACACAACACATAAAAGGGAACACATAAGCACATAACCACATAATTGTTTAATTGTTATTATCTTGTTATTGATTGCTATCGACTTGGCGCCTCGTACCTCGTTTCTTTTGGAAGAAACGGGTACTTAGGATTTTCGTGGAAAACGCAAGAGATCATATAATGGAAGAAATTTGGGGGTAGTCTGTTCTTCAAGGAATATGGTTCCTTGATTGTTGGTATTGTAGAGGATATGTTTATACATGCAACCACATAAACATATAAAAATGTAAATGAAAGATTTATTTATAACAACGATAACAACAACTGTTTCATAGATCGTGATAACAAAAGAAAATAATACACAAGGCTTGATTATTTTCTAAACAACGTTGTCTCCTGTCGGTCAGATACTCATCTCTGCGCTGGATTTGCATTAACAAGCTTTGGGCAATTCCTACGAAAAATGGCCCATCTCACCACAGTTGTAACAAGACCCCGGTGGAAAACGAGCTTGAGCAGGATTGTTGCCAGCTTGATCTGGTGCAGCTGCGGTTGGGCAAACCCTCGCTGTATGACCTATAAGTCCGCAAACTTGGCATGTGCGGCACTTCACACCAACATGATGATGTAGGCCACATTGGTTGCACAAGGGTGCAGTTCCATTGTATGGCTTCCTAGCAGGGGGTTGAGCTGGTTGGTTGGGGACGGCTTGATCATTGTGAGTAACCATGGCGAAGTTTTGAGAAGCCTTTCGCTTCTTTGACCTCTTAGGGGATCCAGTCTGTTCATCCATGGTCTTTGATTCCTCGATTGGGTTCGATTCCTCGACCGGTTTCTTGTCACCTTTTCGGAAAAGCTTACGTTTCCTGATCTGAGATTCAGTCAAGGTTGCAGCTAGCTCAATGGTCTGCCTAACTGTAGTAGGGTTGCTACCAGTCACAATGTCTTGTATTGAGTCAGGGAGGCCATCAATGTACTTTTTGATTGCCTTATCCAATGGCGTGACCATGTTTGGGCATAACAGACTTAACTGCTCATAACGGTCCGTGTAGGCTCGATGCTCACCGCTATCTTGCTTCAAACCATCAAACTCTCTTTCCAATGCTCGCAGTTCATAACAAGGACAAAACTCCCTCATCATAAGAGCTCTAAGTTCAGCCCATGTCTGTGCTAGAGCAACTTCTGCACCACGGTCTCTCATAACCCCATTCCACCATGTAAGAGCCCTCTTCTGAAACACACTCGAAGAAAACTAGACCTTGCGATTGTCAGGACACTGCACATGGCGGAAAGTATTCTCAATGCTCTCGAACCATTGAAGAAGCCCAGTCGCTCCCTCAGAACCACTAAACTTGAGTGGTTTAGCCGAGTTGAAACTCTTGAAATTGCATGGACCATTGTTGTTGTTGTTGGCTTGGTTCCATTGAGCAAAGAGGTTTGGGAATTGAGCAGCCATTTGCTGCGCAATAATTTCTGCCAGTTCGGCAGTTGCTATCTGGTTTTCGCGTCGAGGAGGCATTCTAAAAGAGGAAACATGAAAGGAAACGAGTGAGAGAATTAGACGAAAAGAATGAGATGAAACAAATCTGATGAAAGCAAGGCTAGTGGTCATTTGTTCGCATTACAAAGCAACAAACTACACACAGTGACTAATCAAAGTAAATGGGTCAAAAATAATGTATCGTGAAGACATGCTCGCCTATAAGTGAACACTCATCCCAAGAATTCCCAGGTAAGCACAACTGGTCTCGCGTCTGATGAGATATATACGAAGTGCTTGCCTAGACAGAAAACCCAAAATACAGGCATTCACCCTTCCAGTTTGCACGTGTTCACATTATTTAAAACCCAAAACCTTGACGAGATTTTGAAAACTTAAAGGGGTTCAAAACCATATAACAGAGGGTTCAAAACCTTACAATAGAGGGTTCAAAACCTAGTAATCAATCATCCTAGAATAGATGATTAGTTTTCAAAGCGGTTTTGAGATTTATGTTCTTGTTGTGGTCGTCACCTAAGGATAGGTGACGGTATTGTTTTATGACTAAACGCAAGTAAACTCGCGTTAGGGTCCTAGAAAGGTTATTGTATAGTCAAATGTCTATTGTAGAAATGTTTATGTATAGTCAAATGTCTATTGTCAAATGTAAATCATGTCAACAGATACAACTGGTTCATACGGTTCAATAGTTACAAACGGTTCATATAATCAAACGGTTACGACGGCTCACATAGTCAAATGGTTACAACGGTTCAAAATGTAATATAATGTGTTCATATGCTGGATGAGCGTATGCAACAGAATTGCAATGTAGAACAATGTACTAAGTATGCACACAATGGACATACATAGCATGAAATGTAATGTAAAACGATGTACTAAGTATGCACACAATGGGCATACATAGCATGAAATGTAGTGTAAAACGATGTACTAAGTACGCACACAATGGGCATACATAGCATGAACACAATGAAATCATGTACTATAAATGTACTAATGCACATAGCAAGTATATGATGTGAAAGCAGGAAAGCACGAAAGTAACAAGTAGGCACATGTGTTTCACCCCAAAACAGTTTGGAAAACAGTAAAAGAGGGGTCTATGTACTCACTTGAGATTGCTCAGAAGTCCTAAGATAACCACCAAGCAATGCTAGAGATCTCGGAAATCAAACGGCACCTAATATAGGTAACTATGTTAATAAACCGGACCTAAATCGGAGGATTTAGATAGTATGAGGGTTCGTAAACCAAACGAGTATGGAGACTCGTGTAATATGGTTTAACAAAGTCTACATACTAAATGAAACCTAACCTAAGCACTTACGACCCATTACGACCCGTTTAGGTAGCTTATGCTACTTTAACGCGTCGTTCGCGCGAAACGCGTTCGGACCGCTTACCTAGTCCTATGACAAGTAATATATGCCTTAACATGTCTAATATTGTCTCCAAATCAGTTTAGATGTCAAAAGTTATGTCACATATGTTTATAATGAATTTTGGCATCAAAGGGGTATTTTGGTAATTTACCTAAGGCATATAAACTACCTATCATACAACTACTTAAACGAAGCGACCATAAGGTATAACATCGGAAGGTTATTCCCTATATACAATGGTCACCTAATGTGTTTGGTCGGATCCTAATGATCAACCAAATGGGTCGGGTTCGAAGGTATAAGCTATTTATTAGATCGCTTACCCTTACGACCCTAGACAACGTGGTAATCAGTAGGCATAGTCCCAAGGGACTATAACCATCGTGATTACAATCACGTTGCGAAGTTCAAACGAACTTCGCATTGACCAAAACTGGTCAACGCAGAAAGTCAAACAAAGTTTGACTTTCGGACTCGAAAAGCAATAAAAGAACGAAGGAATACTTACGAAGGGTCCCCGAATGCTAATCTAGATCAAAATAGCTCAGGTATGAAACAAAGGTTTCAACTTAGAGCACATTAGATCAGATTCTAGTGGGTTTTGAAGTTAAGTGGGTTGGCTATTTATAGTATTTCCCGAACCGTTAAGATCGTTTCTTGGAAAACGTGATCGAATCTCGTGCGTACACTTGTTGGAAAGTTGTGGTAACTAAAAATGGCCCCTAATGAGCTGAAAGGTCAAGTGTGAGTTTGTGGTTGTGAGTTAAACAGCTGTAATCTGCTGACAAATTGATCTTATCTGATCTGAGACCCTGACGCGGGCCGCGTAAAGATGCACACAAACCTTACGCGGGCCGCATGGCCATGTCTGATCAGAACCAAGTTTGTTAAATGACAGTTTCAGTCCCTGTTAGTGTTTAAGGCCATTTCCGACACTTCTAAGGCCCGTAAAGCCAACTTTAAGGCCCTAAAATGATGCCTAAACATTCTGGACATGAAACATGCTCAAAAATATCTCGAATGTCGGTTCGTTTGGTCGTACGATCGCGATGTTCGCTTAATTACGACGGAATGCGCATAAGCGCGAAAAACGATCCAAATGACGCGACGAAAGGATTTTTCTCATGCCAAACACTAAAATAAAATATTTTAGTGCTTACATAAATTTTTGGATGTCCGGATGTATTCAGAACGTAAGTTATGCGCGAAAGTGCAAACTTGTGCACTTTTTGACGCTTTTAGTCCCTGAAAGACCCAAAAGTTTATTTTAGCATACCGAACCCCTCAAAGCCTATTTCTAAGCTATGTGAAGGATATTTAGGGTATGTTTAACTTATGGTCATGTTCCGGAATGTCTGTTACAGTTCAGATTGGCATACTTTCGCAGCTTGTCAACTTTAGTCCCTGTAAGCGATTTAACTTGATTTTGCCATACCAAAGCCTTCAAAACTTATTTCTAAGTTACGTAAAGGTTATTTAAGGTATGTTAAGCCTATTTCACTATTCCAGAGTGTTCGTTGCATTAAACTGGTTATATTTACGCATCAGTGCGCGTATAACCTTCCAGAAAGTGATTTAGAGCTTGAAATCGAACAAGAATTGATATGTGCAAAAGATACACATATTTATACAAGTCCAAAGTATGAAATACAATATTTTATTGGTTTGGTATTTGTTTGATGGTCGCAGTGACACAGGTGTCACAAAGGTCGTGTGGTTTAGCCAGGTCATTGGAAAAGGTCGATTGATTTTGGTCCGGGTCATAGCAGTCTGCACAGTTTGTCAACTCTCAGTTCACAAAGAATAGTCACCAGTTCGAGTACCATTTTGTTTCAGTTAATTGATAAGTGGTTAAACTGATTGTGTTTTTTGTCTGTTTGTTGTCAGGTGATACAGGTGTTTTACGAGGTGAACCAGCTTTGTTTGAAAGCGTGTTTGAGAAATTCTTTGATATCGAATCATGAGTGAAGAATTCTACAACGCATTCGCAACATCCCCAAATACTCTGGCTTCCATTGCTCAAAACATGAATCTGGAAAATGAAACCGGAACGACTCAAAAACCCCCAAAGCTAATGAGCATTGAGGAGTATTACGGATGGAAAGATAGATTTGAAAACTGGGTTCAAGCTAACCATCTAAGATCTTGGGAGTGTATTTTGAAGAAATATGTGTTACCACGTACTGAACTACAAGTTGAAAAAGAAATATCTGAATTCAATGACAAAGAACGAGAAATGTATAGAGCTGGAAAAATGATGATCAGTCTGCTTCAGCAAGCAATCAAAGAAGACATCTTTATCTTGCTTCAACATGATAAGACCTCAAAGTCAATCTGGGATGCTCTTAAAGTCAAGTTTGAGGGTAGTGAGAATATGATAAAGAACAAGAAGGCGTTGCTCAAGAAAGAGTTTGATTTATTCAGCAGTCTACCGGGTGAAGATACAAAGAAGCTAATTGAACGTTATTGTCACTTAGTGCGATCAATGTCGATGTTGAGCATTACCAAAGATCGTGAAGAATGGGTAGACAAATTAGCTGACGCTTTACCGAAAAAAGAGTGGGGAACATATTTGATGATTCTGAAGAATACTGGGGTTTATGACGGGTTGACGATTTCTCAGTTTATTGAGAAGATAGAAAGTCAAGATCTGGAACAACAAGAGATTGCGAAAGATCACATGGCTTTACTTGGTTCTGTACTACTCTCTTATGAAGGTTTGGTCGCAGGACGGATCGGGATTCCTATGCTCACAAAGGAGGATTACGATCAGATAGACGCTGAAGTAATGGAACTTATGGATATCAAATGGTGTCTAGCTAGTGTCCTTAGACGAGCTGAAAAGTTCAAGCTGATTACTGGAAGAAATGACTTTCTTGATGCACACGTTTCTACTTTGGGTTTTGATAAATCTAAAGTTAGTTGTTTTCGATGCAGGGAGAAAGGTTATTTCAAGAGAGAATGCAAGAACCGAGAAGCAAGTGACGTGAAGAATCCATTCGGAAAAGATGACTACTACCGGAAAGCCATATATCAACAGGTTGGTCAACAACAACTACAAGAACCACAAGTGGCTCATGGTAGAAAGGTGATAGAGGATTCAAAAAGAGCATGTTTGGGAAATCAAGAAAGTTTTAACTGGAACAAATACATTCCATCTGACAGCAAGGCATGCCTAATTAATCAAGAAGATGAAAGGTTACCTGAAGGTTTTAGCTGGGATATGTTTGCAGAGAGAATGGAAATTTCAAAGCTTTCATTGCTAAGATTGTAAAAGAACCAGATATGTTTACCACATGGATGAAATCTATCGGTGTTAGTGTGAAGAATGAAGATGAAAAATCTGTTTCATCAGAAGAAAGTTCACAGAGTTCAGATGAAAGTTTACAAAGTGATGAAAGTTCAGAAAAAGAAATTGTTTTTGATCAAACACCATCTGATTCTGGTTCTTCGGATGAAAATTCTGACAAATCAGTAGAGTTCGATCAATCACAAACTGATAATAGCAGTGACGATGAAGAAGAAAGACATATTAATGTTGCAAAATCTCATCTCTCTCCTGAAAGTTTTCATTTTTATTTTGCAGATCGTCTGGAAAAGCTGAAGGAGAAACGAGCTGCAAAAGTACAACAAGAAATGAAGTCTGAAAGTGTTGTTCAGAATGTTGAAGTTAACAGTGTTGATGAAAAGATTGTTGAGATTGAGCAGGTTGATGAAGCAGAAAAAGTGACTGAAGATGAGAAATTGGTTGAAGTTGAGAAAATTATTGAAGTTGAGAAAATTATTGAAGTTGAAAAGATTGTTGAAGTCATAAAGCCTTGCTTGAAGTGTTTGGAGACATGCAAAGAATATGCAGCAAAAGATGAAAAGATGGCAGAGTTTGAGAAGATGAAGGAACAGTTATTGTTCAATCTCAACTATGTGAAAGAATCTTATGATGTCTTGAACAAAACATTAACTGGTCTTCAAAAGACAAATTCTGAAAGAGAACAAGCACTAACGATGATGAATGCTGTGATGATGACAAAACAGAAAGCTATAAACTTCTACATCGAAGAGAGTGCTAAGTGGAAGCAAGAGTTGGAAACTGAAAAGATTGAAAATGAGAGAATCAGACGATTATTGCAGAGTTATTCTAGTTCTGATTATCTTATTGATAGTATTTATCCGACTGTTGCAGGTATGGAAGCATTCAAGGATGAAAAGACAAAGAAGAAGGATACTGGTAAGAAACCGACTGTTAGCTATAACAAGTGTCCGCCTCCGATCTGGGAAGGTTATTCTCCCAGAAAACCAAATGAGGAGCAAGTCGAAAAAGCAGTCAATATAAAGCTAAAAACCGATACAACTGATGATTTACCAGAAAATATTGACGTTACTTTCACATCGTCTGACACTAATCATGAGTCTGAGTTAATCAAAAAGGTGGTTGATCAGGTGTTGGATATTGATGAGGAGTCTGAGTCAAAGTCTGAGTCTGGAGGTTCAAGTTCGTCAGTCAACAGTCCAAAGTCGTCGGTTAAAAGGGCATACAGTAAAGAGTTTTTGTTATCAAAATCAAATTTGGATGATGAAACATTTGAAGTAGCATATACTTTAAACGATTCTGACAAATTATATTCTGACAAAGAGTTTCCAATAAGAAGTGTTAGATTTGAAATGATCAAAAAGGTTTTCAAAATGACAGAAATTATTTTTTCTGAAATAAAAGATTTAAATCTTATTGGAAAACCTAAAAAATACACTTCAAGAGTACAACAACGATTAAACAAGAAAAAGGGTTACAATTCTGGTTCTGGTTTTCAAAAGAAACCAAACCATAATGGTAGCTACAAAAAGAAAGGATTAGGTTTTATTCCACCAAAAAATTATAAAAATGAGAAAAATTCTAAAACAAAAACAGAATTTGTTTCAGGAGGAAGTGCAGAAGAAGAACAGAAGAAACCTTTCTGGAGACAATCAAACCAGGAGTTTCTTGCTGAGAAGAAAAGGAATGGAACTGGAGTGTTTCATCCAAAAGAGACTCGAACCTGTTTCAAATGCAATGAAGTTGGTCACATTGCATGGAACTGTCTGAATAATGCTAAGACTAAACAGGGAGTTTCTGAAAAACTGAAAGAAATAGTCGTTGATGTTGAATCACCAACCGAAAAATTCAAAATGTTTGAAAATTCAACTTATGAGGTTGGTGAATGTTCTAAAAAGAATTTTTACAAAAAGAAAGCAAAAGATAACCAAATGTGGGTTGTCAAGAAGGGTGATGTAAAAGTCGGCGATGAATCTGGTTCCACAAAGCCAGAAGAGCCACAAGATGAGGTAAAAGAGGTAAATTATGTATCTTCAGTGAATGATGATGAATTTTCATCACTGACGTTTGAAAAGATTAAGCAAAAGGTTGGTAAGGTTGAGATTTCAAATCAATTCTTTTCTGATAAAAAGGAATTTGATGTTGAAAAGGTTTTCAATGGAAATGTTAAGAAATTTTTTGGGAAAATGCTTGATGGGAAAGTAAAAGGGGTTAAAGATTTTTACGCAACAAAGAAAGCAACTTTTAACCCAACTGAACAAGAGCTAAAGGAGCTAAAAACACCCAAGGTTGGTCAGACTTGGGTGGAAATTCTTTTCCCTTGAACATCTGACTTTGCCGGAGATCCCAAGTTTGTAATCGTGGATCAAGAATCGGCATCTTTCTTGATAATTGATGATTGTAAATGAATCTTATAAAGGTTAAATTTTTACAGGATAAGTGTGAATTGCCGGAGCTTCCAGGTTGGTAAGTGCGAAGCAGGAATCGGCATTTTTATTGGTAAAATGATTTTGTGTAGATGTGGTATTCCTACAAGTTGGTTGATGAAGGTTTACACCTACAAGTGGTAAATCAAGGACATTAAGTTGTACTTGTTTTTCCTACAAATGGTTAATCAAGGTCATTAGGTTGAACTTGATTGGACCAAACTTACAAGTGGTATTTTGAAAGACAATGTGATGAACCAAACCCCTAACCTACAAGTGGTAAAATTAACAAAACTTATTTTCCGGAAAAATCATTTTGGTTAAAACAAACTTAAATGTTTTGAAATCATAATGAGAAAATAGTTTTGTGAAAGGGGGAGTTCTGATTGTTTATGCCTAGTGGATGGCGATTTGAAGCGATTTGATATCGGTTGTCAATTTTATTGTATAGTTTGTTTTCAAATTTCCTTAAATGTGTTTGCATTTTAGGGGGAGTAGAAATTTCTGAAAATCCAAAAACATTAGAAAATTTGAAAAAGTCAAAAATATGATAAAATTCTAAAATGAGTTTTTGTGTCTAAAAGAAGAGGAAATGATAGTACATCAGTAGACAGTTACAGTATGCTAAAGAAATGTAATGTTTAAATAGTGTTAAACAGTCTCACTGATGATATGCCGATAGGTTTTTACACATTTAGTAAGCTTTTTCGGGATATAAACTTAAATTCAAACTTGCTTATTTCATGGGGAACACTACTTGGATATATAGGTAACCCCCGAAATCTTGTTTGAAAGGTCCCTCTTTCTGAGATACTAGGTCTTTATGCTCAGTGATATCTGGGGTATTATCCCGAGACTTCTGATTTTGCGGAAGCAATGGCCTAGTCCCCGGAGAATACTTTCTGCTTGCTTGAAAAATAGCGCTGCCCTCAGCAAATTGATGAAACAATAAAATTGATAGTCATTGTTGTTGTAATACAAAAGATCCTCTAAAGGGGACACACCAAAAGTCGAGCCGTCATCTCTCTGCTGAACGGAAGTTCTAACCTGAGCTCTCACGGTTTCGTACTATAATTTATTCCCTTACAGATATCATCTGTGGTATACTCACCTGTAAGACTGAATATTGGGATCTGGATACGGGAGTATATTCAAGAGGTGGGACACATGAATGAGTTTAAGTCTTTAATACACCTAATTCATATCCTGAATAAGTTGAAATTTGTGTGAAAATTTAAGTGGATCACTATATCGGCAATCTAAGTGAATTGTTTAATTCTTAATGTGTAACTAAGCTCAACGGTACTTGTGATTTGTCAAAAACTGATATGATCCTCTTACACAAACTCGCAAAAATATTGTCTGTATATATTTCTTTACTGCATTTCATTTCATTAAAAAAATCCAAAAAGATTTTTAGTGTGTTTTAGCATAAATTTTGAAAAATTCAAAAAGATTTTCGACGACTGATGTTGGAGAGCTGATTTTCAAAATTCCAAGTGCTAAACATGATGAGCATGTGGTGAGGGGGAGCTTGTGTTTAATTGAAAAAAGTATTTTTCGGTACAAGTGGTTCATCAGATATTATCATTGATAAATCATTATGGTTTATATTGAGAGGGAGTTTGTACATATAAATTTTGTCAAAATATTAAATTTTGTGAAATTTATTTCTGGGTTAAGAATGTGCAGGTATAGCCAGGTTTCGATCTTGAACCTGAAGATAGAGTGCCAGGTTCCGATACCTGAGGACTTTGTGATTTCAACATGCCAGACTGCGATCCCAGCATATCGAAAGGGGAAGTCTGAAGACATCCGAGTAGAGATTGTTCGTGGGAAGTCTGTTGATGATAAAAAGAGAAGAAAGAAGATTTGAGGATTCTTACAGCGTCAGACACTTCAAAGAGTTCGAGAGGACTGATAAATACTGAAGATGCGAAGACTCGACACTTAAGACTCGTCAACATCTGAGGGGGAGTCTGTTGGTGCATGTAGCAACTCTCACTAAAAAGTCCTATTTGGTATTATAATTAGTCCAATAGGAAACCCAAATTGAGAAACCCAAGTAATTCTGCAGAAACCCTAAGATTTCCATAACAATCAGAATCAGGATTAGGGCCCCTAAAACTCAGGGGGGGTATTTTCTATTGATGATTATCCACTTATCTCGTTGTCAGAATAGAATTTTAAGAATTTGTTGACTCAGCAGGCCTAGTCCCAAACGTGGCAAACCTATAGTGCTTAGGTGTTCCTTACGCACCGTAAGGAAATTAGTGTTACGGTGCGCAAGGGTGGTTACGGACCGTAAGAGATTTGGTGTTACGGTGCGCAAGGGATGTCAATTTCTGGCTATAAATAGAAGGCTTCGGGACTTGATTTCTGGTGTTGATACGACGGAGAAATTCAACTTGTACGTTGAGTTATCTTCTGATTACTACAATTAACACACACGATCACTAATTGATGCTACGATACAGGGTATTAATTCGATCGCTATTACGATTCAATGTCCGATCGATTGAAACTATCTGATAGATGTTTAAGTGCTGCTCAAATTGGGTTTATACTTTGTCATTCGTCGTGATTTCGACTTGAATGTTTGAGTGCTGTTCGAAATCGGACTATACTCTGTCATTCGTTGTGAATCCGCTGGATGTTTAAGTATCGCACTTTGTCATTTGTTGTGAGGGTTTGATCTCGTGAGTTATCGTAAAAGCTGTATTAAGTTACTTACCTAGTTTCGTGTGCATTAGGTTATTAAGCTTATCAGTAGGCTAAACTCTACCTCATACCAAAATAGATGTTAATTCTCAGAAGAGTTAGAATCAGGAAGCTTGTTAAATCAAGGTGAGTTCACATTCTCTACAAGGCTCGGCCATCCTCCGTGGGTAGGATGCCAGTATTAAAATCATACGAATTCTCCAGAGTGCAGAATACGTACGTTCTCAGTGTGTAGAACGAACAAAACAAAACTTTGGGATGGATAATCCTACGGGCTAGTAAGCCAGTGAACAGAGCCGTGAATTCACTCAACTTTGTTGTTGACTAGTTGTTACATGCCTTGCAGGTCGTTAGATCCCTAGCTTAAGGAGCTTGCACGAGGAGACATGGTCGTTGTGGGAAAACATTTCAATTAATATTAAACTTATGTTTTGTGCTTCCGCTGTAAACTCAAACTATGTTTTGACACCAATTGTATTGTGTTGGATTTTATAAAAATTACTTACATGCTTTGTTCAATATGATTGGTGGCTATGATCCTGGGTATGTCACGCCTCCAAGGGGGGGTGGGGTTTTTGGAGGGTGTGACAGTGCACACATCTGTCGTCTTCGTCGTATATCGAGTCTCTCCACTTGAAGACAAAAGTTTGAAGACAAAAGTTTGAGGAGTGCCATAAAGTTTGAGGAGTGCCATAAAGTTTGAAGAGTGCCAGTCCGTTTGAGGAGTGCCATTCCGTTTGAAGCATGTTATGCCATTTTCAAACGGAAGGGTCCTCCCTATATATACCTCACATGTTCATTTCATTTGTAACTTTCCGGCTTGTGCAACGAAGTGCTGCCGAAGTGTTGTCAGGTTGTAAAACGTTACGAAATCAATCATACAACAGTTTAAAGAGTAAATCTAGCTGAATTGAACTCTACACATCTGTTTCCGCCTTTCGTGTTGAGATAACTCTTTTGATCGACTCGTTCGGGTCTGAAAACGATCCTACAATAACTTCAACGATTATTTTCATTTAACATTCAATGTAATGTTAAATTACATTTAGGCAGTTGTGACAATGTGCACATTGGCTGAAAAGGTGGGGGATATATATCCAAACCTTACAGCCCTTATAGTCCAATGAGACTGCAAGCTAATATTTAATGAAAAATCTCACGTAACATTCAATGTAATGTTAATACCACTGGCAGTTGTGACAATGTGCACACTGACCGAAAAAAGTGGAGGACATATGAGACCACGGCTAAATTATATTATCAAATCGTCAAATTCGATGATCATTTCTATTTTTTAACATTCAATGTAATGTTTAAATATATTGCACTGAGCAATAATCTATTGTTGGCCTGTAGTCCAAACTTTTAAATATTATGGCAAACCAAAATTCTGGTGGTGCCGATGGCGGGCGTGATAACATTGAGTACGGTACTCGTGAGGGTGAAGGAAATAACCTTCAGACCCTGATTGCAACGGAGGTCAGCAAGGCTATGGTCAATTTTATGGAAAATTTTAAAGAATCAGGTTCAACCCATTCAAAATCCCAATCAATCCCACCATCTTCCACTCAAAAATCTGAAGGTTCACACTATTCCTCGAATGAGAGGAGTGAACCTAAGCGTGTTGCCAAAAAGGAGACTCGGACTGTTAAGGAAGAGTGTACCTATAAATATTTTGTATCTTGCAAACTTCAAGACTTCACGGGGGGGGGGGGGGGGAGGAGCTATCGATGCCATGAAGTGGCTCAATGAAATGGAGACAGTTGTTGATATCAGCGGATGTGTTGATAAAGATGTTATCAAATTTGTAACTAAATTATTTAAGGGTAATGCCCTAACATGGTAGAAAGCCATGATTCAATCGACAGGGAAAGTGTCCCTGTACAACATGAAATGGTCCAAGTTTGTGGACCTGATTAAAGAGACTTATTGCCCTCCTCATGAGGTTGAGAAGGTGGAGTCTGATTTTCTGACTCTCACCATGAAGAACATGGATTGTCGAAAGTATGTGTCCGACTACAATTCTTTATCAAGATTGGTTATGTATCTGATTACTCTGAAATCCAAGCGCATTTCACGTTTTATTGGTGATTTAGTACCAGAGATTAAAGGCATGGTTAAAGCCTCCAAACCCACAACTTTCAGATCCGTTGTGGATCTATCTCTCTCCCTGACACAAGATGAGGTGAGATTGAGATCAGTCAAGACTGAGACTGATAGAAAGAGGAAACGTGAAGATAACTGTTTCCAAGATTCGAAGAAAGGCAAATTTGGGTTCAATAAGAACCAACAAAGGTCTGGTGATGGTAGACCTGTATTCAAGACTTGTGGAAGATGACACTAGGGACAGTGTCGAACAGACTAGCAGCCAAAGCAATGTGGTATCTACAAAAGGACTGGTTACAAGTCTTATGAATGTAGGGACTTAAAGAAACCTATTTGTTATGGATGTGGAAGGCAACATAAAGACTAACTGCCCTAAGCGTGCTGCTGAGGGCAATCCTAATCCTGGGGACGTAAAGAAGTCGAATGCAAGAGCTTTTCAATTAACTGCAAGAGAAGCAGTTAAAGACGCTAATGTCATTACGGGTACGTTTCTCATAAATGATATATTTTCTAGAGTCTTGTTTGATTCTGGAGCTGATAAGAGCTTCGTTCACCATAAATTTAGTAAGCTTTTAAACCTACCCTTAAGAGCCTTAGATATTACTTATGAGGTCAAAATGGCAGATGGTAGCATAGAAATAGCTTCCACAATTCTTGATGGATGCGTTATATCCATTAAGAACCATTCTATCCCTGTTAATATTTTGCCAATGAACCTTCCGGGATTCGATATAGTTTTAGGCGTGGATTGGTTAGCTCATAACCAAGCCCGCATTGCTTGCGATAAGAAAATTATTGAAATTAAAACCCTATCCGGTGATATACTCACTATTCGTGGAGATCAACATTATGGATTGCCCGAGAAAGCATCTTTGCTTAAGGCATCCAAGTGCTTGAAAAGAGGATGTGTCATTAACATGGCACAGGTGACTATTGATGCACCAAAGCCAAAGATCGTTGACATACCAGTCATTTCAGAATATCCTGACGTCTTCCCTGAAGATTTACCTGTTCTGCCTCCGGAGAGGCAAGTCGAGTTTAGAATCGACATCTTGCCTGGATCGGCTCCTGTAGCTAGAGATCCATACCGCTTAGCACCCACTGAGATGAAGGAACTGAAGGCACAACTCGATGATCTTTTGGAGAAAGGCTTTATTCAGCCAAGTTCCTCACCCTGGGGAGCTCCAGTTCTATTCGTTAAAAAGAAAGACGGTTCAATGCGAATGTGCATTGATTACCGTGAGCTGAATAAGATAACAATCAAGAATCGTTACCCTTTGCCTAGGATTGATGATTTGTTCAGTCAAGTGCAAGGAGCAAGTTTCTTTTCAAAGATAGATCTTCGATCTGGTTATCATCAACTGAAAGTAAGGAGTGAAGATGTTCCAAAGACTGCTTTCCGAACCAGATACGACCACTATGAGTTTCTTGTGATGCCTTTTGGACTCACCAATGCTCCTGTAGCATTCATGGATCTCATGAATAGAGTCTGCAAACCTTATCTGGATACGTTTGTCATTGTCTTTATAGACGATATACTTATCTATTCTCGTAATAAGAATGATCACGAGAAACATCTTAGATGTATTCTTGATTTGTTAAAGCAAGAGAAGCTTTATGCAAAATTCTCTAAGTATGAGTTTTCGCTTAGAGAGGTCCAATTTTTAGGACATGTCCTTAGCATGCAAGGTATCCAAGTGGATCCTGCTAAAATTGAAGCTATTATGAGTTGGGAAACACCTAAAACCCCTTCAGAAATCCGTAGTTTCTTAGGATTGGCTGGCTATTATAGAAGGTTCATTGAGAACTTCTCTCGAATTGCCACTCCTTGACTACGTTGACCCGGAAGAATGTAAAATTTGATTAGGGTCCTAAACAGAAAGAATCCTTGCCGCAGCCCCCGACCTTTGCCCGAAAGCGGGTGCCGCGAGATCAGATTTGGTGCTATCGGTGTTTATTAATTTGGCAGCGGAAATGAGACATCAGAACCGTAGTTAGGAAATGTTATCAGAGTTTCAAAACACCAAACTTTTATAATAAACAAATGGGATAAAACCCAAGTTTTACTGATAATCTATATATATATAATTATATAAAGCAAATGTGACGTACTAAAATGTAATTTTACATCATGTCCAACTCCTAAAACAATATGTACAACTAATGGAAGCTTGTTTTGTGAGGGTAAAATTGTAAAGAAGTGAAACTTTTAAGACACTTTGAGGGTATCATAGTAAATTACACCTTGTTTATCCCCAATCGCTTCAGTTTCCCTTAACCCTAATCGATTCTTATATGTTATAAAGGAGCATTGTCCCTCAAGTTTCAACACATCCGGTGACCTTTGATTCGAAGTGCTTTGGGTCCAGCGAGAAGGAGAGTCGCAATCGCGGCTAGGGATTTGCAAGGTTGAATTTCTAGCGACCTGAAACGGCCTCTCTCCAATTTTTTGTTTTGCCTCTTGCTTTTGGTTCTGTTCTGATCGGTAAAAATTGATTTAGGGTTTTAATTTTATTTGCGGATTGATCTCAGGTGACTGCATTTGTAAATTGAAGGTAAGTTCTTCTTTTATCTCAGAATTTTTTCTCTGCATGTTGAAGGTTAATTTTTGGTTCAGGTGGTTGAATTGTGGTTTGTTTTTTTGTTAGGTTTTGGCAGCAATCTCAATGAACGTGAATTATGGAGAGCATCTAGGCTACGTGAAATAGGGAGTCCAGGGGTCCGGACTCTCAATCGATTTTGAGGCTCCTTGGTTTACTGTACTAGATTCAAATATGTTGAAGACTATGGTTCAGATTTTAAGCTTGTTGTAGTGATTACAGCCGTTCGAAAAAGCCCACAATTTTTTGGTTAGTGAGCTTATTTTAATTGTTTTCTATAGAGCTTTATACGTTATAAAAATATAATATTAGTATCTTCCTTTAATCTTCTATTTGGTTTGTCATATAAAAAAGTCTATTTTGATGTTTGTTGCCTGTAATGGTAGTTGGGATGAGAGAAAAAAAAATGCAGGCACTTGGTTTTGGTTACCATTGTTCTTCCATCCACCGAAGACAGTGCCGACTAACATCTCTATCTTTACTACGGTAAGTTTTTGTAACTGGGACCTACAGTTAGTGATTGTTGAGTTATTTTGATGATTCATTGATTTAAGCAGTTAATAGCTACTATCTGTTAACCAAACCCTGGGTTGGCTACTGATTGGCTCTATGTCATGATCATATGTATCAATTTGGTGATTGATTGTTCAGATAAGTGTACTTCAAGTTTGAGAAACTTATTTAGGGTTTAATTCAATGGCTACCTCTTTCTTAAAGAGAAACATCATCATCTTTCTTAAGGAGAATATACAGGTTTAACACAGATTAGGATAATTGAATGGTAATAATACTAATATACTTAGGACTGTGGAGGGAGCCAGGATTGAACACCTGACCTCCAAGTATTTGATGAACTAACTTTTTGTACTAGGCTCAAATTGTTTAAAGATTTATTCTACTTAAAATACCTAGCAGGATTTTATATTTAATTATTAATTAATACGATATGTTGCACAGTTGATGAACAGGTAGAACTTGGTCTGAAAAGGAGGTAAGAGCATAATAGTTAATTTTCTTTAGCAAAATTTTACAATCCCTATAAGATATTAGTAAGTTAATTCAGCTTAATTCAAATATCTATGCACATAATCTGCCATCAACTTTCACTATTTACACGACACAAGCTACAAAAACTATCATCAACTTTCACTATTTACATAGAGGCTTAATATTGAAAATGTAGAATAAATTGGGGTTTGTGGTGGGGATTTGTGCATTATGGTTATCTCGAATTAGGTGAAAAAATGTAAATTCATAACTCGGTTCGGTTCGAAACTCATAAATCTGTAACTCGCCTAGAAAAATGAAATTTGACCGGTCTCTAAACAAATTCGGATGGAAAAGCGAAGTTAAACTTGGTTCCATTAGAGTTTTGGTTTCAAGTCTTAATGAAAGGTTATGCATTAAAGTTCTTCTAAAATAAAGAAACAAAATGTACTCTTACAATCATACGTACTATTTTATTCGAAAATCCTTTTAGAAGTTCTATTTAGGCCCCTAAAGGTCCTGAGTCGCTTGCGCCCCAAAACACTTGTAAATTTGTGCTGGTCTCAGACAACTCACATAATGATTAGTAGTTTTTTTTCAACAGTTAGTGAACTTAGTTCAATGAGATGATAACACATTTCTCATAAAATGAAGAAGGCGTAGGTGTTCAGTGCAGTTTGATATTTTCTGTCACTTTGCCTCAGGTGAAGGTACAGGACTACTTCGCCTCCAAAGTATGTACTCACATGACCTCAAATTCTATCTCAGATGAAGGCTATGTGCAGGTATCCATTTTATACGTAATTGTTTTCTTGTGTTCAAGACTGTTTTAGGCTGGTCCAGGCCATTTTTGGATGTTTTAGAACAATGTTGGATGTTCAGGCAGATCCTATCTATTGGAAACTTACTAGAGTGTCTTGATGGCTGTGCTTGCAGATCTTGTTTATTACACATTTGATCCATTATCAATAACATAAACACAACTTGACCCGTATTCACCAGATTCTAATTGCCACTTATGGTTTCTAACTTTGCCTATTGGCAGACAGGTGAGTGCGATATCATAAAACCTCCTTGATTTGTTTAAAAAAAAATAAGATCATAGCTTTGCAATTGAGATAATATAAGTTTTGTAATCATGTTAGACGCACTATATATTATTTCAACTGTTTGTCAAAAAGTATATCGGGTCAACTTATCCTGGCCGTGTTCCCTGCACCAAAATTACTTTTTTCACTCGAATTTGCTTTGACATGCTAATTTGGCCATCTAGGTGTCCAACCCTCCTCTAAGCATAGCTCAAGTAAGCATTGCTCACACATCTCACATGTGGCTAAATCGGCCGGGTGGGTGAGTCGGGTAACGGGCTAATAGGTAAACAATTCTTCAATTCTGATCAAAATAGTTCAGGTGATATCGAGGTGCCCACATACACTTTCGTTTGTTCATCTCATATGAGCTTTATAAATAGTTTGGGTGCTAACTATGAGTAAAAAAGTATATTATAACCACAATAATCCTTCTTCTATTAAACTGATTTATGAGCTTGTTATATGGTCTCTTTCCTTCTAAATGGGTCTTTAAGTCTAACTGATGGGTGTCGAGTGTTATATATATTAGGTGTATATTTTAAGCCCCTTTAACACTTTTTAGTCAAGTTTTAAATTTATAAAACACGATATTTACCAACACTAGACACACATATGGGCAAGTGCACCCATCGTAAGCGTAGTATAGTGTTGGTAAGATACCGAGGTCGTCCAAGGACAAAAGAGCTTTTAGTACCGGTTTATCCTCAACGTCTAATCAAAACAAAAGTTTAGAAAAAATGTTTTAAACTAAGAAAAATAAAAACTAACTAAAATGCTGAAAAATAAAAATAAAAGAAAAACAGATAGACAAGATGAATCACTTGGTTCCGACTCGTATCTAGTGTAACCTTTGATTATTTCCGCACTTTTGCACTTATTTAAGAGATTATCTTAGTTATTGTAGTAGGCCCCTCTTTTGAAGGTGACGTTACCCTCACCCCAGTAGTTTGAGTCAGCAAGGATACAATCCTAAAAGGATGGATTATTGAAAGATAATTAATTAAGTTATTAATGCAAATTATGGTAGGCCCCTCTTTTGGAGGTGACGTTACCCTCGACTAAGTAGTCTGAGTCAGCAGGGATACAGTCCTAAATAGCCGGGTTATAGTATTTATAGTAGTTAACTTATGAGGGGATCAAAGAGTTTGGACCCCCGCCATCCAATACCGTTAGGTATTGAAGGAGGTCCTACTATATTTGACCCAGGTCCATTGCAGGACCTCTAAACGCTGAACAATGGCAAGACCTCCATATAGACCGTGGAGATATGAATGGTGAAAATCTTTTATTTTATATAGACAGTAAAATAATGCCAAGACACCACGGACAAACGATAAGGAAAGATCACCTTCAATATAAGAAACTAGTTATTAAAGTCATTAATACAAAACAAAGTAAAGAGTGCGAAAAGATTAGAAATAAAAAGTATTACACTAGACACTTTGTCTTCACCAAGTGATGTAAGAGACTTAGGCAAACATGGCCTTGATTGTCAAGAACTCTTACGATCAATCTTGGATCCCGAGACGACTCACACACTCTACGATGGACATTGGATGATGGTGGTGGATGATGGTGTTATGGTGGTGGTGGGTGGTGGGTGAAGTGTGAGAGAGGTGGTGTGCCAAGGGATGGTTTGAGCTTGAGCCAAGCACTCCTATTTATAGGCTGAACAGAAGCTCGGGCACGGCCCCGTGTCCACATCCTTCTCTTTCTTCATTTAATGCAGCTTGTCTTATTAGTTGACCACGCCCCCCGTGTCCGCTGAGCACGACCCCGAGTGCAGAAGAATCTTTGTACTATGAAGATTTGCCTGGATTGTGCGAATCTTATAGTTGAACACGGCCCCGTGTCCGCTGAGCACGGCCCCGTGGTGGGCAATAGAAGCTTCTACCACTTTGTCTTTTCTGCTGACACTTGGGCACGCCCCCGTGCTGGCTGAGCACGGGGCGTGTTCAGTCTTCTGACCTCTTGTTTTGCTTGAGAAGATGCTGTCGTGGGGTCGGGCATGTCACGTCTTGTTCATTTTCTTGTATTTATGTTAGATTTTGATCTCTTTTTGCTTCTTTTGTTAATTTGAGCTCATTTAATCCTGAAAATACAAAAGGAAGACAAAAGCACACTTTTTCCAACATTAGTACTAAAAAAGGGTTAGTTTTATGCCACAATTGATGTAATTTATATGTTGCATTTTGCACACATCACTAACCCATTTGCTCGTTTGACACATAGCTAACTGATATCAAGTTTATCTTTTTTTTTTTCCTAATTTCCTCATTATTAACAAAAACTGATTTTATTCGGTGATTCAGGCACTACAACTGGTAAACAACAAAGCTCATTTTAGATTCAGGATATGTCGTAACTCTTCATTCTGACCCATGTATGAATTTCCATCTAAGCATATAGTTCCAATACTGAAGTTTAAGTGTTTTCCCTTGATGACCTTCTGGTCATACCCATATCTACTCTGAATGTTGTTGAATGTTCCCATTTTTGTGATAGGAGTGCGGCGTGTAGTGGCAGTTGAAACTGGCTCTCAACGCGTGTTAAGGTTAATCACATTAAGGGACGCATTTTCGCTCTTCTTACATAATTCTGTTAAACTCGTTTTTGTGTTCTAAGTTTTTAGCAAAGTTATGTCATTATATGTTAAGTTTGTATTTCAAGGACAATGGATTATACTTACATAAAGTTATGTTTGAGTAAGGTACTGTTCTTTTATGAGCTGAACTTCAACTTGTTTGATTTAGCTAAACCTTTTTTGTTTATCCATATGTCGTCTGCAAGTTGCTTATATTGTTAGTTTTTTATGTCAATTTTTTAATCCACAGCAACGCGCCGGCATTCCCCCCAGATGCAGAAAGCCAAGGTGGACAAGTTGTTGATGAGCGTGACAGAAAGCCAAGGAAGACAAAAGCACACTTTTTCCAACATTAGTACTAAAAAGGGTTAGTTTTATGCCACAATTGATGTAATATATATGTTGCATTTTGCACACATCAAATACCCCCACACTTGAATCTTTGCTTGTCCTCAAGCAAAACTCTTTAATATGTGGCTATTACACCCCCAAATGGAATGGGTAGAAAAGAAGGTTTTTGGGCTTATCATAGAGTGTCGGGATTTCCAAGATTCTTTATTTAGTTTTATTTTTATTTATTTTTACAATCCTATTCGTCATGATTTATTCAAAACTTTTCATAAGATAAATTACTTATTAGGGCATAACATGCCTTTGTAAAATTTTATTTATATACAAGTTCACATACCTCACGGGGATCACTCAACACTCGGCCGAAAATGTATTTTTGTGGATCACTCGAGAGCGGCATGGAACTTACTCCTACCATAGGCTTGCCAAGCAATCAATCCTCCTCCTTCTTAACTTATATACCTTTGTAAATATCAAGAGGACTTTGTGGGTGAAGGGTTAGGCTTGGGTTAAAGGTAGGTGGTTGGGTTAGTGGTTAGTGGTTAGTAGAAAAAGGGCGAAAAGCGTAACAAGCGTCGGTTTTCGTAAGACTTTCTATTTTTCTATTTTTATTTTTATGAAGCTATTTTTCAAACAAAGTCATTTTTGATAAACTTGTTTGTTTATTTTCTTTTGCTTCATAATCAATTTTTTTTTTTAAGGAAAGTCATATGAGAAACCGAGCTAGTTACTAAAACAAAGGGTTAAAAATGAAAAAGGTTTTGGTGGGTAAAAAGGGTGTTTGTTTTGGGTTATGAAATGAAAAGGTTTAGGCTCAAAGGGGCTAACTAGGGGGATTTTGGGTAGGTGGTAAAAAAAAGAAAAATTAATGGTGTAGAAAAAAAAGGGTTAGTCCTAATGCCTCCATCATTTACTTACTTGGGTTTAAGTTGGTAAGGACCGGGAATGTATCGTCATGGCAGGTTCTAGAGTCGTAAGAACCAATCGGCTATTCACACAAGAAACGAAAAATGAGCATTTAGTCTAATGATATGTAATTGTATGCTCAATAAAGGCTCAAAACTCACTTTTGTGGGAATGGGTTTTTATGTGATCAAGTATATATAATCAAATTTTAACTAAGTTTGCCATGCCTTTTCATAATTTTCTTATGTTGGTTCTTTTTATCACGACGCTATCGGTTGTAAATTTGTAAAAATATAACCTTTTTAAGAACTTGAATTTCCCGAGTTAAACCTAGACAAGTAAAAAAAAATTGAAAATTTTTGAAAAAATTTGGGGTGATTAGCGATTCCAATAGAGTTTTGTGTAAGGCTTGTATTTAGGACTTGCAAGATTCAAGGTTTTAGCATCCCCCCCCCCCCCCCACACTTAAATTACACATTGTCCTCAATGTGTCCCAAAAATAAGTTTTTAGGTTGATTGAATGTGTAAAAAGGTGTAAAAAGCAAAAAAACATTTGTGTTACTGGGCGCTGAACACGGCCTCGTGTTGTCCGGGCACGGCCCCGTGTTCAAGTGCCAGTAACAAAATTAAATCAAGAGAAACATAAGCCTAGACACGGGGGCGTGTTGAGTGAACACGGCCCGTGTCCAGTTACCTGAACTGGGTCTTTTTCTGCAGACTGTGCAGCACGGGGCCGTGTTGGGCGGACACGGCCCGTGCCGAACTTACTGTAAACGAAGAATTTTGTTGGACGGTCATGTTTTCCTGCATGGGGTGCTGGTTCAAGTTTCCCTTGTATCCTTTGTCATCTCAAGTGTGTTTTATTCATTTCAATACCACCCAAACACCAAATTAACTAAAAACCATCATTCATTACGTCATAGAGAGTTACATACTAGTCCTAAAAATGAAAAATAAAACAGAAAATGAAAGGTAATAATATTAGATAGTTAGGTCAACGAAACACAAGAAATCTTAATCCAAGAAGTTCTAGCCTACTATTTATTCTACTAGCAAAATTTCCGAAAAGATAAATCTCTCGGTTAAAAGTGGCTCGACAACTTCTTTCTCCGGGTATGGGTTCCTCACACGTCGGCGAGCCATTCTTCGATCTCCCTAGGGAGAAGGAAAGCAGGCTCATGAGCATTGGTTTGAGGAGGTGCAACTTCCACCGGGATTTCTTGGAGTTCTTCAAGAGGAGGTTCCGCCGGAATGTCGTCCCAACCGGTAGGATTTTGGATTCCAAGTGCTAGGTTCCAATCCTCTTGAGGGAGGATTGGTTCCATGGGAGGTGTTACAAGAATGTTTAACCTCTGGTGCAAGAGGTTTATTTCTTGAAAACTGTTTTCCAACCCCACCGAGAGATAATTTATACGGTCTATGAGGACCTCCTCTACCGAAGTCATCTCGTCAAGGGCTTCACGTAGCGCCATTACGTATCTTACGAGAGTTGCTTCAATTGATGGCCTCCTTTCCCGTCGACTGTTCCTTGAGTGCGCAGAAGAGGTTCCACTGTTTTGGCTAGACATTCTACGAAAACATACCAAAAATAGTTTGTTTTAATGAAACAGTATCACGGACACGGCCCCGTGCTCAGTGAGCACGACCCCGTGTTCAACTTTCTGCAGATTTTTAGAACAAGGAATCTTGGAGTCTTAAATTATTTTCTCAACTTATGAAGTGATTTTGAACGAAAATAACTTAAAACAATGTTGTGCAACTTATTTTTAACAAGATTCCTTGAATAAAAACTCAACAATCTTCACAATGAAGCTTGAAATCAAGCTTCAATGGAGGTGTTGTTGCAAGAAAGGTGAAGAAGAAGGTACTAGATAAAAGAGAAAAGGACAAGATGTTTGTTAGAACCTTCTTTTAGAACATACCTAGGATGGAATGTTAGAAAATCCTTTCAAATCTCTGTCCCTGGATGGTCCAAATGTGCAGGATTCTTGGCTGCATTTATAGAAAGCGACAGCGTGCTGGACATGGCCCCGTGTCGACTGGACACGGCCCCGTGTGCAGGCAAGATCCTGACACGTTTTGTCCGTATTCTGACAAAAGTCGGAAGGGAATCTTTCGGTGGACACGGGGGCGTGTTGACCTGGGCACGGCCCCGTGTCGGAATGGTGTTTTATGAAGTGTGTCTATTTTCAAGGAACTTTTCCTGATCGGGCGGTTCCTTACTGGATGGAACAACCCCAAAGTGCCTAAGATACCTTAATTGATCTAGATTAAGACGAGAACGCAAGAGGTTGTCGGTGAGGGTGATTCCTATGCTATATGTAGGTGGACAAGTCCAACCCTTTTCCGGGCTCTCGTTAAAGAAGGTGTATGTCGAATCGCTCAGGTCTATGTATGCATCGAACGAAGTCGATGGGGAGTCCTTCACGGCACAATCGACATAGGGACGACTATCGATCAAGTCCTCACTAGAGTTAGGAGTATCTTCGGAAACAACGAAGCTGTTTGAATGCGTTTCCAACCCTTCTTCTTAGTTATCATCTTGGAAAAGATTATTGAAATCTTTCCTAAGTTCTTTTAACCAATTAATAATTAGATCTTCTAGTTGAAATAATTCATCGAGAAGCATTTCTCCTAGAATATCCGGTTGGGATCATTCGAGGGAGAGATATGGATTATTTTTACTTTCGCCCCTCTTAAGGATACTAGGAAATGATGGGTCTATATAGTGGGGTTTATAATTGTGACACCTGTGTCACTTCAACCATCAAAAAAATTCCAAACCAATGAAATATTGTATTTCATACTTGGGATTTGTAAAAATATGTATATCGTTTGCACATATCAACTCTTGTTCGATTTCAAGCTCTAAATCGCTTTCTGGAAGGTTATACGCGCACTAGTGCGTAAATATAACCAGTTTAATGCAATGAACACTCCGTAATAGTGAAATAGGCTTAACATACCTTAAATAACCTTTACATAACTTAGAAATAAGTTTTAAAGGCTTTGGTATGGCAAAAACAAGTTAAATCGCTTACAGGGACTAAACTTGACAAACTGTGAAAGTATGCCAATTTGAACTGTAACAGACATTCCGGAACATGACCATAAGTTAAACATACCATAAATATCCTTTACATAGCTTAGAAATAGGCTTTGAGGTGTTCGGTGTGCTAAAATAAACTTTTGGGTCATTCAGGGACTAAAAGCGTCAAAAAGTGCACAAGTTTGCATTTTCGCGCATAACTTACGTTCTGAATACATCCGGACATCCAAAAATTTATGTAAGCACTAAAACATTTTATTTTAGTGTTTGGCATAAGAAAAATCCATTCGTCGCGTCATTTGGATCGTTTTTCGCGCTTATGCGCATTCCGTCGTAATTAAGCGAACATCGCGATCGTACGGCCAAACGAACCGACATCCGAGATGTTTTTGAGCACATTTTAAGTTCCCTATACTTTAACTTCATTTTAGAGCTTTGAAATGAGGTTAACGGGGTTCAAACGCATCGAAAAAGGCCTTAAACACGTGCAGGGACCAAAACTGTCATTTTTGAAACTTTGCTGAAACTGACCCATGGTAGCGTAGCGCGAGCATCCCCTGCCTATGCAGTCGCGCTACGCGAGCACCTCATCTGAACAGAAAAACCAGATTCAATGTATTAACAGCTGTTAAACTCCCAACCACACACCCACACTTGCCCTTTCAGTTCATGAGAGGCCATTTTTAGTCACCACAACATTCCAACAAGTGTACGCCTTAGATTCGATCACGGTTTCCAAGAAACGATTCTAATGGTTCGGGAAATCCTATAAATACCCAACCCCCTTCATAGGCAAACCCACTTGAAATCTGAGATTTCTCTAAGTTGGGGTGTTTCATCACCTCATACCTGAGAATACTTGGATTATCAATCTTGCGGGGACCCTTCGTAAGTATTCCTTCGTTCTTTTATTGCTTTTCGAGTCCGAAAGTCAAACTTTTTTTGACTTTCTGCATTGACCAGTTTATGGTCAATGCGAAGTTCGTTTGAACTTCGCAACGTGATTGTAATCACGATGGTTATAGTCCCTTGTGACTATGCCTACTGATTACCACGTTGTCTAGGGTCGTAAGGGTAAGCGATCTAATAAATCGATTATACCTTCGAACCCGACCCATTTGGTCGATCATTAGGATCCGACCAAATACTTTAGGTGACCATAGTATATAGGGAATAACCTTCCGAGGTTATACCTTATGGTCGCTTCGTTTAAGTAGTTGTATGATAAGTAGTTTATATGCCTTAGGTAAATTACCAAAATACCCCTTGATGCCAAAATTCATTTTAAACATATGTAACATAACTTTTGACATCTAAACTGATTTGACAACAATTTTAGACATGTTAAGGCATATGTTACTTGTCATAGGACTAGTTAGGCGGTCCGAACGCGTTTCACGCGAACGACGCGTTAAAGTAGCATAAGCTACCTAAACGGGTCGTAATGGGTCGTAAGCACTTATGTTAGGTTTCATTTAGTATGTAGGCTTTGTTAAAACCATATTACACGAGTCTCCATACTCGTTTGGTTTACGAACCCTCATTCTATCCGATCCTCCGATACAGGTCCGGTTTATTAACATAGTTACCTATATTAGGTGCCGTTTGATTCCGTGATCTCTAGCTTTGCTTGGTGGTTATCTTAGGACTTCTGAGCAATCTCAAGTGAGTACATAGACCCCTCTTTTACCGTTTTCAAATGTTTTGGGGTGGAACACATGTGCCTACTCGTTACTTTCATGCTTTCACATCATATACCTGATATGTTCATTAGTACATTTATAGTACATGATTTCATTACATTACATGCTATGTATGCCCATTGTGTGCGTACTTAGTACATTGCCTTACATTACATGTTATGTATGCCCATTGTGTGCGTACTTAGTACATTGCCTTACATTACATGCTATGTATGCCCATTGTGTGCGTACTTAGTACATTGCCTTACATTACATGCTATGTATGGCCATTGTGTGCGTACTTAGTACATTGTTTTACATTGTGTTTATGCTATGTATGCCCATTGTGTGCGTACTTAGTACATTTTTATACATTACACTATATGCTATGTATGTCCTTTGTTGCATACTTAGTACATTGTTATTCATCATATGCTTACATTTTGGATACACATTACATGATTTACATTAGACATGAACATTTTACTTTGGTAGTTTGGTTTGAGTAAGTGATTAAGTAACGAGGCGTGTGTAATATGATACAAGCATGGTGGATATGCCGCTGGTACTTCCTATATATAAGTGTTTGTATGGTATTACATATCGTAGCGTTATTTGAATCATTTCAGTTTGAGGCATATAACATTTTATACAAATAACATACTTTTCACAAGACATTGATTTACAAACAACTTATCTTATACAAACTCATTTTACATGGTTATTCATTTAACCATACATTATTCTTTTATTTATACATATCATCTGATCTTATCATTTTTCAAATGATTTACAAGACAAAGCAAATTACAAGGTTCATGACTAAACATTTTCTCAAACATAAGTCATGAATTCTGTTTTCACAAAACCTATGTATCTCACAGGCATTTTTATGCTGACGTACCTATTTTCACATGTGTTTTCAGGAGATGATGCATAGGACTTATCAAGACATACTTAAGCGGACTTGTCCCTTAGTGACTTAAAACGAGACAAGAACTAGTTAATTTATGTTATGTACTCTTTGTTTCTTGTTTAAAGACAATGTAACTCGCTTGTTTGATGAATAAAACGAAACTTTAATTTTCCATGGTTGTGAAACATTAATTCTGTTACAACACTCCCCTACGTTTCCGCCACGTTTCGTTGTCTCACGTGGTCGGGGTGTGACAATAATTTAGAAAAAAACATTCTAATTCTTTATGGTTACCACCACATAATTGACACCACATAGTACCATAAGAGTGCCGAAAGTAAAAAAGTATCATTATCACTCATGTTTGTGTCAGAAATTACCAACCGTCGGGATCTTACGGTTCTGTTTTCAGTAACTGAAACTTGGGCACGGGGGCGTGTTGAGTGGGCACGGCCCCGTGTTCAGCTTACTGTCCGACTTAAAACAGGATTGCCAGTTCCAATGATTGGGCACGGGGCGTGTTCAGCGGGCACGGGGCGTGTTCAGCGGGCACGGCCCGTGCTGAGTTCTGCAGAAGCTGAAAAATTAAGAAAAATCCTAAAAAAATGAAAAATAAGAAAAAAGATTAGGCCGTTGATTCCTAACTTTCTTAAAATCCTTGTGTCCCCGGCAACGGCGCCAAAAACTTGATGGGTGTCGAGTGTTATATATATTAGGTGTATATTTTAAGCCCCTTTAACACTTTTTAGTCAAGTTTTAAATTTATAAAACACGATATTTACTAACACTAGACACACATATGGGCAAGTGCACCCATCGTAAGCGTAGTATAGTGTTGGTAAGATACCGAGGTCGTCCAAGGACACAAGAGCTTTTAGTACCGGTTTATCCTCAACATCTAATCAAAACAAAAGTTTAGAAAAAATGTTTTAAACTAAGAAAAATAAAAACTAACTAAAATGCTGAAAAATAAAAATAAAAGAAAAACAGATAGACAAGATGAATCACTTGGTTCCGACTCGTATCTAGTGTAACCTTTGATTATTTCCGCACTTTTGCACTTATTTAAGAGATTATCTTAGTTATTGTAGTAGGCCCCTCTTTTGAAGGTGACGTTACCCTCACCCCAGTAGTTTGAGTCAGCAAGGATACAATCCTAAAAGGGTGGATTATTGAAAGATAATTAATTAAGTTATTAATGCAAATTATGGTAGGCCCCTCTTTTGGAGGTGACGTTACCCTCGACTAAGTAGTCTGAGTCAGCAGGGATACAGTCCTAAATAGCCGGGTTATAGTATTAATAGTAGTTAACTTATGAGGGGATCAAAGAGTTTGAACCCCCGCCATCCAATACCGTTAGGTATTGAAGGAGGTCCTACTAAATTTGACCCAGGTCCATTGCAGGACCTCTAAACGCTGAACAATGGCAAGACCTTTACCAAACCGTTCCCTTAACCCCCGACCAGGTAGCCAACATACCTCCATATAGACCGTGGAGATATGAATGGTGAAAATCTTTTATTTTATATAGACAGTAAAATAATGCCAAGACACCACGGACAAACGATAAGGAAAGATCACCTTCAACATAAGAAACTAGTTATTAAAGTCATTAATACAAAACAAAGTAAAGAGTGCGAAAAGATTAGAAATAAAAAGTATTACACTAGACACTTTGTCTTCACCAAGTGATGTAAGAGACTTAGCCAAACATGGCCTTGATTGTCAAGAACTCTTACGATCAATCTTGGATCCCGAGACGACTCACACACTCTACGATGGACAATGGATGATGGTGGTGGATGATGGTGTTATGGTGGTGGTGGGTGGTGGGTGAAGTGTGAGAGAGGTGGTGTGCCAAGGGATGGTTTGAGCTTGAGCCAAGCACTCCTATTTATAGGCTGAACAGAAGCTCGGGCACGGCCCCGTGTCCAGTGGGCACGGCCCCGTGTCCACATCCTTCTCTTTCTTCATTTAATGCAGCTTGTCTTATTAGTTGACCACGCCCCCGTGTCCGCTGAGCACGACCCCGTGTGCAGAAGAATCTTTGTACTATGAAGATTTGCCTGGATTGTGCGAATCTTATAGTTGACCACGGCCCCGTGTCCGCTGAGCACGGCCCCGTGGTGGGCAATAGAAGCTTCTACCACTTTGCTTTTTCTGCTGACACTTGGGCACGCCCCCGTGCTGGCTGAGCACGGGGCGTGTTCAGTCTTCTGACCTCTTGTTTTGCTTGGGAAGATGCTGTCGTGGGGTCGGGCATGTCACGTCTTGTTCATTTTCTTGTACTTATGTTAGATTTTTGATGTCTTTTTGCTTCTTTTGTTAATTTGAGCTCATTTAATCCTGAAAATACAAAAGGAAGACAAAAGCACACTTTTTCCAACATTAGTACTAAAAAAGGGTTAGTTTTATGCCACAATTGATGTAATTTATATGTTGCATTTTGCACACATCACTAACCCATTTGCTCGTTTGACACATAGCTAACTGATATCAAGTTTATCTTTTTTTTTCCTAATTTCCTCATTATTAACAAAAACTGATTTTATTCGGTGATTCAGGCACTACAACTGGTAAACAACAAAGCTCATTTTAGATTCAGGATATGTCGTAACTCTTCATTCTGACCCATGTATGAATTTCCATCTAAGCATATAGTTCCAATACTGAAGTTTAAGTGTTTTCCCTTGATGACCTTCTGGTCATACCCATATCTACTCTGAATGTTGTTGAATGTTCCCATTTTTGTGATAGGAGTGCGGCGTGTAGTGGCAGTTGAAACTGGCTCTCAACGCGTGTTAAGGTTAATCACATTAAGGGACGCATTTTCGCTCTTCTTACATAATTCTGTTAAACTCGTTTTTGTGTTCTAAGTTTTTAGCAAAGTTATGTCATTATATGTTAAGTTTGTATTTCAAGGACAATGGATTATACTTACATATAGTTATGTTTGAGTAAGGTACTGTTCTTTTATGAGCTGAACTTCAACTTGTTTGATTTAGCTAAACCTTTTTTGTTTATCCATATGCCGTCTGCAAGTTGCTTATATTGTTAGTTTTTTATGTCAATTTTTTAATCCACAGCAACGCGCCGGCATTCCCCCCAGATGCAGAAAGCCAAGGTGGACAAGTTGTTGATGAGCGTGACATGGGACGGACCAGGCAAACTCCTATGCGTGCCCGTTGAGTACCAAGGTGGATGCATTTCTCGAGTTTAGGAATAGAGGTTGTGATGTATGAGGTTGGTGACTTTACCACACCACAAACCCCAAGAACAACTACGAGGCGATAAAATAGATGCATCTGTCGCAACGCGCGGGCATTCCCACTTGTATATTTATAGGGATAAAACCCTATTTTATTGAAACATATATTTAGGTAACTTTTTATAGCCACTTCTTTAAGCCTTCAGTGCTCTCCATCTGGCTTCTAATAGCTTTCACATTAAGTTACATGAAACGCGTTTTAAAAATGTTTTATCAGCAAGAAATACTGGCGAGTGCATCCCAGTTTAATCAAAATAGTTTCAATAACTTCACAGTATTGAGAGCGATTACAATGTGTATATGTACACAGTTACTCATCCAGTACTGTCAATCCTGACTTGTGGGTCATGTTACTCATTGGCTAACTCTTTGTCCAATAGTAACGGATTCCAAAAAATGTATACAAAACCCCAACATACCGGCAGTAATTGTAGAATACATAGACTCAGTCACTGTTAATTATAACTGAAAACAATTGAGGTTTTTACAAAAAGAGAATGACTCACTTTGTTTACTTTAGGTAATACTTTAGCTTCCTGGTGGTTCTCCTGGTTATTATCTATTAAAATTAAACAATGCACATGTGTTGGTAAGATAACCCAAATTACATTAGCCATACAACCGAGACAGAACTCCAACGAACTGAGTCAGGCAGAGCCTTGACATGCATTACGGAGTCCTAGATCAATCAGGTGTAACACGAGACAGAACTCTAATGACTGAGTCAGGTAGAGCCTCGACATGCGTTACGGAGCCCTAGATCGATCGTGTAGGGTAACTAATACGTAACCGGGGGTTATAATACTTACAACGAGGCAGAGCTTCGCTTTTTAGGGGTATTATTCGAGCAACACTTTTGCTTTTAAAGTGACAGAGAAAGAAAAAGAATTGAGCGACGATTTCTGAGCTCGATTGCCCCTTTTATAGGGCTGGATGAGAGGCGGTTCGTGGCCCACAACGCCCACCCCTGTCTCCTTCGCGGCCCGCGAGACCACTAGGGTATGCCCTAGCCTTGTCGAGTCAACCAGTAGCCTTCACACGCGTTAGGACACGTGGCGGACTGGTGTGTTGCCTGGTGTTACTACGTCACGGCTCGTGACAGACCTGGTTTGACCGGTTCGCGCCCCGCGAGAACCTTAAAATTTTGTTTTTGTTTGATTTTTATAAATATAAAGGGATTTTAAGCTCGTTTTTCGTATACGGGATATATTTTAAGACGTATAGGAGTGTTTTAAGGGGTTCTAGGAAGGTTGTTATATCCTCCCCACCTTGTTTTGAATCTCGTCCTCGAGATTTAGTGGAACATGTGTGGGTATTTCCTTTTCATCTCTGACTCGAGCTCCCAAGTGTACTCTGGTCCTCTCTTGGACTCCCATCTTACTTTGACTGGAACTAGTCTCTTATACTTGAGATTCTTGATCTTTCTATCTACAATCTGTAGTGGCTTTTCTACAAACTTGAGCTTCTCATTTACCTTTATGTCCTGAAGAGGTACTATTAATGATTCATCTGCTAAGCATTTCTTGAGATTACATACATGAAACACATCATGTATTCCTGCCATTTCCTCTGGTAGTTGTAGCTGATAAGCTACTGGCCCTATTCTTTTGATATTCTCAAAAGGTCCAACATATCTTGGGCTTAGCTTTCCTCTTTTAACGAATCTGACCACTCCTTTCCATGGATAAACTTTTAATAATACCTTATCTCCAACTCGAAATTCTAACGGTTTTCGTCTGTTATCTGCATAACTCTTTTGACGATCTCGTGCTGCTTTTAGTCTTTCCTTGACTTGAATGATCTTGTCCGTTGTTTCTTGCACTATTTCTGGTCCAGATAGTTGTTTTTCTCCAATTTCTGCCCAACAGACTGGAGTTCGGCACTTTCATCCATAAAGTGCCTCAAATGGTGCAGCATTGATGTTAGTATGATAGCTATTATTGTAGGAAAATTCTATCAATGGTAAGTGATAGTCCAAATTTCCTCTGAAATCAATTACACAGGCTCTAAGCATATCTTCCATTGTCTGTATCGTCCTTTCGCTTTGTCCGTCCGTTTGAGGATGATAAGCGGTGCATAGATTTATCCTGGCTCCCATTGCTTTTTGGAAACTTGTCCAAAAATGAGATGTAAAACGGCAATCTCTATCTGATACAATAGATAAAGGAATTCCATGTAATGAAACTATTTCATTTACATATAATTTGGCTAACTGTTCCATACTCAAAGTTTCCTTCATTGGTAGGAAATGAGCAGATTTGGTTAATCTGTCAACAATCACCCAGATTGTATCATTACCTTTTCGTGTCTTGGATAATTTAGTAACAAAGTCCATTGTTATTAATTCCCATTTCCATATTAACATTTCTAATTGCTGTAATAATCCGGAAGGTTTCTGATGTTCCGCTGTAACTTGTGAACAGGTTAGACATTTAGCAACATAGTTTGCTATATCCTTTTTCATTCCTATCCACCAGAAATTCTTTCTTAAATCTTGATACATCTTATCACTACCGGGATGTATCGTTTACTTAGACTTATGGGCTTCTTCTAGAGTTTTGTGGCGTAGGTTTCCTTGTTTAGGTATCCAGATCCTTTTCTTATGGAATCTCCAAATTTCATATGTTCATTGTTCTAACTCCTTAATCATTCCTTTTAAACCTTCATTATCATTCTTGATTACTGTTTCTTGTACCTTTCTAATTTTCTCATTTAAAGCTATCTGCAGATTTAATCTGAGAGAGCGTACTCTTTTTGGATTTTCATGATAATTTCGACTTAAAGCATCAGCTACTACATTAGCATTTCCTTCATGATACTGGATATCACAATCGTAATCACTAAGAATCTCCATCCAGCGTCTCTATCTCATATTTAATTCATTTTGCACGAAAACGTATCTTAAACTCTTATGATCTGTGAAAACAACAAACTTACTACCGTAAAGATAGTGTCCCCAAATTTTAAGGGCAAAAATTATGGCTCCTAACTCTAGATCATGGGTTGTATAATTCTCTTCATGTTTCTTAAGTTGTCTAGAGGCATAAGCTATAACCTTTTGACGTTGCATCAATATACATCCATATCCTAACTTAGACGCGTCACAATATACTATTAAGCCTTCAGTTCCTTCTGGTAACGCGAGTATAGGTGCATTGGTTAACCTTTGCTTTAAAATCTTAAAGGCTTCTTCTTGTCTTGGTCCCCATTCAAACTTAACTGATTTGCAAGTTAGTTTGGTTAATGGAATGGCTATTCTAGAGAAATCTTTAATAAAACGTCTATAATATCCTGCCAATCTAAGAAAACTTCTTACTTCCGTTGGTGATTCAGGGACTTTCCATTTGGTAATTTCCTCGATATTTGTGGGATCCACATGAATTCCTTCATGATTAACCAGATGTCCAAGGAATTGCACTTCTTGAATCCAGAATTCGCATTTTGAGAATTTAGCATAAAGCTTTTCTTTTCTCAATAATGTCAGAAGTGTATGTAGATGCTCTGCATGTTCCTCTTTACTCTTAGAGTAAATTAGAATATCATCTATAAAGACAATTATGAATTTATCCAGGTATGGTTTACATATCCTGTTCATCATGTCCATAAATGCAGTTGGGGCATTGGTTAAACCAAATGGCATGACTGTAAATTCATAATGACCGTACCTTGTTCTAAAAGCAGTTTTAGGAATGTCTTCTTCCTGTACTTTCAATTGATGATATCATGAGCGTAAGTCTATCTTAGAAAAGAATCGAGCTCCTTGAAGTTGATCGAATAGATCATCGATTCTCGGTAGTGGGTACCGATTTTTAATCGTAACCTTATTCAATTCCCTGTAATCAATGCACATACGCATTGATCCGTCCTTCTTTTTGACAAATAACACCGGAGCTCCCCATGGGGATGAACTAGGCTGTATAAAACCTTTGTCAAGTAGTTCGTCCAACTGTTTCTTCAGTTCCTGCATTTCTGTTGGTGCTAATCGGTATGGGGCTTTAGCAATTGGTGCCGTTCCTGGTATTAGGTGAATCCTAAATTCAACCTCTCGATTTGGTGGTAATCCAGGAAACTCTTCAGGAAAAACGTCTGAGAATTTAGATACTACGGGAATATCTTTTAATTCTTTTCCTTTAGTGTTAATGATTATAGAAATCATATACACTATTCCTCCCTCTCTTGCATAACTTGCAGTTTTCATCACAGAGATGAATTTTGTTGACCTGGTTGGCTTATCTCCTTTAATTGTGATCGTTTCACCCTTTGGTATACTTACGTGTACTGGCTTTTGATCACATAAAATATTACCATGATTGGCTACCAACCAATCCATTCCTAATACAACATCGAATCCTGCTAGATTCATTGGGTAAAGATTAGCAATAAAATTATGGTTTAGAATTTCTATTCTTGCTCCCTGCAAGACTTCACTTATCTAAATGGATTCTCCATTTGCCGTATCCACCAGACAGTCTTGTTGAAGTTTAGTTAATGGTTTGTTGAGAAGTTTGTAGAAAGAAGTATTGATAAAACTTTGGTTTGCACCAGAGTCAAATAATACTTTAGCAAAAATGTCATTAACTAAAAACGTACCAGCAATCACATCCGGGATCATCTTGGCTTCCTCAGCTGTCAGAATGAATGCTCTGGCATTCTTCTTGGGTCCTTCAGTTGCTTTAGTTTTGCTGGTTGTTGCTAGAGCTAGTTTTGGGCAGTTCGGTTTGATATGACCAGCTTCTCCACAATTGAAGCATAGCTTATTGCAAGCTTTCTTCCTACAGTCTTCTTCCTTATGTCCAGATATTTTGCAAAAGTTGCAGTATATGGAGCGTCTTCCGGAGTGCTTCCTTTTGCAATACTTGCAGTAAGGTGAAGAGGTAGAACATGTACCTTTTCCACGGTAGGTATTCCCATAACGAAATTCTTGGGTAAGCTTTTGGGCTAGGTTCTTTCTCTGGTTTTCCTCTTGTGTAAATACCAATTCGTCAGTCAGTGTGTTGGCTAATGTTGGATCGTTGCCGGTGACCCTAAAGTCAGTTAAAGCAGTTCATCTTCAAATACGAGGGCGGAATCAACGTAAACGAAGTCAATAACAGCTTTTATCCTTTTAACTTTCTTTCTATTACTGATTATGAGCTTTTACAATGTATTCTGATGAAAATTAGGCAGCACCTTCGCTCACACACACATACATAACCGCTTGAAATGAACAACACACTCTCCTATTTATAGACCTATAGGGTTTCGCTTGAGATTGACAAATCATGGGGTTTCGCTTGAGATTCGTTTCAAGCGAAACTGTATGATGTTGATGATGAGGTTTCGCTTGAATCTGCCATGATACACTTTCAAGTGAAAACCCTTTCTCAAACATAAACTAAACCTAATTTTGACCCTGTTGTGTGTTCATTCAACCTATCTAGACAAACGACTTGTAAAAGACAAAGTTAACAGACACTAATTGCACCAACAGACTCCCCCTTGGATGTTGAAGAAGTCTTTGGCTTCAAGTCTTTGTCTTTATCATTCTCCAATCATTGTAAAGTTCTCTTCAATCTTTATCTTCAAACTTCAATCTTCAATCTCCTCTTTGTCTGTTGATACAGAATTCTGACTCCTCCTTTCACAGACTCCCCCTCTCAATAAGCTAGGGCTCAAATTCTGGTTCAAACTTTAAAATTCATCACCATGGAGATTCCTGTATAAACTCTACCCAAATATAATACATATGATAATAACAGTTATAATCCAAACTTACTATTCAACTTTCAGTGTTAAAAATCCACTTAAGTATTCAGGTCCAAACTAATGACCCTGATTACTCAATTAATCTACCAAGTCCAATTTAATGACCTTGGTTGATCTGAGATAAATCACACTGATTTCTTGTTCAATCAATCTCTGAAAATTTACAAGTTTCAAGTTAATGAACTTGCTTTAACTTTCCAATTTTTACAAACTTATCATGTTTTAGCTCATGACTCATCCTCCAGTCCAGAAATCTCCTGCATCTGCTTTCATCTTTCAGCATTCGAATCCGAAGATCAACTCTCCACTTTGGTTTGTCAAAGATAAAACAGAAATGTAAAATCTTTTTGGATTTTTTTTTAATAAAGCTTCTAAACTAGAAATGAAATACAGAACTAAAATGCAGTAAATGTAAACTATTTACAAACAAATTTTTGGTGAGCGTGTTAGGGAATCATATCAGCTATTAGACAAATCACAAGTACCGTTAAGCTTCAATTTCATACTCAGAATTAAACAATTCACTTAGATTGTCGATATACTTATCCACTTAAATTCTCACACAAATTTCAATCTGTTCAGGATACGGATTTAGTGTTTTAGAGACTTAAACTTATACGTGTGTCCCACCTCTTGAATATACTCCCGTATCCAGATCCCAATATTCAGTCTTACAGGCAGTTATAACACAAATGATATATGTAGGGGTTAATAAATTATGAAGAATCATGAGAGCTCAGGTCAGAACTACCGTTCAGCAGAGAGATCATGACTCAACTTTTGAGTGTGTCCCCTTTAGAGGATCTTTTTTACAACAGCATTGCTAAGCAATTTTATTGTCTTATCATATATGCTGAGGGTGATGCTATGTTTCAAGCATTGCAGAAAGTATTATTCGAGGACTAGGTCAGAACTTCCATTCAGCAGAAGTCCCAGAATAATACCCCAGATATCACTGAGTATAAAAACCTAGTATATCAAAAAAAGGAATCTTTCAAACAAGATTTCAGGGGTTACCTATATATCCAAGTAGTGATCCCCACAAAATAAGCAAGTAAAGATTTAGGTTTATATCCTGAACAAACCTACTAAATGTGTAAAAACCTATCGACACATCATCAGTGATACTGTTTAACCTTTTAAACATTACATTTCTTTAGCATACCGTGACTTGTCAAGCCGATGTACTATCATTTTCCCTTTTTACACAAGCTCTTTTCAGATTTTCTATTGTTTTTGGATTTTGAAAATATCTCAAGTTTTTATATTTTTGACATTTTTTATTGTTTTTGTATTTTCTGAAATATTACCCTATACCTCCCCCTAAATACCAAAACAAGTAAAAAATTGACAAACCATTGCAGATTGCTTCTCAACATCATCTACAATGTCTCCTCCATCAACGCCAATAATCTCTTCCAACACCGATAAAAGCTTCATACCATTCAATTTTAGCAGGTATTGAAAACGTGTTCTATCAAAAGCTTTGGTATGTAAATCAGCTTTTTGATCATCAGTGTGGATTTACTCAATACGTATCAACTTCTTCTCGAAACAATCGCGAATGAAGTGATGACGAATCTCAATGTGTTTGGTTTTAGCATGATGAACTAGATTTTTAGTAATGTTAATCGCTGCCTCATTATCAACAAAGATAGGGGTGTTTAGAAATTGCAAACCGTAGTCGCGCATCTGTTGCTGGATCCACAAGATCTGTGAGCAGCAACTACTAGCAGATACATACTCCGCTTCACATGTGGATAAAGCCACAGAGGTTTGCTTTTTGCATTGCCAAGTGATCAATCGTGATCCAAAGAACTGACACCCTGCTGTTGTTGATTTAGCATTAACTTTGCAGCATCCGAAATCGGAATCGGAATACCCTTCGAGCGTGAAATCGCCTTCTCTTGGATACCACAACCTCAAAGATGGAGTTCCTTTCAAGTAGCGCAATATCCTTTTCACAATAATCATGTGCGATGCTCTCGGGTTAGATTGAAATCTTGCTGCGAGGCAAGTTGGGTACATGATATCGGGTCTTGAAGCTGTCAAATACATCAGCGAACCGATCATGGAACGATACATCGTTTCATCTACCTTCTCTCCGGTGAGATCAGGGTTTATCCCATGATTCGTTGCTAATGGGGTGGCTGCTGGAGTAGAACCTGACATCCCGAATTTCTCCAAGATATCATGAACGTACTTCGTTTGATGTATGAAAATTCCTTTGGGTAGTTGATCAAACTGCAGTCCCAAAAAGAATTTCATCTCACCCATCGATGACATTTCGAATTTCTGCTTCATTACTCTTTCAAAATCTTTGCATAGATCCTCATTTGTTGACCCAAATATAATGTCGTCCACGTATATCTGAACAATCAGAAGATGTCCATCGACCTCTTTGGTGAAGAGAGTGGCATCCACTTTTCCACGAATAAAACTGTTGGCTAGCAGGTGTTGAGACAATGTCTCGTACCAAGCTCTCGGGGCCTGGTGTAAACCATATAGCGCTTTGTCTAACAAGTAGACCTTGTCTTTGTGGTGTGGATCGGTAAAGCCCGGTGTCTGACCGACATAAACCTCCTCTTTTACCTTCCTGTAGAGAAAAGCCGATTTTACATCTAACTGATATACTTTGAAATTTTTCCAAGATGCAAATGCTAGGAAGATTCTGATAGCTTCTAGTCGAGCAACTGGAGCATACACTTCAGTGAAATCTATACCCTCCTGCTGACAGAAACCCTGGACAACGAGTCGAGCTTTGTTACGAACCACAACTCCTCTATCGTCTCTCTTACACTTGAACACCCACTTTGTGTTAATCTTCCTCTGGCCATCAGGTAAATCCACTAACTTCCACACTCCTAATTTCTCGAATTGACTCAATTCCTCCTGCATTGCATTGACCCAAGAATCTTCAGTAAGCGCCTTTTTGTAAGTTCTTGGTTCAACCTGCGAGATAAAACAACTCAATGAAAATTCAGTTTGCAAAGGAGAAACTGTTGTATAAAAACATGTAAGCCCTTTATCAATTTGTCTTCGAGTGCGAACGCCTGTCTGCAGTTCTCCAATGATCAATTCCTCCAGATGATATGAAAGAGTTCGTGGCATTACTTCACTTGAAACATCTATCTCACCTTCCAGATTAGTAACATTCTGATTTGCACCTTGTTCACTGACTGGGTTTGTTTGACTTGAGATCTGAATTTGCTCCCCCTCAGAATCTGAATCACCATGATCAAATACTGGCATGTTCTCAGATTCTTGATTATCATTCTGTGCTGACTGATTATCTTGAGCAACTTCATTTTGTTGGACATCATCATGTTCACCAGCATTACTTGGACCTGCTTCATCGTCATTTGATGCTCTTTGCGGTCTTCTTGAATACTCAGCTGGGAACCTTTTCAGAGATGACTCATACTCCCTCAAAATATCCAACTCATCAAAGAAATCTTCTTCTTCTTCTTGTTCTTCCATCATGTCAAACGAATCCCACAACTTGTCATAATGATAACGCCATGAATCTCCAGGATTCTGCGGCGGCATAGTATAACCTTGACATTCAACATTAGAAGCTTCAATAATCCGCTTCAGACTTGGAACGAAGACTCGTCGTAATGGACTTGCATAACCTATGAATATCCCTTCAATACTCTTCGGGCCAAACTTTCCAAAAGGCTCTAGAATAGTACAGGGTGACCCGAACGGTTCAAGATACTTCAGATTCGGTTTGCGATTATTGATCAACTCAAAGCATGTTTTATTGAATTTCTTGACAGTGAGAACCCGGTTGAGCGTATAGCATGCGGCGGAAACTGCTTCTGCCCAAAAATTTATTGGTAACTTTGAATCAGCAAGCATTGTTCTGGCCGTTTCGATTAGCGTCCTGTTTTTACGTTCTGCGACTCCATTCTGCTGCGGAGTGTACGGAGCACTAAACTCATGCAATATACCTCTTTCATCACAAAATTCTTCCATCTTGATGTTCTTGAACTCAGTACCATTATCACTTCTGATTCTTCGGATACGCCTTTGGTACAAGTTTTCAATATTTCTGAATAACGCCATCAAACTGTCAAACGTTTCATCTTTCGACTTCAAAAATGATACCCACGAAAATCTGGAATAATCATCAGTAACCACAAGACAGTAGAGATCCCCTGTAATACTTTTGACGTTTACTGGACCAAACAGATCCATATGTAGTCTCTCTAACGGTTTGGAAACTGAATTGACTTGCTTTTTAGGATGTGACTTTTTCTTCTGCTTGCCTTTGACGCAGCTAATGCACTCCCCTTCCAGATGAAAACCTTTGATATTAACACCAAGAACTAAATCATTGTGCACCAAGTGATTCATTTTTCTAAGATGTATATGCCCCATCTTCCGGTGCCACAACTTCATTTCTTTCTCCGTTGCTCTAGATACAAAACAACGTGCTTGACCTGTTGTTGTAGTTGCTACACTCATGTCCAATACATATAAATCATTCACTCTAGGTGCCCGCATGATAATCCATTCTTCAGGGATAACAAATCCTGGTTTCAAAATCAAGCATTCTTTGTCTGTGAAGTGAGTGGTATACATATTGTCACAAATCTGCGAGATACTTAGCAGATTATTCTCCAGCTCAGTAATGTAGTTAACTCTCTCAAAACTTACAATCCCATTAGATAACGTTCCTTCACCAATAATTCGACCACCTTCATGTCCAGCAAATCCCACATAACCTCCATTGATATTTCTTACATCGTACAACAATGCAGTCTTTCCTGTCATATGTCGAGACGCTCCACTATCCATAATCCATCTTGAAATAGCTCTCGGAAGATCCTGCACATATCACAAACAATACAATAAAGATGCCGATTCATGCTTCACGATTACCAACTAGGAAGCTCCGCCAAGTCCAAAATCTTTAGTGAGATTTTGATGCCACCCAAGCCTCTTTGGACTCGGGTAACTTGACTTTAATGTGAGTTTTAGCAGTGTAAAGTGGCAGAAAATTTTTATCATTCATTTTCAAACTTTCATTTGAATCAACCTCAACCTTTTTGTATAAGAAAAACTCATCTATTTTAAGTTGACCAGTTGATTGATTTTTCTTTTGAACATTCTTCTTCTCGGGTAGAGTAGAAGATTGTTTCTCCAGCTTTTCATAATAATCCAATGGAACATTCATCTTTACCGGTGTGGTAGAAGACGATTGTTTTTCCAAAACTGAAACCTTTGGTTTATCAACAACTTTTGGCTTCCATGTTTGTTGAGATGATGCAACCCGTTTATAAAATTTGTCATTTTTGATTACCAAGTTCTTAACAGGTTCAATTTTGACTTTTGTTTTCTCATTTTTCAAAACTTTCTCAACAACCATTGGGGCTTTGCCTTTAACATCAACCTTCTTCTGTCTATTCTCAACAACTTCAGTCTTAGGCTTGGAGTTGGTGCAATTCCTTGCAATGTGACCAACTTTGTTACATCTAAAACATGTACGAGTATCAACTACTCGACTTTTGCCTTCAGACTGAGGTTGTGAAACTCTCTTTGCAAAAAATTCTTCATTTGATTTCGAAAAGATTTCATTTTCCTCATCAGAAAGTGAACTTGAACTGTTCACAAACACTTTCTTTTTAGCAAACTTCTTGTTTTGAACATTTCTCTTTTGATAACTCTTACCATCCCAATAACCACCCGACCAATTGTTTCGATTGTTATTATAAAAACGTGGTGGAACAACAGGCTTTTTGTAGTAAGCTTTATCTTTCTCAAAATTCATTTGTCTCTTTGTTTTACTTAAACTGTTCACTTCTGACATCTCAACTTCAACCAATTTGAAAACATTTGTTAACTTGTTCACATTAACATTTTCAATGGGAAACTCAGAATCCGAATACAACTTATCATATCCAGCCATCTTGTACATCACAAGACCCGGTTCATCACTTAAGTTGTTTTTGGATTTTGGTTTCTGAATGTACTTGTCCAAGAAACATTCATCATCTTCAGCTGAATCAGATAACAAAACACTTTCAACTGTGCTTTTAACTATCTCAGTTTGTACACTATCATCAGAGGATGATGAAGAAAATGTCACATCAATCGAATCAGGAAGTTTCACTTCATTTTCTTCTTCAATTTCAGCCAATCCAGATTGTTTTTTAGAGTAATTATCAAGAACTGGTGGTGGAACTTGATGAAAACCCACCCCTATTCCATCAAAGTACACATCTTCGCCTGCTTTGTCTTTCCCGATGGGTTTGGGAATAATGTGTTGCAAAACAAAGCTTGCGGAGTTGTAACTCTTAAGCTTCAACTGGATTCGCTCATTTTCAATTTCAGCTTCTTGAACTTTAAGTTTCAATTTAGTGATTTCATCTAGTTGTTGGTTGATTAATTCTTCTTTTAATCTCAAAACACATTGCAATTGGCAATTTTCTTTGTATGTTTTACCATTTCTATCATCATTATCTTTAATCGTGCTTTTAAACTTCTCCAATTTTTCAGTGATCTGACGATTTTCAAGGACTAACTTCTCATTTTCTTTCCTAACCCTTTCCTGATCAATTTTATCAGTTTCAATTTTGTTAGTTAATTCTTTTAATCATTCAGTTGAAGCTTTCACCGATTTATCACGATCAAGAATTTGATCTTCAACACTTTTGACTTTAGCAGTCAAATCCTCAATCTTCTTACCTTTGAGATATGTGTTTGTACTACAAACCTTGCATTCCTTGATGCAATTTTTGAAGTCAACATCACCACTAACCTTCTTACCTGACTCAGCCGTTGACTCGTTTGAACTGACTTGGCTTTTAGACTCAGAATCGGATTTAGAATCTACCTCAATTGCCTTAGCTGCCAGCACCTTGTCAGCCATCTTTCCCATGTTTTCAGCAATCAACTCCTGTGTCGTATCAATGATCCAGTGTCAACTTTCTTTAACTTCTCTATCTCTTCTTTCTCTCCGCTTCCCCACCATTTCTTCTGCCAATAATCATCTTCAATTTTATATTCTTGAATTATGGTTTCCACATCAAGAGTGTTGTGATCCACAGCAATGTTTCCATAGGGGACAAGATAACACTCCCTGTCTGGATCCCATCTATTTGCTCTTTTTGCCTCAGAAAAAAATACCAGATATTCTGATCAATTTGTTTGTGGCTAACAGTCTTCTGTAATTATACTTTTGTTCTTCAGTTCTGTTATCTTTCCAAGGTTTAGGTTCAGAATTTGCCATGAATGCATATCCAACCGCATCTTCCTCAGGTAACAACTCGCTCCAGTCAAAACCTTCATCATCGTGAATCACCGCAAGAGCTCTAGATTTTTCTTTGTTATCTTCAATCTGCTTCATTCTTGGTGGCTCCAATTTATTCTGATGATAAATCGCTTTCTTGTAGTAATCTTCTCTGAACGGGTTCTCAGATTCATCAGCATATACGTTTCTGCATTCACGCTTAAAGTGACCTTTCTGTTTGCATTTGAAACACGTCACTTTAGACTTATCAAAGCCCAACTTGGTAGATGGTCCACCAATTGACTTCCTCCCTGTTATCTCCATGAAACGTTGTGCTCGACGAACTGCACTGGCCATACACCACCTTATGTCAATCAGTTCCATTTCCTTAGGATCTATTTGGTCATAATCTTCCTTCGTCAGGTTGGTGTTGCCAATCTTCCCTGCTACAAGGCTTTCATACGATTCTAGCACAGATGCTAAGAAAACCATCTGTTGTTTTGCCGACTCCTCGCTGAAATTCTGAGCATTCTTTAAGTCTACAGCAATGTTGCATTGAAATAAGTTCTTTGCATCAGACTGGTTTGAATTTGATGAAGACCCACTGTGATATCCACCGCTTTGACTTTCTTTGCTTGTTGTGGAAACATTCTCAGCAGAAAACGCAGTCTTAGGAGATGTATTCTTTGGCATCATGCTCTTTGGATAATACAAATCCAAGTTCTGCTGATAAGACGAATGATTGACTTTGTGTGTCTTCTTTAATTCCAACTCATGACTCTCTAATCTCTCAATCAGCAAATCCACCTCAAGATCTGCAGGCTTGATTGTATTCTTCAGCATCAATGCATAGTATTGCCAATCCATTTCATCCGGTAGTGAGTCAAACAGCTTATCAACTAGCTCTTCTTTAGTATAGCGAATATCATGTCTCGCCAGTTCCAGTTTCAGATGCCCAAACCTCTCTATCATTTTACAAACTGATTCATTCTTTAAACACCCAAACAAATCAAACTCTTTTCTAAGTAGTTTCGTTTTGTTTTTCACAATTTCTTTACTTCCTATACATTTGTTTTTCAATTTGTTCCAGAGATCTGTAGCACTAGAGTATTCGATCAAAGATATAATATCTTCTCTAATGGACTGGAATAGCAACGCAATACATTTTTGCTCAGCAACAAACGATTCTATTTCATCAGGTGTCGTTAAAGTTTCACCATTTTTGCCTCCATTATCATAACCATTTTTTAGACTCTTCCAGCTGAGAAAAGCAAAAGCTCTCAACCAATCTTCAAACTTCTTTGCCCACCGACTGTATTCTTCTATAGCCATTAGCTTCGGGGGTTTGTTATAAGTTCCAAAAGCACTTTCAACCTCCAATGCATCCGATAGCTTTTTCTTTGAATTCGGTGTGTTCTCATCAGTGTTACTCGAAGATGTACCATTTCCACCGTCTCCAGCAAATGCAAATACATCATAAAATGGATTGAAATCATCCATCTTGAATGTACCTGAAAAACAATCAGCAAAGCACTTAGAAATTTTAAGTTTTGAAAAATATCAATTTCAAGCGAATGCTATTCAAGCGAAACAGCTTGTATTATCAATGTTCAAGCGAAAACCAATAATCTGTTTCGCTTGAGATTTCAAGCGAAAAGGCTGATACAAGTTCAACAGTTCAAGCGAAAACCACTAATCCTAGTTCGCTTGATCTTTTCAAGCGAAGGGGTCTGATTTTCAAGTGAAAACCTTGACTTTTAAGCGAAATGGGTCCTTTTCAAGCGAAACAGCGAAGACCAATGTCAAGCGAAAGGTAGATCTAGGCCATTTTTTATCAGTTTTAGTCCAAGTTTTAATCTAATTCTTTGTAGGATTTATTAAAACTATGTTTTACACAATATATGTGAAATTCAGGCCATTTCAACCGTTAAAACTCGTTCAAATCAGAAAAGTATGAAAAGAAGTGAGTAGAAAGTAGAAAATCCAGTAGAATCAAGCTGCTATGGTATGAACTCCTCGTCCTGAGCTCTGATACCACTTGTTGGATCGTTGTCGGTGACCCTAAAGTCAGTTAAAGCAGTTCATCTTCAAATACGAGGGCGGAATCAACGTAAACGAAGTCAATAACAGCTTTTATCCTTTTAACTTTCTTTCTATTATTGATTATGAGCTTTTACAATGTATTCTGATGAAAATTCGGCAGCACCTTCGCTCACACACACATACATGACCGCTTGAAATGAACAACACACTCTCCTATTTATAGACCTATAGGGTTTCGCTTGAGATTGACAAATCATGGGGTTTCGCTTGAGATTGGTTTCAAGCGAAACTGTATGATGTTGATGATGAGGTTTCGCTTGAATCTGCCATGATACACTTTCAAGAGAAAACCCTTTCTCAAACATAAACTAAACCTAATTTCGACCCTGTTGTGTGTTCATTCAACCTATCTAGACAAAAGACTTATAAAAGACAAAGTTAACAGACACTAATTGCACCAACAGCTAATTCTATTGCTTCTTTTATGGTTTGAGGTCTAGCTGCCTTTACTACATGTCTGATCTCACTGATTAATCCCCAAATGTAACGAAAGATTAATACTGGTTCTGGTGAAGCTCAGGTTGGTACTATCCTAGCATATTCAAAAAATATGGTAGTGTAACCCTTGCAATCTATTCCAGTCATTTTAAGATTTAAAAACTTATTGGCAATCTGTTCTTTTTCATGAGGAGGACAGAATTTTCGTTCAACCATTTTCTTAAAGTTAGTCCATTCCATGTTATAAGTTTTGTCACTTCCCCTAGACTGGAGAATAGTATTCCACCATTCCAAGGCTGCATTTGTAAAAAGATTAGAAGCAAACATAATCTTATCTTCTTCTGCACATTTACTTATTTTTAAGACTGCTTCTGTCTTTTCTATCCAGCGTAAGGCTGCAATGGCTCCTTCATTGCCTGAGAATTCTATTGGTTTGCAAGACCAGAATTCCTTATAAGAACAACCATATGAGATGGTTCTTCTCCTTTTTGGGATCGGTGCTTGGATAATTGGGCCGAGGTTTTCATTCACGTTGTGACTTGGTTCAGTGGGCTTTTTCTTCCGGTTACAGATTTATTATTTTCTGCTTCTTTAACAGTATTTATGATATATGGCATAGCATCTATGATTCCTTGTGCTACTATGTGTTCGATGGCACTATTATTCATTGGGTTTCCGTTAATATCATTATTCTGTTTTTTCTTGATTTACTTCGTTATCCATCTGAATTGTAAACATTTATCAGGTATTAATATCACAGAATAAGATTTAATACAAATAATCACACAAGCAGCTTGATCAAAAACTTCGAGCATTGCGACTTACTTTTTTATATATATATTTTTACATATGCATCGATTACATACTACAACTGAAAATTAAACACACTAGTAGTTATGCATCGATAGGTATTAAGTTATCTATTCTTTTTGGTTTTTTTACACACATATATTATATTATATTAGTGGTTGGCTCGTCTAAAACTATTGTTCATGCTCGTCATATTTCCAGACGAGTTTCTCTCCTATATGTCGGATTCTATTTCCTTCCTCAACTAACTCTTCGCCATATGAGCGAATTTCCTGCACGTTTTCTTCACTCATGGGTGGTAGTGGTGCTGGCACTAGATCAGGGTATCGTGGTATGGGTTCTCCGTATGGGTATAGGGTGCTTATCACATTCTGCATATACCAATCACTGTTCCAGAATGAGTCTAAAGGATTCAGGTTAGTATATTGAGCTATAGGATTTGTTACGGGCACTGGTTCTTCCTGAGGATATAATGCTGAATACGACCTATTGTCATCAAACCATGGATCATATTCTAGAGGGACTGGTGCTGGGATTCTAGGCATCTCATTGGGGTCAAATGTTGGGATTGGAAATTGGTTTTCTAGGCTTATTTCTAGCTCCATTGGTTGGCTGGGGAATAAGGGTAAAAGTTTTGGTTCAGCTGTTTGGTTCAGATTAAGGTCTGCTGCGATGGTTGCTAACATGTGGAAATCAGCTAATTTCCAATCAATTTCCTCTTCTCTTAATGGCCTATTAACTGCTTCCTGGGTTTGTGCCTTCATTTCTCTATTGGCTTTCGCTAGTGCTCTCTGTTGTTGTAATTTCTTCATCCTTTTCCTCCTCTCACGCGCTCCTATACTAAACCAACCTCTCTTTTTAGTAGTAAACGGTTCCTCAAATTGTGCCTTAAAGACAAAGATTCCTTCCTCAGTATCAGCAGAGTAACCTGAGGGAGTTGGCTGAGATGAGGTTCCTTCATTCTTTGGGGAACTAGCTAATTGACGGTAAGCGTCGGATGTACCTTGCTCAATCATATTGTAAACTAACAAATTGTCAAATAACACACAATAATAATATACACATAATCACATAAATTATTTCCTAACACATTTAATTAAAATCTTGGTGTCAGTAGAACACCTCATTGACTTAAACCAGTGGTTGTGGCTATGATACCACCTTCTGTCGCATCCCCCGAACCCTGCCCGGGAGTGGGTGCCGAGAGATCAGATTTAGTGGTATCGGTGTTTATTAATTTGGCAGCGGAAATGAGACATCAGAACCGTAGGTAGGAAATGTTATCAGAGTTTCAAAACACCAAACTTTTATAATAAACAAATGGGATAAAACCCAAGTTTTACTAATAGTATATTTATAGAGATAAAATCCTATTTTATTGAAACATATACTCCTTTTTATTTAGGTAACTTTTTATAGCCACTTCTTTAAGCCTTCAGTGCTCTCCAGCTGGCTTCTAATAGCTTTCACATTAAGTTACCTGAAACGCGTTTTAAAAAGGTTTTATCAGCAAGAAATACTGGCGAGTGCATCCCGGTTTAATCAAAATAGTTTCAATAACTTCACAGTATTGAGAGCGATTACAATGTTTATATCTACACAGTTACTCATTAAGTACTGTCAATCCTGACTTGTGGGTCATGTTACTCATTGGCTAACTCTTTGTCCACTAGTAACAGATTCAAAATAATGTATACAAAACCCCAACATACCGGCAGTAATTGTAGAATACATAGACTCAATCACTGTTAATTATAACTGAAACAATTGAGGTTTTTACAAAAAAAGATTTACAAAAAGAGAATGACTCACTTTGTTTACTTAGGTAATACTTTAGCTTCCTGGTGGTTCTCCTGGTTATTATCTATTAAAATTAAACAATGCACATGTGTTGGTAAGATAGCCCAAATTACATTAGCCATACAACCGAGACAGAACTCCAACGAACTGAGTCAGGCAGAGCCTTGACATGCATTACGGAGTCCTAGATCAATCGGGTGTAACACGAGACAGAACTCCAACGACTGAGTCAGGTAGAGCCTCGACATGCGTTACGGAGCCCTAGATCGATCGTGTTGGGTAACTAATACGTAACCGGGGGTTATAATACTTACAACGAGGCAGAGCTTCGCTTTTTAGGGGTATTATTCGAGCAAAACTTTTGCTTTTAAAGTGACAGAGAAAGAAAAAGAATTGAGCGACGATTTCTGAGCTCGATTGCCCCTTTTATAGGGCTGGACGAGAGGCGGCTCGCGGCCCGCGACGCCCACCCCTGTCTCCTTCGCGGCCCACGAGACCACTAGGGTAGGCCCAAGCCTTATCGAGTCAACCAGTAGCCTTCACACGCGTTAGGAAACGTGGCGGACTGGTGTGTCGCCTGGTGTTACTACGTCGCAGCCCACGACAGACCTGGTTTGACCGGGTCTCGCCCCGCGAGTGTAACACCTGTGCCTCCACGTCCATCAAACAAATACCAAACCAATGAAATATTATATTTCATACTTGGGATTTGTAAAATTATGTGTATCTTTTACACATATCAACTCTTGTTTGATTTTAAGCTTTAAATCGCTTTCTGGAGGGTTATACGCGCTCTGATGCGTAAATATAACCAGTTTAATCCAACGAATACTCCGGAATAGTGAAATAGGCTTAACATACCTTAAATAACCTTTACATAACTTAGATATAAGTTTTGGAAGGTTTGGTGTGGTGAAATCAAAGTTTAATCGCTTACAGGGACTAAAATTGACAAACTGCGAAAGTATGCCAATTTGAACTGTAACAGACATTCCGGAACATGACCATAAGTTAAACATACCATAAATATCCTTCACATAGCTTAGAAATAGGCTTTGAGGTGTTCGGTATGCTAAAATAAACTTTTGTGTCATTCAGGGACTAAAAGTGTCAAAAAGTGCACAAGTTTGCATTTTCGCGCATAACTTACGTTCTGAATACATCTGGACATCCAAAAATTTATGTAAGCATGACTACATTATATTTTAGTGTTCGCCTTAATAAAAATCCATTCGTCGCGTCATTTGGATCGTTTTTCGCGCTTATGCGCATTCCGTCGTAATTAAGCGAACATCGCGTTCGTACGACCAAACGAACCATCATCCGGCATATTTTTGAGTATGTTTTGAGTTCCCTATACTTTAACTTCATTTTAGAGCCTTGAAATGAGGTCAACGGGGCTCAAACGCATCGAAAAAGGGCTTAAACACGTGCAGGGACTAAACCTGTCATTTATGAAACATTTCTGGAACAGGGAGGGGTGTCGCGTAGCGCGAGCCCTAAAGACTTACCAGTCGCGCTACGCGACTGCCTAAAACTGACCAGATTCAATGTTTTGTTTGCAAGTTGCAGCTGATTGATTCGTGTCCACTCGTTTCCTATCGTCTAGTCAGCGGATAAGAACAAACTTCCTGGACACCACAACTTTACGACAAGTGTACGGTTCCGATTAAGGCACGTTATTCAAGAAACGATCTTAATGGTTACCCGAAATCTATAAATACCCCACCCCCTTTACTTCATTTCTCACAAATCTGATCATTTGGGCTCTAAGTTGGAACCTTCGTTTCATACCTGAGCTATTTTGATCTGGGTTAGCATTCGGGGACCCTTCGTAAGTATTCTTTCGTTCTTTTCCTTATTTTATTGCTTTTCGAGTCCGAAAGTCAAACTTTGTTTGACTTTCAGCGTTGACCAGTAATGGTCAATGCGAAGTTCGTTTGAACTTCGCAACGTGATTGTAATCACGATGGTCATAGTCCCTCGGGATTATGCCTACTGATTACCACGTTGTTTAGGGTCGTAGGGTAAGCGATCTAATAAATCGCTTATACCTTCGAACTCGACCCAGTTTGGTCGATCATTAGGATCCGACCAAATACATTAGGTGACCATAGTAGGTAGGGAATAACCTTCCGAGGTTATACCCTATGGTCGCATCGTTTGAGTAGTTGTATGATAGGTAGTTTATATGCCTTAGGTAAATTACCATAATACCCTTTTCATGTATAATTGGTAACTAAGCATATGTAACCTAAACCTTTGTCATATAACTGATTATGTAACATGTTTAGGCATATAACACTTGTCATAGGACTAGTTAGACGGTCCGAACGCGTTTCACGCGCACGACGCGTTAAAGTAGCATATGTTACCTTAATGGGTCGCGATGGGTCGAAAGCACTTAGGTTTGGTTTCATTGTAGTATGTAGGCCTTGTTAAACCATATCATATGAGTTCCAACACTCATTTGGTTTACCAAGCCTCATCCTATCCAATCTCCCGATTTAAGTCCGGTTTATTTATATAGTTTAGATTTGCCGACTGATTCCGTGCTCTCTCTAGCTTTGTTTGGTTGTTGTTCAAGACCTCCAAGCATTCTCAGGCGAGTACATTATTCCCCTATTTTACTGCTTTCAACTGTTTTGGGGTGACTCATATGTGCTAAATGTTTTCGATGTTATAACGATGGTTTCAAAAACGATTAAGACGATTTATACAAAACTAATAACGATTTCATAAAGTGAACAAACTTGTTGGTTGTAGTTACATAACAAATGACATTCATTAGCAATGATCAAGCCAACCAGTATTAGGTTATGGTACCATAGGATCTGACAAATCCCGTTATTTACTACACCCGTGGTTATGTGTGGGTATGGTAGGTAGCGACTGAATCTGTAATTATTAACTTACCCTATGGAGGTTTGTTAATACGAAAACGAGAAGCGACGAAAACGAGAAGCGACGAAAACGAGAAGCGATGAAAGTCACGAAGGTTTGAATGTTATTAGCGAGACGACCTTATAAGTAGTTTCACGACCTAAAACGAATTAAACGATTTACGATTGGTTTTCACACGATGTTTTAACGATTGGGTTTCACACGATGTTTTAACGATTGGGTAAACGATTGGCTTCAAAGCGATATACGATATTATTTTGGTTATACATATTACATGATTTACATTTGGGCATGAACATTACTTTGGTGGTTTGGTTTGGATTAAGTGATTAAGTAACAATGCGTGTGGAATATGATACAAGCATGGTGGATACGCCGCTGGTACTTCCTATATATAAGTGTTTGTATGGTATTACATATTGTAGCGTTATTTGAATCATTTCAGTTTGAGACATAGAACATTTTATACAAGTAACATACTTTTCACAAGACATTTATTTACAAACAACTTATCTTATACAAACTCATTTTACATGGTTATTCATTTAATCATGCATTATTCTCTTATTTATACATATCACCTGAACTTATCTTTGTTTTTCAAATAATTTACTAAAACAAATGTTTTTGGGTTAAGAGTCATGGCTACGAGGTTTTACAAATTATAACCCGCTTGATTTGAGTTGGTTAATTAAGTTGCAATATTATACTCTTTTCAAAACAAGGTTTCTAAATAAAGTATTGCAACGTCTAAACTAGCCATGATTTCGACACTCCTACAAAACCTATGTACTCGCCATCATTTCTTTGCTGACCTCGTTTTCACATATGTTTCAGGTATTGTTGAATGATATCGATTGATAAGATGCATGCTCACATAGGACTGGACAAGGCCTTAGTGACTCAATAACAATGATAGACTATGTTTAAATAGTGTATTTAGATTTCAAGACGATGTAATTATTCAATGTTTAATAAAACGAAACACTTTTTGGTATCCATGGTTATGAAACATTAATTCTGTTGCAACACGCCCCGATGTTTCCGCCGCGCTTTGTTGTTTTACGCGGTCGGGGTGTGACAGAAAAGATGGTATCAGAGCCAATGGTTATAGGGAATTAGGTTATTAGTAATTAGTAATGCTTTGACCTAGTCTATAACCTTCTTAGGACCCTAACGCGAGTTTACTTGCGTTTAGTCATAAAACAATACCGTCACCTATCCTTAGGCGACGACCACAACAAGAACATAAATTTCAAAACCGCTTTGAAAACTAATCATCTGTTCTAGGATGATTGATTACTAGGTTTTGAACTCTCTATTGTAAGGTTTTGAACTCTCTATTATATGGTTTTGAACCTCTTTGAGTTTTCAAAACTTCGTCAAGGTTTTGGGTTTTAAATAATGTGAACACGTGCAAACTGGAAGGGTGAATGCCTGTATTCTGGGTTTTCTGTCAAGGCAAACACTTCGTATACATCTCATCAGACGCGAGACCAGTTGTGCTTACCTGGGAATTCTTGGGATGAGTGTTCACTTATAGGCGAACATGTCTTCGCGATACATTATTTTTGACCCATTTACTTTGATCAGTCACCGTCTCATTTGTTTGCCTTAGGTAACAAACAAATGATCGCAATCTTCATGCGTTATCATTCTGTTTTGATTGTCCAATAATCTTTCACCTGTTTCTCCCTATGCCTTTCTTTTTCTTCAAGAATGTCTCTTCATCACGATGACGCCCAGATATCTGAGCAAGCAGCCAAATTAGCTCAGCGAATAGGCGAAGTAGTCCTGAAGACTGTTGAATTAGCTACTGCCATGTATCATCTCTAGGATGAAGCCACTCAAGAGTCACCAAGACAGGCAGGACCTAGTCAGGCGACAACACCATCAGCCAATAAACCAATCGAGGAATCAAAGACCATGGATGAACGATCCCCTAAGAAGTCAAAGAAGCGAAAGGCTTCTTAGAACTTCGCCATGGTCGCTCACAATGGTAAAGCAGTCCCCAACCAACCAGCTCAACCCCCTGCTAGGTGTGTATGGCTTTTCCTATGATACCTACATCAAGGAACTATGTACCTTACAAACTACTCTTGTGATTTCTCTCTCTCAAATGATTGCTCATGATTCCCTCGAAAATTTTAAGTACTCGTTTCACTCTAAGAAACAAAGTACAGAAAAATTAAGTGACATTATGAGTAATCGTGCTTTTCGCACATCAGTGCCTTTAAATCCTTGGTTAGATAACTAAGGGTATTTTCAAATCTCATACCCATTACGTTTTGATTTTTCAACATACACAGTACCAGTATTTCAAAACAATCTTTATGATCTCAAAACATTTCATATAGTTTGAAAACAATTTTTCTAGATGCATTGTCTGTGTTATTTCAAAAACATTGGCCATGTTATCAAAACCAACCTTTCTAATTTCAAAATATTTCATATAGTCTGAAGACAATATTAACACAATACATTTTCTGATCAAGTGCATGATTTCGAAAAGCATCATTCATGTCTTTCAAAAAAAAAAAAAAAAAAAAAAAAAAAAAACCTTATACATAATTTCAAAATTCATCTCGCATGATTTTAAAACATTTTTGTAAATATATCTACCTAATACACCTACTTTATGATTTCAAAAAGTATTATATATAAGGTTTCAAAAACGTTAAACACATTTTTCTTAAAAGAACCCCATGCATAGTTTTCAAAAATATTTTTCCTCATACATTGACTTAACCTTCAAATTCCGCTTCATATGTCGCCTTGACATATCAGGCATCTCAACTTCATAAGCATTTTACTTCATGTTTTGACTTAAGCACATCCCGTGCAAGATTTCAAAACATCTTCAACTTCTAAAATCCATATGGGATCTTTTTATCTCCACAATTAGACCCTTGTGGATAATCATCATTCAAATCAGAGTCCTTAATCGGATTCCTTATGTACCTTAATTCGAACATTTCGGTTCCTAGTAATCGAAATCGAATTTTCTTTTTGAATCTTTCTATCCTTATAGTTGGATTCTTGATAACGTTTAAAGTACCAAATGAAATTCACGGAATGGATTCCTAGTGTGCTTTAAATGCATGTACGCAATTTACAAGACAAATTAACGAACAATTTTGTGGTTATATGATATGTGTTTATGTGTTCTCCTCTATGATTTTTGTGCTTTTGTATACTCTGGATATTCGTTATCCAAATCCTCGTAGAATCTTTCATATCTTCATATGATGGATTCGTAGTAGGATATTCAAAAGGTACTACCTTAAATCCTTAATGGGCTTCTATGTAATAGTTAAGACCCTTGGGTTATATAGTACCATTCCATGATTCGATGAGAGACCCTTAAGTGGTCTAGTCTAAAAGATTGATTCACAATTTGGTTAAAGAACGACATCTAGTGATGTAGCTGAACAGACTCCTTGATAGTCTATTTAGATCATTTATTGATTTAATTAAAAGGACTCTATGGCGGTCTAGTTACACTCATCACAGGTTTGTTCATTTGGTTTTCCCCTACACACTATAAAATAGACTGTGTGTACTGTGCAAGGAATTGTCTGATTATGGACGCGTACATAATTATGAAATTTAGTGCATAGGAACCCAGTAAGGTTTATTATGTGTAAGAACCGATAGTGACAAAAATAACGAAATGAGAACGATGTAATGGAGGTACGGTGGACGCACCAATGACGCTTTATATACTTGTATATAAGTGTCCCTCTTGCATTGCAAACATAATGTTATTAAGGTTACTAGAAGTTCAAGAACCCTAACCAATGTTGTTCGATCTTTTCAACTCCATGTTTTCAAGCTCTCACAAGTTTCCTCTAAATAAATTTCGGGACGAAATTTCCTAAAGTAGGGGAGACTGTAACACCTGTGCCTCCACGTCCATCAAACAAATACCAAACCAATGAAATATTATATTTCATACTTGGGATTTGTAAAATTATGTGTATCTTTTACACATATCAACTCTTGTTTGATTTTAAGCTTTAAATCGCTTTCTGGAGGGTTATACGCGCTCTGATGCGTAAATATAACCAGTTTAATCCAACGAACACTCCGGAATAGTGAAATAGGCTTAACATACCTTAAATAACCTTTACATAACTTAGATATAAGTTTTGGAAGGTTTGGTGTGGTGAAATCAAAGTTTAATCGCTTACAGGGACTAAAATTGACAAACTGCGAAAGTATGCCAATTTGAACTGTAACAGACATTCCGGAACATGACCATAAGTTAAACATACCATAAATATCCTTCACATAGCTTAGAAATAGGCTTTGAGGTGTTCGGTATGCTAAAATAAACTTTTGTGTCATTCAGGGACTAAAAGTGTCAAAAAGTGCACAAGTTTGCATTTTCGCGCATAACTTACGTTCTGAATACATCTGGACATCCAAAAATTTATGTAAGCATGACTACATTATATTTTAGTGTTCGCCTTAATAAAAATCCATTCGTCGCGTCATTTGGATCGTTTTTCGCGCTTATGCGCATTCCGTCGTAATTAAGCGAACATCGCGTTCGTACGACCAAACGAACCATCATCCGGCATATTTTTGAGTATGTTTTGAGTTCCCTATACTTTAACTTCATTTTAGAGCCTTGAAATGAGGTCAACGGGGCTCAAACGCATCGAAAAAGGGCTTAAACACGTGCAGGGACTAAACCTGTCATTTATGAAACATTTCTGGAACAGGGAGGGGTGTCGCGTAGCGCGAGCCCTAAAGACTTACCAGTCGCGCTACGCGACTGCCTAAAACTGACCAGATTCAATGTTTTGTTTGCAAGTTGCAGCTGATTGATTCGTGTCCACTCGTTTCCTATCGTCTAGTCAGCGGATAAGAACAAACTTCCTGGACACCACAACTTTACGACAAGTGTACGGTTCCGATTAAGGCACGTTATTCAAGAAACGATCTTAACGGTTACCCGAAATCTATAAATACCCCACCCCCTTTACTTCATTTCTCACAAATCTGATCATTTGGGCTCTAAGTTGGAACCTTCGTTTCATACCTGAGCTATTTTGATCTGGGTTAGCATTCGGGGACCCTTCGTAAGTATTCTTTCGTTCTTTTCCTTATTTTATTGCTTTTCGAGTCCGAAAGTCAAACTTTGTTTGACTTTCAGCGTTGACCAGTAATGGTCAATGCGAAGTTCGTTTGAACTTCGCAACGTGATTGTAATCACGATGGTCATAGTCCCTCGGGATTATGCCTACTGATTACCACGTTGTTTAGGGTCGTAGGGTAAGCGATCTAATAAATCGCTTATACCTTCGAACTCGACCCAGTTTGGTCGATCATTAGGATCCGACCAAATACATTAGGTGACCATAGTAGGTAGGGAATAACCTTCCGAGGTTATACCCTATGGTCACATCGTTTGAGTAGTTGTATGATAGGTAGTTTATATGCCTTAGGTAAATTACCATAATACCCTTTTCATGTATAATTGGTAACTAAGCATATGTAACCTAAACCTTTGTCATATAACTGATTATGTAACATGTTTAGGCATATAACACTTGTCATAGGACTAGTTAGACGGTCCGAACGCGTTTCACGCGTACGACGCGTTAAAGTAGCATATGTTACCTTAATGGGTCGCGATGGGTCGAAAGCACTTAGGTTTGGTTTCATTGTAGTATGTAGGCCTTGTTAAACCATATCATATGAGTTCCAACACTCATTTGGTTTACCAAGCCTCATCCTATCCAATCTCCCGATTTAAGTCCGGTTTATTTATATAGTTTAGATTTGCCGACTGATTCCGTGCTCTCTCTAGCTTTGTTTGGTTGTTGTTCAAGACCTCCAAGCATTCTCAGGCGAGTACTTTATTCCCCTATTTTACTGCTTTCAACTGTTTTGGGGTGACTCATATGTGCTAAATGTTTTCGATGTTATAACGATGGTTTCAAAAACGATTAAGACGATTTATACAAAACTAATAACGATTTCATAAAGTGAACAAACTTGTTGGTTGTAGTTACATAACAAATGACATTCATTAGCAATGATCAAGCCGACCAGTATTAGGTTATGGTACCATAGGATCTGACAAATCCCGTTATTTACTACACCCGTGGTTATGTGTGGGTATGGTAGGTAGCGACTGAATCTGTAATTATTAACTTACCCTATGGAGGTTTGTTAATACGAAAACGAGAAGCGACGAAAACGAGAAGCGATGAAAGTCACGAAGGTTTGAATGTTATTAGCGAGACGACCTTATAAGTAGTTTCACGACCTAAAACGAATTAAACGATTTACGATTGGTTTTCACACGATGTTTTAACGATTGGGTTTCACACGATGTTTTAACGATTGGGTAAACGATTGGCTTCAAAGCGATATACGATATTATTTTGGTTATACATATTACATGATTTACATTTGGGCATGAACATTACTTTGGTGGTTTGGTTTGGATTAAGTGATTAAGTAACAATGCGTGTGGAATATGATACAAGCATGGTGGATACGCCGCTGGTACTTCCTATATATAAGTGTTTGTATGGTATTACATATTGTAGCGTTATTTGAATCATTTCAGTTTGAGACATAGAACATTTTATACAAGTAACATACTTTTCACAAGACATTTATTTACAAACAACTTATCTTATACAAACTCATTTTACATGGTTATTCATTTAATCATGCATTATTCTCTTATTTATACATATCACCTGAACTTATCTTTGTTTTTCAAATAATTTACTAAAACAAATGTTTTTGGGTTAAGAGTCATGGCTACGAGGTTTTACAAATTATAACCCGCTTGATTTGAGTTGGTTAATTAAGTTGCAATATTATACTCTTTTCAAAACAAGGTTTCTAAATAAAGTATTGCAACGTCTAAACTAGCCATGATTTCGACACTCCTACAAAACCTATGTACTCGCCAGCATTTCTTTGCTGACCTCGTTTTCACATATGTTTCAGGTATTGTTGAATGATATCGATTGATAAGATGCATGCTCACATAGGACTGGACAAGGCCTTAGTGACTCAATAACAATGATAGACTATGTTTAAATAGTGTATTTAGATTTCAAGACGATGTAATTATTCAATGTTTAATAAAACGAAACACTTTTTGGTATCCATGGTTATGAAACATTAATTCTGTTGCAACACGCCCCGATGTTTCCGCCGCGCTTTGTTGTTTTACGCGGTCGGGGTGTGACAGCGAGAACCATAAAATTTTGTTTTTATTTGATTTTTATAAATATAAAGGGATTTTAAGCTCGTTTTTTGTATACGGGGTATATTTTAAAGCAGAAATTGAGCAATACTCCTGTCTTAACCCTACCTGAGGGGATTGAATACTTTGTCGTGTACTGTGATGCTTCGCACACAGGAATGGGTTGTATGCTTATGCAAAGAGGCAAGGTGATTGCCTATGCATCACGATAACTTAAGATACACGAAAAGAATTATACCACCCATGACTTAGAAATGGGTGCGGTAGTATTTGCATTGAAACTTTGGAGACATTATCTATCTGGCACCAAGTGTATTACATACACGGACCATAAAAGTCTCCAGCATCTGTTTAGTCAGAAAGATCTTAACATGCGACAACGCCGTTGGATGGAAACTTTGAATGATTACGAATGTGAGATTCGTTACCATCCCGGTAAGGAAAATGTTGTTGTCGACGCCTTAAGTCGCAAGGAAAGGGTTAAATCAATTAGGGTTAACGCTAAAAGCATTGAGCTACGGACTAGCTTGAATGAAAAGCTATTAGAGGCTCAAAAGCAAGCCTTATTAGAGAAAAATGCTTCTAATGAAGGATTAGGTGGAACTGTTGAGTAGTTAACACCTGGAAATGATGGAATCCTGAGATTAAATAATCGTACACGGGTTCCTATCTTCGGAGGACTCAGAGATTTGATCCTCCAGGAATGTCATAATTCCAGATATTTGGTACATACCGGAGGAGATAAAATGTACCAGGACCTGAAAAGAAATTATTGGTGGATAGGTATGAAGAAATCCATAGCCACCTATGTAGCTAAATGTCTGACGTGTTCGCAAGTTAAAGCTGAACATCAGAAACCATCGGGACTACTACAACAACTTGAAATTCCCATGTGGAAATGGGAAATGGTGTAACCATGGACTTGATTATCAAGTTACCAAAGACCAAACGTGGCAATGGCACGATTTGGGTGATAGTAGACAGATTGACTAAGTCAACCCGTTTTCTGCAAATTAAGCAAACTTTTTGTTCCGACAAATTGGCTAAATTATATGTGGACAATATTGTGTCCTTATATGGAGTGCCAGTGTCCATAGTATAGTATCTGATAGAGATACTAGATACACATCTCAATTTTGGAAAAGTTTCCAACAATCATTGGGCACGAAATTAAATTTTAGTACGGCTTACCATCCACAGATTGATGGTCAGGGTGAGCGTACAATTCAAACATTAGAAGTCATGCTGAGAGCATGTGTCATTGATTTGGGTGGTAGTTGGGATGATCACCTACCCCTAATTGAATTCTCCTACAATAATAGTTATCATACGAGTATCAAGGCCAATCCATTTGAAGCCTTGTATGGGAGAAAATGTAGAACGTCCGTTTGTTGGGTTGAAGTTGGAGAAAGCCAACTATCAGGACCTGAGATAGTACTAGAAACCACGGACAAGATTATACAAATCCGTGACAGGCTCAATGATGCCCGTGATAGGCAGAAGAGCTATGCTGATAAGAGGAGAAAACCTCTTAAGGTCCAAATTGGGGACAACATTTTATTGAAAGTATCACCTTGGAAAGGTGTCATGAGATTTGGAAAGAAGGGCAACTTGAGCCCGAGATACATTGGACCATTCGAAATAATTGAATGTGTCGATTCCGTAGCTTATAGATTTAAGCTACCTGAGAAACTCAGTGGAATCCATGACGTGTTCCACATATCTAATTTAAAGAAATGTCTAGCCGATGAGTCGCTAGCTATGTCAAACCATGATGTGCATATTGATGAAAACCTGAGGTTCATTGAGAAACCGATTTCGATCGAGGATCAGCAGGTTAAAAAGCTCCGTAAGAAATTGATCCCCATCATGAAACTCAAATGGGATTCCCGTCATGGCACAAAATATACACGGGAGTTTGAAGCGAATATGAGACAAAAGTACCCCTATATATTTGAATAAAATCTCGAGCACGAGATTTCTTTTAAGGGGGTGAAGATGTAACACCTTGGAAATTTATATCAAATTATATGGCAACACGTGTCCAATCAACTCTCAAAATATGCCAAATTGTTTGGACGAGAGGGACCATATATGTAAAATTATGGAGGATTAGATGTGGAGGGATCATTTGTGACAAATTACCAAAGTTTGACCTCTGAGTGATCCTTACGGACTGCAAGGCATATGCCTTACGGACCGTAAGGCAGTAATTAATAAAATTCTGATAGTCCCTTACGGACCACAAGGGTTATGCCTTACGGACCGTAAGGATATTTAAAACCATAGGCGCGTTAGATCCTTACGGACTGTAAGCCATTACCCTTACGATTCGTAAAGGGTTGTGCTGGCAGTTTGTGCAGACTGCCATGGCAGCTTGCACATTATGACCCCTCTCCCATGAATTGCCACCATCTCCCTGCTTCAAGCACCTCATTAGGCACTTGTTAACATCTGAATAACATTGCCAACACTTGGCATGATCCTATGAACATTTTGCAAGTATAAATAGAGGTGTAAATGCACCATTCCATCTTGCTCCATTACTTCTTTTTCTCTAATTCACTCTTGTAGGTTGCTTCTGATAAAAAAAACAGGCCTCCTACTGAAGTTATAAGCTTCTTAGAACACTTGTAAGTGTTCTTCCCTAGTTCTTTTTCATTCTAGGCTAAGTTATTAGCCGTAAGTCAAACAAATTGACATTTGTTGTGACTTTCGGTTATGACCATTACGCTCAAGCCAATGTTCGAATCAAACATGGCTACGTGATCGTAATAAGGTAGGTGTTGATCCCCTATGAGGGCACCTCCTGAAGATCACGTTAAGTTGGTCAAATGACGGGTCAAAGTTCTATTAAAATAAAAGTCAAAACACATATTTTCAGAAATTATGTTAAATGAACTTCTAAGCATCTAAACACAAATTTTTGACATCATGTCATTTGGTATAACATATTAGGACATGTTAGATCATGTCCAACCCATAATTTCCTGCTTATAGCTCGGTTCACAACCGAAAGTCAAACAGTTTGACTTCTCTTTGACTTTCAATTCTGACCCTTTTAAGCTAAGTTAGCTACTGATTTGAAGTTATATTATGTTCATATTAATGTATGGAATAACCCTCTGAGGTTATACCATTTGATCATATCGTTTGTCGGGTTTTATGCAAGTCCATGTATTATGACTTAAAAAAAATACCAATTATGTTCTTTTGTGCATAAATTGATCTTGAAAAATAATGAACATGTAATTTGAGTTATAAACTGATGTGGTAACATATTAAACATTTTTTTGGCATAATGGACTTAACATTGACTCATCTGATCACCCGATGCCGCCTATGCGCGTACGATTGACTTATATAGCCTAGTTTATATATGTTAACCAAATTGGGTCAAAATCCTTCTAAATCAGTTCTAATCAGTATATATTATTGTTTTACCCATGTTATACGAGTCATAGTACTCATAGGGGTACAAACCACATTTTATCCGGCATCCGCTTAATCTAGCGAACCGTACTGATTTTATTATAGTTAACCGGTCCAAGTCATATGACTTAAATAAGACCCGTTAACATTCTAATGGGTCATAATTCCATTCATTCCAGACTATGGGTGTCTAGTAAATTGCAACCTTGTTAGTTATTTTGATTTAAACGGTTGTGCTTGCATATAACTTTGGATTGTAAAGATAAAGCTCAGGTAAATAGTCTTAATCCAAAATCCAAATAACCCGTTTTAATCCAAATAACCCGTTTTAATCCAAATTATACGGTCACTATACGGCTTGGGATATAGTGAAATTATTTACCATTTGGTCGGGTATGAGATCAATGACCAATGTGTCTAAAATCCAAATAACCCGTTTTAATCCGTTATCCTTGATAACTTAAATATTAGGGGTTAATGCGACCGTGTCCTGGATATCCACGGCTCACTTAATTGCAAGTGGCCACGACTTAAGCACGGGGGTAGGCATACACCCGACAGATGCTAATGCTATGATAAAATATTTTTCTTACCCAATATGGGGATTAAAGTGGTGTGTCGGTTAATCATGTATCGGAGTTTAGTTACGGGGCCCCATATGTATTGACAAACATGTAATACTGGTAACAAGAGATATAGTTTGTCCCAAATTATTTATGAAAATTGATATACCAAATGGTATATAAAATGATTTTGAAATATTTTCAAAATGTGTTGGGTAATTGTATTTACCAGTGAACGCGTATTTTCAAAGGATTAAGCGCAGGTTCGCAAGTACGGAAATAGGCTGGAAACTGCCCGGTAATTGCTTATTGGAATTTGCAACTCCAAGGAAAAAGCCTAGTAGTCTTTTATGTAATAATTTGTTATGTCGATCCGCCTGTGGATCTTTTAGTACACGTTCAGTCTATAAATTATTTTTAACTTTCGAATATTTGTACTTTGTAATAATTATTTTATACTCCCAAGACTTCTGTTGTGCTAAATGTGAATATCTATATCAATCGTCACGCATAAACCCCATGACTGGGCCCACCGGAAAATCAGGGTGTGACAGTTCATCTTGAGAGATCCATAGGTAGGGATTAGCGATGTAATCGTGGATGGTCCTGCAGGAGTTTTTCCAACACCATCTATGCCAAGGATCAAAGAAAGCACCAGTGTTGTGAATGGTTATTTCACAACTAAAGAAATATTATGAATAAGTACAGAAGATGATTAGTTTTGATTGATTTTCTAAATGATTACAATCAAGAGGCTGAAAGTAATAATGGATAAGAAGGGGATGGGAACCTTAGAGATTTCAGGAAAGTAGATGGGGAAGAAGAACACATATACTCATCATATTTTTAATATTCTCCCAAACTTTTGTTTAAATCATCGTTTCCACATTACCGTCTAGTTTGTTGGGCCACTGGACTGGTCTAATAAGTTGGGCCTATGAAGGTCTTGTCCACTTCATAACAAAAGGAGAAAAGTTAATTTCCTAATCTTCCTAATCACTTTGAACATAATAAAAAAAGGGAGAAAAACAGGTTAAAATTAGAAAAAATAAATAAATAAAGAGAATGACCAAAATACTCCTCATTTAACGTTAGTTTTTACATGGGTTAGAAAAGTTGATGGATCGGGCAACAATTTTGAAACTCAGTGATTTAGATGAGAAAAAAAAATCTTTTTAGATAGATATGGCAATTGTATCAAACCTCATAGACGTTTTTACAGTTTACTTGTAAATATATATAGCAATGTGCATAGTTAAACTGACTTTCTTTTATCACATAGTAAAACAAAGTGATCCTAAACCTAAGGGAGTAAAAGTAAGATTTTAACAAAGCTTGGGGTACAAATAAATATAAATATATATAGCAATATACGTGAACGGTTCGCTTAGGTTTTTGGGAAAAACTGAAACCGAAATATCGGTTTTAGGTTTTTTAAAATCGTTTAGTTTCGGTTTTTTCGGTTTCGGTTTTTATACCGGTTCGATATTGTTTTTCGGTTATTTCGGTTTTTGGAACAAAATTATGTAAGATTTAAAAAATAAAAAGTATAATTTAAAATATAATAATTTTTCTTATATGTTTACATTTAAGTTATTATAGTTAACCTCTTTAATTAATATTGTTTACATAAACCTAACCTTTTAATCTATTTTTATGTTCCTCCAAAGTTTTTCTTAAGATATTTTTTATAGTAATTTGAAGATCATTTAATTTTTAGATTATTTTGTTATTTCTTATAGATAATAAATAAAACATTTCTACTAGCATTGTGTTAAACACTTAAACAACTTAAACTTAAAGAATAAAATTATAAGTAAACATGTAATGTTTTTATTATAAACACTTAACATTCAAGAATAATATTAATAATTTCTACTAACATTGGGTTAAACACTTAAACAACTTAAACTTAAAGAATAAAATTATAAATAAACATGTAATGTTTTTATTATAAACACTTAACATTCAAGAATAATATTAACTAGGATTTTGACCCGCCGCGCGTTGCGGCGGTGTCGAAAGTTAAAGTAACTCGTATTTATATTGTATATTTGACCCGACTCTTTAATTAAAAAAAATACATCGCCATCGAATGAAAACGTATTATATTTGACCCGACCTGCTTTCAAATACAGTTTACGAACGTACAAAAAATAAGTATAAAACGTGTTATTTTTTACCAGACTCGCTTGAGAAAAAAGTTTATGTCAAAACGTGAGTCATCTTTGTAACACCCCGAAAACGGGTTTGGTAATCAAACCACGTTAATACTAAAAGACAGGTAAGTTACCGGTAGTGGTAAAAGTAACCCGGTGAATATTAGGAATTTTAAATAAATAAGCCTAATATTTAATAAAAGCTGAAAGAAAGCTTTTGAGAAAATAAAATTTATAGAAGCCGAGGTAACGGGACTTAAAATAAACTTAGTCATAAATCTCCCCGAACTCACTAAATTAACTAGGAATGTTTAACCTAGTTAATAAGTGAGAATATTGTTAGAAATTAAGTGGGTTGTGGCCTACTTAATAAACTAACCAAACAAGAGGGGCTAAAGTGGATAAACTTGAAAGTTTAATTATAGAGTTAATTACTGTTTCCGTCCCTGTGGTTTGTCAAAAATCACTATTGCAGTCCATTAGTTTAAAAATTGCGATTTCAGTCCATGTGGTTTCACTTTCGTAACCATTTCAGTCCACCTTGTAACCATTTCAGTCCCTGTACTTAAAAGAATAATGGATTGAAATGGTTACGAAAGTGAAACCACAGGGACTGAAATGGTTACGAAAGTGAAACCACAGGGACTAAAATCGTAATTTTTAAACTAATGGACTGAAATAGTGATTTTTGACAAACCAAAGGGATGAAAACAGTAATTAACTCTTAATTATAAAAGAAAACTTAAAAAATTAAAACATACATTTAGTGTGTGTTCAAGGTGTTCTGTTCGAACACAGGAGAAGCCCGGGGAGCTTAAACCCTAGCTCCAACAAAATCGTTCAATTGGAAGGCCAAATGAAGTCTAAATTCACAATTGAACGTGAATTAATGATCACCCAAGCTAGAGGATCATAAGGTATGTAAAATTTTGATGATTCTTGAAGTTGTGAAATTTGATAAATCTCATAATCTGCAAATTATGGATAAATTATTGAAGATATGGCTGAATTATGATGTATAGTTGCTTAGAAACAAAACCCTAAGTGAAAATTATACATATATTGCCATGAATTGAATTATTAGATGATTTACCACACTAGGATAAGTGGGTTTTAATCATATGATGAAATTGATGATATAATTATGATTAGAATCATCATATCTGAAATTAATAAGATGATACTTGAACAAATTAGGTGTTTAAGTATATAAATCATACTTGCTAAGTAGTGAGTTTAGTATGATAAGATGAAAAATCGATGATATATTCATGTTGAATGATGTATGACATCATTATGTGTTAAAATGATCAAAGTTGTGTTAAATTGATGAAATTCGATTACATGAACTTGGTTAATAAAGTGATTAAAAACGGTAGCATAAGAATGATGCTTACCGGATAATTGACCAATGATATGATTGAATGATAAATTCAACATAAGAATCGTAGGATGGAATAGTCGTAAATAATTATGACAAATCTAACCATCTTACAAATTTCAATGATAGTTTGACGCTTGACAAGCTAGGTGGAAACTTGGGAGTGAAGCGGGTCAAACGAGTCAAGAATGAAGGAAAAGCATAATTTGGATGCAAGGTAAGTACAACTTACACTCTTTGTATTAAATACCTATTGGTTTTATAGGTTATGAATAATATAAAGTCTTGTTTGATTTATGATGTTCCGACATGACATGTGCGGTTCGGAACAAAAGACAATGATATTAAACTATGTTTAATGGTTAAAAAGAGCTAATACGATTATTTAGTCATGAAATGACTAATAAATAGTGAGTTTTGAATGATTACCTTATAAGGTAAATCAATATAAATAATAAGGGTAAAATGGTAATTAGATCACTCGTTGACTATAATCGTTAGTTTTGAAAGACACTTTATGGTGTACGACATAAAGGGGTCAAAAGCATTTAGAAATAGTGTATAAATAAAATGATCATACGGTGTAAACCGGAGCGAGTCATGTAGACGAGATGATACTAAATATCATCTCGCAAGGATAAACGGTTATTTAGACCAAACGGGTCAAATGGTGAAAATATCACCATTGAAAAATATCGACTAATGAATATTATCGAGTCTTATGTTTACAGAGTGAATAGGGGAAAGATAACTTGCATCGCTATCAAGTAGCGATTATTAAAGCAAGGTATTAAAACATGTCAACATATTGATCCGAGCCAGGTATGTATAATCGGTTAACTACTCAATTGGAATGAAAGGTTCATTGAGAGTTTAATGAAGTCAAAATAGACATTTGGTTACATAATGATTCAAGTGATGGTCATTGTGATTAGAAAACATAATGACTTTTCAAACAAAATCATAGCTAAAAAGAAGGATTTTGGGTCAAACATGCTTGTAAAAGTCTTCATCGTAAATGATAGGCTAAAACTCGGAATATTTAGATCTCCACATTAAATCCACCACACATATAGTTGTGGTGGAAGATAAATTGATAAATAATGTGGAAATAAAATGCTAGAAGCGAATGGGTATGAATTATGCGGAAAAGTGCTTAAATACCCTTAACGGGTCAAAATAAGCATTTAAGTCAAAACGGGTTTAAGAAGGTATATAAACCCGTGATTTGAACCTAATATGATATGAAATATCGAAAATATAAGGTTCAGGAGTAATTGAGATCAAACAAACCTATTTGTTTTGATAAATACATGAATGGGTCAAAATCTTATAAAAAGGTTATAAGCCGAAGGCTGAAAAGTCTTAAATTTATTTAATTCGGATGTCGGATTTTAACTCCATGTGATGGAGAATTAAATTACGATCACGTAGAAAGAAACGTGAGTTAAATCGGATCAAATATGAGCAAGTTATGCTCGTTTGCGTAAAAAGGAGTTTGGCTGGAAAATGAAGCATTTGGATGCAATCTTTCTGTCGAATTGGGGTCCTCGCGCCGCGCGACGGCTGAAGCCAATCACGGTCGCGGCCCGCGACACCTGTCGTGTCACGCGACACCAATTTGGTTCTCCGTCGCGGCACGCGACGGGTGTAATGTTCAGCAACATTTGTTAAAAACAGTTGTTTGCTTGTTTTGACCCGCGAACTTGCTTGGACATGTTTTATACGCTAAATTACTAACTCATTTCATGTTTTATGAAATGTAGATTTAATAGGAGGTACAGGTGGATGATCAAGCTCGATAAAGAACCGAACACGATCAAGATTCAAGCTTCCGCGAAATGATTCGTAGTTACGTTTTTTTTAAAACGACGAATATTCTGTAAAATGTTAAATTGGGTTATTTCTCAAAAGTCTTTAAGAAATACATATTTTGTAATGTATGTGTAAAGCATAAAGGAATAAATATAGTCGAAAACTATATAGAAATCGTATAAATGGACTAAGGGTCTTACAAGTTGGTAATCAGAGCTCCAGGTTAAGGAGTAAGGTGTTCGGTTCGAGACTTGATTGCAAAATCCGGTAAGTTATTCAATACATTAACGGTCTAGCATGTAAAGTGTTGAAAACAACACATAGGGTTATCGTGTAAAACACGTTACCCAAATAAAGCAATAAAAGACCAACATAGTTAAACGAATTACGTGTGTTAACACGTGTCGTAAAAAGCCTTGTATTATAGTACGGGCGCTTATAAATGTCAACGTTACTAACATTTGTAGATGTTTTAAATTAAAGGATCCTTGCATCTGAAGATGACGAGAGCCTAAGGATCTATCGATACGATGAAGATATGGTCCGAAGTATGACAAGTAAGTCATACATGTTAAAGACATAAATCAGGAAATGATCTCGAATGAGAGATCGAACAACAAGGAGAGTTATAAGGTCAAGTATCTACAAGGTACACGTCTTAAACTTATAGTATAAATAGTAATATGCAATAAACACATAGTGAATGATAGTTGCATATAGAATATGAAACTTGGAAAACCTGGATAGGTTACCTATCCAGGATGACGTTTCCAAGAGAAATTCAAGAAAGATACGTATTATTCACAGTCGTGAATAATAAGACAATAACTGAATTTAGTTTAAATATAAACTTGGACGAAAGTAATCATCCAAGAAAGTATTCTCAATGAAGATTAAATTGAGAAAGGTAATGATCACATTAACGAATGTGATTGTATAAATGGTTATAAAAAGAAACATTGTATATGTTCAGTCATAGGGTAAAACCAATAATTGTTAATAGGCAATTAAATAAAGTTTTACCAATTTAAATAAATCGAGAGATTACTTACATGGGGCGTGAGGTGGTAATTATAATAAGGTCATGTGTACCATGTGTTAATCGCTTACTCTGGCCAAGTAAGTAGTGAACACATGATACCATGAGCTTCTTATAATGAACACAGTTATGTCCGATGTGGTAAAGTTGAGACGAAAGAAAAGTTAAAAGAACCTTGGGGTCAAGCAATTTTATGGGTATACTCGTATAAATGGTTTTCGAGGGAACCATAAAAACGATGTATGGCACGCATAGAAATAAATGACCCAAGGGAATTCGTGAAATAGGTCATTTTGGACGAAAGAGCCATGGTTGATAAAAAGGGCATGTAAAACCAAATTGTAAATGACCCGCGAGGTCATAGAAACGAAGGTATTGCCCATACACAAAAACGATCGAAGTCATTGACTTTGGTCGTAGTAAAGAAAGGATGATGATGTTAATCATCATTCAGAATTGATAAGACCATCAAGCATGGTCACATAAAGAATAAAGGTTTGGTTAAATAAAGCGATGGATTTCGCTAAGAAAACCAAACAAGTCAAAACGAAGTCTAAATGCATACCTAAAGGGGTTGCATTAATAATCACTTCAGCAAATTACCCGGTTGATGGGTAGGGAATTAAACATATGCGTAAACCAAGAAACGGTAACGCAGATTAAAAGTCAAAAGACTCGGATTATGAGTTATGACTAAAAGATGACAAAACTTCTCAAAAAGAAATTTTGAATAAATATGTTCAACTATTTGAGGTTGAACGGGTTGAATAAAGAATAAAGTTTGATTATTCATAAGTGATAGATTTCACACAAACAAGTCAAACGGGTTAAATAAAACATAATGCTTGATTGTAGCCCGGTAATGGGTTACAAGAAAATATATATATGTGTAAAAACCTTAAAGGATCTTGCAATGATATCACTGTCGACTTGTGTAAGTGCGGAATCCAAACACAAGTGGATTCAAGAAAAACTATTAAGAACAATAAGAATAATTATCAAAAACAAACCAATCTTGCATTCACCTTTAGTTCGATGACTGATACAAGACTACTTCCTGATCTCGAGTGGCCTTCCTGACTTCTATCCAAGCGATCAACCTCTAAAAGGTTACAAAAGTTTACTTATATACTAACTAAGGTGGGTCGAGACCACCTAGGCCCACTCGAGATGTCAATATTAACCCAATACACATAATTGACCCAAAATAACTAAGTTAAACAATACAAGATCAATCTCAAACTTTAATATCTCTCAATGTATAAACCTTTAGGTTCCAACAATCTCCCCCTAGGTATATGCATAGAGAGTCTTGAAACTTCAACGATTTTGATCACCACTCATACGATCTTTATAACCACCAAATCCCTTTTCATTGATGTGCAGAACAGAAGCAACAGCACCAGTCCATGCTTTTGCAACCTCTTCATACTTTTCAGTAGCTCTACTTTGATGACGAGCTAATACTTCCAGGTCTTCACGAGCAAGATTCAGTAAATCAACTTGATCCACCAAGCGAAAATCCACATTATCATCACAAACAATTACAGCCTGCCCTAGACACTCATCATAAGTCCAAAACTGCAAAGACTTCAAAGCACCTTTTGGAATCTTTTTCACCAATGGAATCACCTTTTCTTTATTAGTTACAGGCCACTTCACAATCTTCATCCGCTTGTTCGTGTATGGATCTCTAACTCCTTTAGCTGGTTTAACAATGGACTCTGCTGTACGCATTGAAGGAAATCCCTTAAGAACCTCCCTCTTCAGTCTCTCGAAAAACAAATATCCAGGACCTCCAGGCTTATCATCTACATAGGGTGCTTTAGACAGATCAGTCAAATCAATCTTAGTAAATGACTGAAACTGGCCTGGATGTTTATACAATTCAACAGGTCCAACCTTCCTTTTTATCCACCACCTTTTATGATCATGATCAAATCCCTAGCTAACTACACCAGATCTATTTCCAACTTGATCATATAGAGTTTCACCAACATCCATTAGATGATGTGTAGCTTGAGCATCATCATCATCTGGATTAAGATTCCTGTTCTTCAAAATCACAAACTCCCTTTTCTTCTTGATTCTTTCAGCCTTCTCTTTATCAGCAACAGGATCAACAACTCTTGTAAAGTATTGCTCCATCGCAGCACTTCTCTCAGCATCGTCCTTTGCAAATGCTTTTCTTCTATTCTCCACATCAGTAGGATCAGAGAATTCATTACCAAATTTCTTCTCAAGCTTTCCACGTAAATCATACACCATATTGAACAGCAAAGTAACATCTCCTTGAAGCTGTTCAATTTGTTGATTCTTTTGCACTAAAGTATCTTCAAGTTGGATGATCTTGGCATCTTTATGAATAGAATCTTGCTCAACCACAATTAATCTTTTCTTCATTTCTCTCATGCTAATGAAATCATCATCATCGCTTGAATCATCAAAAGGCATTCTAAACGGCTCTTCAGGTCTTTTACCACTTGAACTGCTAGGTATATCAAGAACTGCTCTAGAAGGACCTGCAGATTCAGAAACACCAAGTGGCATTGTCTCAATAACAGTATCAGCATCAACATTTGTAACCTGAACCTCTGCAGTGATGGACTCTAAAACACTCCTTTGAGTATCAGTGTTGAACTCAAAGATGTCTTCAGTTGTGGTGATGGTATCAGTGGCATTCTTCTCAAAATCAAAATCATACAATCCTTCATCATCTTCAGCAATGTTTATAGATTGATCTTTATTTTGCTCAACGTACATTCCGAGTCGAGGATCCCGCCTTTTTCGCTTCAACGGTAATGAATCAGGATCCTTTGGGTTTTCACTAGGCTCTTCAGTAGATACTGTAAGATTGGAAGGAGGATTTCCCATCTTATCAGTTACAGACTTTAATAACGAAGCCAAATTTTCAGCAGTAATTATAGAAGGAACAGTTGAAACAGCAACATCAGCTTCTTTCTCAGGAGGTAGTTCTTCATCATCTCCTGAATCACACATAATCTCTATGCCTTCATCGTCAGAGTTAATAATTAAAATCTCTGTCTCAGGCTCATCATCAACAATATTCTGAATATCATGCTCCTCAGCAACCATAGCATTCACTTGAACATTTTGTACTATCACTGGATCAGCAGCTACAACTTCAGTCTCTGCAAATCGACCAAACTTCTCCAAAGGAATACGTCCCTCAAACTTCTTTTATGTCCCCTTCTTAGTTGTGAGAGCACCAAAACAAGAGGGTCCCATCGGTTTTAATTCCAAGGTATCACCGGATCGCGTCAAATCAGAATAGCGAGCATTGAAAATCATCTGCAAAAACCTTGGATACATAATAAATTTATCCTTTCGAACTCCAGTAACATTTCTCTTCATTCCTTCAAAAACATACTTCGAGTAGTTGAACGACTCATTCGTAATAAGTGCAACAAATGCAGCCGTTTGTGTAATATTCAGTTGATCTGTTCCCCCTCGATTTTCCGTCATACACAACATGAACATATGTGCCAACAAGCGCCAATAAGGGTGCAAAAACTTCTTAACAAGTGACGGATACTTTCCTTCATAGCTCAACCGAGGTAACACATCTTCTATAGTATCACTTGGAAGCTCAATTGGATCAGATTCAGTATCGCCAAATTGTAGAACTTCTCTTATCATTTGCTCAGTAATAACAACCTTCTTCTTCTGAATCTCAGCTTCAATCATTCCCTTTCCGTCAGCTCCTTGTGCTTCAAATCTTGCTGTCCTCCAAAAATCTTGCACGAGACTTTCATAAACCACTGGATTCTCTCGCAGAGCATGAACGAGTCGACAGCTATTTAATCCCTTGATCAATGATGTGTATACTCTCCTGTGCTTCTCAGGTGGCAAAGCTAGATAACCAGCTTGATTGTGAGTTGGAATAAATTTTAGATCCATTTCCTACACCAAACAGAAACACTAAGCATAGAGACATAAATTCAAAACAAATCACACCAAATACAGCAGTCAAACATCGATTAATACACATGAAGAACTCGAGACTATGAGGTTTCGAGTCGAAACCAAGAGATTTCGAGTCGAGACCTCAGTCGAGACTGAGTTAACTTGACCAAGACCTCAGTCGAGACCAAATCAATTTTGAGTCGAAACCCCAATCGAAACCGATAAGGTTGCGACTCGCAACATTAGGTCTCGAGTCTTCACATGTATTCAGTCGAGACCCTAGTCGAGACTCCACAAACATCCTTAATTCACTGAGTTTTGGATCAAACACCACAAACACTCAATGATTTCTTTGAACACCAAAATATCATCAAGATTAGGGTTTATAAACATCTTCAAACATTCATCAAATCTTCAACCAACCTGCAAAACTTCAAGTAAACATCAATAAATCTATCAAAATACCTTCAATGAAATCAAATCCCCAAGTCGAGAACGGAGTATCGCCGGAAAAACAAATAATATCGCCGGAGAATGAGAGAATTTTGAAAGTGACAGATGTGTTGTTTCGAGTGCACAGTGAGGGTCTCGAGTCGAGATCCATTTAAATATCTCAAACTTGTGGGCCGGGCCTTTAATAACATGGGCCGAGACCACAGTCTCGAATCGAGACCACTTCAACAATCAGACAATTGGATTTATTAAATAAAAATTTCACTTATTTTCAGCAATCCAATATTTTTAAAACATTTTCTTATTTAACCCATTAAACTTTCTGAGCATATTTTATTAGACTAAAACCTACAAACACAAAAATAAATAATATAGAAATATTATTTACAAAATAAATAAAATAAGGAAATATCATAATTTGCTCAGGGATCAAATCACGGGTTTCGGGCTTGACCACACTTATCAACGCTGATCTACTACTGAATGATCTAGACGATTGCCAGTATATTTGTCCACCTAAACTCATCTCCCTAGACCTTTTTCATATAACTGCCTGTAACAAATTTATCATGTTTTAATTTCTTAACAATGAACACTCAAACAAATACTAATCAGATCTCGGAATTATAAGCAGCACACCCTATCATGTAAGTAGCTTCCCTACCACATATTTCACAAGTCCAATCCAGATCTCTGAAATCTTAACTGGGAATAGATTGAGAAGAGAACAGAATAGATCTTAGGCAAAGATGGTATAATATACAAGATCAAATGAGTTTTTCTCAATTTGATATAGGTTTCTAGGATTTCTTTTGGGCACTTGAGGGCCTCTTTCGGGTGTTTAATTGATCTACAAAGCGACAACGTACAGCTAGGTCAGCATGTATCTGGATGCAGCAGAAGCTGACGTTGCCTAGCACCTCCAGGTCAGCATATATCTGGATGCAGCAAAGGAGATACACGACTTTTTCAGAGAAGATTTCAGAGTCAGATCAAAATTGTGTGTATCGGGACAACATACAGACATTCAAATAGAAATGAGCTAATTCCAAGTGATTTTCTTTCCTGAGGTCATGTACTATTTTAGTTCTGAACAGAAACAGCCAATGCTTCCAGCCTAAAGGATAGAGCCTACCAACACATCATACTAGAATCAAACTATTTCGATACTGGTCTTACATGAGTCAGCCCTCAACTATAATGTGAAAATTCATTTCATTTCCCAGTCATGCAACACCTCTTTTTGTATTTTTCTCTTTTTTAATGTTTTTGTATTTTTCAAAATTTCTCCCCCTAAATTTGAGCATAAATAAAAACTACCTAAGAATAGAAAACTTTATGAACAAATTTACCTACGAAAAAAAAAACATGCTCAGTCAGTAAAGCGGATCATTTTTAGAAAATCAACAAGCACTTTGAATTTTGAGCTGCTGACAGGTTTGGTAAACAAATCGGCAGCATTTGCATCTGTGTCGATTTGTTCAAGAGTAATAAGACCTCTGTCAAAGCAATCTCTAATAAAGTGAACTTTTATGTCTATGTGCTTGGTTTTGGAGTGAAAAACAGGATTTCTAACAATTTGTATTGCAGCATCATTATCGCAGTAAATAGTAGTGTTGAGATAAGTCAAACCGTAGTCCTGCAATTGATGTTGCATCCACACCACTTGAGAGCAAGATGCAGAAGCGGCAACATACTCAGCTTCAGCTGTAGAAATCGCCACCGTTTGTTGTTTCTTGCATTGCCAAGAAATGAGCCTGTCACCCAGAAATTGACATCCAGCTGATGTAGATTTCCTGTCACTATCAGTACCTCCAAAGTTGCTATCAGAAAAAGCAAACAAGTCAAAATTTGAATCCCTCGGATACCACAGACCAAACCGAGGTCGGCCTTTAAGGTACCGAAAGATTCGTTTAACAGCAGTAAGGTGAGAAGTTTTAGGGTTAGCCTGATATCTTGCACAATTGCAGACAGCAAACATAATATCCGGTCGGCTAGCTGTCAGATACATCAATGACCCGATCATAGACCTATACTGACGTTGATCCACATGAGATCCTTCTTCGTCTTCAGTCAATAATGGTCTCTCTGCCATTGGTGTTTCAGCTGATTTTGCGTCTGAAAATTTGAATTTTGCTAGCACGTCATCCACATACTTCCCTTGATGGATAAGAATCCCTTGAGAATTCTGCTTGACTTGTAAACCCAAAAACAGTGTCATTTCCCCAAGAGCACTCATTTCAAATTTCTTCTTCATAACTCTCTCAAACTCCTTGCAAAGTTCCTCACTTGTAGACCCGAAAATAATATCATCGACATAGATTTGAACTAAGATCTGATCCTTGCCCACTTTCTTGATAAACAGAGTCTGCTCTATCATGCCACGTGTGTACCCATGAGCCAAAAGATGTTCAGTTAATGTGGCATACCAAGCTCGTGGTGCTTGGTGTAATCCATACAATGCCTTATCTAGCTTGTAGGCATATTCTGGATGATCTGGATGCACGAAACCTGGTGTTTGCTCAACAAAAATTTCTTCCTTCACATCTCCATATAGAAACGCTGTCTTAACGTCCATCTGATATACAGTAAACCCCATATATGACGCGTAAGCTAAGAAGATCCGGATGGCTTCAAGTCGAGCAACCGGAGCATAAACTTCATCATAATCCAGACCTTCTATTTGTCGAAATCCCTGAACCACCAGCCTTGCTTTATTTCGAACAATAACCCCTGCAGAATCTTGTTTGTTTCTGAACACCCATCTAGTTCCAAGTTTGCGCTTTCCCTTTGGTAACTCGACAAGTTTCCATACTCCAAGTTTCTCAAACTGATTCAGCTCTTCATGCATAGCATCTACCCAGCCTGGTTCCTGCAAAGCTATATCAACAGTTTTAGGTTCGATTTGTGAGATGTAGCAAGAATATAAACATGTATTAATGATTCCTGATTGGCTCCTGGTTAAAACTCCTGCATCTACAGGTCCAATCACATTCTCTATAGGGTGATTTCGTTGGACACTTGTAGGTATTGCCATGTCAGGTACAGTCTCATCTTCAGTGGTGTTGCTTGACTCCCCCTCATTAGATGCTGCAGTATGATGAACTACTGGAGTTGTAACAATGCAATCTTCAGGAATAGATTCAGGAAATAGTGCAGATCCTGAACCACTAGGTACAGTACCCCTTGATGTAGCACCTTCAGGGGATGAATGGGACATTTGCTGAGGCGTAGGATGTTGGGTGAAAACCATTCCCGGTGGGTCAATAGTATGATTTCTCGATCTTCCTTCAGCTTGTTCTTCCTCTTCAGAATCACCAAAAGACAGCGGTTGTTTTGGTGTAGAAACACCTGCAACAGTGGGAACACTTGACAAAATGTTAAACGATTTGAATAATTCAGCATAATCATATAACCAATCTGGACCGACTCTAGCGTCCGTAGCATTCTCTTCGAGCCATTCAATGTTGCACGACTCGACGACCATTTTAGTCACCTTGTTGTATACTCTATCGGCTGAACCTTTAGCATATCCAACAAAGTAACACTCGTCTCCTTTGACCTCAAACTTTCCATTAGCGTCCATAAGAAGTAACACACATGGACAACCAAAGATGCGAAAGTGTGAAACCGAAGGTTTACGTCCTTCCAGAATCTCATAAGGAGTTTTCATATGTCGTTTGTTTACTAAAGCATGATTCTGGACGTAACAAGCCGTGCTAACAGCTTCGGCCCAAAAGAAACTAGGAAGCTTCGAATCGGCCAGCATAGTTCGTGCAGCCTCAATAAGAGTGCGATTTCGTCTTTCTGCTACTCCATTTTGTTATGGAGTTCGAGGTGCACTGTACTGTTGCTCAATTCCTTTTGCAGCACAAAATGTGTCTATGGTGACATTTTTAAATTCCGTCCCATTATCTGATCGAATAGCCTTGACATTTGTACTGGCTTGATTTTCCACCAAAGTAACAAATTGTTTGATCAACCCCGCAGCTTTATTCTTGTGACTTAGAAAATACACCCAGGTGTAGCGCGAGAAATCATCGACTATCACAAGACAATAAGCCTTCTTGCCGATACTCAACACATTTACTGGACCAAAGAGATCCATATGAAGTAATTCAAGCACAGCCTTGGTTGAGGGGGTAGACTTAGATTTATGAGGCTTTCGATGAGCTTTTCCCTTTGCACAAGCAACACACTTTTCCACCAACATAAAATCTTTGATTGGTAGATCACGGACCAGTTGACCTTTGGCAAGACGATTTAAGTTTTTCATATTCACATGTCCAAGACGACGATGCCACAATAAACCATCATGTTCTGATATCTTCGAAAATAGACAAGTAATTTCTTCACACGGTTTTTTGTTCATATCAATCACATACGCATTTCCCTTTCTCTCAGCTGTCATCAAAAACCAATCTTCAGGAATAACAATCCCTGGTTTCAAAACATAGCATCCTTTCTTTGTAAAATGAACAGAATTTCCTCGATCACAAATTTGAGAAATGCTCAGCAGATTGTGTTTCAGTTCTGGGACATAATTCACATTTTCGAAGCTTAACACGCCGTTTTTCACTGTTCCCTTCAACGTGATTCTTCCAGATTCTCCTCCCGCAAAAGAGACATATCCACCGTCAAATTCTTTTACATTGACTAGTTGAGACAAGTCTCCCGTCATATGCCTGGAACAGCCACTATCCATGTACCAGAGGCGCACGGTAGTCCTCCACAGCTGTTCCTGCACGATTAGCGGGATCAGTTAGATTTAGGAACCCAGCCCATGGTGGATCTGGGTTTCCCTTTTGCATCAAAGTAAGTCACTCTCTGCCATATCAAATTATCTTTATCTAAGAATTTTGAAGAATTTTTAACAGCAGAATTAAGATGAGATGTATGAGACAAATTGGAATGCATGGTCTTAGTTTTAGGTTTCCAATGCTTATCTGACCATTGAGAATTGTAGTTACCAAACGCTTTAGATTGATCCTTTCAAAAATCCTTTTGTTGATTTTGATTTCTATGTTTGGCCGCATTCCAATCTTGATCAGAAGGCTTAGCCTTACGATAGTCATTCCTCATTGTCTTAGACTTTTGAGTTGTCACTGACTCTGAATAACGATATCGGTTAGGCTTGACTTTCTGATTTTGTGCATATTTATATTTAGACTGCACACTTGGGAGATGAACACAGTTTCTGGCAATGTGTCCGGCAATTCCACAATTGAAACATGTTTGACGTTTCAATCTGTGGAAGTTTTGATGCTTCATAGCAGGCATGTATCTTTTGGGTTTATGAGAATGAGCTTGATTCATGTTCTTTGCTTGGTTAACTTGTGCCTTTTATGAGCATTTAGGTACCTGTTGATCAGATGTAGAACTGGCACAAGTATGAGATTTAGATGGATTAGATTTATCGTAATCTGTATCATTATGAAAAGATGTTTCAGACTCAGTGTCAATTTTCTTTTCAGAAACCTTTTCTTGTAATTTTTCATTCAAAACAATCACTTCTTCCTGTTGAAAATCAGATTCAGTTTTAATCTCAGAAGATGTAGGAACTTCATCAACATGTATTTCATCAACACATGTATCATCTGAGTTTGACAAGGGTTCCTTTTCATCCTCGGTTTTTAATGGGGTCCCACTAGGTTCAACATTAGGGACTTCCTCTGAGACTGATTCAGAAGAAAAATCAGAACATGATTGATTCTCTTTAGAAGGAGTTTCAGCGGTTTCACTGAATGCATCCTGAGGGACCTCACCTGTCATACTGTCATCAGTAGAGAAGTTAGAGACATTAGAATTAGAATCACAAGTTTTATCTACTGAAAAACATCCATCGTCATGCACATTATTCAAAGTTTCATCACAAGCATTCACAGTTTTGCCCAAAACAGCAGGCCCAAAAGAAGACGAAACATAACTACGAAACGAGTTCAAAAACGATTGACCAAACACACAACCAGAATTAGTTTTATCAAAAGTAGGTTTAGAAACATCAGAATCTAAAGACGGTTCATCCCCAAAAACATCTCCCCATACTACTTCAGGTACGTTATCTGCACATGATGAAGAAACGTTAGGATCAAAAGTACCTTTGGAAACAAAACTAACTGGTTTAACCACTGGTTTTTCATCAGGTCTGACATTTACTGATGACTTACAGTTTTTGGGACCATAAGTCATTTTGTTTTCGTTCAGTATCTCCTCCTCCGTCATGGGTAAATATGTATAGTTGTGATTGTAAGGAGGGGGAGCCTGATTAAAACCCAATCCCAACCCTTTTCTTTTCTGATATGCCAGCTGTTGATTACACAAATTCTCAACCAATTTGCTGGAGGAATCAAACTTTTTAATATTTAACTCATTTATTTGATACTTATCTCTAACATCCTCCAGCTCTTTAGTCACATTGCATAATTTTTCTTTAACCATGATGAGCTGGGCTGTTGCTACACTAACATCATCCTTGAGTTGGATGATGTCTTTTCGCTGAGCTTCTATTTTTTCTTTAAAAAGTTTTTCGTTATTAGCGAAAGTAAAATTTTTCCTTTTAATTTCATTGTAGTCTTCAATTAGCTCAGCGTTGTGTATTCTATAAGCTTCTACTCGTTCTCTACACTCAGGAGTACAGAAAACAGAAATTACCTCTTCCTTGGTGAGACCTTTGACTGGAGCTGAAAGAATCTGAGTCATGAAAGCCAAGTTCTCAGTCGGTTGAATAAACTGGTTAAGGCGTTGCGGTTGTAATCGAGAGGTCACGAGTTCGATCCCAGCAAAGGCTGGTTCTCAGTCGAAACCTCCTCCTCAGGTGCTGAATTCTCATTTTCAGGAACCGAAGCTTGATCATTAGAGGCCACAAAAGCAATGTTGGTTGAATCAGACTGGTTTTCTGGAGCTGAAATGTTTAGTCGTTCAATTTCCATATTCCAGTTAAAGTACGAATCAGGTTGGACCACCAAGGCTTGAGCTAATCCCAGAGGTTGAGGACTTCCACTGGCAGCAGCATCAGCAGACATGCTCGATGTGGTTACAAGAGCTCTTTCTCGATTAGGTGTAGCAAGAGCAACAGGTTTAGCTGGAGTTTGCTCACTATTTACCCTCGGCTTGGTACAGTTTCTTGCCACATGACCTGGTTCATGACAATTGTAGCAACGAAACTCAAAAGGCATTTTTGTGGGTCCAGTAAAAGTAAGATTTTCCCATTTGTTTCTCCCGGTTTTATTCACAAAGTTTTTGGCTCTAAACGCTGCCATAGCCATCTGCCAAGTTATATCCATTTCTTCTACATCTTCGGGATGAATTTGATCTAAGTCATCCATGGAAAACTTAGGAGGATTGATTTTACCGGCAGTGAAGGCATTCAAGCAATTTATGACAGAAGCAGCTATACTAAGATTTTCTTTCGACTGTTGTGAGAAGAAAGCAATCATCTCATTATTGGCAGTGGTAGTTGACGAAGCAGCAGCAGTAACGTTAGCAGAAGATGGTGCAGCAGCAGCAACAGCAGGTGCTGAAGTTCCAGAGTAGTAAACATTTGATGAGGTAGGAGCAGTTTTAGCAGAAGCAGAGTTGCTGAACATTTGAAAACCAGCTTGAGACACAAAAGCAGTATTATTGCTTGAAGTTGAAGACGTTGCAGAAAATCCAGCAGCTAACATGCTATTCTTGTGATTTGTTTCCCTTTGTTTATTATCCAGCTCGCAGGCCTTAATGTGTGAAATCATTTCAGATAAGCTGCATCTTGCTAGATCTTTGGTCTTCTTGATCATTGCGACGTGATGATCCCAACTCTTTGGTAAGGCATTAAGAAGCTGTCTATTAGATGAAGCATTTGACGTCTGCATTTCCTCCATCTGCATTTGAGTAACCAACTTAACGAATCTCTGAATTTGATTATCCACAGTCTCTCCATATATATGATTAAAATTATTGAAGCTTTGACTTAGCAGATTCCTACGACTCTCTTTCATATCTTCATTGCCTTCATAGACATCAATTAGTGATTCCCACAATTCTTTAGCAGATTTGCAAGTGCGAAAACCAATAGCAATGTCTGGTCCCAATGCCATAGTCAAATACGAAAACGCCATATCGTCTTCCTCAACAATCTTAAAGTCTTCTTCAGTATATCTATCAACTGGCTTCTTTATTTTCACATTTTCATCAGTAGGACTATCCATCATAATCTCTCTTGGGCCTCTAAGAATGCTTCGCCAGATTTTTGCATCTTTAACTTTAACATGTTTTTCGAAACGCCACTTCCACTCAGGGAATTCATTTCCGTCTAACAGCCGGGGAACACGAGTAGTGGTTCCAATAATGGAATCCAATTCTTGATGCTTAGACATAGCAGCCAGGTCAACACTTTGATTATTGGTAGACATGGTTACTCAATAACTTAATTAATTAGTTGATTAATTATTTAAGTTCAAGAGTCCAAAAGTCCCAAAGTCTAAAAGTCACGTTGCAGGAGTCGTTGCGAGTCGAGACAGGAGTCGAGACAGATCCAGTAAATGAGTGAACCGAAGACTGAGTCGAGACTGAGGTTTCGAGTCGAGATCAGGAACTATTAAGCTTGAAGTCAGTCGAGACAAACGGTTTCGAGTTAAGGATGCCAACTCGAGACCACAGCAAATTTGAGTCGAGAAAAGATAGTGATATCCACTCGAGACGAAAGAGCTTGAGTCGAGACTACGCTGAGTAAGAGTCGAGACCAAGTTGAAATTGTGTCGAGACCCTGCAAAACAGATTTGTGAGATAAAAACAACTACGATTCCTGACTTTTAGCAGCTTCCAAAATTCAAATATTTGAGATCTTTGAATTCTTATCTTCAACAATCCTCCGATAATTCAGCTAACACCTTTATCACGAATCACAAACCAAAATCAGTAACTTTATGCCAAAAATTATGAAGAACAGTTTGAAGATGCAACTTCCAAACTCAGAATTACACCAACAAACTGAAGATCTGTCAAACACACTTAGCAAAACGATTAGTAACGAAAACAGTCTTCTTGAATCCGAATGATATCAAAAACCGAACCAAGAATTGGTTTCTTGGCTCTGATACCAATTGTAAAAACCTTAAAGGATCTTGCAATGATATCACTGTCGACTTGTGTAAGTGCGGAATCCAAACACAAGTGGATTCAAGAAAAACTATTAAGAACAATAAGAATAATTATCAAAAACAAACCAATCTTGCATTCACCTTTAGTTCGATGACTGATACAAGACTACTTCCTGATCTCGAGTGGCCTTCCTGACTTCTATCCAAGCGATCAACCTCTAAAAGGTTACAAAAGTTTACTTATATACTAACTAAGGTGGGTCGAGACCACCTAGGCCCACTCGAGATGTCTATATTAACCCAATACACATAATTGACCCAAAATAACTAAGTTAAACAATACAAGATCAATCCCAAACTTTAATATCTCTCAATGTATAAACCTTTAGGTTCCAACAATATGTAAACCGGATAACGGTGAGCATAAGACGAACCGACGCATAAATGACGTGAGAAGTCATAGAGTCAGGAGAATGATCCGAAATAAAACGAGTGTAGTTACGAACTACAGTCAAGGTTAACGGATTTTAAACATGGAAACAAATGATTTTCAAACATAACAAGAATGATCTACGGGATCGTCATAACCTTTGAGTTATAAACAATGTAAAGGTGTACGGGACCAAAATGACCTTCGGGTCATAAATACAAAGAAACGAACTATAAGGGACTCGCCTTAATAAGGCGAAAGCCTAATGAAATAGCCCACGAGGCTAAGTGAAACGACCTATGGTTGAATTGAGTAAAGTGAGGGAACCGGTTGAGAATCCCCGCGTACAATAAGAATGAAAAGAATAATTTCGATAACAAATAGTTGATATAAACTTAACTATGACGTGACGCGATCACGGTCAAGAAAGGTAATGTGAAATATAATCACATGGTAGCCCGAGAGTTGGGTATAAAGTAACTGGAATAATAAGTCTAGTTAGTGAGACCGGTTAAGGTCAAAATTCAAATTAAGAACTTGTTTAATACGCTATTCATTATGAGATTAGCGTGGAATAAACATAATTTATAAACTTATATGACTAAATGACCAGTTTTTGGCGACTCAGTCAAGTAAACACAAAGGTAAATAGTACAAGCTGAAAGTGACGACCGTGAGGCCTCACTAACAGAAAATACTGATCACCTATATGAGGGATCATAAGGCAACACAAGTAAAGTGTTGGGAAGTCAGATTAAGCAAAAGCACGATTGAAGAATAAAGCTATAAGGTATGTGGTTACTTGCTGTAACAACTCTCATCAAAAGTCCTATTTATTATTTTAATTGTCCAATAGGAAACCCTAATTAAAACACCCAAGTGATTCTGCATAAACCCTAAAATTTTCAGAACAATTGGAATCAGGATTAGGGCCCCTAAAACTCAGGGGCGGTAAAATCCCGTTAGTATTATCCACACAGTTTTACGTGTGAATTGAAATTGCATGCGAGACCAACTCAGATAAGCTACTGGGACACGAGGCTACCCTATGTTAATAGGGTACCCCTCGCGCCACGCGACAAGCACAAGAGGACCCCTCGTGCCACGCGAGGGGGACAAATTTTGAGTATAAATACAGGGGCTTTGGACTTGAGTTTCTGCGTTAGTTCGACGTTCAAACTCAAATTGTACGTTGAGATATTGTCTGAATACTATAAAAAACGCACACAGATCATGAAGTGCTGCCGCAATACAGGGTATTAACTCGATCGCTGCTGCGATTCAATGTCCGATCGATTAAACTATCCAATGGATGTTTAAGTGCTGCCCACATTAGGGTTTATGCTTTGTCATTCGTCGTGAATACGATGGATGTTTAAGTATCGCACTTTGTCATTCGTTGTGAGGGTTTCAATCTCGTGAGTTATCGTAAATGCTGTATTAGTTACTAACCTAGTTTGTGTGCATGTTATTAAATTAGGTAACAAGGCTAATCTATAGACTAGACTCTGCCCGTGTTAAATCTGCAATGTGAGTCATTCTCTTTTTATCAAATTACTTTCAAAATCATGTTTATTTTCAAGGTTATAATTACAGGGATTAAGTCTTTGTAATCACCAAATTACAGCCGGTATGTGGGGTTTTGTATACATTACTTGATAACCGTCACTATTGGACAACGGGTTAGCCAATGAGTGATATGACCATAGTCACAGACACCATCAGGCTAAGAGGCTACCGATGGATGTTCGAGTGACAAATATTGTGGGTAGTTGGTTGATATATGGAAACATTGTAATCGCTCTTAATACTGTAAATTATAACAAATGTGTCGTTTTAGTAAAAAGAATTATTCACCAGTATTTCCCGCTGATAAAACCTTTTTCAAACATGTTTCAGGTGATCTGTTATGATCCAGGAAAAGTGCCACGTAGCACTACAAGCTTGAGGAAGTGGCTCAAAATAAAAATAAAGAAACATGTTTTGTAAAAATAAAGATTTCTCCGTGAAATCATATGATTGTAAATTACCAGGGTTTTATCCCGAATTGTGAAATAAAATAATCGGGAAATTGCAGTTTTAAAAAGATCCTGATGAAATCTTCCGCTGTTAAACTCAATTAAATAAATACCACGGGATTTTCTGTCCCGCGGCTCCTGAAACGGGTCAAACCGGGTCGGGGGCTGTGACACTTGCTTTATAGAATTTTGTTAATATTACATACTAAATTGTGTTATGTAATTAAGATAAAAATCAAGAAAATTCGGCTTGTTCTTAAGCGGTGGATTCCGTATGAATGAACCGTATGAATGAACCGAATGAATAAATTCACAAACAAAAGTGTTGTTTGTTAAAAGTGAAAGATTTCACTAAAAACCTCTAAATGGGGCAAAGTAACGAATTCACGAAGAATTCGATAGTATAAAAGCGATGGATTTCGCTAAGTTAACCAAACTGGTTGAAATAACGAGATTACGTTATTTTGAGTCGCATTATTTCGTATGAGATACGTATATGCTGTGTAACCAAGTATATATTACCATACTTTTCTGGTAATATTAACAATTGGTTAAGGTATGAGTAATGCTTAAAAGATTTCTCTAGTCAAATTGCATTGAGTTTAAAACTCCATGAACTATGTAAGAAAGGTTTCGAGGACGAAACCTCTTTAAGGGGGGTAGATTTGTGACACCCCGAAAACGGATTTGGTAATCAAACAACGTTAATACTAAAAGACGGGTAAGTTACCGGTAGTGGTAAAAGTAACCCGGTGAATATTAGGATTTTTAAATAAATAAGCCTAATATTTAATAAAAGCTGAAAGAAAGCTTTTGAGAAAATAAAGTTTATAGAAGCCGAGTTAACGGGACTTAAAATAAACTTAGTCATAAATCTTCTCGAACTCACTAAATTAACTAGGAATGTTTAACCTAGTTAATAAGTGAGAATATTGTTAGAAATTAAGTGGGTTGTGGCCTACTTAATAAACTAACCAAACAAGAGGGGCTAAAGTGGATAAACTTGAAAGTTTAATTATAAAAGAAAACTTAAAAAAATAAAACGCACATTTAGTGTGTGTTCAAGGTGTTCTGTTCGAACACAGGAGAAGCCTAGGGAGCTTAAACCCTAGCTCCAACAAAATCGTTCAATTGGAAGGCCAAATAAAGTCTAAATTCACAATTGAACGTGAATTAATGATCACCCAAGCTAGAGGATCATAAGGTATGTAAAATTTTGATGATTCTTGAAGTTGTGAAATTTGATAAATCTCATAATCTGTGAATTATGGATAAATTATTGAAGATATGGCTGAATTATGATGTATAGTTGCTTAGAAACAAAACCCTAAGTGAAAATTATACATATATTGCCATGAATTGAATGATTAGATGATTTACCACACTAGGATAAGTGGGTTTTAATCATATGATGAAATTGATGATATAATAATGATTAGAATCATCATATCTGAAATTAATAAGATGATACTTGAACAAATTAGGTGTTTAAGTATATAAATCATACTTGCTAAGTAGTGAGTTTAGTATGATAAGATGAAAAATCGATGATATATTCATGTTGAATGATGTATGAAAGTTGTGTTAAATTGATGAAATTCGATTACATGAACTTGGTTAATAAAGTGATTAAAAACGGTAGCATAAGAATGATGCTTACCGGATAATCGACCAATGATATGATCGAATGATAAATTCGACATAAGAATCGTAGGATGGAATAGTCGTAAATACTTATGACAAATCTAACCATCTTACAAATTTCAATGATAGTTTGACGCTTGACAAGCTAGGTGGAAGCTTGGGAATGAAGCGGGTCAAACGAATCAAGAATGAAGGAAAAGCATAATTTGGATGCAAGGTAAACAGCTTACACTCTTTGTATTAAATACCTATTGGTTTTATAGGTTATGAATAATATAAAGTCTTGTTTGATTTATGATGTTCCGACATGACATGTGCGGTTCGGAACAAAAGACAATGATATTAAACTATGTTTAATGGTTAAAAAGAGCTAGTACGATTATTTAGTCATGAAATGACTAATAAATAGTGAGTTTTGAATGATTACCTTATAAGGTAAATCAATATAAATAATAAGGGTAAAACGGTAATTCGGTCACTCGTTGACTATAACCGTTAGTTTTGAAAGACACTTTATGGTGTACGACATAAAGGGGTGAAAAGCATTTAGAAATAGTGTATAAATAAAATGATTGTACGATGTAAACCGGAGCGAGTCATGTAGACGAGATGATACTAAATGTCATCTCGCAAGGATAAACGGTTATTTAGACCAAACGGGTCAAATGGTGAAAATATCACCATTTGAAAAATATCGACTTTGATGTGCGTAAAGTGTGATATATATATTTAAGTATATTTTAAGCCCTTTTTGCACGTTAGTCAAGTTTTAAATTTATAAAACACGATATTTTACTAACACCAAACACACATATGGGCAAGTGCACCCATCGTGAGCGTAATATAGTGTTGGCAAGATACCGAGGTCGTCCAAGGACACAAGAGCTTTTAGTACCGGTTTATCCTCAACGTCTAATCAAATCAAAAGTTTAGAAAAAGGTTTTAAACTAGAAAAATAAAAACTAACTAAAATGCTGAAAAATAAAAATAAAAAAATAGATAGACAAGATGAATCACTTGGCTCCGACTCGTGTTTAGTGTAACCTTTGATTATTTCCGCACTTTTGCACTTTTTAAGAGATTATCTTAGTTATTGTAGTAGGCCCCTCTTTTGAAGGTGACGTTACCCTTAACCCAGTAGTTTGAGTCAGCAGGGATACAATCCTAAAGGGTCGGATTATTGAAAGATAATTAATTAAGTTATTAATGCATATTATGGTAGGCCCCTCTTTTGAAGGTGACGTTACCCTCGGCTAAGTAGTCTGAGTCAGCAGGGATACAGTCCTAAGTAGCCGGGTTAAAGTATTAATAGTAGCTTACATATGAGGGGATCAAAGAGTTTGGACCCCCGCCATCCAATACCGGTGGGTATTGAAGGAGGTCCTACTAAATTTGACCCAGGTCCTTGCAGGATCTATACACTGAACAAGGCAAGACTCTTACCAAACCGTTCCCTTAACCCCCGACCAGGTAGCCAACATACCTCCATATAGACCGTGGAGATATGAATGGTGAAAATCTTTTATTTTATATAGACAGTAAAATAATGCCAAGACACCACGGACAAACGATAAGGAAGAATCACCTTCAACATAAGAAACTAGTTATTAAAGTCATTAATACATAACCAAGTAAAAAGTGCGAAAAGATTAAAAATAAAAAGTATTACACTAGACACTTGTCTTCACCAAGTGATGTAAGAGACTTAGGCAAACATGGCCTTTGATTGTCAAGAACTCTTACGATCAATCTTGGATCCCGAGACGACTCACACACTCTATGATGGACAATGGATGATGGTGTTGTGATGGTGGTGGGTGGTGGATGAAGTGTGAGAGAGGTGGTGTGCCAAGGGATGGTTTGCAAATGAGTCAAGCACCCCTATTTATAGCCTGAACAGTAGCTCGGGCACGGCCCCGTGTCCATTGGGCACGGCCCCGTGTCCATCCTCTTCTCTGTCTTCATTAATTGCAGTTTGTCTGCATTAGTTGACCACGCCCCCGTGTCCGCTGGGCACGCCCCCGTGTGCAGAAGCATATCTGTACTATCAAGATTTGCCTGGATTCTGCGAATCTTATAGTTGACCACGGCCCCGTGTCCGCTGAGCACGGCCCCGTGGTGGGCGATAGAAGCTTCTATAGCTTTGTCTTTTATGCTGGCACTTGGGCACGCCCCCGTGTTCACTGAGCACGGGGCGTGTTCAGCCTTCAGTTCTTTTGTTTTGCTTGGGAAGATGTTGTCGGGGAGGTCGGGCATGCCATGTTTGTTCCTTTTCTTGTATTTATGTTAGATTTAGCTGCCTTTTTGTTTCTTTTGTTAATTTGAGCTCATTTAATCCTGAAAATACAAAAGGAAGACAAAAACACACTTTTTCCAACATTAGTACTAAAAAGGGTTAGTTTTATGCCACAATTGATGTAATTTATATGTTGCATTTTGTGCACATCAGACTTATGAATATTATCGAGTCTTATGTTCACAGGTGTAACGTTTCCATTTTTATCATATAAGAGTTATAGGTTGTTTAAATTTATTAACCACTAGTAACTAGTTTTATTTTTTTAAAATAATTATTCAACCCATATAGTTTTAAAAACTATTTTATATATATTTGGTTGGAATGTTATACTAATTAATTGGCTTATAAATGTGTGACACTTCTATTTTCTATATTAAAATAAAGTATATAAAAACTTATATTATTAAACGGGTAGTCGGTAGACTACGGGTAAGTTGACTGTTAGAAATATGAAGTACCTAGACGGGCCTAGGAACCGTTTAATAATTAAATTATAAAAATACATTATATTTGAACCTACTCCGTTTTTAATGAAACTTGGTTCAAAATGTAGATAAGATTATTCTCGTTCTAATGACATATTTATTGTTTTATAAAACGTAATATTTTAGAAGTTATACGCGTTAAATAAGTGAAGCAGCTGAATTAATTATAATATATAATTAATAAAATAATATAATAATAAAAAAAAGTTACGAATGAAATAGAATAATAATAAAAAAAATAAACTAAATTTACATTTAGTATGAATGTTAAGTGGAAATGTGTGCATGTACGTGTAGACCCTCCAAGATGTTTGCAAATATCATCCAATTACAATTTAAAGAATGGTAGTACAGGTGTCATAAGAAGAGACTATTTCAACTATAAATATGAACGATAGGCCTCAAAATTTTGCACACCTCTTTCTTTCTTACTCTGTGTATCTCGCATGCTCTACATAGATACATATATATTTTTATCTAGTAATTCACCCCATAATAATAATAAAGCCCTGTCGCGTTTTAAGTGTTTTAACTCCCTATCACTGATACCCTTTCCGATTGATCTGGAGCCCCATAACGCATGTCAAGGCTCTGCCCGACTAAGTTCGTTGGGGTTCTGTCTCGTGACATAGGGATAAGGTTGAATTAGGGTTACTATACTTAACACGAGTGCATTATATATATTTTATTAAAAAGATTAGGAGTTATACCCAAGATTATACCAGGAGGCTTTCTAGTTGAATCCTAAAGTTACAAGGTGAGTCCATTCTATTTTCTCACAGTTTTATCACCTTTTTGTGATACAGTTATATTTATAAATGCTTTCCAAAATCCTAAATGTTTATCCGTTTTACTTATGATGGGGAGTCTGAAACACGAGCCTTAAAAGTATTATCTTGTGTGATTTAATGTGGTTTATGCGATTATATGTTTCGAATATAGTAACTACGAGAGTTTGTGGTTTTACAGGTTAGTCGGCTTAAACCGGTAAAGTTGAAGTGTTTAGTGATGAACCGGAACGACCGTGGATGGAAGTCAAGACATATTACATTATTCGGTATATGTTTCAGTCAAAAGAGATAGTGTTGAAGCTCAAAGAACACAAGATATATGAGAGAATAAAATCTAGGGGCTTGTGAGTAATTAAATGAAAGTTGAAATCAAGACTTTGGAGTCACAACAAGTAAACGTAGCCTACAGTATACATCACGTAACCTACGGTCAGGAATCAACAAGTGGACAGAAGATACGGACCGTAAGCTACGGTCCGTAACAGTAGCTTACGGTAGATATAATGACAGCGCATATGTCTTGATGGATGGCATTTAATGGGCTAGAAATCCTAAACCACGTGGACTTGAGGCAGACATAAAAGGTGAGTTAATGTGATTGGACCAAAGAGAAAAAAAAAAGGATATCATTAGCACAAGTGGGCCGAGATTATCAGAGGTGGACTTGTGAGGATTAAAGGAATCAAAAACATCATTATTTTGGGAGGCAGCCATCATAATACACACATCAACACATGCATAGGGGGCGAGATTGGCAGCTAATTTTTGGTACGAGAATTAATATTGGAGTCACACGTGCACATGTGGGTTCTCTTGAAGGTTTTTGACGGCACCTCACATTATCAACATCAATACATATTGGACTTGAGCCAAAGTGGGCCGCACTTGGGATATGAATTAGAGCAGGCCATATGTAGATCTTGGGGCCCACGATTAGGATACCATACACGCATGTTTGACGGCAGGAGGGGGAGAGACCACTCGCACGCAGATAAGAGAAGCCTACGAAGTCAATCTTACAACATGAGCGGCTAAATCTCTTGTGGACACTTTGGGTGAATGATTCTTGTTAGACACTTTTAATTCTAGTTTCTATTTTTATTGAGATTTGGATTTGTAGTCGGGTGACAGCCGACTATTTGCGTGATTATATAATTTGTGTGACAGACAAATCCTGAGTGACAGTCAGAGTTATAATCATGTTTTGAATCCAATTATGCTTTTGTTGATTGAATGATTCCTATGAATGTTTGTTTTAATATTTATTTGATCAATTAATATTAAGATTTTGAACTGCATAGGTAATTGGTAGATGTGACAGATTTACTATTCAATCAATAGCATCCAATAAAATCAGAACTACGTTATTAGTAATTACAGAATCTGAATCCCGGAGTGATCACCTTTTCTCATCATTGTTTATTAGAACTCAATCTTTTTCTCAATTTTTATTCGTTAATTTAGATAATTCTTATAATCAATCATACCGTTTTTCCAATTGAATAGTAATTAATTAATACTTTTCATTCGACACTTTCCACAATCCTCCTCTGGTTCGATATCCGACTTACTCTAGCTACCTAGTTTATTTCGGTTTTTGCATGTCACTAACGACAGACATCAAAATGGCGCCGTTGCCGGAGAGGCGTGCGCAAAGTGTTTAGTGTTAAGTTATTAGTAAAATAAATAAAACAAAAATCCAAAAATAGTGTCAGTTTTATTTTGTTTTGTTTTGTTCAGATTTATGCGTGGTGCTTGTGTTTTTGTGTTTGTGTAGGATGATAGATCTTACAATATTATGCACCTCTCTTACATGCATTTTCTGCAAAGAACCACTTCACCCGTGTATCGGTTGCCACGAGGCCCGATTTAAACGGGAAAGAGCGAAATTGGAAGAACCATCGATGCCTTGCTATGGTAATCCTTCCCCTCCACCATATTTCTATGATTCTGATACAATGGTGGAGGATGATTATTACTCTGACGGATGGGATCGGGACGTTGATGCTTATTATGAACCAAGGACGGATGGACGATGTTTCTGTTGCGGTCGTAATCATACTTCTGTGTATGATGATGTGTGCGCGGTGTATTTGGAAAATCCAGAGTATTGGAATAAAAAAATGATGGATGCGTACATCTCAACACCGTATCAGGGATACCGACAGTATCATCCCGAGGAATATCCTGAGCCCGAGGGTGTGTATGCTTATCAGACCGAGGAGGAGAAAAAGCTTGCTATGTTGGAAGCGAGTTTGTCCAAACTCGAGCAGTATTTATTAGCACCCAACCTTTCCGATGAAGATCGAATCAACTGCCTAGTTTCCAAGTGTCAGAAGTTAAAAATGAAGATAGATATAGAAGAGCGTCTCTCACCATTACCTGTTGATATTAGAGATTATTCTCACATGGAGGATGAGGTTGTGGAGGATAATACCACACCAATGAATCCTTTATCTGATGAAGAGTCACTGGTGGATCATATGGTGTGTGAGGATGATGAGGCAGAGCAATCTGATGAGATGAATGTGTGTACTGAACCTCTCCCCATATCAATCATTCAAATTAATAAGTATGGGGAAGAGGGTTCGAGGAAGAAGATGAAAAGGGCGAGACTACAAGACATCGGTGTATATCTTGTGAAGTGGATTAGCGAAACCCGCAGGTGCAGTCTGAACATGCCAATTATACTGACAAACCTATGGAGATGGCATGTAAATTTCCGGGCATTCGTCGGAAATGTTTTGGGTAAGTGTGGATTGAGACCACTTTAGCGCATAGCAGGTACGGTCTGGCTGAAGACCTTTAAACTTAGCGCTCTCGGGAGGCAGCCCGAGGATGTAGAGTATTGTATTTTGGTTTGGTTTCGTTTTGGTGTGTTTGTGTTTTGACAGGTTTCTACGTTCCATCTTCACGGATGCAATGAATCAAGTGTGGGGATGTTTGGCAACATCGCCGATGAGATCTCAAAGAATCCATGAGGGCGTATGTTCCGGTTAGATCGCAGCAGCTACACCGCCACAGACACTCACTTGCTTTCTGATCAGGTGCATGTGTTTATCTATCCTTTGTTTTATTTGTTTTCGTGTACTTGGTGGTGTGAAATTTTTGTGTTGGGAATGGTGTTATTTTTCGTGTCATCTAGTTGTTTGCCGTTCATGGTTTGTAGGTGGTATCTCTCGAGTTTAGATTATAAATTGCACCATACATTGGGGACAATGTATCCCAAGTGTGGGGATGCGGTAACTCGAGATAGGGTTGGTAAGTTGTTGATCTTGAAATGCTTGAATTGGTTGAAATTGGAAAAAATTTGAAATTTTTTGTCTCAAGTATGCTTGAACTTCATGAAAACCAACATTTTCAATCGCTAATGGGTTCCTTGCTGATATTAAAACTAACTTAGATCCCTAGTCATGGTTGTCCCTTTAAGTTTCATGAGAGTATTTCTGACAAGTTTTAAAGAATAGTTGAGAAGAGATGCCTAACTAGGGGTAACATGCTTTAGGAATTACACATGCTACGTGTCGGCAACCCATATTCCTTCTGTTCGGTGAGATATTTGAGCCTACTAGATTGTTAGTTGAATTGCAATAAATGTTCAATTGTTGAGTGTAGGCCATATGTTGCTTTGTGTTAGAACTTGTGTGGTTTGATACGTACCGAGACTGTGGTTTAGCGTTTACACATAGATGATAAAGGCATTAGGATCTCTTCATTGTGTTATATGTTGATTGTTTATCCATTCCACCTTAGTTAACCATGTTGAGCCTTATACCTTTCGTTTGTTACACCTCGTTTGACCCGTTTGACTACCAACCATAAATGACAAGTATGTTTAGAAGTATGTTATGAAAAAAAAATGAAAAGAAAAAAAAGAAAGAAAAAAAATCATTATTATGTTCGTGTTAAGTAAATGGGTCGAGAATAACCCATGTGTTAGTATTATTGTGAATAAGTTGTCATAGTTTGGTATATTCATTTGTGTTCGCCAATTAAACATAAAAATCCAAAAATACTTCCCTACCTTTACCCTTAACCCAAAACCCAAAAGTCCTTTTGATATGTGCTACGTTATTTGATACAGTGGAGGTGTGATTGCTATACAAGCTTATGATTGCAAGGTAACATAGTTGGTTTTGAGTGAAATACATACTAGCACATTACACGCTAGTGTTGATTAAACCGAGAGGAGTGATCATTGTGAGGGGCGTGTGGCATGTGTGTAGTATCATAAGCATGTTAGTTTTAGTTAGGCAAGTCTTAAAGTGTTTTAAATGCGTATCATTTACTTGTCAGATTGTCAATCTCGATTGTGTCAGTCTATGGGACGGGTATGACCTAGGACCTTAAATTGTTGATTCGGTAAGGGATTTAATGGTGATTTATTAATAAGGTGAGTAATGTTTGTAATGGTTGCTTGAGGACAATCAATGATAAGTGTGGGGATGTGATGGGGAGTCTGAAACACGAGCCTTAAAAGTATTATCTTGTGTGATTTAATGTGGTTTATGCGATTATATGTTTCGAATATAGTAACTACGAGAGTTTGTGGTTTTACAGGTTAGTCGGCTTAAACTGGTAAAGTTGGAGTGTTTAGTGATGAACCGGAACGACCGTGGATGGAAGTCAAGACATATTACATTATTCGGTATATGTTTCGGTCAAAAGAGATAGCGTTGAAGCTCAAAGAACACAAGATATATGAGAGAATAAAATCTAGGGGCTTGTGAGTAATTAAATGAAAGTTGAAATCAAGCCTTTGGAGTCACAACAAGTAAACGTAGCCTACAGTATACATCACGTAACCTACGGTCAGGAATCAACAAGTGGACAGAAGATACGGACCGTAAGCTACGGTCCGTAACAGTAGCTTACGGTAGATATAATGGCAGCGCATATGTTTTGATGGATGGCATTTAATGGGCCAGAAATCCTAAACCACGTGGACTTGAGGCAGACATAAAAGGTGAGTTAATGTGATTGGACCAAAGAGAAAAAAAAGGATATCATTAGCACAAGTGGGCCGAGATTATCAGAGGTGGACTTGTGAGGATTAAAGGAATCAAAAAACATCATTATTTTGGGAGGCAGCCATCATAATACACACATCAACACATGCATAGGGGGGCGAGATTGGCAGCTAATTTTTGGTACGAGAATTAATATTGGAGTCACACGTGCACATGTGGGTTCTCTTGAAGGTTTTTGAAGGCACCTCACATTATCAACATCAATACATATTGGACTTGAGCCAAAGTGGGCCGCACTTGGGATATGAATTAGAGCAGGCCATATGTAGATCTTGGGGCCCACGATTAGGATACCATACACGCATGTTTGACGGCAGGAGGGGGAGAGACCACTCGCACGCAGACAAGAGAAGCCTACGAAGTCAATCTTACAACATGAGCGGCTAAATCTCTCGTGGACACTTCGGGTGAATGATTCTTGTTAGACACTTTTAATTCTAGTTTCTATTTTTATTGAGATTTGGATTTGTAGTCGGGTGACAGCCGACTATTTGCGTGATTATATAATTTGTGTGACAGACAAATCCTGAGTGACAGTCAGAGTTATAATCATGTTTTGAATCCAATTATGCTTTTGTTGATTGAATGATTCCTATGAATGTTTGTTTTAATATTTATTTGATCAATTAATATTAAGATTTTGAACTGCATAGGTAATTGGTAGATGTGACAGATTTACTATTCAATCAATAGCATCCAATAAAATCATAACTAGGTTATTAGTAATTACAGAATCTGAATCCCGGAGTGATCACCTTTTCTCATCATTGTTTATTAGAACTCAATCTTTTTCTCAATTTTTATTCATTAATTTAGATAATTCTTATAATCAATCATACCGTTTTTCCAATTGAGTAGTAATTAATTAATACTTTTCATTCGACACTTTCCACAATCCTCCTCTGGTTCGATATCCGACTTACTCTAGCTACCTAGTTTATTTCGGTTTTTGCATGTCACTAACGACAGACATCAACTTACAGTGATTAAGTTTTTTATATTTTGCAATAGTTGCCGGTATGGGAGGTTTTATACATTACTTGACCCTCGTTACTATTGGCCAAAAAGTTAGTCAATAGTAGCATGACCACAAGCACGGGGGAAATTGTGCCCCAGCGGCCATAGCCTATAACTAATATTATTTTTACATTAAATAATTAATAAATTTAATGTATGATTGAAATACATTTAAATGGTATGTATATAAAATAGAGCTTTATTAATCATTATTAAAATATATTAGTTATATTAAAGAATATATAATCTACTATTGTATACATATATTAATTCGTAAAAGTCTTTTAGATATTTGGATTTGAATAGTGTTTTTACCTTTTGCTTTCTGACACATACCGGTAAAAATTACTACCACATAATTAAATTAAATTATTAAATTATATATAATAACATTTAGGGTAGCTTCTTGGCTACAGTAGCCAGAGAAGCCCCCATTTTTAATATATTTACATTTGTGCCACTGTTTGATTTTCTTTTGACCATTCACAATGTTTGGAACATCAGACCAAACAAAACACGCACACCACACTGCCTCCCTCTTTTATCTGCATCTTCATCATCCTAGAAGAAACCCTAATCCTCTAAACTATTCCTCTCTTGATCTCTACTGCAACCAACACACACAAACATGGACCATAACTTCATTTTCTTCATTTCTCTCTTTCAAGAAGACCCAAATACCCACACCACAAAACCACTCCCTCCCTCTCTCTCGAATCCGGCGACTGGAGGTGATCTCCGGCCGGTTATTCCGGAGAGTAGAACGAGAAGGAGATCGGAGAGAAGGAGCAGAAGAGAGAGAGAGACGGCGAAGGGTTTCGGCGCCGCCGCCGCGACGGCTGTGGCGGTGGATCTTCACGACGGCGGCTGTAGCTCTCGGGTTAGTGGTTCTACTCCGTTCATGTTCGGGTCTCAATTTGCTTTGATTTTGGGTTTACTACAGTGGAGGAGCTCTCGGGTCAGGATTCGGGAGCTCGGGTCAGATTCAAGTATGGTTCAGTTTCTGTTTTGGTGGTGTTTCAGGTAGTGGAGTAGTGGTGTTTCAGATTGTGGGTAGTTCTCAGATTTTAGTTCGAGCCGCGGTTCGGGCTTCAGTTGCAATTGCAACAAAATTAGTGGAATATTAACTTCTGTGCTAGAATATGACAACAAAATTATGGATAACTCCTTTCTTAGCCACTTATCACTCAGGGAGAGGACAATTGCAAGGTTTTGTTTTATATAAATACTGAAAATTAAAAATCGAGATAAATGAAAAATGTAGTAATATCGGAACTGTTTAGTGGTCGCTTTTTTTCTAATCGAATCGCACAAATGTAGATATCGTTTTGGTTATGTTACGACTTTATTTTTACATTTTATTTAAAGCTTGCTGTAATATTTGTCGAAATCATGACGAAGTTAACTTATACCGACTTAATTCCCTTCACATCCCCGTGGCAACGCACGGTCATAAAACAAGTATAATATTATGTAATCAATGGTCGAAATCGTGACGAAGTTAACTTATACCGACTTAATTAATTCCCTTCACATCCCCGTGGCAACGCACGGTCATAAAACAAGTATAATATTATGTAATCAATGGCGTATTTAACATAATTACAAAAACATTAATGTTGAAAACCAATTATAGAAAACAAAACATAACATACATATTTCTTTTCAACACAATTATAAGAAACCAATGGCGTCTATGGAGAACCTGCATTGGTGTTTTTAACATAATTACAAAACTTTACCAACTGTGTAATCAAGCGAACCAATAACATTCAAATTCCCGCGCAACGTGCGGGGTAAAAAAGCTAGTTAGAAAGGAAAGTAGTAGGTGATGACTATGGCTCGTGTCATATACTTTTGGCTCAATCTTCGTATATTTTAAAACAATATATATTATATGTTTTTATACACTTACTTTTAACAACATATAAATGCATATATTCTTTTATATTTATTCCCAAGAGTTACCATTGGGTTAGTTGCACTACTTTTAAGAATTTTATATATCGTGAGATTTAAATATTATATTTAATTAATATTTAAAATAGTATATTATAAACTTTAATATATATATATATATATATATATATATACTATATAAACCTTAATGTATATCTTAAACGATATATATATCAATTATATATTTAACTTTTAATATACTATGATATACATCGGGAATTATATTTTAAGTCTTAGTCATAGTAATATATTAAGTAATAATATTACAAGTATTTAATTAATATATTATATTTGATAAAGTTATAGCTATTAATTTAACAGAAAATGATATCTTTCATTTTCTAGACTAATTGGTTTTGTGCCATAGAATTTATATTTGACAAAGTAATGTCATGGGACACTACTAAGTTCAGAGTCACTAGTTGAAAGAATGATCAACAGTGATATGAACATTAATATGACCAGAGTCACTAGTTGAGAGAATGATCAACAGTGACATAACAAAAGACACTAGTTGAGAGAATGATCAACAGTATTATGACCCCAGTCACTAGTTGAGAGAATGATCAACAGTGATATGACCAGAAATATGACCAGAGTCACTAGTTGAGATAACGATCAACAGTGATACGACCACAGCACTAGTTGAGAGAATGATCAACAGTGTTATGACCTCAGTCGCTAGTTGAAAGAATGATCAACAGTGATTTGACCACGTCACGGGAATCGCCTAGTGACAAATACCTTTGAATCGTAATAAAATATAATATATATTAATTGATAAACTTCACTATTGGACGAAAATTAGCCAATGAGTGATATGACCACTGTCACATCGGAACTGCCACCATGTGACAAATACTGATTGAGTTTTTGAGTAATTATAAACAAATATAAAACCTTAATGCTGTAAAGTATAACAATATATTTTTATAAAAATGGAATGACCTCGCCAGTATTTATTGCTGATAAAATGTTTAAAAAAAATGCGTTTCAGGTAACTTGCTGTAAAGATAATAGTAGGCAGCTATGGAGCACTGAAGGCTTAAATAAAGTGGCTATAAATACCTAAATAAAAGAAGAAATTATGTTTTATTTATTTGGGTTTATCCCTATAAAAACAATTGAATTGAATATGGGTTTGAGCCTATTTATTTAATATTAAAAGTTCGGTGTTTTATAAACTCTAAAATTATTTCCTAACTACGATCCTGATGAAAAATTTTCCGCTGCATATTTAATAAACACCGATACCATCTGACTGGTTCACGGTTTCCGCTCCCAGGGTGGGGTCGGGGGTTGTGACAACAGGAGTGAATAGGGGAAAGATAACTTGCATCGCTATCAAGTAGCGATTATTAAAGCAAGGTATTAAAACGGGTCAACATATTGATCCGAGCCAGGTATGTATAATCGGTTAACTACTCAATTGGAATGAAAGGTTCATTGAGAGTTTAATGAAGTCAAAATAGACATTTGGTTACTTTAATAAGTAAACTGAATGATTCAAGTGATGGTCATTGTGATTAGAAAACACAATGACTTTTCAAACAAAATCATAGCTAAAAAGAAGGCTTTTGGGTCAAACATGCTTGTAAAAGTCTTCATCGTAAATGATAGGCTAAAATGGACCAAAACGCCATTGTAAGCTAAATTGAGCGAACAGCCCTTAAAGGTCGTTTAGAAATGAGTTTTATGATCAAACAAATACATCGAATAAGTATCTAAAAGCTAAAATTGTAAATTTATGGTCAAATAACCCTATATGAGTCTTTGCTGTAAAATGATAATCCGAGGGGTAAAACTCGGAATATATAGATCTCCACATTAAATCCACCACACATATAGTTGTGGTGGAAGATAAATTGATAAATAATGTGGAAATAAATTGCTAGAAGCGAATGGGTATGAATTATGCGGAAAAGTGCTTAAATACCCTTAAGGGGTCAAAATAAGCATTTAAGTCAAAACGGGTTTAAGAAGGTCTATAAACCCGTGATTTGAACCTAATATGATATGAAATATCGAAAATATAAGGTTCAGGAGTAATTGAGATCAAACAAACCTATTTGTTTTGATAAATACATGAATGGGTCAAAATCTTATAAAAAGGTAATAAGCCAAAGGCTTAAAAGTCTTAAATTTATTTAATCCGGATGTCGGATTTTAACTCCATGTGATGGAGAATTAAATTACGATCACGTAGAAAGAAACGTGAGTTAAATCGGATAACAAATGAGCAAGTTATGCTCGTTTGCGTAAAAAGGAGTTTGGCTGGAAAATGTAGCATTTGGCTGCAATCTTTCTGTCGAATTGGGGTCCTCGCGCCGCGCGACGGCTGAAGCCAATCACGGTCGCGGCCCGCGACACCTGTCGCGTCACGTGACACCAATTTGGTTCCCCGTGGGCGGCACGCGACGGGTGTAATGTTCAGCAACAGTTGTTTGCTTGTTTTGACCCGCGAACTTGCTTGGACATGTTTTATACGCTAAATTACTAACTCATTTCATGTTTTATGAAATGTAGATTTAATAGGAGGTACCGGTGGATGATCAAGCTCGATAAAGAACCGAACACGATCAAGATTCAAGCTTCCGCGAAATGATTCGTAGTTACGTTTTTTTTAAAACGACGAATATTCTATAAAATGTTAAATTAGGTTATTTCTCAAAAGGCTTTAAGAAATACATATTTTGTAATGTATGTGTAAAGCATAAAGGAATAAATATAATCGAAAACTATATAAAAATCGTATAAATGGACTAAGGGTCTTACAATTTACGTTGAAACGCGAATTTTAAAACGACATGTACGTTAAAACTTGTAAAATCGTAAAAGTAATTTAGACATTAATATGGTTAGACATAGATAAAAAAAAGTATATTAATGTGTGACGCTATTGTCTAAAGTCATAAAAGCAATTCAAATAAAATGGGACGTTAAGTTATTAAGTAGAAAAAGTTGGCAGATCAAAGTTGTCAATTACCAAAAGTTAAAAGTGAATGCTTAAGTTACCTAGTTTGAGATTGTAAAGTGAAAGAACTAAAAGTATAGGGGTTAAAAAGTAAAAGTATAGGGATTAGAAATGTAATATATAAAAATTGAAAGAAGATAAATAAATAGGGGCTAAGTGTGTATATTTGTAAAACTTGAGGACTTAAAGACAAAGGTCCTCCACCGACCTTTGTCTTTAATATTATACTAGATTTTTGCCATAGGCCGTGCGTTGCGGCGACGGCGAAGCGTTAGTTTGTTATAGCTAGTGGCACGTTATTTGACGCGTTAACCATATGAAAACGCGTGTTACAAAATAAACAAAATCATAAGTCGAAACGATAAAAAAACTCACATAATGAAACATTGACGTCGAAATGACGATAAAAAGAGAATTTTTAACACGTCTAAATAAGTAAACCGCACGATTAACCAATTTTATTAGCACATTAATAAAATATGTGTTGATTTGATTATTAGACGTTTTAGACGATTTTTTATCATCCAATTTCACCTGACCCTTCTTCTACCATCACCATCACTATGAAAATTGTAGGCATATCAAAAGATTTTATACATCGTTAACATGATCAGCAAACAAATTTATTTGAGAAAGTTGTTATTTTACAAATATAGTTATATGTGTGTGAAAATAGTTTTCTTGAAAAAAATGGAGAAGGAACATATCAAAATGAATCTTTAACACATAAAAAAGTATTCCATAAAAGTGTAGAAAGAAAAATTAGAGTGGCAGTTACAATTTCCTGAGCAATTTTTGTTTTTAGTTTATTACCAACCCTATTATTCATTTCATTTCTGCATTATTTTTCCTCTTGTACTTCCCCTTTGTCATTACCAATCGTATTATATCTCTACTTTCTCTCTTCTTTATGTCATTACCAACCATTTGCAAACCCCAAACCCTTGATCTTCGTAGATTTGCTTGTGCATTCACCAGAAAACCCCTCGTGTGGTCACCGAAGGTGGCTACATCAACAAAATCTAATTTGCTTCATACCCCTACCACCGCTACTGTAACAACTATCATCAAAAAGTCATAATTATTATTTTAATTGACCAATAGGAAACCCAAATTGAGAAACCCAAGTGATTCTGCGCAAAACCTAAAATTTTCAGAACAATCAGAATCAGGATCAGGGCCCCTAAAACTCAGGGGGGTATTTCCTACTTGATGATTATCCTAATAACTTGCTGTCGAAGTTGAAATTTTAAAATCTGTCGACTCAGCTAGGCTAGTCCCACACGTGGCAACCCTATGCATAAAATAAGTTGCTACGCGGGCCGCGTAAGAATAGGCCTAAGGTTCACGCGGGCCGCGACAAGGTCAAAATTCACCTATAAATAGAGGGCAGTGGGACTCGATTTCTGGTGTTCATTCGACGAAGAAATTCGTTTCAGGCGTCGAGTTATCGTCTGTTTACTTCAAATTAGTATAGCGGGATGCTGCAGAACAGGGTATTAACTCGATCGCTATTACGATTCAACGTCCGATCGATTATAACTATCCAACGATTGTTTAAGTGCCGCTCAAATTGAGTTTATACTTTGTTATTCATCGTGATTTCGACTTGAATGTTTGAGTGCTGTTCGAACTCGGACTATACTCTGTCATTCGTTGTGAATCCGCTGAATTGTTAAGTATTGCACTTGTAAATCGTTGTGAAGGTTTAATCTCGTGAATTGTCGTAACTGCTGTATTAGTTACTAACCTGTTTGTGTGTGCATTATTATTTAAATTAAGTTAATCAAGGCTAATCAGTAGGCTTATACTCTGCTCGTTAAATCTATAATGTGAGTCATTCTCTTTTTATCAACTGTTTTACAATACCTCAAATTATTTTCAAGGTTATAATTACAGGGACTAAGTCGTGGATACCTTGAATTACTGGTTAATGGGGTATTGTGCACATTACTAATTTTCTCCCAGTTAGGTTCATTGACCTACTCGGGATAATCACTGTTAGGTTCATTGACCTACAGGGATAATCATCACTATTTAGGTTCATTGATCTAAATAGTGGTATGACCATCGTCACCATTGTGACTTGTCACCATTGTGACAGAATGCCAGATAAGAATAAGATAGAAGCCATTGTAATCGCTCTTATGCTGTAATTAATAACTATGCATCATTATGCAAAATAGAATGATTCACTCAGTATTTCCCGCTGACAAAACCTTTTTCAAACATGTTTCAGGTGATCTGTCATGATCTAAGAAAAGTGCCATAAAGCACTACAAGCTCAAGGAAGTGGCTCAGTATAAAATAAAGAAACATGTTTTGAAAAATAAAGATTTCCCAGTGAAATCACTTTATTGTAAATTATGGGATTTATCCCTATATTATATATAAATGAGCAGTTTTAATATTAATCGATCCTGTTTAAAAAGACTTCCGCTGTCACCTAATTAGATACCACGGGATTTCCTGCCTCGCGGCTCTGGACCGGGTCAAACCGGGCTGAGGGCCGTGACAGGAAAAGGTGGTATCAGAGCCACTGATTTAAGCTTACTATTGATTTTAGCCTATTAAAGTAAATTAGAGATACTTAGGAAATTTAATTTCCATTTTTATATGTTTTATTATCTTACTAACTGTGTACAGTATGAGCAGATTTTTATATACTAACCACTGTAGCAGTAGGTATAAATCTTTAAAATAATATGACTCAAAGTTTTAGTACCCTTATTAAATATAAGCCAGAAACTTGATTCAGTGAATAAATAAATTTACAAATAAAACTTAAGTTTCAGTTGTTTTGGTAGTTAACCAGCATGAAATAATATTTAAAAGTTTTTCTATAAAATTTTGTTATGATTTCTAATTTAGTAATTGTGTGTATTTTGCTAAACAGCATGAGTAACTTGTCTGATGCCCTTCAGAATTTAAATCTCTATCCAGTAAGAATAGAAGTTTCCAGAGATTTCAATAGGTATATACCAGACATAGAAGAACCTATAAAATTCAATGCCTTACCTCTTGAGAAACCCAAGCCTAAGAAAATGGAAATTGGAGAAAGCTCTAGGCAAATTGAGGGTTTACCATCTCAAGAAGAACTAGATTTTATAATGGTAAAAGGGGATACTATTGAGCCTATTAATGAAAATAATTTTATTCATTCTCTTGAAACACAACTACCAATGAATTTAGAACCAGCTATTCCAAAACCTTCAATCCACTGGCAAATAGACGAATGGTTGAATAATGAAATACTGTTACAAAACCATCCCTATAAGCTTTTTCCTAAGTTCAAACCAGAACCTTTGAGTAACGAGAATATGATTGAACTCCGCCACTTTGGCGAAGAACTAATGGATACTGGGAATAGAATCCAAGAAATTTTAGGACAGATCTCTTGGAAATACGATGAGAAGAAACGCCGTTACTAGAATATCACCTGACAAAGGATAGGAGTTTATGAAACTGTGGTTGTGTAATAGTAATAGTAAAATCAGTATGTGTAAAAGAAATAATAAAACGGTTGTATATAGAAGCATGATATAATCTATAAATTCTAGAAAGTTACAATTTTGTTTGTATATTCGTTTACGTGATTATGTACAAATAATTGCAGGCAATGAAGATGCAACCGCGGTACTGCATTGGTTAGAGAAAACCGAGGCAGTAATTGCCATAAGTAAATGTGCTCAGGAGGATCAGGTCATGTACGCGTCAAACCTTTTCAAAGAAGGGGCGCTAGAATGGTGGAATACGGTGTTACAAGCAAAAGGAAGAAGGATGGCGTATGCTATGAACTGGGAAGAATTTAAGAATCTTGTAGAAAGAAAATTCTGTCCTGAATATGAAAAAGATCAAATGGCAAATAAGTTTTTAAACCACCGGATGGTGGATGTAGATTGCCGCGGTTATACTTCGACATTCTTCGAATATGCTAGAGTGGTACCAACCCTGGCTTCGCCAGAGCCGGTACTTATTTCTCGTTATATTTGGGGTTTGATTTCCGAAATCCGTAATATCGTCAAGGCTGCGAAACCTCGCACGATTGATGATGCGGTAGATTTAGCCAATACTCTAACTGACGAGCTAGTACGGACAAGAGAAGAAAATAGAAGGAAGGAAGTAGCCCAAAAGATTACCCAAGAATTTCGTTCGGGTAACCATAACAATTTCAAGAAAGGAGGGAATGGACAATCTTCTACTAGCCCATTTTGCAATTTTTGCAAAAGGAAGCATTTTGAAAGATGCAAAGGATATTGTAATTTTTGCAAAATTCCAGGGCATCAAGAAGAAGACTGCAGGAGGAAGAAATTTTCAGTCTGCTACAACTGTGGAGAAGCTGGACATCTTAGGCCAGATTGTCCAAAACTGAATAAACCATTTGATAATAAAGCCAAACCTGCAGAAGGAGCAAAAAGGAATGTAAGAGCCTTTCAGCTGACTACTCAAGAAGCCGAGATGATTCCAGATGTGATAGCCGGTACGTTCTTAGCTTACAACGTTTATACAAAAGTATTATTTGACTCTGGTGCAAACCAAAGTTTTATAAATACTTTACTCTTCCAAACTCTTAACTTATCATTAACCAGCATTAGATAAATTTCTACAGTAGAAACGGCAGATGGGAATTTAGTTAAAATAAATAAGGTTCTGCAAAACATAGAAATAGAACTTTTAAGTCATAAATTTCATGCAACCATATTGGTTGAATTCGATGTTATGTTAGGAATGAATTGATTAGTAAACAACTATGCTCGAATTCTTTGTGATAAGAATTCCATAGAAATTCAAACACCCACCAGAGAAGTAATTGTGATTACAGGAGATAAACCATGTAAGCCTATGAAGTTCATATCAGTAATGAAAGTTACTAATTATGAACGAAAGCAAGGAGTAGTATATATAATTCCAGTAATCATTAATACTAAAGATAAAGAATTTAAGGAAATTTCTGTAGTTTCAGAATACCCAGATGTATTCCCAGAAGATTTACCTGGATTACCACCCGATAGGGAGATAAAATTTAGGAGTCATCTAACTCCAGGAATTTTACTGATAAGCCAAGGAACCTTATCGGTTAGCACAGTATTGGTTGTTAAGAAAAAGGATGGTTCAATAAGAATGTGTATTGATTATAGAGAATTGAATAAAGTTACAATTAAGAATCGATACCCATTACCTAGAATTAATGATCTATTCGATCAATTCCAGGAAGATATATAGTTTTCTAAGATCAACTTATGTTTCGGATATTATCAATTGAAAGTATAAAGACATACCTAAAACTGCTTTCAGGACTAGGTATGGTCATTACGAGTTTACAGTCATGTCCTTCGGATTAATGAATGCACCTGCAGCATTCATGAACATGATGAATAAAATCTGTAAATCATATTTGGATAAATTTGTAACTGTCTTCATCGACAATATACTTATTTATTCCAAAAGTCAGGAAGAACATTGTCAGCATTTGCATGCACTCTTAACTTTATTAAGAAAAGAAAAGCTTTACGCCAAATTTTCGAAGTATGAATTTTGGCTGCCAGAAGTGCAATTTCTAGTTCATATGGTGAATTATGAAGGTATTCACCTAGATCCTGATAAGATAGCAGTAATTATCCAATGGAAGGTTCCGCAATCAGTAATGGAAATTAGGAGTTTTGTAGGTTAGCCGGATACTATAGACGGTTTATTAAGGATTTTTCTAAGATAGCTATACCATCAACTAAGCTAAATTGTAAAACAGTTAAGTTTGAATGGGAACCTAAATAAGAAGAAGCCTTTAGGATCTTAAAGCATAAATTAACAAATGCCCCAATCCTAGCCTTACTAGAAGGAACAGAAGATTTTAAAGTATATGGTGATGTTTCAAAGCTAGGATTTGGAAGTATGTTAATGCAATGCAAAAAGGTAATTGCATATGCATCAAGGCAATTGAAAAGGTACGAAGAAACTATACGACTCATGACTTAGAATTAGGAGTTATAATTTTTGCCCTTAAGAGTTAGAGACATTATCTGTATGGAAGTAAGTTTACTGTTTATATAGATCATAAAAGTTTAAGATATAAATGTGAGCAAAAAGAATTAAACATGAGGCAAAGGAAATAGATGAAAATTCTAAGTGACTACGACTATGATATTCAGTATCACTAAGGAAAGGCTGAAGACGGCTAAAGACCACCAGAAGAGTTATACAGATAATAGAGGAAAGCCGTTGGAGTTCGAGTTGGAGACAAAATGTCATTGAAAGTATCTCCTTAGAAACGAGTTGTTAGATTCAGAAAGAAAGGAAAGCTAAGTCCAAAGTACGTAGGGTTATTTCTAGTAATCCAACATATAGGACCAGTTGCTTATAGTTTACAACTACCAGGAGAGTTAGTTGGGAGTACATGATGTATTTCCTGTATCCAATCTCAAGAAATGTCTATTAGACGATTCTTTGGTAGCACCTCTCCAAAATATAGAATTAAATGCAAGGTTAAAATTTTTAGAGAAACCTCTCCAGATAAAAGATAGAAAGATAAAAATTCTCAAAACACAAACGATTAGTGTTAAATTCAAGTCAAGTGGAATTCAAAACAAGGACCTGAAAACACTTGGGAACTGGAATTAGAAATCGAAGGTATCCTCAATTATTCCAGTAAATCTCGAGGACGAGATTTTTATTAAGGTGGGGAGAATGTAACAACTATCATCAAAAAGTCATAATTATTATTTTAATTGACCAATAGGAAACCCTAATTGAGAAACCCAAGTGATTCTGCGCAAAATCTAAAATTTTCAGAACAATCAGAATCAGGATCAGGGCCCCTAAAACTCAGCGGGGTATTTCCTACTTGATGATTATCCTAATAACTTGCTGTCGAAGTTGAAATTTTAAAATCTGTCAACTCAGCTAGGCTAGTCCCACACGTGGAAACCCTATGCATAAAATAAGTTGCTACGCGGGCCGCGTAAGAATAGGCCTAAGGTTCACGCGGGCCGCGACAAGGTCAAAATTCACCTATAAATAGAGGGCAGTGGGACTCGATTTCTGGTGTTCATTCGACGAAGAAATTCGTTTCAGGCGTCGAGTTATCGTCTGTTTACTTCAAATTAGTATAGCGGGATGCTGCAGAACAGGGTATTAACTCGATCGCTATTACGATTCAACGTCCGATCGATTATAACTATCCAACGATTGTTTAAGTGCCGCTCAAATTGAGTTTATACTTTGTTATTCATCGTGATTTCGACTTGAATGTTTGAGTGCTGTTCGAACTCGGACTATACTCTGTCATTCGTTGTGAATCCGCTGAATTGTTAAGTATTGCACTTGTAAATCGTTGTGAAGGTTTAATCTCGTGAATTGTCGTAACTGCTGTATTAGTTACTAACCTGTTTGTGTATGCATTATTATTTAAATTAGGTTAATCAAGGCTAATCAGTAGGCTTATACTCTGCTCGTTAAATCTATAATGTGAGTCATTCTCTTTTTATCAACTGTTTTACAATACCTCAAATTATTTTCAAGGTTATAATTACAGGGACTAAGTCGTGGATACCTTGAATTACTGGTTAATGGGGTATTGTGCACATTACTAATTTTCTCCCAGTTAGGTTCATTGACCTACTCGGGATAATCACTGTTAGGTTCATTGACCTACAGGGATAATCATCACTATTTAGGTTCATTGATCTAAATAGTGGTATGACCATCGTCACCATTGTGACTTGTCACCATTGTGACAGAATGCCAGATAAGAATAAGATAGAAGCCATTGTAATCGCTATTATGCTGTAATTAATAACTATGCATCATTATGCAAAATAGAATGATTCACTCAGTATTTCCCGCTGACAAAACCTTTTTCAAACATGTTTCAGGTGATCTGTCATGATCAAGGAAAAGTGCCATAAAGCACTACAAGCTCAAGGAAGTGGCTCAGTATAAAATAAAGAAACATGTTTTGAAAAATAAAGATTTCCCAGTGAAATCACTTTATTGTAAATTATGGGATTTATCCTTATATTATATATAAATGAGCAGTTTTAATATTAATCGATCCTGTTTAAAAAGACTTCCGCTGTCACCTAATTAGATACCACGGGATTTCCTGCCTCGCGGCTCTGGACCGGGTCAAACCGGGGCTGAGGGCCGTGACAGCTACCGCCACACCGTGCCACTGCTTCAGCCGCCCCCAATGTCACACCCCAACCGATGGCGGAAACATCGGGGTGCGGCACTGAGCGAAACAGATTGTCCAGAAGTTTCCATAACAAATATAATTACTAATTATTTAAAACACCACGTCCCATACCATGACATAAAGAGTAACATAATTATTACAGACAAAAATCTAGTCAAATAGTTTCTGTTCCGACAACTCAGATTTCATGAATAGCCCAATTGTTTATCTGCTTCTAGAGCCCCTTTTTCCCTAGCTTTCGACTCCATAGCAAATTTTATTTGTACAGACAACTATTTGTTGGCCACTAGGACCCTATTCTAGCCTCGATTTCATAGCGGATAAGCATCCTAAGCACCTGTCACATACGTTAAAGTAAAAGTCAATACACATAGTGTAAAGGTGAGCATACAAGTTTGATAGATATAATAAGTTCGAAATTCGTTTACGCATAACCAGCACGTACGCATAGTGAAATGAGGCACGTTAGTTATCGACATGGGTCTATCGACACCAATGACTGCGAGTTGACTGTCCGGGACAGTTCGTAATACATAATCACCACTGTGATCCATGCAAATAATAGTCCTTAACAACCCCCGCGAACGGGTGCTGAGTCCAAACTATAGTACTATCGTTGCTAAGGCAGGTGGGTAGCATTCCATGTGTAAACATAACAAACAAGTTTTCATTTAGCCACGTAATACATGCAATAACGGTTAGCGTTTAAATAGCATTGAGTAGTGTGATTGATGTGATTTGAATATTCGTAACGTATGTAACACCCAAAAGTGCATAAAGCAAAAAGGGTTCGAGTATACTCACAGCGTTGATGGATGGAAGGGAGAGCGTAGAGTAAGTTTCGCCTGAACAGTTAATGATAGCATAGAAGATAAGCGGTGCGTAAATGATATAGGGTGCAAGTGGTCAGGTCAGCAGTTCGATCGGATGATAGTCCGATCGGACAGCTGATCGTTCGAGTGACAGTCCGTTCGGTCGGTTGTCCGGTTGGATGACCGTTCGAGTGGATTGTTACTTCCTTTGGGAAGGATGTGTTTGTGTATGATGGCTTGACTTTTGAAGTTTTCGTTGTAGTGTTTTGAAAACATAGAAGTTCCTCTACCTTTCGGGTCGGTCGATCGAACGGTCGTTCGATCGGGCGGCGACTCGAATGGCGTGGTTACTTAGTGAAAACAAGTTCATTGTAGATTCTTGTGCATTGAACATGTTGAAAATTGTTTAAGTGCTGAAGTCTGATCATTACATGGTCAAGTTGCAGAGCTTTCGGATGATAATCCGATCGGTCAGCACTTAGTTCAATGTTCATCCTTCGAAGTTTGAAAATGAAAGTTAAGTGTGGGGCCAAGGTGCAAGCCGTTCGGATGGACCAGTCGTTCGAATTGGTTGTTCAATCAGACAGCAGTCCGATCGGACGGCACTCCGTCCTGGTCGACCTATTCGTCTTACACTTGGTTGTTTTGATTGTTTGTCATTTTATCGAGACGTTTTGATAACGTATTAAGCAACTGAAACCTCGTCAATACTTGGTATCCCTGATTGGTCAGGAATCACCCAAATCCAACCAGATAACTGTTCGAGACGGTGTTCCATGTTTAACCTGAAATCGATAGTCTCGTGGATAGAATCCAGATCTTGAACCAACACAACCACAAGAATGGGTAGTAGGCCGGCGTAAGCCCCGATTCTGTCGTTTTGAAGGCATTGAGTGTAAAAGAGTTGAAAGAAAGTTGAAAAATCATCTTTCAATCCCTTTTACAGTGAATATGTTTAGATCTATGCAAGATCCTTGTTCATTTATGTGGAAATCCTTTAGATCTAAGTTGTTCTTGGTGGATTGAAGCCAAACATGAAGTTCTTCAAGAACACATGATGACATCATCCTAGAACACCTCAAATCTGGTGATTTCACGGTTAAAAGTTAAGATTCAAAAGATAGAAAGGTGTAGGAGTGCGTGTAGATTAAGAAAGTACAAGATTTAGGGCGAGAAATCGGAGAAAAAGCAAGGTGAGAGCGTTGGTCGGACGTCAGTTGCCAAAAGTGGAAAGTTTGAGAGTGGCAAGGGGTATTTATAGGGTTACCCGAAGTGGAAAGGAGCTGGTTGATCGGTTGGCGGCCTGATCGAGCAGCTGGTCGATGGAGCGGATGCTTGATCGATTGGCTGGTCGATCGACTGGTCGCCTGGTCGACCAGTCACCTTGTTTGCATGTTCGGTGCGACGAGTTTTGCCGTTTCGATTCGCGTGTAGTGCGTTGCGATGCGATTCGAGCGAGCGACGCGATAGAGTTGCTTATCAAATTACTTTTAATCCCAACTACTATATCTAACATACAATCATCCTACATTTAACTTGCGTTTCACGTATTCGAGTAGATTTCGATTCGATTTGAGTTTCGATTGCGTTTCGATTGTTCACCACATATAATATAACTAAACATGCACAAGTAACACAAAATTAGCACACACACGTAAAACAATATCCAGAACGCCTATTTCTGGTTGCGATTCGTATCACGATTTGATGTCGATTTGATTAGCATCGTTGATTATCGTTTAGTTAACTTTATCGCATTGTTACTTTCTATAGTTCACAGTCGTAGGTCGATTAAATAGCGAATAACATACGTCGGTTACTTCGATTATTGACAATTACTCCACATAATACAACTAAAATAAACATATAAAAGAAAATCACTATAAGTCAAGTCGTGCGATCGGTCGTTGACTTTGACCTTGACTATGACTTTGACTTTGACTCCTTGAGAACACGGGGTGTTACAGCCTCCCCTTGTTGAGGGAATTTTGTCCCGAAATTAGGATGAAGTCGTAACGAATAACTACGGGTACTTCGCCTTCATGTCACTTTCGAGTTCCCAAGTGAACTCTGCGCCTCGTTTACCTTCCCAGCGAACCTTCACAATGGGAATGCGTGAGCGCCTGAGCTGCTTGGTTTGTCGGTCCATGATTTCGACAGGCTTTTCCACGAAGTGCAATGTTTCGTTCACTTGGAGGTCCACAAGAGGTACGTGTAAATCATGATCAGCCAGGCACTTTCTGAGGTTCGAGACGTGGAAAGTCGGGTGAACGTTGCTAAGTTCCTCCGGTAATTCGAGTCTGTAAGCCACCTTGCCAATCCTTTCCAGAATCTTAAAGGGTCCTATATATTGAGGCGCGAGCTTTCCTCTCTTGCCGAATCGGACCACACCCTTCCAAGGTGAAACCTTTAGGAGTACATGGTCACCAACGTCAAATTCAAGGGGCTTGCGTCGTTTATCGGCGTAACTCTTCTGACGATTCCGAGCTTTCACCAGATTGTCTCGAATTTGAAAGATTTTGTCTGTCGTTTCTTGCAATAGCTCAGGACCGGTTAATTGCGAGTGCCCGATCTCGTGCCACACCATAGGCGATCGACATATTCTTCCATATAACGCCTCAAATGGTGCCATTTGAATGCTGGAATGATAGCTGTTATTGTACGAGAATTCGACTAACGGTAGGTATGCGTCCTAATTACCACCGAAGCTTATGACACACGAGCGAAGCATGTCTTCAAGAGTACGAATCGTTCTTTCAGTCTGACCGTCGGTTTGGGGATGGAAAGCGGTACTTAGATTAAGAGAAGTACCGAGAGCAGCTTGAAACGTTTCCCAAAGACGCGAAGTAAACCGAGCATCGCGATCGGAAATGATGTCACGAGGCGTCCCATGTCGACAGATAACCTCGTCGGTGTAGATTCGGGCTAATTTTTCTACCTTGTAGTCTTCTCGTACTGGCAGGAAGTGGGCTGATTTAGTCAAACGATCAACAATAACCCAAATGCTGTCGTGACCTGTTGACGTGCGTGGAAGTTTTGTTATGAAGTCCATAGCTATGCTTTCCCACTTCCATATAGGGACCGGTGGTTGTTCAAGCAAGCCAAAGGGTCTTTGATGTTCGGCCTTGACTTTTGAGCAAGTCAGGCACCTTCCGACATAGAGAGCGATATCCCTCTTCATACCCGGCCACCAGTACTTGTAGCGAAGATCCTGGTACATTTTGTCGGCACCGGGATGAATAGAATACCGAGATTTGTGGGCTTCGTCCATCAAAATCTGTCGAAAATCGGTTCGTTTCGGAATCCAAATCCGGTCCAGATAAAGGAATATCCCGTTCGATTTATTCACTAGCTGGGCTCCATCGTGGTAGATCATTTCCTTGTTCAAAGTGCGTTCGGTGAAACAAGCATGTTGGGCGTCACGTGTGATGGTTTCGAGGTCGAATTGGGCTTGAACATTACGGGCGCTGGGTAGGTAGCTTCGCCTGCTGAGTGCGTCGGCGACGACATTTGCTTTGCCAGGATGATAACGAATCTCACAGTCATAATCGTTAAGAAGTTCTACCCACCGGCATTGACGCATATTAAGTTCCTTCTGGTCAAAGATATGTTGCAGGCTCCTATGATCGGTGAAGATCGTACACTTGGTACCATAAAGGTAGTGTCGCCAAATCTTTAACGCAAAAACAACTGCGCCTAGCTCGAGGTCGTGGGTTGTGTAGTTCTTCTCATGGATCTTGAGCTGACGAGACGCGTAAGCGATAACCTTGTCTCGCTGCATGAGGACACAGCCGAGACCAAGGTTCGAGGCATCGCAATAGACTATGAAGTCGTCGTTTCCGTCAGGCAGAGTAAGTATGGGGGCATTGCAAAGCATGTACTTGAGGGTTTGAAAAGCAATCTCTTGTCCAGTTCCCCAGACAAAAGGCTTGTCCTTCTGAGTGAGAGCGGTAAGCGGTACAGCGATTTTAGAGAATCCTTCGATGAAACGTCGATAATAGCCCGCCAATCCGAGGAAAGAACGGACTTCAGAAGGGTTCTTGGGCGTAACCCAGCTCTTGACAGCTTCAATCTTCGCGGGGTCGACGTGTATACCTTGACTATTGACAATGTGACCCAAGAATTGAACCTCCTCAAGCCAAAATTCACACTTGGAGAACTTGGCATAGAGACGGTTTCCCCTGAGTAACTCGAGAACCAAACTGAGATGTCGCGTGTGTTCAGTCTTCGATTTGGAATAGATCAGGATATCGTCGATGAACACGATGACGAAACGGTCGAGAAAAGGTTTACACACGCGATTCATCAGATCCATGAATACCGCGGGTGCGTTAGTCAGACCAAAAGGCATAACAACGAACTCGTAGTGGCCATAACGTGTGCGAAAAGCAGTTTTGGGTATATCCTCCTCTTGAATGCGTAGTTGGTAGTAGCCTGAACGTAGATCGATCTTAGAAAAGCACGTAGCACCTTGTAGTTGGTCGAACAAATCATTAATACGGGGCAGAGGATAGCGATTCTTGATAGTCAGCTTATTCAACTCCCTATAGTCGATGCACATCCGAAACGACCCATCCTTCTTTTTGACGAAAAGGACTGGTGCGCCCCAAGGAGAGGTGCTAGGGCGAATAAAACCTTTGTCAAGCAATTCCTGGAGTTGACTCTCGAGTTCACGCATTTCTGACGGAGCGAGTCGATAGGGAGCTCTGGCAATGGGGTTTGCTCCAGGAATGAGGTCGATGTGAAAATCGATATCACGACTAGGAGGTAGCCCTGGAAGATCTTCAGGAAAAACGTTAGGAAAATCTCGAACAACTGGAACGTCTTTCACTTCTATATTTCCTTTCTTTTCCTCATCCGCTACTACAATGTTAGCAAAGAAAGCTCTGTATTCCTTGCGGAGATACTTACTAGCTTGGACACATGACATAAGTTGCAATTTCTTCGAAGCGACTTCTCTGTAAACACATAGCTGATCTCTATTGGCGAGCGAAAATCGAATCATCTTGTCGAAGCACACAACTTCAACATGGTTTTCACAAAGAAAGTCCATGCCTACTATGACATCAAAACTTCCAAGTTGCATCGGAATAAGATCGATGGGAAAGATGTGATTGTTGAGCTCAAGAGTACAATCACGAAGAACGGAGTTAACGGCGACAGTTCATCCAGTGGCGATTTCTACGTCGAATGTCGAGGGGAGATGGGCGCGCTTACGATCTAGTAACTTTTCGAACTCAAACGACACAAAGCAGTTATCGGCTCCAGTATCAAACAAACACGAAGCATAAATACCATTCACAAGGAACGTACCATTGACGACGTTGTTGTCGGCCTGGGCTTGGCGCACATTGATGTTGAAAGTTCGTGCGCGTACTGCCTGCTGTTGTTGTTGCTGCTGCTGTTGCTGTTGAGGCTGCTGCAACTGGGGCTCTTGTTTCACAACCCTGTTCGGGCACATTTTGGCGAAATGGTTAGGATCGCCACATGCGAAGCAGACTCTGGCGTTGACCGCGGGTGCCGGAGGAGCTTGTTGACCCTGAGGGGCAGGAAGTAGAGCTTGATGAGCAGTGGCTTGAGCTGGAGCTTGACCTAGATGACCACGGCAGTTGGTGGTGAAGTGGCCATACATATTGCAGTTTGCACAGAAACGGCAAGCGATGGTTGTCGGGTGGTGGTAGGTACAAGTAGGGCAGAGCGGATGTGGCCCAGTGTATGCACGCTTAGCAAAAGGTGCATTCACCACAGGCGCCACTACTTGACGCTGTTGTTGGGCAGGTACGGTTTGAACTGGTGCAGCAGTGATCGCACAGTTCTTGTTGCTGGAGTTGCTCTTTCTCTTGTTCTTCCTCTTGTTGCTCGATGTGGTGGTGGTTTCAGCAGTTGGTGCAACGGTGACTTGATGCAGATTCTTTGAAGATTTATCCCAGAAACCAGCTTTTACCCGCTTGTCATTGATCTCAGCGGCCAGTAGATAATTCTCTTTGATTGTAGTAGTCTTGGCCGCTTGCACGAAATCTGCAACACAGTCGGGCAAAGCGCGGATGTATTTCTTGATTGCGATCTCCGGAGTTTTGACTTGGTCGGGAAAGATGATACTAAGTTGCTTAAAGCGAGCCGTCAAAGCACCGTTTTCACCATCCTTCTGCTTTATGTGCCAGAATTCATCTTCTAGCTTTTGACGTTCATGAGGAGGGCAGAATTCTTCGAGCATAACCTTCTTCAATTCATTCCATGATAACCCATAAGCGGCATCGTTCCCACGCTTATTCCTCTCGGCCTTCCACCAGTCTAAAGTACGTGACTGGAAAACGCCGGTAGCATTCAGAGTTCGAAGTTTCTTGGGACAGCCACTTTGGCGTAACGTGACCTCGATTGAGTCAAACCATTGGAATAAAGCAGTAGGCCCTTCTTCGCCGGTGAATTCCCTCGGTCCGCATGCCTTAAACTGTTTGAAGCTGAAAGCAGCCTTTGGAGCTTCGGTCCTCGACTCCTTAGAAGATTTGCTAGCATTCTCCTGAATCTCGCTGAAAATATGCGGAACGACGTCCGCGACTGATTGAGCAACGAGTGTCGCAAGACGTTTGTCCCTCTGTTCCTAGCGAGCATGACGAGCATAACAAGGTCCTGATCCTGACATTGTCTGCAACAGACATTGTCACAGGACTCAACACAACATCGATTACCCCTAGTGTAGTCTATCGATTCTCCATAAAGCTCAAGAACACGTAAAGGCACATAGTCACAGATTCACATAAGCACAGAAGCACATAAACACAGAATCACATAAACATCTAGGGCACAGAAGACAATCAGGATACAGAAATCTATCATTCACATTTGAGAATAGCCATTATGATTATCGATTGCATAGCGGGTAGTATAGCATAGTATTCAACATATTAGACGATCATCCACAAGTGTCAGCGATTTATCGGTGTGGTGTGAGTGGTGTGTGTTTAGGTAGAGCGAGAAGCGAGAATTCAAACCATAAATACCACTGTACAAACAATACTTAAAATAAAATCCTTGTAAAAGCAAATATCAGAGTCAACAGTTACGGCTCAGAATTGAAACACATGAAAATCGAAGATGGATTGTCTGCGGCTGTTAGACATCGACTATCCAGAGTGATCCGGCTATTCTCATGGACTCTTAGTACATACTTTGGCCTTCTGGGCTGTGCCATTGCCTCGATTCTGGGCAGTTGGCACGCGTCCTTCCGGTGATAGTGTGGCTTCAAGTCGATGGAGTCCGTCGGGACTTTGGGGAGAGCCTTGTTAAAACAAAATAGAACACGAATCAAGTTACCAAGATTCGGGTTTCACCCCTGACTTAGTGACTTTGTTCCTGTTTTTGAAAAAATAGGGAGGAGTTTTGCGTCGAAGTGCGGATTTCACTCCTGGTTCAGCGCAATTTCCCCTTTTTGAATACAAAAATGCGGGTTGAGCGAGTGATTTAGTCAAGAGTTTGCGGTTTTCACACCTAATCTTGACCCAATCACTTGTTTGTTCTTGAAAAATTTCGGATGTTGTGATAGTGTAGTGTAAACAAGAATAGCGAGAAATAGCGGGTACGCTCGTACAAAAACCCCTACTGGGCATGCACAAGTCAGTCTGTTGGTACCTAACTATAGACTACGTCGTTTCTAAGACATCGACCAGGACTAGGTCGAGTCTTGCCTAATTCCCTATAGTTATGGCTCTGATACCAATCTGTCACACCCCAACCGATGGCGGAAAGATCGGGACGCGACACTGAGCGAAACAGATTGTCCATAAATTTCCATAACAATTATAATTACTAATTATTTAAAACATCACGTCCCATACCATGACATAAAGAGTAACATAATTATTACAGACAAAAATCTAGTCAAATAGTTTCTGTTCCGACAACTCAGATTTCATGAATAGCCCAATTGTTTATCTGCTTCTAGAGCCCCTTTTTCCCTAGCTTTCGACTCCATAGCAAATTTTATTTGTACAGACAACTATTTGTTGGCCACTAGGACCCTATTCTAGCCTCGATTTCATAGCAGATAAGCATCCTACGCACCTGTCACATACGTTAAAGTAAAAGTCAATACACATAGTGTAAAGGTGAGCATACAAGTTTGATAGATATAATAAGTTCGAAATTCGTTTACGCATAACCCGCACGTACGCATAGTGAAATGAGGCACGTTAGTTATCGACATGGGTCTATCGACACCAATGACTGCGAGTTGACTGTCCGAGACAGTTCGTAATACATAATCACCACTGTGATCCATGCAAATAATAGTCCTTAACAACCCCCGCGAACGGGTTCTGAGTCCAAACTATAGTACTATCGTTGCTAAGGCAGGTGGGTAGCATTCCATGTGTAAACATAACAAACAAGCTTTCATTTAGCCACGTAATACATACAATAACGGTTAGCGTTTAAAGAGCATTGAGTAGTGTGATTGATGTGATTTGAATATTCGTAATGTATGTAACACCCAAAAGTGCATAAAGCGAAAAGGGTTCGAGTATACTCACAGCGTTGATGGATGGAAGGGAGCGCGTAGAGTAAGTTTAGCCTAAACAGTTAATGATAGCATAGAAGATAAGCGGCGCGTAAATGACATAGGGTGCAAGTGGTCAGGTCAGCAGTTCGATCGGATGATAGTCCGATCGGACAGCTGATCGTTCGAGTGACAGTCCGTTCGGTCGGTTGTCCGGTTGGATGACCGTTCGAGTGGATTGTCACTTCCTTTGGGAAGGATGTGTTTGTGTATGATGGCTTGACTTTTGAAGTTTTCGTTGTAGTATTTTGAAAACATAGAAGTTCCTCTACCTTTCGGGTCGGTCGTTCGATCGGGCGGCGACTCGAATGGCGTGGTTACTTAGTGAAAACAAGTTCATTGTAGATTCTTGTGCATTGAACATGTTGAAAATTGTTTAAGTGCTGAAGTCTGATCATTACATGGTCAAGTTGCAGACCGTTCGGATGATAATCCGATCGGCCAGCACTTAGTTCAATGTTCATCCTTCGAAGTTTGAAAATGAAAGTTAAGTGTGGGGCCAAGGTGCAAGCCGTTCGGATGGACCAGTCATTCGAATTGGCTGTTCGATCGGACAGCAGTCTGATCGGACGGCACTCCGTCCTGGTCGACCTATTCGTCTTACACTTGGTCATTTTGATTGTTTGTCGTTTTATCGAGACGTTTTGATAACGTATTAAGCAACTGAAACCTCGTCAATACTTGGTATCCCTGATTGGTCAGGAATCACCCAAATCCAACCAGTTAACTGTTCGAGACGGTGTTCCATGTTTAACCTGAAATCGGTAGTCTCGTGGATAGAATCCAGATCTTGAACCAACACAACCACAAGAATGGGTAGTAGGCCGGCGTAAGCCCCGATTCTGTCGTTTTGAAGGCATTGAGTGTAAAAGAGTTGAAAGAAAGTTGAAAAATCATCTTTCAATCCCTTTTACAGTGAATATGTTTAGATCTATGCAAGATCCTTGTTCATTTATGTGGAAATCCTTTAGATCTAAGTTGTTCTTGGTGGATTGAAGCCAAACATGAAGTTCTTCAAGAACACATGATGACATCATCCTAGAACACCTCAAATCTGGTGATTTCACGGTTAAAAGTTAAGATTCAAAAGATAGAAAGGTGTAGGAGTGCGTGTAGATTAAGAAAGTACAAGATTTAAGGCGAGATCTTACCGGAATTGCGAGAAATCGGAGAAAAAGCAAGGTGAGAGCGCTGGTTGGACGTCAGTTGCCAAAAGTGGAAAGTTTAAGAGTGACAAGGGGTATTTATAGGGTTACCCGAAGTGGAAAGGAGCTGGTCGATCGGTTGGCGGCCCGATCGAGCAGCTGGTCGATGGAGCGGATGCTTGGTCGATCGACTTGTCGCCTGGTCGATCAGTCACCTTGTTTGCGTGTTCGGTGCGACGAGTTTTGCCGTTTCGATTCGCGTGTAGTGCGTTGTGATGCGATTCGAGCGAGCGACGCGATAGAGTTGCTTATCAAATTACTTTTAATTCCAACTACTATATCTAACATACAATCATCCTACATTTAACTTGCGTTTCGCGTATTCGAGTAGATTTCGATTCGATTTGAGTTTCGATTGCGTTTCGATTGTTCACCACATATAATATAACTAAACATGCACAAGTAACACATAATTAGCACACACACGTAAAACAATATCCAGAACGCCTATTTCGGGTTGCGATTCGATGATTATCGTTTAGTTAATCATGCGATAATGATTATCCAGAACTATAGGAAGTATCACGATTTGATGTCGATTTGATTAGCATCGTTGATTATCGTTTAGTTAACTTTATCGCATTGTTACTTCCTATAGTTCACAGTCGTAGGTCGATTAAATAGCGAATAATATACGTCGGTTACTTCGATTATTGACAATTACTCCACATAATACAACTAAAATAAACATATAAAAGAAAATCACTATAAGTTAAGTCGTGCGATCGGTCGTTGACTTTGACCTTGACTTTGACTTTGACTCCTTGAGAACACGGGGTGTTACACCCAACACCACCAAGCACACCGAATTTCAACCCAATCGGACCTCAAATGTCACAACCGGTAGCCGGCGAGAACTATAGGAAGTTTCATGCGAGAACCACCTTTATTGCGAGAACCGCGAGAACCAATGTGAACACAACCTAAAATAGCTAAAAAAACCTAAAAAAACCTAACCCCCCCCCCCCCCCACCCCCCCCCCCCAAAAAAAAAATCTAAAAAAAATCTAAAAAAATCAAAAAAAAATCTAAAATTTTTTTTTTATTTTTTTAATATTTTTTATGTTAAAATCGCTACTTTTAGAAGCAAAAAAAAAAAATTTAAAAAATTTTTTTTTTTTTTGCTACGAAAAGTAGCGATTTTGTATTAAAAAATATTAAAAAAAAAATTGTGTGATTTTTAGCTATTTTTAGGCATTTTTGGTTGCGTTCACATTGGTTCTCGCGGTTCTCGCAATAAGAGGTGGTTCCTAACGGATCTTTATCCTATATATATATATATATATATAGGGTAAGGATAGTGTAAAAAGGGCCTAAAGTGTGAGAAGTGTGAGAAGTGTATTATAACACTATATATAATACTATATAACACCATATAAACACTGTATAACAATATGTAAGACCATATAATACCATATAACACTATGTAACACTATATATTATTATATAACAAATATAACACTATAGGTTGTCTGATAGCATGTCTATGATAGATGTATAGTGTTATATTTGTTATATAATGATATATAGTGTTATATGGTATTATATGGTCTTACATATTGTTATACGGTGTTTATATGGTGTTATATAGTATTATATATAGTGTTATAATACACTTCTCACACTTCTTACACTTTAAGCACTTTTCACAGGATCCTCTACCTATATATATATATCTTTATACTTATAAATAAAATTGTTTGTACACTTGGGTGAATTTCAGCCTACATCTATAATTTTCTCCTACGTTTATAGAACCCTCTTGCTGCCATATGGCACTTTTTACACGTGGCGTATTTTCTTCTCAAGTCGCCTGTTCTCTTCTTTGATATTGTTATACGACATACACAAACCTCCCAACCCTTCTCCTACCTTCAGCCACCACCCCTATGATTAAAACCCTAAATCAATCACAACACCCCCAAACCAGGGGCGGACCCAAGCACACCCCAAGGTGGGCGGGCGCACCCCCAGGGGAAAAAAATTAGGGCTAAATTCCGTCGAAAATCTCGTCCGCACCCCTTGGAATTTTTCGTTCGCACCCCTTGGAATTTTTCGTCCGCACCCCTTGGAATTTTCGACTGCACCCTTTGAAATTTTTCGTCCGCACCCCTTAGGTAAAAAGTGTTATCAATTTATATTTTAAATTTTTTTTAGTAAACTCTTATTTTAAAAAAAATATACTACCTAAATTATATAACTTTTAATACCTAACCAACTAAACCCAAATACCCATACCTTTACCCACTTATAATTCCTAACTAGCTAGCCCACTAAGTCTTAGCCCATTAACCAAACCCAACAATATTTCAAACTATAATAAAATAATTAAAGCCCAAAACCTTAAGAAATTCTATCCCGCTCTCTCTCTCTCTTGCGTCCCTACACTGTCAACGAACAACATCACCCAGCGACAACAGTCCAGCAGCCGGCGACCACCGTAATCAGCCACCATACCACCGTCGTTTGACACCAAATCTAACCGGAATCCGAACATGGGTAAGTTTCTTTGTTATTTTGATGATTTTGGTTGATATTATAGGAGAAAAAAGGGTAATAAAGTTGTTAAATAGGTTTTTAAATTTTGTGTGTTTTGACGTTGTTTATGGTTGTTTAGATGATTTTTAGGGTGATTATGTTGTTTATATATTTTTAGTGTGATTACAACTTACGTTATGATTTCTAGGGCTTGAATAGTTGAAAATTAAAATTGAAACATTATGTTATGGAGCGATGAACTTATGTTATATAGAGAAAGAATTGCTTAAGAAATTAGCTTTAGATGATGTTTTGGATAGATTTCAAAAAATGAAAACCCGTAGGTCGTCGACGTTTTAATTATGTTTGTAACAAGGTTTGACATGTTTTTTATTATTATATAAATTTAGTTTGATGTTCGTTTGTTTTACATGACCCGACCCGACCCGATACGAACCGATTTTTTTTCTTATTAGGGGCCTAAAATTTTTAAAAATGTTCCGCACCCCCATGGAAAAATTACTGGGTCCGCCACTGCCCCAAACCCAATTCTTTTCATCTGAATCAGCTCCCCCTTAAATCAATAACATCGATTTCCCTTATCACAAGTTCGTAACCCTTTTTCTCTCGAGCCCTAGGCCGCCACAGTTATTCTCTTCTCTGTCCACGCTCTTCGATCGAAGTCTCATCACCTATTCGATCGCCGACATCTGAACCTTAGAAGATTTCTGCTAAAGTAAGTTATGATTTTGGTGGTTCCCTTTTCTGTTTTAGTGTTTTGTTCCGTATTTTGTTTTATTAAATCGTTATAGTTCCTCGCATTTCTAATCGATTTATGAATGTTTGGGGTTTCTTAAATGCATATCATCCACTCCTGTTGCATCTTACGCCTGTATTTTTCTCTTGGCCGATTGCGTTTTGATGTATTCAGTTATCTTTTTGTACTTGCAGGCATGTTTTAAAGTGGTGCAGGAGAATTGTTGATTTGGGTTATCTATTGCATGGGATAATTTGCCAGTTGATGTGGCTAAGTGCATCTATCAAGAGGTTTTCATATTATCAGTTCTTCTCTTCCCTTTTCTCTATTGATTACATTTGTAAAAATCGTGGGTTGTTAACAAATTTGTGTTTTAGCAGACTGTGGATGTTTTCTCAACCTCTACAAATGCGCTTAAGAAATATGAGAGAGTTGTTCGAGATTTGGGAAATGCATATTTCAAATGCCAATACAATATTTTTTGTTCTTGTCAAGGTTTCGATTTCTATAACTAACTACATTCGTACGACATAGTGTGTAATTATTTTTTTTTTCTTAACATTCTATATTTATATGCAGGACTTGCGGTCTAAGGTACATATTGGATGAGTAGCTCTTCAGAGAACATGAAAACATGTGGGTTCCCATTTCATGTTATTTACATTATTTCTAATGTTGTTTTTCGTTTCAGTTTTTAGTTTATTCAACTTGCTTTTATAAAGTGTTTCGTGTGATCAGATCATTCGTTGAGATTCGTACTTCATTCAATATCTTGGATAGAATAGCCGGGTCTGTCAAATATGACGAGCGTGTTCGTTTGGTTGGTGAAACTGGTACTAGAAAGACAACAATGGTACATCTGCCTGCAAGAATCAGTGTGAAGCTTATAGTTTTGGTATGTATTAAAACAGAAGATCGAGTTAATTGTAGGCAAATAGGACCAGCTCGGGTCAACATTTTTTTAATATAGGTCCAAACAGATTGGATGGGGTCAAGCCTTGGCACTTTTTATCCATATTTTTTAATTTTTAATTAGAAATGTGTTGATTCATTTTTAAAACTAAATCGGCCAAATGTCAAATCTATTCATTCATATATAAAATAGTGATTTTTGGGTCTTTGTGCGGTTGAGAATACTTTGGCTGACCTTTTATTAGTTTGGCCTTCAGTAATCTTTTATTTGTTTGGCCCATGTGTATTATTGTGAACAGCCTAAATCGACCCACTTAGGCAAATGGGTTAAATTGGAGTCTGTAGTACTAAATAGTATGATAATGGAAAAAAAATAGGTTTATCCACCTCATGGAGATTATTGTTTCAGCCTTTGAACCAAACAGGTAGATCTGCTTGATTGGTTATGAATGGTTCATATTTTTTCATTTGCATCAATTTGTCTTCTATTACTTCTATATTGGTATGTTTTTTTGTTAAACATAGCTTATGCATATGATGATGAGTCACTACTAGATTAGTGTTAAAAATAAAAATATCTTCAGTATTCGTTCTTTAACTTTGGACCATGATTTTACTTCTTAACTCTCCTATGGATGCCATCGAAGGTTACACCCATAATCGCATGGTATGTGGTTCAATTAACCCTATAAATTTTGGTTCTTGGGGTTTTTGCTATTTGTAGATTATTTTCTTTAATCATAGTCATGATCCTTAATTTTTATATTTCTATTTCAGATTTTTTTTTTATTTTCATTCTTTTATGATTTTGTTACGTTAGAGGAGAAACAACCACCAAGGAAGAAGATGGTTGAATGGGAGTGGGAGTGGGAGGGATTTTGGAGCTCAAAGAGAAGATATCAATATGAGAAATGTGTAACCTTGGGATATTTGCAGATTGGTGTGAATAGAGAAGCTTCGGTTACCATATTTGCCTCAAAAGTTGATTTTAGACATTTGTATTTGTTTATACTATTTCATATTTTTTATCTCAAAATACTACACAACGTACATAACTAAACAGTAGCACAGTGGTAAGCGATCCTGAAGTAGAGGTGTATCAAATCCACGTGTGTAAACTAATTGATTTTTTTTGTGTGCCATGTTACAGTTTCCATGGGAGGCTTTGATGGTGTGTGAGGAGGACCTCTGCACAAGGCCCGCAATTTCGAGGGGCATGCAATTTAAAAAAATTCCAATACGTATATGTTATTTTTTTAACGAGCAAATACATACCACTTCCAATATAGGCTCATTTACAAATCATTTTTTATGGTTTAGAATTTAGCCCACTTGAAATTAGGTTTATTGAGCCCAATACTAATTTGATTTTTTTTAAATAATAACAAAACATAACCGAAGGGCACATTTTTTCAATCTCGAACTGGGTACGTGAATTTTCTGAGACGCCTCTGACAGTTTCTAAATGTATAAACCAGTTTCCGTTTCTTTACATTTAAATACTCAATCAACCAAATGACAGGTAAATTTGTAAATGTAACATTAATCATCTTTCATTATAAAATAACATGTACTTATTTTTTATAAACGGTTATTAATTACATTATATTTGGTATACAACTCCGGGTATCACACGGGTAACTAACCTAGTATATATATAATTGTATAAATAATTTCTACTAGCATTAGGTTAAACATTTATACAACTTAAACATAAAAGTACATCGATTGTAACTTATCAGTTTGGTTTGGTTTTTTCAGTTATTGAAAATGGTTATTCAAAAAACAAACAGTCAGTTTTTGTTTTGGTTCAATTTTATCAGTTATTTCAGTTATGGTTCGATTAATTCGGTTTTCGACTCACCCCATATACTTAAACCGACTTTGTTTTATCTTAAAAAACGTCACGATCACACGCGTCCAAATTTCCACCACCTGTCAACTCTTGTTACACCACGACTCGCCACCTCTCTTCCTCACCCATGCAACTTTCTTACACTCAAAAACAAATCAAACTACGATCATAACATAACATCTACCGATGTCTTCCACCAATGAACCCACCGGAGCCCAAAAAAACGGTGTTCCGGTTGGACAACAAGTCCTAGACAAAGGTGCTCAAATGTTGCAATCTTTCAAACCACTTAATCAAATGAGTCAACATGCTTGTACTTTTGCTTTGTATTGTCAAGATATGACTCGACATATCGAGACTCACCACTTTGTTACACGGGTTAACCAGGACTTCCTCCAGGCTGCTGTTTACGACTCCGACGATTCCAACGCACGGCTCATCGGTATAAGTGTTGTTGATCAATAGGATTTTGAAAATAAGTATGTTGGTTTTGAATTTGTTTGTTTGTTTTGTAGGGGTAGAGTATATTGTTTCTGATGCCATCTTTGAAACATTGCCACCTGAGGAACAAAAATTTTGGCATTCTCATGCTTACGAGGTTTTTACATTTTTTACTAGATGAGCTTTTTGAATATTAATTTAAAATTTATATTAACTCCTTGATACTTTAAAATAATATATGTATTTAACCCGTTTCTTGATCAATAGGACATCTAAAGTTTTAATATTATATTTATTTGATTTTTTCTAATTTGATTTTTGTTGAAAAATGGATTTCGTGTCGCTGTCGTATCAAATCGAATCGAAACCGACGATAAATAGTAATTTATTTTTTCGTCACAACTGCCGATAACAATATTCATAAATGCTTTTTTTTTATCGTAAACTATGAATATCGATACGTGACGAACCGAACCAATTTCAACCTAACATCGGTACAAATATTGGTAGTATCGGAACCGATATTTTTCTTAATGGTTTCGATTGATATAAAACACTTGGGTGGGGTGTTTACGGTTTGTTTTGATGATCTTTGAGTGGGGTGGTGGGAAAAGGGGTGGGTGGGAACGAGCAAGGAAGAGGGGCGTTATCCGACACGTGGCACATTATATTATTAATTTTATCTAATAATTACATATTCTTCGAGTCAAATCGTTGATTGTAAACCGAAAGTGGGCCGTGGTATGCCCCTAAGGCTATGCGGTATGGTGATTGTCCATCCTTGGAGGATGATTCGCCATGTAAGCGTCACGTAGGATGGGTGTGAGAATGGGGCTAAGGGGGATGAAACTAAGGAAATGGGGGATATATATATATATATATAGGGGAGGGTTTAAATGAGAACGCTAAATATTGTGAGAACCGTGAGAACAAATAAAAAACCGCGAGAACTTGGTCAAAAACGATTCAAATTCAAAAAAAAAATTCTACACTTATCATTATTATTCGAATATAATGTTAGAAATTTAATTTACACGTTTAAATTTACGTGAATTCGTAAATAAAGAAAATTTACACATGTGTAAGTTTGTCATTTACACATGTGTAAATCTGTTGTATTTACACATGTGTAAAAAATCTAAATGGAGTGATTTTGAAAGGATAAATGAATTATTTGATGTTTTAAATTATTTTTTTGATGTTGTATCTTAATTACAATGAGTTTTGTATTAAAAAAATTGGTTTTGATTGGATTTTTCATTCGTTCTCACGGTTCTCGCAATATTTAGCGTTCTCAAGATAACCCTCCCCTATATATATATATAAATATATATATAGGGTAGGGCTATATAGAAAACCCTAAAAATTTTACAAAACCCTAGAAAACCAAACCTCCCGACATTTTTTTTTTTGAAAAAAATAACACATGTAATATACATGTTTTTAAGAGTTTTAGGCCAAAAAAAACAAAAAAACGCCGAAGGAATATTTTTAAAACAAATAAACAAGTTTCAGCATTTTTTGTCTAACACATGTTAGTCACCGAAGTTGCTGAAATTTGTTTATTTTTTTTTTAAATAATCCTTTGGCGCTTTTTTGTTTTTTTTTTTTTTTTTTGCCCAAAACTCTTAAAAACATGTATATTACATGTGTTATTTTTTTCAAAAAAAAATGTCGGGAGGTTGGGTTTTCTAGGGTTTTTTTAAATTTTTAGGGTTTTCTACCTAGCTTTAGCCTATATATATATATAGGACAAAGATCCGTTAGGAACCACCCTTTATTACGAGAACCGCGAGAACCAGTGTGAACACAAACAGTAATTCCTAAAAAAATCTAAAAAACACTCAAAAAATGTTTTTTTTTTATTTTTTTACTATTTTTTTTTAAATCGCTATATTTTGTTAATAAAAAAATAAAAAAAAATTCAAAAAAAAAATTTCGAGTAACAGTTATCCATGCACATGTGCATATGTATCGTTTCTTTGTCAAATTCCGTAATTCATTACAAATAATAGTCAATTGCACTTTCATTTACACTACCACGTGTAATACACTACTTTTTACGTTAACAATGTTATAAATGCACATGTGCATCTATATGTATCAACAGGAAATAAGGTGATTTGGTACACTACTTTCTCTTTCATCTATCATTCCATCCATAATACACAAGCATGCACATGTGCATTTTTTTCATTTCTTTGACAAATTCCGTAATTCATTACATATATTAGACAATTGCACTTTCATTTACACTACCATATGTAATACACTACTTTTTACATTACCAATATTAGAAATGCACATGTGCATTTATATGTATCAACATGAAATAAGGTGTTTTGGTACACCACTTTGAATACACTTTCCCTTTCATCTATCATACCATCCATAATACACTACCATTACCTCCTACCATCCATAATACAATACCATTACCTCCTACCATCCATAATACAATACCATTAACAATATTTTCACTTTATTACATGTATGTAAACACCATTTATACCATCCAATCAACATATTACATAAAAAATTGACAACTATAACCAAACCATCAACCACTAGATATAACTAACCAAAAAACATGTATATGGGTCTACTTCTCCATTCAAAATCACAAACTTTTTGTACCAAAACACGTTATATCATGGTTATACCTAATTATGCACATGTGCATTTTGAATATTGGTAATGTAAAAAGTAGTGTATTACTAATGGTATTGTAAATTAAAGTGCAATTGTCTATTCCTGATAACGTATTACCGAATTTGTTGAAGTAATGATACATATGCACATGTGCATGGATAACTGTTACTCGAAAAAAAAAATTTATTTTTTTATGGTAACGAAATATAGCGAATTTTTATTAAAAAATAAAATAAAAATTTGAGTGCTTTTTTGATTTTTTTTAGATTTTATTTTGTGTTCACATTGGTTCTCGCGGTTCTCGCAATAAGGGTGGTTCTCGCATGAACCTTACCCTAAAAAAGAGTATAGGGGATGGTTCAAATGAAAAACCACTTTTAACTCGAAAACTCGAAAACTAACTAAAAAAGCCTAAAAAACACTCCAAAAATTTTTTTTTTACAATTTTTTTAATAAAATCGCTAGTTTTTGTATATAAAAAAAGAGTTAATTGCCCGGATGGTCCTTGTGTTTTGCCATTTTATCACCTTTATTCCTCACCTTTTCAAAATAGCATGTATAGTCAATGTGGTTTGCTCGGTTGTTACTCGGATAGTCCCTAGAGTGGATGTCTATTAGTTTTCTCTATTAAGTTAGTATGAAATTACTAAATTACCCTTACAATTAATAAACAATAATTAAAATATTTAAAGATATATAAAATGATTATGTGTCTGGTCCGCACTCCACCCCTAACCCAATCAGCCCCTTCCCACCATTTATGTGGGACCCACCCACTACCACCATCATCTTCAAGACTTCAACCTCATTCACCCTCCACCCACAAGACAACCCACTCGTCGACGACCACCCCCACTTGCCGGCAGTCGAATTCTGGCAAACCTGCAACGACCTTACCCATTTTCAGGTTGATATGCGTCTAATGTACCATCCAAGACAACATTATGACCAATAACAGCTTCGAAAGACACAGTCAACGGATCTGGCTGCCACAAGATAACCATTACACTATCTATAATCACCAATAATAAGAACCGGCTGCATAAAAGCCTGAAATTATTGAAAAAACTTGAAGATAAATTACCGTTATTTCTTTCAAAGCAACTGATAAATTACCATTCTATTTTTTGGAAAGTTTTCGGTTTACCTGCCCAATTTTGAAATACGATGTGGCGTTTGAAGTGGCATCCCATGAAACTTCTGTCTGGTATATCAATCACTCGTTCTCACAAACACTCTCCGACAACTTTATCACTCTCCGTCACCAGCTAGACCGCTAATCTCCCCGCCGGAAAGTTAAAAATGCAAAACGACGTCGATTCCGTCACCGCAAAACTCGATAATCACATCAGTGAGGCGAGGAGTTTAGGAAACTTTCGTTTCAATCAGTGACCATCTGCAAATCAGTGACCATTTCGTCGGAAATACGAGAGTTGTGGTGTTGGGTGTGGTGGTTTGAGTGGTGCAGATTGATAATGGTCGTTGCAGCGGTGGTTCACGGTGACAGGAGGTGTGAAGGTGGTAGAAGATCGTGTTTATGTTTACCGGTGGTGGTGGTGGTGAACTTTGAGGTGTGAAGGTGATAGGAGATGATGATTCAGGGAATTTGGGAGGGAGGAGGGTTTATGAGATGAGAGAGACACAGATCTTTGATAAAGAGGGAGAAGAGGTTAAAGTTTTTATTTTTATTAAATAAATTATTTGTTTTTCTAGTCTTTTGTAATTATAAGGGTATTTTTGTAATTTTACACCCACTTAACTGAGTTATTTAACGCCCATCCATTACAGGGACTATCCGAGTAACAGTTTGTTAAACCACAGGGACTATACATGCTATTTTGAAAAGGTGGGGACTAAAGGTGAAAAAATGGTAAACCACAGGGACTATCCGAGCAATTAACTCTAAAAAAAAAACCTTTTCTCAAAAAAAAAATTGTAGTACACATGTGTAATAATACACATGTGTAGTACACATACACATGTGCACTACAATTTTTTTTTATTTTTTGAAAAAAAGTTTTTTTATATACCTAAAATAGCGAAAATTGATATGAAAAAAAAATTGGTATGTTTTTTTAGGGTTTCTTTAGTTAGTTTTCGAGTTTTTGCGTTAACTAGTGGTTTTAATTTGAACATTCCCATATATATATATAGGGGATGGATCATGAGAAAACTAGTTTAAATGAGAAAACCAAAAAACTAATTAAAAAAGCCTAAAAAACACACCAAATTTTTTTTTTTAATTTTTATAAAAAAATCACAGCTTTTTATGCATTGAAAAAAAATTTCAAAAAAAAATTCAATTTTTTTTGTTGTATTGCACATGTGCACTATTACGGATATAGTGCACATGTGTAGTACACATATAATGCACATGTGCAGTACAACAAAAAAAATTTAATTTTTTTATATATAAAAACTAGCGATTTTTTTATAAAAAAATTGCAAAAAAAAAAAAATTGGTATGTTTTTTATTTTTTTTTTTTAGGTTTTTTAGTTAGTTTTCTAGTTTTCTCATTTATATGTAGTTTTCTCATGATCCTCTCCCTATATATGTGTGTGTATATATATATATTTGTATATGTATGTAGGTAGAGGATCCTGTAAAAAAGGCCTAAAGTATGAGAGGTGTAAGAAAGAATCTCAGCCATTAGATCTTTTGATTTAATGGTTGAGATCAATAAGGACCAAATTGTAAAATATTTTCATTAATTTGGACTGATTTGAAGTATCGAGGGGCAATATAGTCTTTTAAACCAACTAGAAATTAGGTAATGCACATGTAACTTCCCCGTCTTTTTTAAACGTCAATAACTTTTTATACGTAACTTTTTTTTTTTAAATTACACCATAATAACGAGCGTTTTTTTATCTTTAATATGAGTACCATATTGCTATACTTATATAGAGAAAAAAATATGTTTCGATCATATGTTTAGTCAATGAATGGTGTTATATACTTGCTGAATGGTGTTATATACTTGCTGAATGGTGTTATATACTTACTGAATGGTGTTATATACTTGCTGAATGGTGTTATATACTTGCTGAATGGTTTATATACTTACTGAATTGTGTTATATACTTGCTGAATTGTGTTATATACTTGCTGAATGCTGAATGATGTTATATACTTGTTGAATGGTGTTATATACTTCCTATAATTAAGGTGGCGGTTATGGGAAGTTTTTAATTAATTGAATTAATGATAAAATTACTTGTTTACCCTTTTCAATTAATTTAGATCTAATAGCTGAGATTCTTTCTTACCTTTCTCACACTTTTGGTCTTTTTTACAATAACCTTACCCTATGTATGTATATGTATATGCATGTATATGTGTGTGTATATATATATATATATATAAGTTGTATGTATAGGTGTGTGTGTGAGAGAGGGGGAGGACCGTCCTAAACATCCGGATGGAGACGGGGAGGACGCCGCAGCTGGGGGGAGGGGGCGAAATGGGAGGAGGTTCGGCGCCGGTGGGGGACGATCCAAGGTTGATCCCCACACCGTGCAGCCTAAAAAGCAAGGTCACACATAAACAACCTTGATTTTTAACAAATTTTAATTTTTAATAATTTTATAAGTTTTTAGTTATTAAAAAAAACGTTTAATAGTTTTAAATTTTTAAATAGCTTTTAAAAACTTATTTTTAATAAAAACAGCTAAACAAACCATAAACACCCTTGATTTCTAGACAAGAAATCTTTCTAACTTATAAGTTTTGAGTACATCTTGAAATCTTCTATGTATAGTCTGGTCTTTGGATACACCCACGAATGCCGGAAATGATAGTCATGCCGGAGCTAAAAAACCTAGCCAAAACCTACGGCAAGTTTTGGTGCACATGGCAAACCGATAGAGGCGACAAGCTTCCAATCGGACCGCCCTCATTGATGATGTCCCCACAGTCCGAAGGCGTTGGTGTGGTTAAACCAGAGTTGGTGAAGAAAAGAGACGACAAGTACAAGCTATCGAAGGACGATTTGGTGAAGTCGAGAGTTGAGATAGCAGAGCCGGAGTGGATAAACCCGACTGCTGATTACTGGAGACAACACAAGAAATGTTTTGAAGTGGACATTGAAAGTACTGAGATCAAGACACATACTGATTACAAGTGAGTTGAGTTTGTGAGGTTTGATTTGCAAGTGGTGTAGGGTTGTATATTTGTTGTAATAGAAAATAATAATGGCTGCCTGTTGGGAAAAAACCTCAAGACTAAATAATCGGTTTAAACGAAATTGTTATCTATGGACTAAAGAAGCAAGATCGATTTAGTTTCTTATATAATCATTATGACCAAGGTAATAGATTTTAAAATATCCAGGTTTTTAGAAATGCCTGGTGGGTGTTTGAGATTGCATATTTTGAGCTCTTTTTTACTTCTTTTTACTTTTTAAAAGCTGGGGCATGAAAAATTGGTGTTATTCGACATGTGCACGTCATGTAAGCACGCGTCAGAAAAGTGGGGTGGTGGAAAAATGTTCGGGGTGGGAGGAGGGGCGTGGAAGAGGCGCGTGGAAGAGCAGCGTTATCCGCCACCTAGCACATTTATTATTAATTTAATCTAATAATTACATATTATTAATGAGACTTTAAAAAAATGGCAGTATTACTAATATAAATAATAAAAACACTTATAAAATTTTAATAAAAAAAGATTACATTACTAAAAAAATCGATTACATAAAACGAAACATAAACATAAAAACATAATCTAAAATAACCGAAACTAGGTGCGATATTTATCCATGATTTGTTTTTTTAGTTTCATGTACGTTTCCCGCTCTCCGTCTTTAAGGTGATCGATCTTCATAGCGGGTATTTTCATATCTATTCGCTTTTGCTTTTCTTCATAAAGGCTAAAAGCTATTATTTTTAAGTGTTTCTTTCTTGTTGGATGTTGTTGAACTATTAGATTTCTTCTTGGATGCCGTTTCGCCACTTTTTAGGTTGTTCTTTAGGTTGTAGTAGTGGTCGTTGAAGGCGATCATTGCAGTGTTTATGTGACATCTGTGCCTCTGCGATCATTAAATAAATACTAAATCAATGAAATATTCTGTTTCATACTTGGGATTTGTAAAAATATGTGTATCATTTGCACATATCAATTCTTGTTCGATTTCGAGCTTTAAATCGCTTTCTGGAAGGTTATACGCGAACTGATGCGTAAACGTAATCAGTTTAACGCGACAAACACTCCGGAGAAGTGAAATAGGCTAAACATACCTTAAATAACCTTTACATAACTTAGAAATAAGTTTTGGAGGGTTTGGTGTGTCGAAATCAAGTTTATTTGCTTATAGGGACTAATTTCGACAAATTGCGAAAGTATGCCGATTCGTACTGTAACAAACATTCTGGAACTTGATCATAAGTTAAATATTCCCTAAATATCCTTTATATAGCTTAGAAATAGGCTTTGAGGTGTTTAGTGCGCAAAAATAAACTTTTAGATCAAACAGGGACTAAAAGCGTCAAAAAGTGCATAAGTTTGCATTTTCGCTCATATCTTACGTTCTGAATATATCCGGATACCCAAAAATTTATGTAATCATTAAAATATTTTATTTTAGTGATTGGCATGATAAAATCCCATTCGTCGTGTAATTTGGATCGTTTTTCGCGTCCGTTCGTGTTTCGTCGTAATTAACCGAACAACACAACCGTACGACCAAACGAACCGACATCCGAGATGTTTGTGAGCATATTTCATGTTCCCTATACTTTAACTTCATTTTAGAGCCTTGAAATAGGGTTAGCGGGGTTTAAACGCATCGAAAATGGCTCAAAAGTGTTGCAGGGACCAAACCTGACAATTTAGCAAAGTTTCTGGTCACTGGTAGGTGGTGGCGCTGCTCCACCACTATATGGTTTTGCCGTGGCGTGACGCCACGGCCTCATCTTGGCAGAAACTTCATTTTGACAACCAGGTTGAACTTGGGGGTCTTTTGTGTAACATTTCTCAATGCCGTGTGATGGTTTTGGGCACCCCTAGTATTCCAAAACCATGTGCCTTATGTGTAAGGTCCAGATCGAAGCTCAATTATTGAGGAACGATCCTAACGGTTCTTCACTTTCTATAAATACCCACCATCTTCATCACCTTCATTCACACATTTGATCTCAATTTCATTCTCTAAGTTGAAGCTCTCCTTGTGAAGCTTCATACCTGAGAATTTTTGAGTTCAAACCTTCATTGCTTAGACCTTTTGTAAGTTTTCCTTCATGCTTGTTCATATATTTCAAGCATGAAAGTCAAACAGTGTTTGACTTTCAGCTTTGACCGGTCAATGGTCAACACGAAGTTCGTTTGAACTTCGCGACGTGAGCGTAATCACGATGGTCATAGTCCTTTGTGACTATACCTACTGATTACCACGTTGATTAGGCATAGTGACGAGTCATAGTTTAGGTCAGAATGCGCGTTTATGCGTATTTTGCAACCAAACTATTTTTGGGTATCAAAACCCTTTGTTTTTTATATCAAACTTGGTTTACGAAACCTCATCCTATCCGATCTTCCGAATTAGGTCCGGTTTATTAACATAGTTACCTATATTAGGTGTCGTTTGATTTCCGTGATCCCTCTAGCTTTGCTTGGTTGTTATTCGAGACTTCTAAGCATTCTCAAGTGAGTACATAGTCCCCTCTTTTACCGTTTTCAAATGTTTTGGGGTGATTCACATGTGCCTACTTGTTACTTTCGTGCTTTTCATGCTTTTATATCATATACTTGCTATGTTCATTAGTACGTAGATAGTACATGATTTCATTATGTTTTGCTATGTATGTTCACTTAGCATGCTAGCACATTGATTTTCATAATTACATTTTGTTGCATATGTTCATCCAGCATATGGACACATTGTTTTACATTTTGAACCGTTTGTAACTGTTTGATTTATGTGAACCGTTTGTAACTGTTTGATTTATGTGAACCGTTTGTAACTGTTTGATTTATGTGAACCGTTTGGAACTGTTTGAACTGTTGGGTTAGGGAAGTGATTAGGTAACGGGGCGGGTGTAATGTGTTAAAAGCATGGTGGATACGTCGCTGGTACTTCCTATATATAAGTGCTTTTAACACATTATATTTCGTTGCGTTATCTAGATCACTTGGGCAAGGTTATCAAAACAAAGTTATATTACGAGGTTTTTCTATCAATATAAACCATTCGAGTTTTATTACAAAAACGATTTTCGATCTGGGTCTACATAAACAAATGTTTTGGAGTTAAGATTCATGGCATCGAGGTTTTATAAATTATAACAAATCTGTTTTAACTTGGTTATTTCAATTCACAATATAAACATTTTACAAAACTAAGTTTTCTATTTATCAATTAACAAAGTTGTTCAAGTTATTTCAAAATGTAAACGAGCCATGAATCTGACACTCACATAAAACCTATGTACTCGCCGGCATTTTTATGCTGACGTATTTTCACATGTGTTTCAGGTACCATAGTTGATGATGTTTGATGATGATATTGGTGCATGCTCACATAGGAATGGATGAGGCCTTAGTGACTTAATAACAATGAAAGTCTATTTGTTCATGTTTTGTTTCTAATTTCAATGCAATGTAATACATTTAATTCAATAAAACAGAACTTTTATCCATGTGTTGTGAAACAATGATTCTGTTACGATACTCCCCGACATTTCCGCCGCGGTTTGTTGTTTTAACGCGGTCGGGGTGTAACAGAAAAGTTGGTATCAGAGCTCATGGTTATAGGGAATTAGGTTATTAGTAATTCTTTGACCTAGACTATAACCTTCCTAGGACCCTAACGCGAGTTTACTTGCGTTTAGTCATAAAACAATACCGTCGCCTATCTTTAGGTGACAACCACAACAGGAACACAAATTTCGATTCTGTTTTGAAAACCAATCATCTGTTCTAGGATGATTTATTATAAGGTTTTGAACCTTCAAAGTTTTCAAAATCTCGTCAAGGTTGGGTCTTATAATGTGAACACGTGCAATCTGGAAGAGTGGATGCCTTTACTCTGAGCTTTCTGTCTAAGGCTAGAGTGTTCGTACAAATCCACATAATTGGACCAGACACTCTTATCTGGGAACTCTTGGGGTGAGTGTCCATTTATAGGCTAAAGCATGTCTTCGCAATACATTAATATGACCCATTTACTTTGATTAGTCGCCTTCTCATTTGTTTGCCTTAGGTAACAAACAAATGATCACAATTTTTATACGTTGTCATTCTGTTTTGATTATCCGATAACATCTCGCTTGTTTCCTCCCATGCCTTCCATTATCTTCAATATGCCTCTTCATCGCAACAACACTCAAGTGTCCGAACCAGGTGCTACAATTGCCCAACAAATAGGCGTCGTACTCCAGAGGACCGTTGATTTAGCTATCACCATGACTCGCCTCAGGGATGAAGCCGTACAAGGGAACCGCTTTTTTGGTGCAATCAATGTAACCGTCATCATCCAAATCAAATACCCTGTTTCAAATGTCCCCACTGTGGACGATGGGGACATTTGGTTAACATGTGCCGCTTTGCAATCCAAAGCAAAGCTGTTGCAAATCCTGCTGCTGCTCAACCTCCAAATTCTGCTTCATATGTCGCCTTGGCATATCTAGCACATCAACCTCATGAACTTTCTACCTTGTGTATCGACTTAAGCACGCCTAGTGCAAGGTTTCGAAACACCTCTCGTTGGGTTAAACACTTAAACAACTTAAACTTTAAGAATAAAATTATAAATAAATATGTAAAATTTATATTATAAACACTTAACATTCAAGAATAATATTAATAATTCTTCTAGCATTGAGTTAAACACTTATACAACTTAAACTTAAACATAAAATATATGGATTGTAACTTATAAGTTCGGTTCGGTTTATTCGGTTATTAAAAATGATTATTCGAAAACCCAACAGAAATTTTCGGTTATTAAAAATCTGAAAACCGAACAACCAGTTTTTATTTCAGTTCGATTTTATCGATTATTTCAGTTATGGTTTGATTAATTCGGTTTTCTACTCACCGTTATGCATACTTAAACCAACTTTGTTTTATCTTTAAAAACGTCACAATCACACGCGTCCAAATTTCCACCACCTGTCACCTCTTGTTACACCACCACTCGCCACCTCTCTTCCTCACCCATGCAACTTTCTTACATCTTCATTACATTACACTCAAAAACAAATCAAACTACAAATCATAACATAACATCATCCACCGATGTCTTCCACCAATGAACCCACCGGAGCCCAAAAAAACGGTGTTCCGATGACCGGCAAACCGACGTCGGTTGGACAACAAGTGCTAGACAAAGGAGCACAGATGTTGCAATCTTTCAAACCCATCAATAACATGAGTCAACATGCTTGTACTTTTGCTTTGTATAGTCAAGATATGACTCGACAAATCGAGACTCACCACTTTGTTACACGAGTTAACCAGGACTTCCTGCAGGCTGCTGTTTACGATTCCGACGATTCCAACGCACGGCTCATCGGTATAAGTGTTGATCAATAAGGTTTTGAAAATAATAAGTATGATGATGGATGTGTTGGTTTTGAATTTGGTTGGTTGTTTGTTTGTTTTGTAGGGGTAGAGTATATTGTTTCTGATGCCATCTTTGAAACATTGCCACCTGAGGAACAAAAATTTTGGCATTCTCATGCTTATGAGGTTTTTACATTATTTTTACTAGTTTCTTTTAGACTTGGGTGGGATGCTTATGAGGTTTTTACATTTTTTTACTAGTTTCTTTTAGACTTGGGTGGGGTGTTCATGGTTCGGTTTTTATGATTTGATGATTTTTTTAAGTCAAACCGCTAAATGTAAACCGAAACTTATTGTCTTAATAGTTTTTACTTTAAACATCTTAAAAATTAAGTCTTAATTAATAGTTTTAGGCTCTAATATTTTTTATTTAAAAAATCAACTTTTAAATTTTTAACGATCAAGGTTTTAAAAATAATAAAAATTAAGTCTTAATAGTATTAGGCTCTAATATTTTTTATTTAAAAATTAAGCTTTTAAGTAATTTAATTAAACTTTTGATACATTTGGTTCCTTAGCAGGCCGTGGAATTCCTAAACAGGGTTTAACGAGTTGTGAATAGTAATCCCTCAACTCTTAAGAGTCGTTTCGTCTGTAGTAGAATCGGTTTTGCAATTCAAAGGGTTGAGGCACAGCTTGTTGCCCCCCAATTCAAAGAGTGTGAGGCGCAGCTTGTTGCTCGTTTACCTGGCACTTGTTTATTTGTAATTTGTTATTTTGGCATTTTAATATAATTTTCCTTTCTTCAAAAAAAAATTGAACTTTTAATAAATTTTAAGAAGAATCCATTTTTAATAAGTTTTAAGGTTTTAATTATTAAAAAAAAGGTTTAATAGCTTTTAAAAACTTATTTTTAATAAAAACAGCTAAACAAACCATGAACACCCTTGATTTCTAGACAGGAAATCTTTCTAACTTTTAAGTTTTGAGTACATTTTGAAATCTTCTATGTATTTTAGATAAAGTCTGGTCTTTGGATACACCCACGAATGCCGGAAATGATAGTCATGCCGGAGCTAAAAAACCTAGCCAAAACCTACGGCAAGTTTTGGTGCACATGGCAAACCGATAGAGGCGACAAGCTTCCAATCGGACCGCCCTCATTGATGATGTCCCCACAGTCCGAAGGCGTTGGCGTGGTTAAACCAGAGTTGGTGAAGAAAAGAGACGACAACTACAAGCTATCGAAGGACGATTTGGTGAAGTCGAGAGTTGAGATAGCAGAGCCGGAGTGGATAAACCCGACTGCTGATTACTGGAGACAACACAAGAAATGTTTTGAAGTGGACATTGAAAGTACTGAGATCAAGACACATACTGATTACATGTGAGTTGAGTTTGTGAGGTTTGATTTGCAAGTGGTGCAGGGTTGTATATTTGTTGTAATAGAAAATAATAATGGCTGCCTGTTGGGGAAAAACCTCAAGACTAAATAATCGGTTTAAACGAAATTGTTATCTATGGACTAAAGAAGCAAGATCGATTTAGTTTCTTATATAATCATTATGACCAAGGTAATAGATTTTAAAATATCCAGGCTTTTAGAAATGCCTGGTGGGTGTTTGAGATTGCTTATTTTGAGCTCTTTTTTACTTCTTTTTTACTTTTTAAAAGCTGGGGGCATGAAAAATGGGTGTTATTCGACATGTGCACGTCATGTAAGCGCGCGTCAGAAAAGTGGGGTGGTGGAAAAATGTTCAGGGTGGGAAGAGGGGCGTGGAAGAGGCGCGTGGAAGAGGGGCGTTATCCGCCACCTAGCACATTTATTATTAATTTTATCTAATAATTACATATTATTAATGACTCTTTAAAAAATGGCAGTATTACTAATATAAATAATAAAAACACTTATAAAATTTTAATAAAAAAAGATTACATTACTAAAAAAATCGATTACATAAAACGAAACATAAACATAAAAACATAATCTAAAATAACCGAAACTAGGTGCGATATTTATCCATGATTTGTTTTTTTAATTTCATGTACGTTTCTCGCTCTCCGTCTTCAAGGTGATCGATCTTCATAGCGGGTATTTTCATATCTATTCGCTTTTGCTTTTCTTCATAAAGGCTAAAAGCTATTATTTTTTAAGTGTTTCTTTCTTGTTGGATGTTGTTGAACTATTAGATTTCTTCTTGGATGCCGTTTCGCCGCTTTTTAGGTTGTTCTTTAGGTTGTTGTAATGGTCGTTGAAGGCGATCATTGCAGTGTTTATGTGACATATGTGCCTCTGCGACCATTAAACAAATACTAAATCAATGAAATATTTTGTTTCATACTTGGGATTTGTAAAAATATGTGTATCATTTGCACATATCAATTTTTGTTCGATTTCGAGCTTTAAATCGCTTTCTGGAAGGTTATACGCGAACTGATGCGTAAACGTAATCAGTTTAACGCGACAAACACTCCGAAATAGTGAAATAGGCTAAACATACCTTAAATAACCTTTACATAACTTAGAAATAAGTTTTGGAGGGTTTGGTGTGTCGAAATCAAGTTTATTTGCTTATAGGGACTAATTTCGACAAACTGCGAAAGTATGTCGATTCGTACTGTAACGAACATTCCGGAACTTGATCATAAGTTAAATATGCCCTAAATGTCCTTTATATAGCTTAGAAATAGGCTTTGATGTGTTTAGTGCGCAAAAATAAACTTTTAGATCAAACAGGGACTAAAAGCGTCAAAAAGTGCATAAGTTTGCATTTTCTCGCATATCTTACGTTCTGAATATATCCGGATACCCAAAAATTTATGTAATCATTAAAATATTTTATTTTAGTGATTGGCATGATAAAATCCCATTCGTCGTGTAATTTGGATCGTTTTTCGCGTCCGTTCGTGTTTCGTCGTAATTAACCGAACAACGCAACCGTACGACCAAACGAACCGACATCCGAGATGTTTTTTAGCATATTTCAGGTTCCCTATACTTTAACTTCATTTTAGAGCCTTGAAATAGGGTTAACGGGGTTTAAACGCATCGAAAACGGCTCAAAAGTGTTGCAGGGACCAAACCTGACAATTCAGCAAAGTTTCTGGGGGTCTTTTGTGTAACTTTTCTCAATACCGTGTGATGGTTTTGGGCACCCCTAGTATTCCAAGTCTAATCTAATTCATTTCTAATATTCACTTGTTACTTCATTTGTAAAAATAAAGAGAAAGTAAACAAACTCGATTGGATTACAAGAAATATACCGAACGAAATGAGAGGATTACCGTGGTGACCTCCGTACGGCTCCAGTGAGATCGGACGGGGTTGGCCCGACTCGTTGTCCGTCTCTAATCTGAACCGACTGACCCGTTGGTTCGACGTAGAGTCTCGTAGACTGAACCGGACCCGAACCTGCTGGGAACTTAACCTCATACTCAAACTTCAAACAGGATAGGTGAGGCTTACCGACGCCGTGAGAACCACCACTGTAACCACTATTACTGCCGGAGATACGTCGCCGCAGCCGCCGCTGCCCGCCGCTGCAGCCTCAGCTTCAGTCCCTCTCTCATCTCGAGCCATGACAGCCGCCGTACGCCACCACCAAAATGGTGGTGGTCGGCCGTTCAATCCAGCAGATGTGGAGGTCGTGTTGTGGTTTAGGAAGAAGAGGGGAGGTGAGGAGGGTTGTGGTGCTCGTCGCTGAAGAAAAGGGGGGTACCGGAGTCTGCTCCGGGGACCGGAGTAGCAGGAGATAAAGGGTTGCTCATCGGAGGAGTGAAGGAGCAGGGGAGTGTGTGTGGTAGATGTTGTGGTTATAAGGTTGGAGGAGATGGCTTTTGTATGAATGAATTGTGTGTTGGAGGGAAAAATTTGTGGAGAAGATGGGGAGGTGAAAAGCCTATTGTGTTGTCTGCATATATAACGAGATAGATAGGGTTTTGTATATAAATTTTTGGAACAAAAGACAATATGGCCCCTTAACTTTGAAAGGTTTAGTTAACTAGGTTAAATTATGTTAGAAAAGAAGCTAGTTTAACAACAAAACTAACTAGGTTAATTTACTAGCTTTAATATCTAACGAGACTAACTAGGTTATAATAAAAATGAACTTTTCAAATAGTAGTATTAATTAATTTAATTAGTAAAATAGGATAGATAGATAGCCATACTTATGAACGAATTAAATTAAAGATAAAGTTTTTTCGACGATTATAATGAAACGACGAATACAAAGATATAAAGTTTCCAAAAAATAGGAATATGAACAACGGTTTCTAAATATGGAAAGTATTGAAAACGCGGAGCGTTACAGGATGCCTTTACTCTGAGCTTTCTGTCTAAGGCTAGAGTGTTCGTACAAATCCACATAATCGGACCAGTCACTCTTACCTGGGAACTCTTGGGGTGAGTGTCCACTTATAGGCTAAAGCATGTCTTCGCAATACATTAATATGACCCATTTACTTTGATTAGTCACCGTCTTATTTGTTTACCTTAGGTAACAAACAAATGATCACAATTTTTATACGTTGTCATTCTGTTTTGATTATCCGATAACATCTCGCTTGTTTCCTCCCATGCCTTCCATTATCTTCAATATGCCTCTTCATCGCAACAACACTCAAGTGTCCGAACCAGGTGCTACAATTGCCCAACAAATAGGCGTCGTACTCCAGAGGACCGTTGATTTAGCTATCACCATGACTCGCCTCAGGGATGAAGCCGTACAAGGGAACCGCTTTTTGGTGCAATCAATGTAACTGTCATCATCCAAATCAAATACCCTGTTTCAAATGTCCCCACTGTGGACGATGGGGACATTTGGTTAACATGTGCCTCTTTGCAATCCAAAGCAAAGCTGTTGCAAATCCTGCTGCTACTCAACCTCCAAATTCTGCTTCATATGTCGCCTTGGCATATCTAGCACCTCAACCTCATGAACTTTCTACCTTGTGTATCGACTTAAGCACGCCTAGTGCAAGGTTTCGAAACACCTCTCGTTACACAAATTCCATATAGGATCTTTCTATCCACATAATTAGATCCTTGTGGATGATTATCGCTCATCGGAGCCCTTAATTGAATTCTTTGTATGCTTTAATACGTACATTACGATTCAATAAGGACAAAAGCCGAATTCCTATTAAGATCTTCCTATCTTCATAGATAGATTCTTGAAGATGTTTAAAGTACCAAATGAAATCCACGGATTGGATTCCTTGTGTACCTTAATTCGAGTGTTACGATTCCTTGTAATCGAAAATCGAATTTTCTTTTTAAGAACACCCTATCTTTACAGATAGATTCTTGAGGACGTTGAAGTCCATCGACTAGGTTCCTGGTATACCTTGAATACCCATGTTCAAATCGACAACAAGTTAATAACAATTAATAACAAACTGATAACAAAATTAATAACCAAGAAAACAATTTTGTGCTTATGTGTTTATGTGTTGACCTAATCAAAGTTGTCTCGAGCTTGTTCAAATACTATCCCTTTCACATTATAAAACACACTGTGCGAACTGTACAAGAAATTACGTAATTGTGGATGCATACATAATTATGGAATTTAGTGCACAGAAACCACAGCAAGTTTTGTCATGCGTCTTGAGTTTACTCTATTCATTTCCATTTCTGAAGAATACCCATTGAAAATGACTCCGTCCGTTCATTTTTGTTTCTGAAGAATGTCCGTTGAGGGAAATGAATATCCTTTTTGTTTATTCATTCGTTTCCATTTCTGAAGAATACCCGTTGAAAATGACTTCGTCCGTTCATTTTCGTTTCTGAAGAATGTCCGTTGAGGGAAATGAATGTCCTTTTGTTTATTCCTCCATTTCCATTTCTGAAGAATACCCGTTGAAAATGACTCCGTCCGTTCATTTTTGTTTCTGAAGAATGTCCGTTGAGGGAAATGAATATCCTTTTGTTTATTCCTTCATTTCCATTTCTAAAGAATACCCGTTAAAAATGACTCAGTGCGTTCATTTTCGTTTCTGAAGAATGTCCGTTGAGGGAAATGAATGTCCGTTTGTATATTCCTTCATTTCCATTTCTGAAGAATACCCGTTGAAAATGACTCCGTCCGTTCATTTTCGTTTCTGAAGAATGTTCGTTGAGGGAAATGAATGTCCTTTTGTTTATTCCTTCATTTCCATTTTTGAAGAATATCCGTTGAGGAAAATGACTCCGTCCGTTCATTTTCGTTTCTGAAGAATGTCCGTTGAGGGAAATGAATGTCCTTTTGGTTATTCCCTCATTTCCATTTCTAAAGAACCCGTTGAGGAAAATGACTCCATCCGTTCATTTTCGCTTCTGAAGAATATCCGTTGAGGGAAATGACAGGATTATGCCTTGCATATATTTGATGGGTTATTCTACACAAATAGATAAACACCCTAGATTCCATGCAAGACAATTATTTAACACAGCGTCACAGACAGACTCCTACGAATAAATTTCGGGACGAAATTTCCTAAAGTAAGGGAGACTGTGACATATGTGCCTCTGTGACCATCAAACAAATACAAAATCAATGAAATATTGTGTTTCATACTTGGGATTTGTAAAAATATGTGTATCATTTGCACATATCAATTCTTGTTCGATTTCGAGCTTTAAATCGCTTTCTGGAAGGTTATACGCGAACTGATGCGTAAACGTAATCAGTTTAACGCGACAAACACTCCGGAATAGTGAAATAGGCTAAACATACCTTAAATAACCTTTACATAACTTAGAAATAAGTTTTGGAGGGTTTGGTGTGTCGAAATCAAGTTTATTTGCTTATAGGGACTAATTTCGACAAACTGCGAAAGTATGCCGATTCGTACTGTAATGAACATTTCGGAACTTGATCATAAGTTAAATATGCCCTAAATATCCTTTATATAGCTTAGAAATAGGCTTTGAGGTGTTTAGTGCGCAAAAATAAACTTTTAGATAAAACAGGGACTAAAAGCGTCAAAAAGTGCATAAGTTTGCATTTTCGCGCATATCTTACGTTCTGAATATATTCGGATACCCAAAAATTTATGTAATTATTAAAATATTTTATTTTAGTGATTGGCATGATAAAATCCCATTCGTCGTGTAATTTGGATCGTTTTTCGCGTCCGTTGGTGTTTCATCGTAATTAATCGAACAACGCAACCGTACAACCAAACGAACCGACATCCGAGATGTTTTTGAGCATATTTCATGTTCCCTATACTTTAACTTCATTTTAGAGCCTTGAAATAGGGTTAACGGGGTTTAAACGCATCGAAAATGGCTCAAAAGTGTTGCAGGGACCAAACCTGACAATTTAGCAAAGTTTCTGGTCACTGGTAGGTGGTGGCGCTGCGCCACCACTATATGGTTTTGCCGTGGCACGACGCCACGGCCTCATCTGGGCAGAAACTTCATTTTGACAACCAGGTTGAACTTGGGGGTCTTTTGTGTAACTTTTCTCAATACCGTGTGATGGTTTTGGGCACCCCTAGTATTCCAAAACCATGTGCCTTATGTGTTAGGTACAGATCGAAGCTCAATTATCGAGGAACGATCCTAACAGTTCTTCACTTTCTATAAATACCCACCATCTTCATCACCTTCATTCACACATTTGATCTCAATTTCATTCTCTAAGTTGAAGCTCTCCTTGTGAAGCTTCATACCTGAGAATTTTTTAGTTCAAACCTTCATTGCTTGGACCTTTTGTAAGTTTTCCTTCATGCTTGTTCATATATTTCAAGCATGAAAGTCAAACAGTGTTTGACTTTCTGCTTTGACCGGTCAATGGTCAACACGAAGTTCGTTTGAACTTCGCGACGTGAGCGTAATCACGATGGTCATAGTCCTTTGTGACTATACCTACTGATTACCACGTTGATTAGGCATAGTGACGAGTCATAGTTTCGGTCAGAATGCGCGTTTATGCGTATTTTGCAACCAAACTATTTTTGGGTATCAAAACCCTTTGTTTTGTATCAAACTTGTTTTCAAACTTTGTTAAACATGTTTTAACATGTTTAACTCGTCACTTTTAGTTTAGTGCTTATAAAGGGTCGTAAGATAAGCGGTCTAAACAACCGCTTAGACTTTCGAACCCGACCCGTTTGGTCGATCATTAGGATCCGACCAAGCATTTATTGTGACCATAGTTGTATAGGGAATAACCTTCCGAGGTTATACCTTATGGTCCCTTCGTTTAAGTAGTTGTATGATAGGTAGTTTATATGCCTTAGGAAAATGACCAAAATGCCCTTTTTACGCATAAATTCATTTTAAGCATATGTAACCTAAATTTTTACATCTGAACTGATTAGGTAACATTATTAGACATGTTAAGGCATATAATACTTGTCATAGGACTAGTTAGGCAGTCCGAACGTGTTTTACGCGAACGATGCGTTAAAGTAGCGTAAGCTACCTAAACGAGTCGTAATGGGTCGTAAGCACTTAGGATAGGCTCCGTTTTAGTATGCAGACTTTGTTAAACCATATCATATGAGTTTCAAGACTCATTTGGTTTACGAAACCTCATCCTATCCGATCTTCTGAATTAGGTCCGGTTTATTAACATAGTTACCTATATTAGGTGCCGTTTGACTTCCGTGATCCCTCTAGCTTTGCTTGGTTGTTATTCGAGACTTCTAAGCATTCTCAAGTGAGTACATAGTCCCCTCTTTTACCGTTTTCAAATGTTTTGGGGTGATTCACATGTGCCTACTTGTTACTTTCGTGCTTTTAATGCTTTTATATCATATACTTGCTATGTTCATTAGTACGTAGATAGTACATGATTTCATTATGTTTTGCTATGTATGTTCACTTAGCATGCTAGCACATTGATTTTCATAATTACATTTTGATGCATGTGTTCATCCAGCATATGGACACATTGTTTTACATTTTGAACCGTTTGTAACTGTTTGATTTATGTGAACTGTTTGTAACTGTTTGATTTATGTGAACTGTTTGTAACTGTTTGATTTATGTGAACCGTTTGGAACTATTTGAACCGTTGGGTTAGGTAAGTGATTAGGTAACGGGGCGGGTGTAATGTGTTAAAAGCATGGTGGGTACGCCGCTGGTACTTCCTATATATAAGTGCTTTTAACACATTATATTTCGTTGCGTTATCTAGATCACTTGGGCAAGGTTATCAAAACAAAGTTATATTACAAGGTTTTTCTATCAATATAAACCATTCGAGTTTTATTACAAAAACGATTTTCGATCTGGGTCTACATAAACAAATGTTTTGGAGTTAAGATTCATGGCATCGAGGTTATATAAATTATAACAAATCTGTTTTAACTTGGTTATTTCAATTCACAATATAAACATTTTACAAAACTAAGTTTTCTATTTATCAATTAACAAAGTTGTTCAAGTTATTTCAAAATGTAAACGAGCCATGAATCTGACACTCACATAAAACTATGTACTCGCCGGCACTTTTATGCTGACGTATTTTCACATGTGTTTCAGGTACCATAGTTGATGATGTTTGATGATGATATTGGTGCATGCTCACATAGGAATGGATGAGGCCTTAGTGACTTAATAACAATGAAACTCTATTTGTTCATGTTTTGTTTCTAATTTCAATGCAATGTGATGTGTGCAAAATGCAACATATAAATTTCATCAATTGTGGCATAAAACTAACCCTTTTTTAGTACTAATGTTGGAAAAAGTGTGCTTTTGTCTTCCTTTTGTATTTTCAGGATTAAATGAGCTCAAATTAACAAAAGAAGCAAAAAGGCAGCTAAATCTAAAATAAATACAAGAAAAGGAACAAACGTGGCATGCCCGACCTCCCCGAAAGCATCTTCCCAAGCAAAACAAGAGAACAGAAGGCTGAACACGCCCCGTGCTCAGTGAACACGGGGGCGTGCCCAACTGTCAGCATAAAAGACAAAGTTGTAGAAGCTTCCATCGCCCACCACGGGGCCGTGCTCAGCGGACACGGGGCCGTGGTCAACTATAAGATTCGCAGAATCCAGGCAAATCTTGATAGTACAGATATGCTTCTGGACACGGGGTCGTGCCCAGCGGACACGGGGCCGTGGTCAACTAATGCAGACAAATGCAATTAATGAAGACAGAGAAGAGGATGGACACGGGGCCGTGCCCGAGCTTCTATTCAGCCTATAAATAGGAGTGCTTGGCTCAAGCTCAAACCATCCCTTGGCATACCACCTCTCTCACACTTCACCCACCACCATCACAACACCATCATCCACCACCATCATCCATTGTCCATCATAGAGTGTGTGAGTCGTCTCTGGATCCAAGATTGATCGTAAGAGTTCTTGACAATCAAGGCCATGTTTGCCTAAGTCTCTTACATCACTTGGTGAAGACAAAGTTTCTAGTGTAATACTTTTTATTTTTAATCTTTTCGCACTTTTTAATTGGTTATGTATTAATGACTTTAATAACTAGTTTCTTATGTTGAAGGTGATTCTTCCTTATCGTTTGTCCGTGGTGTCTTGGCATTATTTTACTGTCTATATAAAATAAAAGATTTTCATCATTCATATCTCCACGGTCTATATGGAGGTATGTTGGCTACCTGGTCGGGGGTTAAGGGAACGGTTTGGTAAGAGTCTTGCCATTGTTCAGTGTATAGATCCTGCAAAGGACCTGGGTCAAATTTAGTAGGACCTCCTTCAATACTTAACGGTATTGGATGGCGGGGGTCCAAACTCTTTGATCCCCTCATAAGTTAAACTACTATTAAAACTTTAACCCGGCTACTTAGGACTGTATCCCTGCTGACTCAGACTACTTAGCCGAGGGTAACGTCGCATTCAAAAGAGGGGCCTACCACAATATGCATTAATAACTTAATTAATTATCTTTCAATAATCCAACCATTTAGGATTGTATCCTTGCTGACTCAAACTACTGGGTTGAGGGTAACGTCACCTCCAAAAGAGGGGCCTACTACAATAACTAAGATAATCTCTTAAATAGTGCAAAAGTGCGGAAATAATCAAAGGTTACACTAAACACGAGTCGGAGCCAAGTGATTCATCTTGTCTATCTGTTTTTACTTTTATTTTTATCTTTCAGCATTTTAGTTAGTTTTTATTTTCTTAGTTTAAAACCTTTTTCTAAACTTTTGATTTGATTAGACGTTGATGATAAACCGGTACTAAAAGCTCTTGTGTCCTTGGACGACCTCGGTATCTTACCAACACTATACTACGCTCACGATGGGTGCACTTTCCCATATGTGTGTTTAGTGTTAGTAAATATCGTGTTTTATAAATTTAAAACTTGGCTAAAAAGTGTAAAAGGGCTTAATATATACTTAAACTTATATAGACACTTCACACACATCACAATGTAATACATTTAATTCAATAAAATAGAACTTTTTATCCATGTGTTGTGAAATAATGATTCTGTTACGACACTCCCCGACGTTTCCACCGCGGTTTGTTGTTTTAACGCGGTCGGGGTGTGACAGTTTATTTCATGTCAATTAGATGAGAGGCTATCATTTTTCCGAAAGAAATCTCGTCCCAAATTATTGTGATAAAGATCGTTAATTTGGTTCCAAAAATCATCACTATTATGGTTGATACCTATAAAAATATACATTTAAAAAATATGTTACAGTTATGGAATGTTTTTTACAATAAAAAATAAAAATATACCTATAACCGAATTCTCTAAAATCGAAAGCCAAGCTTTCATCAACACTAACTCTTCTTCGTTTGTCCACGGATGTACAGGACGATCCTCTGTTGCTTTTTCCTTTTCGGACTCGGTTCTTTTTATGGTTTCATTTTCTTCGCATAGAGGATTCTGGTGGTGTAAGTTGAGTTTCCGGTATGGATTCGGGTGTAGGTGGATTTTGTGATAGAGGAGGGAGTGGCTGTTGTAGAAACCTCGTACGATAATATGTACACATCATTAAAACGTGGTTGGTTCGGTTAAGACCCTTGAGGCAGCGAAGCGGTGTTTGGTATTTCATCGAAACCATACGGGTTATTTGGATTAAAATTGCGGTTGTGTGGATGCATTACTTTTTATAAAAATCTTGAGAGATTTTATAAAAATCAATGTTGGGTAGAAGAGAGTGAGGTAAAATGGTGAAAACGGTGAGTTTTTTATTTAGGTAGGGGATTGATTTTTAAAATAAAGTATCTTTTTTTTAAATAATGCCATTGTGGTCCAACGGCTACCTGCCACATCCAACCAACGCATGCCACGTCAACGTCCAATTAACACAACGCCGGTGGGATTCTTCATGTCACACCCCAACCCGCAACGGATATGATACTGATTGTCCGTAGCTTATGACACTATTATAAGTTTAAATATTTAAAGTCACCATATTAAATTTGTCACACATAATCATAGAAAACATACATAATTATGAAAACATACATAATTAATACATTATTCAAAAGATAAATAGTTATAAACAAGGTCCAATTTATTACTAAGACATGTCCTACGTGTCTTTGCCTTCAACTTTATCTCCTACTTGTATACCTGCATCATGCGTAAAAAGGTTTTAGGTCAACAAAATTTTGGTGAATAGATCTAGATTTTAAATAAAAAAATTTATTGTATTAATTGATTTATTTTACTTAGTAATCTTTTAAGAAATATATATTTAACATGCAATTTCATATGTTATAGAAACATTCATAATCACCACAACAACAATAAACAAATCACCACAATTACAATATAGATACAATAGAAACAATAAGACTCAAAGACAATAGTATGCATTAGTCTCAAGTCCGAAGAGCGAGTCTAATACTGGTGGCGATACTAGCCTACAACCCATGGTCGTGGGAAACCTAGTCAACCAGGTGGATCCACGTGAAACCTGTGACACAAAGCCAGTAAACACATTGATATACACAAATGCAACAATAGATACTAGAAATAATAGAAACAGTGAATGCGAAACACATAGTGACACATTGCCCTTGCATGTTATTTAATTGAATAGAAAACAGTAGAAAAAACATGACACATTATACACCCCAAAAATATTTAATGACTAAAAAAGGGAGAGAAATATATCTACTCACTAATTCCGAAGAAATAATCCACGAGAATTACCACGCGAAAGGATTTTGGCAGATTCTAAAACAATAAGACTGTGAGGAGTGGAGGGGCTTGGGTTGGGGGCATTACTCGACACGTGGCGAGGGTGGGATCCAGAAGCTTATGTTTCCTTTTCGGACTCGGTTCTTTTTATGGTTTCATTTTCTTCGCGTAGAGGATTCTGGTGGTGTAAGTTGAGTTTCCGGTATGGATTCGGGTGTAGGTGGAGTTTGTGATAAAGGAGTGAGTGGTTGTTGTAGAAACCTAAAAGGTAGGTTGGCAAGAAGATGACCGTACGATAATATGTGTGCATCGTTAAAACGTGGTTGGTTCGGTTGAGACCCTTGAGGCAGTGAAGCGGTGTTCGGTATTTCATCGAAACCATACGGGTTATTTGGATCAAAGTTGCGGTTGTGTGGACGCATTACTTTTTATAAAAAGCTTGAGAGATTTTATAAAAATCAATGTTGGGTAGAAGAGAGTGAGGTAAAAATGGTGAAAACGGTGAGTTTTTTTATTTAGATGGGGTGATTGATTTTTTAAAATAAAGTATCTTTTTTTAAATAATGTCGTTGCGGTCCAACGGCTACCTACCACATCCAACCAATGCACGTCACGTCAACGTCCAATTAACACAACGTCGGTGGGATTCTTCATGTCACACCCCAACCCGCAACGGATATGGTACTGATTGTCCATAGCTTATGACACTATTATAAGTTTAAATATTTAAAGTCACCATATTAAATTTGTCACACATAATCATAGAAAACATACATAATTAATACATTATTCAAAAGATAAATAGTTATAAACAAGGTCCAATTTATTACTAAGACATGTCCTACGTGTCTTTGCCTTCAACTTTATCTCCTACTTGTTTACCTGCATCATGCGTAAAAAGGTTTTAGGTCAACAAATGTTGGTGAATAGATCTAGATTTAAAAAAAAATATTGTATTAATTGATTTATTTTACTTAGTAATCTTTTAAGAAATATATATATATATATATATATATATATATATATATATATATATATATATATACACAACATGCAATTTCATCTGTTATAGAAACATTCATAATCACCACAACAACAATCAACAAATCACCACAATCACAATATAGATACAATAGAAACAATAAGACTCAAAGACAATAGTGTGCATTAGTCTCAAGCCCGAAAAGCGAGTCTAATACTGGTGGCGATACTAGCCTACAACCCATGGCCGTGGGAAACCTAGTTTGCCAGGTGGATCTACGTGAAACCTGTGACACAAAGCGAGTAAACACATAGATATACACAAATGCAACAATAGATACTAGAAATAATAGAAACAATGAACGCGAAACACATATTGACACATTGCCCTTGCATGTTATTTAATTGAATAGAAAACAATAGAAAAACATGACACATGATACACCCCAAAAATATTTAATGACTAAAAAGGGGAGAGAAATATATCTACTCACTGATTCCAAAGAAATGATCCACGAGAATTACCGTGCGAAAGGATTTTGGCAGATTCTAAAACAATAAGACTGTGGGGAGTTGTCACGGCCCCCGACCCGGTTTGACCTGTTTAAGGAGCCGCGGGACAGAAATCCCGTGGTATTTATTTAATTGAGTTTAACAGCGGAAGTTTATCATCAGGATCTTTTTAAAACTGAAATATTTCCCGATTATTTTATTTCACAATTCGGGATAAAACCCGGTAATTTACAATCTGGAGATTTCACAAAGAAAATTTTTTATTTTACAAAACATGTTTCTTTATTTTATACTGAGCCACTTCCTTAAGCTTGTAGTGCTACTCGGCACCTTTCCTGGATCACAACAGATCACCTGAAACATATTTGAAAAAGATTTTGTCAGCGGGAAATACTGAGTGAATCATTCTTTTCTAAAAACGACTCATTTATTATAATTTACAGTATTAAGAGAGATTACAATGTTTCAGATATCAAACCAACTACCCACAGTATTTGTCACTCGACATTCATCGGTAACCTCATTGTCCAATGGTGTCTGTGACTATGGTCATATCACTCATTGGCTAACTCGTTGTCCAATAGTGACGGTTATCAAGTAATGTATACAAAACCCCACATACCGGCTGTAACTTGGTGATTACATAAACTTAATCACTGTAATTATAACCTTTGAAAATAAACATGATTTGAAAGAAATTTGATAAAAAGAGAATGACTCACATTGCAGATTTAATTTGAGCAGAGCCTAGCCTACTGATTAGCCTTATAACCTAAATTAATAGCAAGCACACAATTCGGTTAGTAACTTAATACAGCATTTACGATAACTCACGAGATTAAAACCTTCACAACAAATGACAAAGTGCGATACTTAAACATCCATCGATTTAACGACGAATGACAAAGCATAAACCCTAATGTGGGCAGCACTTAAACATCCATTGGATAGTTTAATCGATCGGACATTGAATCGTATCAGCGATCGAGTTATTACCCTGTATTGCGGCAGCACTTCGTGATCAGTGTGTGTTTTTGTAATAATTCTACGATAACTCAGTGTATGAAGTGAGTTTTAACGTCGAACGAACAACAGAATGCAAGTGCCAGGCCCTTCTATTTATACCCACAATTTGCACCCCCCGCGTGTCGCGAAGGGATCCCCTTCCCCTGTCGCGTGTCGCGGGGCACACCCCCCTAGCCTAGGGTTGCTTCGTCACCTATCTAGCTCTGATGATTCGACGTTATATGAATTTTCAATTTAGACAACGCATTTTAGAGATAATCGTCAATTAGGGCTTACCCCCCCTTAAGTTTTAGGGGCCCTGATTCCAACTAGGGTTTGTTCAGAATCACTTGGGTTTCTCAATTAGGGTTTCCTATTGGACAATTAAAATAATAATTAGGACTTTTTAATAAGAGTTGTTACATTCTTACCACCTTAATAAAAATCTCGTCCTCGAGATTTACTGGAATAAATGAGGATACTTTCGCTTCATTTCTGATTCCAGCTCCCAAGTATATTCAGCTCCTCTCTTTGAATCCCATCTGACTTTGACTAAAACTAGTCGTTTGTGTTTGAGAAACTTGATCTTTCGATCCTCAATTTGAAGAGGTTTCTCAACAAATTTCAGCTTTTCGTTTACCTCTATATCTCGAAGAGGTACTACTAGTGATTCGTCTGATAGGCATTTCTTGAGATTGGATACATGAAATACATCATGTACTCCAGCTAGTTCTTCTGGTAGTTGTAAACGATAAGCAACTGGTCCTATACGTTGGATTACTGAAAATGGTCCTACGTACCTTGGACTTAGCTTTCCTTTCTTTCCAAATCTAACTACTCCTTTCCAAGGAGAAATTTTTAATAGTACTTTATCTCCCACTTGGAATTCAAGTGGTTTGAGCCGATTATCTGCATAACTCTTCTGACGATCGCGAGCCGTCTTCAGTTTTTCCTTGATTTGAGTAATCTTATCAGTCGTCTCTTGTACTATTTCAGGACCTGACAATTGACTTTCTCCTATTTCTGCCCAACAAACTGGAGATCCGCATTTTCTTCCATACAATGCTTCGAATGGGGAAGTTTCAATAGTTGAATGATAATTATTGTTATAGGAGAATTCAATTAATGGTAAGTGATCGTCCCAATTTCCACCAAAATCTATTACACATGCTCTGAGCATGTCTTCTAGAGTTTGGATCGTCCTTTCACTTTGTCCGTCTGTTTGTGGATGATATGCAGTACTTAGATTTAGTCGAGTTCCCATAGCTTGCTGGAAGCTTTTCCAGAAATGAGAAGTAAAACGACTATCCCTATCCGAAACAATGGAGAGTGGAACTCCATGTAAGGATACAACTTCATCTACATACAATTTTGCCAACCTTTCCATACTAAAGGTTTCTCTCATTGGTAGAAAGTGAGCAGATTTGGTTAATCGATCCACAACTACCCAAATCGCATCATTACCTTTTCTGGTTTTGGGTAACTTAGTAACAAAATCCATTGTTATGAGTTCCTATTTCCATACTGGCATTTCTAATTGTTGGAGTAGACCTGAAGGTTTCTGATGTTCTGCCTTAACTCGTGAACAAGTAAGACATTTAGAAACATATCTAGCTATATCCTTTTTCATTCCTATCCACCAGAAATTCTTTCTTAAATCTTGGTACATCTTATTGTTTCTTGGGTGCATAGTATACCTAGATTTATGGGCTTCTTCTAAAATCTTAGGTCTTAAGTCTCCCTGCTTAGGTACCCAAATTCTACTTTTGTGGAATTTCCAAATTTCATCTGCTCCTTGTTCTAATTCCTTTATTCGTCCTTTCATTCCTTCAGCATCATCCTTGATTGCTGTAGCTTGAACATTCTTCAATTGTTCCATTAAATCTATTTGTAGATTTAATCTGAGAGCACGAACCCGTCGTTGTTTCTCATAATACTTACGACTTAAGGCATCTGCAACTACATTTGCCTTTCCTTCGTGATACTGAATATCACAGTCGTAGTCACTTAGGATTTCCATCCATCTCCTTTGCCTCATGTTTAACAATTTTTGCCCAAATATATATCTTAAACTTTTATAATCTGTATAAACAATAAATTTACTTCCATACATATAATGTCTCCAAATCTTAAGGGAAAAAATTACAGCTCCTAATTCTAAATCATGAGTCATATAGTTTTCTTCGTGCTTTTTCAATTGCCTTGAAGCATATGCAATCACCTTTTTGCGTTGCATAAGCACACATCCATATCCTAGTTTTGAAGCATCACAATATACTTCAAAATCTTCAGTTCCTTCTGGTAAGGCTAAGATTGGAGCATTTGTTAATTTCTGCTTCAAAATCCTAAAAGCTTCTTCTTGTTTAGATCCCCATTCAAACTTAACTGCTTTACAAGTTAGCTTAGTTAATGGTACAGCTATCTTGGAAAAATCCTTAATAAACCGTCTATAGTAGCCAGCTAAACCTATAAAACTTTTAATTTCCATTGCAGTTTGTGGAACCTTCCAATTAGTAATTGCCTCTATCTTGGCAGGATCTACGTGAATACCTTCGTGATTTACCATGTGGCCTAAAAATTGTACTTCCTTTAGCCAAAATTCACACTTCGAAAATTTGGCATAAAGCTTTTCTTTTCTTAACAAAGTTAAGAGTGCATGAAGGTGTTCACAATGCTCTGTCTGACTTTTGGAATAAATAAGTATATCGTCTATAAAAACAATTACAAATTTATCCAAATATGGTTACAGATCCTATTCATCATGTCCATGAATGCAGCAGGTGCATTTGTTAACCCAAAGGGCATGACTGTAAACTCGTAATGACCATACCTAGTTCTGAAAGCAGTTTTAGGTATGTCTTCTTCTTGTACCTTCAATTGATGATATCCAGAACGTAAGTCTATTTTAGAAAAATATCTAGCCCCTTGAAGTTGATCGAAAAGATCATCAATCCTAGGTAATGGGTATCGATTCTTAATTGTAACTTTATTCAATTCTCTATAATCAATACACATTCTCATTGAACCATCCTTTTTCTTTACAAACAACACTGGTGCTCCCCAAGGGGATGAACTAGGTTGTATGAATCCTTTACTTAGTAATTCATCTAATTGCTTTTTCAGTTCTAACATTTCTGTGGGTGCTAACCGATAAGGTGCCTTGGCTATCGGTGTAGTTCCTGGAATTAGATGAATCCTAAATTCTACTTCCCTATCTGGTGGTAACCCTGGTAACTCTTCTGGGAATACATCTGGATATTCTGAGACTACAGGGATCTCTTTCAGTTCTTTGTTCTTAGTACTAATGATTACTGAAATCATATATACTATTCCTTGTTTTCGTTCATAATTAGCAACTTTCATTACTGATATGAACTTCATAGGTTTACGCGGTTTATCTCCTGTAATCGTGATTATTTCACCAGTAGGTACTTGAATTTCTACATAATTCTTATCACAAAGAATTCGAGCATGGTTGGCTACTAACCAATCCATTCCTAACACAACATCGAATTCAGCTAATTTCATAGGTAATAGGTTTGCAACAAATTTATGACCTGAAAGTTCTATTTCTACTTTTTGCAAAACCTGATCTATTTTAACTGAATTCCCATTTGCGGTTTCGACTGTAAAAATCTGCCTAATGTTGGTTAAAGGTAACTTAAGAGCTTGACAGAATAAAGTATTTATAAAACTTTGGTTTGCACCAGAGTCAAATAATACTTTTGCGTATACGTTGTGAACTAGGAACGTACCAGCTATCACATCTGGAATGAGTTCTGCTTCTTGAGTGGTTAGCTGGAATGCTCTGACATTCTTCTTAGTAGCTCCGTCGGCTATCTTAACTTTGTTGTCTGCTGGTTTGCCCAATTTAGGACATTCTGGTTTAAAATGCCTGGCTTCTCCACAGTTATAGCAGACTATGGTTTTCTTTCTACAATTTTCTTCACGATGTCCTACCATTTTACAAAAATTACAGGTTACACCACATCTTCCAAAATGTTTCTTTCTGCAATTCCTGCAGAATGGCGGATTTGAAGATTGCCCTGTTCCTCTTCTCTTGAAGCTGTTATTATTACCCGTACGAAATCCTTGGGTAATTTTCTGAGCCAGTTCTTTCTTCTTGTTTTCATCTTGTGTACGTACCAGTTCGTCGGTTAGGGTGTTAGCTAATTCCACAGCATCGTCAATAGTGCGAGGTCTTGCAGCTTTAACGATATTGCGGATTTCACTAATCAGTCCCCAAATGTAGCGAGAAATGAGTACCGGTTCTGGCGAAGCCAGCGTTGGTACCACTCTAGCATATTCAAAGAATGTCGAAGTATAACCGCGACAATCTACACCCATCATCCGATGATTTAGGAACTTATTTGTCATTTGTTCCTTTTCATACTCGGGACAGAATTTTTTTTCTACAAGACTCTTAAATTCTTCCCAATTCATGGCATAAGCTATTATTCTTCCTTTTGATTGTAACACAGTGTTCCACCATTCGAGTGCTCCTTCCTTGAAAAGATTTGACGCGTACATGACCTGATCATCTTTGGCACATTTACTTATTGCAATTACTGCTTCGGTTTTCTCTAACCAACGCAGTGATGCAGTTGCTCCTTCATTGCCTGCAAATTCAGTAGGTTTACAAGCAAGGAATTCTTTGAAAGTGCAACCAGGCGTTGCGGCTTTCATTTTCTTAGGAAATGGAGCTTGATGTGGTTCCTCATTATGATTAACATGATCATTGCCTCCGTTTACACTATTACTGAAGCTATCTTCAGAAATACGTTTACTAGGAACGATTTGTTGCAGTTCGATTGGATTCTTTACAGCAGCAACGATTGCTGGAATAGCATTGGCTATCCCTTGAGCAACAATATTTTCGATATCTTTCCTAGTCATATATTGATCCCCCGGATGTTGCTCAGACTGATTAACCTCATTTACTGGTTCATTACCAATGTTTGCCATCTGATAATTAATATATATAATTTTATTAGTATCTGATAAATAACAATTATACACAAAACCATCAAACAATTTTCACAATACACATATAGTCAAAACTATCGATTTCTCGATTTCATTTTATATCTTTTATAATATGCATCACTACACACCAATATCTTACAGAGTTTTATTCGTAGTTATTTTACAGACTGATTTCACTATTACTTTTACTATTACACAACCACAGTTTCACCATCCTACTATCTCTCGTCACTTGTCGTCCTAAAAACGAAGCTCCCTTTCATCATACTTCCAGGCAATTTGTCCCCCTATCTCCCGGATTCTATTTCCCGCATCCATTAACTCTTCGCCAAAATGGCGAAGTTCTGCTAAATTATCGTTACTCATGGGTGGATTTGGTAATGGTTCCGGGTCAAACTGAGGAAGAAAGGAATAAGGACTATTGATTAGGTTTTGAAACTGCCAATCATTTGTCCACCATTCGTCTATCCCCAGAGGTTGAGTATGGATTATAGCGTCTGGAATGGCTGGTTCTAAGTTTATTGGTAGTTGATTTTCAATAGTAGGGTACAGATTATTATTAATTGGCCTGACAACGTCACAGCTTGCCAATACCCGATCTAATTCCTCCTGAAAAGGTAACTCCTCTACCTGTCTAGAACTTTCTCCGACTTCCCTCTGGATTTGTCTAGAACTTCCTCCATATTCCATTCCTGGTGGCCTAGAATCTTCTCTCAATTCCATTTTCAGTGACCTAAAACCTTCACTGACTTCAACCCCTTTTCCTTTGTCTAAAGGATTTTCTATTTTAGGAATTTTCCTGGTTGTAGGCTTTCTCCTACGCACACGTCTCCATCCCATAAATCTCCTCCTCTTCTTGGGTTTAGGTTTCTCTGGAGGTGGTGAAGCATTGAATTCAATAGGTTCTTCTATGTCTGGTATATACCTATTGAAATCTCGGGAAACCTCTATTTTTACTGGATAGAGATTTAGGTTTTGAAGGGCGTCAGACAAGTCACTCATGCTGTTATGCAAAATACACACAATTACTAATGTATAACAAAATTTCCATAGGAAATCTTTTAAATATTATTTCATACTGGGTAATTACAAAATAAATGAAAATTTAAAACACACGAGGTTTTATTGTAAATTTATTTATTTACTGGATAATATTTCTGGATTGTAGGCGCTAAACTTGATTTTAAAATATTTAGAGATTTGCATTTACTGCTACAGTAGCTAGCATATAAAGATCTGCCCATTTCTCATCTAATTTGTCCGCCCAAGGTGTTTTACTGTTTAATTCCTGGGTTTTCTGTTTAATTTTCTTTTCTCGGATTTTCTTTATTTCCTCCTTACTTTTTCTAATAATCAAACTTCTTTTACTAGGAGAAAGTGGTTCTCCATACTGCGCTTTACGGACAAATATTCCTTCTTCAGGAATTACATAAGGTTTTGTTTGGGATGAACTTCCCTTCTCGTTGGATGACCTATATAGTTTAAGATAGATGTTTGACAGCTTTTGTTTACCCATACTGTAACTAACAAATAATCAGTTAATAAAACACATAGTTACATAATTGGCAATCAGTAAAAATTAAGTATTTCTAAATACTTAATAGGCTTAAATCAGTGGCTCTGATACCACCTTTTTCTGTCACGGCCCCCGACCCGGTTTGACCCGTTTCAGGAGCCGCGGGACAGAAATCCCGTGGTATTTATCTAATTGAGTTTAACAGCGGAAGTTTATCATCAGGATCTTTTTAAAACTGAAATATTTTCCGATTATTTTATTTCACAATTCGGGATAAAACCCGGTAATTTACAATCTGGAGATTTCACAAAGAAAATTTTTTATTTTACAAAACATGTTTCTTTATTTTATACTGAGCCACTTCCTTAAGCTTGTAGTGCTACTCGGCACCTTTCCTGGATCACAACAGATCACCTGAAACATGTTTGAAAAAGATTTTGTCAGCGGGAAATACTGAGTGAATCATTCTTTTCTAAAAACGACTCATTTATTATAATTTACAGTATTAAGAGAGATTACAATGTTTCAGATATCAAACCAACTACCCACAGTATTTGTCACTCGACATTCATGGGTAACCTCATTGTCCAATGGTGTCTGTGACTATGGCCATATCACTCATTAGCTAACTCGTTGTCCAATAGTGACGGTTATCAAGTAATGTATACAAAACCCCACATACCGGCTGTAACTTGGTGATTACATAAACTTAATCACTGTAATTATAACCTTTGAAAATAAACATGATTTGAAAGAAATTTGATAAAAAGAGAATGACTCACATTGCAGATTTAATTTGAGCAGAGCCTAGCCTACTGATTAGCCTTATAACCTAAATTAATAGCAAGCACACAATTCGGTTAGTAACTTAATACAGCATTTACGATAAGTCACGAGATTAAAACCTTCACAACAAATGACAAAGTGCGATACTTAAACATCCATCGATTTAATGACGAATGACAAAGCATAAACCCTAATGTGGGCAGCACTTAAACATCCATTGGATAGTTTAATCGATCGGACATTGAATCGTATCAGCGATCGAGTTATTACCCTGTATTGCGGCAGCACTTCGTGATCAGTGTGTGTTTTTGTAATAATTCTACGATAACTCAGTGTATGAAGTGAGTTTTAACGTCGAACGAACAACAGAATGCAAGTGCCAGGCCCTTCTATTTATACCCACAATTTGCACCCCCCGCGTGTCGCGAAGGGATCCCCTTCCCCTGTCGCGTGTCGTGGGGCACACCCCCTAGCCTAGGGTTGCTTCGTCACCTATCTAGCTCTGATGATTCGACGTTATATGAATTTTCAATTTAGACAACGCATTTTAGAGATAATCGTCAATTAGGGCTTACCCCCCCTTAAGTTTTAGGGGCCTTGATTCCAACTAGGGTTTGTTCAGAATCACTTGGGTTTCTCAATTAGGGTTTCCTATTGGACAATTAAAATAATAATTAGGACTTTTTAATAAGAGTTGTTACATTCTTACCACCTTAATAAAAATCTCGTCCTCGAGATTTACTGGAATAAATGAGGATACTTTCGCTTCATTTCTGATTCCAGCTCCCAAGTATATTCAGCTCCTCTCTTTGAATCCCATCTGACTTTGACTAAAACTAGTCGTTTGTGTTTGAGAAACTTGATCTTTCGATCCTCAATTTGAAGAGGTTTCTCAACAAATTTCAGCTTTTCGTTTACCTCTATATCTCGAAGAGGTACTACTAGTGATTCGTCTGATAGGCATTTCTTGAGATTGGATACATGAAATACATCATGTACTCCAGCTAGTTCTTCTGGTAGTTGTAAACGATAAGCAACTGGTCCTATACGTTGGATTACTGAAAATGGTCCTACGTACCTTGGACTTAGCTTTCCTTTCTTTCCAAATCTAACTACTCCTTTCCAAGGAGAAATTTTTAATAGTACTTTATCTCCCACTTGGAATTCAAGTGGTTTGAGCCGATTATCTGCATAACTCTTCTGACGATCGCGAGCCGTCTTCAGTTTTTCCTTGATTTGAGTAATCTTATCAGTCGTCTCTTGTACTATTTCAGGACCTGACAATTGACTTTCTCCTATTTCTGCCCAACAAACTGGAGTTCCGCATTTTCTTCCATACAATGCTTCGAATGGGGAAGTTTCAATACTTGAATGATAATTATTGTTATAGGATAATTCAATTAATGGTAAGTGATCGTCCCAATTTCCACCAAAATCTATTACACATGCTCTGAGCATGTCTTCTAGAGTTTGGATCGTCCTTTCACTTTGTCCGTCTGTTTGTGGATGATATGCAGTACTTAGATTTAGTCGAGTTCCCATAGCTTGCTGGAAGCTTTTCCAGAAATGAGAAGTAAAACGACTATCCCTATCCGAAACAATGGAGAGTGGAACTCCATGTAAGGATACAACTTCATCTACATACAATTTTGCCAACCTTTCCATACTAAAGGTTTCTTTCATTGGTAGAAAGTGAGCAGATTTGGTTAATCGATCCACAACTACCCAAATCGCATCATTACCTTTTCTGGTTTTGGGTAACTTAGTAACAAAATCCATTGTTATGAGTTCCTATTTCCATACTGGCATTTCTAATTGTTGGAGTAGACCTGAAGGTTTCTGATGTTCTGCCTTAACTCGTGAACAAGTAAGACATTTAGAAACATATCTAGCTATATCCTTTTTCATTCCTATCCACCAGAAATTCTTTCTTAAATCTTGGTACATCTTATTGTTTCCTGGGTGCATAGTATACCTAGATTTATGGGCTTCTTCTAAAATCTTAGGTCTTAAGTCTCCCTGCTTAGGTACCCAAATTCTACTTTTGTGGAATTTCCAAATTTCATCTGCTCCTTGTTTTAATTCCTTTATTCGTCCTTTCATTCCTTCAGCATCATCCTTGGTTGCTGTAGCTTGAACATTCTTCAATTGTTCCATTAAATCTATTTGTAGATTTAATCTGAGAGCACGAACCCGTCGTTTCTCATAATACTTACGACTTAAGGCATCTGCAACTACATTTGCCTTTCCTTCGTGATACTGAATATCCCAAGCCAAAGGGGCAACGTCATGCCTAAACCCAACCCGAAGTGGATCAACTGACGTTGGAGGGCTTCCCACGCCCAATCCCCACAGTCTAACAATACTAAACAATTATTTTAGAACATTTAGTTTAATAATAACTTTCTTAACTTCATTACGTATGGTTGCCTAAAAACTTGCAAATAAGAATTATTTACATGATTTAGTAATATGCTTATTTAAAGAAAGTGTTAACTAATAAAATTTGTAAAACGTTTATAATTCACTTAAATATATGTGAATTTATTTAAGGCTATGGGGTGTACTCTAACATTTGAGGTGTTAACGGTGACATGGCATGTTAAGTGGCATTGCAAACCACTCCATTCTTGTGTTAAGGGGTATTAAATGAGTTATTTGTTAACATGCTAACCGGATGTTAAAATAGTTAATTAGTTATTTGTGTTAGGCGTAACGGGTCTAGATATCTCAAAACCACTCCAAATTAGAATGCTTACTTATCACATATTCTTTTTAGTCTTTTTCGGCACACTCGTGGAGTTCGCTTGGTTAAATAACCTTTATCCAATGAGTCATTGCACTCGGATAGGTATAAACCACATTCTATATAATCTACGCTTAATCTAGTGAACCTATTCTTAAGTAACGGGTCATATCTAAAGGGGCTAACCTTTGACCCATATACATTCTAACAGATAATAATTCTGTTCATTCCAGACTATAGAACTCCCTAGATAATCGGACTTGGGTCAATAATACTTTTACTTGCGGCTTTTGCTAAATTATGATCATATTGATTGGAAGCTAGCAAAAGGTAAATACTCTTAACTTATTTTGTTTTTAAACTTGGGATATGGCAAATACGCCACTTGGAGCGAATATTGCATAAATTAGTCGACCATGACTGCTCATAAATGTAAGAACTCGGTTTAATCCGTTTTACTTGATAACTGAAATAATTGGGGGTTATTGGTACCGTGTCCGGGCGTCGCGAGTCATTAACTATTATGGCCAGACGGAATAGCGTGCAGGTGTAGGCATACCAACTGTAAGACACGTTTTATTCAACTTTGGTGTGTACCTTAATCATTATAGCACTGAAAATGACCGACTCTGATCTATGGTTCCCATTGTATGACAAGTATGTAAATCTGGTGATAAGAAAGAATCCTAAGAAATATTAAATGATTACCTACGGGTTTTCTGTATGTATAAAACTCTTTTGAAAAACCGTTTTCAAAACGAGTTAGTTAATTGTATTTACCAGGGAAAGCTAACGTATTTTCAAAAGATTGAACCGCAAGTACCGAACCTTACTATTAGGCTGGGAATCTGTTACACCCCGAAATTTCCACGTATTACCGGTGGGCCCGGTGGGGAGTATCGTGACGTAGTTGATATCATCATAGTCAAATAATCACATTTTAATGCACAACGGAAGTCTAAAGTAAAAATCATACAAACTGATTCGAAAGTATAATAAAGTATTACACAACGGTTGTATATGGATCCACAGGAGGATCTTTAAAACAGAAAATAAACACTGTTCAACAGACTTTAGACGTTTAGAACTTGCAAGATTCCTTATTAACGCCCTGAGCTCCCAGCCAATTATGTACAGTACCTGTCACTTAATCTTTTTGGAAAATACGTCAGTTTACACTGGTAAATACAATTAACTAACTCTTTTGGAAAGTTGTTTAAGAAAATTGATTTAAATGCAAAAGGTACAAATATACTTTTATAACTTGGGACTATTATATAAAAATAATCTTGTATACAGATTTACATGTTTGTTATACATTCAGGGCCCGATGTAGAAACCGAGTCAAGATTAACAGACACACCACAAGTATAGGCCCACAAGAGAGTGAGATACCGTTTTTCCTATGCAACTGTCTGGTGTATGCCGGCCATTTCTTAATAATGATGCCAAGGATATCCGGGACATGGTTATTAACCCCCAAAGGCTTTGTTTTAAACAAGACAGATTAAAACGGGTTACCTCAACAATTTAACCACTAATCGATTAAACATTCAATACCCAACCAAGCGGTATTATTATAATACCGTATCCCAAGCCCGTATAGGGAAAATAAGTTAAAAGTATTTACCTGAGCTAAAATGTAATTTTATTCTCAGTCGTATATTTAAATCAGCAAGCACAAGTACCTCTACTAGGGCTCTCAATCTGGAACGAAGGTTTTATTAACCTATTAGATTCCTAACGGGTCTTATTTATGTTGTAACCTAGACCGATTAGTTTTAAGGAAAGGTTTACGGTTCGAAACGCAAGATTAAGCGAAAACCGGATTAGAATGTGATTTAGACCCGAAAAGTATGAAGACTTGTATAATATGGGTAAACTAAACACATTCTGGATTCTGAAGTAGAAATGATAAGGTTTAACCCGTTTCGGTTAATTTATGCAAACTAGTTACATAAACCGTATCGAATGCGAAAAATGCATAACGGGTAACCAAATGAGTCATGAGCAAGTTCCACAAGTTAATATACTTTTAATATGTTTTGATATCAGTAGGATACCTTCCATTATGCCCAAAACAAATTTAAAATCAATTTAAGCCCCGTAGGGGTATTTTGGTCATTTTAAATATTATAAAAGAGGTTAAATAGAAATCTGAGGTTCTGGTCTAAAATGATCAGTAAAAATATTTATTTTAATAGGTTATATCAGTAAAATATCATATATATGTGAAATTTATCATTTATGACCAAACTATGCACCGTAGGGGCATTTTGGTCATTTTACATAGGCTTCATGGGTCAAATTTGGAAATCTGAGTTCAAAAATTTTACTTATTGTTAAAGTATAAAAATTTATTCATAAAATCAGTAGGTAACAAGCCTTAGGTGTCAAATATGGTTTTAAACCATACTATGCGCCTAAATTGCATAAAAGTCGGTATTTGACGGTATTCGGGTTAATTAAGGAAATCTGAGATTTTGATCAGCCTTTAGTGTCTTATTTAATATATAAAATTAGTAGAAAAGGTTTGGTATGTAAAGGATGTGTAAAACTCATTTTATTAGTAAAAAGGGCATAACCGTCAATTACCGAATCAATGCAAGAACCCTATGCTATGATCAGTTTAAAATTCAACAAAAATCTTCAAAAATCCCTAAATATTATATTACATCAGTGGGTAAAAGGTTTGGTATCAAAATTTAGGTTTAAATAGGTTTTATGCCAAAAATGCCGTTTAATTAATAAAAAGGCTTCAATTTACAATATCGAGCATATCTCCTAATTTAGACCTCAAACCGATGTCAAATTTTTAGGACATGTTTATAAATCAGTAATAAAGGTTTCTGTCCTCTCACATTTTCAAAAATCTCGTTTTCATATCAAAAGGGCATAACGGTCAATTTTTAAGCATTTAACGGAAACATGCAATGAACTAGGATTTCTATGGAACCATGTTGTATAACCTCTTAAAATTAGAAAGCAAGATCAGAAATGAAATGAAGTGGAATGAAATCCAAAACCAAGTGGGTATATATAGGATTTTGAGAACCGTTAGGATCGTTTCTTGTAACCCGTGCTTCAATCTGGACCGTACAAGTACCACCCACTGTTTTGGTAATCTATGGGTGCTCAAAATAGCCCACAGAATGGAAGAAAACCATGTGCGAAAACCAGAAACCAAGCTGCTGAATGTTAAAACCTGTTTTGCAGTTCAGATGGGCTTACGCGCCCCGTGTAGACTCAGGGAGAGTCTTACGCGGCCCGCCACCTAAAGCAGATCAGCAACAAGTTTTCAGAAGTTACAGCTTTGGTCCCTGCATGCATATAAGCCCCTTTTTGACACGTTTAAAGCCCGTTAAGCCATTTTCAAGGCTCTACAATGATTCCTAAACATAGGGAACATAAAACATGCTCAAAAATATGTCGGATGTCGGTTCGTTTGGTCGTACGATCACGTTGTTCGACTAATTACGATGAAACACGAACGGACGCGAAAAACGATCCAAATTACGCGACGAATAGAATTTTATCATGCCAAACACTAAAATAAAATATTTTAGTGATTACATAAATTTTTGGATGTCCGGATATATTCAGAACGTAAGATATGCGCGAAAGTGCAAACTTATGCACTTTTTGACGCTTTTAGTCCCTGTTGATCAAATAAGTTTATTTTTGCGCACCAAACACCTCTAAGCCTATTTCTAAGCTATGTAAAGGATATTTAGGGAATTTTTAACTTATGATCATATTCCAGAAGGTTCGATACCATACGAATCGATAGACCTTTGCAGTTCGACGCAAATAGTCCCTCTAATGCGCAAACTTGAGTATATCATCGTTTAATAGCATCGAAGCCTTATCTAATCCATATTAGGCATTCTTGAGAATATTTTTAAACATCACGATGCTTCGGGTTCGCAAAAAGGTCATTCAGAGGTATAATTAAACATATTGACACTTTTAGTCCCTCTAACTTGCAAAGTTGCGCGTAACTTCACTTATAGGCATAAAAGCCCTTAATGGCCAATATTAGGCATTACCGAGAGTGTAATCAATTATCATGAAGCTCTCAGTTTGTTAAGAGGTCACTCAGATGTAAGAATTAACATGTTGACACTTTTAACTCTTCGACGCGCAAACTTTCAATTAATTATGCAATCGGCTATTCTCGATTAACAAGTGGCCCATTTGTGAATATGATTACCATGTAATGTTATTAAGAGGCTTATAATAAGCATGTTAACATTTCCAGTCCTTCTATAATCAAAGTTTTTGATTTTTCGCAAAATTAGTCCCTCAAATTCAACGTTTGACTTTATTAGGGTTTATTACACGTGTCAATACATCATTGGACGTGACTTTACGAGGTGTTACATCCTCACCCCCTTAAAAGAAATCTCGACCTCGAGATTTGCTAATATAATGGAAGTACTTTCTGACGTATTATGGAATTAACCTCCATAGCATATTTGGGGCCTCTCCAAGCACCCAAGGTGACCTTTATAATAGGTACATGTATCCTTTTGTAGCTTCTTAACCTGTCGATCCTTAATCGATACGGGTTTCTCATCAAATCATAAATCTGCATATCATTATGTGATAATGCTTCTCGACTTATCGGCGAAACATATCCTTAAATCACTAGTGTGGGTCACATTGATTTCCATCAAGCTCCTCAGGTAAGTTTTAGCTTATAAGCTACTTGATCTTGATATATTCGGTTTCCTCGAATAATTCTATATATCCAGAGCTTAACTTACCCTGATAAATTAAAATTCAGCACACACTTCTTAGGGCGATACCTTCAATTGAACCTTATTCCTTATTAAGGACTTAAGAGGGTTGCAACTTTCATCAAGCCTTGATTTTCCGCCAATTACTGGCAACTTACAGATGATTACGAATTCGAATGATCTTATTCGTTGTTTCCAAGGTAATTTTAGGTCCTGCTAATTCGGACTTACCGAACGTTTGTCTAACAACAGATGTTTAACATCCCATCTATACAAGGTCTCCAAAGGAGCAGCCTTGATACTTATATAACAACTATTATAGAAAAGCTTGTTTCAGGTGAGATTGTTATTCCAACCACTGCTTAAAACCAATCTTAAGGAATAGCTGATCCTTACAGCTAGTTCGAACATATCGACGATCCTGGGCAGCTGATGGCGATTCTTAATTGTTTCCTAAATAGGGTTGCGGTAATAAATGCATAGGCAAAATGAACCGTCTTTCTTAATTAACAATACCGAACTCTCAGAATATTGAATTAGGCTTTATGAACCTCTATCTTAAAACTCACTTAATCAGGGTTTCGATTCTTCCAATGATGGTACTAGTCGTCCTGGAGATCTCACAATAATGCAGCCCTATGCGGGATATAAATCTTAACTCTACTTGCCTTTCAGGAGGTAAACAGGGTTGTCTTTGGAGAAGATAATCAAGACACAAGGAGATTACAGAGATCTTTTCAAATCTCAAGCCCCGGTTCATTTATCATTGCATGTGTCAGATAAGTGACACATTTGCTTTACAAATCCATGGATACCTTAATCAGAGACACTTACTTGGACAATTCCATTCCGGATATCTTCTTTGAATATCATTAGTTGACTTTAGTACAACATGACCATTGGGATATCTTAGTGGCTCCATGCATTAAACCTCCATACTGATCAGGCATGGAAGCAATCTATGGAACATATTAAGATACACCAATCCTCATATGGCGCTTTTGTCATACAGTCTGGCATACGCAATTGATAGAAATCAAAGAGATATCAAGCTAACACATACTGACGTACTCCATCAGGAGAGAGAGAGTACTCTAGAATTTTACGAATGAAGATTTCTGACAGGAACAGAAGAGATGGTTCCTATGTTTTTCCGTCTGTAAGTTTTACCTTACACTTAATATCTAGGGTTCTTATGGAAGATTTTAAAAGTTTGCTATACTTACAATTTATGAAGGATTTATTGGTATCCGAATCAAAACAGAACTCTTAGCACTTATAATACCAATGAATGTTAAAGAATGTACCTGATGTCATTATTGTTATGAACTACTTCTGTCATCCATCAGGAGAGTTTAAGCGCTTTCATTCTTAGGCTTTCTATCCTTAGCCGCACTTCTCTTTACATATTTAGGGCACGTAGTCTTGATGTGGCCTTTCTCGTTACAACCGAAGCAGACTGCATCCTTTATGTCCTTGCAATCCAACGTTTTATGCTCTCTTGATTTGCAGATCCCACAAGCCCTAGGCTGCGATTGGGATTTTGATTCGTACCTGCACCTCCCTAGATGGCGCTTCTTGTCGTTCTTGCATACAGGTTTCTTGTTGGACTCTTGCTTACCTTTTTTCTTAGAACTCTGGGAGTTATCTTCCTTCCTTTTTCTTTTTAGTTCATCCTTTGCATTCGCGGCATGAACAAGATCCTTCTCGTGAGTAAGGAAGTGCGGTTTTAATTGAGATTTAGAGCAAGTAGCATTGGGCTCCTTGAACTTTTTCATGACCTTTCTCACAGCTTTTCCAACAGCTGCGTCAATCATTGCTTGGAGAACATCTTTGTCAATTTTGAGGTTCACAATTGTAACATCATTAGCATGCGTCGCATCATCAATGGCGCGATTGACGGTTGTCTTATCTGAGTTTGTCATATTCGAGACTTGGTCCCTAACACCAATTGAAACAATTACTTAGTTGCACTACAACATCTATTCATCATCCTGATGACTTAACATATACTAACCATGGTATCATTAAACCATACAGGCTAATATAGTACGAACATTCTTAATGAATGTTATTTAAATATATATATCAATTATATTTAGCCTAGGCCATAAAAAGACCATCAATGGCATTTAAGGTTTGGACCTAGTCCATCACCTTTTTGACAGGGGATCAAATGTCACATCTGTCTTGATCATATTGATGATTTTGGATAGCTTGAAAGCTTGTCATAAAGATATTGGAAAAGAGTGATTCCTAATGGATATAAAGCATCCATCTAAGAATTGTTGAAGCAGTCTCTAAAGTATCATCGGCCAATTCTACCTCGCGTTATATGTCTAAAGTCCTAACTGACGGATACAACAGCTTACAACCTTTATTGTCCACAATAGACTTTTCTGTGTCATAAACAAACCAATTCCCGCATAAACATCATTGATAAGGAAAGGTACCTGTTATGATGTTACCATTCTGTAGTGCCTCCTGGAAGTTCATCTGGAAGACTTACGCGTTTGTTTTCTTGGCCTCTTCGGGCTTCTTCTGATTCTTAGGGCAGTTTGTCTTGATACGCCCCTTCTCGTTGCAACCATAACAGGTTGCATCTTTCAACTTCTTGCAATCCAAGGTTTTATGTTCCTTAGACTTGCAGATGCCACAAGGTAGAGGCTGAGATTCAAATCTGCATTTCCCGAGGTGGTATTTCCTACAGGTTTTGCACTTGGTCTTTTCACCCGACTGCTGGTTGTCCTTCTTAAACCCGGAACTCTTCTTATGATCAGAGTCCCCCTTTTTCTTCTTATCGGAGCGATGAGAATTCTCATCCTCCTTTTTACACTTTCCTTCATCAGAAGCTCTGACAGCCTTGTTTCTGACCACATCAAGTGTGAGAGATAGTGATAGATCTGCCGCTGACCTGAACGTGGTAGGTCTCGATGCTTTTACACTTGCCTTGATTTATGGGGCTAGACCCCCAATAAAACGAGCTATACGCTTCGGTTCCGGTGTGATCAAGTAAGGAACTAATCGAGACATGCTATTGAAACTTGTAAGGTATGCCTGACAATCTAAGTTCTTCATGACCAATGTCAATAAATCAGTCTCAATTTTCTCAACTTCATGTTGAGGACAGTAATTTTCTTTGATAAGAGCAACGAACTGATCCCAAGTCAAGTTATACAACGGGATCTTCCCTGTAGCTTGGATCAGTGACCTCCACTAAGCTAGAGCTTCTCTTTTAAAATATTGTGAAACAAACTTCACAATGTCTTGCTCTGCACATCCACTAATATCAACAATGGTGTCCATCTCATCGAGCCACGTCATGCAATCGATGGCTCCCTTTTCTCCTGTGAAGTCTCTGGGCTTGCAGGAGACAAAATATTTATATGAACAGGTTTTAACACGTGGCTCTTGATTAAGCACAACCTGTCTAGACGGAACACTCATTTGATTCGATGAGTGATGAGAATCGTCCTTATGAGATACATGCGTTTGGGAAGGTGGTTTTGCATGAGGTACAGACTGAGTTCTGGCATGAGTTCCACTTGATTCATTATATTGTCTGTCAAGAGCTCGAGTAACGGCATTATCTATTAATGCCTGCAGTTCTGCACCAGTTATATTAACTCTGGTAGCATCATTATTCTCCCTCGGGTGGCTGTTAACCTCATCTGATCCAGCCATGTAGCTTGATTGCTACATAAATATTGACAATGATTTATTCAGAAGTCTATTATGGAATTGTCATTTATGGCAATTCATTAACCATGGAAATTTTAAGCCATAATGGTTAATTTAATTTATTTAAATTTTTATTATATTTTATCCCAGTTATAAACTATTAAGGATATTGAAATGGCACAAAAGGCCTTGTCACGAGGACAGTCTTGAATTTATAAGCCATGACCTTATAGGATCGAGGCATTAAGGTTTGAACACAGTTCATTACCTTTCTTGACAGAGAGTCAAAGACTACAACTATCTTTTGTCTTTTAGGACAATAGATATAGCCCGTAGGCATTTCATCACTAAGGGATGTTTATGATATGATCATCGTATCTGGTGATTTGAGCCATGATTTCTAAATCATTAGGCTAGATAAGAAATTGGAAGGATCCAATATAAGGATGACTTGTGTGATTTTATCGAATCACATTTTCCAGGAGTGCTAACATGTTTTCAGATGTTAACAAGGGTTTAAATCTTAAAAAAGGTTTTACCATCTAGGCCATGTCTAATTGACATATAGGCTAGGTTATACCTCCAAGATTTTCTTTCAATATTCAATGGCAGAAAAATTACAAAAGGAATGATATTTTGATTTATTTTATATGTTATATTCATACATATAAGGACAAATGAAACTTTAAATTATAACATTCCATTAAATGGAAAAAGTACATAGATGCCCTAAACGGGACTTTTAAACAAGAAATTTGTCCACAAAGGGACTAAAAGATAAATATGTCCTTATAAGGACCAATAAAGAAATGAAATGCAACAAAAGAGTTTCTTCTTCACTTTATTTCTGGAAATTTCTCCTTGGTTCTCTGTGTGAGGTACGAATACTGAAGGTTTTGGTGTGTAGTCGAAATCTTCTATTTTAGGAATCTTTGTAAAAGTGGAATCCAAGGATTCTATGGTTAATGAATAATATAAATCATGAATAAGGTTAGAACAGGGATAATCCAAGTTTGGTATTCCAAGACTTAGAGGTAAGAAATACGAGTCATTTGGGTTTATAGGTATAGAACTTGAAATATGGTTAATGGGTTCAAAAGGTCCTTTCTCCATACTGGTCGTACGCTTATTCGAGTTGTAGTACGAAGCTTTACATTCTTAAACTTCGGATTTGGAGTGCTTCCACCAATGGCAGCTTTGCTCGGCGACACGGTCCTAAGGTACATAAATATCGAAAACAACGTATACATATAACAGGGATGAGATCATTCCTAGTTCATGTCTAGACTCGGAAGTCAAGGAATGTGCTACTGTGTCATTGAGATTAAACACAAAAGGCTAGTGTTTAATTCACTTAATGTTGGCTCTGATACCAACCTGTCACACCCCGAAATTTCCACGTATTACCGGTGGGCCCGGTGGGGAGTATCGTGACGTAGTTGATATCATCATAGTCAAATAATCACAGTTCAATGCACAGCGGAAGTCTAAAGTAAAAATCATACAAACCGATTCGAAAGTATAATAAAGTATTACACAACGGTTGTATATGGATCCACAGGCGGATCTTTAAAACAGAAAATAAACACTGTTCAACAGACTTTAGACGTTTAGAACTTGCAAGATTCCTTAATAACGCCCTGAGCTCCCAGCCAATTACGTACAGTACCTGTCACTTAATCTTTTTGGAAAATACGTCAGTTTACACTGGTAAATACAATTAACTGACTCTTTTGAAAAGTTGTTTAAGAAAAATTGATTTAAATGCACAAGGCACAAATATCCTTTTATAACTTGGGACAATTATATAAAAATAATATTGTATACAGATTTACATGTTCGTTATACATTCAGGGTCCGATGTAGAAACCGAGTCAAGATTAACAGACACACCACAAGTATAGGCCCACAAAAGAGTGAGATACCGTTTTTCCTACGCAACTGTCAGGTGTATGCCTACACCCCGTGCTTAAGACGTGGCCATTTCTTAATAATGATATCAAGGATATCCGAGACATGGTCATTAACCCCCAAAGGCTTTGTTTCAAACAAGACAGATTAAAACGGGTTACCTCAATAATTTAACCACTAATCGATTAAACATTCAATACCCGACCAAGCGGTATTATTATAATACCGTATCCCAAGCCCGTATAGGGAAAATAAGTTAAAAGTATTTACCTGAGCTAAAATGTAATTTTATTCTCAGCCGTATATTCAAATCAGCAAGCACAAGTACCTCTACTAGGGCTCTCAATCTGGAACGAATGTTTTATTAACCTATTAGATTCCTAACGGGTCTTATTTATGTTGTAACTTAGACCGGTTAGTTTTAAGGAAAGGTTTACGGTTCGAAACGCAAGATTAAGCGAATACCGGATTAGAATGTGATTTAGACCTGATAAGTATGAAGACTTGTATAATATGGGTAAACTAAACACATTCTGGATTCTGAAGTAGAAATGATAAGGTTTAACCCGTTTCGGTTAATTTGTGCAAACTAGTTACATAAACCGTATCGAATGCGAAAATTGCATAACGGGTAACCAAATGAGTCATGAGCAAGTTACACAAGTTAATATGCTTTTAATATGTTGTGATATCAGTAGGATACCTTCCATTATGCCCAAAACGAATTTAAAATCAATTTAAGCCCCGTATGGGTATTTTGGTAATTTTAAAGATTATAAAAGAAGTTAAATAGAAATCTGTGGTTCTAGTCTAAAATGATCAGTAAAAATATTTATTTTAATAGGTTATATCAGTAAAATATCATATATATGTGAAATTTATCATTTATGACCAAACTATGCACCGTATGGGCATTTTGATCATTTTACATAGGCTTTATGGGTCAAATTTAGAAATCTGAGTTCAAAACTTTTACTTATTGTTAAAGTATAAAAATTTATTCGTAACATCAGTAGGTAACATGCCTTAGGTGCCAAATATGGTTTTAAACCATACTATGCGCCTAAATTGCATAAAAGTCGGTATTTGACGGTATTCGGGTTAATTATGGAAATCTGAGATTTTGATCAGCCTTTACTGTCTTATTTAATATATAAAATCAGTAGAAAAAGGTTCGGTATGTAAAGGATGTGTAAAACTCATTTTATTAGTAAAAAGGGCATAACTGTCAATTACCGAATCAATGCAAGAACCCTATGTTATGATCAGTTTAAAATTCAAAAAAAATCTTCAAAAATCCCTAAATATTATATTACATCAGTGGGTAAAAGGTTTGGTATCAAAATTTAGGTTTAAATAGGTTTTATGCCAAAAATGCCGTTTAATTAATAAAAAGGCTTCAATTTACGATATCGAGCATATCTCCTTATTTAGACCTCAAACCGATGTCAAATTTTTAGGACATGTTTATAAATCAGTAATAAAGGTTTCTGTCCTCTCACATTTTCAAAAATCTCATTTTCATATCAAAAGGGTATAACGGTCAATTTTTAAGCATTTAACGGAAACATGCAATGAACTAGGATTTCTATGGAACCATGTTGTATAACCTCATAGGGTTATACTAACATATAATACGGTCCTAAAGGAATCCTAAGGCATATCTAAACTAAGCTAAATCGGGTCAGAACTGAAAGTCAAAGCAAAAGTCAAATTTTGCGACTTTCGGTTCTGAACCGAGCCTAAACTCAGAATTGTCAGGTTGAACATGCCTAGAAATGTTCAATTAATATTTACCAAGTTATTAAAGTGACAAAACTGATTTTATTGCCCTTACATCATTCGTTATGGATTTTATTTTAAAAACGACTCGTTTGACTTTTATTTTAATTACTTTGACACTACAATTAACTAATCAAACGTGGTAATTAGGAGGTGCCCTTTTGAGGGTTTAATACCTACCTAATTACGATCACGTAGCCTTGTTCGTTGAGAACCATGGCTTGACCGTTTAAAAGTCAAAGCGTTTATCGCGAACGCTTGACTTTTCGGCTTTAGGAGCCAAATAATATTAACTAGTCACGAAAGGACACTTACAAGGGTCCAATGGACTGAAGGAGGTTCTCAAAGAGTTCAAGATCCTCTTAAAATTAGAAAGCAAGATCAGAAATGAAGTGAAGTGGAATGAAAGCCAAAACCAAGTGGGTATATATAGGATTTTGAGAACCGTTAGGATCGTTTCTTGTAACCCGTGCTTCAATCTGGACCGTACAAGTACCACCCACTGTTTTGGTAATCTATGGGTGCTCAAAATAGCCCACAGAATGGAAGAAAACCATGTGCGAAAACCAGAAACCAAGCTGCTGAATGTTAAAAGCTGTTTTGCAGTTCAGATGGGCTTACGCGCCCCGCGTAGACTCAGGGAGAGTCTTACGCGGCCCGCCACCTAAAGCAGATCTGCAACAAGTTTTCAGAAGTTACAGCTTTGGTCCCTGCATGCATATAAGCCCCTTTTTGACACGTTTAAAGCCCGTTAAGCAATTTTCAAGGCTCTACAATGATGCCTAAACATAGGGAACATAAAACATGCTAAAAAATATGTCGGATGTCGGTTTGTTTGGTCGTACGATCACGTTGTTCGGCTAATTACGACGAAACATGAACGAACGCGAAAAACGATCCAAATTACGCGACGAATAGAATTTTATCATGCCAAACACTAAAATAAAATATTTTAGTGATTACATAAATTTTTGGATGTCCGGATATATTCAGAACGTAAGATATGCGCGAAAGTGCAAACTTATGCACTTTTTGACGCTTTTAGTCCCTGTTGATCAAATACGTTTATTTTTGCTCACCAAACACCTCTAAGCCTATTTCTAAGCTATGTGAAGGATATTTAGGGCATGCTTAACTTATGATCATATTCCGGAAGGTTCGATACCATACGAATCGATAGACCTTTGCAGTTCGACGCAAATAGTCCCTCTAATGCGCAAACTTGAGTATATCATCGTTTAATAGCATCGAAGTCTTATCTAATCCATATTAGGCATTCTTGAGAGTATTATTAAACATCACGATGCTTCGGGTTCGCAAAAAGGTCATTCAGAGGTATAATTAAACATATTGACACTTTTAGTCCCTCTAACTTGCAAAGTTGCGTGTAACTTCACTTATAGGCATAAAAGCCCTTAATGGCCAATATTTGGCATTCCTGAGAGTGTAATCAATTATCATGAAGCTCTTAGTTTGTTAAGAGGTCACTCAGAGGTAAGAATTAACATGTTGACGCTTTTAACCCTTCGACGCGCAAACTTTCAATTAATTATGCAAACGGCTATTCTCGATTAACAAGTGGCCCATTTGTGAATATGATTACCATGTAATGTTATTCAGAGGCTTATAATAAGCATGTTAACATTTCCAGTCCTTCTATAATCAAAGTTTTTGATTTTTCGCAAAATTAGTCCCTCAAATTCAACGTTTGACTTTATTAGGGTTTATTACACGTGTCAATACATCATTGGACGTGACTTTACGAGGTGTTACAGAATCCGGGTTGGCTAGAATGAAGACTAAGAAATTTGCAACTCCTCAAGCTTAAGGCCTATGATGTCTAAGACCGTGGGGTATGGTGGGGCTTGGGTTGGGGGCATGAGTTGACACGTGGAGTTCGAGCCCCCCCACCGGTGAGTGACGTATCCGTGGGGTATGGCGGGGCTTGGGTTGGGGCGTGGCTTGGCAGTTTATTAAAAAAAATTACAAAAAATTAAAAAAATACACACGGCATTAAAAAAAGCCTAAAATTTTATTAAATTCTTAAAACGATTACAAAATAAAAAAAAAACCTAAAAACGATTACAAAATTAAAAAAAAAACCTACAAATTACAAAAAAAAACCTAAAAACGATTACAAAATAAAAAAAACCTAGAGCGTTAGGTAAATTTCAAAAAGTGCGAGCTTGTCGAACGGCTTTCGCTCCTTGCCCCGAAATTCAATGTTCGCCACCGCCACCCGTTCCTCGTGGCTTAACTCACCGCTCGGAACGGCTTCGTAGTAGGCTTTGAAACGATCAAGCTTGGGTCGTAGCTCACGCTATTTATATTGGCACGCGTTTAAGTTGTGTCGGTCGTGTCCGATGTTATGTCGGTAGCTTGCAAAGGCTTCCGGCCAATATCGGGGTTGACCGGGTTGTCGCCCCTTCATAGCGTCAACGACGCTCGTGACGAGAGCTATCTCTTCTTCGTGTGTCCAAGAGGCCATCGGTCAAGTGGGTTGGGGTAGCGGGTTCGATCAAGTGGGGTAGCGGTGGACAGCGATTGTTTGGGTTGGGGTAGCCGGTGGGGTTGGGGTTATATTTATAGTGATGTTGATGGGTTGGGGTGACCGCTTGGCTTTGCCAAACGGTTAAAATTTAAATTTTAAAATTTAAACACCCCGCTATGACATGGCCACCAAGCGAATAGGAGCCCGCCACATAGGATCGCTAGCCCGCCCCACGCCCAGCTTTAAACTCCCGCCCCTTGGGCCACGCCCCAACCCAAGCCCACCCGGGGTGGTGGCTTGGGCGTTTTCAGCCAACCCACGCCCCAACCCAAGCCCCATACACCACAATCTAAAGCTCTGTTTATTAGATCCCGTCTATGGGCTTATATTGAAACACTTGTACAACTTTTATATATATATTCAAGCTTTTATTGAAATATATATTTTACTCCAATACTTCCGCTGCATTATTATTATTATTGTGATACTGTTAGCTAATCGTCACAACCCATCTGGGCCCACCGGAAATCAGGGTGTGACACTAGTTGAAAAAAAAACATGTTTTAGAAATTAACTTAACATAAAGTATAATTGTCACGTCAAATTTTCTTTTTTAAAAGACATATCATGACGATTGTATGTGTTAACAAATTACATTATATTTTATTCATTGTCACGTCGAAGTTTATTTTTTAAAAGACATATCATCATGACTGTATGTGTTAACAAATTACATTATATTTTATTCAACTCGTTACTAATATACAAATTTATTCAACCTGTATAATGTATATGTTTTTTTAAAACATAATTTATTTATAATTAATTATATAACATTACATTTATTCAGCTCATATAATATACAAGATTCTAACCCTACCCTAGTATCTATTATAAAAGCTTAGAAAACTCGAACAGAACGTTATATTAAACACTTAAAAGCATGATAGATATAACAAAATTAATTCAAATTAAGTTTATATCAAAGCCGTTTATAATGAAATGAATTGAAAATAAAATGAAGTTAGAGTTTCCATCTAATATTTTGATAAACATACAATAAACTTGTTCTAACAACATAATGGTACTACTGTATACGATCAAACTAGAGGTTCGAAATCCAATGACAAAAATGCACAAATCAACCTTTATGTTATACCTAAACTGCATTTCATACTTTTCACTATGAAATCGGCCAAACCCAACATTTATGTTCATGTTTTGTTACATTTTATAACGTTTACATCTAACATCATCCAAAAACTCAGTTAAATTACTTCACATGCCTTGCATGTGAGGGTTGTATGGTCTTTTATAGCATAAAGGCTGATTTGTGCAAAATTATTATTATACATATAGTAGAATATTTTTTTTTTTGCAAAAACATTTTTATTTTTTAATAATTATATATTTATATATATAAACATATATAAAAAAAGTTTTAAATTTATTTTATAAAAATTCTGATTTTAATATTTTTATAAAGTATATAATAATGATAAGATGAGTTACTTTTTATAAAGTATAAATAAAACACAAATTCTTTTAAAATAAAGTTATTGTAATATCCGGAATATTTTTATAATTATATAGTTTTATAACAAACGTTTTAAAGCTACTCAAACTAAAAAGTATTTTGTATGTATATGTAAGTATGTGTTTATAAAAACAATATATTAGAAAAATTTATATCGATAAAGAAACAAATTTATCTAATATTTTATTGGTATAAACACATACTTACATATACATAAAAAATACTTTTTATTTTTAGTAGTTTTAAAACGTCCGTTATAATTATATAGAATTATAAAAATATTTCGGACATTACAATAACTTATTTTAAAAGAATTTGTGTTTTATTTATACTTTATAAAAAGTAATTTATCTTGTCATTATTATTTACTTTATAAAAATATTAAAATCAGAATTTTTATTAAATAAATTTAAAACTATTTTTTATATATCTATACTATATTATTTGAGGGAAAAGTATTTTAAGATACCCAAAAAATAAGAACTTTTCCCCCTTTATTTATAGAAAGACCCCTAAAATGAGGGTAGTTTAGTCTTTTAAACACTATTTATTTTTTAGCCCCTAAACTTATTACACTTAAATCCCTGAGATTTTTTATAAAATTATAGATAATTAGTTACGATTCAACACTCCATAACAAACTTATAAATTTTTTTACGTATTTTTGACATATCTTATAAACTATATTGTTTAAAAAAAATCCAAACATAGCATGATGACCTACACATTTTTGTTGACGTTTCGGTAGTTATCTTGTTCAATATCGACACACGGATTAAAAGGTACAAGTCGATAATGCATTAATGTACAAGTAATTAATACTTGTGATCTAATGTGCCTCGTCTACAAAGATGGGCTCCATCTATGCAAATAAAAACAAAAAGAATTAAAAGTATCGTAGCATAAAATGAAGATGTTATGTGCCACATTTTATTTTATTAAAACTGCCTAATATCTGTACTTAGATATATCTTATAAAAACTTAAAACTAACCACAATAAACTTCCTAAATAAAGGGGTGACAAATCTAAAATTAAACTCTAATGCACTTCTATAGTTACTACTATAAATACATAGCAGGACACTCTTATATCTATTGCTAAACAAAGTTAAAAAAATGGATCCAGTTCTAAACTCAATTGTTGCGAAAAACCAAGCATGCAAGATTAAAAATTCTAAGGTCAGTTTTGTTATATCGCAGCAGTGAATAACTGTTTTCTTTTATTTACTTTTATGTGAACGTTAACTTATTTGATTTTTCAGATTCAATTACATGATGAACATGTCAATTTAAACAACCCAGTTGTCGAACAAACTTCTAAGGTATTGATTTTGCTGGTTTTTAAGTATTATTTTTGAGTATATCTTTCATATTAACATGTTCATTATGTTATTATATGTGTGATTTATTGCAGGATGATGATGATAGAAGTGTTTATATTATTTCTTATGGTGCAATGTTTAGTCCATACAAGTCTAATCTTCAACATGAATTTAGTGAAGAGGTAATTTTAATGTTTATTTAATTTTTTTTAACTTTTGTATTCAATTTTTGTCCTTTTTAAGGATCAGAAGTTTGAGACTCAAAAGAAGAAATACAAGAAACTCCCTGAATGGAAATGGAGTAAGGTTATTAATTTAAACGATTCCGAGGACAATGACAAACATGAGGAATTAGAAGATACTACCGATTCAAGCACAAATCAGAAAACCCGATTAAAAATACCTCGAGTGTCAATTTAGAATCGGAACAAATTTCATGCAGTCTAATATGAAATCTATCAAGTGTTTTTATGTTTTTTTACATTTTCAGTTGTTATGTTTGATCTAGACGTATGCATAAAGTTTAATTTATATTTAAACTTTATTTTTGGTGTTAATATAACGCAGTTATTGACCATATTAATAAAGTTCAAAATAAAGTTATTATCCTAAATTTACAAGTCAACTGGACCTATATAAGTGCATATCCTAAAGTTGCAATAAATAGATATTACAGTTAGATATAGTCAAGCTGAATTTATAAAATATTGCAGTTATTCTTGGATATTAATCTAATAATTTGCATTTCTTAATTAAAAAATAATAAAGTAATAAACTTTAAAGCTAAACTAAAAAACTGAACTTACTATGATATAAAGTTAGTAAAGATATAAACTCTTAACATCCTATTTTTTATAAAAGTTGTTTTTAAAATTTTATAAAAATATAAATTTTTTATATGTATAAAAACGAAATTTAACAATTAAAATTAAAGGTGTAAAACATACTTACGAGTCAACTACTATTTTTTATTTTTATAAAAACAAAAATTTTAAACTTAAAGTTTATTGGATGAATACCATGTGGATATTTAAAAAAAGTTATGAACTTTAAAGAATAAAATTACAAACTTTATCATTTAACCAACAAAATAAACTTACTTTACAACTATAACAACTTATCTTTTATTTTTTGGCATTTGAGTAGTATTTTTATTAAAAACGAAACTTTACATGTGTAAAACAGTTTTTGTTTACTTTATTTGTAAACAAAACATTTTGTTTTTATAAAAAAAATAATTCTTTTATAAACATTTTTTGTAGCAAGTAATATAAATAAAATACTCTAGAAATTTACAATCTTTACTAGATAAATACTAAATTGTGTTACAAATTTTTTGGAATTATAAGTTCAACTATATTGTTATAGATAGTATTAGTCAGTTTCAAAAGAATTCTTTACCAACTTGACTAGATACATAGTAGATTGTGTTGCATATTTTTATGGATTATATGTTAAAAGTAGACTCATATAGATAAGATTAGTTAGGAACTAAAAATCTAAACTTAGTATGATATAAAGTTAATAAAGATATAAACTCTTAACATCCTATTTTTTTATAACAATAATTCTTGAAATTTTATAAAAATATAAACTTTTTATATGTGTAAAAAACAAAATTTAACAATTTAAGTTAAAGGCCTAAAACGTACTTACGAGTCAAACACTATTTTTTATTTTTATAAAAACGAAAATTTTAAACTTAAAGTTTATTGGATGAGTACTATGTGGATATTTAAAAAAAGTTATGAACTTTAAATAATAAAATTATACTTTATAATTTAGCCAATAAAATAAACATACTTTACAACTATAATAACTTATCTTTTTATTTTTTGTATTTTGATTATTAATTTTTATAAAAAAAACAATATTTTTGTCTTTTGACTATTAATTTTTATAAAAAAAACAAAATTTTACATATGTGTAACACTTATGACATATATCAACCACAATAATATTATCATAAATATTATACGAATACGAAAAGTACAAGAAACGAGTGCCGCAATGCAAACTGTCGCTCCCGCCGCATTGCGCGAGCACCCTACTAGTGTTTATATATATATATATAAAACATGTGAGGTAACTTAACTGACTTTTTGGACGATGTTAGTTGCAAATGTTATAGAATGTAACAAAACATGAACATAAAAGTTGGGTTTGGCCGATTTCATAGTGAATGATAAGAAGTGCAGTTTATGTATAAGATAAAGGTTGATTTGTGCATTTTTGTCAAATCCAAATCATCAAATATCAAGAACGTTGATAGTTAAGTCACATTATACCTAAATACCGAATACCAACAACATATAAAGTAACTAAGAGACACATATACTTACCTTTTACACCAAATGCTAGACAAATATTTCCTAGTACCGATCCACATATCCCATAAAAATCCGATGCAGCCAAACATAACCCTCAAACATTAACCAAAGATGTCGTGATTTTAGCTCATCCGATCACCAAAACCCGAACCCCAAATTGCCTTAACAATAGGATGCCCCATTGCGTTACAAGATAAAGGTTGATTTGTGCATAATCCAAATCATCAAATATCAAGAACGTTGATAGTTAAGTCACATTATACCTAATACCAACAACATATAAAGTAACTAAGAGACACATATACCTTACCTTTTACACCAGATGCTAGACAGATATTTCCTAGTACCGATCCACATATCTCATAAAAATCCAATGCAGCCAAACATAACTCTCAAACATTAACAAAAGACGTCGTGATCTCAGCTCATCCGATCACCAAAACCCGAACCCCAAATTGCCTTACCAATAGGATGCACCATTGCGTTACAAAATTTCAATTTAACCAACTATATCCCTGAACCACAAAAACTCATACTATAAACCAAGATTGTAAAAAAACACACTAAAAATCCAAACTTTATTCCTAAAACCACCATTTTCCCAAAACCCATTGCCGTCCTGGTTCTAAGAATCATCGTTTCAACTTATTGTATATACACATACATTATACATACATACATACATCATATATATATAACACATACATACATAACCCAAAAAAAACGCGTTTGTTAAAGACACATTTATTATAGTCAAAGGCTACCCCCTCACCAGAACCACCAGCACCACCACACCACCATAATTCAACCACATACAGTCAAACAACTCCAACCCATCAAATTCAAATCAAACAAACAAACAAACCCCTTTTGCAATTTGACCCATTTCACCTAACCCATCCTCTGCATCTTCATCAATGCAAGATTACCAGTCTTCAATGGAAGACCCTTCATCCAAAACCTCTGCTTTGACCACAACTCTCAAGAACTCAATTCAAGCACTTGGTAGAGGGTTTGATGTTACATCTGATATCAGGCTTTTGTACTGCAAAGGGGCACCTGGGTCTCGCTTGATTCACTTGGATGATGAACATACTAGAGAACTTGTGGTTTCTGATGATGGGTTTGTTAGGATTCCTAATGTTTCTGTTGATATTGATTTTTCTAGAGGAGAGAGGGTTCTTGATCCTACACCTGTTTACAGCTTTCATGAGGTTTGTTTCTTGTTTCTGTTTCTGGTTTTTTTTTTTTTTATTTTTTTTTTTTTATTTGGGATTTTGTTTTGTTTTGTTTTTGATTGATTGTTTTTTAGTAATTGGTGAGTAATTAGTGATTTAATTCATGGGTATGTTGGGAATTCTTGAAATTTGGGTTTTTTTTTTTGTAAAAGGTTTGTGGCTTTGGGTGCAAGAAATGTTGATGTGTTGGGAATTTAGTTGGTATTGCATTATGGGTCAATGGAGGATGATTGTTTTGCCCCTTTTCTTAGGTTTTAGATTGTTTTTGTTGTTGGTAAAAGTGTTGGAAATCAAGAGGGCAAATTGATTGATGAAACATAGATTAACACAAAAAGATTGAATCTTGATTATACTATCGTCATCGCCGATTACATAAGACACAAACATGTATATAAAGATTAATGAGTCCTCTTTTTTTTGCTTAGTTTTTTTATAAGTGTATCGTCTTTTTTACGTGTGTTAATCGTGTAGTCTTGTTATGATAAAGATTTAAACCATGATCCTAGTAGAGGGATTCTTGTAATCACTTTGTGAGTATCGGATTTGCATAACGAACATTAACGATAATGGATCGAGTCATATGTTTTCTTAGAGTTTTTACTTTGTACGGCTAGAATACTCGTGTTCTTCATTTTCATGAAATCCTCTAAATTTTAACCCCCTATTGGCGGCTGCAAGCAACCAAGTACATTGTTGTTGTACAACATACTATATTGAGCGTGTATTGTTTTTCTGTCAAGGATCTTTATGCCATTTGACTGTCGGTATGGTTGATTGATGTGATTCATGACAATTAATTGACTATCAGTCACATCCATGCATATGTCTTCAACCATTGATCATTTTTTCAATGTGTATTTATTAGTTATTTGACATGTATTTAGGATGTGTATTTATTAAGAACGTCATATAGATGTGGTACCACTTTGAAAACACATTTTGCGCCAACATGCATCCATTGGTGCTTGAAACAATCAAACATACCAAAAGTAGAATTTATAAAAAAGACATCCTAATATGTTTTCAAGGATTTGGGGGGGGGGGGGGGGGGGGGGAGGTAATGAGATGATCGTCTATGCATTAAAATATTCTTGAAACGACACTAGTTTCGTCTCTCGTCATGGGTGAGTGTCAAAGTGAAGGAGGTGGAAGTTCAGTTCAGTCCAATGTTTTCGTAATTTAATCTTGGAAATATTTTAAATGATATCTTTTTCTCTAGTTATCTATTTTGGGGCATAAAATCAAGCTTTTATGTGTAAGATTTACTGTTGTGTTTTTTAGTTGTCCAAAAAGTGTGGAATCTTTTTCGGATCAACAAAAAATCTGAGCCGAAATCTAACCATTAAACTTTATAAGGATAAGAAAGAAAGCATTAAGTATGCCTCCACATCTCCACATTGTTGTTGTTAACATTATGATCATCATTATATTTTGGAATCGTTTAATTTATGAGCATTAAGTTTGTTTATAAATCATTTTATAATCTGGTTTTTACGCAAGTTAATAAATAATTCGTTTAGAAATTGCACAGTTTATGCCATATGTTACAGCTTTGTCAATTTGGAAAGTGTAATCTCGAACCTGCATATATAATGCTGGTCTTTGAACATTTTTAGTATTTTCCGGACCTATTAATTGTTTACATTATGGTGTTTTTTATTTGATATCCAATTCATGCATACTAGTAAAAAGAAGGATTATATTTAGAAAAAGAGTTTGCGTATTATGCTGATGAGTGCTCTGCGTAATTGTAGATGTCGAAACTCTTCAATACGAAATCCAATCTCAGTGGGGATGTTCCTCTCGGAAGCTTCAACGCCATGTTTAATTTTACCGGATCGAGGCAAGTTGACGCAGCATCCACAAAATCCCTTGCGATGATCGGATACATGGTTCGGTTATTTGAGGTTCATTTAGAAAATTCAGATTTGGTTCTGCTTGACGAAGTCAAACGTGCTGTTCCGTATTCCTGGGATCCTGCATCGTTAGCAAGGCAAGTGATTATACACTATGCTTGTTTTTCATTATGCCTTTAATTGATTCATTTTCACATATAGCTTCATTTTTTTTGTTTTTCTGTCGGTTTTAGAACCTGAAAACCAATTCTATACAAGATTATGTCATGTTTCTCGAATCAGATGACGGAATTGTATGAGTTATATAATCATAAATCATCTTTTTTTCAGCTTCATTGAAAATTACGGCACCCATATCGTCACCTCTACGACAGTTGGAGGGAGAGACGTAGTTTATATAAAGCAGCATCAATCATCTCCGTTGTCCATATCAGATATCGAAAATTATGTGAGAGACATTGGAGAACACAGATTCAGTGATTATAAAGGCCAATCAAGTTCGGGGCCATTAAAGTACAAGGACAAGGTTTGTTTAGCGCTTTAGCTCAACAAGAATGTCTCGTAAACATGTATTCGAATTTGCAGTCTGGAAGTGGTTATGTGATGTTGAATAATCAACTCTAATAAAACGGTTTGCTGGATTCTAACTGTTTGAAGTTACAATAATTAGAAGAGTAAAATGCCATTTTCGTCCGTGAGGTTTGGCCAGTTTTGCGACTTTCGTCCAAAGGTTTGTTTTTTTCGCATCTGGATCCAACAAGTTTGAGATTTTGCCATTTTCATCTAGTTCGTTAACCCCATCCATTTTTCTTCATTAAGTCAAGGGTATTTCCCTCTTTATTGTTAACTTAAAGGGCAATTCAATCTTTTTCACTTTATGTAAAAAGACCGAATTGCCCTATAAGTTACCAAAAAGGACGGAAATACCCCTGACTTAACGGAGAAAAATGGATGGATTTAACGAGCCCGATGAAAATGGCAAGATTTCAAACCTTTTGGATCCAGATGTGGAAAAACAAACCTTTGGACGAAAGTCGCAAAACTGGCCAAACCTCACGGACGAAAATGGCATTTTACTCTAATTAGAAAATTAGTAGTGTAACGGATATCAGTTGCATAAGAAACCAAAAGATAAAATGACCTAAGATTCTGAATATGTTTGGGCTTTTCTTTAATTGCAGGATGTAACAGTTATTTTTAGACGAAGAGGAGGGGACGATCTTGAGCAAAGTCATGCAAAATGGATAGAAACTGTAGAAACCGCACCCGACGTAATCAATATGACTTTTACTCCCATTGTTTCTTTGCTTGACCAAGGCGTACCGGGAATAAAACACTTGGCCCGTGCCATTGAGTTATATTTGGAATGTAAGACCTTAACTCAAAGTTATTGATTTGTATTAGAAGTAAAAATGTGTCACGCATACAAGCTAGATTCTAGAGTTAACTGTCATTTTCGTCCCTGTGATTTGTCTAAATATTCCGGTCGATGCCAATTTCAAATTTTTACCATTTTCGTCCATGACACTCTTAAAACATGCCAGTTCCATAAAAAAAAAACTGTTTGTTAACACCTGCTATTTAATGAAAGGTAAAATCGTCATTTTTCATTTTTTTGTTATTTTCCCTTTTGAAACCCTATTGAAATCCCACCCCTCTTAATCCCCTGCTCGATGGAAAAGGGGATTAAAAGGGGTGGGATTTTAATGGGGGTTAAAAAAAGGAGTATGATGTTTTTACCCTTCATTAAACGGCAGGTTTTAACAGATGTTAAATTTTTGGACGGAACTGGCATGTTTCAAGAATGTCAGGGACGGAAATGGTACAAATTTGAAATTTGGCCTGGACCGGCATAATTGGACAAACCACAAGAACGAAAATGGCAATTAACTCTAGATTCTATAAAGAGACCCGAACAGTTGGTCTTTGCATTCTCATACGTTTCCTCTGTTTTCCAGACAAGCCTCCTATAGAGGATTTACAATATTTTTTGGAGTTCCAAATCCCTCGAGTCTGGGCTCCGGAACAAAGTAACATTCAAAGAAAGGAACCCGTTTGTCCGTCACTTCAGTTTAGTTTAATGGGCCCGAAGCTTTTCATAAGTTTGGAGCAGGTATTCTTCTAAATTTTATGAACCTGTTTACTTAATGATTTCTTGAAGCAGCAATATTCTCCCATTAACTTAGGATTGGATCGAATTGGATTAACGGTTCAAACGACTAAAATTGAAGAAAGAGTAAATTGCATTTTATATCTTTCAAGTTTCAACTTTCAAGTTTGAGTCAATTTGCAGGCGGTGTCCTTTAAGTAACGAAATTACACTGGATGTCCTTTATGTTACTGTTTCTCATTAGGCAGTGTCTTTTTACCCTAACCAAGCTAGTTTTTTCTGTTAACTCTTAATACGTGTCACTCACATGAGGGTATAATGGTCACTTTCACTTATTTTGTTGTTAATATATTATTTTTAATTTAATTTTGTTCTAGTTATTAAGTGAAAATGACCATTACGCCCTCATGTGAGTGGCACGTGTTAGGAGTTAACATAAAAAGTTAACTCAGTTAGGGCAAGAGGACACCATCTGATGAGAAACAACATAAAGGACATCCAGTGTAGGTTCGTTAGTTAAAGGACATCCAATGTAGTTTCGTTAGTTAAATGACAACACCTGCAATTTGAGTCAAAGTTAAAGGACGTAAAATGCAATTTACTCTAGAAAAAAAATGCAGTATGTATTTTTATTGCATCAAAAGTCCTACATTATATGATTCAACAAGTTAAATGCCTTTTAAATTAATATAAGTTTTGTAATCATATTTGACACGCTAGTTATGTATCAAAAAATTAGTTTTTTTCGATGAATTTTCTATTCACCCCTTGAGTTTACAGGTTACAGTTGGGCGTAAACCAGTTACGGGGCTTAAACTCAACTTAGAAGGAAGCAAGCAAAACAGGCTAGCGATCCATTTACAACACTTGGTGTCCCTTCCGAAAATCCTCCAACCGCATTGGGATGCGCACATGGCCATCGGTGCACCCAAGTGGCAAGGTCCCGAGGAGCAGGACAGTCGTTGGTTCGAACCCATCAAGTGGAAGAACTTCTCACATGTAAGTACGGCACCCATAGAACACACCGAGACATACATTGGCGATCTCTCCGGGGTCCACATTGTCACCGGGGCCCAGTTTGGCGTATGGGACTTCGGTGCCAGAAGCGTCCTACACCTCAAACTTCTCTTCTCCAAAGTACCAGGTTGTACCATACGCCGTTCGGTATGGGATCATAGCCCAAACACTCTTCAAAAACCCGGAGATGATAAGGGAGGAGACGGTCCAAGTCAATCCGGAAAACTAGCGAAAATCGTAGACATGACAGAAATGTCAAAGGGCCCACAAGATGTTCCGGGCCATTGGTTAGTCACAGGGGCGAAACTTGGTGTAGATAAAGGGAAGATCGTTCTACGCGTAAAATACTCGTTATTGAACTATTGATGATGGTGATTGTGCTATTTTTTGCACATGCAAATGGTTCATTGTGTTGGTTGGTGCATTTAGTGAGAGTAGAGTTTATTAATTTTTGTTGTTTTATGTTCTAAATTTGTTTGTAGTTATGCAACAAAGGTAAAGTTACTTGTTTGAGTTCATACATGTATATGATCTACACCAAAGTAGGAGTCTTGTAGGATTGTTGAATTGTTTGTTTTCACTATTTGCATTTAATCCTTTTTTTTGTTTTTATACATATATATTTTTATTGAAAGTCAAATGCCATGATGTTAGCGTTGAGCTTTAACCATTGATCATATGTTGAATATATGGTATTTATTAACCAAGTTTCTTTGTATGTGAGTTTAGATAAGTTTGTTTGACTTATTTAATTGACATATGGTGAGTGATATATGGGTGTTTAATACGAAACTAGTTTAAGCAAAAAAATATGTTAATATTATAAACCCGAGTTTCAATTATGATGGATAAGATATTGATGTAAGTGCATAATCTATGGTAGTGATCACCTCTACGTGATTGATTTACTAAACTCGTTAGTGATAAACAAGGCCAGCTCAAGCCCAAGTATTTTGAGGCTTAGGCTTTGGGCCTCCAAATAAACAGGGCCTCCAGCTTTAAAAAAATTAGTAATAATTATATATGATATTTGGGCTGTGTTGCGATGGATATTATTGATGTATAGCAGATTTGTAGGGGCGCTGCATATGGAGTATTCTATTTGGGCGGCAATTGCGATTTACTCAATTTTTTTAGGGAAAAAGACCTCTAGTTTTTACTTCGCTTTAGGCCATCAAAATGGTTGAGCTGGCCCTGATGATAAACGATATCTTTTTTATATGGAATCACAAACTACTACTCTCTAGCTTCGGTAAATGATATTACAAAATCTCTATAATTATTGTAGGAATCGTCACTCACAAATTACAACATATATATTTGAATATGAATATTACAATTACAAGAAGTCTCACCAAACATACCTTCTCTTTATAAGCTACGATATCTCATGTAACATGTAATATGGAAAGTGTATTACAGGTATGAAGTTTTGTGTGCAAAAAGTTTGTTCAAGTGTACCAAACGTATATGCTTAAATAAGGAAAAGGTTTCGTTTTTTTCAAAGTGAATGGTTATAGTTGATATTAATCATATTATTATAGTTGATCAAAACACTTAAGGTATGCATAGTAAAAGTGTTTCACTTTCTCTTATATAAAGTGTAGGCGTTTTTAAGTTTTCAAACATTTTAACCCATTGAGAATAGACATATTTATAAATATAACAATTGATTTGATGAATCCTCTTAGGAACAGTCCCCGCTTCCAAGTTCCTTTTAACCGGCACTTTCTGAATAAAATGTAATTTTAAACAAAGTTACAGAACAAGCTATGTTCTTTTTATACCAATAGTTATGTTATACTCTGAACAAGATGTTCTTTGAAAGAGATGATGATGTATTATTATTTAGAAAATAAATCAGGTACACAATTATTTCTTATCTATTAGATAGTCTACAGACATGTGTAATACTCATTTTTGAAAAATAAATGACATGACTATGTTCATGATAGTCATGTACCCGTGTGATTAAGGTTAGGAAAGTAGCAAGAGTATCAACGTATACTTAAGCACCACCGAGATACACATTAGAAATGTTATTATTAAGACACATCTCAATGTGATGCACAAGGACTAGATCCGAATCCTCATCTTACAAGGTTGTTGGTAATTAGATAAGGTTGGATCAGCACCTTTCTAGAACCACAACTGGTCGGAGTAAATGTTAAGGCGAATTTGTGGCAATTGTGAGGTGCTAACGAACACAGGAAAAAAAGTTAAACACGAAGAAGAAGAACGTGTAATGGCTTAGGTAGGTGTTCCGCTTGAATACTTTGACTTTCTTCCAGATTTGTAGCTTTTTGCAGATTGTCAGTAAGTTTTGAAGGGGCGCCATATTTTTCTTCCAATATTGATTAGGTAATCCAAAATATTGAAACAAATTTCCATTTGGGATATCATTGTTTATTATAACAATTTCTTGAAAATTCTCAAGCAAATGTTACAAAATTCTAAGCTTCTATTCCACTTTGTGTAGATTAATACTATTTATAATTATAATAATAGGCCGGACGAGGAACCGGTTGACCCGAAGAAGTATTTTCAACTATCATGTAAGTCCAAGTGTGTCAGAGCTTGGCTTGGGTATCAGGTTTGTCCGCTTAACCCTTGAATCATAATTTAATGTTATAAATTGCTGGTGTACTAATTTGTTTGGTTCAATTTCGGAGTATTTGTTTTTAGCAATTTTGAGTAAAAAGTCTTATGATGAAAACACTTATCATGAAACACATAATAATATTAGTAGAAAATCAAGTAAGCTTTGATATACTTGAAGAATATGTTAGTACTTTATTGTTTTTGGCAATGGCAGGTTTCATGGAATAAATGAGGGGATGCAAAGCATGATTCAACCCTAATAGAGTTGTCTTGACAGTTAGTGCAAGTGCAACAACCGCTAATGAGCTTTTAGCCTGTTCAGATTGAACAAAATATCATAAATTTACTTAATAACTTGCATCGGTGTTGTTAGCAAGTATTAGTGTGTGTTGTTGAAGTTAATTCGTATGTTGTTGAAATGAATAGAAGTCATTTAATGTTGCTCCATAGCTTGTATCAATACCTAACGCAACATACTTGCCCATCGCGAAACCCGCCGCGAAGCGCGGGTCTATTTACTAGTTATAAAACAATTTAAGAAATATATAGGGGAAGGTTCAAATGAAAACCATTAGTTATCGCGAAAACTTGAAAACTAACTAAAAAAGCCAAAAAAAATACCAAATTTTTTTTTTGCATACCAATTTTCGCTAATTTAATTATATTAAAAAAAATTGTAGTGCACATGTGTAATATTACACATGTGCCCTACAAATTTTTTTTTTTTTTTTGAAAAAAAAAGTTTTCTTTATATATAAAACTAGCGATTTTTAATAAAAAATTGTAAAAAAAAAAATTTAGTTTGTTTTTTAGGTTTTTTTAGTTAGTTTTCGCAATAAAAGTGGTTTTCATTTGAACCATCCCATATCATCAAGCATTATATATATATATATATATATATATATATATATAGGGGACCGCTAAAATGAAAACCACCTCCAGTTGTAAGAACCGCGAGAACCAGTTCCTAGCTATTAGATCTTCAAGATCAATGGATGAGATTAAAAGTAACTAAAAATAATATTAAATACTTTTTGTCTTATTATGTTTTTAATATTTTAATTCAAAAGGGTAATTTAATAAAATGACTTTATTTTGTCATTTTGTCTTTATTGTTTTTTATTAGTTTTTTGTATTATTATATTAGTTTTATTTTTTAAACATAATTTTTTATTGAAAGCATTTTTAAATTCAGATTTTTTTTAAATATTTTTTATACTTTTTACATTTTACGTTTTGCGTTAAACTTTTTACGTTTTACGTTTTTACGTTTTACGAGCCGGTTTTTGCACGCCGGGCTTTTTCAATCGTCGTTTTTACGTTTTACGTTTTGCGTAAAACTTTTTACGTTTTTACGTTTTACGTAAAAAAAATTATGTTTTACGTTTTACGTTAAAAAGTTTACGTTTTAACTTTTTTTTTTACAAAAACTTTTTACGCAAAAACGAACGCACCCAGAAATCGCACACTCGAGAGGTGTCTCAGATATATCGTTATCATCATCGACTATGGGGGGGAATAAAAAAACAACAACATTAAAACAAAATAAAACGGGGTTTGGCTCAGATTATCCGATAATCAAAAGGCTGCAAAAGTGGGGTTGCAGGTTCAAAAAACCTACCCTCCGCCGTCCTTGCCGCGCCATCGTCATCTAAATCTACGTTTTTTTTTTTCATCATCGCCACCCAATCGACCATATCAAAACCCACAGATCAAAATCCCCAACATACCAAATCAAAACAGAGATCAAAATACCAAACATACCAAAATACCATCGGTATCATCATCATCATCATTCAAGAACACATATCAAGAACACAGGCCAAAGAATCACCAGAAAAATCAAGTAAACCCAGAAAAATCAAGTAAACCCAAAAAAATCAAGAACACATACCAAAATACCATCGGTATCATCATCATCATTCAAGAAAACATATCAAGAACACATATCAACAACACAGGCCAAGAATCACCAGAAAAATCAACTAAACCCATGAATGGATGAAAGGGGCGGTGTTGTACGACCCCACTGCAGCCAGACGTTGAACCACCACTGCCATTGATGCTAGATCACACACCACCACCTGTCGTCGACCCACCACCACCCAGCCGTCGAACCGCCACCACCAGCCACTAACCCACTGTTAGAACCACAGCAGCCGACCAACCACCACCGTAACATGTATGGTGTTAGAACGATCTTGAGAGAGAGAGATTAGGGGGTGAAGGACACCAACATCATAGATCGGGACACCAACAACCACAACATCAAAATCGGAGCTCACTACCCCCAAATCGGAGCTTGGAATTGTTCCCCCGTCTCATTTCAGTCCCCCATCTCGGTGAACAGTGGTTGGGGTTTTGTGACAATTGGGTGGTAGTGAACGGAGTTTGGTGGTGCCGGGAGTGTGGTTGATGGAGGAGTGGGTGGGTTGCAGGTGGTGAACGATGGTGGGTAATGGGTTGGGATGAAGAAGATGGAGAAAGGTCTGCATTTTGAAATTAGGAGAGACAATGAAAGTAAATTAAAATGAGAAAGGACAAGCATTAAATAGAGAGAGAAGATGATGAGAGAGACAAGCATTAAATGGAGAGAGAGAGTGGGTACTTGACATATGGGGTAAATGACCAATATACCCTTTATGTTGGCACATTGTGATTGGTTGAGAGTGGTTCTCGCGGTTTTTACAACTGGAGGTGGTTCATATTTTAGCGGCTCCCTATATATATATATATATATATATATATATATATATAGGGGAGGGTTATATAGAAAACCCTTAAGTTTTCAGAAAACTCTGGAAACTCAAATCTCCCCCCATTTTTACCCAACCTCCCGACAATTTTTTTTTGAAAAAATAACACATGTAATATACATGTTTTAAAGTGTTTTGGGCAAAAAAAAAACAAAAAAGCGCCGAAGAGATGTTTTAAAAAAAAATAAACAAATTTCAGCATGCTTCGGGTGACTAACATGTGTTAGGCACAAAAGGCAGAAACTTGCTGAATTTTTTTTTTTTTTAAACATTCCTTCGGCGTTTTTTTGGTTTTTTGGCCCAAAACTCTTAAAAACATGTATATTACATGTGTTATTTTTTTCAAAAAAAAAAATTGTCGAGAGGTTGGGTTTTCTAGAGTTTTCTCAAAATGGAGGGTTTTCTATCTAGCTTTATCCTATATATATATAGAGTTAGGATCCTGTAAAAAAGGCTCAAAGTGTGAGAAAGGTAAGAAAAAATCTCAGCCATTAGATCTTTTGATCTAATGGTTGAGATCAATAGGGACCAAATTGCAAAATATTTTTATTAATTTGGACTGAATTGAAATTTATAGGGGCAATTGTGTCTTTTTATCTTCATGTGTAAATCAAACTTCATGTGTAAATCAAATCCCTGCAATTTCGTTCTCTCTCTCATACGATCACAATTTCTCTCTCTCTTTTCTTCTTCCATGTTCAATCAATCGGAATATCAAAAAACGACAGCGGCAGCGACGGTGGTGCTGGTGCGAGCGGCAGCGGCGGTGGTGCTGGTACGAGCGGCAGCGGCGGTGGTGGTGGTTCTTGGGTCCTGTTATGCGAACAATGAATGAGGAATTTGATCGGCGAATAAGTAATGAAAAGTTTTGATCTTGTTTTGGAAACAGGGATTAAAGAATGGGTAAAAAGATTAAAGCTGATGAATAATGTTGGAATTTTTGTATGAAATTGTTTTCGTTTACCCCAAAGAAAAGAAAAGAAGAAAAGAAAAGAAATTGGGGTTTTGTTATGGAATTGAACGAAGGAAGATTCTTGGGTCCTGTTATGCGTGCAAGAAGGAAGTAGTGGTGCGGCGGTGGTGGTGCCGGAAGTGGCAGTGGTGGTGGTCGTGCGATCTCTCTCTCTACATCGTACGGTGCTGGAAGTGGAGAAGATGATACAGAGGTGTTATATTTCTTTCATTAATGGTGTTTTTTTTTTCTGAATGGTGTTATTTTGTTTACTGAATGGTGTTTTTTTGTTTACTGAATGGTGTTATTTTTGTTTACTGAATGGTGTTTTTTTGTTTACTGAATGGTGTTATTATTATTTACTGAATGGTGTTTTTTTGTGTTAGTGCATTACGTCTATTGACTTCGTCTTGTATCATGTGTTATAATAGGATAGGTTAGAATATCCAGTGCACGAGGTTCGAGAGTCGAAACTTAGTGATTAAGCAAGTGATTTCGCTTATATGAACAATGTCCATAAAAGCGAAATCAGATACAAGTGATTTCGCTTTTATGGCATGTACACATAAGCGAAATCATCACTAGTATAAATAGGTGCTTTGTTGTTTCATTTGGTACGCGACCTCTGAAAGTGTAACGAAGTGCTGCCGGTTTTCTGTCAGGTTGTAATCATTGTTAAACGCTATATAAGAGACAGATTAAAGATTAACAAGCTATGTTCGTTTCTAGTTCTCTGATTCCGCCTTTGAACTGGACTTACAACTCTTCTGAACGACTCAATCGGGTCAAACAATGATCCAACAAGTGGTATCAGAGCTAGTGAAGAAGAGTTTAGCTTGATTTCGATTATATTCTGACTTCTACATCTTCTTTCATCTGTTCAGAAAATTTTTCTGGTCGAAAGTTACTCAAAATTTCACAGCTTATAGAAAATTGGTAATAGACAAATCCTGGAAAGTTTCAGATTAAAATTCGAACTAAAAATGGACTAAATTGGCTTCGGAGTTGATTCCGCTTTTACGGACAATTGGTGATTCCGCTTTTATGTCATAGTTAATTCCGCTCCAAAGGTCATATTTTCATATGATTTCGCTCCAAGGGACATACTCAGTCTAATTTCGCTTATTTGATCAAAGTGATTCCGCTATAGTGTCAATGTATTAAGGGGTTTCGCTTTTAAAGACACCTGATTTCGCTCCAGTGGACAAAAGTTGATTTCGCTCCAGTGGACAAAACTTGATTTCGCTTCAACGGACATTATAAGTCTGATTTCGCTCGAGTGTCATTTTTGAGTCAAAAGTGGACTTTTTCGTGTCAAGATTATTTCACGTCGATCGAGTGTCAGTCTGTTACAATTTATTTGTTATTAATTGTACTGATTGTGTTTGTTTGATATTTCTGTCAGGTTTGCATCATGGCTGAGGAATTTTACAACATGTTTTTCAATGCGTTCGCAACCGAATCGTCTGAGGCTACAAATATTACACCAAAAACCATTTCTAAAGTGCTAAATGAGAACATCAAGCATGATAACTTTTATGGAACTCATTCAAAGCCACCAGCTCTTGATAGCATTGAGGATTATACCTGGTGGAAAGAACGTTTCATTAACTGGGCGAAAGCGTATGCTCATGAAAGCTGGTTCTGCTTGGAGTATGGATATGAAAAACCAAAAGATGATAAAGGCGAAGATCTTGTATTCAAGAAGTTTTCCAGAGAAGATAAAGCTGAATACGGAGCTGAACAGAGAATGATAGCATTGATTCAGTCAGCAATCAGAAATGATATTTTTGCTTTACTAAATCATGACGGGTCATCTAAGTCTGTCTAGGAAGCTTTACGTGTTAAAGCTGAAGGGGGTAAACAGATTAAAAAGAACAAAATCGCTTTATTAAAGAAAGAATTTGATCTTTTTGATAACATAAAAGGAGAGTCGGTGAGGCAAATGATTGAGAGATTCTGTCATCTTAAAATTGAGTTGGAGAGATTAAAGATAAATAAAACAAGAGAGGAATTGATAGACAAAGTGATTGAAGCGTTACCACGAGCTGATCAGTGGCAAACGTTTGTTTTTATTTTGAAAAATGATGCTTTGTATGATACAATTACTCTTGATGCTTTGTTTGAAAAGATTGAAAGTCATGATCTGGAGCTACAAAAGCAAAACAAGATGACTGATTCTTCACATCAACAGAACGTTGGCTTGTACTACAAAAGCAATGTGCTTTCTGATAAAGGCGTTGGTTCACCAAAAACATCATTTAGTGGTGAAAAGATGAAAGAACCACCAACAACGTCAACAAATCATCATTCTGGATATCATTCATATTCTAAGACAAATTCTGATGAATCTGAAGAAATTCTGTGCAACATTGCTCTTAAACTGAAGAATTCTCCTGCAATGAGCATAAATGCAGCGAAGCAGCAAATGAGTTTCCTTGCATCTGTTCTGGAGTCATATGAAGGTCTTGTAGCTGGTAAAATTGGAAACTCCGAATTGACCAAAGAAGATTACGACCAGATTGATCCGGAAGAGATGGAGCTCATTGACATCCGTTGGTGTTTAGCTAGTTGTATTCGCAGAGCTCAGAGGTACATGGAGATTACCGGGAAACAATCTCTTGGAGGTGCGTCAACAAAGCTTGGATTCGACAAATCCAAAGTGACCTGTTTCAAATGCAAGTAAAAGGGTCATTTCAAAAGAGAATGCAGAAACTCTGAAGTTGCTGAAGGAAGTGAACGTCCTTTCAATGATGATTACTACCGAAAGGCAATCTACCATCGAAGCAGAGAAGAGCCAAAGTTGATTGAAGATAAACCAAAAGAAAAGTCAAGAGCATATGCAGTAATCTATCCTGATGAAGGATTTGACTGGAGCACAGTTTGTCCAGAAGAAGATCGTTTAGAGAATGTTCGTAAAACAGCTCATGGGAGAGCTATGACAGAAGATAGAAAGTTTGTTTTTGTTGCTAAAATTCAAGATGAAAACAAAGACAAAGACACTACTGAAGTCCATGAAGAAAAAATTGAGATCAAAGAAAAAACTCGAGAAGAGATCTTGAGTGAGAAGACTTACAGAGAAAGAAATGTGGTCTACAACATAATGGATGATATGCAGGAGGAGTATGATGTAACAACTCTCATCAAAAGTCCTAATTATTAAATTAATTAGTCCAAAATGAAACCCTAATTGAGACACCCAAGTGATTCTGAACAAACCCTAAAATTTTCAGAATTTTCAGAATCAGGATTAGGGCCCCTAAAACTCAGGGGGGGTAAAACCCTCGTTACGATTATCTAAATAACTTTCTGTCAAAATAGAATTTCACAAAACTGTCGACTCAGCTAGCCTACCCATGCACGTAGCTACTCTATAAAAATAGGTTTGCAGTCGCGTAGCGCGACTGCTAGAGGGGTACCCGTCGCGCTACGCGACGGTGTCAAATTTTCAGTATAAATAGAGCTGTTTGGGACTTGAATTCTGATACAAAAACGACGTAAAAATTCCACTCCTACACCGAGTTATAGCAGAAACACTTTTAATCCCCACACTGATCTCGAAATTCTGCCGCAAAACAGGGTATTAGCACAATCGCTGCTACGATTCAATTATCCGACGATCAATGTATCCAATGCATGTTTAAATGCCGCCCACATTAGGGTTATACTTTATCGTTCGTCATTAATTTGACGGATTGTCGTTAATTCGATAGGTAAAGTATTATACTTTATCGTTCGTTGTTAATTCAACGGATTATCGTTAATTCGATGGGTAAAGTATTATACCTTGTCATTCATTGTTAATTCAATGGATCATCGTTAATTCGATGGACAAAGTATTGCATTTTATCATTCATTGTGATAATTTGATCTCGTAAATTATCGTAATTGCTGGATTGATTACTAACCCAGTTTTGTGTACATTATATTTATATTAGGTTAACAAGGATAAATCATAGATTAGACTCTGACCATATTAAATCAGCAATGTGAGTCATTCTTTCTTTTTATCAAATTGCTTTACAAAACCCTATTTATTTCAAAGTTATAATTACAGGGATTAAGTTTATGTAATCACCATATTACAGCCGGTATGTGGGGTTTTGTATACATTACTTGATAATCGTCACCATTGGGGCAGCCAGTGGGGGATATGACCATAGTCACAGACACCATTGGACGAATGGGCCAATGGGTCGAGTGACAATTACCGTGGGTAGTTGGATTGATATCAGAAACATTGTAATCGCTCTTAATACTGTATATTATAACAAATGTGTCATTTTAGTAAATAGAATGATTCACTCAGTATTTTCCGCTGACAAAACCTTTTTCAAACATGTTTCAGGTGATCTGTTGTAATTCAGGAAAAGTGCTGGGGAGCATTTCAAGCTTAAGATAGTGGCTCATTATAAAATAAATAAAATAAATTTTGTAATATCACGCTTTTATAGTAAAAACTTATTATTGTAAATTATCAGGGTTTTATCCCGAATTATGAAATATAATAATCGGGGAAAAATTTTTAGCTTTAAACGATCCTGTTTCCGCTGTTAAACTCAATTAAATCAATACCGCAGTATTTCTGTCCCACGGCTCCTGAAACGGGTCAAACCGGGTCGGGGGCCGTGACAGAAAAAGGTGGTATCAGAGCCACTGGGTTAAGCTAATTAAGTATTTAGAAATACTTAATTTTTCCTGATTACTATTATGTGATTATTTGTATTATTAACTGATTATTTGATTATTTGGTAATTACAGTATGGGTAAGAAAAAGCTGTCAAGCATCTATCTTAAATTAGAGAAATCATCTAATGAAAAGGGAAGTTCATCCCGAACCAAATCCTCGAATCAGACTGAAATTCCTGAAGAAGGAATATTCGTGCGAAAGGCACAATACGAGGAATCACTTTCTCCTCAAAGGAGGGAGATGATTATTAAGAAAAGTAAAGAGCAAATTCGACAAAAGAAGATTAAACGGGAAACCCAGGAATTAATTGATAAATCACCTTGGGAAGATAAACTAGATGAGAAATGGGCAAATTTATATATGCTAGCTACAGTAGCAGAAAAGATAAATCTTTAAAGATTAGCACCCTACTCTCACAATTTAGAAACTTTGTATGATAAATAAAATTTAGAAACCTAAGTGTGGTTGTCAGTTATCTTTGTAAATCAACTAGTACACAGTATGTAATAAATTACAAAAGTTATTTGTAAATTTTAACTCAGTATTTTATGCATTTTGCATATATGCTACATCAGCATGAGTGGGATATCCGAAGATTTTCAGAACCTTAATTTTTATCCCGTAACTATCGAAGCTTCCAAAGAATATACTAGCTACTATCCTGATATTGAACAACCAGTAGAATTCAAGGTTCCACCTTTGAGCAAGCCAAAACAAAAGAAGAGAACTTATGTAGGATGGAGAAAAATACGTAAGAAGAAGCCAGCTAAGAAACTGCCCAAAATAAATAATCCTTTGAAAAAGGGAAAAGAAGTCATAACCGGAGAGAATTCCAAACCACAAGAAATGGAAACTGGAGACAAAAAGAAGGATAAGGAGGTAGAAATACAAATGGAGGAAATTACTAAAGAAGTAATAATGGAAGTTGGGCAAGGGTCTATACCAGCTCAGAGAGAAATCGGGGAGAGTTCCAATCCAACCCAGGAAAGAACTTTTCAAGAGGAGATAGATTTTCTGTTGGAAAACTGTGAGACGATTCAGCCTGTCCAGACAAATCTTTTTACCTATCCTATTGAAAACCAATTCCCTATGAATTGGGAACCAGCAGCAATTCCAGACCCAATAGTTCACTCCCAAACCATAGGAATGGACGAATGGTGGACAAACGATTGGCAATTTCAAAATATTGTCAACGATCCTTACTCTTTTCTTCCACAATTCAATCCAGAACCCCTACCTAATCCACCCATGAGTAATGAAAACATGGCTGAACTTCGCCACTTTGGTGAAGAGTTGTTTGATGCTGGAACTAGAATCAGGGAAATAGGGGGACAGATTGCCTGGAAGTACGATGAGAGGGAACTGCGTTTTTAGAACAGCAAGTGACGAAAGATAGTAGGATGGTAAAAGATGTTTGTATAATAGTACTAGTAAAGATAGTCTGTAAATAACCAATAAAACTCTGTATGATATCTGTGAGTAATGATGCATACTATAAATAGATATAAAATGAAATCGAGAAATCGATTGTTTTGACTATATCTGTATTATAAAATTTTCTGATTATTTATATATAAATATTACTTAGCAGATACTAATAAAATTTATATATATATTATCAGATGGCAAACAGTGGTAATGAACCTATAAATGAAGTTAATCAGTCTGAGCAACATCCAGGAGATCAATATATGACTCGGCAAGATATCGAAAATATTGTTGCTCAAGGGATAGCTAATGCTATTCCAGCATTCGTCGCTGCTATAAAGAATCCACCCGAACCGCAACAAATTATTCCGAGCAAACAGATTACTGAAGATAACTTCAGTAATAGTGTAAATAGAGGCAATAATCATGTGAACCAGAATAAGGAACCACATCAAGCTCCATTACCCAAGAAAATGAAAACTGCAACGCCTGGTTGCACTTTCAAAGAATTCCTTGCTTGTAAACCCACTGAATTTGCAGGAAATGAAGGAGCAACTGCATCACTGCGTTGGTTAGAAAAAACCGAAGCAGTCATTGCAATAAGTAAATGTGGTAAAGAGGACCAGGTCATGTATTCATCCAATCTGTTCAAAGAAGTAGCACTCGAGTGGTGGAACACTGTGTTACAATCAAAAGGAAGAGTAATAGCTTATGCTATGACTTGGGAAGAATTTAAAGGTTTGGTGGAAAGAAAATTCTGTCCTGAGTATGAGAAGGAACAGATGGCGAATAAGTTTCTAAATCATCGGATGATGAGTGTGGATTGTCGCGGTTATACCTCGACATTCTTCGAATATGCTAGAGTAGTGCCAACACTGGCTTCGCCAGAACCGGTACTTATTTCTCGCTATATTTGGGGGCTAATTAGCGAAATCCGCAATATTGTTAAAGTTGCGAGACCTCGCACTATTGATGATGCGGTAGAATTAGCCAACACTCTAACTGATGAATTGGTGCGCACAAGAGATGAAGATAGGAAAAAGGCATTAGCTCAGAAAATTACCCAAGGATTTCGTGTGGGTAATAATAACAGTTTCAAGAGAAAAGGAACAGGGCAAGCTCCAACTCCGTCATTCTGCAGGAAATGCAAAAAGAAGCATTATGGAAGATGCGATATCACTTGCAATTTTTGCAAAGGTATAGGACATCGTGAAGAAAACTGCAAAAAGAAAACAGTAATCTGTTTTAACTGTGGAGAAGCAGGGCATTATAAAACAGAATGTCCTAAATTGATCAAGCCAGTAGATAACAAACCCAAGACAACCGAAGGAACTACAAAGAAGAATGCCAGGGCATTTCAGCTGACCACGCAAGAAGCAGAACTTATTCCAGATGTGATAGCGGGTACGTTCTTAGTTCACAATGTGTACGCAAAAGTATTATTTGACTCTGGTGCAAACCAAAGTTTTATAAATACTTCATTCTGTCAAGCTCTTAGTTTACCTTTAACCAATATTAGGCAGATTTTTACAGTTGAAACAGCAGACGGAAATTCAGTTAGAATAGATAAAGTGTTGCAAGAAGGAAACATAGAACTTTTAGGACATAAATTCTCTGCAAGACTATTACCGATGAATTTAGCTGAATTTGATGTTATATTAGGAATGGATTGGTTAGTAGCCAACCATGCTAGAATCCTTTGTGATCAGAATTCCATAGAAATTCAATCACCTACCGGAGAAGTGATTAGGATTACAGGAGATAAACCACGGAAACCCATGAAGTTCATATCAGTAATGAAAGTTGCTAATTATGAACGAAAACAAGGAATAGTGTATATGATTTCAGTAATCATTAGCACTAAGGGAAAAGATCTTAAGGAAATACCAGTAGTATCAGAATATTCTGATATATTTCCAGAAGATTTACCAGGATTACCTCCAGATAGGGAAGTAGAATTTAGGATTCATCTAATTCCAGGAACTACACCGATAGCCAAGGCACCTTATCGGTTAGCACCCACAGAAATGTTAGAACTGAAACAGCAATTAGATGAATTACTAAGTAAAGGATTCATACAACCCAGCTCATCCCCTTGGGGAGCGCCAGTGTTGTTTGTGAAGAAAAAGGATGGTTCAATGAGAATGTGTATCGATTATAGGGAATTGAATAAGGTTACAAGTAAGAATCGATATCCATTACCTAGGATTGATGATCTTTTTGATCAACTTCAGGGGGCTAGATATTTTTCTAAGATAGATTTACGCTCCGGATACCATCAATTGAAGGTACAAGAAGAAGACATACCTAAGACTGCTTTCAGAACTAGGTATGGTCATTACGAGTTTACAGTCATGCCCTTCGGATTAACAAATGCGCCTGCAGCATTTATGGACATGATGAATAGGATCTGTAAACCGTACTTGGATAAATTTGTAATTGTCTTCATAGACGATATACTTATTTATTCCAAAAGTCAGACAGAGCATTGTGAACATCTTCATGCACTCTTAACTTTGTTAAGAAAAGAAAAGTTGTACGCCAAATTCTCGAAGTGTGAATTTTGGCTAAAGGAAGTGCAATTTTTAGGACACATGGTGAATCATGAAGGAATTCATGTAGATCCTGCTAAGATCGAGGCAATTACCAAATGGAAGGTTCCACAAACAGCAATGGAAATTAGAAGTTTTATAGGTTTAGCTGGGTATTATAGACGGTTTATTAAGGATTTTTCCAAGATAGCCGTACCATTAACTAAGTTAACCTGTAAAGCCACTAAGTTTGAATGGGGACCTAAACAGGAAGAAGCTTTTAGGATCTTGAAACAGAAATTAACCCATGCACCAATCTTAGCCTTACCAGAAGGAACTGAAGATTTTGAAGTATATTGTGATGCTTCAAAATTAGGATTTGGATGTGTGCTTATGCAACGCAAGAAGGTAATTGCGTACGCATCAAGACAGTTGAAAAAGCACGAAGAAAACTATACGACTCATGATTTAGAATTAGGAGCCGTAATTTTTGCCCTTAAGATTTGGAGACACTATCTGTACGGAAGTAAGTTTACTATCTATACAGATCATAAGAGTTTAAGATATATCTTTGGGCAAAAAGAGTTAAATATGACGCAAAGGAGATGGATGGAAATTTTAAGTGATTACGACTGTGATATTCAGTATCACGAAGGAAAGGCAAATGTAGTTGCAGATGCCTTAAGTCGTAAGTATTATGAGAAACAACGACGGGTTCGTGCTCTCAGATTAAATCTACAAATAGATTTAATGGAACAATTGAAGAATGTTCAAACTACAGCAATCAAGGATGATGCTGAAGGAATGAAAGGACGAATCAAGGAATTAGAACAAGGAGTAGATGGAATTTGGAGATTCCATAAAAGTAGAATTTGGGTACCTAAGCAGGGAGACTTAAGACCTAAGATTTTAGAAGAAGCTCATAAATCTAGGTACACTATGCACCCAGGAAACAATAAGATGTACCAAGATTTAAGGAAGAATTTCTGGTGGATAGGAATGAAAAAGGACATAGCCAGCTATGTTTCTAAATGTCTTACTTGTTCACAAGTTAAGGCAGAACATCAGAAACCTTCAGGACTACTACAACAATTAGAAATGCCAGTATGGAAATGGGAACTTATAACAATGGATTTTGTTACTAAGTTACCCAAAACCAGAAAAGGTAATGATGCGATTTGGGTAATTGTGGATCGATTAACCAAATCAGCACACTTTCTACCTATGAAAGAAACCTTTAGCATGGAAAGACTGGCTAAATTGTATGTAGATGAAGTTGTATCTTTACATGGAGTTCCACTCTCCATTGTTTCAGATAGGGATAGTCGTTTTACTTCCCATTTCTGGAAAAGTTTTCAGCAAGCTATGGGAACTCGACTAAATTTGAGCACTGCATATCATCCACAAACAGACGGACAAAGTGAAAGGACGATCCAAACTCTAGAAGACATGCTCCGAGCATGTGTGATAGACTTTGGTGGAAGTTGGGATGATCACTTACCGTTAATTGAATTCTCCTATAATAATAGTTATCACTCAAGCATTGATACTGCTCCATTTGAAGCACTATATGGAAGAAAGTGCAGAACTCCAGTTTGTTGGGCAGAAATAGGAGAAAGTCAATTATCAGGTCCTAAAATAGTGCAAGAAACAACTGATAAGGTTACTCAAATCAAAGAAAGGCTGAAGACGGCTCGAGATCGTCAGAAGAGTTATGCAGATAATAGATGCAAGCCGCTAGAATTCCAAGTTGGAGACAAAGTATTATTGAAAGTTTCTCCTTGGAAAGGAGTAGTCAGATTTGGAAAGAAAGGAAAGCTAAGTCCAAGGTACGTAGGACCATTTCCAGTGATCCAACGTATAGGACCAGTAGCTTATCGTTTACAATTACCAGAAGAATTATCTGGAGTACATAATGTATTTCATGTATCCAATCTCAAGAAATGCTTATCAGATGAATCTCTGGTAGTACCTCTTCGAGATATAGAAGTAAACGAAAAGTTGAAATTCGTTGAAAGACCTCTTCAAATTGAGGATCGAAAGATCAAGTTTCTCAAGCACAAACGACTAGTTCTAGTCAAAGTTAGATGGGATTCAAAGAGAGGAGCTGAGTATACGTGGGAATTAGAATCAGAAATGAAGAAAAAGTATCCTCAATTATTTCAGTAAATCTCGAGGACGAGATTTTTCTTAAGGTGGGGAGAATGTAACAACTCTCATCAAAAGTCCTAATTATTAAATTAATTAGTCCAAAAGGAAACCCTAATTGAGACACCCAAGTGATTCTGAACAAACCCTAAAATTTTCAGAATTTTCAGAATCAGGATTAGGGCCCCTAAAACTCAGGGGGGGTAAAACCCTCGTTACGATTATCTAAATAACTTTCTGTCAAAATAGAATTTCACAAAACTGTCGACTCAGCTAGCCTACCCATGCACGTAGCTACTCTATAAAAATAGGTTTGCAGTCGCGTAGCGCGACTGCTAGAGGGGTACCCGTCGCGCTACGCGACGGTGTCAAATTTTCAGTATAAATAGAGCTGTTTGGGACTTGAATTCTGATACAAAAACGACGTAAAAATTCCACTCCTACACCGAGTTATAGCAGAAACACTTTTAATCCCCACACTGATCTCGAAATTCTGCCGCAAAACAGGGTATTAGCACAATCGCTGCTACGATTCAATTATCCGACGATCAATGTATCCAATGCATGTTTAAATGCCGCCCACATTAGGGTTATACTTTATCGTTCGTCATTAATTTGACGGATTGTCGTTAATTCGATAGGTAAAGTATTATACTTTATCGTTCGTTGTTAATTCAACGGATTATCGTTAATTCGATGGGTAAAGTATTATACCTTGTCATTCATTGTTAATTCAATGGATCATCGTTAATTCGATGGACAAAGTATTGCATTTTATCATTCATTGTGATAATTTGATCTCGTAAATTATCGTAATTGCTGGATTGATTACTAACCCAGTTTTGTGTACATTATATTTATATTAGGTTAACAAGGATAAATCATAGATTAGACTCTGACCATATTAAATCAGCAATGTGAGTCATTCTTTCTTTTTATCAAATTGCTTTACAAAACCCTATTTATTTCAAAGTTATAATTACAGGGATTAAGTTTATGTAATCACCATATTACAGCCGGTATGTGGGGTTTTGTATACATTACTTGATAATCGTCACCATTGGGGCAGCCAGTGGGGGATATGACCATAGTCACAGACACCATTGGACGAATGGGCCAATGGGTCGAGTGACAATTACCGTGGGTAGTTGGATTGATATCAGAAACATTGTAATCGCTCTTAATACTGTATATTATAACAAATGTGTCATTTTAGTAAATAGAATGATTCACTCAGTATTTTCCGCTGACAAAACCTTTTTCAAACATGTTTCAGGTGATCTGTTGTAATTCAGGAAAAGTGCTGGGGAGCATTTCAAGCTTAAGATAGTGGCTCATTATAAAATAAATAAAATAAATTTTGTAATATCACGCTTTTATAGTAAAAACTTATTATTGTAAATTATCAGGGTTTTATCCCGAATTATGAAATATAATAATCGGGGAAAAAATTTTAGCTTTAAACGATCCTGTTTCCGCTGTTAAACTCAATTAAATCAATACCGCAGTATTTCTGTCCCACGGCTCCTGAAACGGGTCAAACCGGGTCGGGGGCCGTGACATATGAGATGACTGTCGGTAGCAAAAGATGGGATAAAAAGAGAGAATGTTATTATAATAGAGAAGGAGAACCAGTTGTTCCCAAGAAAGACATAATCTTCGATGATGTTCTTCTCAAAGTCCCGTTGAGAGCTGAATACTATAGAAATGTGATGAAAGATGACACATACGTTAAGAGGTATGAAAAGGGGATCAGATGCTTATACTGTTATAGAGCTAGTTTCCGATTCGATTCGATGAAACTGCCAAATTCATGAAAATTGTTTGTTTAGAATGTTTGAGTGAGCCAGGTTACAATTCCTGGATAGCTGAAATTTGAAATGTTATTACTTATAAATGTTTGAGAGATTGCAGATGAGATTCCAGACTACGATCCCGGAAGCTGAGTCTAAGGGGGAGTTTGAAGACGAGCTCAAAGCAAGGGGGAGCTTGTAATCGAAAAGCAAGGTGTCGATCCCAAAGCATGAAAGCTTGACGAAAGGGGGAGCCTGATGAAGAAAAGAGTCTACCGAAAGGAGAAGAAACTGAAGCTGAAGACAGATCCACCGGGATTCTGTTCAAGAAGTCTAAAAGAGAAAAAGAAGATGCTACGAGTTTGACTCAATGATCGAGATTGACTGCGGCAATATCCAAGGGGGAGTATGTTAGTGCATTTATGTCTATAGCCTTCGTCAATCCGAGAAGTAGCGAGAAACAGAAGAAAACGAGTCGTTATATTAGTGATAGCTAGTCAAAAAGGCAAGGTGGCATAATTGTAATTAATGAGAAATCTCATTAATAGTCAAGGCCTATAAATAGGGAGATTATGTTTAGTTTAGAGACTTTTGGCTCATTTGTGTTTTGGAGAACTCTAGATCTAGAGAGAGAGTCTAGAGAGAGAAAGTACTCCAAGTGATTCACGGTTCTTGTACGTTATCAGATTTTATCAAAGAATCACGTTTATATTACGTCATGTGTGTTTAGGTCGCGTTCGTGTACGGATTCCGCACGTTTCACGTTCGTTTCGGAGTCAAAACCGGTCCAACATTTTGTTTACTGAATGGTGTTATTTTGTTTACTGAATGGTGTTATATTATTTTCTGAATGGTGTTATATTTTGTTTACTGAATGATGTTATATTTTGTTTACGGAATGGTGTTATATCTTGTACTGAATGGTGTTTTTTTGTTTGCTGAATGGTGTTATATTTTGTTTACTGAATGATGTTATATTTTTTTATAAAAAAACACCATGAATTGAACTATGAATTTATTTAAAATACCATGTCATGAACATGCTCTAATTATGGACGGTTATAAGTCCTTAAATCAAGGATTTTCTCTCTCCAAATCCTTAAATAAAGGATTACCATATTTGAATTTGTTAATGCATTTACAATTATACCCTTTTCAATTAATTTAGATCTAATGGCTGAGATTCTTTCTTACTTTTCTCACAATTTTGATCTTTTTTTACAATAACTCCACCATATATATATATTAAAAAGCGTACTTTGTGAAGAGTGAATCAATTTTTTTTATTTAATTTTCTACGCCACATTAATTTTTGTCAGATCTCCACATTGCATCTTGATTTCCACCATCACCTCCTTCATCATGCCAACAACCTCTTACTTTACATTAACACCCAGTTAACATTAAACCGTGATCTTTCTATTAAAACAAAATATCATGTCAAATTCTAAATGAATCAAGTCTCCAATCAAAATACATACATTAGAATCCTTTTTCGTAGAGAATGCTCAAACCAAGTCTATAACATAAAAGACATCCATCTATTTATATAAAAGCCTAAAAAAATACCTTTCGGGGGTGTTTTGGATTCCTTCTCAAAAGAACTTATTAACTTATATAAGTCATAAATGAGAAGTTACAAATACTAACTTCTTAAAAATAACTTCTCAACATACAATAATAACTTAAATAAGTTAACCTAAACACTAGAAAAACAACTTATTAACTTTTATAAGTCAATAAATTATAAGTTGCTCCAAAATAAGTTAACCCAAACACCCCCTTCGTAAAAAAAAAAAATAAGTCTTATAAAAATCCTCCAATTATTTGATTATGCTTATTAAAAAAAACCCATTTCAATAAAAAGTCTTTTAATTTTATAAAATCCTCCAATGATTTTATTATCATTATTATAGGGTTTTTATTTTATTTTTTGAGTGAGTATGAGTATATGTTTGTCCCCTCAAAGGCGCCTCCTTTCCACCATTATTAAACAAGGGAAAACCAGAGTGAAAGAAATAGATACAGAAACCCTAAACACAAATAAACCTCTAATGGCGGATTCACCCAGAGTGAAAGACATAGAAATAGATACGGAAACCCTAAACACAAATAAACCTCTAATGGCGGATTCAAAAGCAGAGGAGTCACTAAAAGATGAAGGTAATGCGTTTTTCAAGGCTGGAAATTACCTAAAGGCTGCTGCTTTATACACTCAAGCCATCAAGAAAGATCCTCAAAACCCTACCCTTTACAGGTACTAACACATGTCTTTTTTCAAATTTTTTTATTATTAAGTTATAGTCTTGTTTGTTTGTAAGTTAGAAACTGTCTGCTTCACTTCAAGATGGTTATTTTAAGCCCTATATATATATATATATAGTGGAATGATATGTAATAATGTTTATATGTAAAGCCCAGAATTTGTATTTTCAATTAGGAAACCCTAGAAATAGCATGCTTGTTAATAGTCAGTAGTCTACTTTTTTTGTTCTTGTTTGTATTTGGTGTATTGGGACTTAGAAATGTTGCTAGTCAGCCCAGGGGTTTTACCCCTAGGCCTTCAGGCACCTCGTGACGGGCTAGGCTACCAGCGCCGTCCGTCCGTGATCGCCGGCATGCTTGACCCATTCTTTTTAGTTTTTTTTATTTGACTCACTTGGTGGTTTGAGAACTAAGATAACCCATGGTTGTCAATAGCGAGCGTACGATCGCTATGGCGCCCTATGTAGCGTATAGGTGTAGGCTCGCTATTAGGGTTGTAGCGACAATAACGACAATTTATTTTTTTGTTTTTTTAATATAAATAGCAATTAAATATAGCTAGGTTTTTGTTAAATATACATGTAAAATAGCATATATACCAGGGTATTTTGATATAATATACGTATAAAATTTTTAAATTTTCTAGTGTATTGTTATTTATAAAATAGCCGCCCGCTATTTATCGCTATTCGCTATCTAGCATATAGGTACCTTATCACTATTTCTCGCTATTCGCCATTAACAACTATGAGATAACCTGAATCGCGCTCAATGGGATAGTGTTATTTATGTTTATGTATAAAATCCAAAATATGTACTTTGAATTGGAAAGCTTAGAAATAGCATGTTGATCAATAGCCAAAAGTGTACTATTTTTTTTTTCTTGTTTGTATTTGGTGTATTGGCAGTTAGAAATGTTGATCCAATTAGTCCATTTGACCTGTTGATTTTTTTGGATTGATCCCATTTGGTGATTTGAGAATATAAACTACTTTTTGCTGGTTTCTTTGCTTCTTGCTCTTCTATCTGTCACTCTTATAGTTCTTTCACCATTTTTATTTTATCGGTAGTGTGTCTTGTTGTTTGTTTTGACTTTTGATTAACTTAGCCACACTTTGTCTTACTTGGTTTACTACACTTTACATAGAAAATTAGAGTCGGGGGTAAGTGGCCTCTATCCCTCGGGGTAGAGGAAAGGTTTGCCCTGGTCCCACCCTCCCGAGACCCTTTTAGTAGCTTTTGCTATGAGTTGGATTTACTGGTGATTCGAGAATTAAGATAACCTGAATAGCCCGCAATTGGATAGTATTGTTCATGATTCTACGAAAAACTCAAAATCTGTATTTTTAATTTGAAAAACTCTAGAGATAGCATGTTCATTATAGCCTGTAGTGTACTCTTTTTCTTCGTGTTTGTATTTGTTGGTGTATCGGGGCTTAGAAATGTTGATCCAATCAGCCCATTTGACCTGTTGGTTTGGCCTATTTGATGGTTTGAGAATTAAGATAAGCCGAATAGCTCGCAATTGGATAGTGTTATTCATGTTTATATACAAAGCACAAAATCTATATTTTATTATATTAAACTGGAACACCCTATAAATCGCATGTTCATCAATAGTCAATACTGTACTCTTTATCTTCTTGTTTGTATCTAGTGTTTTGGGACTTAGAAAAGTTGACACAATAAGCCCATTTGACCTGTCCCTTTTTGTCATTTTTTTTGTTTGACCCATTTGGTGGTGTGAGAATTACGATAACCTGCAATTGGCTACGCTAGTATTATTCATGTTTATATATAAAACTCAAAATCCATATTTTAAATTGGAAAAACTTAGAAATAGCATGTTCATCAATAACCAATAGTGTGTTCTTTTTCTTCTTGTCTGTATATGGTGTATTGGGACGTATAAATGTTGACCCATTCCGCTCATTTGACCTGTTCCGTTTGGTTAGCTTTTTGGTTTGACCCATTTGGTGATTTGAGAATTAAGATAACGCAAACCGATGAACCACGCTCAAGTGGATAGTATTATTCATTCTATGGCCTTGCAATTATCTTGGTTAGTATACCATGCCAATTTTGTTAAATTTATTCTCTTTTGCAGCAATCGCGCTGCAGCATTTCTAAACCTTGTTAAGCTCCAGAAAGCACTCAGCGATGCTGAAACAACGATATCTTTGAATCCCAGCTGGGACAAGGTACTTTAACTTTTTTGAATTTAATATTTATACATGTTGGGGATATTGTTTATTAACTAATTTGTTTCTGAAAAAAAAGTATCATTGTTTATCCACAGGGTTACTTCAGGAAAGGATGTGTATTAGAGGCCATGGAGCGATACGATGATGTATAACAACAGTCATGCATGTGGTATCAACAATATATTTTAAAATAATCTTATATTGATGTTCATGTGTGTAATGTAGGCATTGGAGGCTTTTAGAATAGCCTCACAAAGCACAGAGGTGTCGAGAAAGATCCAGAGGCTTACACAGTTGTCAAAGGATAAAAAACGGTCTGAAGAAGTGAACAATCTGAGATCCAATGTTGATCTAGCAAAACACTTGGATGGTTTCAAATCTGAATTGGTAATAAAATCTTTGAAGTATTAGTTTTCTTTTTTTAATTTTGTTGGCTTTGAAATTATTTCATTTATTCTATATATGAAAAATAAATCATCATTTTGAGAGGAAGTAAGTATGTTTTAAATTTGAAAATGTCATTATTTTTAGGCGCAGAAGCATGTAGATGAGGAAGTTTTCTCTTTTGTGGTAGAAACAATGGAGAATGCTGTTAAATCATGGCATCAAATGTCAAATGTTGATGCGAGAGTTTATTTCCTGCTCGATAAGGAAAAGACCGACACTAAAAAATATGCACCCGTGGTCAACGTTGACAAGGTATACACCGCGTATATAACTTTCATATTCCTTTCATATCTTCCCTTTAAAAACTTTCAACTTTATTAGTCAATAGGTTATGCAATGGCCTAACGCATCAAAATGCACCAATTTTTACGGGTTAAAACACTTTTGTTAAAATCTATGCAGTTAATACCGATATATCGGTTATTGGTCCCCATGTAAAATATTGGTCATAATATGGGTACTGATATGATTGGCGATGTTGACCGATATATCACCGATTTTCCTGATATCAGCACCTTTCTTCTTAGTTCTATAATTCGTCTTTCTTCTTATTGCTGCTATTAGTGTTTTAAGTCTTAATTAGTTCTTACTTGCTACAATTGTTAGTGTTTTGCAAGTTGCAAAAGGTCAAATTTGTTAATGCTAGGAGAGTATACTGAATTCTTAGTGTTAAATTGCTATATATATATAAATTCTGCATGATATTAAAATTACCGATATCTCACCGCGATAACCTGTATCTCAAATATCGGTCCTTGACCGATATCCGATTTTTTACCGCATTAACTGCATAGGTTAAAATTAAAAAATTAAAAAACAGTGCCAAATATGCTTATAAAATTTATATTACTCCAATAGTTGTATAACCTTTTTAATGAAAAGATTAGGGAGATTTTATGAATAAAATGTACACTGTTGGCGACTTTCGACCCGTTTCTTTTGAAGCTGTTTTTTTATTTAACCCATTGGAGAATACCATAATCTGATTGACCAGTTCATATACAAATGGGTCGAAATTGTCAACTCTAAACTCTGTTTCTGAGAATGCTCGCTTTTGTATTAAACAGGCATTTGAATCACCCCATACACATGGTGACTGTGTTTCGTTTCTAAGGCAACACGCTGAGGACTCTTTTTCTCGAGCAGCGTGCTTAGTTGTACCAAAGAATGCCATATCATACCCACAGGTATTGTGGATGTTAATGATTTTGATGATATACTGGGTCACAAAGGACGTGGAAAGACCTAAGGAACGACTTGATGCGTTTCTTGATTTACAGGTGTGGAAAGGACAGGGACCGAGGAAATGGAAGCATGGACAAAGCGATGGGTTTTTTGTGGAGTTTGAGTCACCGCTCCTCAGAAAAGAATGGTTCATTCCCAGTTCTTCAGAGAAAGGCCAAATATTGTGCAGGTTTGTATGTGTGTGTGTGATAAACTACTTGCTCTTGAAACATGGCATCTTATCTATGTAGTCAAAGGCGCCTAGCGTGCCAATAACGCCTTGCGTCAATCAAGATGCACATGTGCAAAAAAATCGGGAGAAATAGTCTAAATTCTGCCAAAAAAAGGTTTTAATCAGTCTGAAACAGCTGAAACTGGTTTGAAACGCCTCAGATGGCCTAGAACCTGTCTAAACATGTCTAAAACAGCTAAAATTGGCTTGTTTACACTGCTCCCCTTGCTTGTCTCGGAGTTGGGTGTAATATATCTAGTAGTAAGGGTGTAAATGGATTGAGTATTCATAAAGTAATTAAAAGACTGCACGTGCAGTAAAAGTTCATTCTTGTACAAAGACTGCAATTAAAAGACTGCACGTGCAGTAAAAGTTAATTCTTGTACAAAGACTGCAGTTAAAAGAAAAACAAATGACACATTAAACAAAGTTCCAACACTAATTGTATCAGGGTAGAAGTTGTATTGATCAGTATGAAAAAAAAAAAAAATTATTCCCGATAGATCTTGTGATCCGAGAATCATGGGTTCTCCATTCTTGGGACCAAAATAAATCTAGTTGTTTTTCTTATGTTTTAACACGATGTCATGAGCGCGCCTTAACACCGCACGGGAATATATTAGCTTGTACAACTTGGCACTCCAACTAGACATCCCTTTGGTCTCGTGTAAATCTCAATTACATAAATTTGTTGTTGAGTCGTAGTATTTAGCGACTAATATAGAAAAAAGTTCATGTAGCTTTTCTCAAATGGCAAGAGAAAATAAAAAGTTAGATGAAGGGCCTTTTGGATGTTCAAATCATGCTGTCATTTGATTGAAGTTAAAGTTAGTCTGGGGATATAGCTGAACTTTTCTAAAAATTTGTATTCTTTTTTATCAGTTATAATATTAAGCATAGTTGTTAAAAGCCATCGCCTCTTGAGCCTAGGCCCATTTTCAGGCGAGGCGAGGCAGTTGCGCCTTAAGTCGAGGAAATTGCGCTTTAATTCTCCAGGTGATGGTTCAGGTGCACATTCCGACGAGATTCCTAGATTCCGGAGAGTTTCCGGCCAAATTTTCTAGATTCCGGCAATCTTTTAATTGCCTAACCTGTATTAGAACTTAACATGACATCCCTTTGGTCTCGTGTAAATCTCAATTACATAAATTTGTTGTTGAGTCGTCGACACTTTCCTATTATTGTGTGCTTACACTTTAAATGACACATCATTTGAAAGATACAGGAAGCTTATGAGTTATATTTGTTTGATGTTTTATTAAACTGAAAACATTGATTTTATTTTCAGGGATCCAGTGGCATTAGATATCAGTGCCCATGAAGTGATTCCAAAGATATTTAAAGATTAGTCGGTTCAGTCACACCTTATTGTGGAATGGATGAAATCTGCATTTGCAAAAAACCTGGGTACACTTGTGATAGCAACACCTAAGAAAGTTTTTGTTCATTTTTTTGGCTATCAAAATTTCATTTGATTTTCTGTTGGTTTGATTTGCATCCCAATGACAGTATGTGTCGAGTTCGTTGCATATGTACTTAGAAAATCGTTCATTAAATACCGAGTTTGTAGCTTTGGAACCCTTTTTCTTATACTCTTATAAACATGCACGCACTACCTAATTTATACATAAACATTTAAGATTACATACAAGGAGTAAAATTTAAGGTTACACAGATAGGTGCACAAATCGATTTCTGGTTCAAACAGGTTTGGGTTTTGTCAAGCCGGTCATCCAATATTGGATTTTGGCTCAAACTGGTTTGGTTTAAAACCGTTTTATAAGGGAAAAGGATCGGTTTTGTTTGAAATCGGTTTATAACTGGTTTGGTTTAAAACAGAGAGATATAGAGGGAGGTATCCGAGAGAAGTTGTTGGGGATGATCTTCAAGCTTAAAATGCCTTTATTTATACAAATATTATGCGCTCTTTTCCATCATTTTTTTTATCGACTAGACCTGGTGATTGGAATGAAATATTATAAAATTTGTTGCTCGTCTACCTGCAATCATTATGTAATGTGCCCTGGTGATTAGAATGAAACAATATAAAATTTTCTTTTTTTACAAAGCAATATACAATTACATTTTACAAAATGTCCTTTATTATTATGATTATGATTATGATTATGATTATGATTATGATGATGATGATGATTATTATTATTATTATTATTATTATTATTATTATTATTATTATTATTATGTATCTACTTGATTTTGTTGTGAAAGTAATATAATATATGATCGATCACTAATTGGATGACAAGACTAACTAATCAGAGCTTGAAGACACCACAGAGATTTTAATTAAATTTTGTATCTTAGTTTGACCTCAGTTTGTACCATGAATTAGGATTATAGAAAATTACAAAATAGACATAATTGATTAAATTTTTTTCAAAATAGACAAGACTTTTCCGCTTTCTAAAACTAAACCAGCCAAAAATAGTACAAAACGTAACCTTAGCCGGATCTTCAGCCGGTACTTTCAGAAGCGGGCACAAAATGTTCAGTGTGGGGTACCCTTTAGCCGGCTCAGCCGACACTCTTGGTTGGCTTAGCCTGCACGGGTAACAATACAACTGTTAGACCATGTGTAGTGGAAGATACAAATAATGCCCCCACCCTTGGGCTTTTGCGTCATATGGCAGTCCAGTCAGCAATTGTGGCATTATGGGGTGTTTTTTCTAAAATGGGTGTAGTGGGAATGTGGGCATTGTGGAGCATTATGTTAACAAGGGTATAATAGAATTTAAATAAAAAACCATCAAAAATTGATATTGGCCAAACAAAAATGGATGCACGGTCATTGGCCAAAGAATTAGAACTTTGGCGTGGAAAAAAGGTCGCCTCTTGCATTTTTTTTGTGAAAAACGGCAAGGGGGCGGATGAATGGCGCTGTAGGCCGTTTTTTTGAGGAAAAACGCCGAAAAACCCTCAACTACGGGTGATCTTAGTAACAGTCAGCCGGCTAGCTAAGGGTACCCCACTTATGAAAATCTTAAATTTCAACGCCCACTTCTGGCCAAAAGTACTGGTTGAAAAATATATGGTAAAAAAACAGAACGGATCCAAATCCGGGTAAAAAAACCACTGAACCAACACAACTGCTCCAAATGTTGCACTCTGATTAGCTGGTTTTGTTATGAAAAACTAAAACCTCCTGTTTTAGAAAACTTTTGGACAGTCTAGTTTCGTGTTTGCAATTTGGAAATAATTAAGAACACAAAATGAAGATTAAAGATAACCACTTAAGAATATAGTAAAATAAAGGTTTTAAGATGCTACATCGATGCTACTATTAAGGTATATAACATCCGATTAACCATTAATCTTAATACTTTTTTTCTGTAAAACATTGGGTAATTAACTTAATAAATATTTCATATCAAAATTTGATAGATCTACTTCCTTTTAAATCAACAAGGTATTCCCCTAAAAGAAATAACAAAACTCGAAAACCCAGAAACAAAATTTATAAGACACATTGCCATGCCAAAACCAACGAACATCGAACAACAAGAAAGCTGTGCCCAGCTTCCAGCAAACAAACCTATAACTCTTACAAAGTCTCCTTAAAACACGACCATCCAACGAATTCCACGTTATGAATATAGTGTTAAACCGCAGATTTGGCTTTCTTCTTGGCTTCTCTCAATGCTTGTCTTCTCTTCCCTGCATGAATATAAATTGCAAAGAAACGCCGTTGTGTTAAATATGTGTCAGTTTAAGTTTGTTTTTTTTTTTCATTTATGGGCGCTCAAACGCGTAAATTATAAATACACCCCGGCCCATTTAGAGATATTTTAAAGTGTATACCAACCTGGCTTTTGAGATCTCTTCTCTAGGAGGAGGTTTGTACTTCTTCCTCTTCTCAGTAGGTGCATTAGGTTTTTCTTCTTTCTTTCTCTTAAGAGAAGGATTATCAACTTTATCTTTCCGTGACCCTTTATTCTGTTCTTTTTTAGAGATAACGTTACTCTGCGGTGCCGGGGTCTCTATGGTGCTAGGTTCAATCTCAGAACCACCATCTTCCGCCAATTGTGCCGCTGCTGGTGCCGCCTTAGAATTACTCATTTTCTTCAACTGAAATATGAAAGCGAAAGTAAACTATCCTTCTACACATTATACAACATATATATGTGTGTAAGCATCATAGTTGTCGATAGCGAATAGCGACAAGGCATGGCTAGGCTACGTAGCGAATAGCGAAATAGCGACGGCTATTTTATAAATAGCGATTACACTAGAAAAAGATTTTTGAAAAATTTTATATGTATATTACATCAAAATACCCTTGTATATATGTTATTTTACATGTATATTTAACAAAAAGTAATAGTTAGTAGCAAAGGACTTATATGTTGAAATTTAATTGAACTCGTGCATGCCCGCACGTCCTGCGGACACGAATGCAGCTCCGAAAACCCCAGGCACGCGTGGGCCAGTTTTTGAATTTAACCTTTATTTATTTATTTTTTTTCTAGTGTCGCTAGTCATCGCCATGAGCAACATAGCGACACTTAGTCGCATCGCCATAAAGCGCGCTATAGCGACCGCTATGGTCGCAATTAACAACTATGGTAAGCATGTGTATCGTGATAATATTTTGACGCATCTAATAAGTTTTAACAGCCTAATTTGCCACCTCTAATGTACGTGTGATACCTTTGCTACAAAAAAACCATCCATGTTATGAACATGAGGATAGAAACGTCTCGTCTTTTCCAACGAAGGATGAAATCGGCTTTCCCTAAAGCGAACAAACCTACATGCAAAAACAAACAAACCTTCTTTAATGCATCCGTAAAAGTTTTTAAATAGGAAAAAGTACTGCAAGTAGTCAAGTACCCTGGGCGACCAAAGTCTAATCCGCATGGCACAAGTTTCACATCCCTCTTCTTGAGTGCATAGTCTATAACATCTTCATTCTGCAACCCATCATCAGATTAAAATGAAATAACCATAATAATAATAATCAAGCTAATAATAATTATGGTATGCATCCTTACCTCAATGACCATCATAGAGCATGTGGAATAAACCACGTAACCGCCTGATTTGGAGTTTGCATCCACCATGTCAATTGCTGCAAGTATTAGTTCCTGCAAATCAAGAAATCCAAAATGGAGTGCCTATTATACCAAAACCACTCACATAAAAGTGCAGTTTTGTCCAACTTATTTATGTTTATCTAAAAACAGTAAACTACACCGATGGTCCCTGTGGTTAAACAAATGTTGGATGTAGTCCCTAGCTTTTTTAAAGTGCACGGATGGTCCCCAACTTTGTAACGCATTTAGTCCCCAACTTTTGCGAAAAGTACGTGGATGATCTCTATGGTTTGCACTTTGTAACGCATTCAGTCCCCAACTTTTTGCAAAAAGTATGTGGATGATCCCTATGGTTTGCACCTTGTAACGCGTTTGGTCCCAAACGTTTAGTCACTAAATGCGTTAAAAAAGTGCATACCACAGAGACCATCCATGTACTTTTGGCAAGAGTTAGGGACTAAATGCGTTACAAAGTGCAACCACAGTGTACTTAAAAATAACTAGTCCCTAAATTCAGAATTTTAGTTAACCATAGGGACCATCCGGGTACTTTACTCATAAATAAAATAAGTATTAAGTATAGCTACGTTACCATACATGTTTGACCTAAACTCAATAAATTTGATTGGTGAAAACAATAAGGATACCTTCTGTAGACGTGAACAGTTCTGTACATCAACAGAAGTTTTTGAGGTTTTCACAGACTCATCTTTAGATATAACCTGCAAATATAAAACCCGTTTTATCCAGATGCAAAGCAATACTAGACACACAATAAAAACAAAAATACGTCCCGACTCTTACCCCGGTACCACTGCAAGGGGCATCCAACAAAATCCTATCTACTGTGTTGTTTCCCAAAACTTTCGGCAGCTATAGTTAAATTGAAGGAGAAGATAAAGGTATATAAGGAGTCAGTATAACGAACACAAAGAACCACTTATAATTCGGATATTAAAGGAGTCAGAAAAACGAACCTCCCTCCCGTCATAGCTGCATACTACAGTGTTTGTAACGCCCAATCGTTGCAGATTCGATGTTAGTTTGCTGAGCCGAGCCTCTTTCATCTCATTAGCGTAAATTATACCTGATTAATAACAATAATCACATTCACATTACAAGTCAAAATAAAGAAAAGTGCTTAGTTTGATTAAACGTAGTTATCAAACAGACAAATCAGATTTCCCGGACTACTCTTGAATAAAAAAATAAAATGCTCGTTAACGTTGATCACTTGATCGGAAACATAAAAATAAAACTTGTAAAAAAATCATCATTCATAAGACTATAAGAGCATACCAGTGTTTTTCATAAGAGCTGCAATGTAAGTCGTTTTACCACCAGGTGAAGCCCTACATGTGAAAAAAAACACCATTCAATACCGTAAAAATGTATATAGAATATATATAAACTGAAATAAAGATAATAAATACTTACGCCATGTCAACAATGCGTTCCTTCTCCTGAGGAGCAAGTGCCATTACAGGTAAAAAAGAACTTGCACTTTGCACCTGTAAAGAGTATAAACAAAAACAGAAATAAAAAAATTAAATAACAAGACTTTATAGTTAAAAAGGTAAAAACAAAATTCAAGTATACCATGTAATGACCAGCCATATATTCCGGGGTTGCACCATACGGCACTTGATGATCATAAACAACCAAACCAACCTGCGTTACATTGTTACGATGACGATTAAACCCAATATCCCAAATCAAAAGAGAAAAAGTCAATGATTAAACCTTACCTTTGACCACTTGCTTAGCGGGTCTAAGTTGATACCTCTATTCAACAAGACACCAGCTAGATCACGTCTTCGTGTCTATATTTAAAAAAAAAGTGAGCCCGATTAGCATGAGAGCTCAAACCAAACAAATAAAAAAACTATAATAAGTCATTACATATGATTCATATCTGATATCACCTTTAATGTGTTGGTACGAAGGGTAATTGGTCGAGGCTTTTCGAAAGCTTCAATCAGTTCCATAAGTTCAACAGGCGGAAACATCTACACAAAACGTAAAACTGGAACCATTTAAACTCTGTGTGTGTGTGGTGGGGGGTTGGGGGGGGGGGGGATCAAGCTTCATAAAGATGTCCATATTTACATAATACACTTATTACCTCAACAAATGAAGAAATAAGGAACTCGTTGTATCCGTAATATGATCCTAAATCCAACTTAAGTTGCTCAATGTACTGCTTTCGTGTTGCTCCTTCTTGCCTCAACGAAGTAAAATTCGAGAGCACTCGAACAACTAGACAATATAATTTGGAAAACGTAAAATAAAATGAAAAAAAATACAGGACAGTGACGAAAGTTAGGGCTGCAAACGAACCGAATGAACACGAACAAGGCCATGTTCGTGTTCATTCGTAAAGAAGATAATGTGTTCATTAACTGTTCATGAACACTTATCGAACGAGATTTTTTGTTCGTGTCCGTTCGTTAAAAAAAAGAACATGTTCGTTTGTGTTTGTTAAATAACTTTAGGTAACGAACATAAATGAACAAAAACGAATGCAAACGAACACAAACAAGCGTTCATGAATGAAAACAAACCTATATTAAATATTTTAATAAATATACAAAACACTACAATTTATTAAGTATTTTATAACTGAGAATTTTGAAGTATTAAATAAAATTTAAAAATTTAAAACCCTAATAAACTATCGAACACGTTACCGAACGTTTACGAACGAACGCAGCCTCTGTTCATGTTCGTTCATTTAACTAAACGAACTCTCGTCCGTGTTCGTTCATTTGTCAAACGAACAAAGACAAACAAACTTCCTCAACAGTTCACGGAGTGTTGGCTGAACGTTTGGTTCGTTTGCAAGCCCTAACGAAAGCAAAGTTTTACAATCACAAGATAAGACTCACTCTCTTTTATTCTTTGTTGGAGACCGGTAAGATCAGGGGGTCCACGAGCTTCGACTTCAAGTTCCTGTAACAAAATGAATACAAATGTGTGAAACAAAATTCAACATAACAAATTTTAAGCATGAATGGTAGATATAGATAGCACCGAACCTCTTGTGTTGGCAATCTGAACTCATCAGGTGCTTCTTTAATGTTCAGTCGTAGTTCATCTAAAGCCTCTTTTTCTTCTCTCTCTTTCGCTTCATCAATCGCCTTAGATTTGGTCTCGATATCGGAATCGTCAGAATCCAAATCTGATTGGGAACCGGACCCCATTTCTGTAAAACATATACAACCAACCAAAAACCCTGAGAACATTAGCATATGGATAACAACTTTAAACTCAATAGTGTGTATCATTTGCAATATGAAACATAACATACTATTGCAACAAAAATGAGATTGTTATTAGCATTTTCAACGAGTTGACAAACTGGGAGGGGTCTAAAGGCTCAAAATGGGTTGAGGTCGAAACTGGTAATTTTTATAAGAACCAGGTTGAACGACCAACCAACAGTTTTAGTCCATTTCTCAAACTTTTTTAAACAATATGTATACTAATTCAAACAAAATACCTTTAAAACTATATTTTATTACAAAAAAAAATCAACTTTTTAAAATAAAGCGATTTAAGAGGTTGCACGTATATGAATACCCTCTGAGTGACCTTCGACCCATTTGAATCATTTCAACTTCCGAGTTTCGATACCTTCCATTTTTCTTGTAGATCAAATATAACCAAATTAGATTCCTTTTAAAAATAATTGATCAAGTCAACCACACCTTTCATCAAAAGACTATACGTACGGAACCAAATTAGATTCATTTGTAAACTAATTATAATAATTAATTAACCAAAATACACCTTTAACCAAGACTATACGTATGTAACTATATTCTTACGCACTTCCAGCTAATGTTTTCCCTATTAGTCCTCATATGTCTATACTTTTCAAAGCAATTATGCAATCTCTTAACTGTTGCAACAATATTAACATTGAAACTTAACAATGTAACAACCACAGCAATACACAGTACCTTCATCATCACTGCCCTGTAAAAAATCACCGGCAAACGCATCATCCCCATCCGACGACATATCCGACCCCGACTCTCCTCCTTCATCACCATCAACACTCTGCATCTCTTCATCTTCTTCATCTTCCGTATCCGATTCACTCAACACCTCATTTTTCTTTTTCTTGTTAAGCGAAATAAACTCCTTACTTTTCTCCTTTTTGCTTGCTTTCTTCTGTGAGTTTTTACCTTTAACAACCTCAACTTCTTCATCTTCCATATCAGATTCACTCAACACCTCATTCTTCTTTTTCTTATTAACAGAAACAAACTCCTTACTCTTCTCCTTTCTGTTTGATTTCTTTTGTGTCTTTTTACCTTTAACAGCCATTTAACCTACAAAAACATTCAACAACAAAACAAAACCCTAACTTTAAATATTAGCCCCCAAATTAGCAAAAAAACATTCAAAAAATCAACATAAACATAATCGTAAGTTTAACTTTACTTCACACAACAGCAGAGCTAGAAACAATAAGGAACACACAAACCCTAGGTGTACATGAACCTACAAAAACATTCAACAAGAAAATAGAACCCTAAGTTTAAGTTTTGGCTCCCAATTAACGACAAAAGATTCAAAATTTTAAACATAAACACATTAATAAGTTCGAATTTAGTTCACGAAACAATAAAAATCGAAACAGTGACAAATATACAAACCCTGAGTTTGTATTATTGAAGCACAAAACGAATTGGAGTTGCTTTTACTTCGAAACACACACAAAACCTAATTATCAGATGAAGAAAATCATACCAGAAGATGAAGATTGCTGCTTGTTGAACCGCCGTAACGAAAGACGGAAGAAAGGATGCTCGAAGGGGTTGAAGTATAGAGAGGCGGGGAAGTTATGTTAGGGTTTAAAGGTTCACGTAAACTTAAGAAATCATTTCTTATTTAAAAAAAAATCACTTAAATCAAACGATTTTTTTATTAAATTATATACTAATTATATTATATACTATTATATTATATTATTATATACTAATAGAAGAGAAACTGAATAAATAGTGATTTATTATTTTATTTAATTAATAGTTATTTGAATAGTTATTTATTATTTATTTTTTAAATTAAAACAAACTAAATGAATAGTGATCTAGGAAATATAAGAATATGAGGTATGGGGTATGGGGCGGGGCTATCAAGATGACATGGCGGGATCTCATTGGCCAAGACAAGTAGCCGTTTGGGCTAGCCGTTTGGGCTAGCCGTTGGCCAACGGCTATGTGTTTAAAAAAAAGATCTAGGAAATATTAGAATATGGGGTATGGGGCGGGGGTTGTGGCGTGGGTTGGGTACAAACGCCCAAGTCACCACCCCGGGTGGGCTTGGGTTTCGGCGTGACCCCTTGGGCGGGGGTTTCAGCCCGGGCGTTCGGCGGGGCTATCAAAATGACATGGCAGGATCTCATTGGCCAAGACAAGTAGTCGTTTGGGCTAGCCGTTGGCCAACGGCTATGTGTTTAAAAAAAATTATCTATTCACTATAAATACTCACACTTCTATTCATTTTTTACCACAACTACTCCACCTCTTCTATAATGATCTCTATCTTATTTTTAAAAAAAAAAATCTCATCCAACCACAATACGAAAAACGAATCCTCATAATCGTGGTTTTGACCCGAACAATCCGTGGGCTTTCCAAGAAACACCTAGCCTAGCATCCAATCGTCCAATTGCTCCCTTTTTAATGCACTCCACGATGGCGGATATGACTGGTTACGCATCGTTTATCTCGAATCGTTTGAAGAAATGATGTCGGTCAGTTTACTTACTGTGTGTATAAAAGGTAATCTAAACTGTGCAATTACTTGCATTGCTACGTTGCTACAGGATTTGATGAGCTCGGTACCAACCGGTACCCAAAATATCGTTACTGAAATCCCCAAAAGTATGTACCGGTACCGAATATACCTGGTACGGTACGGTTCGGTACCGGTTGGTACTGGTACAGCACCGGTATTTGAGGGTAAAAATCGGTGAATACCGATGCCGAACCGGTACCGAAAATACGTGACGTTTTAGTTCGAGCTACTTTTTGTTATTTGACATGTTTTGCCATTCTTATAGAACGATTTGGTTTAGCGCGCCGCAACGCGCGCGCATTGTAAACAACTAGTTTGGTATAGTAATAGGCACGTGTTTTATATCAATTTACACATGATATAACTTATGTTATCCAAACATACTCTATTGCAAATACAAGTCCGTTTTTTAACGAAATTTATACTGAAACATCGAGAAAACTATAGAAACGGATATTGGTACCGGTACCATTATTGTTAGTTCGTCGCAATAAAGAAAAAAATCAATTATACCTGACCCGTTTAATTTTGATCCAAACTTTTAATGAAACATAAATAAGATAAACACATCCAAACGGTATATTCCGTACTTTAAAAAGCTTAATATTATAATCATGAAAATGTTCACTTTTTTCCAATATAATAATAATAAAAAAACTACTCCGTCATACAAATACTTTGCTTTTGACACCCCAAATTTGTGGTAGTTTTCTTTTTAGCCCCAACTTTGTTATAGTGTACTTCTTACCCCAAAACTTTATCAAATTTTATCTTTACCATTTCTTAGCCCTTAAGCTTACGAAATGCAATTTTGAACCACTTAACTTTTTATGAACTTTGTAAATACCACTTTGACTCCATCGAGAGTTTTTGCCTTGATCCAATCACAATGCAACTATAGGATACATTGAGTTCAATCGGATACGTTAAAACGTTCGTTTTCATATGGTTAACACATCACATAACGTTTGGACTAATCCGTTCGATATTTGCGAAGTACCCGCGCCGCAACGCGCGCGGGTCTTATTACTAGTTAACGTAAATAAATCCTTGTTTAAAATAAACATAGGAAATGTTGTGAAAAAAGTCTAAAAGGGATGTAGGAGAAAGATTGTGTTTACAATAAAATACAACGAATATATATATAGGAGAGGGAAACTTAGTAAACAAGATACATCTATATATGGAGCTGATAACCATAATAATATTTATTTATAAAACTCCCCCTTGGTTATCAACCAAATACGCGTGGAGATGCTACCTCGTTAAAAACCTTGCCATGAAAACCCATTGGTACAAAACCATAGCTAAAGGAAAAAGTGTGCAGCGCGTATTGTCTCACCCTGATAATGTTGTCGTATTAAAAACCTTACTCCCAATGGAATAAACTTAGTTAGTGAAGGGAAAAATGCAACTTGTATAACACTCCCCCTCATTTGAATAAATAGCCTTTAAGTAACGTGTGTCGATCTTCCCTGAAAGTTGCTCAAAGCTTTTGTATCCAGTAGAATGTCGCTTGATCCATTGAAGTACAATCCCTTATGTTGAGCAATGTTGTATGAGATTCTTGGTGCTTCCTCTCGAAAACAAATATAATATGATCCATGACTGTGCTATGTTACATTCTCAAATCTACAAGACTAACCAAACTTGTTTTCATGGGTTAGTAAAATATAATCAAATATCGTTCATACCTGAAATATTTCTTTGAACTCATTTTAATGCCTCTTCGCTTGACGAAGGTTAATTTCATGACAATAAGCTCAAGTGAAAGATATTATAACCATACATAGCTAGCAAAAACATATTAATGCACTTATGCATTTAACGATGGTACTTCTACAATGAGAATCTCTACTTTGGTAGGAGATGATAATATGCATTTCTTATAACAAATGACTTAACAACCTTTAACATACTTTAAGGTTCAACTATGTCCATACTAAAATATTCAAACATCATCTTCTAGATATACTTGAGGGATTGGTAAAATATAATAACATATATACTCGAATTGCAGTTCGAGTAATAATTAGACCGTGCCAAGGTTATTCAGAAATTTTCCCTCTAAAAGCTAGACAATTTCTCTCGATAATGCATAGACATCATTATTGTAAATTGCGATTATAGTGAACTTTTAAAAGTAGAATGTTGATGGAACATGTCTAATTTAATCAAATTTATATCCCTCCTTATCTGAATATCTCGAGGTGTACAACACTCGTCTCGACTATTTAGTCCATACGTATTTTGTCAGCTTCATATAATTCGTTCTTGAGGTTTTGAAATCATTAATGCTTCTAGCATTATCAATCCATGAGGTAATTCTTTCCATCTTATCCAAATATGCATGTGGTTTCCCTCTTTATAAGTTTTGCTACATAAATTTTGTCATTTAACACATAGATTCTATATCATATGCAAAAATGTCATGAACACTTACTTTTATCTCTAAAATCCATATTGTACCATGCATGTACACTATTTATTGAGATATCACAATCACCGGTACAAGTTTTCTATGTATGTTTCTTGGTGCACAAGTATTACATCGTTAAGATGTTTCAATTAATCTTTTAAGCACTCAGTTTCTTTAGAAACTCATCCAACATGTAAAATAATTATAACCTATTCAAATCTGAATATGTATAAATGATCACACTGTTCTCAAGAACTTACTTTACATGACCTACATAATTTAATCATTCGGGAGTATCAAGTGATACATAACATTCATAAGACGAATATCAATTCTCTCTTTATGTTACCAGACTAATAAGATATTGGAAAGCTAATGCATCCACCAATGGAGAATACTTCTCCTCGTAATTAATCATAGGTCTTTGCGAAAATTCTTGTGCCACCAATTTTACCCTATATTACTTGATTTGATTTGATTTTCAATTCATAATTCGCATAAAAGACCTGTTTGTTTCCAACATGATTTACAACTTCAGTTGCATGGATTGTTGGTTTGAAAACTTTCCATTTCATTAGAGAGTTCAACTCTGCCTTATTCACGTCTTTTCGCTTTTGGCCAATCATTTCTCATAGGTAGATCTTAAATTTTGATCCTCATCATTTTATCATTTCAAGCGCTATTTTATATACAAAAGTATAACGACGTCAATTTCAATATGATTCCATATATATATATATATATATGATGTGTGTAAAATGCAACATATAAATTACATCAAATGAGGCATAAAACTAACCCTTTTTAGTACTAATGTTGGAAAAAATGTGCTTTTGTCTTCCTTTTGTATTTTCAGGACTAAATGAGCGTAAATGAATAAAAGGAACAAATATGGAGCAAAATCTAACATAATTACAAGAAAAGGAATAAACGTGGCATACCCGACTAAACCAGGTATCCGTACGACTTAATTAATGATTAATTACTGCTTAATTACTGTGCTTGTTTGAACTAGCTGATAAACTGCTACTTGAATACTGATACATGCACTTACTTGCATCATACTTGCTTGTTGTCACTATATTACTTACATGACTGAACCTTAGTGACAAACATGATGCACAAAAAGCACAGTAGCACAATACACGGATAACCTATTAAACATGCTGATAAAGCCAGCATCAGGCAAACACTGCCTCTAAGGCCTGTAAGAGCCTGAGATAATTGCTACACTAATGGTGAGTGTAAGGATACAAGGGTTGTAGAACTGCGTCTCTAGGAATAAGTTACAATGACTGGATGTGCCTAAACCGTACTCTAAGTACAAAATTCAGCACTTTACATAATAATTCAGCTTTTAGCTACCCAATAAAGTGCCAAAACATGAGAAAAATATTACTAGACACTTTCCAAAGTGTCAGAAATAAATTGTGTCACTAAAAGAAATAAGAGAGACACTTTATATACTTATTTAGCGCTTTAACGGATCGGTATCCAACCAAACAACCGGACTTAACCCGGGACACAAAAATATTGACATTGGCATTGTTTTTCTTTTCCGAGCTAGTTGGGGTACCCGGACACCCTAACACCCGTTACAAAACACTACACGCTAGTAACTAGTTTTAATCTCCTAACTAAACTAACTAAGTCACCTAACTAGAGATTGAAATCAAACCAAATGCCCCCCCTCACAAACCGATCGGCCCCCCCCCCCCTCTTCTCACACTTGAAATCCCCCATGTGACACCAAATCTTCCATTTTCCCATGTACAGTTGACTTTTGATTGTGTGAAAGTTGTGATAAGTACTAACATTACTTACACTCAACACCCCTTAAGAACTTACTTGTTTACATAACAACTTTCACATAACCCCCTCCTCTTTGCATGTAATCGGTCATTGTGGGACCTCACCATACGAATTCTTCATCTCCACCCTAAGATTTGAAAAGGTTTTCTTTCCCCATGCAAATTGTGTTAAGATATAAGTTGATTGTGTTTGTACTATTAGGGACATTTTAACCAATGGATAAAGGACTTAATCTACAAATAACCACCACCTTTCCCACTAAACCCCACTCAACAAAACAACAACTTTCCTTCTTTCATTAAAAAGCTTCTGCCGAACAACCTCCCCTCACGCCACCACCTTCCATTTTCCATTCATTCCATCCAAGGTTATTTCATAGTGCAAGGAGCCATTTTAGGAGGAGTGGAGCACTCGGATTGCCAAGGACCTCCCTCGCTTGTCTTTAACCACTCATTTTTCTCTCGTGTTTCTTCCCTAGCCTCGAGCTAGTAGTAAGCCTCTTGGATCACCTTTTATTTTATATTTTTAGTGGTTTATAGTTATGTTGTGATGTAAATAAAAGAACTTTAGAAAATCATAAATGCAAACTTGAACATAAAGTTAGTATGAAGTTGAAATAAGAAGAAATCTTGTTAAAATAAAATTGTTTTGATGTGGTTATTATTTATTTTGATGCTTACTAGTAAGATGATGTTGGACATCAAAATTTAACTTGTTAAAATAAGATTAAAAACTTATGTTAACAAGTTAGGAGGTGACTAATGTTTACATAAAAGAATCACCTCCATGCTTCACATAAACTTGGTAACAAAAACGAGTTCTTGAAAAATAAATAAACTAAGTGAATGGATGGTCTTATGGACCCGACATCTACAAATGATTTTTCTAAGACACACCAAGTTAAAAGACGGGTCTTTTTGAAAAGTCATAATTTTTGGAGGGTAACTAAACCCACTAAAAGCACCACTAAATTACTACGCGTTTTCATGAAACGCCAAGTTTATGTTGTCATGAAAAAATGCATTGTTTTTACACTTGACTAGTGTAACATTGTTTAGAAAATTGTTGATTGAATTTATAAAAGAAAATGATACGCTTGAAAGCGTGGCCACCTCCAGTTACAGAGGGAACTCTGGCGAAATTTTTCTAAAACCCTAACACTTAGAACTATTTACACCACAAGTGTTAGAATTATTTTTGACATGTTTTCGAAATATAAATTTCGCCATGACTTTATTTTTTAAATATTCGGAGGTGGGATTTTCACAGAATTTAACGTGATAAATATATTTTTCACACACTGCTTATGATTATTTTGTGAAAATACATAAATATTATTTCTAGAGTAAAAATAATATTTACGAACGTTAACGAATCCAAAATAATACGAACGCTTTCACCATAAATATATAAGTTACATCGGTAATTATATTACCACTCGATTGTTAAAACGTAACTTACGCACTTACGGAAATATTTATGAACGCACATGTATTGAATCCCCCATCCTTGGGAAGGAGATTTACTACCAAGTAAATACAGGGGTAAACACGAAATAGTTGTCTAACTATTTCCCAAGGACTTAAACTATAAAGCTAAGGCACGGCCGTCCGTCTAATAGAAATTAGCACCTGTAGGTCGTCGCACAGCTGCGTGAGCAGGAGATACTTGGTAGAGACGCTTCACTGTGAGTTCATGTCCCCCTTTTCTCTTAACTGTTTTCAGTTTTTAACTGCGGGGGTGAAATACATGTTACTTTGATTACAAGTACTTTATACACGGTATGGTTAGCGTAAGGAGGTTTACTACTTAGATCATGTGAGTGGGTAGGAGCAATATGAGGCCATTAGTCCTCATGTCGGGACCGAGGGACAGGAGCGGTAGATCTATCTGGGTGTAGCGAGCCCAGCCCCAGGCCAAACTAGAAACGGACCTTGGGGTGACTTTGTCCACATACTATTGCCGTGGCGAAATCTGCTAGGTTTGAGTCTCCCTATTTGCACTTCACATATATCAGTGGCCTTGCAAACCATTGGTGATCTCAATTCCCTTATTTGCTACATACCAAGACTATTTTTCACAAAGGTTTACTTACTCACTTACACATGAACTCGCTCAACATTATTGTTGATTTTTCAACTTACATGTATTTCAGGAAATTAACGGATCTGGCACGGTATGGAACGTTTTCCGCTGCACTAGTCATGAGGTCATCTGGGTTTGGGGAGTTGTGACTCTTTCCTGGACAAGTCACAAATCCTTAAACTGTGTTCTGTTAATGTCAATGTTTGTCGAATAATGTCGTTAGAACATGTTTCAGTTAAAACAATGTTATTGTATTTGGTTTTCAAAACTTAATCGAATGGATGATCTTGCATGGTTTTTATTTCATATAGCTTTGTTATGGTTAAGCTATGGTATTAAGAAGTCACACCAAAATTAACCACGCTTCCGCAAAGCCAGGGTGTGACAGCTTGGTATCAGAGCTCTGATCATAGCGAACTAGGATTCCTTCTCGAGTCTAGACTATGATCACTAGGGCTCTCACGAAAACATTTTTCTGCATACCACCTAAGTCCAGATCCAAAACTTTTTGCAAAAAAATGTTGAGCACATTTTATTATTTATAGGCTCAGCCTGGAGGGCTGAGGCTCGGTCTGGAGGATCGAGGCTCGGTCTAGGTGACCGAGGTAGTTGAGCACGTTGATTTATTATAGGCTCAACCTGGAGGGCTGAGGCTCGATCTGGAGGATCGAGGCTCGGTCTAGGTGACCGAGGTAGTTGGCTAGTGAGGCTAGGAAGAGTAGGCTCAGTCATGAAGGCTGAGGCTCGGTCAAGAGGACCGAGGCTCGATCTAAGAGGTGGAGGTGGAGGATAGAGCAGTCTTAAAGACTGGGAGAAATTGGCTAGTGAGACTAGGAGAATTATGTGATACCTTACTTGGTGACTTATGTGATTATCTGATTGTGTGACTGATTATTTGAGCATGTTTGTGTTTATATTACAGACTCATGGATTCAGCCGGTACTGGCGTTTCGGACACCACTGGACTCATACCTATCATATCCGATGACCTCACATCCTCCGAGCACGAGGTGCACACATCTGACTATACCAGTACTGACGAGGATGATTTCCAGCCTTTCGCACTACCCGATGGTGCTGATGAGCCTGCAGATGACCCTCCCGCTGAGTACCTACCTCTAGTAGAGATTCCGGCCCCTATACCCTTAGCCGTTTATCCAGCATATGATATTCTTCTTGACGCCGAGGCTGATGGCGATATTGACCTGTTTGAGGAGGAGCCTTTTGAGGATGAGATCCAGGGCGAGGCCCTTCTTCCTGCAGACGATCTTCTGATGATCGCTGACGTTCCCGCTGATGATTCGCCTGCACATTCTCCTGTCCCAGACTCCTTCGAGTATGTGGCATCCGCACCTTCTCACACATTGAGCGCACAGCACTTTGCGCATGATTCTGATCCTGACCAGGCATCCTCTGTTGCACCTATTCCCAGTTTTGCGTTTGACCATGATGACATGGAGGATTCTGATCCCATCTTTCCCCCGGGATACGACCCGGATCGTGACATCGAGTTTATACCTATGGATCAGCCCATGGAGGATCCAGCAGACCCAGTAGATCCTATCGACCCCGAGTTTGACTTCGAGATGGCTTTTGATGATCCCGAGCCTGTCGTCGCTCCTGAGCAGGCAGTCGCTCTAGACCCCATACTTGAGCATGATCCCGTACATGCTGACATCCCTATTGAGCCCGTTATAGCAGACCCACCTGTTGATGATCTCCCCGTGGATGTTCCTTTGATAGAGGGCGATCATGTTGTTGTTGATTTTGTTGTTCCCCTACCTGTTGTTGATATACCTGTTGACCATCCTGTTGAGCACATTGCACCTATTCACCCTTTTGTTGCTCCCCCACCTGATCCCATCCCACTAGAGCCCGAGCATGCACTGTTCGCGGCACACATGGATCCACCAGATGAGCATGCACAGCACGGTTGGATACCTGCTGATGAGGATGTTCCACCTTTTCCCCCTCAGATCCCTGATACACGACATGTTGATTTTTCTTTTCAGGTTCCTCAGTTTGTACCTCCAACGAGGGCTGGAGAGGGTTCTTCAGCCCATCCTTTTGGGCATGTACCGTTGTCTATCCCCTTCATGCCCCAGATGTCATCTGTTCCACCCTCTGTTGCTCCATTTCATGTAGCACCTTTTGATCCCACCAGTGAGCCGTTCCTTTGGGCACCACACTCCGCTATGCCACCTACTGACCCCTACCATTCTTTCCACATGGGGTATACTATCGAGGATGTTTTGATGTCCTTTGTCGCCCAGCACGAGTCGCACACACAGCGCATCCAGGAGCTTGAGAGAGCTCAGCTGCCACCATGCCAGTGCCATGGTCAGACACACTCTCCTCTGCAGACATTTCGACCCTTACCTCCAGATTATGCTGCCCGTCTCTTTACACTAGAGCAGCAGGTTGCTTCTATCATTCGTACCCAGCGAGCCATGGAGGAGGACTGGCTCCAGTTACGTCGTTTGTTTTACACCCACTTTCCCCCTCCTCCACCACCATCTGTATAGAGCTCATCAGTGCTGTTTGAGTAGACGAGGGTGAGAAGACGGCGATTGTTGGACTGCACAGCATTTTTGGAGACTACTTTATGATCCTGACTTTTGTTGACATGTATTTGATGTTGTATTTGACACTGACATGATATAGTTTTTGGACAGGGGTGATGTAGCCCCTAGTTGATTGATGATTGTATGACACAGGGATGTATTGATACACTTACTATGTAGTCTCGATATATGGCAATCGCAGTATTCTCACCATATTTGATTCGCTTGATTGCTTATTTATATTTTTATGACTTGGAATGTTGTGTGATTGGTGTTTGTGATGAGTTGATAACATGAGATGTTATATGCTATTACTATTACTATATACGTACGTTTTACTATGGCCTGACCAACGTAAACCATCTTATAGAAGATGCCGCCGAGACGTGAGACACGCATGCCAACCAATGAGGCAGAACTCCAGCAGATTATTGCTGCTGCCATAACACAGTATGCAACATCCCAGCCAGGAACGAGCGGAAGTATTAACCAAGGCAATAACAATCCACCTCACGGTAATACTAAGTCATTAAGACATACCGTGACCTAATTGGATATCTTTAGCAATGATGCTAATGCCGTTCATATGTTATAACGTATGTGCAGGATGCACCTACAAGCAGTTCTTAGACTGCAAGCTCGTAAACTTTGATGGCACAGGAGGTGTTGTCGCCTTTGTTCGTTGGGCTGAGAAAACTGATTCTGTTCTACGCATGAGCAAGTGCGCGCTGGATCAGCAAGTCACCTATATCTCAGGGCTGTTTCTAGATGGAGCCCTATCTTGGTGGAATCTACAAGTATAGACACTAGGCGAAGCTGCTGCCTACGCGCTGACCTGGACCGAACTGAAGGAACTTATGCGCAAGAAGTACTGTTCCCGCGCAGAAATCCAGCGATTAGAGACCGAGTTCTGGCACTTGAAAATGGACGGTCCAAAGATAGCAGAATACGTTCAAAGGTTCCATGACTTATCGCATGTGGTACCCTACATGGTCACTCCTGAGTTCAAGAGAATTGAACGCTTCATTTGGGGACTAGCTCCTCAAATCATAAGCATGGTAACCTCATCCAAGCCTGCGACCATTACTGAGGCGATCGATCTGAGCGTAGCTCTCACTGAGGAGGCTATTCGTTTGAACAAGTTTGATGAAGCAGAACCAAAGAAGAAAGAGACTCACGTCGAGTCGTCAGGAGGTAGCAAACGGAAGTTCTCAAACTTCAAGCAGGGCGCCAGTGTGGCGGTTAAGAAAGGAGGATCAGCTGGTAGTGGAAAGAAAGGAAAAGGATATCAGGGCACCCAGCCCAAGTGCAATGTCTGTCAACGCCATCATACTGGCCATTGTAATGTGAAAATATGTGAAGCATGTGGAAAGCCGGGCCACTCGAAAGATTCTTGTTGGGCTAGTGCTGGCCGGGGAGGCCAGGGAGGATTTGGGAATAGGAATAATAATCGTGGTGGTAATCGCTCGCAAGGAAACTATGGAGGTAACGGGAATCGAGGCAACTTTGCGAATCAGGCTGGCAATGCAAACCAAAACAACAACCAAGCTGGAAATGGAGGTGGAAACGGGCAAAGACTTGGATGCTATAACTGCGGTGATATCGGGCATTTTAAGAAGAACTGCCCAGAGTTAAACCAAGCCCGTGGAAGAGTGTTCCAACTCGAAGCTAGGGAAGCGCGCCAGGACCCCAATGTTGTTACTGGTACGTTCCCTGTAAATCAACGCTATGCATCCGTTTTATTTGATACCGGTGCCGATTATAGCTTCGTGTCACTAGAATTTAAGAATATGCTTGGGTTAGCCGCTAATAAGTTAGATATTCCCTACTCAATCGAATTGGCCAATGGGAAGTTAGTAGAAGCCAATGAAGTTATCAGAGGTTGTGTGATCGAATTAGGAGAGCGTGAGTTTGCTTTAGATCTACTACCAGTCCAGTTGGGAAGCTTCGACGTGGTGGTAGGAATGGATTGGTTATCAGGCAACAAGGCAGAGATAGTTTGTCATGAGAAGACCGTTCGTATCCCAACCGAAGATGGCGAGACAATTGTTGTTCACGGAGAGAAGCGTGAGACGCCGTTGAGGATTATCAGCTGCTTGAAAGCAAGGAAGTGTTTGCAGAAAGGATGTGTTGCTTTTCTGGCACACATTGTGGATAAAAAGGCTGCTGAGCCAAAGATCGAAGATATCCCTGTCGTGAGGGAATATCCAGAAGTCTTCCCAGAAGACTTGCCTGGACTGCCATCTCAAAGGCAAGTAGAGTTTCACATCGATTTAGTTCCAGGCGCCGCGCCTGTGGCTAAGGCACCGTACAGACTTGCTCCGTCTGAGATGCAGGAACTGTCGACACAACTTCAAGAGTTGTTAGACAAGGGTTTTATCCGACCAAGCTTCTCGCCTTGGGGAGCTCCGGTCCTGTTTGTCAAGAAAAAGGACGGTAGTTTTCGTATGTGCATCGACTACCGGGAGTTGAACAAGCTGACGATCAAGAATAGATACCCTCTGCCAAGAATTGATGATCTGTTCGACCAACTTCAAGGTTCAAGCTTTTATTCAAAGATCGATCTTCGATCTGGATACCATCAGCTAAGAATACAAGAGGAAAGCATTCCGAAGACAGCCTTCAGAACTCGTTATGGGCACTACGAGTTCCTTGTTATGCCGTTTGGTTTGACAAACGCACCTGCAGTCTTTATGGACTTGATGAATAGAGTTTGCAAGCCGTACTTGGACAAGTTCGTGATTGTGTTTATCGACGACATCTTGATCTATTCAAGAACAAAGGCCGAGCACGAACAGCATCTAAGAGCTATTTTGGAGCTACTACAGAAGGAACAGCTGTATGCCAAATTCTCCAAGTGCGAATTTTGGCTACGTGAAGTCCAATTCCTTGGGCACGTGGTAAATGGAGAGGGAATCCACGTGGATCCAACCAAGATCGAGGCGATCAAGGATTGGGAAACACCAAAGACGCCAACCGAGATTCGACAATTCTTGGGTTTGGCTGGCTACTATCGAAGGTTCATTGAGGATTTTTCAAAAATCGCTCAACCTTTGACGCTCCTCACCCAGAAAGATAAGAAGTTTGATTGGGGAATCAAGCAGGAAGAAGCGTTCCAGATACTGAAGGATAAGCTCTGCAATGCGCCAATCTTAGCACTACCGGAAGGTACTGATGATTTTGTGGTATACTACGACGCATCGCGTCAAGGACTGGGTTGTGTGTTGATGCAACGCCAAAAGGTTATTGCTTACGCATCGCGTCAGTTGAAAGTGCATGAAAAGAACTATACCACACACGATTTGGAACTTGGCGCAGTGGTTTTTGCAATAAAGATCTGGAGACACTACCTTTATGGTACGAAGTGTACAATCTTTACAGATCACAAGAGCCTACAGCATATATTCAACCAGAAGGAGTTGAATATGAGGCAAAGACGATGGGTTGAATTGTTGAACGACTACGACTGCGAGATAAAGTACCATCCAGGGAAGGCGAACGTGGTCGCCGATGCCCTAAGTCGTAAAGAGAGAATCAAGCCCATAAGGGTTAGAGCTTTGGAAATGATTGTCCGAACCGATCTTTCCTTGCGCATTCGTGCCGCGCAAAAGGAAGCTCTCAAGGAAGGAAACCTTGAAGAAGAATATCTCCGTGGGATGAAGAAACTACTGGTACCAAACGAGGAAGGAACGTTATGCTTCGAGAAAAGAATTTGGGTTCCTCTGTTTGGTGGTTTAAGGGAAGTTATTTTTGATGAAGCTCACAAGTCGCGGTACTCTATCCACCCGGGAGCGGATAAGATGTACCAGGACCTCAAAGATTACTATTGGTGGCCTAGGATGAAAGGCGATGTTGCTGTTTATGTGAGCAAATGTTTAACGTGCGCTAAGGTTAAAGCCGAATACCAGAAGCCTTCAAGACTTCTGCAACAGCCTGAAATTCCCAAGTGGAAATGGGAACAAATCTCCATGGATTTTATTACGAAATTGCCAAGAACGCCAAGAGGCCATGATATGATTTGGGTGATAGTTGACCGCCTAACAAAGTCCGCACACTTTCTGCCAATCAAAGAGAAAGACAGTACTAGTAAACTTGCGGAAATTTACATGAGAGAGATCGTCGCGCGCCATGGAGTACCTCTCTCAATCATCTCTGATAGAGACGGAAGGTTTGTGTCAAGGATATGGCAATCCTTCCAAGAAGCCTTTGGCTCACAATTGAATCTGAGCACTGCGTTTCATCCGCAAACTGACGGCCAGAGCGAGCGAACGATACAGACTTTGGAAGACATGCTGAGAGCGTGTGTTATGGATTTGGGCGGTAGCTGGGATAAGCATTTGCCTTTGGTCGAATTTTCATACAACAACAGCTACCACACCAGTATTGGTGTCGCGCCATTTGAAGCCCTTTACGGACGCAAGTGCCGATCACCCTTATGTTGGGCTGACGCAGGTGATAGGCAGCTTGCTGGTCCCGAAATCGTCCAAGAGACGACAGACAAGATTGCACAGATTCTTAAACGCATCGAAGCAGCTCGCCACAGACAAAAGGCCTATGCGGATCCAAACCGGAAACATGTGGAATTCCAAGTTGGAGAAATGGTGTTATTGAAAGTTTCACCCTGGAAGGGGGTGGCACGCTTTGGAAAGCGTGGGAAGTTAAATCCGCGCTACATTGGTCCTTTCCGAGTTTTGGAAAGAATAGGACTAGTAGCATACAAGTTGGACCTACCTGCTGAACTGAATGGTGTTCACGACACCTTTCATGTATCCAATCTAAAGAAAAGTCCAACTCAAGTCACCGTTGCCATTCCCACCGACGAGATTCATGTTGACGACACGCTCCACTTCGTTGAAGAACCTGTTGAGGTCACGGATTGGAAAGTTAATAAGACCCGCCGGAGCAGTGTCAAGCTCGTCAAAGTTCGTTGGAACGCCAGACATGGTCCTGAATACACCTGGGAACGTGAGGACCGGATGAAAGAGAAATACCCCCACCTTTTTCCTAAGAACCCTGCATCTACAAGCAGAACTTAAATTTCGGGACGAAATTTATTTAACGGGGGGAGAATGTGACAACCCGCACTAAACCAGGTATCCGTACGACTTAATTAATGATTAATTACTGTGCTTGTTTGAACTAGCTGATAAACTGCTACTTGAATACTGATATATGCACTTACTTGCATCATACTTGCTTGCTGTCACTATATTACTTACATGACTGAACCTTAGTGACAAACATGATGCACAAAAAGCACAGTAGCACAATACACGGATAACCTATTAAACATGCTGATAAAGCCAGCATCAGGCAAACACTGCCTCTAAGGCCTGTAAGAGCCTGAGATAATTGCTACACTAATGGTGAGTGTAGGGATACAAGGGTTGTAGAACTGCGTCTCTAGGAATAAGTTACAATGACTGGATGTGCCTAAACCGTACTCTAAGTACAAAATTCAGCACTTTACATAATAATTCAGCTTTTAGCTACCCAATAAAGTGCCAAAACATGAGAAAAATATTACTAGACACTTTCCAAAGTGTCAGAAATAAATTGTGTCACTAAAAGAAATAAGAGAGACACTTTATATACTTATTTAGCGCTTTAACGGATCGGTATCCAACCAAACAACCGGACTTAACCCGGGACACAAAAATATTGACATTGGCATTGTTTTTCTTTTCCGAGCTAGTTGGGGTACCCGGACACCCTAACACCCGTTACAAAACACTACACGCTAGTAACTAGTTTTAATCTCCTAACTAAACTAACTAAGTTACCTAACTAGAGATTGAAATCAAACCAAATGCCCCCCCCCCCTCACAAACCGATCGGCCCCCCCTCTTCTCACACTTGAAATCCCCCATGTGACACCAAATCTTCCATTTTCCCATGCACAGTTGACTTTTGATTGTGTGAAAGTTGTGATAAGTACTAACATTACTTACACTCAACACCCCTTAAGAACTTACTTGTTTACATAACAACTTTCACATAACCCCCTCCTCTTTGCATGTAATCGGTCATTGTGGGACCTCACCATACGAATTCTTCATCTCCACCCTAAGATTTGAAAAGGTTTTCTTTCCCCATGCAAATTGTGTTAAGATATAATTTGATTGGGTTTGTACTATTAGGGACATTTTAACCAATGGATAAAGGACTTAATCTACAAATAACCACCACCTTTCCCACTAAACCCCACTCAACAAAACAACAACTTTCCTTCTTTCATTAAAAAGCTTCTGCCGAACAACCTCCCCTCACGCCACCACCTTCCATTTTCCATTCATTCCATCCAAGGTTATTTCATAGTGCAAGGAGCCATTTTAGGAGGAGTGGAGCACTCGGATTGCCAAGGACCTCCCTCGCTTGTCTTTAACCACTCATTTTTCTCTCGTGTCTCTTCCCTAGCCTCGAGCTAGTAGTAAGCCTCTTGGATCACCTTTTATTTTATATTTTTAGTGGTTTATAGTTATGTTGTGATGTAAATAAAAGAACTTTAGAAAATCATAAATGCAAACTTGAACATAAAGTTAGTATGAAGTTGAAATAAGAAGAAATCTTGTTAAAATAAAATTGTTTTGATGTGGTTATTATTTATTTTGATGCTTACTAGTAAGATGATGTTGGACATCAAAATTTAACTTGTTAAAATAAGATTAAAAACTTATGTTAACAAGTTAGGAGGTGACTAATGTTTACATAAAAGAATCACCTCCATGCTTCACATAAACTTGGTAACAAAAACGAGTTCTTGAAAAATAAATAAACTAAGTGAGTGGATGGTCTTATGGACCCGACATCTACAAATGATTTTTCTAAGACACACCAAGTTAAAAGACGGGTCTTTTTGAAAAGTCATAATTTTTGGAGGGTAACTAAACCCACTAAAAGCACCACTAAATTACTACGCGTTTTCATGAAACGCCAAGTTTATGTTGTCATGAAAAAATGCATTGTTTTTACACTTGACTAGTGTAACATTGTTTAGAAAATTGTTGATTGAATTTATAAAAGAAAATGATACGCTTGAAAGCGTGGCCACCTCCAGTTACAGAGGGAACTCTGGCGAAATTTTTCTAAAAACCTAACACTTAGAACTATTTACACCACAAGTGTTAGAATTATTTTTGACATGTTTTCGAAATATAAATTTCGCCATGACTTTATTTACTAAATATTCGGAGGTGGGATTTTCACAGAATTTAACGTGATAAATATATTTTTCACACACTGCTTATGATTATTTTGTGAAAATACATAAATATTATTTCTAGAGTAAAAATAATATTTACGAACGTTAACGAATCCAAAATAATACGAACGCTTTCACCATAAATATATAAGTTACATCGGTAATTATATTACCACTCGATTGTTAAAACGTAACTTACGCACTTACGGAAATATTTATGAACGCACATGTATTGAATCCCCCATCCTTGGGAAGGAGATTTACTACCAAGTAAATACAGGAAGTAAACACGAAATAGTTGTCTAACTATTTCCCAAGGACTTAAACTATAAAGCTAAGGCACGGCCGTCCGTCTAATAGAAATTAGCACCTGTAGGTCGTCGCACAGCTGCGTGAGCAGGAGATACTTGGTAGAGACGCTTCACTGTGAGTTCATGTCCCCCTTTTCTCTTAACTGTTTTCAGTTTTTAACTGCGGGGGTGAAATACATGTTACTTTGATTACAAGTACTTTATACACGGTATGGGTAGCGTAAGGAGGTTTACTACTTAGATCATGTGAGTGGGTAGGAGCAATATGAGGCCATTAGTCCTCATGTCGGGACCGAGGGACAGGAGCGGTAGATCTATCTGGGTGTAGCGAGCCCAGCCCCAGGCCAAACTAGAAACGGACCTTGGGGTGACTTTGTCCACATACTATTGCCGTGGCGAAATCTGCTAGGTTTGAGTCTCCCTATTTGCACTTCACATATATCAGTGGCCTTGCAAACCTTTGGTGATCTCAATTCCCTTATTTGCTACATACCAAGACTATTTTTCACAAAGGTTTACTTACTCACTTACACATGAACTCGCTCAACATTATTGTTGATTTTTCAACTTACATGTATTTCAGGAAATTAACGGATCTGGCACGGTATGGAACGTTTTCCGCTGCACTAGTCATGAGGTCATCTGGGTTTGGGGAGTTGTGACTCTTTCCTGGACAAGTCACAAATCCTTAAACTGTGTTCTGTTAATGTCAATGTTTGTCGAATAATGTCGTTAGAACATGTTTCAGTTAAAACAATGTTATTGTATTTGGTTTTCAAAACTTAATCGAATGGATGATCTTGCATGGTTTTTATTTCATATAGCTTTGTTATGGTTAAGCTATGGTATTAAGAAGTCACACCAAAATTAACCACGCTTCCGCAAAGCCAGGGTGTGACACCCTCGACAGCATCTTCCCAAGCAAAAACAAGAGAACAGAAGGCTGATCACGGCCCCATGCCCAGCGGACACGGGGGCGTGGCCAGTTGTCTGCAGAAAGGACAAAGCTATAGAAGCTTCTATTCCCGACACGGGGGCGTGCCCAGCTCAACACGGGCCGTGGTCAACGCTAAGATTCGCTGAATCCAAGCAAATCTTGATAGTACAGATACGCTTCTGCACACGGGGTCGTGCCTAGCGGACACGGGGGCGTGTTGAGCTAATGCAGACAAATTGCAATTAATGAAGAAAGAGAATAAGGATGGATACGGGGCCGTGTCCGGGCTTCTGTGCAGGCTATAAATAGAGGTGCTTGGTTCACTTCAAAGGCATCCCTTGGCAAACAACCTCTCTTCCACTTCACCCACACTCCACCACCACTACAACCCACATCCACCACCATCATCCATCATCCATCATAGAGTGTGTGTAGTAGTCTCGGGATCCAAGATTGATAGTAAGAGTTCTTGACAATCAAAGGCCATGTTTGCCTAAGTCTCTTACATCACTTGGCGAAGACAAGCATTTAGTGTAATACTTTTGATTTTTAATCTTTTCGCACTTTTTATTTGGTTTTGTATTAATGACTTTAATAACTAGTTTCTTATGTTGAAGGTGAAACTTCCTTATCATTTGTCCGTGGTGTCTTGGCGTTATTTTACTGTCTATATAAAATAAAAGATTTACACAATTCATATCTTTACGGTCTATATAGAGATATGTTGGCTACCTGGTCGGGGGTTAAGGGAATGGTTTGGTAAGGTTCTTGCCTTGTTCAGTGTATAGATCCTGCAAGGACCTGGGTCAAGCTTACTAGGACCTCCTTCAATACCCACTGGTATTGGATGGCTGGGGTGCGAATGGCTTGATCCCCTCATATGTAAACTACTATTAATACATTAACCCGACTACTTGGGATTGTATCCCTGCTGACTCAAACCACTTAGCCGAGGGTAACGCCACCTTCAAAAGAGGGCCTACCACATTACGCATTAATAACTTAATTAATTATCTTTCAATATTCCAATCCTTTAGGATTGTATCCTTGCTGACTCAAACTACTGGGTTGAGGGTAACGTCACCTTCAAAAGAGGGGCCTACTACTATAACTAAGATAATCTCTTAAAAAGTGCAAAAGTGCGGAAATCATCAAAGGTTACACTAAAGGCGAGTCAGATCCAAGTGATTCATCTTGTCTATCTGTTTTTATTTTATTTTTGTTTTCAGCATTTTTAATTTTTTTATTTTCATGTTTAAAACCTTTTCTCAAACTTTTGATTTGATTAGACGTTGAGGATAAACCGGTATTAAAAGCTCTTGTGTCCTTGGACGACCTCGATATCTTACCAACGCTATACTACGCTCACGATGGGTGCACTTGCCCATATGTGTGTTTAGTGTTAGTAAAATATCGTGTTTTATAAATTTAAAACTTGACTAAAGTGTTAAAAAGGGCTTAAAATATAACTAAAGATATATTACGCTACACACGCATCAATATATATATATATATAGGACAAAGATCCGTTAGGAACCACCCTTTATTGCGAGAACCGCGAGAACCAATGCGAACACAACCAAAAATGCCTAAAAATAGCAAAAAAACACACAATTTTTTTTTAATATTTTTATAAAAAAATCGCTACTTTTAGTAGCAAATTTTTTTTTTTAAATAAAAAAAAAAATTTGGCTACTAAAAGTAGCAATTTTAACATAAAAAATATTAAAAAAAAATTAGATTTTTTTTTTATTTTTTAGGTTTTTTTGGGGTTTAGTTTTTAGCATTTTAGCTTTGGGGTGGGGGGGGGGGGTTAGGTTTTTTGTGGGGTGGGGGAGGGGGGTTAGGTTTTTTTTTAGGTTTTTTGGGGGTTTTAGTTTTTAGCATTTAGCTTGGGGGGGGGGGGGGGTTAGGTTTTTTTTGGGTGGGGGGGTTTAGTTTTTTTGGGGGGGGGGGGGGTTAGGTTTTTTTTAGCTATTTTAGGTTGTGTTCACATTGGTTATCGCGGTTCTCGCAATAAAGGTGGTTCTCGCATGAACCTTACCCTATATATATATAGGGGAAGGATAAAACAAAAACCCACTTGAGTTGAGAAAACTCAAAAAACCTTTGTAAAAACTCCAAGTAACGTTTTTTTTCTATAAAAAATAGGAAATGTAACATACATATATTTTAACATTTTTATAAAAGAAAAACAAAAAAGCGCCGAGTAGTTTATTTTTTAGAAAATGTTAAAAATTTAATGTTACATAATGTATATGTCTATAAAAATGTAACATACAAATTTTGAATATTTAAAAATAAAACTAATTGGCGCCTTTTACATTTTTTTATAAAAATGTTCAAGTACATTTATGTTACATTCCCTGTTTTTTTTTTAATAAAAATGTTACATAGGGTTTTCTTGAGTTTTCTCAACTCAAGTAGGTTTTCATTACCTATATATATATATATATATTGGATAGTAAGATATTAAGCTACGTAAATACTCTTAACATGTTTTCCCTATACGGGCTTGGGATATGGTAAATTATTACTTCTTGGTCGGGTATGGGATCAATGTCGGATTGTGACTAAAAATCCGCATAACCCGTTTTAATTCGTTTTGCTTGATAACTTAAACATTGGGGTTAATGCGACCATGTCCTGGATATCCTCGGCTCATTTAATTGTAAATGGCCACGACTTAAGCACGTGGTGTAGGCATACACCCGACAGATGGTAATGCTATCATAAAATATTTTTCTTACCCATATTGGGGATACCCTTTATGGGTTAAAGTTGCGTGTCGGTTAATCATGTTATCGGTGTTTAGTACTGGGCCCCATATGTATTGACAAGCATGTAATACTGAATATAAGAGACATATTTTATTCCAAGTTATTTATGAAAATACATATGCCTAGTGCACTTAAAATGATTTTGAAATATTTTCAAACTGTGTCGGTTATTTGTATTTACCAGTGAAAACTGACGTATCTACAAAAGACTAAGCGCAGGTTGCAAGGATACATAAATCGGCTGGAAGTTGCACGGTAAATGCTTAAGTGGAATTTGCAACTCCATGCATTGAAGCCTAGTAGTCTGTTTATGTAATCATTTTTGTTATTTCCGATCCGCCTGTGGATCTTTTATACATCCCGTATGTATATTATTTTGAACATTCAGACACTTATAATTTGCAATAGTATTTTAAATCCCAAGAATTCCGCTGTGTTATTCGTGTATCTGTACCAACTCGTTATGTACCCCAAGTCCGGGCCCATCGGGAAATACAGGGTGAGACAAGCTAGCATCAGTGTAACACATTACAGTGAGCTCTTCTTCCACTCCTCCAAACACCAAGAACATATCTTTAGTTCTTCTTAAGCACCTCAGAATGTTCTTTACTTCAGTCCAATGGGCAATGCCTGGACTTTGCTGAAAACTACTCATCATGCTTAAAGCATACAAGAAGTCAGGTCTAGTACATAACATAGCATACATGATTGAACCAATCGCTGAAGCATATGGAACTACTTCCATTTGCTTAATTTCAATGTCTGTTGAAGGAGATTGCGATTTGTTCAACACGATTCCTTTAGTCACAAGAACACCTCATTTCTTGGAGTTTTCCATCTTAAAGCGTGTCATCGTTTTGTCTATGTACGTACTTTGACTTAGCCCTAGAAGCCGCTTAGAACTATCCCTATAGATCTTGATTCCCATAATGTCAACAGCTTCTCCAAGATCTTTCATTGTGAAGCAAGATCCCAAATAGTGTTTAACCTCGTTATGCATAGGGATGTTGTTTCCAATGATTAGTATATCATCCACATAAAGGATGAGGAATGATATGGTGCTCCCACTAGCCTTTCTGTAACACAAGGCTCATCTTCATTCTTAACAAAACAAAACTCTTTGATCTTCTGATCAAAATGAAGATTCCAGCTGCGAGATGCTTGTTTGAGTCCATAAATAGACTTATTCAGTTTGCACACCCTAGTTAGATATTTAGGATCGACGAAACCTTCAGGCTGAACCATATAGACATCTTCAGAGAGATGTCCATTTAGAAAAGCGGTTTTGACATCCATTTGCCATATTTCGTAATCATAGTACGCAGCTATGGCGAGCGATATCCTGATTGATTTGATCATAGCAACGGGTGAGAAGGTCTTATCATAGTCAATACCCTGAGTTTGAGTGAAACCCTTAGCAAATAGTCGTGCCTTATAGGTGTGTACATTTCCATGCATATCGGTTTTTCTCTTGAAAATCCATTTGCTCCCTACTGCCCGAGTTTTGGGGGGTAGCTCAACCAAGTCCCATACTTGATTGTTACACGTAGATTGCATCTCGACGTTCATGGCTTCTTGCCATTTCTCAGATTCCGGATCTAAGATTGTAGATTTGTAGTTAGCAGGTTCGTCATTAGACTCAGCTACTAATAAGACTTCGGGGCCATTTAGATGCCATAGGTATCTATCAGGTTCTTTACGAATTCTACTACTTCTGCAAACGTCTGTGTTTATGTCTGATTCATTGGCAACAACTACTTATTGATCAGACGGTCCGACTTCATTAGCAGTTGTTTGTGGTTCTCAAATTTCTTCAAGATCAACCACATTATTTCCATTTCCTTGATTAAGAAGTTCTTCCTCGAGAAAGTGTCCTTTCCTTTTGCTGGAAATAACATTTGCATCAGGATGGTAGAAATAATACCCGCTTCTTTTATAGTATCCGATGAAAACAACCTTTTTTGGCCTCGAGGATCGAGCTTATCATCAGAATCACTTGTGATGTATGCATCACATCCCCATACTCTAAGGTATTCCAAATCGGGTTTACGCCCATGCCATATCTCATATGGTGTTTTGTTTACCTTTTTAGTCGGAGCCAAATTGACACTGCGGGCAGCGGTCATAAAAGCATGACCCCAAAATGTGACACCTGTGTCGCTGCGACCATCAAACAAATACCAAACCAATGAAATATTGTATTTCATACTTTGGACTTGTATAAATATGTGTATCTTTTGCACATATCAATTCTTGTTCGATTTCAAGCTCTAAATCTCTTTCTGGAAGGTTATACGCGCACTGATGCGTAAATATAACCAGTTTAATGCAACAAACACTCTGGAATAGTGAAATAGGCTTAACATACCTTAAATAACCTTTACATAACTTAGAAATAAGTTTTGGATGGTTTGGTATGCCGAAATCAAGTTAAATCGCTTACAGGGACTAAATTTGACAAACTGCGAAAGTATGCCAATTTGAACTATAACGAACATTCCAGAACATGACCATAAGTTAAACACACCTTAAATATCCTTTATATAGCTTATAAATAGGCTTTGAGGGGTTCGGTGTGCTAAAATAAACTTTTGGGTCATTCAAGGACTAAAAGCGTCAAAAAGTGCACAAGTTTGCATTTTCGCGCACAACTTACGTTCTGAATACATCCGGACATCCAAAAATTTATGTAAGCACTAAAATATTTTATCTTAGTGTTTGGCATAAGAAAAATCCATTCGTCGCGCAATTTGGATCGTTTTTCACGCTTATGCGCATTCCGTCGTAATTAAGCGAACATCGCGATCGTACGACCAAACGAACCAACATCCGGCATATTTTTGAGCATGTTTCATGCCCAAAATGTTTAGGCATCCTTGTAGAGCCTTGAAAATGATTTAAAGAGCCTTAAACATGTCGGAAATGGCCTGAATACGCAACGGGGACTGAAAGATAAACATTTGAAAGTGTTTGCTGATCAGGGGGACCCTAGCGTGACACCTAGCCCCCTTGGCGTCACGCTAGGCCTCTTCTGATCAGCAAAGGTCATTTAAACACATGTTAACAGCCCCTAACACCCTCCAAAGGTTAAGTGCCACATGTTAATCTCTTATGGTGGCCAAAATCAGTTACCACAACATTCCAACAAGTGTAGGGATGTGATCATTCCCTCTTCTCCAAGAAATGATCCTAATGGTGAACCGAAAACTATAAATACCCACCTCCACCCTTCACTTTTCCTCACAAGAATCTGATCTAATGTGCTCTAAGTTGAAACCTTTGTTTCATACCTGAGCTATTTTGATCTAGATTAGCATTCGGGGACCCTTTGTAAGTGTTCCTTCGTTCTTTTGTTGCTTTTCGAGTCCGAAAGTCAAACTTTGTTTGACTTTCTGCATTGACCAGTTTATGGTCAATGCGAAGTTCGTTTGAACTTCGCAACGTGAGCGTAATCACGATGGTTATAGTCCCTTGTGACTATGCCTACCGATTACCACGTTGTCTAGGGTCGTAAGGGTAAGCGATCTAATAAATCGCTTATACCTTCGAACCCGACCCATTTGGTCGATCATTAGGATCCGACCAAACACATTAGGTGACCATAGTATATAGGGAATAACCTTCCGAGGTTATACCTTATGGTCGCTTCGTTTAAGTAGTTGTATGATAGGTAGTTTATATGCCTTAGGTAAATTACCAAAATACCCCTTTGATGCCAAAATTCATTTTAAACATATGTAACATAACTTTTGACATCTAAACTGATTTAACAACAATATTAGACATGTTAAGGCATATTTTACTTATCATAGGGCTAGTTAGGCGTTCCGAACGCGTTTCACGCGAACGACGCGTTAAAGTAGCATAAGCTACCTAAACGGGTCGTAATGGGTCGTAAGCACTTATGTTAGGTTTCATTTAGTATGTAGGCTTTGTTAAACCATATTACACGAGTCTCCATACTCGTTTGGTTTACGAACCCTCATTCTATCCGATCCTCCGAGATAGGTCCGGTTTATTAACATAGTTACCTATATTAGGTGTCGTTTGATTCCGTGATCTCTAGCATTGCTTGGTGGTTATCTTAGGACTTCTGAGCAATCTCAAGTGAGTACATAGACCCCTCTTTTACTGTTTTCCAAACTGTTTTGGGGTGAAACACATGTGCCTACTTGTTACTTTCATGCTTTCCTGTTTTCACGTCATATACTTGTTATGTTCATTAGTACACTAGTAGTACATGATTTACATTACATTTCTGCTATGTATGTTGACTGATAGCATGCTAGCACATTGATTTACATGACTTTTCTGCTTTGTATGTTAACTTAGCATACTTAGTACATCACTTTACAATACATTTCATGCTATGTACGCCCATTGTGTGCATACTTAGTACATCACTTTACAATACATTTCATGCTATGTACGCCCATTGTGTGCATACTTAGTACATCACTTTACATTACATGCTATGTATGCCCATTGTGTGCGTACTTAGTACATTGCCTTACATTACATGCTATGTATGTCCATTTGGTGCATACTTAGTACATTGTTCTACATTGCATTTCTGTTGCATACGCTCATCCAGCATATGAACACATTATATTACATTTTGAACCGTTGTAACCATTTGACTATGTGAACCGTCGTAACCGTTTGATTACATGAACTGTTTCTAATTGTCGAACCGTGTGAACCGTTTGTATCTGTTGACAAGATTTACATTTAACAATAGACATTTGACTATACATAAACATTTCTACAATTGTTAAACATTACATCTTGGTGGTTTGGTTTGAGTAAGTGATTTAAGTAACGAGGCGTGTGTAATATGATACAAGCATGGTGGATACGCCGCTGGTACTTCCTATATATAAGTGTTTGTATGGTATCACATATCGTAGCGTTATTTGAATCATTTCAATTTGAGACATATAACATTTTATACAAATAACATACTTTTCACAAGACAGTGATTTACAAACAACTTATCTTATACAAACTCATTTTTACATGGTTATTCATTTAACCATACATTATTCTGTTATTTATACATATCATCTGATCTTATCGTTTTTCAAATGATTTACAAGACAAAGCAAATTACAAGGTTCATGACTAAACATTTTCTCAAACATAAGTCATGAATTCTGTTTTCACAAAACCTATGTATCTCACAGGCATTTTTATGCTGACGTACCTATTTTCACATGTTTTTTCAGGAGATGATGCATAGGACTTATCAAGACATACTTAGGCGGACCTGTGCCTTAGTGACTTAAAACGAGACAAGAACTAGTTAATTTATGTTATGTACTCTTTGGTTCTTGTTTAAAACAATGTAAACTTTCATGTTTGATTAATAAAACGAAACTTCAATTGCCATGGATTTGAAACAATTAATTCTGTTACAACACTCCCCGACGTTTCCGCCACGTTTTGTATGTTCTACGTGGTCGGGGTGTGACACAAAAGTTGGTATCAGAGCCAATGGTTATAGGGAATTAGGTTATTAGTAATGCTTTGACCTAGACTATAACCTTCCTAGGACCCTAACGCGAGTTTACTTGCGTTTAGTCATAAAACAATACCGTCACCTATCCTTAGGCGACGACCACAACAAGAACATAAATTTCAAAACCGCTTTGAAAACTAATCATCTGTTCTAGGATGATTGATTACTAGGTTTTGAACCCTCTATTGTAAGGTTTTGAACCCCTTTGAGTTTTCAAAACCTCGTCAAAGTTTTGGGTCCAAAATAGTGTGAACACGTGTAAACTGGAAGAGTGAATGCCTGTACCCTGAGTTTTCTGTCTAAGGCTAGAGTGTTCGTACAAATCCACATAATCGGACCAGTCACTCTTACCTGGGAACTCTTGGGGTGAGGGTCCACTTATAGGCGAGCATGTCTTCGCGATACACTATGAGGATCTATTTGCTTTGATTCAGCCTTTGTGTTGTTTGTTTGCTTCGTGGTTCAAACAAATGACCATCAACCATGATTTTGGTCGGTAATTGTAACATCCTATTCTTACCCAATGCCATTTCATTTGTTTTCTTTCTTGTTTCTCTTTTAGAATGCCTCCTCGACGCGAAAACGAGATAGCGACTGTCGAACTGGCAGAAATCATTGCGCAGCAAATGGCTGCTCAATTCCCAAACCTCTTTGCTCAATGGAACCAAGCCAACAACAACAACAATGGTCCATGCAATTTCAAGAGTTTTAACTCGGCTAAACCACTCAAGTTTAGTGGTTCTGAGGGAGCGACTGGGCTTCTTCAATGGTTCGAGAGCATTGAGAATACTTTCCGCCACGTGCAGTGTCCTGACAATCGCAAGGTCGAGTTTTCTTCGAGTGTGTTCCAGAAGAGGGCCCTTACGTGGTGGAACGGGGTTATGAGAGATCGTGGTGCAGAAGTTGCACTAGCACAGACATGGGCTGAACTTAGGGCCCTTATGATGAAGGAGTTTTGTCCTCGTCACGAGATCAGGGCCTTGGAAAGGGAATTCGACAATTTGAAGCAAGATAGCGGTGAGCATCGAGCCTACACGGACCGTTATGAGGAGTTAAGTCTGTTATGCCCAAACATGGTCACGCCTTTGGATAAGGCAATCGAAAAGTACATTGATGGCCTCCCTGACTCAATATAAGACATTGTGACTGGTAGCAACCCTACTACAGTTAGGCAGGCCATTGAGCTATCTGCAACCTTGACTGAATCAAAGATCAGGAAAGGTAAACTTTTCCGAAAAGGTGACAAGAAACCGGTCGAAGAATCGAACCCAATCGAGGAATCAAAGACCATGGATGAACAGGCTGGATCCTCTAATAAGTCAAAGAAGCGAAAGGCTTCTCAGAACTTCGCCGTGGTCGCTCACAATGATCAAACCGTCCCCAACCAACCAGCTCAACCCCCTGCCAGGAAACCCTACAACGGAACTGCACCCTTGTGCAACCAATGTGGTCTACATCATCATGCTGGTGTGAAGTGCCGCACATGCCAAGTTTGCGGACTTATAGGTCATACAGCGAGGGTTTGCCCAACAGCAGCTGCACCAAATCAAGTTAACAACAATCCTGCTCAAGCTCGTTTTCCACCGGGGTCTTGCTACAACTGTGGCGAGATGGGCCATTTTCGTAGGAATTACCCAAAGCTTGCTAATGCAAATCCAGCGCAGGGATGAGTATCTGACCGACAGAAGATAACGCTGTTTAGAAAATAATCGAGCCTTGTGTATTATTTTCTTTTGTTATCACGATCTATGAAACAGTTGTTGTTATTGTTGTTATAAATAAATCTTTCATTTACATTTTAACATGTTTATGTGGTTGCATGTATAAACATATCCTCTACAATACCAACAATCAAGGAACCATATTCCTTGAAGAACATACTACCCCCAAATTTCTTCCATTGTATGATCTCTTGCGTTTTCCACGAAAATCCTAAGTACCCGTTTCTTCCAAGAGAAACAAAGTACGAGGTGCCAAGTTAATAGCAATCAATAACAAGATAATAACAATTAAACAATTATGTGATTATGTGCTTATGTGTTCCCTTTTATGTGTCATGTGATCCAAATTTTGTTATACAAATCCTCGTAGAATCTTACATATCCTTGTACAGGAGATTCATAGTAGGATACCCAAAGGTACTACCTAAAATCCTTAATGGACTTCTACGCTGTAGTTAAGTCCCTTGGATTATAAAGTACTACTCCATAATTAGACCCCTTTAGTGGTCTAGATAAACTGATCAATCCAAAAATCTGGTTAGGAATATTATGTGATGATATAGATGAAAGGACTCCTTGGTGGCCTAATTAAGAAGATCCTCTGTCGATCTAATTAAAAGGACCCTATGGTAGTCTAGTCACCCTCATCACAAGTTTGATATCCTTCCCCACAACATTACAAAACTAACTGTGCGGACTGTGCAAGGAATTACGTAATTATGGATGCATACATAATTATGGAATTTAGTGCACAGAAATCACAGCAAGTTCTATCATGTATCTAAGTTAACCCAATTCACTTCCAATTCTGATGAAGCATCCGTTGAGGAAAAATGAACTAGCTATTCATTTTTCACTTCTGAGGAATATCCGTTGAGGAAATGAATATCCGTTTATCCTTCATTTCCAACTCTGAGGAAGCAACCGTTGAAAATGACTCCGTTAGTTCATTTTCGTTTCTGAAGATTATCCGTTGAGGAAATGAATATCCGTTGTTAAATCTTCATTTCCAACTCTGAGGAAGCAACCGTTGAAAATGACTCCGTTAGTTCATTTTCGTTTCTGAAGATTATCCGTTGAGGAAATGAATATCCGTTGTTAAATCTTTCATTTCCGTACCTGAGGAAGCAACCGTTGAAAATGACTCCGTTAGTTCATTTTTGTTTCTGAAGATTATCCGTTGAGGAAATGAATATCCGTTGATTGTTCCTTCATTTCAAATTCTGAAGAATAACCGTTGAGGAAAATGACCCCGTTTGTTCATTTTCGTTCTGAAGAATATCCATTGAGAGAAATGAATATCCATGGATTATTCCTTCATTCCCGTTTCTGACGAGGGACCCGTTGAGGAAGAATGAATCATCCATTCGTTTTCACTTCTGAAGAATATCCGTTGAGGGAAATGTATATCCGTTTAGTTAAAAATCCTTTATTTTCCATTTCTGAAGAACCCGTTGAAAAAAATGACTCCGTTCCTTCATTTTCGCTTCTGAAAAATATCCGTTGAGGAAAATAACAAAATTATGCTTTACATATCTTTGATGGCTATTTAACACAAAGTCACAAACAGACTTCTACGAATAAATTTCGGGACGAAATTTCCTTAAGTAGGGGAGACTGTGACACCTGTGTCGCTGCGACCATCAAACAAATACCAAACCAATGAAATATTGTATTTCATACTTTGGACTTGTATAAATATGTGTATCTTTTGCACATATCAATTCTTGTTCGATTTCAAGCTCTAAATCGCTTTCTGGAAGGTTATACGCGCACTGATGCGTAAATATAACCAGTTTAATGCAACAAACACTCTGGAATAGTGAAATAGGCTTAACATACCTTAAATAACCTTTACATAACTTAGAAATAAGTTTTGGATGGTTTGGTATGCCGAAATCAAGTTAAATCGCTTACAGGGACTAAATTTGACAAACTGCGAAAGTATGCCAATTTGAACTATAACGAACATTCCGGAACATGACCATAAGTTAAACACACCTTAAATATCCTTTATATAGCTTAGAAATAGGCTTTGAGGGGTTCGGTGTGCTAAAATAAACTTTTGGGTCATTCAAGGACTAAAAGCGTCAAAAAGTGCACAAGTTTGCATTTTCGCGCACAACTTACGTTCTGAATACATCCGGACATCCAAAAATTTATGTAAGCACTAAAATATTTTATCTTAGTGTTTGGCATAAGAAAAATCCATTCGTCGCGCAATTTGGATCGTTTTTCACGCTTATGCGCATTCCGTCGTAATTAAGCGAACATCGCGATCGTACGACCAAACGAACCAACATCCGGCATATTTTTGAGCATGTTTCATGCCCAAAATGTTTAGGCATCCTTGTGGAGCCTTGAAAATGATTTAAAGAGCCTTAAACATGTCGGAAATGGCCTGAATACGCAACGGGGACTGAAAGATAAACATTTGAAAGTGTTTGCTGATCAGGGGGACCCTAGCGTGACACCTAGCCCCCTTGGCGTCACGCTAGGCCTCTTCTGATCAGCAAAGGTCATTTAAACACATGTTAACAGCCCCTAACACCCTCCAAAGGTTAAGTGCCACATGTTAATCTCTTATGGTGGCCAAAATCAGTTACCACAACATTCCAACAAGTGTAGGGATGTGATCATTCCCTCTTCTCCAAGAAATGATCCTAACGGTGAACCGAAAACTATAAATACCCACCTCCACCCTTCACTTTTCCTCACAAGAATCTGATCTAATGTGCTCTAAGTTGAAACCTTTGTTTCATACCTGAGCTATTTTGATCTAGATTAGCATTCGGGGACCCTTTGTAAGTGTTCCTTCGTTCTTTTGTTGCTTTTCGAGTCCGAAAGTCAAACTTTGTTTGACTTTCTGCATTGACCAGTTTATGGTCAATGCGAAGTTCGTTTGAACTTCGCAACGTGAGCGTAATCACGATGGTTATAGTCCCTTGTGACTATGCCTACCGATTACCACGTTGTCTAGGGTCGTAAGGGTAAGCGATTTAATAAATCGCTTATACCTTCGAACCCGACCCATTTGGTCGATCATTAGGATCCGACCAAACACATTAGGTGACCATAGTATATAGGGAATAACCTTCCGAGGTTATACCTTATGGTCGCTTCGTTTAAGTAGTTGTATGATAGGTAGTTTATATGCCTTAGGTAAATTACCAAAATACCCCTTTGATGCCAAAATTCATTTTAAACATATGTAACATAACTTTTGACATCTAAACTGATTTAACAACAATATTAGACATGTTAAGGCATATTTTACTTATCATAGGGCTAGTTAGGCGTTCCGAACGTGTTTCACGCGAACGACGCGTTAAAGTAGCATAAGCTACCTAAACGGGTCGTAATGGGTCGTAAGCACTTATGTTAGGTTTCATTTAGTATGTAGGCTTTGTTAAACCATATTACACGAGTCTCCATACTCGTTTGGTTTACGAACCCTCATTCTATCCGATCCTCCGAGATAGGTCCGGTTTATTAACATAGTTACCTATATTAGGTGCCGTTTGATTCCGTGATCTCTAGCATTGCTTGGTGGTTATCTTAGGACTTCTGAGCAATCTCAAGTGAGTACATAGACCCCTCTTTTACTGTTTTCCAAACTGTTTTGGGGTGAAACACATGTGCCTACTTGTTACTTTCATGCTTTCCTGTTTTCACGTCATATACTTGTTATGTTCATTAGTACACTAGTAGTACATGATTTACATTACATTTCTGCTATGTATGTTGACTGATAGCATGCTAGCACATTGATTTACATGACTTTTCTGCTTTGTATGTTAACTTAGCATACTTAGTACATCACTTTACAATACATTTCATGCTATGTACGCCTATTGTGTGCATACTTAGTACATCACTTTACAATACATTTCATGCTATGTACGCCCATTGTGTGCATACTTAGTACATCACTTTACATTACATGCTATGTATGCCCATTGTGTGCGTACTTAGTACATTGCCTTACATTACATGCTATGTATGTCCATTTGGTGCATACTTAGTACATTGTTCTACATTGCATTTCTGTTGCATACGCTCATCCAGCATATGAACACATTATATTACATTTTGAACCGTTGTAACCATTTGACTATGTGAACCGTCGTAACCGTTTGATTACATGAACTGTTTGTAACTGTCGAACCGTGTGAACCGTTTGTATCTGTTGACAAGATTTACATTTAACAATAGACATTTGACTATACATAAACATTTCTACAATTGTTAAACATTACATCTTGGTGGTTTGGTTTGAGTAAGTGATTTAAGTAACGAGGCGTGTGTAATATGATACAAGCATGGTGGATACGCCGCTGGTACTTCCTATATATAAGTGTTTGTATGGTATCACATATCGTAGCGTTATTTGAATCATTTCAATTTGAGACATATAACATTTTATACAAATAACATACTTTTCACAAGACAGTGATTTACAAACAACTTATCTTATACAAACTCATTTTTACATGGTTATTCATTTAACCATACATTATTCTGTTATTTATACATATCATCTGATCTTATCGTTTTTCAAATGATTTACAAGACAAAGCAAATTACAAGGTTCATGACTAAACATTTTCTCAAACATAAGTCATGAATTCTGTTTTCACAAAACCTATGTATCTCACAGGCATTTTTATGCTGACGTACCTATTTTCACATGTTTTTTCAGGAGATGATGCATAGGACTTATCAAGACATACTTAGGCGGACCTGTGCCTTAGTGACTTAAAACGAGACAAGAACTAGTTAATTTATGTTATGTACTCTTTGGTTCTTGTTTAAAACAATGTAAACTTTCATGTTTGATTAATAAAACGAAACTTCAATTGCCATGGATTTGAAACAATTAATTCTGTTACAACACTCCCCGACGTTTCCGCCACGTTTTGTATGTTCTACGTGGTCGGGGTGTGACACAAAAGGAGTGAGGCAAGTTAGTTCTACACATCATCGATCAAACCATATTAAGTAGAGTTTGATTTCTTCTTTCACTCACGCCATTAAGTTGGGGTGTGCTAGGTGGAGTGGGTTCTGAAATTATTCCACACTCTTTCAGATGATTGAGAAACTCAAAGCTGAGGTATTCGCCACTTCGATCTGATCGAAGTACTTTTATCTTTCTAGAAAGCTGGTTTTCTACTTCGTTTTGAAACTCTTTGAACTTTTCAAAAGTTTCGTGTTTATGCTTCATAAGATAGACATAAGCATATCGACTATAATCGTCGATAAAAGTAAGGAAGTATCTTTCATGGTTTCTAGTCATGCATCAGTGTGAATGAGTCCTAGCAAACCATTGACTCGTTCAACAATACCGGTGAAGGGGTGCTTTGTGAGTTTGCCAGCTAAGCAAGATTCGCAATCATCAAAGGAGTCCTGTCTGGTGGATTCAAGAATCCCCTCGGATTGGAGCCATTTAATGCTTGCCTTACTTATGTGGCCAAGTCTACAATGCCATAAATATGTTTCATTCATACCAGCTTTGTTACACTTAGAAAAATAATATATGTTATTACTTGATTGAACATCAATCTCATAAATACCATTTCGAGGTTTAACCTCAAAATAAAAGATATTATTCAAGTAGGAAGAAATAGAAATACCATTAAAAACATACTTGAATCCTTGTTCAAACAGTGAAGAAACTGAAATAATGTTTCTGGTTAAACCAGGTGCAAACAAACAGTTATTCAAAGTAACTACAAGGCCAGAAGGACATGAAAAACAAAATGTTCCAGTTGCTAGAACTGGAACTCTCTTTCCATCACCTACTATGAGTTCCATGTTCCCTTGTTTTAATTTCTTCCACTTTTCAGGCTCCTGCAAGACACTAATGATGTGGTAACCACATCCGGTATCAAATACCCATGTGTTGCTGGAAACAGTGAAAAGTTCAATAACATAAATGAGAATACCAGAAGAAGTGCCAATGTTATTGGCCTTGTTCGCCTTCAGCTTGGCTAGATACTGTGGGCAGTTTCTTTTCCAATGCCCCATTTGGTTGCATTTAAAGCACTGGCGCTCCCCAGGAGGGTGTGGTTTTGCAACATGCTTGTTGTTGGTGTCATTTCTGGCAGCAACAACAACCAGTTTCTCGCCTTTGCTCTTATGATCCATTTTCTTGTTATTGGGCTTCTTAACACCACCAGACTTGACCATTAGAACTTGGTTGGTTTTATGTGGAATGTTCATCTCGGTTGTTTTACCATGTAGCTCAAGCACAGTCTTCACCCAAGCATTCATATTATAGTTCATAATGAACTGGTCATATGAGCCAGGGAGAGAGTTCAAGATGAAGTCCGCTGACATTTCATTTTGCAGGGGATAACCAAGTTTGTTCATCTGGTCAATGTATCCTTTCATCTTAAGCACATGAGTACTGACACATGATCCTTCTAGCATTTTACAGCTTATGAGCCATTTCATGGTGTCATATCGCTCCTGTCGGGCTTGTTTCTGGAACATGCCCTTCAGTTGCTAGATCATGTCATAAGCATCTTTATCTTCCATGTTTTTCTGAAGATCAAGAGACATGGTGGCTTGCATAAGGCATGCTACCTCAACGGCATCCTCATTATGCTTTTCTAGTGCCTTACGGGCAGTAGTAGTGTTACTTTTAGGCTCAGTAGGGACTGGGCCATCTAAGATATACAGCTTTTTCGCCATCTTGAGAACTATTCTCAGATTGCGGTGCCATTCCAGAAAGTTGGTGTTATTCAGTTGTTCCTTTTCAAATATAGACTTAAGAATGAAGGAGTTGTTTTCATTAGACATCTGTTATATAAGCAAAGGATCTTAATTAGTATTTTCGATGTATATTTTCTTATTTAATTACTGACCCATGAACAGTAATTAGAACAAGGAATGAGAATCTTGCTATATAAGTAGTAAAGGCAGTTGTGGCATGCACTTTAGTAAGTGACTAGGCAGACTGACAATGAGTGTCAATTGTGAGAATTTCACAACTCTCGAGTATAAGGCTGCTAAGACAACTCTTGTCTATGCATTGATATGTTTAGCCTCATCTATGCCGATTTTTACTTTCAAGACAGCTGGAGCATGTGATGAGAAAAGAAAAAGTAATAGTCGTCCTAAAAGAGGTACTTGTGGAAGGGAAGGATGTGTCAACGAAACCCTTACACCTTGGAAGGATAAGCTAGACATCAAGTGCGGTGTTGTGGCTCTAAACACTGATGGTTCGCATTACGTTCCAAGGGTAGTTTGTGATAGGGTGGCATAGACTATTGATTTTAATTATGGGTTAATGTTAATGTTTACCAAATAGAGTCGTAAGAGCCAATTTTAGTATATATTTTAGTCGTCAGGACACTTAGTTTTAAATAACCTATGAAAACTAAGTTTGCCGCGACTTATTTAACCAATTTTTAAGTTAATAGAAAGCTATTAAGTTAATAGTTTTGGAAAATTAAATTTAGTTTGATTTGCAAGACTTAATTGGTTATTGTTTGTTTTAAAAAAACAAACTTTGTTTTATAACAAAATTTTAACAAGTTGTAAAAACAATTTTGAACTTGTTTTAATGTGATTGTTTCAATATTTTAAAACTTCTTTTAAAATCATGTTGGTATTTAGGTTGGTTATGTTATAACAACTTATAAAATAAAAAGCAACCACAATAGCAAGATAAATATATAAATCTATATGGCTAGAAAATTGTTCGATCTTGCTAGAGCCTAATAGCAAGATCAAACGGGTCACGGGGCCACAACACACAAACAACCACAAGGATGGACTTGAGTGCATCCAGTCGTCTCGAGCAACTCCCACTAACTTCAAGACTCCTATTTAGCATCCTCGGTTTTCTCTCTGGGTTTTCGTTTATTACAATATTTACAAAAATACAATAAAGGAAGGAACCCTATCTATTACAACTTTGAACCATTAAGGTGGCAAAAAACCATAATACCAAAAACCGAATAAAATGGGACAACCACAAAACAAGGTCGGGCCAGATTTACATATTTCATAACAATCACAAAATAAACCGGACAATCTTTTGGTCAAGCAAAACAAAAAAAAATTGACCAAAATTAAGGTTGCCCTTAAAATTGTTTAGATCAGAAACTTTAAAAAAATAAAGTTTGTGTTCTAATTCCGGTTAAAAGACCGGTACCGACTCGTATGTTGTAACCTAGGCTCTAGTACCACTGTAGGGTTTCCATGGTGATCAGTTAAAAATTTTTATTTATCAAAACCCGGTTCAATAAATAATAGTCAATTAATTAAGCGAGTTAATCAATAAAAACGCATCGAAAAATAAACAAGTGATCAACAATAAACGAAACCCGACAGGATCCGGTTACATGCAAATACGAGCACAGTGATAAGGGTATCTAACTACCGATGAGAAAGATATACCTTGGTTAATAACTAACCGGTTGAGACACCGAGGTTCAACGAACACGTGCTAGTTACACGAACTAACGAAACGCGAGTATAGGCCGAGTAGCGGTGGTGGTGGCCGGCGGTACTGGCGGTGGCGAGCAGCGGCGATGGCGGCGGTGGTAGTGGTCGGCAGCAGCGGTGTGGGTGTTATGAGAGTTCTTTGTGCAAAGTGTCTAATCTCTAATCCAACCTTATGCATCCATATATATAGAGTATGGAGATGCATGCGTGCTTGCCAAGTGACGGACATGCATGCACAAGTTAGACAAGTGGCGAGAAGTTCATGCATGTGCGACATGTGGCGATGCAATAGTGCATGCACGACGAGTGGCTAGGAGTTCATGCATGTACGACGAGTGGCTAGGAGTTCATGCATGTACGACAAGTGGCAATGCAAGGGTGCATGTGCGTCAAGTGGCGTAGGATTGGTGCATGTGCGACAAGTGGCGAGATGAGTATACCCGTTTCACCTGGTCCATGTACCCGTCTCTCAGTTAATACCCGCAACAAGTTTATTAGTTGAGATAAAGAATTATACTATTAATAACGATTATTAATAATATAAACCGCTCATGATCATAAATATAATTATGATCCGTTTGGCATATTGTTCGTAATTACCAGTTAAACCAGTTAAGTGGATTTTAGTTCGTTGCCCACGGTGTAATTCTTACGGGTCATAACTCGGTCGACCGCGTTAATTAATCGTACCTGTCCATTTTTTCAACAAATATATCTGAGAATAGCTAGTGGAGAGGATCATATTGCTTATTGCTTTTTGTATGTATACTAGATTTTGCTTTGATAAAATACATACAAGAAAAATAATATATAATACTTTATTCTTTGCTCAAATAAAATAAAGCATTACAAAATAAAAGAATAATTTTTTTAATGATGTATAAAACAATGATGATGTTGATTCTTTGCTTTGATTGTGCAAGTACATATGTTTGAAATAAAGTTGGACCTTATTCCTATATATACGAAGTAATAATCACATCCAAGTGATTAGTATTTTTTTTTGAACGGCCAACAAAACATTTTATTATACCAACTAGCAAGATGCTAGACACCACATTTACAATGTTCGACACCAAGGACCATACAAAACAAACTCGCCAAGACTTACATTACTACATTTCCACGTTAAAATTGCACCACTCACTCCAAGGCCAATGAAGGGATTTCGACCGATTCTTAACCCATTGATACGACATCGATTTGGATTCTTCCACGACCTTCGTTACACTCGGAATAGCATGACCAAATAAGACTTCGTTTCTCATCTTCCATAGACTCCAAATAACAACCTGTGAGATGGCACCGAACACTTTCTTTTTCTTTTTGCTACCTGGAACAAGCTTGTGAGCATCCAAAACATCCCTAAGGCTGAAAGCTATCACCGGCGGAGATTTACACCATTGCGCCATAACTAGCCAAACTGATTGAGCGAACTGGCATGATACGAACAGGTGTTCACTGGACTCATTGTAGTCGCCACAAAGAACACAGCTTTTGTCCCCGATGTCCACGTTTCTTTCTGCCAAAGCAATCCTTGTTGGAAGCCGCTCCATAAGTGCTCTCCAAGGGACGATCCCTACTTTTTTGGGAACATAATTATTCCAAACGAACTGGTACTCCGGGACAGCCCTCCCAACCGAAGCAGAAAATTGTTTAATACTTGCCACGAAAATTTTTTCTGAATTATCCAGACCCCAAACCCACCTATCCTGAGTTACGCTTGGGCCGAAGTCACATAACAGAAGAGTTACGGCCAGCAGCTCATTCTTTTCACCATCAGACATTACCGGACGCTTCCAGCACCAATTCAGAGTGACCGAGTCCGCCCCCCAACCTACTCGATCAGAAACAAGACAAAGTTTTTCCTTTTCTAATGCAAATAGGAGAGGAAACTCACAATACAGAGGTTTGTTTCCAATCCAATAATCTAGCCAAAATGACGACTTCGAACCACAGCCGATTTTACACCAAATTGAGTCTGCAAGATGGATTCCCACTCGATCCAGTTGTGGCCGAATACCCACTATATGTTTCCACGAGCCAGCCACAGAAACTTTTGCCGGAATTGAAGTCCAAGACCGACTATTATGATGAATCGCCCACACTACCCTTCTCCATAAACCTTCTTTGTCCGTTTTGAACCTCCACCACCACTTCGACAACATAGCAAGGTTGGCGTCACGTAAAGATCCAAATCCTAGGCCGCCGTATTCGATAGGAGCTATAACCTTTTCCCATGCCAACCAACTCATGGGCAAATTATCATCCGAACCGCCCCAAAAGATCACCCTCCTCAACCTTTCTAAAATCTCAAGAACTTTAGCCGGGGCTTTATACAACGAGAAGAAGTATGTAGGTAGCGCGTTCAAGACCGATTTAAGCAAGGTGATTCTACCACCATAGGAAAGATTTTTTGCTTTCCAAAGTGATAGCCGATTTTTAAACACATCTATTATTGGTTTCCAATTACGTATGAGGTTCATATTGGCCCCCACCACCAATCCCAAATGCTTGAAAGGAAGAGCTCCTTTTTCACAACCCATTAAATCCGCCATTTGTTGCACCTCCAGCTCATCTATACCAATCCCAAACAAGGAACACTTGGCGAGATTAACTTTCAATCCCGAAACCAAGTGAAAACATCTTAATAATCTCCGAAGATTATTAACATTCTCACTCGACCACTCCCCAATAAAAACCACGTCATCCGCATACATAAGATGAGACAATACCGGGCCATTTGACGTGCAACGCAACCCATTAAAAATACCTTCCGACACGGCTTTCTTCATGATACCCGTAAGAGCCTCCATGGCTAAGACAAATAAGAACGGTGATAGGGGGTCTCCTTGGCGCAACCCACGGGAATACTCAAACTCCATGGTTGGTGAACCATTCACCAACACCGATGCCCTAGAAGTGACAAGAGTCGCCTTAATCCAAATTCTCCAACGGTCCGGAAAGTTCATTTGAGACATAATCGAATCCAAATAATTCCAATTTAGGGAGTCATATGCTTTGTTTATATCAACTTTAAAAATCATACCAGACTTCTTAGCTTTCTTCATCCAGGCTATAGCTTCATTGATGATTAAAGGTCCGTCCGAAATATTCCTCCCAGCCAAGAAAGCAGTCTGTTCTTCTGACACAAGTTTTCCTATCACTATTCTAAGCCGATTAACCAAAACCTTTGAGATTGCTTTATTCACTACTCCAATCAAGCTAATAGGGCGAAAGTTCGAGGGAGACGATGGATCCTTAACTTTCGGTATAAGAGCAATAAACGATGACGAACAACATTTATTAATGGACCCATTATCATAAAATTCCTGAAATAACCTGATAAAGTCGCCTTGGAAAAGGTCCCAATTCTTTTTGATAAACTTGAAATTAAACCCATCCGGGCCCGGCGCCCGATCGCCTACACATCCCCAAATTGCTACCTTGATTTCGGTTACAGAGAACGGTTCCAC